>JAZGTN010000044.1:0-1495000 GCA_037783415.1 Leptasterias polaris
CACCTACACTCCCAACATCACCATCTACTTCAAATGGCTGAGAGTCATTAACGGATTCACCAATAACAATGTTACTACTTGTGACGTCATTTTCATGAATTGCTGCCTGATTGGTTCGCTTGATATCGCCATAGTGATGTCCTACAGGGTATTGTATAATATTGTCATCGCTTTGTTCCATGATAACGCTTCCTGCTAAACTGCCTATTCTACTACCTAATCCACCACAATGGGACCCCGATCGAGAATCGTCATCATTATGTCGCTTCACATCATTCTGTGATGATGTCTAAAATATACCGTAACCAATGCATCCCAAGGTAGAAATCAGGCGAGGAGGCGTACAACGTCATGATTAGGGATATTTTAGGGATGGGTTACATAAACAGAAAGACAGGTGCAAAAACAAAGGCCAGAAAAGAGTTACAACAAAAAGGAAAGTAAGGGAAGGCAAAACAAAAATACAACAGTATTAATCATCAACATTATTATATCATTTTGGAGTAAATATTATATAGCAACACGACGGAATGGTATCGAAATGTGTGGGACTATCATCCCCATTATCAAAACCGTGAAAAATCAAACCATAGCCCTAAACTTTCAAACTCAATTTGAAAAATTAAAGTTTGCTTGGCCCAAACAGAACAAGTTAAAAAAATATCACGGTTGATATTTCAAATCTTAAATATCTAATGAGTCTCACAAAAAACAAACAACTTAACATCTTTCTCTTTCCTCCAGCACAACATATACGAATAATGGAAAGACGTGCGTTGGTCTATTTACACTCAGTTTCTCTCAGTCAGAGATAACTTTCTCAATAGGAACGGCAATTATCTCCAAATCATGCCTTTTCAACACACAATATTAATGTATAACAACATTGGTTCCCGTTTGTGTACGGTGTTTTGCCATGAGGACGGTTGAGTTTGTACTTACAAAGTTAGCGGCAAGTTCTCCATGTTTGACATGATGGAATATGTGCTTATTGGAAGCTGATGGTTGTACTCCAGCGAGCGACTTGTTGGATATCACAGACATCTTTCTATCGCTCTGTATTCAATAGGAAACACTTCTAGACATTGTTACACATTACCCAAAGCCACATACTATGATGTGATGGTCATGACTTTTCAAGAAAAAATCTCATAAAGGATTATGTTTTGTCCTTGATCTTTGGGAAAACACAATTGTGACTATTGATCCTACATGTATTTCGAAATGAAAAAACAAATAACAATAATACAAATTAAGCCTTTAGAGAAGTTCATTTATTTTTTCACTAACATTACTAAATGTCCTAAAACTACAATAGCTTGATTTTTAGTATTAGTAAAACTTTCCTGTTTCAAAAAAAGTGACAGGTCTTTATGTTATGGAAGAAGTAACTTACATGAGAAAAAGTACTTTTTTGTAGATGAGATGCTGGCGTAAATGCCTCGTCTCCAGGCCCTACAACTTTAGTCGATGATCCAGCCAGTTCCTCTTGACTGTGCCCTGACTCCAGGGGCTCCACATGGCCTCTACGGCATCTTTTGCTAATAATAAAACATAAAACCAATATCATGTTTAGCAAAATATTAATTTCGAATTTCGTACGATCCGAACAAACAAAAAGTAATTCATTTCTACAAAAGAGCGGATTACTAATTGGTTAGAATGGAATAGTTGTTCGTGCGTGCGAATTGTTTGACTGATTTTCTTCACCATTCAAACATTTTAGGCGATGTTATTTTTTTGCTTACATACGGAAGCCGGATAGTGCCAGAAAATAAGAAGTGAAATAATTTTTTATGAGCGCGAGAATATTTTTTTGAACCATTTATCTGGCGGCCGCCACTTATTTATCCGGCGGCCGCCACTTATTATCCGGCGGCCGCCACTTAATTATCCGGCGGCCGCCACTTAATTATCCGGCGGCCGCCACTTATTATCCGGCGGCCGCCACTTAATTATCTGTACCACACGTTATTTATTTTGCGGATTTTAAGAGGACAGAACATAGGATTCAGGGGAGGGGGGTTAAGAGGACACATCATAGGAACCAGGGGAGTAAAGAGGAAAGCTCATAGGTTCAGGGGGGGGGGGGGGGGGGGGTTAGAGGACAGGTCATAGGATCATCGGGGGGGGGGGGTTAAGAGGTAAAGTCATAGGATCATGGGGGGTGGGGTAAGAGGCGTGTCATAGGAATAGGGGGTTAAGAGGACAGGTCATAGGTCATAGGATCATGGGGAGTAAGATTACAGGTCATAGGATCCAGAGGGGGTAAGAGGACATGTCAAGATGGCAGAGAAGGGGGAGTGATCCATAGAGACACCAAAGTCATGTCCTCTCACGCCCCCATTATGATCCTATGACATGCCCTCTTACCCTTAACCCCTCCCCCTTCCGGATCCTATGACATGTCCTCTTAACCCCCTTGATCATTATGACCTGTCCTCTTACCCCCATGATCATTTATGACCTGTCCTCTTACCTCCCTGGATCCTTTGACCTGTCCTCTTACCCCCATGATCCTATGACCTGTCCTCTTACCCCACCCTTGATCCTATGACCTGTCCTCTTACCCCCCCCCCCCCATTGGAACCTATGCCCTTTCCTCTTTACTCCCCTGGTTCCTATGATATGTCCTCTTAACCCCCCCCCCCCCCCCCCCCCCCCCCCCAATCCTATGTCCTGTCCTCTTAAAATCCGCAAAATAAAGAACGTGTGGTACAGATAATTAAGTGGCGGCCGCCAGATAATTATGTGGCGGCCGCCAGATAATAATTGGCGGATAATAAGTGGCGGCCGCCGGATAATTAAGTCGCGGCCGCCGGATAATATGTGGCGGCCGGCAGATAAATGGTACAAAAAAATATTCTCGCGCTCATGAAAAATATATTCCACTTCTTATCTCCTGGCACTATCCGGCTTCCGTAGACCGGCCGGAGCCGTTTAAGACCGGCCGGAGCCGTATACAGACTGGCTAGAGCCGTGTAAGACCAATTGGAGCTGTTTGATCGGCCGGAGCCGTATAAAGACTAGCCTTGTTAGACCGCCGGCCGGGACTGTGTAAGACTGACTGGAACCATTTAAGACCGGGTCACCCTCTAAGATTGCCTAGAGCCGACACAGATTGCATTGGGTCTTGACTATAGTTACAGCCCAAATTTCGTGGCCGATATAAAAATTATTAAATAAAAAAAATTCTTGGTTTTTTTTAAACACGCACTGTCGGCTTTTATTATAGGGCCTACTGTTAACGATTATTGGGACTATTAGATTCTTACCAAGATATATTCATAATTCTGCTGTTGAGCTTCATTAGAAGAATGTACGCACCATAGAGGGCCAGAAGAATAATTGCTTCATATACTTCAATCACGCCATCCCATACAAAGATGATGAAACAGACGATGGATAGACCGTAGCTAATGCAGTCACGAACCAATGGGCGCCAGTCCAGTTTCAACACCTACAACAATCGGAAGAATTGGCTGTTTAAAGCATTAGTTGGAATAATTTTGAATCCCTTTCTGGGATGATTTAGGTTCATGAAAAGTTGTGAAAATCAGGTAAAACTGGGCACTAAGCTGCTAGAAATTGCATCAGATCCCATAATTTCTATCAAGGTAAGCAGATATCACTAATTTGGGGGATATTAATTTGCTCAATTTTTCTTGTTGGGAAAAACGTTTGGAATTGTTCTAAAAACAACACAAAGCAATCAATCGACAACTACCAGAGCCATGCAACAATGAATGTAGCGCCCGCAACGTCCTCTGAAATCTCTAATCGCTGAGATCGCCCTACTCTCTCAGATTTGCAGGTGAGGTTTGCAGTAGCACCATGTATAAATCTCTTTTTGAGCCGGTGGTTGACAACACAACGTTTCGATCAGTATGCTCTAATCGTCTTCAGGAGAAAGCTGGACTCTGTTGCTAGATGCTTCTTAAGATACTGCCTTAATAGAGGTTAACTGGTAATGGGCTTGACTCGATGGTGCGCAACGGCGGGAACTGGAACAGGATAAGCTGGGCTTAGTTCGGTGAAGCGTGTAGGCTGGAGCTAGGACTGAAACCTAAACTGAAGAGATTTACACATGGTGCTACCGCAAACCTCACCTGTACTCCCACCATGTAAAGTTTCAAATCCTACTCTCAGATTTTGTCAAGCAGTGTAAAATTATGCACAGGTAGTTGAAGTACCATGGCAGAAGATAAAACAAATCTTGATACTCATAAAAAATATCCTTCACTTTATCTTCAATTACCTGACCAGCAAGTGCAGCAGTAAGGGCTATAATTATTAAGATGTTGAAGACAGCTGAGCCTACTATAGTTCCCACGCCAACGTCACTCTCTTTAGATACCCCTATAATGGATATGAACAGCTCTGGTGCTGAAGATCCGGCAGCCATAAATGTAGCGCCCGCAACGTCCTCTGAAAGCTCCAATCTCTCTGAGATTGCCTCCAAGGAAGGAACGAAGAAATCATCGCAGATAATTGCTAGCGCTGAAAGTGTATCAACAAAAGAATAACTATAAAGGCTCTGCACATAAGGTTTGTGCAATTGGTATTATGTTGTCTAGGTTTTACTGTGCAGATTAGGGCAAATCTTACTCTATCGATTTGCAAATTTTGTACACAACCCAACTTCATGATTACAAGCTAAAAATACGGATAGGGACAACAAACATAGTGTGAAATGTATGTCATGTAAATCTTAGGCCTATTATTAATTTGTATAGTCTCTTAGAATTCCGTCGGTTCAATACTCGGTAATTCGTCAATGACGTCACCGTAGTGATCACACATGACCTTTAAAATGATAAACATGCCATTTTGTTCTGGATTAATTATTACATTTTTATGATTTCAGTGTTGTAATAAGAAACCCGTGAGCTGTGATGCGCTCTTCTGACCTCCAGTCATGTCTACACAGGATGTACATAAAAACATGGCCACTCATTACACATCTGCTGCCTCTACTCATCAGCAAGCTTGCATCCAAAACGCTTTACTGACGTGACATTCGCAGCAGATTTGCATTCATTTCAATTCATATGTAAAATGTCAGGGTCACTTTGTACAAAACAATTGCCAAGTAACACTCGAAATTCATTTTTCAAATAGTACATTATTTCATATGATTTTGTCTTGAAGACAAAAGAATGCATCTATGAGTTCCAATACACTCATGGTGATGGTGTTGTATTCAGGCTTGGTTATTGTTGGCTTGCGTGCCTCAAGGATAATGTGCTATGATTTCTGCATGAAATTGTTGTCTTTCCTCAATGTCAAATCATAATGCAAGGCATGTCTTAACAGATAATCTTATGCAGTGTTTGGTTGTCTGTTTCGCATTGAATGGAAACACTCGTTCGTACCCCAACCTGCCTTTACATGTTATAGGCATAAATGTTAGAATATATACAAGCGTCATTGTTAAGCATCCATTGATTTTTGACTTACATATGAAGAGTATGAAGATGAGAATGATATAGATGGCGACGAATAAAGCCGGTAGATGGTTGACCTCATACAAAGTGCTACATGAATCGGTACTGGTACCATTTGGATCTCCAGTACTCAGAAGCTGTCTGGTCATGTACACACTCGGGTCTGTCAGTTGAAAATAAACACAAACATCAACATTAGCGTATAAATGTAAATAAAGACGAATCAAGTGGGATGCTTTGAGAATATAAGCTAAGAAGGATTGATGTCTCCTCTTTTGTTTTTAATGTTGATTTCATTTATTATTTTATAGCGATTGTTTGCTGTACCAAAAAGCTGATGATGTGTTAGCCATTTTCTGTATTGAAAAGGGAGAGTAATTACATAAAACATATTAATAAAATTTATTATCATGAAAAATAACAACTGTACCGGTACTTAATTGAAAACGACGTCAACTACAGTCTGTGGGTTTCACAATAGTCATGCCGCCCAATGCAAAAAAGTTGGTGGCAGGTCTGTAATTGAAAAAAAGTCTGTAATGTTTGGGGAGACATTGTCATAGTAGCACTTTATAATGACAAAAAAAAATATCCATTCCTCTGGTTTAATCCTTAGAATGTTGCTTTAAAAACTAGGACCTATATACGTAAAATTTCTAAATTTCCCCAACCTTGATATCCGTATCTATTTTTGTATCCCTATATCTATCTATCCCAAAGTTGTCGATACTTCTGACGTAAATAAATTGCCGAATAATCATTACCTTTGATAACTTTTGATATTTATCACGACTACTGTTATTTTGTTTTTGATTATAATTTAAGACTTCTAGGGCCTAATACTATTGATTTATTCAGTATTCCTGCCATTACCTAATTTTATGTACATATGGAAATGGAAAATATGGAAATATTTGTTATTTTGAATTGAAAAAATAAAAAATAAAATTGATATAGTGCACAGTAGCCTAGTACAATACTAGTCAGTGGAAGGCAGCCTGAATGTCCTTGCCTGACTAAGATTGTACAAACGGATTATGTGGTTATAGGTGAGCCTTGTCTTGTATAGGCTACTCCCACTACTCATAATATCTTGCTCTTGCATCGGCACAAGCTCCCATCTACTACTCCATAGACTTAGATAAACCTAATAGATACACGATCAAGACAAGACTCCGTTCAAGACACAGGATCTTACGTTAATTACCAAAAAGGAGTTGTATCTGAAAGCATATACTTAATTCTACTGCCTGATTTATAATAAGTATCATCAGACAAATTACTGTTACAAGTTGTTCGCGGGCAAGAAACAGCCGTAGGCCTACACGTAACTATGTCACCTAGCAATCACACCAAAAGGTAGTCATTGGTGTAATTGGCATACCCGAATCAATAGAACGTCCTGAACTAACTGACTACTGACAGAATATCTTGTGTTGATGTTTCATTCAGGTCGGATTTTGTGGTGGTGTACACGTTACACCTATAGTGTGCTGGCCGACGTGATCCCATACGATCGATCAATCTGCACAATCCATAGTATTGCATGTAAATAAGATAAGACTATCTACTGGGCATTAACTGTAGTGTTCTTCAGGTAGAAAAGATTGTGAACTAATCCCTACCAACGACGTGCCTGAGTGAACTCCATGTGATCAACGGAAAGCAACTCATTGCAATAAATATTACATCGATCTCATTAGAGCTGTTACTGGAATCCTCGTTCTTCCCAAATACCGATTTGAATATATACATTGATTTGTAGTCCAACTTTGCTACGAATCCACGTATGAAACAATTCTCCTTTTCAGTGTTAACAGTGTTAATAAAGTGTGACTAGTTGATAAAGAATAACCGAGAGTTCATTCTGACCTGCATGAATCTGATTATGTGATGCTCGCACTCTAGATGAAGCGAAGATTAGGGTGGAGCTTGCAAAAATACCAAAGAGGACACCAGTCCGAACCAACCATCTTGTACTGAGTGTCTTGGTCTTCGGCCTTGTAAGCATGATGTTACTGGTGCCCGGTGTTTGTGGTAAACATGGGTACAGCTCCGTAGATCTCATTTCTGTATAATTAATAATAGTAACAAAATTACAGAATTTGCTATACAAATTGGATGAAAACAATGTTTACTTTGAAGTCAATCTCAAGTTTATGATCGGTGTTTTGTCAAGCATATTAAATTAGCAAATCAACAAATCAAACCGAAACATCAAAGTAAAAGATAAGATGAAGATCAGGGAAGATCTAAGTTTGCAGAATTCACATGCTGGTTGAATAAACTACGTGTTAGTCAAACCATAGGCTATAGAGCAAGGACAGAGAAACCTTTCTCTATGATCAAACTACGCAATACAGACACTGTTATTGTATTATTACAAACCGCCTGTACGTTGAGGATTTTCCATTCGATTAGGCTTGGATACCGTGATGACATTTTGGTCAGCAGTGTCAAGTATACAGTCGACTGTTTAAGTGAATTGAAAGCAATAACGTTTTGCCTGCCCGTCATGTGACGAGCTGTGAATATTCCAAACAAATTGCGAAATAAGAATAACATTTCCATCGACCCCAGCATGCCCATACAGTCACGTTTCACTGACACAATGACCGCAAACAAACAAAAATATAAAAAACAACAACAACGGTAATGTTTTTACGAGCATTGTAGAAACAAAGGCACATACAGGAAAGTGGAAGTAAAAATAATTACCATTATTATTATTACGTATTACCATGCAGTTTAATAAAGAGAATCTTGCAATTAAAACTGCGCTGTTCATGTTACCCTCAATAATGTTGACGTTTGTTTGTGTTGCGCAAAAATAAAACAACTACATATACATTATATATATATATATTAAGTTTTCATTTGACAAGAACATTGAAATGACTTTAATAAACTAACCTTTACCCACAAACCATCCTGGGATAAAGATTACCACTTCGGCCCATGAAGTGGCAACTAAATGCCTCCATGATGATGTGCAATGTTCAACTTAATGTTTGAAATAATTTAGTCGGTGGCCAAATTTGTGTTCTGTAACTAGGGTAATGATGCCAGATTAAAAGTCAGTTTGTTTTTGTATACGCAGTGTTCCTTGATTAACGCGCTCAAAGAGGCGCGTACGCGATTTGAAAACTAGGACGGCTCTTTTGATCTTTCTTCGTGCACGATTTTGCACGTTGTTATGACGTCATAATCTGAGGATTTTGTAATCCTTTTGTTAATTCATTGCGTCACACACGTGCGTATCTGATGAACGCCCAAAGTTTTCGCAAGCTGATGGCGTCCGCACATAATATTTTGTGTGTAATTTTACAAAAAAATCATCCATTACAATGTTCATAAGCATTTCTTATGACACAAGCTTTTGATTCTGAAAAGCCCTTAGTCTTTGATGAGGTGTGGAAAAGTAAAGTCCAACTGTTAAACTTTTCTTGCATAAATCAATAATAATAATAATAACACATTTTATCCCTTAAGGATCAAATGCTTTATACTCAGAGTACAGTACATGGATTTTTATAGGTCACCTTGTTTATAATGTTTTGACTTTATTGATATATAGGTCACCACAGAGGGTGTGTGGTTGTTTGATCTGAATATGCATTAATATGGATTTAGGGCATGACACTATTGGCCAATCAGTAATAAGCAAGCACTAGGCACAATTTTGTACATGAAAGTCCATTGTAATTTTTGTGACAAAATGAGGTTTAGGGGTTTCAGCCGAACAGCCAATCATTGGCTTCCTTTTTGACCAATCAGGAGGGCACTCAATGGCCAATAGTTGCAAGTTTTAAGGGCAACCAATTGGAGTACTTCTTTTATCAGGAGCATACATTTTTGGCGGGCTCTAGAGAAAACCTCATGTCATTCTGTCACAGCCTGTCAGAGCATGGAGGAAGAAATACCTCCATGGTCAGAGGATGCACATGTATAGTGCACAAGTTTTTACAATTTTCTTTCATGACAAACTTTGTGCTTTGTCAGGAACATTTGTACTTGGATTATCTTCTATTTATATGAAGGGCTGTAACGGAGGAGATTTTCTTGACGATTTTGGTGCTGTCAAGAACGTTTGTGCTTGGATTATCTTCGATGAAGGGCTGATAACGGAGGAGCTTTTCTTGAAGAACATTGGTGCATGGATTATCTTCTAATCCAAGTTCTATTGTGGCAGACCGCAGAGGAATTTTTTCTTGACGAATGTTGTGATTTTGTCCAGAGCATTCGTACTTTGAGTAGCTTCGAGTTTTCTGGACGAATTTAACTTTAGTGATCCTGTCATCCTGTGGTGAGCATTTCTGTTTGAATTATCTTACGGTTTGACTTTCACGCAAGAGGGGCGCGGACCAGCTCATTGTAACTATTTCGCATTTGGCTCATCAGTATTCGGAGCTGCAATCACCGGGAGTATAAGTTCCTGGTGGAATTATTCAACTGTTGACTTTCATGGCCGTTGATTGATTGGTGGATAGTTCTCAAGAACTGTGTGACGGGACATGTGAGATTCACTGCTGGGAGCAAAATCAATAGGGTCCTATCATTAATCAATCAGTATCAGTAACTTGTTGTTATATATCATGCTGTCACATTTTGCTTGAAGTAGCTGTAGTCATCTTAAGCTAGTATCATATTTATGGGCCATTATTGTTGTTAGTTCTAGTTTTTGGCATTATTTTATCGGTCACAGTTGGGTTTTTAGCCCTACAACTTTTCTTACTTTTTTGTGCTTTTTTCGATTTGGCAGCTATGCCTCGTCCAAAACGTCAACTGCGAAGGCCAACTGCGAAGGCCAAGTCGGCTTTCTGGGGTTGAAACACCAGCAAAGCGTAGCCGGGGGACCGACAAAAAGGGCAAAGTCCCCTCAGGGTCTGGTGTTACTGTTGGTAATGTAGGGGCTAGCTCTATCAGCAGTAGTGGTCATGATAACGTTAGTTCCGCTGTTTCTACGCTGAATAATGTTGTAATTGATGTTACATCACTTAAAGATCTACTTCAACGGCACTAAGATAATTGAAACTTTGCCGAAATCCAATCAATTTGTGTTTCATGATTACGTATATTTCAAAGAAAATCCTGAGCTGTTGTTGCGTAATTAAAAAAATGGGTCATTTTTACCAGCGTTCAGCAGCTCCTCATAGCGAGTTTTTGGAAACAGCGTGTCACGTGATGAAAATATATCATAGACTTTGATGACGTACATGAGTGGAAACGGCTTGTTTACCCCCCGCGCAGCGGAGTGTGTTTATTGTACGCGTCTATAGCTATTTTCACGGTAACGAAAACAAAATGTCAGACACTAGCGGATCGTGGGAGGAACATAGTGTGGACGAAGAAGAATTAGTAAATACATATGATAGTATTGATAGTGAGGATAGCTCTGACGGTTGAGGGAGCTCCTCCGAAGACGAAGAGGGCGTTGATGAAGCTGGGGGAGTTGCCGAACCATATACATGTAGGTTTGAGCCACTGGCCGCCGAGGATCGCGAACTTATATATTTCCATTAACGTCAACGTAACAGGGTGTTTAGATAATCTTCCCGGTTAGCTGGTGGACAGTACAAACGAACTATTCAAACCTAATCTCCCCACTCCAAGCTGTGTACAATTGGGCTTTGTACCATTAGCATTTGAAATGGCGCTGTAGGAAACAGCATTTATCTAGAAAATTCAAACTGCCAATTAAGCAGTCACTGTTTTTTATTTAAATGATCTAGTTGTAATACATCTAGGATTCCTCAAAAGGTTAAGAGTACAAACGAGATCTTAACAAAGCCCAATTGTACACAGCTTGGAGTGGGGAGATTAGGTTTGAATAGTTCGTTTGTACTGTCCACCAGCTAACTTGGAAGATTATCTAAACACCCTGTGTTTATGAGCAGATTATCGAAGCCATCAAAGTGCTACCACAAAACACCAGTGCTGATGGTGTGAATACCACTTGTTTAATTTTGCATTTTTCACAAACTTGATGTGATATTGTGATGACCAGTTTGAATGAAACCTGTGGCTATTTATTATCAACAAACATTTAAAACTATTGTATATAGTATTATGCTACTACAGAAGTATATGTTTTGATGCTTCTGTGCCTGTCCAGTCTGACTCTCCGTTTGTGAAGCATGTGATGGTACTGTAGTTGGCGCTTTCATGGTTGGAATTGACCCTGGCGTAAGCCTGTTGTTTTAGTTGCGATGTTGAATCCCGACAGTCGTCTGTAAAATGGGCACTACAAATCATTGTCCATTTTTTTGTCAACGTGAAGTTTTTCCGTGTGTTGGTCACGAAACCCACCCCCTTCTCTGGACAGGATCTCTTGGAAATCGGTAAAAAACTCACATCTGGATTCTTATCTGTGTTCCGAGTACATCCACCGACAGCACATGAGTTCAGGACGGTAAATTATTATCTCGTCTTAACTTGGTGAATGTCTTCGAATAATGAGATCATCATACATAGTTACCGTGTAAACACACGACACCTCGCTACTTCCTGGTTTCCCGTCCCAACAAGTACGTCATCATTCGCTGGTTCACGCACGTATCCTATAGTGGGTTTGTGGTGCGCGTAAATGCAAGTGCTATAGTATTGGACAAGCACAGTGCCTATGGAGGGAGCCATGGAAGCGCGCGAGTTTTTAAAAACCCCAAGAAAGGTTTAATTTTTTCAGTTAAAATTACGAAAAAAATATTGGTGTAAAACAATCCAATCTACAAATTCAGAATACTTAATAACATTACGTATGAGATTAAGAAATCTGTTTTATTTCTCAATTATCGTTGAAGTAGATCTTTAATAATACTAGTAATAGTACTACCACTACAGCCGATATTCATGGCCCAGGATTGATTCCGTCTACTACTACTAGTACTACATCAGCTGTGGGGGGGTCATGTTTCACTGCCGCCCCTGGGAACATTGGGAAATGGTGAGTCAAGTGCATTTTCTATCACTAGGCCTACCTATGCTAGTCCCTCGGTTGGATGGGGTAATCATAACGTTTCTGTTCCATTACCGAATCCTACTAGCATTTGTAGTGCTACTTCCTTGGGTTTCCCATCTTGTGTTGGTGTAAGCAGTACAATTCCCATTTATTCAACCGCTAACACTAGTTTTGTCGGGGCCATAGGTTTGGGACCCTCGCCTTCCTCGGGCGCTCAATCAGTTATGTCAATATTGGGAGGTACTTTCTCTCAGCCACAAGTGTTGCCACAAGTTAATTCACAACTTGGCTTGCATGTTCCCCAAAATGTGAAAGAGAAAATTTGAGCTGGTTTGTATGTCGACCTGTCCACGTTACTGCATGACCATGCACGAGCAATTCTTGCAAGGGAGGACAAAGGCTCAGAATTTACTTTTGCTATGGAAAGTGGTAGTATGGTGTTGAAGCAAAAAGAAAGTCGCACCAAGAAAATTGACTCCTTTGAGAGGTGGTGTGCAGCATTCCATACATACATGTCAATTTACATTGCAAAGCAGCCTACCCGGGCCATAGAAATGCTCAAATACATTGAGACGATTCGGTTGGCAGCTACTCAGTTTCCAGGGTTGGGTTGGCGTCACTATGACGAGCAGTTTCGCTTGCAGCTTGAAAGCAACCCGTCCCGCAGCTGGGGGGAGGTTAATATGGAATTATGGGTTACTGTAGCGGTAGCGGTTTCTGTACATCCCATCCCCAATCCAGTGCTCCCATTTCAATCATCGCAGGCAACAAAGGGTATTTGCTTTGCTTTTAATAATTCAAAGGGTTGCCATTTGCGTTTCTGCAAGTTTCCACACAAATGCGGCAAGTGTTTGCGCTTTGGTCATAGCTCAATTATGTGCCGGGGTGGTCATGGTGGTAATGGTCCAGCTCAAAATCGTGCCCAATTTATGTCAACAAAGGCACAAAATCAGCCTCGGTCAGACAATGCGCCATTTCGAGGCCAAAAACAAGCCCAGGCAACCAAAACTGTTGCAAAGTCACAGGGTTCTTTTCGTGCTACCAACACCGATTAAATTTGGCACTTTAGATCACATGCTTTCACAATACCCTGTTCTAGGGGATGCCAGTTTGTTGCGTACTGGATTTTCGCAGGGTTTTCGTATTGGGTATGCTGGGCCTCGCCGAAGTCGTGAGGCTGGTTGTCTCTCTTCAGCGTTGGCTAACAAGCCAGTGGTTAGGAAGAAGTTGGAGCTAGAAATTAAACTGGGTCGGATTGCGGGTCCTTTTAAAGTTAAGCCTTTTCAAAATCTACAGTGCTCTCCAATTGGGTTAGTACCAAAGAGAGGGCCAAATTCTTTTCGGCTCATACATCACATTTCCTTCCCTTCCGGTGGGTCTATTAATGATTTCATCAGTAAGGATAAATGCAGGGTACATTATGCATCATTTAATTCTGCTGTTCACCTTGTCATGCAGGCAGGGAAGTCCTGCTGGCTTGCAAAGTCTGACATAAAACATAAAATCGGCATTCCGGCTTTTACCGGTTTCTCCAGCGGATTACGAGCTACTTGGTTTTACTTTTGAAGGGGAATACTATTTTGACAAGTGCCTCCCTATGGGTTGTTCAATTTCTTGCTCCATTTTTGAGAAGTTCAGTTCCTTTCTTGAATTTCAGGTGATAGAGATGAGTGCTTGTGCCTTGGTTACACATTATCTTGATGATTTCCTTTTTGTTGGTCCAACTGCATCCGCTTGCTCAAGTTTACTGGAAAATTGTTCAATGTTGTGCATGCAGCTATTGCCCAGGAAAAGACAATTGGCCCTGTGCAAGCTATCACTTATTTGGGGTTGGAGATAGATGCAGAGCGAATGGAAGTCAGGGTACCGTGTGACAAGGTGCAGGCGATATGCAAGCATATTAAGCATACACTCACTTTGAAAAAAGTTACACTGCGAGGTATTCAATCCTTGATCGGTTCTCTAAACTGTTTGTGTAAGGCAGTTGCCCCTGGTAGAGCATTCATGGGTAGGCTTATTGCACTCACGCGGGGGGTCACCCAACCCCATCACCGTATCCGTGTAACGATGGGTGCCAAGCTAGATCTCATAATGTGGCTGCAATTCCTCTCAAATTTCAATGGCGTGTCAGCTTTTCTCGGGTTGCGCTGGGAAACAAATGATGCACTGGCTTTGTTTACTGATTCTGCTGCTGCTACTGGCTTTGGTGCATATTTGTCAGGCAAATGGACACAAGGCCGTTGGCCGGATGATGTTGTTTATGATCCTCCATCCATTGCGTTTTTGGAATTTTTTCCAATCGTGGTCGCAGTGCTGTGCTGGGCCCCATTGCTTGCAAATCGCAAAGTGGAATTTCATTCGGACAATAGTGCAGTAGTCCATATAATCAATGGGCAGTCATCCCGCTGTCCCCGAATTTATATGCAGTTACTGCGCTTGCTAGTGTTAAAATGCCTTACTTTTAATATTTGTTTTCGTGCTGTGCATGTTCCAGGTAAGATAAATGACATCGCTGATGCTTTGTCTCGATTTCAGATGGAACGTTTCAGAGCATGTGCACCAGGGGCAGACACTGCCATGACGCCGTTACCCAACCTTCCTCAGGTGTGGTAGAACATGAAGTGCTTCGGCTACTATCAAGGGCTTTTGCCCCAAATACCCAGAGGGATTACGCCACAGGGTGGAATCAATTTTGTAGATTTTTGCAATGCCCATCTACACCTGTTAAAACTGCATCAGTAATTGAGGTTAGGAGGTTTATTGCTTGGTTGTCTTTGCGTCAGCTGGCTCCTGCTACAATAGCTTTGTATACGGCAGGAATTGGCTACATTCATAAACTGCAGGGGTGGCCCGATCCCACAAAGGATTTTATAATTTCAAAATTATTGGAGGGTTGTCGTAGCATGGAGGTCGTAGGGACCGACCGGTTTCTGACACAAGGGTTCCGATTTCAATTGATATGCTGGTGCAATTGTGTAATGCTTTGCAATATGTTTGTGCATCGCAGTTTGAATGCGCTCTTTTTAAAGCTGCATTTCTATGTGCATTTTTGGGGTTTATGCGTATTGGAGAGTTTTGTGCGAATTCTCATCATGTAGTTCAGGATTCAGTTTTGACAATCTCTGATGTGAAATTTCACAAATCTGGGTAAAAAATGGCAGTATCATTGAGCTTCCGCCACTCTAAAGCCAACCAGGCTGGTCCCCCGCAGACAGTATGTTTGGTTCAGGCTCAAAATGCCACATTGTGTCCAGTCCTGGGTCTGCAGAACTTTGTTGGGATTCGGCAAAGAGTTGGAGGCCCACTTTTTTGTCATTTTGATTCATCCCCTTTGACTAAGTATCAGTTTAATGGCGTCCTAAAGAAGGCACTGGCTTTCAGTGGCCTGGGTGAATTGCACATTTCCGCTCACTCCTTTCGGATTGGGGCTGCAACTGTGGCATTTGAGCGGGGGGTCTCCCAAAATGTTATTCAGCAGATGGGCAGGTGGCGTTCCGATGCGGTTTTTTCATACATTCGTCCTGTTCAGGACTCCCTTTTACCTGGGGTTTGAGGCACAATGTACTTGTAATAGAATTAACCACTGGTTGTGATATTATCTTTATTTCATTTTACCATTTTCAGGTGTTGTTTGGGTTATTGGAGATTCCATTGTACGTTGGGCGAAACAATCTTTAAATACGTCCCAAATGGTCAAGTGGAACGGGAAAAGTGGTGCACGCTTAAGGGATCTGCAACCCCTTTTGAATCAGATGCATGGTCCGCCCCCGCCATGATTTTGATTCATCTGGGCACGAATGACTTGGCAGTTATTGACCAGTTTTGTATCCGTCAGGAAATAACCAATAGTTTGCAGCTTTGCAAAGATCATTATCCATCTGCTGTCATTGTTTGGTCTGACATTTTGCACAGGCTGTTTTATTTTGGGGCTAGGTCTCAAAGAGCTATGGAGCGCCAAAGGCGCTATTTGAACCGATGGGCCAATTCCCAATGTCAAAAACTTGGTGCGCATGTGCAACATCATGTAAATTTCAAAGGTCAGGATTATTCTTTGTATAGGTATGATGGCATTCATTTGTCGAATACCGGGAATCAGCACTTTCGTGCAGATATCTTGACATGCATTTAGTCTTTTCTTTAAATGTGTAGCAGTAACTTTTGTTATGTTGCCGGGTTGTTCCCAGTGGCCGCGCTTAGCGCGTGTGGCGTTTTTTGGTTTGGGGTACACTCCGTCAACATAACAAGGCAATCATGTTTATTGGTGGGCTTAATGTACAGTAACATTTTAAACAGTAATTGTGAAGTTCGGACTCGGTAACAGCACCCGGCTTTTACACTGGGTGCTATTATTACACATGCTTTACACGGTGGAATGTTCCTGTCCCCTAGGTGATAACATTGTTACTGTATTATGTCACATAAGTTGGCTTTTGATAATTCAGGTTTTTTATCATAAAGCAAGTGCATGCGTTCATGCATTGTACATGCCCAAAATGGTAAAGTTTTAATGTTAATATTTGGCTTTGTTAAAGTGATTGGGGCCAAGGTGCCCTGTGCTAATGTGCACATATTATACATGGTGCTGGGACTGCAGCCCAGTGGCTTTAAAAGGCCTATTGGTTTTGGGCAAGTGTGCCCATTTGGTACGGGCCAAGGTGCCCATCTGGGTCATGTGTGCCCAGCTAATTTTTCACCGGTTTGCCCAGGTCAAGTTGGTATCCGGTGTACATTTTACATTTATTGACATGTTTTGGCGGTGACATTGGTTCACAAAAAATGTTACAAATAAATTTTTGGCTGTGGCATTTAGTCACAAAACCTCATGAAAAAGAGTTGTGTTTGTTTTATGGAGGAAGTCTGAGTATAATAGGCATTTATAAAGTTTGTGTGTAATGGTCCGTGGCTTACAGCGAAATTACATGTACGTCACACTCACGATTGCTTGTCACATTATGCTTTTCAAATGCTCCAAGTCTCTTTAGATAGCCTACTAGTATTCATAAAGCTTTGCTCGATAAGGGTGACACAAAACTAATTAGCGAGAGTCCGCAGAGATCTGTAGGCTCCATGTCCCTTTCCCCTCTGGTAAATTACTAGATATTTAAAACAACGCCGTGTAAGAGCACCCCCCCCCCCCCCCTACACACACACACCTTCCATTGGGTTCGACAGTAATTTATCAGAAATTATTGTATGAACTGCAAGCATTTCGTTAAATTTCCCGATATAATTGTTGGTTTTTAACATCACCGTGCGCACACTTTTTTTACTGGATGCATTATAGATGTCATACAATTTTATTAGAACATGCTCATGCCACATAAAACCCACTGTACCATGAATAGTAGATCAACATTAGCAATGATTATGTGACAGTTAAAGTAAAAGTAAATTGATCGTTTTTTTTTTGTGCATCCTCTATTGAAACCAATTATACTGAATTTATGAGGAAACATTATCATTAAAGGAAATGCAAATCAATAGGGTGTAAAAGGAGAAACTATACTTCAATAATGATGTGTCGAATACTGCACTTATGCTGAATAAACATCTAATAAAACTCAAACCAAACTTTAATTCTTATAAGAAACGAGTGTACAGTCTGCAAACTACTAAAAATGACGACTTAAATTATGTATCTTTTAGGCCTAATGTTTTTTTAAATGATAAACAATGCAATTATTTTCCCCGTCACCTAACAATAGTTTCAACAATTTTTTGAAGATACAAAACGTGCCATTTTGAAATAACGATTGACGAAAGCTAAAAGCACATTGCAGTGATGTCTGAGGCATTATGCCTATATTGATTGTATTGTTTGGTCTTATCTCTATCGTAGCAAAGGAAAGGCTTCATCAACAAAACCACATGAATTGACTTTATTCAACCGTTAAGCAGGTGTTATTTGTCTTTATTCCAATGAGTCCATCAGAGTGGCAGGCTCCTTGCTTCCACTCGACGTGGCCCTGAGCCCTTAACATAGATCCTATCCTGCTAAACATAGATCCTATCTGTCCTATCTCACCTTCAAATATTCATGTTCAATCATATTCTCCCTTATATAGCCCCCTCATATCGAATGGCCTTCTGGCCTTGTGTTGGGCGGTTTGCATATTTAAAAGAAATATTTTACACATAAAGGACCACCGTCTGGTCTGTTGTTATTTTCACTAAAGGAAAAAATACATGCCAAACATGTCGTATAAAAGGCGACGACAGATTAAACTAAAATGGTCCATCAGAAATCAAAATACTTGACATAATGCACGGTGCATTAAATTACGACAGAGTCTTGAAGCTTCTTCTAGGTATCATCAAACGAACTGATGTAAAAAATTACCTGTTAAAATTTCCTAAGTCTCCGAGCGAACAACGCACAGCGGTTTAAGTGTTTGTTACGGATCGGAACACGCGTTGTAAATAATTGTAAGGACAACTCAAGATACTCTATTAAAAACAAGAGGATGCATCCATCAGCATTTACTTGCTTAAAAACGGCTGATGTGTTCAAATGTGCCAGTTGTGTTTACTGGGTGTCACCAGCCCTTCGATAAAGCATTAAGTTATGGTTTCTAACAATCACTAGCCTCTGATTACCATCGTATAGTTCCCAAGATGGCAAACGTTCAAAACAACTTTATGACAAAGTTTATGTGAATAATTGCACCATAGGCATATACCAGTTGCAAATTTGTTTTAAGTACGCCTAAATAATTGTGTATGCGAATTTCTCAAATCGAATAAAACATTATCCTTTTAACGAAGTGTAAAAACAGTTCGGAAACGATAATAAATTTTAAAAAAATAATAATAAATAACAATAATATTAATAACTAAAAATAGTGCATTTAACTTCTTCTTTTTTAAGATGAGGTATCGCCGGACGGCCACTTCAAGGTGAGGGCTACACTTAGACGTATTTCATTTTAATAGTGCCCTGGTCATTGGGCCAATCTCAGCTCCCTTGTGATGTTACAGCCCGGGCTACTGCCGTTGTGCGCTCCCAAGCCTTTCTCAAACACAAGTTTGAACATAATCTCAATAATTAAGTAGAACAAAGTAGTTCACAAGCAAACATGAACGTGAATTGTTGAATCCCAAACAGAACGTTATAGCCGCTCCCTTGTTGCAGTAGCAAAACGTGTCTCGTGAATGTAAATATATTAACTTTCCCTAATGATAATCACAACTTTCATTAAGCCTAAGCCTAACTTTTTATTTGTTCTTCACGAAAAATATAATGATAAATCTACAGATAGCAGGAACCAGTATTAGCGATCTCAGTAAAAACCAAGCTATGGACGGACAAATCGGTTGTCACAAATGTAGTGGTTTTTGATAATGAGACGATAAAATCATAAAAAGGTTTGCAATCAGCGCAAGTCCACGTCGGTGAAAACTACGGATGAAAAATTGGATTTTGATTCTGATTAGGCCTAATCCGATTAAGGTTAAGCTTACCTGAATATTACGTGACTCAAACTGATAGATGTATTGCTGTGACCTTTTTGAAAGTAATATTCAATTAAGACAATATCTCGCGGTTGTTTTATAGATATCTCTTCATCTTAAACACAGTACTGGACTGGGTCATGTGCCTTTGGGCGGCCCGTGATGATGGAGGACCCCCCCCCCCCCCCCCCAGCCACAAACAAATCTGAAAGCCGACCGAGTATGTTACAATAGCAATCCTGTGGAGAAGCTCGTCTACCAACATCACAGTGGGTTATTTTATCTAACTATATTTGCTTCCAATAATTACAAAATGTGTTATTTTTGACTTTAACGATAAGCAATAGAAAATTGAACTGTGGGTAAGCAGACTATAATGCACAGATAAAAGGTCAGAATGCAATACTTTAGAGAATTATATAAACCAAATTATTGAGTATGGATAGCACCTAATTAACATTCGAACTGGACTTCCGTCAAATTTTTATTGAGGCTAATAAAGAACAAAACATTTTTTAAAGTGTTCACATTTATTGTGATTAAGAACGCCGACATATTTATAAAACTAGCCTAATAGTAATAAAAACCGATAGTGGAGACAAAAAGCAAACATGAAAAGAACCTGAGTATTAAATCCAATGGGTAGAAGAATCCCCATAACTAATGTAGGCCTTTTTTTTTAACAGGCTATAATTATTTGCAATCTTTGTTCGGCACAGCTATCCCGTATAATACAGATTAAAGATTTCTTCTATAATAAGTGACGTTCATGTATAAAGTTTTGATTGGAGGCGGGTCGGTTAGAAAATGTTAACAATGGCTACAGTATACCAAAACAACTAACAACTTTGTCAGAATACGCTGTTTAAAACTCTGTAAATATGTAAATATACCCCCAAAAATACGATAGATATGACCAATAGTTACTTCTCCCTATGTACTTACTGTTACTGTTAGATATGGGCCTCATCGCAGCTTTATTTGACACAGATAAAAAATATTGCGTTTGTGATGATGTAAGGTGACATTACAACGTACACCGAAATACATTGTTTATATCTAATCAAATTAAGACAGCTAATGTTTGGGATGACATTTCGATGATTGTCTTACCTTTAGTTTGAAACACAGTAGTTTTCCGTCCGCTCGTCACTGATTGATGTTTAGATTGTCCACCCCAACATGGGTATACACTATTCTTCTGCGCCTACAGAGAGCTCTACACTGCACAGTAGCAATGCCAAACACTTTACAAATACAAGTCGTATACTACTGTATTCTTCTATTGACTGCTATCTCCTTCCATTCAGATGTGATTAGTGTCGTCTGCATGCATGTATTGTTCTCCTCCTTGGATAATACATCCACAATGCTCCCGTTGCCAAGACACGAGGCGCATGCGTAATGCTTTCAGCAGCGCTATACAGTGCCAACGGTTTATTTAATAACAATTTCATCTTTCTTCAGCAATGACAAAGACAATCACATGAGTCGTTCTTGACAAATACTTAAGGTCGTTTAATAAAACTGAAGAATATTTCGAAGAAAAGAAAAAAAATATTATAGGGTTCTTTATGGACGATTGAAGCAAGAAAGTAGTGTGCAATGCAACCATTAGAATGATAGCTCTTTGCGATTGCGTTTAGGCCTAAAGGTCACTTATAAAACAATGGAAAAGAAAAAGGAGAACAATCAAAATGATGAACCCGTTGATAAGAGACTTTTAAAAAGTATCGATATTTGGAGAAACATAATAATAGTAGAAGCTTTATTCCACAAGCAGAATTGAAATCAGTGACAAATCTTACAATTCAAATAAGTCTCTACAAGGGTAATTAATGTCATGTCATCATTGGAAGCTCCATGCTGGAGCTACTGAATGAGTCGATAATTGATTTCAAACTCATTAAAAACACTACAATCCCGTGTAGTGTGTATAATGGGGTTATACTGCGTGTACGGTAGTCAGCCATTGCACTAACATTGGATGTCAAATAGGTCTAATGTAAAGCAACTGTCATGGAAATATAGGAACTTTATGAAATAAAGGTTCATATTTTCCACAATGAAATTGAATAAAGTCAATCATTTTTATGACCGCAGACGATTGCAGGTAAAGACCGCTAATTATTTTAGGTTTTGACTTCTAAAGTTTAAGCCGATGACATAATATAAAGCGATTAGCATTGTACAAATAAAGCTTTCTGGGTCTCTCAGGTGACGTTACTAATTAACAAACTATTTGTGCATTTATAATAATAGCTAAAACTCATTTTATAAATAACTGTGATGAGCATTTTTTCCCCCAGTTTTGTTTATAGATAAAATTACAAAACAAAGATTTTATTGCGGAAAGCAATTTATTTTTCGTTTGGCGTGTTTTGTTCATTCCGATACGCGCGAGACTTGTCCAGTCTACACAACGGATCGTTTCACAAGAGGGATTGCATAAGATTCTTTGCGAAAATTACGCAAGGGTAACTTTTTGTCGTTGGTCGGTACCTACTACAAAATTTCGCGATGTTTGAGAACATTCGCAAGGAATGTAGAACATGTAAAAAATTGCTGTCCTTTCACACGAGGCTCAATTTGCAATATTTCGCAAACATTGAGAACAATTCGCCAGGAATTGGGTTTTTCCGTCGTGTGAAAAGGGCTACAGATAGTGCGCACGTGTGTTACGCACGATTGTGTCCGACGTTGACGATTAAGTCCGACGTCATTTTTGAACCATTGTGTCCGCCCGATTGTGTCCGTAGAACCATTGTGTCCGCCCCATATGTCCGTAGAACCATTGTGTCCGCCCCATTGTGTCCGTAGAACCATTCTGTCCGACGAACTATTACGTCTGACGCACCACAGCTACATGGACTATGAAGGAATACCTAGCCTCAGTGTTAAACTCATTACTTAGGTTGAATACATTTACCTTTCCATAAAAATTAACCTATGATACTGAATACTAACCTTTTGAAGTGCTTGAATAATGAACAGTTGACAGATGAAAGGTTAGAGGAAAATTTATATTAAGCAAAAGAAGGGTTCACTCTGTCACCCGTTTTTTATGACATAGGACTGTGTATAAATTACGGTGTTATGAATAGTGGATTTTATTGAACTTTCTGGATTATTTGTCATAGCTCTGCCAATTTGATTGCAAACAAATTATGAGTTAATAAACGTTAGATCTGAAGACTGATTCGTATATTTTGATGGTCGTTCATAACCTAGTGTACTATATTCTTTTTGGAAAGAAGCATGCATGACGAGGCAAAACGCGACCGCAAACCTGGAAATCCCTCTGATTCCTTCTTGACTGAAAGAGGTTGTAAAGTAAATGAATGATATTTATTTCAATTGGAAAGTTACTTGCTGATAAATACCAACCGCAATAAAAGGCAAGTCCTACCTTCCTCACGATGTTCCGTTGTTTCAGGGGGGAAAATAGTGGGGGAAATAGTGCCGTATTTTTAAATACCCGAGACAAATCTTGTGAATAAAAACAAATACAAATTGGACCAACAATCTTAGATGTATGTTGAACAAACTAAGATTTGTTTACCAATAGTGTACACAAATTACCCAAAACGCTCTCTAAGTAATATGAGTCTTTGGAATTTGTTTTTTGCAACATGAATTTTGGTTTAATGAACTCTTATTATGGACGGCTCCAAGGAAATCTTTTGTCAAATTTGGAGAATGTATTTGTTCTCTCAGTCCTCTCCTGGTCATAAAATGCCGTCTTGATGGAGTTAAATATATATACTTCAATTGAGGTCACTAGTTTATTTTTATATTTTTATTTACATCGAATTCCATAACTGCCAAATTACGCATGACACGTGTAGCAGTATTGCTCGGCTTCGAAGCCACTTGCGCCGTCAACCGCGCATAGTCGCGTCGTGCAGTCGCGTCATGCCGAGGCAGAGTTTTGTATTGTTTGTACGGGGCCGGCCGGCACATTCACATCATATTATGTCGTCGTATAGTTGCGTCGTGACGTCGCGCATTGTCCCGTCGTGCCGTCGCATAGTCACATTTGTTTACACTATACAGTGCTTCGCCAGTAGGCGGCGCTGTCTTGAGCTCAAACGACATCCGGAACCAACCTAAATCGGTGTCGGCGCGGACTCCTTTTCCACTTTTACAATGGAATAGTGCAGCTGTGGTGTATTGTGTGCATAATATCTACACAAAACATGCGCCGTGTGGCTCGGTGAAGTGCATGGCTGACAGGTAGAAAATGGAGCATTGGTAAGAGCTTAAGTTTAATTTAGTCTTAGAATAAATGGTTCCGCGGATGCTGGTCGTCACTATTATCTTTGGATTCTATATAGTAGTATTTTGTAGAGTTACAAAAGATAAACTCCATTTATAATCCCAGTAACTGGGGTGCTGTACTCCTTTTTCGAAATGTTGTATCCACGGGTGCCCTGCCTCAACCGTGACGATCAAGCGGTAGAGGCAGGGCACCCGTCTAAAATTTGACGGGTGCCCTGCCTCAACCGTGTGGTCGTCACGGTTAAGACAGGGCGCCCGTCTAAAATGTTACGGGTGCCCTGCCTCAACCGCGTGGTCGTCACGGTTGAGGCAGGGCACCCGTGGATACAAGCGAGAGTTGGATCGCCATGGATTGAGAGTTTTGCTGTGGCTATGTGCAACGCTTTCCTGGGGCGCTAGTACGACCGATGATGTCAAAATCGAAAAAGGAGTACAGCGTCTCAGTTACTAGGTCTGTATCATTATGATTTTTTTTTTATGAAAAAGAGTAAGTAAATCCATAAGGAATGCATTTTTTATAACTCTTAGTCTCGGCCATAATCGCATACTCCTGTTGTGGGTCAAATTCAAACTTTTTGACTGTGCTTGTTTCTTTATTTAGGGCTGGGAACGTTGTGGCCGTGTTGTTACTTCTTGCATGGTGCAAACCGAATGAGGAAACAAATAAAATCAGATGCGTGACCGAAGAAAGACATCATGTCCTACTTGGTAAGTTGTTAGACAGCTACTTAACAGATCATCCTAAATAAGAAAAACAAACAAGTATTGCACAGTAATTTCAGGCAAGTTCGAACCTTTTTAATTTTTTGAGGTGTTTTTTCATTTTATTTTTCCCCCCAGATATCCTTGCTGGCAGAAGAATTTCTGAACGTTTTGACAATGCAACTGGTCAGGCTGCGTACAGGCAGTTAAGACGATGGAGGGCTCTTTACAACGTACAGATACGGGAACATAGACTTGCTGGCCGAACAGAACCCAGAATATTCATCGAAAACACAATACTGCTGAAGGAAGGAGAAGTAAAAAGCATCGTTAAGAAGATACACTTACAGTAAAGGGGGTAGTATTAGTAAGGTTTCTAAACGTATAGGGGAGTGCTTTCAAGGGGTTTCTAGGGAACAAACTTGTAGAAACTTAAAGGCAATGAAGTTACATCAGCGACTAGGACCTATCTTTTCAAACAAAGTACCGTTCAAACCTGTAATGGCTAGCGATGTCCAGAAAATACATCAAATAGACTTAGTATGTATGGTAAAATTAGCAGACACAAGTGGAGATGATACATATAAGTACATTTTAAGTATCATGGATATTTTCAGCAGATAAAGACCCATTACCGTCCAAACAGAGTAAACCCATTGCAGGGACGCTTAAGGACCTTTACCTTTCTGAAGGTCATCCAAAGGTACTACAAAGTGATAATGGCAGGGAGTTCATGGGTCATGTCAATACGTTTTGCACGAAGATGGGGATACTTCGAGTAAAGGGACGACCTTACCACCCCCAAAGCCAAGGAAAGATAGAATCGTCTTCGAACATGGAAGAGGAAACTTATGTTCGATGTGGTCAAACTAAAGAAACATAAATGGGCACAACAACTAAAAATGTACGCTTTTCTGCGTAACACAGAATTTCATGATGCAATTAAGGCGACACCATTTGAGATGCACGGACGAAAAGTTAACACAAAAATTCCGTCGGACATGAATGATCAATCCAAAGATGGCAATTCTCGGTTGCGCAAAGTTCAAAGTGTGCGCCGTAAAGCTGATCGAGTCTCTAGACAGAATGCAGATAGAATGGTTCGAAAATCAATGGCAAAATTTCCCCCAAGTCTTTATTTGGTTGGCGATAAGATTTTGATCAGGTCACGTGGGCGAGGCAAGGTTTCTAATACAGGTGTGTAACTGTATGAGGGAGAAGTTATAAAAACAAATTATAATCGCCCTACGTATAAGGTGCGATTCAAGGAGAGTGGTAGTAAATTGACTGAAAGGTGGTTCCGTGTTGCTGATTTAGCCGCGGTGACGCAGACTATGGAAACGGAAAGACGAAAGTTACACCACGGTGTCTTCAAGAAAGTCGTAGAATTTTGCCAGTGTGACGATGACGCATGCGATCAGTTTGCCGTTCCATTTTGTTCTAACAAAATGGCACAGACTTGTTGCAAAAAATCTCACTTAAATTGCAGAATAAAAAAACACAACTTAAGATGGGTCAGTTTGAGAGATTTTGCCAACAAAGTTGATCCATTATTTGAGTTCTTTTGTAGTATTAGTCGGCAGGGAAGCTTCAAAACTGCTCACGATGATTTAGTTACAAACGCTATTGAGCACGAATTGGTTCCTGAAGGTTTCATTCCAAGGGACGGAAGCTGCATGTTTCATTCCTTGGCACAAAGCCTAAGTAATTTGTTGGGCACTCAGTACGATCAGCAAACTATTAGGTCAGATGTAGTGGCATGGTTGCAATTAAACCCTACCTACAGAGGGAGTAACCTCTCAGAATTTGTTCCTAATCTATCGTGGGATGAGTATTTGAACAGAATGTTAGGGAATGAATGGGGGGGATCATATCGCATTACACGCTGCCGCCAATGCCTTTCACGTCAGAATAGGCGTTGTTTCTAGTCAGCATCGCGGGATAACATTGATTGAGCCCGATAACGCAGACGTGTTGTTTGGAACAGTTTATCTTGGACATGAATACGAGTTTCATTACATTCGACTAGAACCAATGACCAGAATCACACAAAAGAACGTACCATGTGAACATTCAAGCCCCAGTCACACCAATGACCATTCAAGCCCCAGTCACACCAATGACCATTCAAGCCCCAATCACACGAATGACCATTCAAGCCCCAGTCACACCAATGACCATTCAAGCCCCAATCACACCAATGACCATTCAAGCCCCAGTCACACCAATGACCATTCAAGCCCCTGTCACACCAATTACCATTCATGACCATTCAAGCCCCAGTCACACCAATGACCATTCAAGCCCCAATCACACCAATGACCATTCAAGCCCCAATCACACCAATGACCATTCAAGCCCCAGTCATACCAATGACCATTCAAGCCCCAGTCACACCAATGACCATTCAAGTCCAAGTCATACCAATGACCATTCAAGCTCTTGTCATGATAATGAACCACGTACAGAGCACATCAAACGATCCACCGTTTTTTACAATACACATTTCAACACCTTCAGAATTGCATGATAGTGCAGACCAATGTTTGGATCAAGGCACGGATTCGCGATTTTTACTTTGCCATTTCCCAAATGAAATATTGCGACATATTCTCCGACATATCGTAACAACGCCGGCAGCTCATGTAGGTATTTTGAGACTTCTTTTTCCGGAAAGTGTGAGATTCAACGCTCTCTTGGCGGAATTATTTTTACCGAGAATATACGTATCCAGACTGTACGTATCCCCAAGTGTTGTGGCATATATGGAAGGCAGTCTTAATGATATTCCTGTTGGTCAACTACGCGAATGGTCACTGACAAAACTATATCGATACGTTGGAAAGAACAGTGGGCTGGCAACAGAAATACGCGATCTTTTTGGATACTTTAAAAAATGGCTCTTTGGCAAGGTCGTGGTTTGTTCTGTTGGTCTTGGATGGTTTAAGGGGCTATCAGTAGTAAAGCTATAGTGAGAATAAGCCCATATGATTCTGTGTAAAATGAAGTTTCCGACCAAGTATATCTACAAAATGGGTGAATGTATTTTCATGAATTTTTCACAGATGATCCACCGATATCATACTTTTGAAACTATGAAGCCCGATTTTAAAATACCGTTGTCATGGTAACCACCCATAACCAATCAGAAAATAGTAGGCTATTATTCAAAAGTTACATCTGCTATTTACAAACTCTCTTCATAGTTACATAGGAACTATCATCTTTATTATATATGCCAAATTCGAAAACATTTGGATAAATACTTTTGGAGTTATAGCTGTTTTGATATAGACAAGTGACGTAATTCATTATTTTGAGAAAACAGCCTTTGAAAATTTGTTCACATTCGTGGGCACTTATTCAACCCCCCAAACACAGTCATTTTGATATTGAATGCAAAAATACACTATCTTTGCAAAATAATAAGAAAAGTAAAGTATGTCCATGTACATGTAGATGTAATGTCTGAAGTATCTTTCACCTTTTTAAAATTTCTAGCTAGTTCAGGGAATTTTCTGTGAAAAATTGCATCATAATTAGCGTCAACACTTCCGTGCATCACCATGATTCATCACAGGTTCAGTGCCGCTTGAAGTTGATGGTACATCTGGATCGGAAACTTCACTCAATCTACGCCTCTTTCTTGCACTAATACTCCTTTGAATTCATTATTTACTCCATGCCTATGTTTGCTAGGCTTTCTAGGTGCCATAGCGGAGATTTGAGCAAAAAATATGAACGTTTCGAGAAGGATGTCAACGGATGATCTTTTCATAAAATCTGACCGAAGTATTTTCTATAAGCCATCATCTTAGGAGTGAATGCACTTTATACAGTCTAAATAGCCCCCTCTGTTGTCGGAAATATACCAACTTTTATACAATGGTGCTCTCATACTGTTTTTCTTAGACAATGTTGCTGAGAAATCGTTTCTTTTTGGCACTCAAAACGAACCGGAAGTCCAAAAAATCCACTTCCGGTTGATTAGAAAAATTACAAGGTATTTTTAAATCGTTTTTACATATATTTATATGTTGAAATAGATCATTTATTACAAAGAATTGAGAAGATGAATAGTTTTGGAGTTAAATTTTATCGAGTTGTATACCTTGTATCAAAGTTTTAAAGATCAAGGGTTATGAAAATCAAGTTGATCACGACAACAATTCACTGCAAACAAAGAAGAAGACAAGAACAGATGTTTTGGATGGCAGACTATTTTGTCAATAATTTACGTATAGCCGTTAATTTTTTTAAATTATGTTTGATGTCAAAAGTACAATTGTTGTCAACAATCTTGAGATTAGGGGGAAATCGTAAGTTTGTACATTATATTTAGTTTTTATTGCTATGTTGCTTTCATTACGTATAAAAGCTATAATTATGCCTATTTAAGGATTGTCTGTGGTAAACTCATGTAAACCTAAACTCACGATGAACCAATTCATTTGATTTGAAATAAAAAACACGTAACTTTTTAAAAACACAAAGTACTTGGATGTTTAGTGTATAATTACTTAGTAATGGTGTTCTGTTTTGCGTTATGATAGTTTTAAGTTTATGTACAATATATGAAGCCTTATAGTAATTTAAACGTGTTAACATTTTATCATAAATGTATGCAGATGATTGTACAATGAGTGATTTTTAAAATTATGTAAAGACTGATTAAACAAACTTAATCTCATTCTTAAAGTTCCCGCCTGGAGTGCAAGTCAGTCGGTATTCCCTTTCTAATACTATAACTATAGCATTTGAATTGTTTTTACAAGTAGTGCTTTCAGGAGTAACAGGGGCAGTAGAAACGTGGTAGTTTTTCGCACGTAAAGGGCCTTTTAATTATGATATAAACATAAAAACTTCAAATTATAAAGGTTGTTTTAACTTCTATGTTTGTTATGGATGCACTGTTTTGAATTGTTCTCTTTTTCTGAAACTGTTAACTTATAGATAAACCTTGGTTTGCTTAAAAGTGATCAAAGTAATATTCATTTTGATAAACAACTTGATTACGCTTGTTTAGTCGTTTATACGTATTGTTGTTCATTTGTTATTTTACAATGTTACCCCTTTTGGTCATGTTGGCAAGTGAATATGATTAAATTCACCGAGGTGAAACAAACAAATCGTTGTAGTTAATTTGAAATTATTTGGTTTTCAATACAGTCCAGTGAACTTTATACAGTGACGACTTTATTTAAAAACGCATGTGATCCAGGGAACTTAAAAACCCAATTAACAAAGCCTTTGCCCCATCCGAGGTACGCCCTCTAAGTTGGTGTGCACGACAGAAAATGAAACTAGACTAAAATGATAACAGGAAGTTGAAACCAGCAACTGATCAAGCAAACGGACGAAGCCTACAACAATGTATTGGTAACTTTACTATATTAAACCTTATTAAACAATATTACTTATCCGAAATAAGTAGCCCTCTAAATATATTACATATGCGATAATTTGTATATTATTTACAGTGAATTGATTCCGGCCGAATATCAAGGGGAAAACATTATATAACGCCACAGCCCTCGGGAGCAAAACAAAACAAAAAAATGAATAATAATAACAATAATAATAATAAAATGTCTAGATGGTAGTTTAGCACCAGTTGACATGCAGTCCCCGGTTAACACATGTCAGCATCCAGTCCCTAGCTTGCCAGGGCAGAATGAGAGCATAACTGTTTTTATGTTCCCCTAATCACATAATATGTGACCCGCTCTGTAAAAATGACTGTTATGTCTCAAAAAATCATTTTGGAGTTAGATACATGGAATGGAAAGGGACTTTTCTCAGCTTTAATTTAGTGTATGTTAGAAGTATGTAGCATTTTGCAATCCAAAGTTATACCATAATTTGCATACAAATTCTTGCAATTTTGGTCAAAAAAGGTTAAAGGCACTGGACACGTTTGGTAATTATCAAAGATGAGTATTGTCACTTGGTGTATCCCAACATATGCATAAAATAAAAAACCTGTGAAAATTTGGGCTGAATTGGTCATCGAAGTTGCAAGAACATAATGAAAGAAAAAACACCCTTGTTGCACACATTTGTGTGCTTTCAGATGCCAATAAAAGGCTTCAGGCCTGAAGTCTTTTAATATTATAGTGAGAAATTACCTCTTTCTCAAAAACTACGTTACTTCAGAGGGAGTCGTTTCTCACAATGTGCTATACTATCAACAGCTGTCCGTTGCTCGTTACCAAGTAAGTTTTTATGCTAATATATATTTTGTGTAATTAACAAACGTGTCCAGTGCCTTTAAGGAGAAACAGCTTCTTAAAATATTTTAATACCAAGTTCTTTTTTCTTTTTTTTCTTCTTTTGATTGGAGCTCTTAGACTTCGTTTATTAAACTCAAATAATGAAAGTCCCTAGCAACGAGTACGTGCCCATTAGATTATTCGTCTGAAACTTTGTAAGTTCATTTAATGTACTATAACGGTTTTTTGTGTTCCTTTTTACTAATTTGCGTATTGTGCTATTTCTTATCTTTTTCGCAAATGTTTAAATTACAAACACACCGTGAGCATTACAAGGAAGATTTTAGACCAGTTTTGTTAACTTTACTGTTTTTCTAGCAAAACAAAACTGGACTTTTTCGAAAAACATTCCAATTAAAACCCTGGCAATGACTTAGCGCATAATTTCTTACTTTTACTAAAAAGCTGCGCGGACGTGACGAAATAAACCCATAGCAACAAATGCCAAATACCCATAGCAAACTTTACCCGTAGCAACGAAAGGTTAATATCGGTACATACATCTGGCAATGTATCGTATGGGGTGTTATTAAACAAAATAAGACCTACTTTTACTCGTGCTGTTGTTAAAATTACGAGTCCCTCGGTGACCCCAGAGCGGTCTGTTTCCCTCGGCTTCATCTATGGAAAACAGAGCGCTCCTGGGATAAGGGAGTCGTAGTTTTAACAAAAGCACTCGAAGCAATCAACATTAATTATCTAATATTTATATAGCAATATTAATATCCCAATCGGTTAACTTCAGCATAGCCACGTTTCAAATAATACTATTAACCAAACACTGGTGAAGCCTTTGAACAACGAAATTGCACTACTTAGAGAAAATGGGCTACACTGAAAAAAAATAGGTCTTTTTGGGATCATACTAAACATTGATTTATCTTATAGAAATCCCAACGGGATTGCCTCGCTTAAAAAACAAAAATATGTGTCGGACATAATGGTTCATCAGACATAACTTGGCGGACATAATGGTTCTACGGACACAATGGGGCGGACACAATGGTTTGTAGGACACAATGGGGCGGACACAATGGTTCTACGGACATAATGGTGCGGACATAATGGTTCTACGGACACAATGGGGCGGACACAATGGTTTGTAGGACACAATGGGGCGGACACAATGGTTTGTAGGACATAATGGGGCGGACACAATGGTGTGTAGGACACAATGGGGCGGACACAATGGTTCTACGGACACAATGGTGCGAACACAATGGTTTGTAGGACACAATGGGGCGGACATAATGGTTTGTAGGACACAATGGGGCGGACTCAATGGTGTGTAGGACACAATGGGGCGGACACAATGGTTTGTAGGACACAATGGGGCGGACATAATGGTTTGTAGGACACAATGGGGCGGACTCAATGGTGTGTAGGACACAATGGGGCGGACACAATGGTTTGTAGGACACAATGGGGCGGACATAATGGTTTGTAGGACACAATGGGGCGGACTCAATGGTGTGTAGGACACAATGGGGCGGACACAATGGTTTGTAGGACACAATGGGGCGGACGCAATGGTTCTACGGACACAATGGGGCGGACACAATGGTTTGTAGGACACAATGGGGCGGACACAATGGTGCAAAAATATTGTCGGACATAATGGTCCATGTAGGTCATAATGGTGCGTAACTCACGTGCAATGTGCAATTTACAAATTTCGTGATGGGAAAGGTCTATGCTCACTGGTCCATCACGTGCCATACTAGTTTTGCTGTTTACCAAGCGCGTACAGGGCAACAAGTGATGCCACAGGTAAGCATCACTCTTTGCTAAGCAACTGCGATGGATTTGCAGTTACGATCAATCTTAACTCTTTGTGAAATCGAGCCAAGCTAATCGAACGCACCCATTAAAGCTTGGGTCAACTTCCTCCCCGCTTTCTTGACTGGTGTCCCGACGGCGTGCCTTCCGGAGACGCGTTCTCGTGCCGGTGCCATTTGTTGACACCTGATGACGTTTATACGCGTCACTGTTACGTCCCAATAGCCTACAGATGTAATACTTCTATTATAGACCTTATGCACATGACGTCATTTGTGTAGGGCGCCCTCGGCGAGAGGTCAAAAGGAGGTATCTCATTGGCTGATATTGTGCGCCACGCGTACATAGCTGCGCGTCCGCAGAGATCCTTATCCACGCATTTGTCTCCTCGCGTTTGGACTCCTGCAATAGTATTTTGTATGGTTTACCAGACTATGAAATTGCTAAGCTACAACGTGTACAAAATACTGCAGCCAGGATGGTAGCTCGTGTTAGAAAGAGCGAACATATAACACCCGTACTGCATCAGCTGCATTGGCTGCCAGTACGGAAACGTATAATGTACAAAATCTTATTGATCACTTACAAGGCAGTACATGGGCTTGCACCGGATTACATTGTCGACTTAATTTCAGAGTACAAGCCCACACGCTCGCTTCGGTCTGGTAGCAAACACTTACTCACCCCAGCGAAGATATCTACAACCTATGGTAGTAGATCCTTCGAAGCTGCAGCTCCAATACTATGGAATGTTTTACCTATGTACTTGAAACTTTCTGAGTCGGTCGAGTCGTTCAAGTCATCATTGAAGACTTACCTTTTTAATTTATAATAATATCCTTAGAGGTGACTGGTTTGTAGGTGACGGCTGTGCGGGGGAGGTCTCTTTTGTGGGGGGTGGTGGTTCTGATGGGGCTGGGGTTTGGTTGGGTTGACTCGACATTTCATTTGTATGCTCTGTTCGTCTTCTGGGGAGGACGAGCGGTGTATGCTCTTTTCGGGTCGGCTCACTCGGGTCCTGGTTGTTTTGGGGCCGCCGCTTCCTTATGGGAGGAACTGTGTTTCTGCATGGTTGTTGCCTGCAAGCTAGATACTTTTCATTTCCACTATGTATCTTACTTGTATTTTATTGATGTTTTAACTGGTAATATATATTTATTCAGCTGGTCTGGTATTTTATTACTGATTGTTTTGATTGTATTTTTGTACCTTTTAAATTGTGAAGCGCATCGAGGGATCTTCGATTCACAATGCGCTATATAAATGCTGTTTTATTATTATTATTATTTTACATTGTTTCGTCGTAGTTTTACCTCTAAGATGGCGGCTTGATGACGTCAATGCATAAGGTCTATAGACCTTATGCATATGACGTCATTTGAGTAGGGCGCCCTCGCCTAGAGGTCAAAAGAAAGATGTTCATTGGCCAGGCCTGTGCGCCGCGCGTACAAATCAGCGCGTTTCCATTGTTTCATCATCAGTTTACCTCTAAGATGGCGGCTTGGTGACGTCAATGCATAAGGTCTATTTTTAATAAAGCGTTGGGTCAATTTCCTCCCCGTGGTGGCGCTGCGCGATCCAGAGAAATAAACACATCCATAAAATATAGAAATCTAAAAAAACACAGAAATAAAGACATAAAAACAACATAACTATAACTTCAACATAAATATTCAGAAACACAATATCATAAACAATTATAATTATATTGTTAGCCGCCTATACAAATACAAAAAGACATCAACAAACAAGAAACAATAAAAAGAAACAAGTAAGAAACCACAGAATTGCAGAAATAAAGACATACAGAAAGACCGAAATATACTTAGAAGGAATTAATGAAAAGTACACACGGATACAGAGAAACAAACGGGAAAACGCGGATATACAGAAAGTATTGAAACAAAGTCACGTTTAAGAAATAAAGGAAAAGAGAAACCCACATTTTTTTTCCAGAAATAAAGAAAAGAGGAAATCAAGTAATAAATCAAAACAAACAATTTGGAATTTTAGGAGCACAGAAGCATAATTCCCTTACAAAGAAACCAGTGGATTACTTAGACCTATTAGATCACGTAACACAAGTCTTGACAAATCTAAATACATAAATACTATGCCAAGCATGCATCATTGCCAAGTACATCCCTCCCCGATATTAAAACTCAACTCCGGCCATGCAAACACCCCTATATGCTTCGTGTAGTTGGGGGAAAGGGACGAGAAGGGTGCGGCCAGGAGACGTTTCGACCCCATTCAACACCTTTTACATGCTCAACATTTTATCATAAGACAAAACAACATTGCGTACCCATTTCAACTACCGTTACTAAGCCAATTCTATAAAATGATGACCTCTTGAGTGCCCCCTCCATTTACCCCCCTTACCCTACATTTGCGACATTTATACGCAAGAAGTGTGCCCATCTAGCTAGAAGTATGCTTCGTGTAGTTGGGAGAAAGGGACGAGAAGGGTGCGGCCAGGAGACGTTTCGACCCCATTCAACACCTTTTGCATGCTCAACTTTTTATCATAATTCAAAACAACATTGCGTACACATTTCAACTATACCGTTACTAAGCCAATTCTATAAAATGATGACCTCTGATGAGTGCCCCCTCCATTTACCTTACATTTGCAACATTTATACGCAAGAAGTGTGCCCATATCTAGCGTGTGCCGCGCGAAGCGCGGCGTCCCGCTGCACCGCTAGTCTATAGACCTTATGCATATGACGTCATTTGAGTAGGGCGCCCTCGCCTAGAGGTCAAAAGAAAGATGTTCATTGGCCAGGCCTGTGCGCCGCGCGTACAAATCAGCGCGTTTCCATTGTTTCATCATCAGTTTACCTCTAAGATGGCGGCTTGGTGACGTCAATGCATAAGGTCTATTTTTAATAAAGCGTTGGGTCAATTTCCTCCCCGTGGTGGCGCTGCGCGATCCAGAGAAATAAACACATCCATAAAATATAGAAATCTAAAAAAACACAGAAATAAAGACATAAAAACAACATAACTATAACTTCAACATAAATATTCAGAAACACAATATCATAAACAATTATAATTATATTGTTAGCCGCCTATACAAATACAAAAAGACATCAACAAACAAGAAACAATAAAAAGAAACAAGTAAGAAACCACAGAATTGCAGAAATAAAGACATACAGAAAGACCGAAATATACTTAGAAGGAATTAATGAAAAGTACACACGGATACAGAGAAACAAACGGGAAAACGCGGATATACAGAAAGTATTGAAACAAAGTCACGTTTAAGAAATAAAGGAAAAGAGAAACCCACATTTTTTTTCCAGAAATAAAGAAAAGAGGAAATCAAGTAATAAATCAAAACAAACAATTTGGAATTTTAGGAGCACAGAAGCATAATTCCCTTACAAAGAAACCAGTGGATTACTTAGACCTATTAGATCACGTAACACAAGTCTTGACAAATCTAAATACATAAATACTATGCCAAGCATGCATCATTGCCAAGTACATCCCTCCCCGATATTAAAACTCAACTCCGGCCATGCAAACACCCCTATATGCTTCGTGTAGTTGGGGGAAAGGGACGAGAAGGGTGCGGCCAGGAGACGTTTCGACCCCATTCAACACCTTTTACATGCTCAACATTTTATCATAAGACAAAACAACATTGCGTACCCATTTCAACTACCGTTACTAAGCCAATTCTATAAAATTATGACCTCTTGAGTGCCCCCTCCATTTACCCCCCTTACCCTACATTTGCGACATTTATACGCAAGAAGTGTGCCCATCTAGCTAGAAGTATGCTTCGTGTAGTTGGGAGAAAGGGACGAGAAGGGTGCGGCCAGGAGACGTTTCGACCCCATTCAACACCTTTTGCATGCTCAACTTTTTATCATAATTCAAAACAACATTGCGTACACATTTCAACTATACCGTTACTAAGCCAATTCTATAAAATGATGACCTCTGATGAGTGCCCCCTCCATTTACCTTACATTTGCAACATTTATACGCAAGAAGTGTGCCCATATCTAGCGTGTGCCGCGCGAAGCGCGGCGTCCCGCTGCACCGCTAGTCTATAGACCTTATGCATATGACGTCATTTGAGTAGGGCGCCCTCACCTAGAGGTCAAAAGGAAGATGCTCATTGGCCAGTCTTGTGCGCCGCGCGTACAAATCAGCGCGTTTCCATTGTTTCATCATCAGTTTACCTCTAAGATGGCGGCTTGGTGACGTCAATGCATAAGGTCTATACTATTAATTATGATCGTTAAATCGCCATCTCATGGATTAGAAGCGCGCCATCTTGGATTAGAAGCGCGCCATCTTGGAATTAGAAGCGCGCCATCTTGGATTAGAAGGCTAGCCATTTGTTACGTCACAATACAGATGGAATACTTCTACCGCGGCGGCGCTGCGCAATCCAGAGAAATAAACACATCCACAAATACAGAAATCAAAAACACAGAAATAAAGACATAAAAACATAAAGTGATAAACTTCAACATAAATATTAAGAAACACAGATATCATAAACATTTGTATACTGTAGGCCGCCTATACAAATAAGAAAATAACGAAGAAAAGACATCAACAAACAGGAAACAATAAAAAGAAACAGTCAAGTAAGAAACCACAGAATTGCAGAAATAAAGACATACAGAAAGACTGAAAAATAAAGAAGGAATTAATGAAAAGCACACACGGATACAGCAACAGCAAACGGGAAAACGCGGATATACAGAAAGTATTGAAACAAAGACACAATTAAGAAATAAAGGAAAAGAGAAACCCACATTTTTTTTCAAGAAATAAAGAAAAGGGGAAATCAAGTAATAAATCAAAACAAATAGGAATTTTAGGAGCACAGAAGCATAATTTCCTTACAAAGAAACCAGGGATTACTTAGGCCTATTAGTCACTTTTAACACAAGTCTTGACAAATCTAAATACCTAAATACTATGCCAAGCATGCATCATTGCCAAGTACATCCCTCCCCGATATTAAAACTCAACTCCGGCCATGCAAACACCCCTATATGCTTCGTGTAGTTGGGGGAAAGTGACGAGAGGGTGCAGCCAGGAGACGTTTCGACCCCATTAAACACCTTTTGCATGCTCAAATTTTATCATAAGACAAAACAACATTGCGTACCCATTTCAACTACCGTTACCAAGCCAATTCTATAAAATGATGACCTCTGAGTGCCCCCTCCATTTACAACATTTATACGCAAGAAGTGTGCCCATCTACTAACGGGTGCCGTGCGAAGCGCGGCGTCCCGCTAGTTTTTATGAGTTGAATGAAATCTCTCAACTCATGGAAATGTTCTCACCTTTGCAAAAGTGCAAGACATTAATTATTCGTTTTCTATAATACCCAAGTAGATCTTTGGAGGAAAAACCAATCACCAAAATGTACAGGATTGTAATCTGCTGGCATCCACTACGAGGTAGGCGACTACAAGGCCGGTTTGTAGTTGGTCGCGCGATGATGATGTAATAATCGTCGAACGCTGAAGGGCGCCAGTGTCTTCAGCGAGACACTGATGCCCAACCTCGTTCCCATTCAGTGGTGTACGATCTCGCCGCGCCATTTTTTTTCTTTCCTAGAATGCCTTGCTCGATCATTGACGAGTAGAGAGTTTTTTATGCTCCTTCGCTACGCTCATACGCATAAAAAACAGTTTTACCCTTATGAACGACCAAATCAATCACAAAAATAAGCATTCGAATATATTCTTCAATTTTATTTGAAAACATGGGAATAAGGCCGGGATTCGGCCGCCGAGTACAAGTTCTACCTTTTTTCTTTTCGATTAAAATATACATTTTTATCTTTTCTTTTTTAACACAAAAATCAACAATCTCTTCTTTTCTGATCTTCATATCAATTTTCCACAAAGGAAAAAGCCCTCTCGGCTCTTCAGACATCGGTCTGGATATTAACCTTTAGAGTAACCAGTTAAACAGTAGACATAAATTCACAAATCGGCAAAATATTTTTGACCTCTTTGATATGATTACAATTTCTACATTTTTATCTTTTTCTTTTCGTTTAAAATAAACATTTTTCTTCTTTAAACACGTTACAATGATCTCAACAATCACTTTTCTGATCTCGTTATTTTCTTATTCATATCGATTTCCACAGAGTACAAAAGGCCTTCTCGGCTCTTCAGACATCAATCCGGATATTAACCTATTGAAAAACCAGTAAAACATTAAACCAAATTTAACAAAAACGGCAAAATATTTAAAACCTCTTTGCAATGAGGAATTATCACCGATGAGCTCCTTTATAAAAAACTCAAATTATATGAGCTAAAACCGTCAAATTCAGAGTTCAAATTTATCGGGTAATTATATGACTGCTTGTGATTATAGTACCAACTCGAATTTTAGATTTTAATAATCTCACCATTTTTCATAACAGAATGCAATTGATTTATCATGGTATAAGCTAACTAATCAAATCTACTATATGCCTATAAAACAACATAATTGTGTTATCTTTTTTCCCTTGACTTTAACTATCAGAGAGGATTTTTACCACACTGAGACGTTGTGTGACTTCTCTTTTGACATATCTGTTTTTAGCAATGGTGGTTTTCCACCTCCCATGTTGCATTATAAGGTCTTCGGATACTCCTTTATTTGCTAAATGCGTTGCTCCCCCTGACCTCATACTATGAAGTCCATAGTTGGTTGGTTCTTCTATTCCTACTTGCTTGAGTGCATCCAAGAACATTTCTCTACATCTTGTGTAACTGAGAGGTCTACTGAGCAACGGAGTATACGAAGATGAGCTTGAATGGTAGGACATAGCAGTGAATAAGTAGGCATCTTGACCGATTTCTAAATTACATTTGGCCATGAAGCACTTTAGAATCTTCACAGGAGAATATTTGCCTTGGGTGTCTGTTAAGAAAGTAGTATTTCCATCCCTAAAAATGTCCGTTTTAGAGCTAGGAATAAAGATACTTAGGCAATTTTCTGCTTTGAGTTCTCGAATGTGGTTAGCTTTAATTTGAGCCATCTCGGCGTGCCTAAAAAGAAGTGTAAATTTAAGGGAAACATAGCATGCCGTCCTTAAATCTATCAGGCTGCAACCAGAATGTCCAAATTTATCTATAATAGCTTTGACTAGACTGTATGGAAGGGGTTCTTTTTGTACTGGTGGTTTGTGTAATTTTCTCCTTTCGCTTGTTATTAGCTGTTGCACTATCGGTGAGTCCACGGGATTGGGTGTGCTGTTAACTATTGAGTGAAGCCATTTTATAGCAGCTGCAATACTGTCAGAATTTGCCAACTTACTTTTATGGACGATGAATGTGGCTATAGCGTATTCTTTAATGGGAAGCACCAGTGGTATATTTTGTTTCTTAATCCAGGCAAAGAATTCTCTACACTTGTATAAATAACCAGTTATTGTGCCGTTTGCTTTGGCGAATAGAACCTCGACAAATATGTGAATCTTGGACTCTTCCATGCCGATAGGGAAATCTGACCAAAAAGCCCGACTGTAAATTATCTAATGCAAATGGGAGAGAAAATTGAACTTTACCTAATTAGAGCAATCGATATAAGCTACACATACAAGGCTATTTAATTTATTGGAACCCAAAAGTGAATTCTTATTTCTTCCCAACTGTAGTGCACTAGATGGTGACTGCTCTATATTCCGACATCCCTATGTTCCGACATCCCTATGTTCCGACACCCCTATGTTCCGACAACTCAACCTATATTCCGACACCCCTATGTTCCGACATCCCTATGTTCCGACACCCCTATATTCCGACACCCCTATGTTCCGACACCCCTATGTTCCGACAACCCAACCACCCCTATGTTCCGACACCCCTATGTTCCGACAACCTGCACCAACATTTTTTGGTAGCCATTTTTCCCAAAAACGGTGCAACTTAAAGAAAATACACCTGACCGCAATTTAATCCATTATCGTATACCGGTAGCCTAGCCTATATCTTATGCCGTTCTCAGAAAAGTTTAATTTATATGAAAAGTATTATTCTTCTATAGCAACTTTGGTTAAAAAAGAAGAGGGCTGATTAATTGGGGGGGGGGGGGGGGGGGGGGGCAGGACTTATTTATTTATCATTATTAATTCTTATAGGCCTATAAAAAAAAAAATTTGGGGGGGGGGCATTTTTTGGCGCATTTTTATACATATAGGCCTATATTTGTAATATTTTTTCGTTGGAAACATTTCATTCAAAATGAAACTTAGATAGTCACATTTGTTTTGAATATTGAACTCGCATGTGGGCTAACTTTATGCAGTAGTTTAAACAATAATTATAGCGATCCAGCACCTGTGATAGCTTCGTGCTTGGTGCGTGCGCTCGCTCGCATGGCGCGAAAAAGCTAGCGTTTAGAGCAGTCTGGATTTAGCTGTCCGTAATTAAGAAGGTCGTCCGTCCGTGTTACCTTGTACACCTACAGTATAGAAAATTTAAGTCGATGAGAAGTGATTCCAATAAAATAAAGCCAATCATCCAAAGAAGAGAACAGAGGAAATCAATCATTGTGTTTGTGTCCGTTTTACTATTCCGTTGTCTCTATGTTGTCTGTCAACTTGTACGTTAAAATAAATCAGTCCAGGAAAAGACCTTAGACCGCGCCAACGTGCTCGTTACAATATTTAAAAGAGGGTGAATGGTCATAAAGTAAAATGACTGAATGAGAAGAACGAAATCATGTACGCACTAGTAATACCAGGGCTAAAAAAAAACAGAGTTTTAGTGGATTAGGGGGATATGCGTGAATTGAATGCGTGTTGTTGAATGAAGTTTGGCTGAAATTGGCCGGGAATATAAATTGTATTCTTATTATTGCTTATCAGAGTAATAATGTGCGAAAATAACGTGTCGGAACATAGGGGTGTCGGAACATAGGGGTGTCGGAATATAGGGATGTCGGAACATAGGGGTGTCGGAACATAGGTTCAGTTGTCGGAACATAGGGGTGTCGGAATTTAGGGGTGTCGGAATATAGGGGTGTCGGAACATAGGGATGTCGGAATATAGGCTGAGTTGTCGGAACATAGGGGTGTCGGAACATAGGTGTGTAACCACTGTTCATTAGAAATATGCACAACATTTTCTTGATTTAATATTTCATTACAATTTTTGTTAAAGTAAAAGAATAGCGAACAAACGATGAAATGTTTTCTTCATTTTCATATTTTTTTCTGATAGACCACGCGCAGAATGGTATTTTGGGCCCATTTCCGCTTATATAATACAGACAATAGATGACACGTATCGTCCAAGACATGAACGCCAAAATCCCGCTTACATACCTTGTTAGCATTCAAGTTATGCGTCGTTTGTGTATGCGTCCACAAAGGAAGTATGTGTGTGCGCACCCGTGCAAATGTGTTTCATTTTGTTACAATCGCACAACGCACAAAATGTAGTAAAATCCATTAAAATAAATAGGAGCAGTTTGGGCCATGACAAGATTTGTCGAAGAAGCAATATTTTGTTTTTTCGAAGAACTACAAGCTGACACACGATAAACGCCGGACTCCCGAAGCATATTAAAAATGTGGGGTGCAAATAATGTAAGATGTATTTTTTCAAGACTTGCTCAACCGTCCCCCCTACTTTTCAGTAGCGATCGACGCCCTTGATGAATATAAATGTTTTAGGACTGCTGGGATCAGTACTACTGGGGGAACTAACAAACAGTTTTCGTTTGCCCAGTCCTGTGCAAAAGCGTCCACCGCAGATGAATCCGGGTTCCAAAACCTTGAGAAGAAACGTGGCAACTTAGAATTGTAATAGCAGGCAAAACAATCTACTGTAAATGGTCCCCATATATCATTAATTGGAAAAGGCTGGGCGTTATTTCCCAGTCGTCCAAATCAATAAGCCTACTGACGAAATCTGCTTGTTCGTTATAGGTCCTAGGAATCCAATCTACGTCTATTAATACATGGTTGTTGAGACAAATACTAAACATGTTTTGAGCTAATTTTTGTAGTTCTAAGTTCATACTTCCAACCTCTACAATGCGGGCAGCAGCCTGACTGTCAGTTAGAATTTTCAGTTGTGAATTAGAGATGATTGGCAGGAACGAGCATAATGCAAAATAAATGGTGTTTAATTCTCGCCATGTTGAACTCTTTTTAATAAGATAGCTCCCGACCCTACTGCGCTCGCGTCACAGCACACTATTTTGCTAAACCTGTCTGCTGCAAACACATTGCGCACGTTCAATTTTGGCAAGTTAATCTCCCAGAATTTTATCTCTGACGTGCAATACTCATCTAATCTGACCCAATAATGAGTAGCCTTAGCAATTTCTATTTGGCAGTGTCTTGTCAACCTGCTTATAAAGTTGCCTACAACAGGACTAAGGGAAATAACTTGGCCTACCAAAGAGTGCAATTTTCTGATAGTAGTAACATTTGAAGACCTCAAAACTTGAATGGTATGGCAAATCTTATCTATTCTTCTCTGTACAACCTGCAAAGTGCCAGCTACAGTGTCCCAGGTCATACCCAGCCATTCAATGCGGTTAGTTGGGTTCCAATTACTCTTCTGAATATTGTATATTAGACCAGCCCGAAGAAGGTCGACCTTAACATGTCTGGAAATTTCTCTGGCTATTAACAAATTAGAATCATGATTGGTAGTAGACTTTGGAACCACGCAAAAACCATCGTCTAAATATAAAGCAATAAGGATTCCGGAAGCTCTCCAGTGTGTCACAAGAGGTTTCATGATTTTGGTGAAGAGTAAAGGTGCAGAGGAGAGACCGAAGGGAAGTACATTAAATTCAAAGTATCTATGAACCCCTTCTAACTCCCAGGAAAAACCTAAATATTGTTGATGATCAGTAGCTATATCAATGTGGTGATATCCAGATTTTAGGTCAAAAGTGAATAGAAGAGCTTCACTTGAAAAGAATTGCAAGCCTAACTTCCAATCGTCCATTTTAAAAGTGGATTTTTGTGAGGTACTTGTTTAGTTTACTTAAATCTAGAATCAATCTTTTCTTCCCTGATGCTTGGATTGCAACTGATAGAGGGCTAACTACATAAGAAGGCTCACTTTTTTCAGTAATTCTTCCTGATTGAAGCAATGTTGATATCTCTTCCGATACAAACAGATTTTCCAACATGGATGATTTGTTATTGTTTGAAAACATTGCAGGAGGTTGTTGGGCGAATGGAATACAATGAAGTTCATTAATAACTGACATTACTGTAGAGGATGCTCCAATTTCATTCCAAAACTGAGAATGCTCCTTTAATCTACCCTTTACATTTACTTCATCTGATATTAAATCATTATCATCGCAAGACTTGAAGTTACAATATACCTCTAACACGTCACCGAACTTCTTTTGAAGTTCTGCTGCTTTAGGACAGGCTTGAACCTGAAGCTTGTGCCTCTGAGCTGGGCCCGGCTGTGTTGGTTGTTGCGGGCAAGAGAGCTTGGACTGGTCTCTGAGCGACTGGGGCTTGCCATGGTGTATATCTTGTATGGTAGTTGTTGTAGCCGATGAAAGGTGCGGCTTGAGCTCTTGACTTGACCCGTGGGGATTGAAGGGGGCCATAAGCGAAGGGGCATTCTCTGGCCCAGTGACCGGCCGTTTTACAGTTGAAGCACACACCATTCGGCAAGCCTGGTGTAAAAAACCAAAACAATACGAAAAACAGAAGAAAAAGGGGAAAAAGGAACGAGGCAATTTGGGATTTGTCGTAACAATTAGCCCCGATAAATGCTCAATGTATACTCAGCGACAGAAAAAGACCTGAACTGGATACGCATAGTTTCCTTTAGCTTATATACCATTATACGCTTCAGCAGTTTGCTATTATGCTTCAATGATTTTTGGAATGTAATGGTTCGATCGATCTCAGTATGGTGAAATCGATTGCCAACGCCCTAAACACGTGACCGGGGTGCTACAGACGCATTAATTTGTTTCTTTCAATCGAACAAAACTAAATATCAACACGGTGCGCTGCCCATGGTGGCAAGGCTGACTGAAGCCTCATCCTTTTTTTTGACTGGTAAAAAAATAAAATAAAAATGACAGCAACTGAAAAAGCGAATCTAAGAATTTAAAAGGGTTCTTTCAATTGCTGAGTAAACTTGTTTAATTAAAACATTTGAGCTAAAAAATAAAAATAAAACATTTCTTGTCTGATTATTTTGAACTGATGTGTATAGATAGACACGTATAGACTGGCACAATGTGGTTACCAGGAGTGAGTGGTCACTCGGGCCTGCGAGTGACCAGAGGGTCCCATAGTCTCGGGAAATATGGGCTTCTTGTAGTCATGATAACAGTCCCTCGGGTACATATAGACGTGCACCAGTGACCTCTTGCCAGTCCATTTGTATAATATACCAACCCTATTATGCAGCATTACTTGTCCAAGAGCTCAGACTTACATTTATTCACTATTAGGTAGATCCTGTGTGAAAGGGTGGGGAGGGGTGGGCGGTGTTAACAAGATTCAGTTATGTATTTAGTGCTACTGAAAATATGGCACTAACCATCACAACTGCTGCTTTTATCGTCCTATATTGGTAGATTCGTGTCCCGCTTCCATGTTTGACATTACACAAACTTTTAATTCACGCCCCCTCCCCACCCCCAAAAAGGGGGAACAAATACATTCGCTTATCTCAGCAAACTTTAGTATAAAATGAAAAAATGCAAACCCATAATTTCAGTGTTGGAGAGTCTTCATTAAGCATCTTCATTATTCTTTCAAGATGACATAATTAGACCCGGTACACGGTCCTCAGATGTAGATGGTGTGAACGGGTGTGACAGGAAATTCTGTACTTCCATAGGGCGAACTGTGTACAAATTCCTTCTCATAGCGCCCTCTTTTGAATGAACCTACTTCAGCCCATGCTAATTCTCCATTGACACTGTTGGCAATCGGAAGTTAAACCGGGCGATTTTTTTTGTACAGAGTTGTATATTAGCTTAACTGCAAAAAAAAAGACAGAAAAATGAAGTCCAGCAGAAAACTTAAATGTATCACAGAGTTCATGAAATTTGACACAATTTACTGATATTGTACCATTTAGTTTGAGCTTTGACGAAACAGCACAGCAATAATCTCATGTGACTGGTAGTTTTTTCAAGCACACGAAGAGGACGCAGGCCTTCTTTGACATTTCTAATCATGTGTTGATGTCATTGGCTTCTTCGCCCAAATTGATCAAAAATGCTACACCTAGCTAGGCCATACGGGGTAAACTGTATCTTGTCGTCCCGTTCCGACCCCTGGTCTAAGAGAACTCTGCAGTTTTTAACAGAGTAATTGCTGGAGATTACGATTCCGAAAAGTTCTCCACAAAAACGCCAGTCAAATTTGAGAAATTATCGACCAAACATTGCACTAGATAATCGACAGCGATCGAACACTGTTTACGGTTGTGATACGTCGGCTCGTTACATTTTATTTGAAATACCTGCGCACAGACACCATGTGATCCAAATTCGCCAATCACATCCTAGGTCATACGTCATGTGACACCCCAAAACAAACATGGCGGCGCCCATGCCTCGGTCGAGTGAGAAAGACTCCGTGATAAATCCGAAGTGTTTTGTTCACCTAAAATCTGTCAAAGCTGAGAAAGCACAATATTTTTAGGGAAGAGTAAAATCATACATGAGGCCGTGTTCAAGCGCGTCATGAGATGAGATCATGTGTGTGAGATCACGAAAAACACAGCATCTTTTGATAGTAGGCCCCTATACTCGATATAGGCATATGCAGCATACAGTGCATAAGGACCTCATGCGCTAATTTTTATAGGGAAGATTTTTTCAAGAACATGCAAAGAAAATAGGACCGTAACGCACTTAAAATGTTCATAAGGCTTAAAGTTTGTAAATTATTAAATATGTCCCCGTGTCGAGTGAGAATCATGTATTGAAAGGCAAGCTTGAAGAAATTTGAGGCGTCATCATATATAACCTACAGTTCTAAAGAGGGGTGGGGGAGACAACAAAAATTGTTAGGGGCAGGCCTGTAAAAGGAATTATTATTCTAACCCTTTTTTTAAATTTATTTTAAATTTTTTTTTTTTGGGGGGGGCGATTTTTTTATTATTTTTATTTATCTATTTTATTTTATTGTTATCTTTAGTTATTATTAATATTTTTCGGGGGGGGGGGGCAATATGAAAGAAAGGGACATCGGCACGTTAGCGGGAGGGGGTGGGGGCGCTGGATTTTTACTTTTTTTTGTTTACAATGAAGGCCCGATTCCAGCCATTTTGGTAAGTTTTTAGTTTTTGTTTTGGGTTTTTTGGGAGCACCATTTTTTTACATTTTGGGTGGACCTTTTCTTCCTTTTTTGATTTTGATGGTTTTTTTATTATTTATTTATGCCTTTTTATTTATTTATTAATTTTTTTATCAAATGATAAACCACAAGGGAATTGACTGGGTAAATTTTAAATGATTTTGAGTTGAACAAAGAAAATTATACTATGAGCGGCCCTCAACCCCTAGTTACGGGCCTGGAAGGAAAAATCCACAAGAAAAGGGTGTGTGTGTGTGTGGGAGGCCCGGGAGGGGGGGGGGGGGGGGGCGGAAAGGAGGGAGAATATGAGAAAAAAGGAGACAGTGTGCCTAGGCACTTTCCTGCCCATAATCTTTAACGAATAGCGAGTGTTCCGGCGAGAGACATCGAAAGAAAAATGATCAGAAAGCGTTGAAAACCATCCTATGGATGTTGTTTTCAGTGGGACAATGGTCTCCCTCGAAAAGTCAAAAGGTGATGGGTAAACATACTTTTTCTTTGATGTTTGCATGCATCCTCACAGAAAAGGGGGTTATAAGGGGTAAAGGGGAATGTTTTAACTTAATAAAACAAACATATATTTCCCCTTTTTTAATTCTTTTTTATTTTGTTTAATTTGTTAAAATATATTTTACCTTAGGCCTTATGGATTTTTGTTTTGCAAAAACAGTGATAGGTGTTTTAGGGGAAAAGTATCCTATTAATTAGAAATCAAAGGTCAAAAGGATAAGACAAAAAATTGTCAGTTCCTTGATTTTGTGGACAATAATTGGAGCGACTCATCATTCCATCCTTGTTGTTCAATGACTATACATTTCTTTAAACTAAGCTTTTTATTCTTGGCACAAAACTTTGATGGCTAACCATTCAGTGATTTTGAAAAGACACGATTGTCTAGTTTTTGAGAAGTAGGCCTACAGTTTTAAACATGGCCTAAAGCACACAATTGACGTTGTTGGACGCGACGCAGTCTTTTTTTTTTTTTTTTTTTTAATATAATAATATTTTTTACGGCGCACACACCAACGAGAGAAATCGATATGGCGCGCTGTCCATGGTCAATTCCGTGTCTCAGCCGCGCAATTTGATGTGTGTGTGTCGGCAGACTTCAGTCCGCACATTGCGACAGTTCGCACAGTTCGCACATTTGCGTGTCGTGGCCGAGCGGTTAAGAGCACCGAACTCAAGCTCTGGTGTTTCTGTTCAGCAGAGTGTGGGTTCGAGTCCCGGTCGTGACACTTGTGTCCCTGAGCAAGACACTTAACTATAATTGCTTCTCTCCACCCAGGGGTAAAATGGGTACCTGTGAGGGCAGAGATGGTTCTTGTGATTGATTAGCTTAGTAGCGCATATATTGCAGCACAGGCTGTATACTCCCCAGGGAGCTGAGATGGTTTAAGGAATGAAATAAATGGCCCAGTGACCAGGGGTAATAATGTTAAGAAGCGCTTTGAGACACCCTTGGGTGTGATAAAGCGCGATATAAATCCATATTATTATTATTATTTTATTATTATTATTGCGCGCGCGCATTTTCACAGATTGCGCCCAACAACGTTTTTAGCAAACTTTGCATGTTTTTGCAAATTTGACTGGATATTTTTTGGAGAACTTTTAGTATAGTGTTTAATATGTCTACAACTCACAAAATATACCTTCAAAAAGTAGACCCACGGGGGTCGGAACTAAAATCATTTTCCAGGCTTCTTTTCGTTTACACCGTACGGCCATATAAACCGTGGGATTTTAACAAATTGTAATAAAAAAAAAAGAGGGCTTTGAAAAAGTAACTGCAGAAAATTGTTTTCACTGTTGGCGGCGTGAGTAAATTTTCACTTAGAGTATATGTGGTGCATAACGATACGGATCATGAACCAAGAAACCGGAGGATTACAAAATAATTGGTTCGATAACAATAGTGACATGTCTCAGAAATACGAAACTCAACAACGACCTAATATAAACAACCAGTCTCCATTTATAATATATGTCCATAGAATCTGGACGTATCATATAAAACCTGTTTGCAGACCGGTACCTCCAGAACCGTAATCGAATTTGTCCAATGATCAATTAGCATGCACCGATAACGCCGACGTTCTGACATCATGTGTATCGATGTGGTTCATATCAACCAAAAAAATCCTTCTCTTTTCCACTCTATCCCGACGTATAAAAATAGATAGTCAATATTTCCCTTATTTAACAAGTAAAAACATTGAATTCATTTCAACAACTTCTCTGGTTTGTTTCCTAATAAAAAACAATGAGTGTGAATACTTTGTTTAGCATTGAATTCAGTGTTCCTGTGTATTTATTTTTGAGAAGCGCATTATGTAATTCATGATCAAGTTTCCACGATATTTCAGTCAAGCTGTAAAAAGATGGTAATAAGCTTCTGAGTTTCAATATAAAGATACATACATCTTCAAAATTGATTTACAATAGATAGTTCCCAGTAGACGCCATCTTTACGGGCAAATCGCATTTTGGCTTGCAGGCGCGTCAAGCGCTCAAATTATTAACGCAGCCGCGTCATTCACTAACCAATCATGCAATGAGTTTTGTGAAATGTGCGCGTGCTGCACGCCGTTCTCACGCGTAACGCATGACTGTGTGTTCCAAATAGACTGTGCAAGTCTCGCGCGTATCGGAGCGAGAAAACACGTCAAGTGAAAAACATATTTAGATCTATGAAACAATCTGACCAACAAAAATACTCATTACAATTTGCATAAAATGAGTTTTAGCTTTCATAATAAACACACAAATCATTTGTTAGTTTTTGTTGAAACAAACTAAAAACTCTGGGACAAGGATGCTTATTTGATCTGAACTTTTTAGGAAACCCCTTTTGTAAATTCACGCCTGAGTACGTGCAGCCACTAAAGCAGGTTTAAACGCAAACGCGCGATGATCGCACGGGCGTAGAATTAACGCGTGACGCAGTTTAAAGAGGGCGCTGACGCCTCGACAACCGTAGACTGCAATGAAAAGGCTTAGCGTCTGACAATTACAGCGTCTTGTGATTATCATCGCGCGACCAAAACAAATTTGGTGATCGGAGGTGGGCACAAATTCTTAATTTTTTGCAAGTAACCGGAAGCAGAGGTCAAGTTTAATTCTTGGGTTTTCTTCGTTGCATTGTTGAATTGATTTTGCTTTCATATTTTGTATCACTTAGTACTACATTCCCAACAACATATTTAATTTTCATGGTCATAAAGTACGTTAAACTAAAATTATAGACGAAACAATATCTTGCCAACGTAAAACTCCATATGGTTGGGACCACGATGGTCCCGGAAGTTCGCTTACGCGCGAGACTTGCACAGTCTATTGCCCGTAAAGATGGCCGACTTACGTCACACTGCAACCTATATATGGCGTCACTCAACATTCTACTTCTAAAATGCATTATGCGCCCTTTAAAACTATTCACAAGTCCTTATTTAATCTATTTTATTGGTTACAATTATATCATTTTGCTTAGTTATTTTATTTATTTATTGTATTTTTTTGGTAAGATGATTGTTCTCTTTTCAATTTTTTTCTTACCCATTATTTTACTTGTCACTGTAACAAATCTCTTTCTGCTTCTCATTTCTGGTATTTTAACACTAGCCTTAGAGACTTTTGTTTGTTTTTCAATAAAGCATATCAACATAAGCATCTACAACTCAAATATACCTTCATTTTTTGTTTCATTCAATCGTGCATACTATTGTTACAACCAAGACGTTTTTGTTCATTTAAATCCATCTATCAAATGAGCAGCACTAGAGACAAGGTTTAAATCACTATTGGACTTCATTTAATACACAGGTAAACGACTAGGGGTATTGTACCATATATAATGAACCAAAGCGATTGTACACAAAGGCTGCTATTTTACTCTGTATGTTACCGTTTCTAAACTGGAACCAGTAGTCATTGTTTCTTGAAGTAGTCCACGTTCGGAAAAAGTCATGTTTTATTTCTGTTATATCAGAAATCTGAATTAGAACCAATGGTCAGAAGTTTCTTGAAGTACTCCCGTTTGGGCAGTCGTCATGTTTTGCTTCTATTACACCAGATATATAAATTGGAACTGATAGTCAGAAGTTTCTTGACGTATTCCTGTTTGAGTAGTTATGTTTTGCTTCTATTACACCAGATATATAAATTGGAACCGATAGTCAGAAGTTTCTTGACGTATTCCTGTTTGAGTAGTTATGTTTTGCTTCTATTACACCAGATATATAAATTGGAACTGATAGTCAGAAGTTTCTTGACGTATTCCTGTTTGAGTAGTTATGCTTTGCTTCTATTACACCAGATATATAAATTGGAACTGATAGTCAGAAGTTTCTTGACGTATTCCTGTTTGGGTAGTTGTCATGTTTTGCTTCTATTACACCAGATATCTGAATTGGAACCAATAGTCAGAAGTTTTGAGGTTCAATAATTCATGTTTAGGTAGTTTTCATGGTTTGCTTTTATTCTATCAAATATCTGACTTGGAACCAATAGTCAGAAGTTTCTTGAAGTATTCTGGATTGGCTTGTATCTTTTCTGTCCTCATTCTTTGCAGTTTCTCAATCCATGCTTCCATCTTTTCCTCAGATGACTTGGCCAACTGCAAATTGATAAATTGGTACATGACAATTAAATATGTGTATTGTGCTTGAAAAATTGAATTGAGCTATCCCAGATTGACATTCGTTTCACTTCTTGGAATATATTAAATATTTAAAGGTCAGCACATCTAGTTCAGGTCCTTCAATGACAGGTTTCCCTTGTGAACATTATTTCACTTTCTTGCAGATTAGATTCACCTGAGTTTGGTGATTATGAGTTGTTCTGCATTCTTTACTCACTATTTCTAGAATTGTCACTCCTCTGAAGAAGTACTGTGAATGTTTAGACAGGTCACTTAGGCTCAATTCAAATACATATGACTTACATAGTACTTAGAGTGTATGATGTTTCATTCAATAAAAGCAGGGTATTAAGGTATCTGCAAGCTCCTTGGTTGCCCAAATTCCTGACCCTAGATATTATGTGCTTTATTGGGAGCTGTCAGAGCAGAGGCAGCAGCTCCGGGAAAATGAAGCCTGATCTAGAATGGGAATAATTCGTTGGGTCAGTGCAACAAGGTCGTAACTCCACTTTCGGTTGATTTGAGTTAATCACTTTTTAAGGTTTGGGGATGTTTTAAACAATCACTGGTTGTTTAAGACAAGTCCATTTGTACATTTGTACAATAAAAACATTAAAAGTGGTATCCACACTTTTTACCTTTAAAACAAAGTTTTATGCTTTAATTATGAAAATTGTAGATGCGACCTTGTTGCACAATCCTGTATCGTGTGCAATCAATGGGGGAAAATGTCATAATTCTCAGTGCAACAAGTCTGTATGTCTGAGATACGACTTTAATGCTTGGAACACAATAACGAATTATGACGTCATTAATTGTTAATGACCTGTATCTTTTTAATTACTTTTTGGACAAAATTCAACTTTTACAGTTCATTCAGACAAAAATAAAGCACCTTTTGTATATTTGTATAACTCTTTTGTATAACTCGATTGCACAAAAAATGTGAGATACGACCTTGTTGCACTGACCCAACGATTTGTGGGTTGGATTCCAACCAAATGCACCTTTAGACTATTTCTTCTCTACAGGACTCGTAGCCCTGGCGGCCTTTCACTTTCATAATACACTACAGTGACGTCCTGGATATCAGGTACCATTTCTGGGGCGGAAAAATTTCAAAGCTTCATAAGTCAAAACTTACCTGCAAGAAGCCACTAATTTCACAAGATTCACATTCCATGGCAGCACACATTTTTCTGCGGTGGGTTTTGGACGTCATATATTCCTCAATAATCTGTCATTTTCGTGAAATAATGCAGCTCCCAAAGATTAAAAAACACCTGTTTTGTTCGTCTTCTCACAGTGTCTGCCGTGCGTACGCGCATATTCACGTGAAAGACGCAGGGTGCATGACGTACATATCCTCACAGTGTCTGCCGTGCGACGCGCTTATTCGCGTGTAAGACGCAGGATGCATGACGCGCACATCGTGCATTGCGTTTGCATGTTAACGCTGTGCTGTCAAGATACTGTGACCAAAAAGTGCGATATAAATTTGGTGCATTTTGCGGTATGCGTAATCTGCGCCCACGCAAACATACGCGAACACATGCAAACGCCAGCGTCTTGGTTTTTCTTTATTAACAGTTTGCAGAATTTTTTAACGTTGGGAGCTGCATTATTTCATGAAAATTACTAATTAATGAGGAATATATGACGTCCAAAACCCACCGCAAAAAAATGTATGCCGCCATGGAATGAGAATCCGGTGAAATTAGTTGCTTCTTGCAGGTAAGATTTGAGTTATGAAGCTTTGAAATTTTTCCGCCCCAGAAACGTGCCCTAATATTTAGGACTTTGTATCTGTGTACAGCACAGAGGAAGAGTCCTATATAGGGCTACAGGACTCGTAAAGTATAGAGTCTGGATTACATTCAGTGTTGAGCAAAAAACAATTAATATTATTATGAGAATATCATGTACAATTTTAATCCCCTATTCAGCTTTATATTTGGTGTAGCACATGTACAAGTAGGTCTTTGAATTGTCAACTTATTGTACCATTGTAACTTACCAATGAACTAGCTAGCTCCCCTCTGTTGACAGTTTTATAAAATATAGTTTGATTCCTCTTGTATGCTGGTCCATTCAGTCCTTGGACAGTGACAGCAGCACTGCCAAATATAGCATTATCATGATTCTGTTCTTTGTTGATCTTGGTTGATCCTCTGGTCTGTTATTTGAATAAACAAATATACCCACAACTAATAAGAGTTTTGAACCCATTTAAACTGATAGAGCAGTTGTTGGTTTGTGTCTATTTAGGGATGATAATAAGATCTCTCTCTTGCTATGTTGCAGTAAGTGCTGAGTCACTTCATGCTGAATTTGTCAGTGGAAGCAAACTGGTAAAAGCAACACAGACAGTCAGGCAGTCAGGCAGTCATGGCCAAACTTCTGGGCTGATTTTATAAACTTTGTGTCAAATGTCAATGCAAAAATAAGTAACATAGAAAGAGAGAGATCTGCATAACGTAAATGCAGCATCAAAAAGTTATCAAGATGTAAATGCCATACAAGGTTGCAAGGAAGGGTTAAGATTGCAACTGATTTGACATAATGAATGCATTCACACTAATTAAACAAAGTCTGTTACGAAGTCAGGACACAAGTTTCGCAAGATTCCAAAAACACTTTAGAACTTTATACAACTTATTAGCTTAAAAATTAAGTCATCATGTTGTTTTGTTTTGCACCAACAGGAAGGTAGAGGACTGAGGGAATTAGTGTAGTTTGCTTTTGTCCTGACACAAAAGGTTTAGGATTGAGGGACTGACAGTTAGGTATAGGATTGAGGGACTGACGGGAAGGTATAGGATTGAGGGACTGACGGGAAGGTGTAGGATTGAGGGACTGACGGGAAGGTGTAGGATTGAGGGACTGACGGGAAGGTGTAGGATTGAGGGACTGACGGGAAGGTATAGGATTGAGGGACTGACGGGAAGGTGTAGGATTGAGGGACTGACGGGAAGGTGTAGGATTGAGGGACTGACGGGAAGGTGTAGGATTGAGGGACTGACAGGAAGGTGTAGGATTGAGGGACTGACGGGAAGGTATAGGATTGAGGGACTGACGGGAAGGTATAGGATTGAGGGACTGACGGGTAGGTATAGGATTGAGGGACTGACGGGTAGGTGTAGGATTGAGGGACTGACGGGAAGGTATAGGATTGAGGGACTGACGGGAAGGTATAGGATTGAGGGACTGACGGGAAGGTATAGGATTGAGGGACTGACGGGTAGGTATAGGATTGAGGGACTGACAGGAAGGTATAGTATTGAGGGACTGACGGGAAGGTATAGGATTGAGGGACTGACGGGAAGGTGTAGGATTGAGGGACTGACGGGAAGGTATATGATTGAGGGACTGACGGTAAGGTATAGGATTGAGGGACTGACGGGAAGGTGTAGGATTGAGGGACTGACGGGAAGGTATAGGATTGAGGGACTGACGGGAAGGTATAGGATTGAGGGACTGACGGGAAGGTGTAGGATTGAGGGACTGACAGGTAGGTATAGGATTGAGGGACTGACGGGAAGGTATAGGATTGAGGGACTGACGGGAAGGTATAGGATTGAGGGACTGACAGGTAGGTATAGGATTGAGGGACTGACGGGAAGGTATAGGATTGAGGGACTGACGGGAAGGTATAGGATTGAGGGACTGACAGGTAGGTATAGGATTGAGGGACTGACGGGAAGGTATAGGATTGAGGGACTGACGGGAAGGTATAGGATTGAGGGACTGACGGGAAGGTGTAGGATTGAGGGACTGACGGGAAGGTATAGGATTGAGGGACTGACGAGAAGGTATAGGATTGAGGGACTGACGGGAAGGTATAGGATTGAGGGACTGACGGGAAGGTGTAGGATTGAGGGACTGACGGGAAGGTATAGGATTGAGGGACTGACGGGAAGGTATAGGATTGAGGGACTGACGGGAAGGTGTAGGTTGAGGGACTGACGGGAAGGTGTAGGATTGAGGGACTGACGGGAAGGTGTAGGATTGAGGGACTGACGGGAAGGTGTAGGATTGAGGGACTGACGGGAAGGTGTAGGATTGAGGGACTGACGGGAAGGTGTAGGATTGAGGGACTGACGGGAAGGTGTAGGATTGAGGGACTGACAGGTAGGTATAGGATTGAGGGACTGACGGGAAGGTGTAGGATTGAGGGACTGACGGGAAGGTGTAGGATTGAGGGACTGACGGGAAGGTGTAGGATTGAGGGACTGACGGGAAGGTATAGGATTGAGGGACTGACGGGAAGGTGTAGGATTGAGGGACTGACGGGAAGGTGTAGGATTGAGGGACTGACGGGAAGGTATAGGATTGAGGGACTGACGGGAAGGTATAGGATTGAGGGACTGACGGGAAGGTATAGGATTGAGGGACTGACGGGAAGGTATAGGATTGAGGGACTGACGGGAAGGTGTAGGATTGAGGGACTGACGGGAAGGTGTAGGATTGAGGGACTGACGGGAAGGTGTAGGATTGAGGGACTGACGGGAAGGTGTAGGATTGAGGGACTGACGGGAAGGTGTAGGATTGAGGGACTGACAGGTAGGTATAGGATTGAGGGACTGACGGGAAGGTGTAGGATTGAGGGACTGACGGGAAGGTGTAGGATTGAGGGACTGACGGGAAGGTGTAGGATTGAGGGACTGACGGGAAGGTATAGGATTGAGGGACTGACGGGAAGGTGTAGGATTGAGGGACTGACGGGAAGGTGTAGGATTGAGGGACTGACGGGAAGGTATAGGATTGAGGGACTGACGGGAAGGTATAGGATTGAGGGACTGACGGGAAGGTATAGGATTGAGGGACTGACGGGAAGGTATAGGATTGAGGGACTGACGGGAAGGTGTAGGTTGAGGGACTGACGGGAAGGTGTAGGATTGAGGGACTGACGGGAAGGTGTAGGATTGAGGGACTGACGGGAAGGTGTAGGATTGAGGGACTGACGGGAAGGTGTAGGATTGAGGGACTGACGGGAAGGTGTAGGATTGAGGGACTGACGGGAAGGTGTAGGATTGAGGGACTGACGGGAAGGTATAGGATTGAGGGACTGACGGGAAGGTGTAGGATTGAGGGACTGACGGGAAGGTGTAGGATTGAGGGACTGACGGGAAGGTGTAGGATTGAGGGACTGACGGGAAGGTGTAGGATTGAGGGACTGACGGGAAGGTGTAGGATTGAGGGACTGACGGGAAGGTATAGGATTGAGGGACTGACGGGAAGGTGTAGGATTGAGGGACTGACGGGAAGGTGTAGGATTGAGGGACTGACAGGAAGGTATAGGATTGAGGGACTGACGGGAAGGTATAGGATTGAGGGACTGACGGGTAGGTATAGGATTGAGGGACTGACGGGTAGGTGTAGGATTGAGGGACTGACGGGAAGGTATAGGATTGAGGGACTGACGGGAAGGTATAGGATTGAGGGACTGACGGGAAGGTATAGGATTGAGGGACTGACGGGTAGGTATAGGATTGAGGGACTGACGGGAAGGTATAGGATTGAGGGACTGACGGGAAGGTATAGGATTGAGGGACTGACAGGAAGGTATAGGATTGAGGGACTGACAGGAAGGTATAGGAAGGTATAGGATTGAGGGACTGACGGGAAGGTATAGGATTGAGGGACTGACGGGAAGGTGTAGGATTGAGGGACTGACGGGAAGGTATAGGATTGAGGGACTGACAGGTAGGTATAGGATTGAGGGACTGACGGGAAGGTGTAGGATTGAGGGACTGACGGGAAGGTGTAGGATTGAGGGACTGACAGGAAGGTATAGGATTGAGGGACTGACGGGAAGGTGTAGGATTGAGGGACTGACGGGAAGGTATAGGATTGAGGGACTGACGGGTAGGTATAGGATTGAGGGACTGACGGGAAGGTATAGGATTGAGGGACTGACAGGAAGGTATAGGATTGAGGGACTGACGGGAAGGTGTAGGATTGAGGGACTGACGGGAAGGTGTAGGATTGAGGGACTGACGGGAAGGTATAGGATTGAGGGACTGACAGGAAGGTATAGGATTGAGGGACTGACGGGAAGGTATAGGATTGAGGGACTGACGGGAAGGTGTAGGATTGAGGGACTGACGGGAAGGTATAGGATTGAGGGACTGACAGGAAGGTATAGGATTGAGGGACTGACGGGAAGGTGTAGGATTGAGGGACTGACAGGAAGGTGTAGGATTGAGGGACTGACAGGAAGGTATAGGATTGAGGGACTGACAGGAAGGTGTAGGATTGAGGGACTGACGGGAAGGTATAGGATTGAGGGACTGACAGGAAGGTATAGGATTGAGGGACTGACAGGAAGGTATAGGATTGAGGGACTGACGGGAAGGTATAGGATTGAGGGACTGACGGGAAGGTGTAGGATTGAGGGACTGACAAGAAGGTGTAGGATTGAGGGACTGACAGGAAGGTATAGGATTGAGGGACTGACAGGAAGGTATAGGATTGAGGGACTGACGGGAAGGTATAGGATTGAGGGACTGACGGGAAGGTATAGGATTGAGGGACTGACGGGAAGGTATAGGATTGAGGGACTGACGGGAAGGTGTAGGATTGAGGGACTGACGGGAAGGTATAGGATTGAGGGACTGACGGGAAGGTATAGGATTGAGGGACTGACGGGAAGGTGTAGGATTGAGGGACTGACGGGAAGGTATAGGATTGAGGGACTGACGGGAAGGTATAGGATTGAGGGACTGACGGGAAGGTATAGGATTGAGGGACTGACAGGAAGGTATAAGATTCAAGGAGATTCAGGGAATAAGTTTACCTTGCTTTGTCCCGACAGGAAGGTATTTGGTCTGAAAGAATCCTCCTCAATCTCAGCAATGACTTGCTGCTTCAGTCTCTCATCGACAATACTTGCAAGTTCTGAGTGATGAGGAATCCATATGATTTCATTTTATTATTCATATCCTATACTTATGAAATATATAGACACCTTGCATAACGCGGAACGCTAAATGGGCCCTGAGGTCACGCACACTATTTTACGCACAAAGAACACCTATCGTCCAATCATCTGCCTCCTTTGACCTCAGTGAGGGCGCTTTTTGGCCTCAGTGAGGGCGCTTTTTTAGCGTGTGATGTCATATGCAAGGGGTCTATTGGCAAAACCAACCATCCTCATCCCAGCTCAGAGTACGTAAAGAGGAAGGGAAGTGACCTATTCAGTTTTGTTTTGTACTCATTTTCTCACAGATAGAGTTCTCATGTGAGTGGGGAAAAAGTTACAAGTCTCTAACTTCACATTAAAATGGTGTAAATTGCCATTTTATTCAATACCCTTCCAGTGCAAAATTTGTCAACATCTGAAACATCTGATGACGTCATTCTGAGAAAAATTGACCTCAACATTTTTGTACGGGGATGTTTTGGTTCAGTCTTGACTTTCAATAAAATTTAATCAAAACAGACTTGAATGTGACATTTTGACTGTCGAAAAATTCATCCTTGGAATGTAAAGATCTGTTAGTTGTTGAATTACATTGACGTCATGTTTCAAATTTCGCTCACAAAAAGTTAGTTATGAACCAAAATATCCCTGTACAAAAATGTAGTGACCAATTTTTCTCAGAATGATATCATCAGATGTTTTGGATGTTGACAAATTTCGCACTGGGCGGGTATCGAATGCAATGGCAATTTACACCATTTTAACCCTTTGGTGTACAGATTAATTTTATTGATTTAAGTGTAAAATAAAATAAATAATGCAAGTCATTTAAAAATGGTGCTTGGTGCTTTACCTGATATGAACCTGTGGAATTATTTTTAGCCGAGGGGATAATCTTTCAGAATGTGAAAAAAAAATATGAAAAAACCCCAATGTTTTTACCATGGCAACGGATTATACGGCATGTTTATGTAAACACGTTGAGATAATAGTCGCAGGTTCTCGCCGAACTCAATTGCCTCCATTGCGATTCACATGTGTCATAACCATCGTTCACATGTCATTGTTTTCATCATTTATTTTGTCTTCTAAATCAGAAACATCTTGAATCTCATCATCTGATTAGTAGGGTCAATATACAGTTTGACCCCAAAAAAATTGTAACAAAAGGTTTTCCAACGGTTTCAGGTACTATTGGACATCAAAAATTACATATTAAAAATCTAAGAAAATCAGAGTACCGGAAAGCCGTTTTTTCAAAATGGCGTCCAAGATGGCCGCTATACTATCCTAAAATGACTATAAGTCAATCATTATTCACCCTACAGACGTAATGTTGGTGCCTATCCCCAGGTTTTAGGGGTCAGAGAACTCATTGAGACCAACAAAAGAAGCATTGAGTAATCAAGTAACTGTCGCCCTCGAAGCCACTCTCTCTCTCTCTCCATCCCTTCTCTCATTCTAATCGCCGGGGAAAAAGAACAAATCAACCGGGGCGTGTGTCGTCCGCCTCCGTCCCCCATCATTCGCCCGGGTTGGGTGAGCCGTGGAAGCTCGCCCGGCCCGTCTGGTTGCCCGGGGTTGGGCAAGGGCTCAACAAATGCTTCGACGTATCCCGGAGGGATGGCAATCAGGATGCAAGAGGGGGTCCCGCTAGCGCAGAGCTGAATGAGGCCGGGCTCGACAAAAGGTCTCGGTAAACTCATGCTCTCGCGCCCATGCGGGCTTCACGAATTGCCATTGGGTCCGGGATCCGCCCCCGCCCCGGGGCGAGACGGCACTGCCACTCCCGCTGCGGGAAGAGGCAGCACGGTCCAACACCCCGCTCACTGCGTCGGACCAGTCCGGTCGTGCCGTCAGGGCCCCCCGGGGGTCACTTAAGAAGCCAGGCCCGCTACCTACTGCCATGCACGGGGAGAGGGGCATCCACCGGACCGGCAGCCTCACGGATTTTCAGGACCTGATTACTCAATGAATTTATCATTGGTCTTAATGTGTTTCTTGACCCATAAAACATAGATGTAGACACCTAAATTGAAATTCTAAGGTGAAAAGTAAAAGACTTATAGTATTTTTAGTGTATTTTAGTGTATTGGCGGCCGTCTTGGACGCCATCTTGGATTTTTAGGTTACCTGATTACTCAATGACATTTTTATTGGTCTAAATGGGATTCTTTACCCCCAAAACATGGATGTAGACACCAAAATGATGACTCTAGGGTAAATAATGAATGACTTATTGCCATTTTACTGTAATGGCGGCCATCTTGGACGCCATTTTGAAAATAACAGCTTTTCTTTGCTCCGAATTTCTTAGATTTTTAATATGTTATTCTTGATGGTCAATACTACCATAATCCGTTAAAAAACCTTTTGTTACAATTTGTTTGGGGTTAAGGTGTATTTTTTCATAAATTGACCCTACTAGATATATTTTCAAGGAATTCCAGTGCTTGATCAGGCCCCAAATGAGACGCCATGTTGAGATAATAGTCGCTTTTTATTGCAAAATCACAAGAAAAAAACCGAAACGTTTGGCCATGTTTTTCTCGATTTTTTTCAATAGCGCCCCTTATTGAATGACACATCAAACGAAAGCCCAACCATTTCCCTAAACAACCGAATGAGGGCGGTATGTATGGGGACCATAGTTTTTGAGTTATGACAAATTTTAAAAGTCCAAATTGAACGTGTTTTGGTGGTCGCTAGCGACCGCCATGTGCACCAAAGGGCTAATGTGAGGTTAGAAACTTGAAATTTTTTCCCCGCTCACATGAGGACTCTATCTATTGGAAAACGAGTACATCACAAAATTAAATCGATCACTTCCCTTCCTCTTCAAAGACACTGATAATATTTTGCTGTAGATATCTAGGTAAACTCAATCATTAAGGATTGGGATTATCCAACTTTTGTAAGTATCAATTTGCAGTATTTGTGACCGTGTGAGGGCATGTATGATGCAAAACAAGTAAAACAAATGGGTTTTTTCATTGTTATTATTATCATTATGATTTATTTGGCCACTGATACAACAAACTATAACAGACAGTCAAAATAAGATAAAACTGTAAATATGATGCAAGAAAATTGGCTGTTGAAAAAGCTCTCACGCAGTCAAAAATATGGTCAATTAATAATGATGCAGACAAATTTGATTGAAAAACTTAAAAATTGCTATGGAAACTGAACAAAATTCAAGAACCTTACCAGATTTGTTGTCATGGAAAAGTCCTTTCTCCTTCAGTTTGTCATTTGCCGAGGCTGAAGGAATGGAGCGGAACAAATATTAGACTTGTTTATATATTATACAAATATTGGCTGCCTATGAATAAAATATAGTAAAATATAATCACATGGTGAAATCTGGACAGTTCCATTTCACAAGGCATCCAATCCAGATTTCAACAAGTGATTAAACTCAGCTATAATGTATGAATAAAAATGCATCATTTATTTGTGCCATATACCCTCACACCTAGATCCTTTTCATTTGATATTTTTAATAAAAAGTTCATGAGTTTATTTCAACAATAAAATAGTTTACAGTTTTGAACAATTCATAATTTATTTCAATAAAGCTGGAGCTGTTTAAGCCCAGTTGGCTAAAGCGCATTTAACATTCATAGCCATGTGCATTTTGTCAGGCAAGCTCACATGGGCAAGGTTAGCTTCGAAGAGTCCTTTTGGTTATTAGTTTAACAGTCAACCATTCAATCCTTTTGGTTATTAGTTTAACAGTCAACCATTCAATCCTTTTGGTTATTAGTTTAACAGTCAACCATTCAATCCTTTTGGTTATTAGTTTAACAGTCAACCATTCAATCCTTTTGGTTATTAGTTTAACAGTCAACCATTCAATCCTTTTGGTTATTAGTTTAACAGTCAACCATTCAATCCTTTTGGTTATTAGTTTAACAGTCAACCATTCAATCCTTTTGGTTATTAGTTTAACAGTCAACCATTCAATCCTTTTGGTTATTAGTTTAACAGTCAACCATTCAATCCTTTTGGTTATTAGTTTAACAGTCAACCATTCAATCCTTTTGGTTATTAGTTTAACAGTCAACCATTCAATCCTTTTGGTTATTAGTTTAACAGTCAACCATTCAATCCTTTTGGTTATTAGTTTAACAGTCAACCATTCAATCCCTTTGATTCTTAGTTAACAGTCACATCCTGTTGGTAGTATTAATGTTTTCCAGACCTGTATAACACGTTACATGTATTTGTTGTGTCAGTGTATTACATTACATGCAAGTTTGCAAGTGTCTAAATGTTGGACCTAGCTTAAAACATCCTGGATATACCAACAAATACAACAGACGCCGAGATAAAATGATTGATAAAAAGCAATTCCCTTCATTACAAAATGAGGATACGTCGTTGACCTAGGCCCAATTTGATGGCCCTCCTTACCTTCTGGAAGCAGGGATTTCTGCGCTTAGGTCAAGTGTATTTCCCAGGTTAGCAGGGAATTTTTGCTTGTGCGTGAGCATATTTCCTGTTACTAGGCATTCTTGCACTTGTCCTGTAAGCGCAGAATTCTGCGGTAAGCAGAGCCATGAAATTGGGCCCTGACCTACCTGCTGCTTCTATAGCTCTCTGCATCTTCTCTTTAACTGTTTCAGCTATTATCAAATTGTACCTACCTGCTGCTTCTATAGCTCTCTGCATCTTCTCTTTAACTGTTTCAGCTATTATCAAATTGTACCTACACCTGCTGCTTCTATAGCTCTCTGCATCTTCTCTTTAACTGTTTCAGCTATTATCAAATTGTACCTACACCTGCTGCTTCTATAGCTCTCTGCATCTTCTCTTTAACTGTTTCAGCTATTATCAAATTGTACCTACACCTGCTGCTTCTATAGCTCTCTGCATCTTCTCTTTAACTGTTTCAGCTATTATCAAATTGTACCTACCTGCTGCTTCTATAGCTCTCTGCATCTTCTCTTTAACTGTTTCAGCTATTATCAAATTGTACCTACCTGCTGCTTCTATAGCTCTCTGCATCTTCTCTTTAACTGTTTCAGCTATTATCAAATTGTACCTACCTGCTGCTTCTATAGCTCTCTGCATCTTCTCTTTAACTGTTTCAGCTATTATCAAATTGTACCTACCTGCTGCTTCTATAGCTCTCTGCATCTTCTCTTTAACTGTTTCAGCTGTTATCAAATTGTACCTACCTGCTGCTTCTATAGCTCTCTGCATCTTCTCTTTAACTGTTTCAGCTATTATCAAATTGTACCTACCTGCTGCTTCTATAGCTCTCTGCATCTTCTCTTTAACTGTTTCAGCTGTTATCTACAAATACCAAATACAAAGTTATTCATTAAGTCTGAGCAACTCCTTTTGTAACTCTGTTTTCCTTTCAGTAACTATTTGGTCTTGGACTGTTTAGGTTTCTTAATTTCAATGAACTCTTAGGTAGAGTGTTTTTGGGTACAAGCTCATCACTGTACATTTCAAAATCTGGATACTGTCACAGTATCCTTGTGAATTCCAAGGCGGGAACTTAAATCAGATACTTGATAATAAAAGCTAATGTATGTAATTTCTATTGCACTGACTTCCTATTGTAGTTCCAAATCCATTTGTACCTCAATATTGAGCCAATTAGTTCTGCATAAACAGACACAATTGGCATGACCTATAAATAAGAACTCACTTGGTATAAATGATGAAGAATTTTCAAAACTGTTCCCAGTTGAAAGTTAGGGTACCACTTAAACACCTTAAATAACCCCAAAAGTGCATAAGCCTGAAAAGTGTGTGTAGATAAATCAATGTTGGCAATACTACTTGTAAAACATCAGTTGTAAGGCAACATGGACACCTGTACCAATAAACCTCATTTAAGACCCTCAATAAATTCCATGTCACAACTAGACAATCCTTAAAGGTAGAGTCATAGATTGGTCAGCTGAAACCAGTATCTACTTCTTGAGAAAACAGCACAAAAATGTCTTGATATTTTCAAAAGAACTTTTTTTTTTTCAAATCCACTTTTTAGCAAGGTGACAGCAGGTAACAACCGCATCTCTAGGCTGCAGCATTCACAAATGGACACCAGCCCTCAAACGTTTTCGGTGAACAGTTATCCAGACCATATTACTTCAAAGGAAATCTTTTCTAAAAAAAAATTATGCAATCAACAACTGCAGTGCTTCTTACCAAGTAAGTTTTTATGGCCATTAATTTTTGGAGTATTTACCAATCTATGACCCTACCTTTAACATAGATTTTTGTTATGCACCATGAACCAGCATTGGCAAAAATCTCCTTCTGATACAAACTGATATTGTTGTGGCACATGGACTAGGCTCTGCCTTGTGGTAAAATATGTTTGATATAATGCATTACAACAACAGGTGGAAAGTCTGTGGAAATGAGTTGTCAGTAGGAGTCACCTTGACTTTCTCTGTGGTCTCACTTCGTGAGCGGCTGGAACATTTTGATGAGTGCTCCAAAGACGAACTTCTTGAGCGACTTCTCCGCCGACTTCTACTTGGAGTTCTTGAGCGTGTGCGAGATCTAAAAATAAACATTAAAAAAACCCACTTCAGTTGCTAGCTCAGTGTAATGTACTGTTTTATAAGATTCGACAAACAATAACTGTGAACAAACCATAGAAGTGTAATGTTAGTGCAAATGTAACTTACGGTTCTTCCTATTTTTTTACAAAATCAATTTTAAAATCTGAATTATCCTACATGTGAAATACGTCAGTTCCACCTCATATCCCACAATAAAGAAACCCATCTCTTGCTAACACCAACAGACTAATTGCTCAAAAGCTGTTTGAACCCCCGTAGTTCCTATGCCTTTCTTTTCAGTATAGCTGTAGAATAATACCTAATGTCTCATTTAAAATATTGTAATTTGTCACGTTAGTTATCAAAATGGTGCTGAACATGTATACAAACCTTCTACAAGATCTACTGAGGCTGCGTGATCTTGATCTCTTGGAATGTTTACTAGAATGATAATCTCTGCCTCTTGATCTACTACGTGATCTCCTCCTACTGTAGCGATCCAATGGGGACCTACAACAGATAACATGTTTAAATACCCAATTCTATTTTTTAAATTTTCCTCAATTGTCAGAATTTTCCAATAAATACTCTTAAAACATACACCTTGGTTTATTTTAATCAACTAAATACTCAACTAGTGTACTCTCCACAATGCAACTTGAATCCAAGTCACAGTCTAAGTCACCTAAGGCTGCCAGCTAGTCATCTCAGGCAACTGATGTACTGAGAAATTGCATATAAGATCCATCCCCTTTGTTACAATCACTATCCCGTGGCTACCCATCTCCAGTAGTTCAAAGGAATAAAATCTAAACTCTAATACCATATTATTCAGTAATGTGTTGATCACTATACCTCCAAAGCCTTGTTATCTCACCCACTCAGTCACTCACACGTACCAAAATTGTTGCTGTGGCTGCTTTGAAAGAACTCTTGCCTCAATCCATCAGAGGCACTAGCTCAATTCAGCAGTTTCAACAAGTCTTTATTAGACACATTGGTTTTTTTCTCAGTTCCTTGTGATCAGTAGTTAAAGTAATGTGATCTAGTTTAATAACTGGATCACATTGGGTCTGAGCTGCATGGCATGCTGGGGATTCATCCAAGCAGGCTTACAAAAGGAATGTATGCTGAGCAGTAGGCAAATTACATTGGTACATCGGGTCCCTGTTATCAGCATACATGTACATGCCCAATGAGTGAAAACATGTTAGAACACCACTTAGAGTGTCCAGGAAAAGGGATAGGCATAATTTTCATAAAGTGGAATCAGTCAACAGTACAATACACTCTTTAAAGCTTCAAATACCTAGCATTTAAAAACTACACAAATTACAACTTCCATTCCTTTTAAAGCTGTAATTTGTTTGATTAATTAAGTAAACAATTATTTATTTTGTGTAAACCAAGGTACACATGGATATTAACATTGTTAAAAGCTTGTAACATTTTATGAAATTAATTGACTTAAGAAGGCTTGCTTTTGTAATTGTGATAAATACACAGCTATTAGTGACATGATGTTATGCCTAGCCCAGTATCCAGCATTGGCTAGTCCTCTATGTGTCGTCCTTATAATCCAACAGAACAAAACACACACAAATGTTGGATTCTAATAAGTATGGGATAAGAAGAGCAAATTCAATCTTATGTTGACTGTCAATACATGTACATGTACCTGCTTCTACTGCGATGTCTTGAGCCAGAGCGAGATCTATAATATTTCTTGGATTTGCTTCTTCTGTCAGTGCGTATAGAATCACTGCTACTTCTACTGACAGATCTAGATCTTGACCTCCGATGAGACTTCCGGTGCCTACATAGTATGTACAAGAATTGAGATTATAGTTAAATACAAAGTTGAGTTTCTGAAGAGATTGTATCAAACCTGTTTAGAATCATTAATGAGGTTTGTATCAAACCTGTTTAGAGTCATTAATGAGGATAGTTAAATACCAATTTCAGTTTCTAAATGAGATTGTATCAAACCTGTTTAGAATCATTAATGAGGTTTGTATCAAACCTGTTTGAGTTTCTAAAGAGATTGTATAAAACATGTTTAAAATTGAGGTTATAGTTAAATTCAAAGTTGAGTTTCTGAAGAGATTGTATAAAACATGTTTAGAATTGAGATTATAGTTATTTCAAATAAAAGTTGAGTTTCTAAAGAGATTGTATCAAATCTGTTTAAAATTGAGGTTATAGTTAAATACAAAGTTGAGTTTCTGAAGAGATTGTATCAAACCTGTTTAGAATTGAGGTTATAGTTAAATACAAATAAAAGTTGAGTTTCTAAAGAGATTGTATCAAATCTGTTTATTAATGCAAAAGATGAAACAGAAGTCTAAACATTGTAAGACTTAAACGCAAAGAGAGTAATACAGTGTATGGTTACAGGACATGCTCAATGCTACACGATACAACACAGGGGGATATTTGATATTTGTTGCATTTATTGGATTTTGTTGTATTTAGCAGGGTTGCTGTGGATGATTCAAGGATGGTCTTGAAAAAGTACGAGCAAAACAACCACTGTCAGAAAAATTTGAAACTATTGCATAAAAACATCACAACATGTATATCTGCGAAGCTTGTTTCGGTTGAATACTTGCAAAAACAATGCCTTGAGAATGTTGAGTTATGCTAGGAATTGACCAACCTTTGATCACTACATGTACTAGGGCTCCTGGAACCAGATCGATGTCTGCTTCTCTTGTGCTTCTTACTGTGGCTTCCCATCAATCTCAAAGATATCGACAGCTAACTGTATAAACTGCATACACAATAACAAACAACAAGTTAGGAATGCAATGTTAAATCCTCATCTTCCATCAGTTGTACGTATCCTCCCCGTCCGGTTTTCGATGTACTATGCCTTTTTCTTTGAATTGAAAAAAAACAAAAAATTATTCCATAATCAACTGATGCCCTAATTACCTTCCTTTGTTTATAAGAAGTATGCAAACATATATTAAAACGTGATGGACATTGAAACTTTCACACCACGCACCGATCTTCGATGACTTCAATAGCGTCCCATTTGTTTTGAGTTTGACCAGTTTTCGATGCAAACAAGAAAGTATGGTGTCCGGGTGAAGCCATACGTGGAAGAAACATCTGCAGTGACTACAAGTGTTCTGTGAGACTTTGTGTATGACTCTATAGCCAGCAGTTGTCTTCATTTTATTCAACATATTTTTTATTTCATTTTAAAAATTACCATGGTAATTTGCAAAAACTTATAAAAAAAAAAATTAAATAATTCTTGGCTTTCAAATCTTATTTTTATTTAGTTTTGTCTTTTTATGTTTCTTAACATTTATAATAAAGCATATAAATAAACAGTGATAATCGAATCACAAAGCCGATGTTTAAATTTTAATATTAATAACAATAATGATAATGAGTGTTACAAAAAAAAATTCTCCAGACTATTAGAAAATGATATAAGGCACGTGGCTTCTTTAAGCCTCTGTATTTTTTTCCCCAGAATGCTCAGCAGAATGTTCAGTCACATGATTTGATCATCGTGAATTGTGAATTGAAAAAGTGTTTGATGAAACTTTTTCGGTGGGAATTTTTTTTTTTATGGCCCCGACAGTATGACATATTTTTGTACCTTGCAGAAATGCCTAAAATACCACAACTTTTTGCATTTACAAGTGCAACTAACCAGTGGAGCCTTACATGTTTCTAAGTTTTGGTCAAATGAGAGTCAGGACTCTTTGCTTGGCAAGTCAAACCACAAAAATTGTATCTAGAGACTGTTTACATCGCGCGCAGAGAGGTAAAAGATTTGCCTCGATTTCAGGGACGCCCTGAATACAGGGCGTCCTACGATATTCATATGAACGTATATAAAATCTTCATAATATGAACCAGTGCTTTTTTAAACAGTAGTTGATTTAATCCACTACCCAGAATGCATCAGTGGCAAACTGCTTACACTAGTTACAGTTACACATCACATTATGTTTGGTCTTTTTGTCATTCTGAGGCAATGTTTTGTGGCTGGATTTTTCTTACCGTTTTTCTTCCTTCCTCGTCATGCGTTAATGAAGCCCAGAACCAATATTCATAATTAGTTGCGATAATCGTAACCCTCCTCTCCCGACGGGCTAATAGCCAAAGCCCGTCGGGAGTTGGCTATATTAGCCCGTCGGGAGAGGAGGGTTACGATTATCGCAACTATACAATTAATATTCATAATAACCTTTAGGCCTAATTACATTTATTTCAAAGTCAAACTTCTCTTCTCAAAGACTAAATTAAATATATAAAGAGAGAGGTTAAAATTGTTATTTACAAGTTACCCCGGTACACAGACCCTGGAGCATGAAGAACGTCAATTCTCACGTCATCAAAACATTAGAATAGAAGATGATGTACGACGAACGCATTTGTTTTGGTAAACTCATGTGGATGGGATCAATGCTAAAACTATTATGCGCAAATTTGAAACATGCGCTCGAAAACTATGTTTGCGCCCATGCGCCATTGATCTCCAAATGGAGATCAACTGTTTGCGCCTTTACAAATTTACGGAAAATGCGCGCCTTTGAAAAACATACGCTTTAATGGCTTCGTCTCAACACGAGAGGGCGACTAAATTATTGATGAAATTCAAGATGGCGCTTCCCATCGTGGGGAACATGTGTTCTACAATGCTGGGTCTATTTAAGCAAGAGAGTAAGCAGTGTTCCCATGGAACTGCAATAAGTTTGCTTCCTTCATTTATAGAAGATTCGACAGAGCTGCAGATCTTTAGATTCGAGGTTTGTTAACTTGTGTGGACGTGGTGTCAGAGTCAGTCCACTCAGACTCGGACTCAGAGTTAGTTGCTAAAAGCCCGTCGGGAAAGGAGGGTTACGATTATCGCAACTAACTCAGAGTCAGAGACAGAGTTCAGACTAGCCCCATCCATAGATAGTCACTATAGACAGTGCCAATACTCTGGACGAGGAACAGAAGTTCAGAGTATTGGCACTATAAATGGGGCTAAGTTCAGACCATCCATCCCATCTGCATCGTGCACTGCTACAGTGCTAGCTATCGTGCAAACTGCATGCAATTGAATATGCATGCTACTGCTAGCCCCAGATGAATAGGGCCAATCTACTCCTAGCAACTATGACTCGAGGTTCATTTCGCTATCGTCCCCATTACCCTCATAGACATAGAGTGACATGTACAAAATCCTATTCGAAACTTTTTGCCTTTCAGTAGTTACACGTATTAAAATTTAAATACATGCCTACAGTTCTTTTGTGAAATCAGATATTGCCATTCCTGGCATTAGGCTCTATATGTGTTCTTTGTACTTTCATTAAGCGGGTGCATGGGTCCAGAAAATCCACTCCGCAAAAAAAAGTTGCAAAAAATTGATAAATTCTCACCGTTTTTCAGAATCCTCGCCTTCCGATAACAATATGGCCGCTGCTGAAATTTTCCAACTGGTAATGCATGCTGCGCGCTACGCTGGTCACAAAACCAACGGTTCACGTATACTACTTCTAGAAACTATAAGGCTCCCCCGTGAGCCTTATAGGGGTCTAACATTTTGGACCTCCGTAACGCTATACGTTTTCAAAATGGTCGTTGATAGGTGAACATTTTACGGTGGTTTGCCATCAATATCTACAGTTTCCTTTGCACTACACAACACAAACTTTCCCCATACACTTAATATACATTCATAATGAATGCATTTCCTTTTTGTTGAGTTATGTTCAAAAACATCTTTAAAAAATGAAATTTACCACGCAATACTCACGGTTGTTTTTCCCTCATCGCGGCACTCGCGGGGCGTTCGCGATTTGCGCCAAAAAAATAAGACTGCGCGGTGTGCGCGGAGCCTTCCAATTGGCTTCCGGCGCACACCGCGCTGTCTTTATCAAGTTTGTGTGTGTGTCACTCTGAGTCTGACTCTGCTCTGCTGTATCTCTGTCGATCGTGCATATGTTCCGCCCCAACTTGCTTGACAATTGCATCAATGATCGTTTAGCCCCATGAATAGGACCAATACACGTATCCTTGGCCCTAGGCCTAGCCATTGCAATCCTAGTTTTGTGCCTGGGATGTTCTCGGGTACTCGTCGTAGAACTTTGAGATTCGATCCGCTATCGTCTCCACGAACCTCGTCATAGAGTGACATGTACAAAATCCTATTCACAACTTTTTGCCCTTCACGTTTAAATTATGCACCTGGAGATCTCTTTTGAAACAGGATTTCGCCAAAATTAGGCTCTTTGTTCTCACAGTGAGCTAGGCGCGGGTCCAGAAAATCCACTCCGCCAAAAAAAAGTTGCAAAAAATGATAAATTCTCACTGTTATTCAGAATCCTCACCTTCCGGTAACAATATGGCCGCCGCCGTAATTTTAACAAACGGTTCACGTGTACAAACATAGGCCGTTGGTAATTGTGACCACCGTTGCGCGATGCATGGTCCACATAAACCAATGTTCTGTACGTGAACCGTTGGTTATCGATACATTACAACCAGCGTAGTAGCGCGCAGCATACCATTTATAAAACTAGAAATGAGTTTGTTACGAACAAACACTGGGGTTTCGGTTTTATTGTCAAGAATGAAGGTCACATTTTTAAAATAAAAAGTTAAATGTCCGTAAGTTACAAGATTGTACAAAGATTATAACTCTCTGACATAATTTATTATGGTTCAGACGATGTGCAATTTTACGTAATAAACTACCACGCCTACGCTAAATTTATTTTTAAAAAAATATACCACACGGACCTTGAAATGAATTGTGGTTGGAGAATTTGTTGAATTTACAAGGGGATAAGCCGCTATAAATATCCCCTTAACGCTTTCGTATTTAATTGTCTTCACATGATCATATCCCCAAACGCTTCTGAGGACTCTTCACGAGCAAGAGGGCGCTATACAAGTTCACCATCCTGCCATCGTTAGATAAACCATGAATGGAAGGTCCAAAGGTCGGAAGGATGCCGCGCGTTGGAATTAATGGCTGTGTGTGTTGGTAGACCGTATGCTATGTACATCGTGTTTTACGTGCAATGTACACATTCATGGCGATCGTGCTTGTTTCAAGATACATTTAAAATCGGTAATATTGCCAAGAAAGAAAAAAAAATCACTCAAAACAACTGCTGCTGGATCTAAGTTAGAGCAATGCTTTCATTTGATGTATTATTTGTGTCTTTTAAGACTGTAGTTCCTGAGATCAAGCGAGTAAAAAATTTCATGTGTAAATGCTAGGAGAATTTTCGGAAAGAAGTATAAGAAAATAAAATAAAAATCTCGACGAAAATAAAGGTGGTTTCGGCAAATGGTCGAAACCCCCAATTATGGCGGTGGCCATATTGTTACCAGTGTTGGAGGTCTCTGCCAAGGTCTCGGTCTTGGTCTCGGTCTCCAGACCATATTTTTCAGGTCTTGGTCTCGGTCTCGGTCTCGAATGTTGAGATCTTGGTCTCGGGCACAGGTCTCGGATAATCTCGGTCCGAGACCTTGCCGAGACCCATTAAAAACTCCAGAATGTTTGAAGTTGGTTGTTCGATTAACCGTTTTTGGTTTATGGTTTATTGCCTGTATCATTCTAGGCAGTTCATCACCAGCAGCATGAACTGTGTGTCCTTATTCATTAACAAACCGCATGTCATGCAATGTGTGTGCATCCACTGAGCGGCAACGATGTTTGACCATGGTTTGACAGAGCCAACTACAGGATGTACATTGAACCGGATCGCTCAAAACCTTGAAAAGAGTTTATAAACTATAAAATTTTAAGAAAACAAGTTTGCGTTTGAATTTTTAACTTTGATTATACATTGCAGTCTTGTTGATACTAATGTGTAGTGTCACATGATTGATCATTAAATTTGCTTTTTAAGGATATAGAGTTTGTGGACAACACAACAGGAGAGTGTAAAGCATTTGGTTCCAAAGTTTTATTTTCGATCAAATCCATCACTGAACAGACGGGGACCAGTTCAGCCTTCATCAGATTTGTGAGTTGTGATCACAACATAAAGTATACACAGGCAACTTTACTTACTTAGTGAAATGGATGTTTGTCATGTTTTAGTCATGTTCGCAGTATTTTACTTACATGATCTGAAATGGATGAAACAAAACAAATTTTGGGGCGTGTTTTTCTATGTTAAAAAAGGAATCAGCTAGTATGAGTAGGACTAAGGCTGAGGAATATTTAGGTGTTCATGCAGTAGTGCGAACACCTCTTGTTATTGTTCTGTTTTTTTTTTTTTTCTCTTCCTTCTTCCTTATCTTCTTCTTCCACTCAACTCTTCTCTAAAACATAACTCAAAAGTGAAACTGAATTGAACCTTGAAACTCATCAGACATTTGAACCTCAACATTAAGATGGCACCTGAACTATTGATGAAGTCATCAGGTATCCAATTACATTAAATCAAAGTTCAATATTCACAAAAATCATAACTCCTGAATGACAAATTTGATTTTTCTTCATACACATCATTCGAAAGGTCTTTACAAACTAAATAAATGTTTCACTGATATGACCCCGTTTTGACCTTGTCTTCCAGTTCAAACCAGAAGTTGAAACAAAATACTATTAAAAAGCCATTGTTTTAGGTTGAAAGGTAAAATGATGTCATCATTTACATCATTCAAGAATTACTTGTTTTTTTAACATAATAAAAATTGAATTTCTAGTTTTATTTTGGTTTTGGCAAAGGTTCAACAGTACATAGGTAAATCCCTCTTGGATTGAGGGCCCCCTCACAAGTTAGTTTTTATTGAAAAATTGTTTTACAAAGTGTTGAAAATTTTAATGAGGTCTCGGTCTCGGTCTCGAACAGTGAGGTCTCGGTCTCGGTCTCGGTCTCGGACTGTAAGGTCTCGGTCTCGGTCTCGGAAGATCAGGTCTCGGTCTCGGTCTCGGTTTCGGACTTTGAGGTCTTGACTACAACACTGATTGTTACCGGAAGGTGAGGATTCTGAATAACGGTGAGAATTTATCATTTTTTGCAATTTTTTTTTGCGGAGTGGATTTTCTGGACCCGTGCCGAACTCACTGAAAACGTAGAACTCGTAGAGCGTAATTTTGGCGAAATCCGGTTTCAAAAGAGAACTCCAGGTGCATAAACGTGAAGGGCAAAAAGTTTCGAATAGGATTTTGTACATGTCACTCTATGAGGTTTGTAAAGCAATAGCGGATCGAACTTCACAGTTCTAGGAGTACTTCTCGGGGATGCTACTGACTGTACTTGTTGTTAGAGAAAGCCCTACTGCTGAATTTATTTTCAAAAAATCACTGATTTTTGGGGGAAATTGATTGCTTTGAGTTGCGAGGGTAAATTTTTAATCGCATACTTGCGCGAAAACCATGTTTTGTCAGGTTCCCTCAACAACTTCACAACAGTTACGTTCAACTGCTGCAATCTAATGAGGACCAGACTGATTTACTCAGCGCGCCGAGCGCAATCAAGGTTTTGTGTAATAATTTACGCGTAATACGGTGCGCATCTCACGCCCGTCTGCGCAAAGAGATAATGTATTGTGCTCAGCGCTATATGTAAATCAATCTGGTCCCCATTAGATCGTAGCAGTTGAACGTATAAATGTTGTGAAATTGTTGAGGGAACCCAACTTCTCAGTTCAAGTTGTTAATACGTGATCAAAAATTCTTACTCAAGACTTGAAAGGCAATCAATTTTCCCCAATATCCATATCTTAAAAAAGAAAATTAGCAGTGCCAGTAGGGCTATCTAGTAAGCTTGGGCGATATTGCTTTTTTTCATCCACGATACATCGTCAAAAATGTATCGCGATATTCGATGATATCGCGGTTAATTTGTGACGTGCGTTGAGGGAACCCACTTCTGTTTTAAAATAGCTTTAAAACTGAAGTGCCGCGAATTGGTTAGTAGTGTAAGGAAATTTGATAAAGGCTGTAAGGCTTTCCATTCTAGCCATGGTTTTATTTCTTTATGTTACCCGAAGCACCACGAACGCAATTGGCACAGGCTGATTGGCTGATTCCTGACCGGCCGCTTTCTGATTGCCGATCGTGTGAATAATTATGACGTGCATGTAGTGCTTCTCACAGCGCTGCCATAGTATTCATCACCTCGATCCCGCAGATGTGCTTGCATGCTCCTAACGTGGTAAACTTTATAGTTAGGGGGTGCAGGAATGGCGTGTAGCTGTGGGAGCGAAAAGGCAAGGAAAATTCCCTTTGTGAGAAATCACCTCGTGGTCGGGAAACGTCGGACGAACGTTTTTATTCATGTACGTGCGTGAGCTAATACCGCACAGTTTTCGTTTGTTTGATGTTGGTCTGTATGAGACCGTCTGTTTGATGTCGGTCTTTTCGAAGAATCCCAGTCGGGGATCAATAGTAGGGAATCTTGCGGTTGCGGTCGGTGCCTTTTTATGTTTTTAAACAGCTCATATCAGCTCGATTAGGAAATGCATCGCGATACTTCATCGAAACCGCGATTTGCCGATATTGCGATTAAAAAAACCAGACACGATATCGTAATCGTTTAAAAAATTGTATCGCGATTTTCGATAATATCGTGGTATCGCCCAAGCTTACTATCTAGAAGTATAGTAGCATTCGATCGGTAAGTTTCATGATCGAGAATGTCCACGACTAAAAATTACATCGGGCACAAAAATAGGATTGCAATGGTGCTAGGGCCAAAGATACGAAGCTTCGAAGTGGATTGACCCTTTACATGGGGCTATCTCTGTGTGCACATGTTGCGCCCTAACTTAACAATCACACCAACTGTAGTTGGGAACGGTCCCAACTTGAGTGTTAAAGTTGGGGCGTATTATGAATCAATAAATTGCTGGTTTTGTTTTGTGTTTTTATTAGGACAGGACTGAATTTTTGGAGGTCGATCGAAAAAGTAGACTTTCTCAGGGTGAATAAGGTTGAATATTGTTATTCCCACATTCTTTTTAGGTTTTTGAATCAAAAGGTTTGCCAAAAACTTCTCTAAAACAACAAAACCATAGATACATTATTGAAAAGAAAATTCACGCTCATCTACTAAAGCCAAAACTGGGCTTAAAACCCACATAATGAACAAGTTAAGGAGGGAGAGCTTTATGCCCGCACGTCACAGTCCCCACCACGATCGATCACGGTTAATCGCTTTCGCGGAGGCTATCCTGTGCTGTAGAGTTCTTTGGGCAATCCCAACTGTGTAGTTGGGGCGTGTAACACTCATGTTGGGACGATTGTCAAGTTGGGACGGAATACACATATCCTTGTGGACGGTCTGTGCCCAATTTTATGGCTCTGCTTACCGCTTAATGCCTAGTACTTGTAGTAGTACTAGTAGCAGGGACTACGCAAGCACGCAAAAAAACACAAATTCCCTGCTTACCCTCGAAATATGCTTGACGTAAGCTCGGAATTCCCTGCTTCCATAAAAATATTGATTCTTTGCTTACGTTAAGCAGAGCCATGAAATTGGGCCCTGGTGCAGGTGGGAGAGTGGTCTGTTATCTGTAATGGTGTGGTGCATGCAGCCGGCCATGTGCTGTCTATTTTATTTCACTCCTTGGTCAGAGACCTCAGCATGTTCAGTCATCATTTTCAAATTTCAGTAACAATTGTCAGGCTCATCAGTCAGGTGTCCCTGCTGTAGTTTCTAGTACTAGTAGTACAGTGTTACAAAGGGAACAGATTTGATCTCCATTTTGTGTTGAATGAACATCATCCAACATGTCCAAGATATTGAAGATGGAGGCTTACATGTACTAACCCTTTAGCTTGACCCAGTAACCATAGAAACTGGGACGCTGTACTACTTTAGTTTTATTCAAAGTTTTGACATCTTCAGTCGTACTACTAACGCCCCAGGAAATTTCTCACATTCTCAACGTGATCGTCAATAGACTGTGAAAGTCTCGTGCGTATCGGAGCGAGAAAACACGTCAAGCAAAGAACATATATTTTTCTGAAATCAAATCATTCTTTTTAAATTAGATCTATGAACAAATCTGACCAACAAAAATAATTATTACAATTTGTATAAAATGAGTTTTAGCTTTCATAATAAACACACAGATCATTTGTTAGTTTTTGTTGAAACAAACTAAAAACTCTGGAACAAGGATGCTTATTTGATCTAAACTTTTTAGGAACCCCTTTTGTAAATCCATGCCTGAGTACGTGCACACAGACGCGCGATGATCACAGGGGCGTAGAATTAATGCATGACGCAGTTTATGTGGCGTGTCATGGCCGAGTGGATAAGAGCACCGAACTCAAGCTTTGGTGTTTCTGATCAGCAGAGTGTGGGTTCGAATCCCAGTCGTGACACGTGTGTCCTTAAGCAAGACACTTAACCACATGCTTCGTCCTTCGGATGGGACGTAAAGCCGTAGGTCCCGTGTGTTGTGTAATGCACGTAAAAGAACCCAGTGCACTTATCGTAAAGAGAAGGGGTTCGCCCCGGTGTTCCTGGTTTGATTGGCTGCATATTGCGCCACAGCACCTTGTAAACCATTACATTCCCAACAAAATATTTGATTTTCATGGTCATAAAGTATGTTAAACTAAAATAATAGACAAAACAAAATCTTGCCAACGTAAAACTTCATATGGTTAGGACCACAATGGTCCCGGAAGTTCGCTTACGCACGAGACTTGCACAGTCTATTCGCCATGAATGATTTTCTGAACACCCTTTCAGAAAAATGCCCCAAAATTTTAAAAAAATAACATATAATACTTAACAAAAAAGCTTGAAAATGCACACTGGGTTCTCAGCGGCTGTTTAAATGGCACACTGGGTTCTCAACGGCTGTTTAAATGGCACACTGGGTTCTCAACGGCTGTTTAAATGGCACACTGGTTACAGGTTACATGATTGAATGTGCGCACTTACTGCAGTGCCTGTAACCAGTGTGCTGTTGATTTACATCCATAATGCACACTGGGTTCTCAACGGCTGTTTAAATGGCACACTGGTTACAGGTTACATGATTGAATGTGCGCACTTACTGCAGTGCCTGTAACCAGTGTGCTGTTGATTTACATCCATAATGCATCAGCAGCAAACCACATGATCTATACATTGTGATGCCGCACGTCGGCAGGGCACCCGTCCATGTTATTGATACTGGGACCAAAATAAGTAGGTTAGACTTGACATCATTTCTCCGATGTACATGTAGACTTAAAAATCATAGATTTGGAACACAGAAATTATCCTGAGTACAATTATTTAAATGCTTCATGTTGCATGTTTGACATATTGAGAATCCAGCAGGCAAGTTCTGGGAGTTCGAAAAATTATAGCAAATTGACGATTGCGTTGAGAGAGTGAGAAATTTCCTGAGGCGCTAGTATGACCGAAGATGTCAATATTTTTAAAAAGGAGTACAGCGCCCCAGTTACTGGTTCTACCCTTTAGGGCTGGTCACTTGAACATCAAATCATTTACTCCAATTGGCTTGCAGGCAGGAAAAGCCACTTAATTATTCTTTGCCTAAAACGTTTTAAAAGATCCATATAAATTTTTTGCTGTGATAATTTTTATGTGTTACAAACAAGTTTATATGACTTAACATAATACATGATTTTTTCGTATTCTAATCGTACCAGAAATGTAAGTGATGTTTGTACTCTTACAATTAATTCTGTATTCAATGAGAAATCAATCATAATCTAACAATGTTGGCTGTCGACATATGCATATATTGTATGTGTAAACACCATTTTAAAAAAGGGTACTTTACTTTTTCTAGAAGTCTGGCGTTCTGTCTACATGGGTTGGTCATATCAACAGCTGCCTGAACTCTTCAAAAACAAGGTACAGTTAGAATTAGAGACACTAAATAAAACCTGTGGTTTGTGAGCTAAAGAAATGCCCCTTTTCTTTCACAACTCAGAGATGGCAGTTACATAAACATCAGGCTCCCCTATGTGCAATGGCATGCACTAGCAAGAATGATTCTTGAATATCATACAATGTAGCTATCCTTAACAGGTCAGGCAAAGTAGCTCCATCAAGTTTCTAGTAAATATCAAAAACTAATCCAACCGATGTGCAAATCAAAATGAGATTTCTCTCTTGATAAGCAATTTTTCTGACCTTTTTCTTGAATAGATTGGAGGGTGTAAGCCTCTTGAGGACACTTGTTCCTCAGTGTCCGGTGGAAATCTTCCAGCAGCACTGTTTGTCATGGGTCAGGTTGCTTACACAAAGTCTACAGGTACATGTATATCATATTTAGAAACTTGGAACTCAAGAGTGTTAATTATAGACTCTGCAAGTCTCGCGCGTAATCGAACTTCCGGGACCATAGTGGTCCCAACCATATGGAGTTTTACGTGGGCGAGATTTTGTTTCGTCAATTATTTTAGTTTAACGTAGGTTATGACCTAGAAAAGTATACATGTTGTTGGGAATGTAATACTAAGTGATAACAACATATGAAAGTAAAACCAATTCAACAATATAACGAAGAAAACCCAAGAATTAAACTTGACCTCAGCTTCCGGTTATTGCAAAAAATTAAGAATTTTGTGCTCGCCTCCGATCATAAAACTTACGTAAACGCTTGTTTTGGATGCGCAATTATAATCGCCAGATGCTGTAATTGCAAAGCAAACCCTTTCATTGCAGTCTATGGTTGTTGAGGCGTTAGCATCCTCTTTAAACTGCGATACGGGTCCATTTAAGACCCGTTTGACCTTCACGAATCCGCGTGAGGGGTTTCTAAAAAGTTAACATCAAATAGGCATCCTTGTCCCAGAGTTTTAATTTTTTTTTCAATAATAATATACACACTATTGTGATTGTTTTTTCAAAAGCTAAAACCTTTCATAAAATTGTAATGATTTATTTTTGTTCTTCAGATTTTGTCATGAGATATAATTTAAAACAAAGATTTAATTTCAGAAATAAACATGTTCTTCGTTTGACGTGTTTTCTCGTTCGGATACGCGCGAGACTTCCACAGTCTATTTGCTAAATGAAGTCAACCTAATGTAGGTTTTGTTTTGACTATGAAGATTATAACAGTTAAAAACCAAATAATTATATGTTTCATTACTGTAGTACAGTGCCACTGAACACTACTGAAAAGTCCTTCTTAAGATAGTATTATTAGTTTACTTTTCCATTGCTAAGCACATTTAGCATTGATGTGCACTCTTGACTTCATCAAACGTTTGGAAAAATGGGGGAAGGATTTTTGAGGATTCGGGTATTTATAAGTCAAAGTGTTCTTAATCACAGATGTTAAAAAAACCTAGTTCTGTTCCTCTCCATTGTTTGCAGTCGTATGATTCACCACCAGTCATCAGCCTCGTTGCAAGAACACTGCAAATCATTCTCCAGGATGCAGCCCAAGTGTCTGAGCTGTCTAGAGAAGTGTCTAATTCTTGCATTTCTATCATCATGCTAGCAGCTCTTGACATGAAACAGCTGGTAGATGTTTACTTTTTATATTAGTTCAATCAAAGTTTGGACTTCAAGCTGTTATTGACAAGAGATTTTGATATGTTGTATAGTTTTGTACATGTATGTAAAGTGCTACAGCTGCACATACAATCTGATACCTTTCAGAGTGATTTACTATTAGTTTAATATCCCAAGTTATTTGTTGTTTCATTGCAGCCTTTTAGCAATCAATGTTTTAATAGGTTTATCATTGGATGGGATTTCACCTTTCACATTCTAGCCATGTGTTTATTTAATCTGAAACCACTATCTCTTTAATCTCCTTAATAGGATTCTGCCATGAGCATCCTCTCTGCCTGTATACAATACTTCCCAGGTCCATGTGGACCATTTCGAACACGTGTAGAGAACTTCTTTCTGCAAATCATGAGCAGGGACGAGATTTCTGACATCTCTCTGGTATGTTGATTTGCTAGTACACTAAGAACCTTATCTCAACATTTCCCTCAACGAGAGCAATGTTTCCTGTTTAAAAAAGTGATAATGAATATGAATTCTTATTTAACCAATGGAGATCAGTGCCCAATGTTACGGCACTACTTAGCACGGAATTAGGCGCTTACTTGGTGGCAGTGTTTTTCTGGGAAGCAGTGCCATGATATTGGATTAGAATACCTTTCTGCCTTATTGTGATTACATTAATCTGAATAGGAAAGAAACGGATTGCACCATGAACAAGGTTTATGTATAGTTAGGTTACGTATGGTGGTGTACTCCAACTGATGTCTTTCAGCAAGCACTAATATACATATATTGTTTTTTCTACTCAAGGCTGCAAGTCGATGTCTGGCTTTACTTCCAAGGGTTGGAGGTGGGGGGCAAGGTGGGATCAAACATGTAGAGGCTTGGTCCTTCTTCTGCCACAGAGTGTTGAGTAGTATGAGGATTGTACTAGATGATCTGTATGGGGAAACAGAATCAGGTAAGAAACAAGTACAATCCAACAAAGTCATATTTCAGTTTGGGGTAAAAGGCTTTTGTTTTATTGGAAATCTGAAATTAGTTCAATACATATAGCCAGGAATTCTGAAGAAAACCTGTAGTAAGTGGTGTTTGAAGCTTTGCATGGTGTGAAAATAAGAAGTAACTAGAAATAAATAAATAGTAAAGTCGCGGGTACAATCATGTGTTAAATCTCATTGTGGCAGTGTTGGCTCTGAAAAGAGCCAAGAGCCGGTGAGGTCAGACCAATTTGTTCAACCCAATAGTTAATACAAATTTACCCACAGTCATTTTCCCTTGTTTAAGAGTTTTAAGAGTTTTAAGAGTTTTAAGAGGTTTAAGAGTTTTAAGAGTTTTAAGAGTTTTACTCACGAAAGTAGATGATATCTCATGGTGGTACTGCAACCTGAAGTCATAAAAAACACAAAGTATGCTGTGACAAAGAAGAGTTCTCAACGGTTGGAATGTTGTCCTAAATAATTGTTTGTTTGCTGAACAAGAGATTAATTCTTTGAGCTGTATGTTTTATTTAAGGGAGCCAAGGTGAGTCTTCCTACACTCCTCTAGCTTTGCCTGCTGCACCTACTAAAGAGCCCTCAAGGACCTGTACACTCATCAGACACTTCAAGATTCTATCAGCTTGCCTCCAACAAATGATCAGGTTAGTCAGACAAATCTTGGACTTGTAAACGTCTTGCTAGTAGTAAAGGTTTTGAAGAACTTATCAATAAAGTAACAGTTTGTTTCAGTTTCTACCCTTCTGGTCGGTATAAACTGCCTGGCATGGAACTTCCATTCTCTTTTTCGCAAATACAAAGTTGCCCTTACAAAAGTAAACATGCAAATGTTTCATAAAAGAGGGTGCTGTTCTGTGAGGTTACAATGAGAAAATCAATTTCACAAAAATGTAACTGTAAAAGAATAACAAGCTAAAGTTTGGTCAACATTGGAAGTAAAATGTAGACAACTGAAAACAGGAATAGAATAGTCCAACTGGGAAGGTAATCTGCAGGTGCTATAACATCACCTACAGGTTTAAGTTTAACTGATGCAACAATTGCATTAGAGAGAAAGAACATTATTGTTGTTATACCTTTAGACCAATGTATGATCAGCACTTTATACACTGTACTTTTTGAGATATGCAGAAGTAGACACCCTGGTCAGGATTTAAGCCTCTGGCTTTCTGAAGTCTAAATATCACCGAATTGCTAGACCACCTAACCGCTAGACCACCGAGCTTGCACAATGATGAGAACCCTATGTTGAAACCAGTTGAAACCCTATGGCTAAGAAACTGTATTGGCATTAATAGCAAAAGACAGATGTAGAATAGCACCTTGAGATGGGTATCTCTGTCCAATCATGCAAAGAAAAATGTTCATTGAGGCAATAATTGATTTCTAATTTGCATTTGTGTTGCCTTTGCAGAGCTGAATTTCCTGAAATTGTGAAAATTCCAGTAAATCCTGTTTTATCCTTGTGCTACAGAGTGCTTGCCTTGAATGGCAGAATGCTTGTAAGTATTTGTATGATCCGAAAATCTCCAAACTATCCATATATGTAAATTAGTATAAAAAACCTGAATGTTCTTAGATTTAAAAAACAAATCTAACAATTATTACACTGATATAAAGAACAATGAAACAAAGTGACTTAATATGAAAATATCAACCACTTCAAAAAGCAATAGGGTAAGTATACTATTAAGAAATTATCATATACCTATAAATAAGGAGATCTTACGCAGACCGACTCAAGTGAAGGGTGCAAACAGTCCTTTGATGGTGAAATGAGCTGAAAAGTGGGAGGAACTCACCTTTAACTAACGGCCAGATAGACATTACCTCTAGTACATGTATGTAAGCAGACTCCCATCACAGACAATATAGGGAAGAAGAAACCCCAAAATACTGAACTGTAGATTTAGTTTTTAAAATATCTCTTCCAGAATTAAATTCATCTCTCAAACACTGTCAAAACAAACTTTCTATTTTCCAGAAGTTACTAGAAACTTTTTTCTAGCAACTTTGTACAATTACATCAGTTTCCAAAAATAAACTTACAGACCGGGAGAAAGTTCCATTTATAAAGTGTAATCCAACCTCTTGTGGTCAACAAGTGGTCAACAAGGGGTCATGTACGTATTATTGCAGTTTGTGGTTTGTGTACTTCACATCTGCCCCGGCCATAAAAGAAAAAAAATGTATCAAATGAAATTTTTGTTTTAGAAAGAAAGTTAACATAAACTTATAATAAGGTCAAGTTTGAACCATGTCAACATGGTCAAGTGGTTAGACTTAAAGACTTGCAATCACAAGGTTGTGGGTTTGATTTCGGCCATGCTAACTGCTGATTTTACAATGACTAGAATAAGTTTGTAGTCTAGTTACTGAAAAACAGTTTATTGATTTGTGCAATTCATAATCATAGACGTTAAACCAATGTTTGTATGAGAGCAATTGGCTGTTGCCAGCTTGGTGTTTACATCCCCTTGTTGGAGCTTTGCAGAATTCCCTTCTTGGGAAGATTATCTAAACAAACAACAAACAAACAGTTATGCCTATCTGGAACTTCTTACAGTTAAAAAACAGAGTACTCTTATTAAAATTCTTTAGCACACAAATAAATGCTAATTGCATCAGAGTCCTAAGGTGTGGATGTCCATTTAGTGTTGGGATTTACTAGTAGTAGTTGGTGAAGAGAAGCATGGTTAAAGTTAGTTGGACTGTACAGCAACCGGAACACTATGCCATCGTGAAAGACTGGAGAACTTGCATTCAACAGAAGAACTTCTGTTAAGAATCCACAAATGAATTTTCTCTTATGTTATTGTATGTTTTGTTAAAGTCCAAAAAGGTGTCATTGAAATGGACTCTGCTGGCTGGTTCGCTATCTACAATTCACACTGAAGCCTTCAGCATATTGTCAGCTCTTATTTCAAGGTAAAATTTTTATAAAAGATCAAATGGATTTTTATTTTTAAAAAAGTACCTTGGAGAGTTTATGCATTCTGATTAGTCGAAGACTGGTCACAAGGGTGTGTATTAACGAGTGATATAAAGACTCTGTGATCTAGTGTATAAATGGCCCCTTAACCAGCATGTTATTGTGTAAAAGTTCTGTATGCACTGTGAAGGAAGCTATCAAATCAAGTTTTTGGGGGAGGAGGGGTATTTAAAAAAAAAATTCTTTGCAAAGGTTGTTGCTGCCCTGTACACATGCATACAATGCATGTGTGTGAATGCTTGGACAGTGTATCAATTTAAGTTTTTAGAGTGCACAGTCTGGCTCTTGAAAATATGCATAAATAGTTAATTATGTGTAGAGATTAGGTGCCACACAAAAGTTTGGTGAAGAGAAAAGCATGTTTAAAGTTAGTTGGTGGACTGTACAGCAACCGGGACACTAAGGACTGGGTCTTCACACTGTTACTCTCTAAATAACTCTGTCATTACCACACACTGTAGACTGGGTCCCCACACTGTTATTCTCTAAATAACTCTGTCATTTAATACCACACACTGTAGACTGGGTCTTCACACTGTTACTCTCTAAATAACTCTGTCATTACCACACACTGTAGACTGGGTCTTCACACTGTTACTCTCTAAATAACTCGGTCATTACCACACACTGTAGACTGGGTCTTCACACTGTTACTCTCTAAATAACTCTGTCATTACCACACACTGTAGACTGGGTCTTCACACTGTTACTCTCTAAATAACTCTGTCATTACCACACACTGTAGACTGGGTCTTCACACTGTTACTCTCTAAATAACTCTGTCATTACCACACACTGTAGACTGGGTCTTCACACTGTTACTCTCTAAATAACTCTGTCATTACCACACACTGTAGACTGGGTCTTCACACTGTTACTCTCTAAATAACTCTGTCATTACCACACACTGTAGACTGGGTCTTCACACTGTTATTCTCTAAATAACTCTGTCATTACCACACACTGTAGACTGGGTCTTCACACTGTTATTCTCTAAATAACCTGGTCACTACCACGCACTGTAGACTGGGTCTTCACACTGTTATTCTCTAAATAACCCCGGTCATTACCACACACTGTAGACTGGGTCTTCACACTGTTATTCTCTAAAAAAACCTGGTCACTACTACGCACTGTAGACTGGGTGTTCACACTGTTATTCTCTAAATAACCTGGTCACTACCACGCACTGTAGACTGGGTCTTCACACTGTTATTCTCTTTAAAAAACCTGGTCACTACTATGCACTGTAGACTGGGTCTTCACACTGTTATTCTCTAAATAACCCCGGTCATTACCACACACTGTAGACTGGGTCTTCACACTGTTATTCTCTAAAAAAAACCTGGTCACTACTATGCACTGTAGACTGGGTGTTCACACTGTTATTCTCTAAATAACCTGGTCACTACCACGCACTGTAGACTGGGTCTTCACACTGTTATTCTCTAAATAACCTGGTCACTACCACACACTGTAGACTGGGTCTTCACACTGTTATTCTCGAAATAACCCGGTCATTACCACACACACTGTAGCCTGGGTGTTCACACTGTTATTCTCTAAAAAAAACCTGGTCACTACTACGCACTGTAGACTGGGTCTTCACACTGTTATTCTCTAAATAACCCGGTCATTACCACACACTGTAGACTGGGTCTTCACACTGTTATTCTCTAAATAACCTGGTCACTACCACGCACTGTAGACTGGGTCTTCACACTGTTATTCTCTAAATAACCCGGTCATTACCACACACACTGTAGCCTGGGTGTTCACACTGTTATTCTCTAAATAACTCGGTCACTACTATGCACTGTTGACTGGGTCTTCACACTGTTATTTTCTAAATAACCCGGTCACTACCGTTCACAGACTGGGTTCTCAGACAGTTATTTTTTTTTCAACTAGCTTCTTGTTTTCATGACAGATTTTAAAAATAAATTGTGTGACAAGAATCATAGTATATTGTGTAGTTTTAATCAATTTGTTTTCTTTTATTTTCTTCAGTTGCCATGGTAATCTGATTGTTCATGGTGACATGATAAACAAACTCTTCATACAAACACTTGGTTGGACAATGATCAGCCAATCAGATGACTGCAAGCAAAGACCATACAGGTATATTTTATCTACTTTTAAATTGCTATCTGTGTGGATGTGTTTCAGTTTGTAGTGACATTCAAACCAAGGACTTTTGCGCACGGTCCAAATAGAAATCTTTTTTTAATTTGAAATGTTGGCATCTCTGGAGGATGGTTTGTGAAAGACTTCATTGCCCTCAGCTTATCTGGTCCTCTGGAGTCAGAACAAAGTGGCTATAATCGGTTTGCCTTCCATTGAATTGGGATTATAGCTCAAGTTGAAAGAGCTCTGACTAAAATTATGAATTAAAAAATTAAATCACACAAACCTTTTACGACCGTTTTCCGTTTGGTTATTTCCAAAGTGCTTGCAAAATGTTGTTACACATGACCAAGTATGACCTGAGATCATAACTTATTGCTGCAATCGCAATGGAGACGCATTGCGATCACCATTGCCCGTATTTTAAGCAATTGTTTGGTTGGGGTAGGAACTTGGTATCTAACTCTGCTGGTGGAAACCTAAGAGTTGGGCTTGAAATTCTTATGTCTGTCGTGCATAATGCGTAGTGCGCAATTCTGAAAATGCATGCCAAGCAATCCAAACAATTTTCACGTGTAACTCAGTGTGCAAATTATGTGAATTGCTTGGCGTTTACATGTTAACGCATAGCGCACTATGAATAATTTGGGTCGGAAATCTATGTGTCTGTCATCCATTATGTGTGATGCGCAGTGCAAAAAAAAAATTATAATAATAAACCAATTGGGTATGAACGGAACGTCTCTTTCCAAAAATGTTATGGGCAGAGTGTTGAAAACCAACAATGACAACAAACGTTGGCTTAATATATATTTTAGTTTGATCTGGAAATGATGATGTTCTGATATAAAAAAAACGACACACACTTGAAAAAAAGGGTTTAAATCATGGCATCCCACCAAACACCAAACATTGTTCTGAACATACATGGTCGTGGAGGATTAGTAACGCATTAGTAACAGATTAGCAGCAGCTGTGCATCGATGTCCAGACCAGCTGACGCTCCTTTGTTAGGTGAAACCACAGTCAAGTATCAGTTCTTTTGTCCGAGCGTGCTTCTTAAGACGGGGATACAAGGTGTGAAACGGTTGCTTTCAGATTCCCAAACGGTTGAAGCTGAAAAAATGAACCGTTTTGGGTAACCGTTCTACGGTTCCAAGACCATTTCTATTCGGACTGCGCGCCTTACAACAAAATGGACAACAGGTTGCTATCACAAAGGAAATGATGGGGTCCACGTTTATAAGCACAAAGGGTAAACCAAGGAAGGTCCACGATAGGAAGTGTTGGTATGTGTGTGCGTGCATGTGTGTGTCATTGCAGAGTATATGGCTTATGTGTATGACTCTTATTGTTCAGATAAAGGAAGTGAAGCAAGGAAGGCAAACCTTTATAGCAAGTAACTTTATTGTGAAGCTATTAAACTAAAGCATCGTCTTCACCAAACGTGTTCAATTATTAGAAAACATACCAAAATGTATATTAGTTTGTCTATATTTGGGGAAAAGTTTGGTACTGTACTTAGTTACCTTTATGAAGTTGTAGACAATGTACAAATCTTGTATCTTGACCTTCGTTTTAAATTTGGCTGTTACCATGGTAATTTCTGATTTGATTGTAGTTGCCTAAGACAAGCTGCTTATTCAACTCTGGAGACATGGCTTGAGACTGTGGGAGCATGTACTGGAATTGAGTCTAGTGCTGATAAACTGCTGGAGCATATATTGTATGATGCAAGCCCCCAGATACAAACAACAAAGGTAGCTTTAATTAGCAAGGGATTCTTTTGCACTTAACTGGCCTAACAAATAATATTAGTCGTTTATAAAGTGCCTTTGTCACAGGATTCAAAGCCCTGTGACTGGTATGACAGGTATGATGTGTATAGATTATGAGACCCTTTATAGCAAGGGGTTTACAAGGTGCTGTGGCATAATCTGCAGTCAACCATAACAGGAACACCGGGGCAAACCCCTTCTCTAAACGATAAGTGTTCTGGGTTCTTTTACATGCATAACACAACACACAGGACCTACGGTTTTATGTCCCATCCGAAGGACGAAGCACTAATGGTCAAGTGTCTTGCTTAAGGACACAAGTATCAAGACTGGGACCCAAACCAACACTCTGCTGATCAGAACTTGAATCTGGTGTGCTAGGCTGCTTGGCCACAACACACCATGGGTCTTGAATCCACATTCAAGACCTTTAGGTAACTGATGTTGGGAACAGGTGGACTACATGCTTGCATCACAGGAAAGCCCCAGGCTAAGCAACCTTTGGGAAAAACACACGCACAATTACATCCTTCGTAGATTTATCACGATTGAAATCCAGCTTCATAGTTTTAATTTGGTTGGTTTCTTTTTACATCAGTTAAAAATGACAGCTGAGGACAAACCAGCCCCATCAATGACCAACATAATGCTGTCTGGGAAAGCCAAACAGAAAGGACAAAGCGCTTCTGCAGAGAATGCTAACAGTCTGACAGGCCAGCAGCGAATTGACCATCTTGCTAATAGACAAATGTGTCTAGCTTCACTTAAAGGTAAGGTATGGACTCATCAGGAACACAGAAATTAGCAGGGATGACCTAGTCACATGCATGTACTTTGTTAAGGTTTTTGTTTTACAACCTTCAGTGTTCAGGGGTCGAAATTAAACTACATTGCTCACTAGCCAGCAGGGACAGTAGATTTTTTTTTTTACTGGCCCGCCAGAAGATTTGGTGGCCCACCGTTTTGTAATTTAAAACTCGATCAGCATCATTTTCGGCGGGCAGTCAGTGCACATGTACAAACCTCGAACACTCTACTATACAAAAAAAACTATTATTTTAACAACCAACATCCAAAGCAGATGGGAGGTTATTTAAAACAAATATATATTGTACATTATTTAACTTTCTAAAAGGCCCCCCCCCAAAAATTTATGTTAAATGGTTACCCAACCGACCCTAACTTTACGAACCTAATCTTTTTATTCGGCTTGAAAAAAAAATGAAAAAAAATATAAAAAAATTAAGGTACCATGGACAAAATGTCAGACTTTGACCAACTTAACATGTTTTTAACAAAATTGTACTAAATACCAGAACACATCCATCAAGACAATTTTACCGATATCTCCGTGATTTGAGTCTCATGATTTTGTGATCCACGGTCGTCGCATCGTGTTTCCTACAAAAGTATCCAGCGAAAAATACCCACAATTCAAAATACCCACAATTCAAAGCACAGCGTGCACGTGTGTACACGACAAGAAAGCGCAATTTACAGAGGGCAATTTGATTATTGCGCAAATTGTTGTTTGATAAGCTAATAGAGCTGGCAATTCTGCACAGCGCAAACTGAAGATTGCGCGAGAGTTTGTCCAATTCGTTGTGCAAATCTGTTAATTGCGCTCGACAGAAGAACAAGAGTGGACTCCTCAGAAGTCGAAAGCGGACGATTTGGGGCATCTTTTCAGCCGAAAATTTATCTTTTTTTGAAATATATCTGACACAATCATACCTTTATATTAACCAGAAACATCTCCTGCGTACCTCATGTGAGTTTAAAGTATACTGAAGAGGTCTTCGATGGATTTCGGAGCAGTTTTTTTTTCACTCGCTATTTAGGGAAAAATGTTCACTGTCCCACCGGGCTATCGTTTTGGGGGTAATCGGTGGCCCAGAGATATTTTCACTGGTATGGGGCCAGCGTTAATTTCGACTCCTGGTGTTGAAGATAACACATCCAGCACAGCTGATTATTTGAATCCCAAATGGTTAATGAAACTTATTTTATGAAGTTTAAAGTTTTCATTTCAATCACACATTCCCAGAACATGTCTTTATTGCCAAGATTTTCTCCGTGAAACTGCCATGACCAAAGCAAAGTTTTGAAGTCTTGAGGGCTGCTTTAGATAGTGCTGTTGAGGTGTTTTGATCCATGTCACAAACATGATTGGCTGAGGTTTCTTTTAAATCATTTTAAATACAGCGGATAAATACAAACAAAATGAACCAAGGAATCCAGAGAAACAATATTTCAATGCCATTCATGACTGAAGAACAAACACCATTAAACCTTTCTGGGATACTTTTTAACCAAAATGTAGATATTAAAAATTGAAAGATTGATTTTATTAATGAATCTGATTGCAGTGTTACGATGTATTATCATGAATCTTGGAAGCAGAGTGAAGCCTGATGTCCACAAGGTAATGTCATAAGAATGATTAATATGCTATTTTATTAACCATCAATTGAAACAGTTTACTAGCCAGCAGGTTGCATAAAAGCATCCATTTCATCAACTGAAGGCCTGTAGCCTTGTTTGGATACGGTGGCCACTATAGGAGTACACTATTTGGTTTGGTTGTATACAGACAGATTCACCCAAACCACCATATTATCTCAAAATGGCATGAGACTTGACTTTAAGCCAAGTTAGACAAAATGGCAAAGTACAAAATAAACAGAATTTACAAATTTCTGTTTGTTCAACTGACCCAAAAAGATCATCAACCAACACGACCTACGACCTTACAGTCAGATCTGACCTTGGATACATGGACACCAATGATTCTCATAATGACATTTGTTTCTACATGGCATTTGGGTATAGTGACAATATAATGGGAAATCATGATTGGTGAAGGATCAAGGTATAAATCTGCTGATGGTAAATCTCTCATGGTTCATTAGTTATGTTAACGGGCTGGTTTAACCGCTTGTTCCATTGCTACAGACATTCTACCATTAAAGGGTAGGGGACACTACAAAAAATAATCAATGCTTTTATCAGGCATGTATCTTGCTAACTGATGAGCTTGTTTCCCTTGCTCTTATTGAAGAACTCTTCAACGTTTTGTTGATTAATTAAAAAGATGAATCAAAAAACATGTAAGAATCCCCTTCTGCGTAGATTGAACAATCTATCACTGAACTAACCATTTTTCAATATTCAAAACTGACTTGTTATTTACCCGCAGGATGTCCATGACTTTGCCATCCCACTACTTGTTCGTATTCAGCAAGTTTCCCTTTGCCTCAGCCCTGCTCCGTACTCCAGTGTGGATTGTCGTAAAGCACTTTACCATGTGCTTCTATCATGTGTTATTGCACCTCATCCTAGATGGCCATCTCCCATACAGTGTGCTACCAGCTTGTTCAGCCGTGGACGACAAGACACAAGTATAACGGTTAGTTTTCATGCATATGACAGTTGAGAATATTTCTCATCAAGATGATTGGTTTTCCTAATAATGTATTAATCAATATTTTAGAACACAAATTAGATTTTTTTGTTTTTTGTGTGTGATTGATACCATAACTATAAGCTTCTATACTGTTTATTTTGGGCATCAACAGGTTGCTAGTTTTTGCACTGAAGCATCCGTCATTTGTCAATCAATTATCCATCCAAGAGTGCCGTCTCTCCAGCAACCTTTTAACCTTGCTCAACTTGACCCAAAAAGATCATCAACCAACACGACCTACGACCTTACAGTCAGATCTGACCTTGGATACATGGACACCAATGATGTAAAAGATCACACCATGGCTGTGTCCAGCTTTGATGATTGGAGAGCACCACCAAGTGATAAGGAGGAGCCATTGTCTGGAAGTCAGCCACAGGTTTCAACTACCATGTTAGATAATCTAGACCAGCCAGGAGAAGAGGTGTCAGATGATTCAGAAGATGAGGAGGATATCAAAGAAGAATATCAGGGTAGTGAGGATGACAAACAGCTGAAAGATAATACTATCCAGCTTAAAGAAATGACTAAGGATAATCCAGAAACTTCACCCAATCAAGAGCCTATGAGCTGCAGTTGGATTGAAGCTGGGGGTCAGACAGCTGGAGATCACATCATTAATACCTCTGAACATGGAGATGTGGATCCTCCAGCGACATCTTTGGATGATGGGAAACAGTTCTCCCCAAGGAGACGCTCAAAGAGACAACTAACAAAGCTTAAGAATGAGGCAAGGAATGAAGAAAATGATGCAGATGAAAAAGTCACAAAGAAAGTGAAGAAAGGCAAATCACAAGATAAAGACAAGATTAATGTGGGTGATGCTGAAGATAAAGTAAGTAGTCAGCAGGAATTAAGTAAAGAAGCTGTGTTTGGCATTTCAATAGCAATAAAACATACTCATAAGGGACAGATTATTTTACCCTTCCTCAGTTTGAATGAATTATTTTGCATGGGGAAATACAAGATGGTACATTATGATACAGGCCTTCAATGTTCTATTTAAAAGGTCATAAATAGATCAAAGTGTGGAATTCTTACACCTTCATTTATCGATGAGCAAATAGAATTAGCTGTTGCAAACTGCTTACCAGCCAAAAGGACTTATGTTATAAATGCCAAAAATAGTACATGGTCTGACGATTCCACCTACGCTGTCTGCTAGGGTTGAAACGTTGGGCCATAAACTATTTTTCAGCTTCATTTATCATCAGAACAATGCTGGTGCATTATCAACAAACCTCCATAAAGTTTCTTAAATTTTCAAACAGATCAGAGAATTTGAAACATTCTTCTTTTTTGTTGTTGACAGGCTGGAAGTGAAGAGACGACTGACGAGACGGCTTCCATGCTGGCAAGTTTTGTGGACTCATTGCCAGATGAAGACTAAAGATTATATTGTGTGGTGCATTTGACATCATCTTATTGAGTAATGCTGAGCTGCATATACACACTTGGGTGTTGTAGAATTCAATTTTACTTACTCAACAATAGAGTTTATATGTAAGTGAAGCTGTACCAGTGCTGTAGGTCTAGAGACTGATCTCCATCTAGGTTCCAGTGTATTGCTTTTGGCTAGTTCTGCCACTGACTCCTTGTTGTCTGGTCTAAAATTTTACTATTGGATGGAGACCTGAAAGATTTGACTTGTTTTTATGTTGATCTATGGTCATAACTCTATATGATATATTGGAAGTTCAGAGTTATAATTCAGGCGAAACACCAGCTAAAGATAGATTTTGTTTGTAATTGTTGTGGTGAGGAAGTTAACTCCACTTTTTAAATTAACACCAAAGGCAATTGTCAAAACTGATTTGACGATGTCATGTGTTTGCTCTTGCTTTACTTTTTCATTGTTTATTGTACTCAAACTTTTAAAGACTTAGTCCTAGATATGTAGGTCAGACCTCTATTGAGATATAATGTCTCTTCATTGGATTCAATAAGGCTCATAATATTGATTGTAATTGCCATTAGTGGCTTGTGGTGTAGACTCAGAGAACACTGTGAGTGCTCCCTCAGTTAGTTACATTTAAGATTGATTTGAGGAGTGCTTTGTGAAAATGGAACCTGGACAGTTGGACTGTACATGCTTGCACGACTTGTCACATTAAATGCTTTACACTCCGGGTGATTAAGAAGAGCTGAAGTCCAAATATACAAACAAACAAACAGAGCACACAATCCAACGTTCATCACAGTAATACTATTATGTTCTCAGTCAATGTCTTGCATTTATTACAATCAAAGATGAAAAATGTGAACAAATGAATTGCTAAACAAAGAAACAGATTAAGATGACACAACAAATGCAATTATTGACAACAAAATATTGCTAGCAAAAAAAGCTTTGGAGTAGTGGTTGATTATTTAATGTGAATTAGCAAATTCCTTTTGGATTAGCCTTAAATACGTTGCCGTCACTCATGCAAAAATACAACTTTATGGGGTTTTTAAAATTTGTTTTATTCTCACTTTTTTATAAATTGAGATTCTCCATATTCCATTCTTTATTTTTTTGTTAATCAAAATATGCTTGAATCTAACCAAAATGCTTCCGAGCCAAAATGATTTCTCATATACATGTACAAGTCTGCAAAGGTCTTTAACATAAAAAAATATATTACTAGCCAAAAACCTTATGAGTAGTGGTTGATTATCAAATGTAAATTTAATGTGAACTTTATGGTGCACAATGCATACCATTGTTCAGTGAATGTATCAACATGCTTAGTATGAAAAAAAGGTGATAATGAAAGAAAATGTACAAGTATACGTTCTAAGCTGCCCCCAAAAAAATTGTTTTAAATAATAATATTTAAAAAAGTCAAAAAATAACTCAACATCCCTTCAAAGCAAGGCTTCATCACAATTTTTGCTGAGACCAACTACATGTACACATTGTAGGTGATCATCAGGGCATGAGAGCACACTGTTTGCTCTTTCAATGTCAATAATGAACTATCATTTTAAAGATGCTTATAAAACTGGTTTCTGTTTCTATTGTCAACACCATGGTAATAAGAATTAGTTCTGAAAGTATTTACTGTGACTGAGTGGATCAGTAGCACTTTGTATAATGATGCTTTCATAACATGTACTGCATGCAGGAAAATTGGCAATAGTTGCTTATTAGTGTTAGGAGTTTTCCAGATTACTGAACATTTCACAGGAAGACTTGTTAGCAAAAAGGACCCTTGCACTAGTTTGGCATAACTACCGTCTACCAACCAAATAATATGCATACAATGGCATTGTAAAGCAAACTAGGTGTGCAATATTCAGTGTTTCATCTGATGACTTGACAAGTGATATCAAGTCATACACAGAGTACATTGCATAGTTTAAAAGCAGTCTCAATAATCAGTCAAACTAAACTTTGACCTTGCAACATGGGCGTTTGGAAACCAGTCCCCGTTTTCCACCAAATGTTCATAATAAATAAATGTCAGAAAAATGACTTAAGAATAGACTACCCACAATGCTCACTAAACAGACCTAATATGCGTATTGATTGCAGCGGAGTTTGTGATAAATGTGTGGTATCACACAGTTTATTGACTTCAACTGACTGTTATCATTTGGTAGCTAATCACATTAGGTGATATTCGGCCATGTAATGGTCTATAACTGCTTACCCTAAGTTTATTTTACTGGAGATTTCAATAAGTCACTTCCTTTAAAAGTCACAGATAAAAGACATTTCAATGGATGATTTGGTGCTTGTGACTTGATACTATAATCATCTTGTAAAATATATACACTACATGGCATGCCTAATAAGCCATGTTATTTTTTGTTCATTAGATTACATGTTTCCAAATGAGGCTAGCATAAAAGAACAATTTACGTAGATAATCTCAAGGTTTTGTGTGTAGAATCTGAGTAAAGTAGAAACAGTCCAGATTTAACCAAGTGAAGTTATTCTGTTTTAAAATGTATGAATAAAAGGAATTCAATACTTTTATTATTCACAATGGTATCCTCGTTATTTGGTTTGATTTATCAAAAAAATGTTCCATCATTGCAGTATATAGTCCAACTTAATTTGAAAAGGCTGCAAAAAGCCAATGTGGAAGACTCTAGGGCGTGTGTTTGATGTGCTGGTCACACAATTTTGGAAACTTGTCCAGTTTGAGTGGGAACCTGCTGCAGCTAAGCAACCTTGGTCTTGTACTTGACCAATATGTGTGTGTGTAGGTAAAATGTGTCTAATACAGAACAACACAAATTGATTCTTAAATTTATACAATCGTCAAATGTCAAAGTTTTATATACTTTCAAACTCAGTCGTTAAAAATTATGTCAGAACATTAAGTTTTGAAAAAATAATGTTGATTATTTGTTTTGAAATTACACCTATTTACTTTATTAAAATACATATTTCCATTTCCACTAAAAAAAAAAAAAATCCTTAATAAAGGAGCAATTTGTTTTATGTACAGAATTGTTTCTGGGCTACAATCTGATGTAAAAATTTGTTAAATTTATACGTCTTTTTAAATAATATTAATCAGATAAATGTTTATTGGTATTTACAGTTTTACAAAAATGGAAAAAACTTCAATCAATTCAAACAAAAACAAAACTATATAGAGGTAAATTTACAAGAATTGTTTGAAATAATTTCAAGTAGCTCTTCTTTCCAGCCAATCCTCGTTTGTTAATAGAAAGTTACCAGTCATTTGTTTATCAGTCTATGACTCCCTAATATTAAGTATGCACTGGTCTTACATGTAGCTACTGAACTCTCTTTAAAATGTGTACACAAACATTTAGATTTCCAATTGAAACAACTAGCTCCCAAACCATGACATTACAGGCCTGCATGTGATAAAAGTCCTACCTCATTGTTTCTGATCATCTAGGTAATTGATATTTGTTATCATTTCATTACAAGAGCCATTGTATGAATACTCCACTGTTCAAACTGACCAAATATATCCTACAATCTCACACTGTATTCTCAAGTAACATTGCTTTTCCACACTTAATACGTGGCATCAGTACACTGTACAGGACTTTAACATCTAGATACAAAATAAATCATGGAAGTACATGTAACCTCTACACTTGTATTTTCATTTAGAAACTGTAAAGGCACTTTTGGTGAGTCACAAAAATGAATATTCTACCTAATTTCAAACTACTTGAAATAAAACCAGACATCGAACCCAAAACAATGTATTTTCATACAGCTGCTGAGCACAAAATAATTCAAGTAAACTTATCGCTACGGGAACAATCAATATCACATGGTATTTGAACTGGTTACATTGTACCTGTAACATTTGCTTTGCTTGGTGAGTGATCATATTTATGTGTTTTCTATTAAATGTGTTTTTACAATGAAATTTTGCATAGTCTACAAATAGTGTGTTTGAAATACCAGCAATGCCCAAACTCCTTCAAATACTGAGAATATTTATCCAATACCTGTAAGTTTATTTCACAATACATAAAGCTCCATACTTCTCTACAAAATAATATAAAAATTAACAAGCATTACAAAATCAATAACAAACTTATAACTATGCCAATTTCTGTCTTAAGAAGATTCAGACCAAGTTTATTTAACTGAATACTGTAGCCATCATTCAGTGTCTGGGTGTGTTGTGAAATATATGCATGTACAAGGCAGAAAGCAGCTTTTTTAAAATAAATTTTTCATTTTTGCAGTTAAAAACAGGTGATGAGATTTGAAGAAAACTGGCACACAACACAAGCCTGCTGTGTTTGTGCACAAGTGATCAACAAATTTGTGCTATGTGTTACAGTTTGACAGAATACAAATTGAACAGCAATCTGCAAGTCACTGCAGAGAATTGTTTTTTGCATTGTGTTTACAGCATAAAATTGTTATTTTGTGCGTGTTAATATCCAAGTTCAATATTTAAACGTGAAATGGGAACAATTAAAATTTTGTTAAGTAAATACACAGTTGTCAGTTATGTATCCAAATGAAGCAGTTTATGAACGAATTTGACATGTACACGCATAACATTTAATGGCCCTGTGTGCATTTCCTGTGCTGTTTATTTGCTAAACGTACTCCTAAACATCTTAGATTTCTAACAGAGATGGGAATGTTTCAAACATACATACATATTTTTCAGAGAGATTCCCAACATATTTACCCTGATTAAGAAGTACAGGCCTGTTTATATTGTGTTAACTCATTTAACAAGAAATCAAATTGATCATTTAGTAAAACATGTCTGTACAGTTGTTAAAATCTGCAATCAATTCTGAAAAACCCTTCTTTGTATTGAAATATTACGAATAAAAAAAAAAGGGAATAAAAAATAAAAATAGCTTTTCTTGATATTACACAAAATTTACATGTACAATGTATTGACGGTCATTTCAAGTTAAACATACATTAAAAATCTACATTGTTTAAGTTGACAAACAAAGACTGCCATGTTGTAAATGCAGCCATGAAGTAGAACTTTTAAAAACCCACTGATCTATCTTACAAATATTCACTTTGTATCTTAATGTGAAGCATGTTCCTGAAAAAGATTTGTTAGTGCATTCTGACAAAATTTCTTTTATATAAAAACTGCACTGTACATAAAGTACACTATATCTCAAAATGAGTTCCAATAATATATACTTTTTTCCCGATTGGTCAAAATCCACTGTTTGTCATTCACTGCATTATTAATCTTGAAAGAAAAAGGTCTGTAGGACTCTGTTGACCAACCAGGGGCAGGTGAATTGGTGACCTTTGACCAACTAATATGTATTATATAATGCAAGTCCAATGTTTCATTGGTTGATACAAAACCTTAACAACTTGGACAAATGATTGTATTGAAGAGGTCATCTTTCAGGCCTTGAACTTCATTTCCTTGGTCTCTCTCTTTGTGACTCTTGTAATATTCAAACAGAAACTTAAATCTCTCATTCATGTAACTGTGACTTTGAAGAGAACAATTTGCCTTGCCTCATAAAGAATGAAGTGATAAGACACAAGGCTTTAAACATCAACATCAATCAAATATATCATCATCACTTTCTACATCTACTGTTATTTGTTTAGCTGAAGTCCTGAATCTGTCTCTCAGCTCGTACGCAGCTTCAGCACCCTGTGATCTATCCACCATGGACACTTGTCGTCTTTCTTGTTTGTCAAATTCCTCCTGAAGTTTCAACGCAAGCTTTCTATCTTCTTCTTCCTGCTGTATTCTGCTCTCTTCCTCACTGACTAACTCCATGTACTTCCAGATGGTGTTTCGACGCGTCTTGGATGGCGTCTTTTGAAATACCTTAGGACTTAAAGTTTTCTGCTGATCATTGCCTTGGGGTGAGGGGGGGTCTTTCAGTTTGGATTTAGCTTTTGTGATTGAATACTTTGAGTTCTTCTTGAATGCCTCTGGGGAATGGGTGTTTTTACCTTGTGAGGTGATGGGATCAACCGATTTCACCAAGTGCCCATTCTTCTCCTGATTGGAATCTTGCTTAGTGTCCAACAAAATGCCTTTGTCAGGGGTGGGAATACCAACTTTGTGTCTGTCTTTTTCAAACCTGGAGATATTTTCTTGGCAGTTTTCTGATTGAATTTTGTCGGATGTTGACGTTTCCTTAATGTTTGTTTTGAGTTTATTATGATGAGGGCTTGGCACCAACGATGGCAAGGGTGGACTCTGACTACTTCTTGATGGCACTTTCCATCTCTTTGGGGAAACCGAACGACTCTGTTCTGTTTCCATGTCTTTGCTAGTGAATAATTTCTTAATGGTGGATTGTTTTGGTTTATGCTGGTTCATCTTCATGCGATAAACCTTTCCAGGGCTTTTATTTTGATCGGAAGTGTTCTCAGAGTCTCCACTGCCACCCTTGATTTCATTTAGACTCTCAAGTGAACTTGCATCTTCAAGTCTTAGTTTCTTTCTTTGCATCCGAGGACTGCTACTTTTTCTTTTCTCCCTGGAATTCATTTCCAATTGATGCACTGGAATTTCAAGCTGAACTGGACTTTCTTTTTTCCTCACATCAACTGCTTCCATATCTACATTGTTTTCTGTGGCACTTAGTTTCTGGCTCTCTTCATCCAAGTCTGTCATGATTACATCATCAGAATCAGAATCTCCATCTGCATCGTTTAAGTTATTTCTTGAACTTTTCTGAAAATCTTTTTTTCCTGTTAGAGAAACATTCTTTTTGGATGCTTGTTTGTTATTTGTACTCCCTTCCACACGGTCTTTAACAAGAGGAGACATTTCTGGTCTAGTAAGTTGCCTCTGGGTTGCTGAATTTTGTAGTGTATGCCTGTTTCCCGATGGTTTGCGATGGAGACGTCTGTTAAGTTCTTGTCTCATTAACATGCTAGTTCTTCCTTGGAAACATTTACCAGTCATGGTACTCTTGGAGGAATCTCCTAATTTCTTCTTCTTTTCCTTGAGCAGACTGTCAAACTTTGCCTTAACTAGAGGAGGTAAGCTTGTGTCTCCAATTGATTCATCTTGGGATAGATTGGATAAATTCCGGGGAGTGGTATGTACAACTTTTGGAGACTCTCGCCGCCCATTGGCAAGTCTACGGTGTGATGTCCGTGGTGAGATATCAATGGGCCTGAAGTGGTTGAGTTCTGGGGAGATGCTGTCTGTGCTGGTCATGCTGTCTGATCGCTTCCTCAAGGTCTTAGAATCGTCGCCTTCTGCTTGGATGGATTTAATCTTAACACTTTCAAAGGCACTCTCTTTCTTGCTATCCTTCTCATCTTTCTGAATCCCCTGGGTATCTAATACATACTCTGGATTAAGCAAACAATCTTTCAAACTCTTCAGGCTTGCATCGCTACTCGGGCTTGGGTAAGAGACAGTGGGGCTTGTTCGATCTGCAACAATTTCAAGCACACATTCACTTGAGCTCCTATCACCCCATGGGGGGTCGCCAAACAACACTGGTTCCTTGTTAACACCTTTAGATGTAGAGGGTTTATCAAAGTCTAAACTTATGCTTGAAACAGAGGAACCACTAGAGGCCCTGTGACTTGACGATGACGAAATGCTCAAATCTGGGGACGAAGTATTGTTCAAAGATTTGGATGAAGATGCTTTGGAAGAATGTTGTAACTGAGAGGATGCTTGCTTGGCACATGGAGAGAGGAACTTATCAATTCGAAGGCACTTGATGGAAGAGGAGGTACTGGTATTGCTGTTTCTTGAAGAGTTACGAGAAAATTTCTTTGAGATAATGGTGGTGGTGTTTGGAGAAGACATTGCCTCAGGAATCTGCCAATAAAAATTTTTTAATAATGTTTTAGAAAATGTTGAATGTGGCTACAGCTCTTTACAGAAACAATCACTGTTTTGGTTGCTATTTTAATCCAATTCAAGACATGTTGTGTTATCTTCTGTGATAAAGCAGCATTTCTACTATACCTTTGAGACTTCCTTCTGCAGCTTCCTCGCATATTCTTCGTCCTTCAATGTTTGTTCATGAGCCCGAATCTCCTCCTACAATTCAAAGAGTAAAAAATAGCAAAATAATTTCAACTGGAGAGATATCATTCAACTCCATTGGTTAAACCTGGGTGCCATTGGGCCAATAGTAAAATTTACAAAGATTTTTTTTTTTTTACACTTTGGAGCACACATGTTTGGATACATTTTGTGTGAGACTTGCATTGCCTATGCATAATATTTTTGTTAAGAGTCCATGAAAACCGCATCATCAATCGTCATAAAAAGTAAGAATAAAATTGTTAAAGCCTAAAAAGGGGAGAAAAATTTAAAAAGTGAACAAAACAAGATAGTATATTTCGGCATGTTGGGAGGTCTGATAATAACACCCCCCCCCCCCCCCCCCCATTTTTGGAGATGTGAACACTCATTGGCAAATTGAAGGGTGAATTACCAAACAGAAACAATGATGTCATCCAAGTCAAATCAATGACCCTCTATCATGGCTGGGTAATGGATCCCTAAATTACTACTGATGAGACTGTCAGTGATGACATCATTAATTATTAAAGACCAATCAGTGGCCTCACATTGCAAATGATTTTTCCCTCCCCTCCCCTCCCCCAAACTAAAGGGAGAGATGACTCTCTTCAACCAAAGGGAGAGATGACTGTCCTCAACCAAAGGGAGAGATGACTGTCCTCAACCAAAGGGAGAGATGACTGTCCTCAACCAAAGGGAGAGATGACTGTCCTCAATCTAAGGGAGAGATGACTGTCCTCAATCTAAGGGAGAGATGACTGTCCTCAACCAAAGGGAGAGATGACTGTCCTCAACCAAAGGGAGAGATGACTGTCCTCAATCTAAGGGAGAGATGACCGTCTTCATCTAAAGGGAGGAAAGAGATACACTGTATCCCTCTGCTTAAATAATGAAATAAAGCCAAACCTCTCTTGGGCTTGCCCCTCCTTGGGACATCTTCCGAGCAAATTCCTCATCAAGTTCTTGTTGCCGTGCCAACTTATTCTGTTGCTCTTCATACAGTCGCACTTCTTCCCTCTGTAACCAGGCAATGTATTCTTCACTCTTCTGTACCTCAATCTCTGCCATCTGCTGGCGTTCACATTTCAGCTACAGGTGTGGGAGTTAACAATGTATCATTACTAATAAACAATGTGGGCATACATGTATATATCTCCTTCATTCAATGATTAGTGATATATTTTTTATAAAAAAGCACTACCTCAAATTTATATGATATCAATGGCAGCCACATTAAATCATTATTATTGTTTTGTATTATTATTTTTATTTTATTTCAACAAAGGTTGTCACAAATGCCACAGCTAAATTCCAGCAGAATAGGTTTTTAATGATACATTATACAATATACAGAAGTTGATACAAATCACAATTTTTGTTATTTGTTGGCATAGAAAAATGTGTGAACTCTTGCACGGTAGCTTTTTACATGTGTCCCCATCTGGTAAAATTGACATGGGCACAATCGACCAAATGGGTGAAACAGAATCTCTGGGGGAATTGACTGCAATGCAGTCTTGCGCCATCCCTTTGCCCGATCGTCCAAACACTGAGTCTGTCATTTCCAGGTATTATCCCAGTATTGCGTCCTTACAGACTGCATTTTATGTAAAGACTTGAGCAATAGTTGTACTTTTAAAGAATTGTTTAGTTTATTGTTTCCAATCTATTTATGTGATTAAACTTCGGAAAGTCTTTTTTTGCCTTGTCACCACTGTATGAAAAGATTAATGTTCTAACTTCAGCTGCAGACAAGTTGGTAGGGGATTTCAAAGCTATTTCCGGTTTGTTAGGTAGCCCACTGCATATTTATATTTAAATAGCCAATCACGACACATTTACGCTAATTCATAACAAACTGCAAAACCCGGAAATGAACAGTTGCGCCACAGCTGTTGTCCTGATGGACTCGATGCATGAAATCAGTGCACTGCGCATGCTTGGACAGACTCTGTCTGACAAATAAGACAGCCTTGCAATCACGGCTACTGGGGGACAGATTCTCTTTCCACACCAGCACAAAATAGAGCTAATCAATAGAGAGGACTTATTATCAAATGTAACCCTGGCTCCGTTTCACAAAACACTTAAAGATTCATCTGAAGATGACTTCTCAATGTTACCATAGTGAATTTATACAGTAGCATTACACTTTGCTGAGCACTTACATGTAATATTAATAAACATTATAAGATCAATCTTTGTAAAACTGAGCCCTGTAGTCACAAGGTCCATACAAGAGTTCAGACATTTCCTTCTAACTCCATGTACTTGTACATTGTAAAAGTTGTTATGAATTTTCTTTATCCATATCATACCTTCTCAACTGCTTCGTTGTACTCTTGCTTTATTGCTCCTGGTTCACAAATTCTTTTTCCTGGTAAAATATCTGGGGGGAAAACGAGTAAACAATAAATACTGATTTGGATGAATTTTGTTTCTGTGCTAGACCCTGGAAACACTGGCGTATAACAGGATACCACTTTTGCATTGATGTGGACTTAGAGCAAACTCCTCATCAGACAACAACTTTGTTTGCCAAAAATGCCCAGCCACACTTAACTTTGTACAGTGTTTCTGTTTGTCAGTCTTCTAAGGCACTATTGTTAAAGGGCAAAAAGTGGCATTCCTGCTCACGATAAAGAATACTACAATCATTCTACTTTGATACTGACAATCACAATGTGTCATTATACAATGTACGTTGATGTCACATTATTTTGAAACAAAATGTGTCCTTAACATAGTGAAACAAGTCAACTACAGATGTAATCATTAATGTCTTTTGCAAAAAGGTCAAAACAATTTAATAACAGTTTTACATAAGAATCATCCCAACTACACTAACAGATGGGACTGTTCCCTGTATGTGATTGGGAATTTAAAGTTGATTCTTGTCAGGTTTTTCTCAGGTTTTGCCATGATAATTCTGTGTATCAAAAGTATATGAGCCGTGTTGTAAGCCGAGAGAAACTTGACAACTTAAGAGGATGTATCAATGTCACTACATGTATCAGTATCCAGCAATCCCAACAAGAGTTGGGCTGTCCCAACTGTAATTTAGTGGATTCTAAAATTAGGAATCAAAAGGCCCACTTCACCATCTTCATACTTCAAACAGTATCTTTTCATTCTCATTTGCTGTTTGTTTGTTTTTTTAGTTTTTGTGTAGTTGCGAATACTTGCGATAACCAAAATCCTTGATTCTCTCACTGGACATTGGTCCGTTGGACAGCTTGAAGGTCTCGGGGACATGACAAAGAGCAAGATTATCACAGCTAAAAGCATGCCCTGCTCAACAAACATTTTTAAAGTATGCCTTGAAAATTGTAGTTGAGGCTTTTTAGTCTTTTCTTTTTTTATATCAATAATTCTGAGTGAGTAATCAAGTATATTGTTAAGTATTAATTTTGGTCAAGGAACCAAAGAAATTTTGTTATGTTTTCTTCACACCGCCCAAGGTTTACAAATCTATTACTATTAGTATTAGGCAGCAAATCTTAGCGCCCTCTTTGACGCATACACGAGTAGACAACATTACAGAACGTATTAAATTTAAGAGTAGCCAAGAAATTTGCTTAATTCAATTTTATTTCCCATTTTACATTTGTCATTTGAATGTCGCAAAACTTGGATTGATTTGTCGGTCGTGTGAAAATGGTCAAAATACCATGACAGTTTTTTGCTGTTTTCTCTGCAAGTGCAAGCAGACACTGTATTTTTAGATGAAATTTTCGAAGGTGAACTTTGTTGTTTCTAAACTCTATTCCTTTAATCCTTGTCTATAGTTTTAAATCAGCATTTACAACATGAACATTCACAAAAACCAAACAATGACCCTACCTTTAACGTAAATAATATATTTTTCCTTGGACTGAAGCCGTAAACAGGCCTGGAATTTCATCTTTGAAAGGGCAAGGTAAATTTCATTTTGCAAAGGGTACTTCCATTGGAAAATCTTAAAGTCTATTAGGATTAGGAAACTTTGGACAACATCAGAACATGAGTGACCAAGGCCAAGACAAGAGTCAAGACCAGGTGCAGGGCAGGCGGGGTAACAACAGACAGAGGCCTGTTATTTATTGTGTTACTGTTACTAATACTATACTATTACTAAGTGTAGTGTGTTAGTGCTACTTCTAAGTTCTACTACACACTCACTAGCTCTAGACGAGGTAGTTTTGTCGACCGTGCTTTGTCGTGACCTAGCTAGTGTAGTGTGACAGTGTAGTGTAGTTTTTTTAGTGGCCTGCGTGGCCTCCATGTAATTCCAGGCCTTGTGTGTGAAGGTGGTGATCATTACATCATTAATAAAATACAACAAACGGTTTGTACAGCTTTTTAAAAATTACCCAAAACTTCTTCTTCTTCGTCTTCATCCTCCCCTGCCAATCTCCGCTGACAATGGGCGGGGAACGCCTCCCGTATTTCCCTCCATCTTCGTTCATCAACAAGTTTGTTTTCTCTGGCACAGCGCCTGGCCCAGTTACTTATTCGCAGACGACACATCGGACAAGTGAAGTTTGCTTCCTCGACATTTTGACGAAAACATGGCATGCATAGTTCATGATTGCAAGGCATTCGAACAGGTTCGATAAGGATACTCATACAAATCGGACATTTGCAGTCGGACAGACGAAGATTTGAAAAGTTGGAATGTGATTGTAACTGCAGTTCCCCTTCGAGGGGATTTTCGTCACAAGTAGACGCCATTTTCAACGTTCACCGCAAAATCTCGACAACAGCGCGCGCGACTTTTGACCTACATTAAGTTTACATGCATATTCATCGTCTGATTTTGTTTCCTTGCATCCTGTCCGGTTTTCGATGTACTATGCCTTTTTCTTTGAATTGAAAAAAAATTAAATTATTCCATAATCAACTGTTGCCATAATTACCTTCCTTTGTTTATAAGAAGTATGCAAACATATATTAAAACGTGATGGACATTGAAACTTTCACACCACGCACCGATCTTCGATGACTTCAATAGCGTCCCATTTGTTTTGAGTTTCTGACCTGTTTTCGATGCAAACAGAAGAAAGTATGGTGTCCGGGTGAAGCATACGTGGAAGAAACATCTGCAGGGGGGGGGGGGGGGGACGTGGAAGAAACATCTGCAGTGACTACAAGTGTTCTGTGAGACTTTGTGTATGACTCTATAGCCAGCAGTTGTCTTCATTTTATTCAACATATTTTTTATTTAATTTTAAAAATTACCATGGTAATTTGCAAAAACTTATTTTAAAAAAAAACTATAAAAAAAATGTAAATTTTCTTGGCTTTCAAATCTTATTTTTATTTAGTTTTGTGTCTTTTTATGTTTCTTAACATTTATAATAAAGCTGATGTTTAAATTTTAATATTAATAACAATAATGATATGAGTGTTACAAAAAAAATTATCCAGATTATTAGAAAATTAATTGGCACATGGCTTCTTTAAGCCTCTGTATTTTTTTCACCAGAATGCTCAGCAGAATGTTCCAGTCACACATGATTTGATCATCGTGAATTGTGAATTAAAAAAGTGTTTGATGAAACTTTTTCGGTGCGGAATTTTTTTTTTATGGCCCCGACAGTATGACATATTTTTGTACCTTAGTTGTAGAAATGCCTAAAATACCACAACTTTTTGCATTTACAAGTGCAACTAACCAGTGGAGCCTTTCATGTTTCTAAGTTTTGGTCAAATGAGAGGAGACTCTTTGCTTGGCAAGTCAAACCACAAAAATTGTATCTATAGGGACTGTTTACATCGAGAGGTAAAAGGTTTGCCTCGATTTCAGGGACGCCCTGAATATACAGGGCGTCCTACGATATCATCTCGGTCATAATTATTATAAGTTTGCTCTACTAGTAAGGTACTTCAGAAACAAAACAATATTAATAATGACTTGCGTTTGACATTTTAACTTTATGTAGTTTAAAAATTCCCACTTAACGATTCATCAGTTATTAATAGGGACCTTGAATTGAAGCATCACACACGTACAACGTAAACAAACAAGTCCCGTCATTCTGCTACGTTTATGTGTAGGTTGCGTGGACCGCGTTTTCAAGCGGCCCCGAAGTTACGTCCCATCCCGCGCTCTGACATGATATGGCCCAATTTCATAAAGCCTGTAAGCACAAAAACTTGCTAAGTGCAGAAAAACTTTGCTTAGCAGAAACAGGTTACCTGCCAACATTCCATACATTTCATTTTTTGCTAAGCAAAGAAATTTTCCAAGCAGTATTTTCTGCTAAACAGCTTTATGATGTTTTTTTTCTTCCATGAGGTAAGAAATGAAACAGTATTTTGGTAGCCTTTGGATCCATACCCTTTAAAAATAAGAGTGGGAATGGCTTTTACGCCGCACGCGCGACGAGTGACGCGCGACGAGAGTGACGCACGTGCAGTTCCACGATGTTGCAAATCAAACTACGTTTGCCGTGTGCGCGTGATCTGAAAGCCTACATTTTTCAGCCAATTTCATGGCTCTGCTTACCGTAAGCAAAGAATCGGCGCTTACGGAAGCGGGGAATTCCGCGCTTACGTACCAAGCGTATTTCACGGGTAAGCAGGGAATTTTTGCTTGTGCGCGTGCGTAGTCCACGTTACTTCTTCGCTTGCGCAGAATTCGGCGGTAATATAGCAGAGCCATGAAATTGGGCCCTGGATGGAGAATACAGAACCAGCAAGGTGTGTTACGAAAGCAACTAGCTGTTTCATCACCATAGTTAATCAGATAAATAAAATTTCAACCACGGCGGGAAATAGTTTCCGAACCAGACAATGTACTAAATTCTTTTGATTGGTTACAGCGCCCTCTCATGAAAAAAAAACCCTGAATCTATGGAAACTAAAAAATAATAAGTGTTGATGACACTGTCGTGTGGTATTACGAAAGTGAAAGGCCGCCAGGGCAGGCCTACAATGTTTATGCAATTGTGGAAAGGTTAACCAATCTCAATGCATAATAACTTAATGTATGCCATGATTGGTTTGGTTTAGAATTTTTGACCAGGTTTCGTCCAGGCTGTCCACCAGGCCCGCCTACCCCCCCCCCCCCCCGCCCGCCCCACCCCCACCCCCACCCCCTGCTTATTAGGATAGGGCATAATTCTTGTTCAAGCGCACGCGCCTTGAAGTGATGACGTCAGACGTACGACAACGTGTGGGACGTACGTTGGGGCCACTGATCTCTATATACTGAGTATATAGAGATCAGTGGTTGGGGCTTCCGCTGACGTCACACAGCGATTCGCGAGAGATAGTGAGCTACTGCGAGGGGATCGGGAGTGCATGAATGATCAATTGGCAAGATGGCGGCGCCCAGGCATCAAGTGGCACGTGTGTATTTTTAATGATAAACATTTATTTTAACAAAATGATAAGAAAAATAATGTATTTTTGATAACCTGGTAAAGGGGAATGTTTGTGCCTGGTTTGGCTCTGCTGCATTAAAAACGCCAAGTGACCACTGCCAGTGCCATTTCGTGATTTATAATATTACTTTCTGCAAATTCTGGCAATTGACATCATGCACAAAACATGCAGATGCAGCATGCATGCATGATGCAGTGGCACTGCCACCATGCCACCATGCCACCGGCATCATCATGTTAAATAAATGAGTATTGTTTAAATGTTGTTATGAATAACTTACTTTTTACTGCACTGACACTGACAGTGACAATCCACTGACAACACAACACATTGACACTGAGTGACGCTGACATTATATGACAGTTAAATCTTGATGTTGATATTTCCTTTTTTTGATTTTGATATTTATTGTTTGAATGTTTAAATTAAATCTATTTTTAATAGTTGTTGAATTTGCGCATCGGGATAAAGAATATAATTTGGTTTTTTACCCTTACACACCGACCAATCCTGACCTTTATCTCACTCCTTCAATTCATCCATGAGATCATACCACCCAAAGTACATGTACCAACCCATTGACTGTGCCTCATATCCAGCTATACAACAAGTACTCTTTCTTTCCTATAGTTCAGTTTCCTGGTGGAACACCCTTCCTGGAAGCATCTTATCCTCGCCATCATATGAGGTGTTTAAGGAAGTTGTGGCAGTTAGTCCATAAAGATTTTCATGGATCCCGTTTTTTACTTGCATTTGCACCTTGTAAATATACATTTAATAATTGGCACTGTATGGAGTGGCGCCCACGTTGTGCATGTGCATTTTGTTTTTCCTTGGCGTTTTATACTGACTTATGGACATTGCTGAATACCACTTAGAAGTAGAAGTAGAAGTGTATACTCAGTACTTGTACCCGAGTTCTGTGAAAAAAATCCACAGGCAAATCAGTCGGGTGGGATTCCGTTCGAACCCACGACCTTTGCATTGCTAGAGCAGATGTCTTACCACTAGACCAGCAAGGTCCTGAGTTCGATGCAAAATTCAACATCTATTAAATCGTTGCGGTACCCGCTGCTAAAAAGGATTTGAACTGCCTCTAGCCATCGGGCTAGCTTGGTGGTCTAGTGGAAAGACATCTGCTCTAGCAATACAAAGGTTGTGGGTTTTTCACAGAACTCGGGTAAGTACTGAGTATAAAGTGCTTTTAACACACATCGGTGTAAAGGTGAAAAACCAAATTATTTTAAAATTTATTCTAATTTAATGTTCCCTCTTTTTTTTTAAGGGTCCATCTTTTTGAATATTTGCTTTGGACAATCACAATTGAGATCAAATCCGTGTCCTTTAAAATGTGTTGTGATTTGTGAAGGTAGTAAAACTTGGCAAATCTGGTCACTTGTCTGACTGAAATGGCCAAAACTTGATCTATACCCATCCATCGGGAGGATGGAGGGTTACTACGATATCACAATTACTGAATTAGTTTAGGCTGACGATTGCTGTTTGTTATATTCTTTTTGTTCAAAAATGTTTTATCAGATTGTGTGTTTTTTATGTCCTCGATCTGTACTGTAAAATGTATTATAATGTTTTTTAAAGCCTGAATGAACAAATAAATAAATTAAGTAAATAAAAGTTTCCCCAACAGCATCGTCTGCACCGATAAGTGGTATGACAGGACTGATGATGATGTTGAGTTTTAATTAAGTGTAACTGTAAACTACATGTACAAGTGATTGTGGATTAGTTGCAATAATCATAACCCTGGATCTTCCTGATGGTCTTTAACTCAACTTTGAGAGCCAATTCATTTTACAACAGGCATGTAATGATGCTGCCATGGTCTGCTTCAAACAAAATGACTGATATTTGTCAAGTTGTTATTAACAGAGGACTCAAATGATTTAATTGTGTACCTACCACAACAAGCAATTTTTTATTGGATTGGGGGGAGTTTCTGAGCAACATTTTTTGACTCAATATGATCAAAGTTAGGCCTGCACATTTTTTCCTAGAGTAAATTTGGTCACGATGAGTGTGCTTCCTTGCCCAAAAATGCATATGGACAAAACAAATAATGGAAACTTTCCTCACACAAAGAATGATTGTCAAGGGGAAAATTGCTGGACTTCATTAACAACATTCAAGGTCTTTTCATGATCTTAATGAAAAGTACTTTCTCTTTTGTTGTGCTCAGTTCGTGGATCAGAAGGATTGTGGATGGTCAATGGACCTCCAAACTACACAGATGATGTCCAATTTAAGAGGTATGAGACTTTATGTTCAGATAATATTTTTGAATCATAACATTGTTTCATGGTATCAGGTCATAGCACCCTTCATTTAAAACCCAAACACTGTATGGCTATGATTCAACAAACATTCAAGTTCTAGTTGTCATTGTTCCTTTTCTGTCACTTTAGTGTAGCATGCTATATCATTGTAGTATGGCCAATGATTATAGCTTTTTTCATTTTCTTGCTGTCCATTTTGTTTTTTGTCTATTCTGAATGATGTACATGTACCATAGAAAGCTGAAAACTGTAAAGTTGTTCTTAACAGTTACCAATACCTGTTTGACTGTACAATGTATATGATAAAGGTTTGGGTAATATTTTGATCGTGAAAGATTTTTTGATTTTCTGATTTTACAGAGATGACAGCTCATCTAATAGAGTTATGGCTTACAGCTCAGATGGGTCTATGTTTGCTTGGTGCAATGGACAGTGGTAAGATTTTGTTGGGATAAATAAGTGATCAGATAATCCAGTTTCATATTAATAATGTAAAAATATTTATTTCCCCATCTCTCCCATGTATTGTAAATACTACTGGTCCCATTGGCTGACTTGCACACTTCAAAATTACCAAATGAATGACATAAATGCCATCGTCCGATCCCCCTCCCTTGGGCCATCGGGTTGGCACCTTCCACCTCTTGCATCCTGGTTTGAATCCTGCCGTGGGCACTATGTGGATTGGGTTTCAGTCTCTACCTGATATATGCCTGGGTTATCCCTGGAGTAATTCTCTGGGTTTCTTCCCCCACATCTAAAACTTGAACTTCCTGCATTGTCTTCTTTCCATTGGGTTCTCGACTACATGTACAAACATGTAGTATAGTAATTAAGTTCGCTTTTCTGAGAGCCCTTGGCTTTACAACCAGAATTAATAAATGAAATGAAATGAATGAAAGTAGACTATCATACAGTTTATCCACTAGATTAATAACATAAAGGTCTCCTAGTGATTAGATTTTTAACTAATCCAGCAGACTAGTAGGCAGCTAACCCACAAGATTAATGGCATTAATGACTAGTGTCACCTTGTTTGTTACAGCACCAAGGTGATCAGATTATCAGATTATCAGATAATCCATCAGATTCAGATGGCCAAGATTGCTCAGCTTTGTTTCTCTCCTCTAGGAACGTACCTGGCTACATGGCATAATTATCAAGGTATGATTAAGACCGATCCATTCATTAATGCACGCCATCCTGACACTCTTAAATTTCATCATACGTATGCTAGAACCGATGCTTTTAAATTTACTGTTTTTAACAGGTTTCCTGTCTACTTTGACAATTTACCCTCCCATGTTAGGCACCAACTTTTGACAAGCCTTCCTGGTTTTGTTAAAGGAACCAAAAAGCATTTTAAAGAAATCAGCTGGCAGGTCCAGACTTAACGCTGTATTTTGTATTTTTGTATTTTTTCTGAGTTGCCCGGCTTGGCTTGATGGTGGATAATGTGTACCTGGGGGAGGGTTTGTTTGGTCTTTTTGTGGTTTTAGAACCAAAAGGTCAGCCACTTTGAAAGTGACTTTTTGTCATTATTGGCTTTCCCTGAGTGCCAGGGTTCTTTGTTTTTTGTTTTGCTTCTAATCGTTTTAGGGTACCACCCCCACTGGAGGTTGTTTCCTACATGTATCTGCCCACCAAACCGGGTTCCTCAGTACTAATTGCTAGGCGTTTTTACATTTTGTATTCTCTAAACTAATGTTTTGTTTGTTCTTGTAGATCCTTTGATTTGCAATTTATTCAAATTTGTTTAATGTTTGCTGGCGAATAAAATGAAATGAAATAAATTCAAAAACCCTGCCCCCAATAGAAACTGCCTGTCAACGATGCCCATAATGGTACTTCAATGTTATGTGTCAGAGGCTTCATAGACACTTGAGTGTGCGCTTACGGTTGTGATTGGCCAATACTTAAGGGAAAGCTAGAGCTCAATGATTCAGTTTATTGTGATTTAGAATCTTTCATTTTTTAGAGAGCAGACAGTGTAAAGTTCAGGAAATTTGTAAAGCAGAAGCTAATTCATTCATAATCCAATTGCTTAAAAAAAGACACAAATTCTATTTTCCTGGTGATTTTATTTGTTTATTGTTCGTAAAGTTCTGTTGACTTTTTGTAGAGTTCTTAAAGTTGCATGGCCCTAAAAAAAAAAAAACATTTGTTTTACTCTGAATGAATTTTGACAGATAAAGCTGTTTCAAAACAAAAACATGAAAAGCCTTTCGCAAATGCCAGGGACAATGCACAAAATTCATGTTACATGCAAATATTGTTTGTACTTGGCTGATAAGTGTGAGATAATGTCTGGATTTCGACAATAAATCATTTTTACCACTTATCATTGATCCTTTTTTGAACGATGAATGACAAGTTGTTACTTTACCAAAAGATATATTCAAGAATGACATCAATTGAGCACAACTCTGTTTTGCAGCTGTCAAAGATAATCAATTAGCTAGTCACAATCTTCACATATGGAATCTACAGACAGGAGAAATTGTCAACTCAACCATTCAGAGGAAAAGAGCTGTATGGTGAGTAAGAAATAAAAACAACATGGTGTTATTCAATTGTCAACCTACATGTATTATAAATGCTCTGTTACATGAAAATGTTAGAAATCATTTCTGTCATTAAGCAAGTTAAACACATGTATAATTGAATGGTCTTCATGTTAAAAAATGATGTGAAATTAAGCGAGCTTATGACCATATAGACAGTTTGAACAAAGGATTAAAACTTATAGCATGTCAAGTGATTATAAACAAAATTTAAGTGAACTTTAGGAGAACAATGTAAAAACTGTTACCTAATTAAGAGACAGCAGTGAAACAATGAAACAGAAACTGTACATTAAATGCTGTATGTCAAATAGAAAGAACAAAATATAGACAAGAAAGACCTAGAGATGAGACCGAGAGACAGACAAACATAGATATTCCCATTTAACCCCTACAAGACCAAGTTATGCAGGTACAAATTAAACTTACCCAGACTTTGGCTAGGCATTGAATTTGGGGAAGGATCTGAGTGCGAAACCTTTTGGGGTTAGTGCTGAAGGATGAACTGAAAATTCACATAATTTCTTGGCATTTTGGAACAACTCATTCTGTAGCCCTGTGATCATTTTGGCTGAGAGTTTTAACTTCTTGCTATGGAAAATCAGGTAAAAGTAATCTGTTTTTACTTATATTATTAGGAGACCTCAGTGGTCATCTGATGAAAAAGTGTGTGCTGTATTTGCCAGTGGTGGCGTTCTTTGCTACAAAGATCATGATTTTGGTGGGTAATATCAATTTTCTTCTTTATGGGCACTTTTTCTATTGATCAGGAATTGCCTGTGTAAGGTTTTAGTTAGTTAATTAAATCAATCAGATTTCTGCATGGGAAACAATAAGAAGTGGGATGTTAACCCACAACATTCTGTATTCATACCTTCTGCTTCTCTGACTATTTTCTATCAGTTTGTCTTCTATTATACCCTTGTAATACAGGTACTTTTGCCTTGTTTATGGTGATTTTGAAATGTTTGCAAAACAAGAAAATTCTAAAGTCTTCAAAGACAAGTACAAGATCAATTTTTTAGCTTTAGTCAGAAAGCTCAATGATTCATACCAGCATCAATTCTTTGAAACACACTTCTAACCATTCAAGTTGATAGGTACATGTATGTAGCAGAAATGGTCAGATAAATAAACTATATGAGAGAGAATAAGAGAAGATTAAATAGAGTGGTGAACATCCAACCATAAGATGCAAAGGGCTTTTTCGAATTACTAACATCAACCAAGCTCCAAATTAACTGTTCAGTAATTGTTATGATTTTTATTAAATCCTTCAGTGTATTTTTAGTGAAACAAGTGTATGTGGCATTAAATCAGATTAAGGGAATATTTTCAATATTTTTGTGAATGTTTTGGATATTTTCAGTGAACATTGTGGCCAGACTTCAACTTCCTAGAATGGAGGGATGTGTACTTTCCCAAGGAGAATCTCCACCATCTGTTGCTGCTTATGTTCCTGTTGTTAAGGTTATTACAAACTGTAGATCTTATTGCAGTAGTGTTACTACATGTACCTTAGAGTTTCATCTCTGTGGACTGTGATTCAAATCCCACCTGGAACCACAGCTGACATTCTGTATTTAAATTATTATATGATTTGGGCTTTAACAAAGAAAAATTGACTAGAGTGGGATTTGAACCAATGACCTCTGGATTAACGCGCTGTTGCTCTACCAACTGAGATATCTAGCCCTATGTTGGTAGTCTCCCTATTGTCATGCAGTGACGCTCAACAATAAGCAAAGCGAAGAGCAGAAAGAAGAACAAAAAAAAAATATTTAAATATTGTTTGTGCTTGTTTATGCCTCTGACGAATGTCCGGTTTGGATCGAAAGCTAAGGCCATCTCCCCTACTAGTTTAATATATATGCTGTATATATAAAATTAATAGGGTAGATGGCCTTAGCTTTCGATCCAAACTGGACCTTCGTCAGAGGCATTAACAAGTACAAACAAAAACATATCCATTTATAGCAAAAGGGGGAGCAAAGGATAGGGGAAGGTATCCAGAAAAAAGCGGGAATATATATATATACTAATTTGTATTAGAGTGTTAATAGGTTTAGTTCATAATATCTTTAAATATCTTTGTTCGGAGGGTGTATGTATGTATATTGTTATATGTTTGTTTTTATTCAGGGGGGGGGGGATTGGTGGTCGGTCATCTGATCGTGTGAATTTCCAATCTAGGTCCAACTTCTTAGTGCTGGTAAATAATTCACTAAGTAGTGTATTAATACTGTTACGTGGTTCTCTGCTATTGTTTGCTTTAGAAGAAGAGATTTCCAAGTAATTATTTCTGTTTTGTAGCTATTCATAGTGTCAAACCTCCCTCACCTATTTTGTCTTCTTGTTTTAATTATTGACTTGAAACTAACTATGGTTCCTTCTACATCTTTCGCTAACTGAGAGTAATTTGAACCCTCAAATCATATAATCTGTCGGAATGATAGATTTCAATTTATTTATAAATATCTAAGTTAAGATTTATCACCAAGGATTTTTAGGGACTAACTTTATCCTCTTTACTAAGAGTAGGATAGACCCAAGTCCACTATTCATGTTTACAAATTTAATTTCTTGATTTTTTCATAGGGATCTCCTGCTTTTGTGAGATTATACCGATATCCCAGCTTAGGAGGAGAGGGATCAGCCATAGCCAGTAGAAGCTTCTTCAAAGCAGATAACATTAATATGTTATGGAATAAGAAAGGTATTTACATGATACTTTCTAATTAGACCCTTGGGAGACTAGCAGTTGACACTGAGTAGATCAGGAAGCAACCATCTTGATCTTTTATCCTTCACCTTGCTGCAACGAAGCAATAGTCTGTTTACTTTTTTGTAAAATGAGAAGTAGAATTATTGTATTTATTGTGCAAGTTGGGAACCCAACAAAGTCATTCACAAGGTGTACAGGACTATCAACTTAATGATAACTAGGATATGTTTCTTGATATCTTGATGTGCCTTTCAATAACCAATTTTTTAACTGCCTCAAGGTTTTAACTATTTTTTCCCCTTTTTTTATTTTCTTATTTTTGTCAGGAACTGCTCTTCTTGCAATCTCAAGTGTTGATGTTGACAAGACAGGGAAGTCATACTATGGAGAGCAAGCCTTACACTATTTGGACACCAATGGACAGGGTTGTACAGTAGCACTGTGTGAGTAGTCTATTTGGTGGTTAATGTTGTAAGTCAGTATTAGTATCTAGAACTGGAATGTGATGCTGATGTACGAAGGAGCCCCTTCAATAACATACATTATTGAAGTGTTTATATTGTGATGAATGTAAACACTTACCGTTATGGCCAAAATTTCTTCTAGCTGAATATTCTTCTAGCTGGGTATTTTATTTTACAGCTCTATGAATTTGTCATACATCAGGCATTCTCTGGGGATTTCTTAAGCTCCAAACGTGGCAGGCTGTTTCATTTAAAAAATAAATGACTTACTTGATGTTACTCTGGAGGACGCAGGTTCTAATCCAGTTCTAGTCAATTTTCCTTTGTCCCCCCAAACAAAATAAAGGTTGCCAAACTAAGGCAGGATCTTTTAACAGTAGTAAGATTTCTTTGCCTAGTACCGTGCTTACCATGATCAGATTGACTGTATCAACCACAGGGAAAGGACCATGGAATGAGTTTGAACCTTTCAGGCTGTAACAATAGCAACCAGTCGGCCACTTAAACCCTCTATGCAGGTTGTACAACACCACATTTTATGCTGGAAATTGCAGCTCATTGCACCCTGCATTGAAGAATCGAATGCTCTATCATATCTTTGTATGTCATTTGGATGTAAGATCTTCCACAGTAATGGATGGAGTAAAATATTGTGCAAATAAGACTTCTTTGTAGGTGTTGTTGAATAATTATAGTACACCCTGTTTCATATGTCAGCAGCTTTTTGTATTTTTTTTTCTTTTTAAAATTGACCAAGGTTTAAAAAGTTGAAATCTTCAAAATTCATGTGAGAATGATAACATTTGTAAAATTGCTAAAAATTAATTTTCAATGATTTTCCGTGTCAAAAAATGGTGCATCTTACCAAACTTTGTTTTGTTAACCATGTTAATCGACAACATGGCCAATCGTAGCATAGTCCAAACCATGAATCGTAAAATGTTTGCATTTTTACTTCATTGCTTTCATCCAGTGTAACTAATGGCTTGGGTTTCTATGCACAGACCATTGGCTGACTGCAAAGCAGATGTTTATGTCAGTGGCTGTAAAACAATTAGCAATGGCTGCATGGTTAGCAATGGTTGTCGTGTTTCCTTTGAAGTAAGAAAGTTTCATGGTTCTTTCTGTATGATCCATCAAACGAGGGCAACTTTCAGGAAAAGAGTTTTTTATGATAAGGTCAATACTTATTGGTGAATCATCTTCTTTTTTTACAGCTAAAACTGGACCCATCTACAGTGTGGACTGGAACCCCAACTCGTCAGATTTTTGTGTTGTGTATGGGTGTATCCTTTTGATGTGGTTATGATAAATAGAACGTGTTGAGATATGCTACAGAATTAGATTGTTACTTGATTTCACTAAGCACTAAGATTCATTTTTGAGATGAGTTGTCAGTACTGCCATGGCAATTTGTATTGTGACATCACACTTTGCTTAGCAATTAAGATTGTTACACATTTTAAATCCATCTTAGTTCTTTGTGAAATGAGCCCTGGTCATCCTAAAACAAAATGATGTTTTCTGTGTGATGGGTGGGAAAAAACGTTAGGAAAGGAGGATTTATTTTGTAATCTACTATTTCCTTTCAGAAAGAATAACATCACTTTTCTAGAGTGTTCACCTTAACATTGTATTATGTGGTGCAAAAAAGAATCCACTTGTGTTGGCACAATTTCATCATTTGTATCTGATAATGTTGATTCACTGTTGTTGCTGCTGCAGTTACTGCACATTGAGGTGCAAAAGAGTCTCAAGTTTCTTGCAACTGTATGTCATGTTGCTATAGCCCACATGATACCATGTTGAGTAAAGTGTTGATACCATGTTGTCTGTTTCTACTGATGCAAGAGTTCCATCTTGCAATCACCATCCCCATTCTATTAGAGGTTGAGTATTACCCATCCATTCTTGAACCATGAGATAAGTGCAGTACGATTGTTGCTTTTCTGCTGCACTAGTTGGAGGCAGCCTTGCTAGCTGAAATGATGAACTCAAGGGAAACTGCGACCGATTGCCCATTTGTATGAGATGTGACAGTACTCATCAAGTGATTCAAATTAGCTGGCATCATAGAGCTTAAGAACAAAGGTTTCCCCTGCTCTTTTCACCTTGTCATTGGCGCTTCCATTGTTTGTGAAAGTATCTAGCCAGTCAAAGTCCCGTCTTTTTTGTGATCAATGTTGAAAGCTGATGTTAGATTGCAGACACTGTGTCACAGCCGTTCACAGCATGTAGAAATATCAAGTGATTTCATGCTGAATTTCATGAATGTTGAAGACCGTTAGAGGATTGCTGCGGCATAACATGTACATATCTGTAGAACTGGTTGCCCGAGCCACCAGCATGACAAGTAAGTCAGTGTCTGTACCAATGACAACAGCTGGTAGCTCTTCAGTCTCTGCTACATCTAGTGCTGTTGAAACAATCAGAGTGTCTGCATCTGCTTCTGCCTGCTTGACACGTATGCCTACGGAGAACAATTTTTCACTTAGACATTGTATTAGCCTCTTCTTGTTGGATTGTGTTTGTTGGCATATTATCATCAAATATGATATCACTGGATGTGATTTCTGGGCTCTCTGTCTCTATTCAGCTATCTTCGTTGAAGCTGTGCTTCCATATTCATCAAACACAACAGTCGATTGAGCTCCATACTGCTTCAGGATGTATGAAATGTATGACTGACATACACCAGCATAGGTGGACATTTGAGGCCAAACAACTGGTTGAAGAAGATAACCACCATCTAAGACAAAGAGTGCAAAATGTACCACACTAATCTCATGCTGTACTAATCTTACTTGCTATGATAAAGCTGTTCAATTTATTGACACTTCAACAATCTTGATCAGTCAGAGTCAGTATAGTAGAGATCAATGGAATGATTGTGTGCTTATTTGGTGTGTGTACTGTAAACTAGTTTTGTATATCATTATTTGCGTGCATTCAAAAGTTCATTTTTCTTAACCAGCTTTTGAACAGTTATCCCATCCAAAGCAACCCTCTTCAATCTGAAATGTGAACCAATGTTTGAATTTGGTACTGGGCCAAGAAACACTGTTTACTACAACCCACAAGGAACAGATATCCTTTCAGTTGATCTACATATCTTATTTCTTTTAAATCATAACACAGCCTGGCAAAACGTAACGGCAAACAAATTGGGTACTAATGTGATATAATGAAAATTAACCTTTGTTGTTGCTCTTCAAGAAATTATGTAAAAAAAAAAAAAATAAAAAAAAAATTATTGGGGAATCTTTAACAACAAAATCCTGAAAAGCAATGTCTTAAAATGCAACTGTTTGGCTCATAGTATGAATCAAAGATTTGCCATAGCACTACAAAAAACACTTGGGGTTTTTTTTGCGTAAAGAAGCCTTAACTCTTTAGAAACAAACCAAGTGACTCTTTTCAGATAAAAAAAACATGATGTAGATTAGTAATATCTTAATAAAAGTGACAGTGTGATGAATATTCATAACGTTGACTGTGTCTTCCTTAGCAGCTTAAATACTTCTCTGCTTGGCTGGCTTTGGTAACTTAAGAGGCAAAATGGTACGTGATATTTCTTTCTTTATTGAATTTACTAGTGTGAGCATTTTAATTACTTTAATGCACTTGCTATTACCTGACATGCCAGATGGAAGATGTGTTTTTGAGTCATGATTAATACTCAATAAACATTTGAACTCCCTTTTCAATATTTTAACTGTTTGTCTTCCTTTTTATTTGCAAGAAAAGAGGGCTTAACTATGAGAAAAGAGTGTACTCTTAGACTCCCTAGTGTGTGATTTTACAATTTCAGTGTCTAGTTTGAGAAACCTTATCAACAAACTTTACCATCAAGGTTGAGTTGTAGAGTTCAAACAAGTGTTGAAGGCATTATACAGCAAAATTGTTGTGTTGAACTGTTCAAGAAGTATTGTCACCAACAGTGACTTGTCACCATCAGTGACTTGTCACCAATCATGTCTAGATGGGAGCTCACAGATTAGACATCTGCTCTAGATTGAGATTTTATTTTGTTGTTTTTATTTGATTGATTGACTTGACTTGATTTAATTTGATTTGTGGATTGATTGATTGGTTGACTTGGTTAGGAATTCTGGGGAAGAAGCTCTTTGAAGCTAGTGAGCAAAGTGCAAGCAGATGACTCAACACAGTTTGAGTGGAGCCCAGATGGAGAGCATTTCTTGACAGCTACATGCTCACCAAGACTTAGAGTTGGCAATGGGTGAGTTCTTTATCATGTTTCAAGGACAATAAGAAATATGACTTATTCTTTGGTATACATTGTTACTGTATGTAGACCCTTCTCAGATGACATCACTATTTTATCTTACACCATGCTGGAGTACTTACACACACACATTACTAGAACTGTGTGAACATATGGTAAGAAACGCAACGCTGGATGGCACTACTGTGCATGTACTCCAATAAGGCAGATCTTTGGCACTACTAAAGAAATGTGACGTTAGTGAGAAGGCTCTATAAGTGCAGCTACATGTATGTACATGTAGGTTGTTGTGTTCCATGTACACAATACCATATATGAATTTTATTTTCATTGTTCCAAATAGTGATCAGACTATTTGACACTTTTAGGCTTGGAACTCTTTCCAACCTTAAGTTCTGGCTTAAGTTCTGGATCCCGGCTCCGTTTGATGGTGGAAAAACCGTGCCAAATTTGCACTCCAAATTTGATGACATTGATTTGAATGAGAACATACCAATATGGATGTAGCATGATTCCAGTCATTTACTCTGGTGTTTTCCTACAAGCTGGAATTGCAACACTGACACACAGTTTTATGCAAAGCATTGCAGATACAAACAAAGAGTTGTGTACAACACATGAATTTTAAAGCAACCAAGTAAATTCTTGTCATTTGAAAGTGGAATTGGAGGTTCACACGACATTCATTATTCACACAACTTCATGACATGTCACTGAGCGTGCGTTTTGGGTTACATACAGCGTGCATTTTTGGTACTATCCTTTCCACGCACTCAAACCCGCCATACACAGCGGTAAATAACATGCACGCTAGACCACAGATTTATACGCAACAGCTTACAGGCTCTGGTTTTGTTAGAGTGGACTTGGCAGACGTTTTGCCCCAAATGACGAAGATTTACTTGATGGATGTTATATAAAAACAAATATTGAATGTTTTGCATTCGTGCAATTGAGAGAATAATTTCATTTGTTGAATGATGCCATGTTCCATTTAATTCGGCTTAGCCTCATTGAATGGAACATTCCATCTTTCAACTCAAGAAAATACTCTCATCATTGCACTCATCAGCATTCATTATCGTATACTAGTAAACAAGTATGCTTACTTATCTATAATTTGAATGTTACAATCAAAGATCTCTATTATTTTATGATAGAGAAGGAACTTGCCACCGAATTGTATAGTAGTCAGATATTCGATCTCAGTGCTTTGTTTCCCTTGGTCACTTGATGACCAGTATTATTGAAGTATGATAGTTGCTTCAGTATAACACCCCATGGGGCCTGCATAGGTTCTGCCTTGTGATTGGTTTACAGCATGTCACACGAACGTGGCAAACTATACCCATAGCAACCAATGTACTGTACACGTAGCAACAACAGCTTCTTGGTACCTAGGCAGAATTTATGTATAGGGTGTCAAGAAACAAATATGGACTGCTTTTTATGTGCTATGGTTAAATCTAAACTCTCCTGGTGCATTCCATTTTCTCTCTGAAAATGGAACGCTCCGGGATCACCTGGGAGCCAAAGTAGTCAATATTGTTGTGAAATGTTACATGTAAAAAGTTGACATCAACAGGCATGATATTCTTCCTACTTTAGTCTGATTTCCGATTTTTGGGGGCCCTTATGAATAATCCGAAAAATTGTGATTAAATAGCCTGAAAAGTATTTTAATAAACCCTACACTATATGAAGAACAAAGGCAGCTCTTATTAATAAACCCTACACTATATGAACAACAAAGGCAGCTCTTATTAACAAACCCTACACTATATGAACAACAAAGCCAGCTCTTATTCACAAACCCTACACAATATGAACAACAAAGCCAGCTCTTATTCACAAACCCTACACAATATGAAGAACAAAAGCAGCTCTTATTAGCAAACCCTACACTATATGAAGAACAAAGGCAGCTCTTATTAATAAACCCCACACTATATGAACAACAAAGGCAGCTCTTATTAATAAACCCTACACAATATGAACAACAAAGCCAGCTCTTATTAATAAACCCCACACTATATGAACAACAAAGGCAGCTCTTATTAACAAACCCTACACTATATGAACAACAAAGCCAGCTCTTATTAATAAACCCTACACTATATGAACAACAAAGGCAGCTCTTATTAACAAACCCTACACAATATGAACAACAAAGGCAGCTCTTATTAATAAACCCTACACAATATGAACAACAAAGGCAGCTCTTATTAATAAACCCTACACTATATGAACAACAAAGGCAGCTCTTATTAACAAACCCTACACAATATGAACAACAAAGCCAGCTCTTATTAACAAACCCTACACTATATGAACAACAAAGCCAGCTCTTATTAACAAACCCTACACTATATGAAGAACAAAAGCAGCTCTTATTAGCAAACCCTACACTATATGAAGAACAAAGGCAGCTCTTATTAATAAACCCCACACTATATGAACAACAAAGGCAGCTCTTATTAATAAACCCTACACAATATGAACAACAAAGCCAGCTCTTATTAATAAACCCCACACTATATGAACAACAAAGGCAGCTCTTATTAACAAACCCTACACTATATGAACAACAAAGCCAGCTCTTATTAACAAACCCTACACTATATGAACAACAAAGGCAGCTCTTATTAACAAACCCTACACTATATCAGGGCTCGAAATTTACGCTGGACCGCAGGCCCGAGGCCAGTGATTTTAGCTTCGGTCCAGTAAACTTTATGTCGAACAAGTCCGCCGGTCTTGTGTATTTCTTTTAACAAACTAATATTATTATTAATAATAATGTAAAATATATTATCTTTCATTAAATAAATGTATTTCAATCTCAGTTTTAAAAGTTTCCGTTTTTACTTGTCGTCAAATCAATTCCGAGCGCGGAACGTCAAACCCAGCCGACCGTTCTTCGTCGTGATGCTGCTGCGTGCAAGTTTACCATCCAGCAGTTTACTCATGCCCACCACCTTGTAAAACTGCTGGGCTCAAACCATGTTTAGGCACCCCGGGGGCGAGCGAACAGCACCCTCCGTTTCCACAGTGCATGCATGATGTATTGGTGCCCGGCGGCACAACACAGTAAACAGCGCATCGTTCGTATACCACTGACCGTGTACATACACATTGGATGTAGTCACTTTGAAGTCTGATACCTTACAAACGAATTACATAGTGTTGAAATCGTATCGATGACGTCTTGGTTGTATGCTTTCAACACCACACATCCCTGTGTTGCATGGATTAAAAGCAACGTCTTGTTTCCACACGTCTTGCATTGACAACGTTGTTGTTCTGTCAAAACGATCGTCAAAACTGATTTCATTTTTTCTATGGAAGCAAACGTCGTGTAAAAAGAAGGTATGTGGAAATTTCTCGAAGGGGTTTCAAAGCCCAAACTGCCTGTTAAGCGATCTGCAAGTGAAAAACTTGCACAGGCGCAGAAGTATGAAAAAACAAGTTAACTTTTGGTGTGTTTTTGTTGCGTTTTGGATTTTTTCTTCTCATTTATGACTTCGGTCTTGTAAAAAAATTTCCGGTCCAGTAAAAATTCTGAGCAACAAGCCCTGCGGTCTTGTGGATTTTTTCCCCAAATTCGAGCCCTGTATATGAACAACAAAGCCAGCTCTTATTAACAAACCCTACACAATATGAACAACAAAGCCAGCTCTTATTAACAAACCCTACACAATATGAACAACAAAGCCAGCTCTTATTAACAAACCCTACACAATATGAACAACAAAGCCAGCTCTTATTAACAAACCCTACACTATATGAACAACAAAGCCAGCTCTTATTAACAAACCCTACACTATATGAACAAGAAAGGCAGCTCTTATTAATAAACCCTACACTATATGAACAACAAAGGCAGCTCTTATTAACAAACCCTACACAATATGAACAACAAAGCCAGCTCTTATTAATAAACCCTACACTATATGAACAACAAAGGCAGCTCTTATTAACAAACCCTACACTATATGAAGAACAAAGCCAGCTCTTATTAATAAACCCCACACTATATGAACAACAAAGGCAGCTCTTATTAACAAACCCTACACTATATGAAGAACAAAGCCAGCTCTTATTAACAAACCCTACACTATATGAACAACAAAGCCAGCTCTTATTAACAAACCCTACACTATATGAACAACAAAGCCAGCTCTTATTAACAAACCCTACACTATATGAACAAGAAAGGCAGCTCTTATTAATAAACCCTACACTATATGAACAACAAAGGCAGCTCTTATTAACAAACCCTACACTATATGAACAACAAAGGCAGCTCTTATTAACAAACCCTACACTATATGAACAACAAAGCCAGCTCTTATTAGCAAACCCTACACTATATGAAGAACAAAGGCAGCTCTTATTAACAAACCCTACACTATATGAACAACAAAGGCAGCTCTTATTAACAAACCCTACACTATATGAACAACAAAGGCAGCTCTTATTAACAAACCCTACACTATATGAACAATAAAGGCAGCTCTTATTAACAAACCCTACACTATATGAACAACAAAGCCAGCTCTTATTAACAAACCCTACACTATATGAAGAACAAAGGCAGCTCTTATTAACAAACCCTACACTATATGAACAACAAAGGCAGCTCTTATTAACAAACCCTACACTATATGAACAACAAAGGCAGCTCTTATTAACAAACCCTACACTATATGAACAAGAAAGGCAGCTCTTATTAATAAACCCTACACTATATGAACAACAAAGGCAGCTCTTATTAACAAACCCTACACAATATGAACAACAAAGCCAGCTCTTATTAATAAACCCTACACTATATGAACAACAAAGGCAGCTCTTATTAACAAACCCTACACTATATGAAGAACAAAGCCAGCTCTTATTAATAAACCCCACACTATATGAACAACAAAGGCAGCTCTTATTAACAAACCCTACACTATATGAAGAACAAAGCCAGCTCTTATTAACAAACCCTACACTATATGAACAACAAAGCCAGCTCTTATTAACAAACCCTACACTATATGAACAACAAAGCCAGCTCTTATTAACAAACCCTACACTATATGAACAACAAAGCCAGCTCTTATTAACAAACCCTACACTATATGAACAACAAAGGCAGCTCTTATTAACAAACCCTACACTATATGAACAATAAAGGCAGCTCTTATTAACAAACCCTACACTATATGAACAACAAAGCCAGCTCTTATTAACAAACCCTACACTATATGAAGAACAAAGGCAGCTCTTATTAACAAACCCTACACTATATGAACAACAAAGGCAGCTCTTATTAACAAACCCTACACTATATGAACAACAAAGGCAGCTCTTATTAACAAACCCTACACTATATGAACAAGAAAGGCAGCTCTTATTAATAAACCCTACACTATATGAACAACAAAGGCAGCTCTTATTAACAAACCCTACACAATATGAACAACAAAGCCAGCTCTTATTAATAAACCCTACACTATATGAACAACAAAGGCAGCTCTTATTAACAAACCCTACACTATATGAAGAACAAAGCCAGCTCTTATTAATAAACCCCACACTATATGAACAACAAAGGCAGCTCTTATTAACAAACCCTACACTATATGAAGAACAAAGCCAGCTCTTATTAACAAACCCTACACTATATGAACAACAAAGCCAGCTCTTATTAACAAACCCTACACTATATGAACAACAAAGCCAGCTCTTATTAACAAACCCTACACTATATGAACAACAAAGCCAGCTCTTATTAACAAACCCTACACTATATGAACAAGAAAGGCAGCTCTTATTAATAAACCCTACACTATATGAACAACAAAGGCAGCTCTTATTAACAAACCCTACACTATATGAACAACAAAGGCAGCTCTTATTAACAAACCCTACACTATATGAACAACAAAGGCAGCTCTTATTAACAAACCCTACACTATATGAACAACAAAGGCAGCTCTTATTAACAAACCCTACACTATATGAACAACAAAGGCAGCTCTTATTAATAAACCCCACACTATATGAACAACAAAGGCAGCTCTTATTAACAAACCCTACACTATATGAAGAACAAAGCCAGCTCTTATTAACAAACCCTACACTATATGAAGAACAAAGCCAGCTCTTATTAACAAACCCTACACTATATGAAGAACAAAGCCAGCTCTTATTAACAAACCCTACACTATATGAACAACAAAGCCAGCTCTTATTAACAAACCCTACACTATATGAACAAGAAAGGCAGCTCTTATTAATAAACCCTACACTATATGAACAACAAAGGCAGCTCTTATTAACAAACCCTACACTATATGAAGAACAAAGCCAGCTCTTATTAATAAACCCTACACTATATGAACAACAAAGGCAGCTCTTATTAACAAACCCTACACTATATGAACAACAAAGGCAGCTCTTATTAACAAACCCTACACTATATGAACAACAAAGGCAGCTCTTATTAATAAACCCCACACTATATGAACAACAAAGGCAGCTCTTATTAACAAACCCTACACTATATGAAGAACAAAGCCAGCTCTTATTAACAAACCCTACACTATATGAAGAACAAAGCCAGCTCTTATTAACAAACCCTACACTATATGAAGAACAAAGCCAGCTCTTATTAACAAACCCTACACTATATGAACAACAAAGCCAGCTCTTATTAACAAACCCTACACTATATGAACAAGAAAGGCAGCTCTTATTAATAAACCCTACACTATATGAACAACAAAGGCAGCTCTTATTAACAAACCCTACACAATATGAACAACAAAGCCAGCTCTTATTAATAAACCCTACACTATATGAACAACAAAGGCAGCTCTTATTAACAAACCCTACACTATATGAACAACAAAGGCAGCTCTTATTAACAAACCCTACACTATATGAACAACAAAGGCAGCTCTTATTAACAAACCCTACACTATATGAACAACAAAGGCAGCTCTTATTAACAAACCCTACACTATATGAACAACAAAGGCAGCTCTTATTAATAAACCCCACACTATATGAACAACAAAGGCAGCTCTTATTAACAAACCCTACACTATATGAAGAACAAAGCCAGCTCTTATTAACAAACCCTACACTATATGAAGAACAAAGCCAGCTCTTATTAACAAACCCTACACTATATGAAGAACAAAGCCAGCTCTTATTAACAAACCCTACACTATATGAACAACAAAGCCAGCTCTTATTAACAAACCCTACACTATATGAACAAGAAAGGCAGCTCTTATTAATAAACCCTACACTATATGAACAACAAAGGCAGCTCTTATTAACAAACCCTACACTATATGAAGAACAAAGCCAGCTCTTATTAATAAACCCTACACTATATGAACAACAAAGGCAGCTCTTATTAACAAACCCTACACTATATGAACAACAAAGGCAGCTCTTATTAACAAACCCTACACTATATGAACAACAAAGGCAGCTCTTATTAATAAACCCCACACTATATGAACAACAAAGGCAGCTCTTATTAACAAACCCTACACTATATGAAGAACAAAGCCAGCTCTTATTAACAAACCCTACACTATATGAAGAACAAAGCCAGCTCTTATTAACAAACCCTACACTATATGAAGAACAAAGCCAGCTCTTATTAACAAACCCTACACTATATGAACAACAAAGCCAGCTCTTATTAACAAACCCTACACTATATGAACAAGAAAGGCAGCTCTTATTAATAAACCCTACACTATATGAACAACAAAGGCAGCTCTTATTAACAAACCCTACACAATATGAACAACAAAGCCAGCTCTTATTAATAAACCCTACACTATATGAACAACAAAGGCAGCTCTTATTAACAAACCCTACACTATATGAAGAACAAAGCCAGCTCTTATTAATAAACCCCACACTATATGAACAACAAAGGCAGCTCTTATTAACAAACCCTACACTATATGAAGAACAAAGCCAGCTCTTATTAACAAACCCTACACTATATGAACAACAAAGCCAGCTCTTATTAACAAACCCTACACTATATGAACAACAAAGCCAGCTCTTATTAACAAACCCTACACTATATGAACAACAAAGCCAGCTCTTATTAACAAACCCTACACTATATGAACAAGAAAGGCAGCTCTTATTAATAAACCCTACACTATATGAACAACAAAGCCAGCTCTTATTAATAAACCCCACACTATATGAACAACAAAGGCAGCTCTTATTAACAAACCCTACACTATATGAAGAACAAAGCCAGCTCTTATTAACAAACCCTACACTATATGAACAACAAAGCCAGCTCTTATTAACAAACCCTACACTATATGAACAACAAAGGCAGCTCTTATTAACAAACCCTACACTATATGAAGAACAAAGCCAGCTCTTATTAATAAACCCCACACTATATGAACAACAAAGGCAGCTCTTATTAACAAACCCTACACTATATGAAGAACAAAGCCAGCTCTTATTAACAAACCCTACACTATATGAACAACAAAGCCAGCTCTTATTAACAAACCCTACACTATATGAACAACAAAGCCAGCTCTTATTAACAAACCCTACACTATATGAACAACAAAGCCAGCTCTTATTAACAAACCCTACACTATATGAACAACAAAGCCAGCTCTTATTAACAAACCCTACACTATATGAACAACAAAGGCAGCTCTTATTAACAAACCCTACACTATATGAAGAACAAAGCCAGCTCTTATTAACAAACCCTACACTATATGAAGAACAAAGCCAGCTCTTATTAACAAACCCTACACTATATGAAGAACAAAGGCAGCTCTTATTAACAAACCCTACACTATATGAAGAACAAAGCCAGCTCTTATTAACAAACCCTACACTATATGAAGAACAAAGCCAGCTCTTATTAACAAACCCTACACTATATGAAGAACAAAGCCAGCTCTTATTAACAAACCCTACACTATATGAACAACAAAGCCAGCTCTTATTAACAAACCCTACACTATATGAACAAGAAAGGCAGCTCTTATTAATAAACCCTACACTATATGAACAACAAAGGCAGCTCTTATTAACAAACCCTACACTATATGAAGAACAAAGCCAGCTCTTATTAATAAACCCTACACTATATGAACAACAAAGGCAGCTCTTATTAACAAACCCTACACTATATGAACAACAAAGGCAGCTCTTATTAACAAACCCTACACTATATGAACAACAAAGGCAGCTCTTATTAATAAACCCCACACTATATGAACAACAAAGGCAGCTCTTATTAACAAACCCTACACTATATGAAGAACAAAGCCAGCTCTTATTAACAAACCCTACACTATATGAAGAACAAAGCCAGCTCTTATTAACAAACCCTACACTATATGAAGAACAAAGCCAGCTCTTATTAACAAACCCTACACTATATGAACAACAAAGCCAGCTCTTATTAACAAACCCTACACTATATGAACAAGAAAGGCAGCTCTTATTAATAAACCCTACACTATATGAACAACAAAGGCAGCTCTTATTAACAAACCCTACACAATATGAACAACAAAGCCAGCTCTTATTAATAAACCCTACACTATATGAACAACAAAGGCAGCTCTTATTAACAAACCCTACACTATATGAAGAACAAAGCCAGCTCTTATTAATAAACCCCACACTATATGAACAACAAAGGCAGCTCTTATTAACAAACCCTACACTATATGAAGAACAAAGCCAGCTCTTATTAACAAACCCTACACTATATGAACAACAAAGCCAGCTCTTATTAACAAACCCTACACTATATGAACAACAAAGCCAGCTCTTATTAACAAACCCTACACTATATGAACAACAAAGCCAGCTCTTATTAACAAACCCTACACTATATGAACAAGAAAGGCAGCTCTTATTAATAAACCCTACACTATATGAACAACAAAGCCAGCTCTTATTAATAAACCCCACACTATATGAACAACAAAGGCAGCTCTTATTAACAAACCCTACACTATATGAAGAACAAAGCCAGCTCTTATTAACAAACCCTACACTATATGAACAACAAAGCCAGCTCTTATTAACAAACCCTACACTATATGAACAACAAAGGCAGCTCTTATTAACAAACCCTACACTATATGAAGAACAAAGCCAGCTCTTATTAATAAACCCCACACTATATGAACAACAAAGGCAGCTCTTATTAACAAACCCTACACTATATGAAGAACAAAGCCAGCTCTTATTAACAAACCCTACACTATATGAACAACAAAGCCAGCTCTTATTAACAAACCCTACACTATATGAACAACAAAGCCAGCTCTTATTAACAAACCCTACACTATATGAACAACAAAGCCAGCTCTTATTAACAAACCCTACACTATATGAACAACAAAGCCAGCTCTTATTAACAAACCCTACACTATATGAACAACAAAGGCAGCTCTTATTAACAAACCCTACACTATATGAAGAACAAAGCCAGCTCTTATTAACAAACCCTACACTATATGAAGAACAAAGCCAGCTCTTATTAACAAACCCTACACTATATGAAGAACAAAGCCAGCTCTTATTAACAAACCCTACACTATATGAACAACAAAGCCAGCTCTTATTAACAAACCCTACACTATATGAACAAGAAAGGCAGCTCTTATTAATAAACCCTACACTATATGAACAACAAAGCCAGCTCTTATTAATAAACCCCACACTATATGAACAACAAAGGCAGCTCTTATTAACAAACCCTACACTATATGAAGAACAAAGCCAGCTCTTATTAACAAACCCTACACTATATGAACAACAAAGCCAGCTCTTATTAACAAACCCTACACTATATGAACAACAAAGCCAGCTCTTATTAACAAACCCTACACTATATGAACAACAAAGCCAGCTCTTATTAACAAACCCTACACTATATGAACAAGAAAGGCAGCTCTTATTAACAAACCCTACACTATATGAAGAACAAAGCCAGCTCTTATTAATAAACCCCACACTATATGAACAACAAAGGCAGCTCTTATTAACAAACCCTACACTATATGAAGAACAAAGCCAGCTCTTATTAACAAACCCTACACTATATGAACAACAAAGCCAGCTCTTATTAACAAACCCTACACTATATGAACAACAAAGGCAGCTCTTATTAACAAACCCTACACTATATGAAGAACAAAGCCAGCTCTTATTAATAAACCCCACACTATATGAACAACAAAGGCAGCTCTTATTAACAAACCCTACACTATATGAAGAACAAAGCCAGCTCTTATTAACAAACCCTACACTATATGAACAACAAAGCCAGCTCTTATTAACAAACCCTACACTATATGAACAACAAAGCCAGCTCTTATTAACAAACCCTACACTATATGAACAACAAAGCCAGCTCTTATTAACAAACCCTACACTATATGAACAAGAAAGGCAGCTCTTATTAATAAACCCTACACTATATGAACAACAAAGCCAGCTCTTATTAATAAACCCCACACTATATGAACAACAAAGGCAGCTCTTATTAACAAACCCTACACTATATGAAGAACAAAGGCAGCTCTTATTAACAAACCCTACACTATATGAAGAACAAAGCCAGCTCTTATTAACAAACCCTACACTATATGAACAACAAAGCCAGCTCTTATTAACAAACCCTACACTATATGAACAACAAAGCCAGCTCTTATTAACAAACCCTACACTATATGAACAACAAAGCCAGCTCTTATTAACAAACCCTACACTATATGAACAAGAAAGGCAGCTCTTATTAATAAACCCTACACTATATGAACAACAAAGCCAGCTCTTATTAATAAACCCCACACTATATGAACAACAAAGGCAGCTCTTATTAACAAACCCTACACTATATGAAGAACAAAGCCAGCTCTTATTAACAAACCCTACACTATATGAACAACAAAGCCAGCTCTTATTAACAAACCCTACACTATATGAACAACAAAGCCAGCTCTTATTAACAAACCCTACACTATATGAACAACAAAGCCAGCTCTTATTAACAAACCCTACACTATATGAACAAGAAAGGCAGCTCTTATTAACAAACCCTACACTATATGAAGAACAAAGCCAGCTCTTATTAATAAACCCCACACTATATGAACAACAAAGGCAGCTCTTATTAACAAACCCTACACTATATGAAGAACAAAGCCAGCTCTTATTAACAAACCCTACACTATATGAACAACAAAGCCAGCTCTTATTAACAAACCCTACACTATATGAACAACAAAGGCAGCTCTTATTAACAAACCCTACACTATATGAAGAACAAAGCCAGCTCTTATTAATAAACCCCACACTATATGAACAACAAAGGCAGCTCTTATTAACAAACCCTACACTATATGAAGAACAAAGCCAGCTCTTATTAACAAACCCTACACTATATGAACAACAAAGCCAGCTCTTATTAACAAACCCTACACTATATGAACAACAAAGCCAGCTCTTATTAACAAACCCTACACTATATGAACAACAAAGCCAGCTCTTATTAACAAACCCTACACTATATGAACAAGAAAGGCAGCTCTTATTAACAAACCCTACACTATATGAAGAACAAAGCCAGCTCTTATTAATAAACCCCACACTATATGAACAACAAAGGCAGCTCTTATTAACAAACCCTACACTATATGAAGAACAAAGCCAGCTCTTATTAACAAACCCTACACTATATGAACAACAAAGCCAGCTCTTATTAACAAACCCTACACTATATGAACAACAAAGGCAGCTCTTATTAACAAACCCTACACTATATGAAGAACAAAGCCAGCTCTTATTAATAAACCCCACACTATATGAACAACAAAGGCAGCTCTTATTAACAAACCCTACACTATATGAAGAACAAAGCCAGCTCTTATTAACAAACCCTACACTATATGAACAACAAAGCCAGCTCTTATTAACAAACCCTACACTATATGAACAACAAAGCCAGCTCTTATTAACAAACCCTACACTATATGAACAACAAAGCCAGCTCTTATTAACAAACCCTACACTATATGAACAAGAAAGGCAGCTCTTATTAATAAACCCTACACTATATGAACAACAAAGCCAGCTCTTATTAATAAACCCCACACTATATGAACAACAAAGGCAGCTCTTATTAACAAACCCTACACTATATGAAGAACAAAGCCAGCTCTTATTAACAAACCCTACACTATATGAACAACAAAGCCAGCTCTTATTAACAAACCCTACACTATATGAACAACAAAGGCAGCTCTTATTAACAAACCCTACACTATATGAAGAACAAAGCCAGCTCTTATTAATAAACCCCACACTATATGAACAACAAAGGCAGCTCTTATTAACAAACCCTACACTATATGAACAACAAAGCCAGCTCTTATTAACAAACCCTACACTATATGAACAACAAAGCCAGCTCTTATTAACAAACCCTACACTATATGAACAACAAAGCCAGCTCTTATTAACAAACCCTACACTATATGAACAACAAAGCCAGCTCTTATTAACAAACCCTACACTATATGAACAAGAAAGGCAGCTCTTATTAATAAACCCTACACTATATGAACAACAAAGCCAGCTCTTATTAATAAACCCCACACTATATGAACAACAAAGGCAGCTCTTATTAACAAACCCTACACTATATGAAGAACAAAGCCAGCTCTTATTAACAAACCCTACACTATATGAACAACAAAGCCAGCTCTTATTAACAAACCCTACACTATATGAACAACAAAGCCAGCTCTTATTAACAAACCCTACACTATATGAACAACAAAGCCAGCTCTTATTAACAAACCCTACACTATATGAACAAGAAAGGCAGCTCTTATTAATAAACCCTACACTATATGAACAACAAAGCCAGCTCTTATTAATAAACCCTACACAATATGAAGAACAAAGCCAGCTCTTATTAACAAACCCTACACTATATGAACAACAAAGGCAGCTCTTATTAATAAACCCTACACTATATGAACAACAAAGGCAGCTCTTATTAACAAACCCTACACAATATGAACAACAAAGCCAGCTCTTATTAACAAACCCTACACTATATGAACAACAAAGCCAGCTCTTATTAACAAACCCTACACTATATGAACAACAAAGGCAGCTCTTATTAACAAACCCTACACTATATGAACAAGAAAGGCAGCTCTTATTAATAAACCCTACACTATATGAACAACAAAGGCAGCTCTTATTAACAAACCCTACACTATATGAACAACAAAGGCAGCTCTTATTAACAAACCCTACACTATATGAACAACAAAGGCAGCTCTTATTAACAAACCCTACACTATATGAACAACAAAGGCAGCTCTTATTAACAAACCCTACACTATATGAACAACAAAGGCAGCTCTTATTAATAAACCCCACACTATATGAACAACAAAGGCAGCTCTTATTAACAAACCCTACACTATATGAAGAACAAAGCCAGCTCTTATTAACAAACCCTACACTATATGAAGAACAAAGCCAGCTCTTATTAACAAACCCTACACTATATGAAGAACAAAGCCAGCTCTTATTAACAAACCCTACACTATATGAACAACAAAGCCAGCTCTTATTAACAAACCCTACACTATATGAACAAGAAAGGCAGCTCTTATTAATAAACCCTACACTATATGAACAACAAAGGCAGCTCTTATTAACAAACCCTACACTATATGAAGAACAAAGCCAGCTCTTATTAATAAACCCCACACTATATGAACAACAAAGGCAGCTCTTATTAACAAACCCTACACTATATGAAGAACAAAGCCAGCTCTTATTAACAAACCCTACACTATATGAACAACAAAGCCAGCTCTTATTAACAAACCCTACACTATATGAACAACAAAGGCAGCTCTTATTAACAAACCCTACACTATATGAACAACAAAGGCAGCTCTTATTAACAAACCCTACACTATATGAACAACAAAGCCAGCTCTTATTAACAAACCCTACACTATATGAACAACAAAGCCAGCTCTTATTAACAAACCCTACACTATATGAAGAACAAAAGCAGCTCTTATTAGCAAACCCTACACTATATGAACAACAAAGGCAGCTCTTATTAACAAACCCTACACTATATGAACAAGAAAGGCAGCTCTTATTAACAAACCCTACACTATATGAAGAACAAAAGCAGCTCTTATTAGCAAACCCTACACTATATGAACAACAAAGGCAGCTCTTATTAACAAACCCTACACTATATGAAGAACAAAGCCAGCTCTTATTAACAAACCCTACACTATATGAACAACAAAGCCAGCTCTTATTAACAAACCCTACACTATATGAACAACAAAGGCAGCTCTTATTAACAAACCCTACACTATATGAACAAGAAAGGCAGCTCTTATTAATAAACCCTACACTATATGAACAACAAAGGCAGCTCTTATTAACAAACCCTACACTATATGAAGAACAAAGCCAGCTCTTATTAATAAACCCCACACTATATGAACAAGAAAGGCAGCTCTTATTAATAAACCCTACACTATATGAACAACAAAGGCAGCTCTTATTAACAAACCCTACACTATATGAAGAACAAAGCCAGCTCTTATTAACAAACCCTACACTATATGAACAACAAAGGCAGCTCTTATTAACAAACCCTACACTATATGAACAAGAAAGGCAGCTCTTATTAATAAACCCTACACTATATGAACAACAAAGGCAGCTCTTATTAACAAACCCTACACTATATGAACAACAAAGCCAGCTCTTATTAACAAACCCTACACTATATGAAGAACAAAGCCAGCTCTTATTAACAAACCCTACACTATATGAAGAACAAAGCCAGCTCTTATTAACAAACCCTACACTATATGAACAACAAAGGCAGCTCTTATTAACAAACCCTACACTATATGAAGAACAAAGCCAGCTCTTATTAATAAACCCCACACTATATGAACAACAAAGGCAGCTCTTATTAACAAACCCTACACTATATGAAGAACAAAGCCAGCTCTTATTAACAAACCCTACACTATATGAACAACAAAGCCAGCTCTTATTAACAAACCCTACACTATATGAAGAACAAAGCCAGCTCTTATTAACAAACCCTACACTATATGAAGAACAAAGCCAGCTCTTATTAACAAACCCTACACTATATGAACAACAAAGCCAGCTCTTATTAATAAACCCCACACTATATGAACAACAAAGGCAGCTCTTATTAACAAACCCTACACTATATGAAGAACAAAGCCAGCTCTTATTAACAAACCCTACACTATATGAACAACAAAGCCAGCTCTTATTAACAAACCCTACACTATATGAAGAACAAAGCCAGCTCTTATTAACAAACCCTACACTATATGAAGAACAAAGCCAGCTCTTATTAACAAACCCTACACTATATGAACAACAAAGGCAGCTCTTATTAATAAACCCTACACTATATGAACAACAAAGCCAGCTCTTATTAACAAACCCTACACTATATGAACAACAAAGCCAGCTCTTATTAACAAACCCTACACTATATGAACAACAAAGCCAGCTCTTATTAACAAACCCTACACTATATGAAGAACAAAAGCAGCTCTTATTAGCAAACCCTACACTATATGAACAACAAAGGCAGCTCTTATTAACAAACCCTACACTATATGAACAACAAAGCCAGCTCTTATTAACAAACCCTACACTATATGAACAAGAAAGGCAGCTCTTATTAACAAACCCTACACTATATGAAGAACAAAAGCAGCTCTTATTAGCAAACCCTACACTATATGAACAACAAAGGCAGCTCTTATTAACAAACCCTACACTATATGAAGAACAAAGCCAGCTCTTATTAACAAACCCTACACTATATGAACAACAAAGCCAGCTCTTATTAACAAACCCTACACTATATGAACAACAAAGGCAGCTCTTATTAACAAACCCTACACTATATGAACAAGAAAGGCAGCTCTTATTAATAAACCCTACACTATATGAAGAACAAAGCCAGCTCTTATTAACAAACCCTACACTATATGAACAACAAAGGCAGCTCTTATTAACAAACCCTACACTATATGAACAAGAAAGGCAGCTCTTATTAACAAACCCTACACTATATGAACAACAAAGCCAGCTCTTATTAACAAACCCTACACTATATGAAGAACAAAAGCAGCTCTTATTAGCAAACCCTACACTATATGAACAACAAAGGCAGCTCTTATTAACAAACCCTACACTATATGAACAACAAAGCCAGCTCTTATTAACAAACCCTACACTATATGAACAAGAAAGGCAGCTCTTATTAACAAACCCTACACTATATGAAGAACAAAAGCAGCTCTTATTAGCAAACCCTACACTATATGAACAACAAAGGCAGCTCTTATTAACAAACCCTACACTATATGAAGAACAAAGCCAGCTCTTATTAACAAACCCTACACTATATGAACAACAAAGCCAGCTCTTATTAACAAACCCTACACTATATGAACAACAAAGGCAGCTCTTATTAACAAACCCTACACTATATGAACAAGAAAGGCAGCTCTTATTAATAAACCCTACACTATATGAAGAACAAAGCCAGCTCTTATTAACAAACCCTACACTATATGAACAACAAAGGCAGCTCTTATTAACAAACCCTACACTATATGAACAAGAAAGGCAGCTCTTATTAACAAACCCTACACTATATGAACAACAAAGCCAGCTCTTATTAACAAACCCTACACTATATGAAGAACAAAAGCAGCTCTTATTAGCAAACCCTACACTATATGAACAACAAAGGCAGCTCTTATTAACAAACCCTACACTATATGAACAACAAAGCCAGCTCTTATTAACAAACCCTACACTATATGAACAAGAAAGGCAGCTCTTATTAACAAACCCTACACTATATGAAGAACAAAAGCAGCTCTTATTAGCAAACCCTACACTATATGAACAACAAAGGCAGCTCTTATTAACAAACCCTACACTATATGAAGAACAAAGCCAGCTCTTATTAACAAACCCTACACTATATGAACAACAAAGCCAGCTCTTATTAACAAACCCTACACTATATGAACAACAAAGGCAGCTCTTATTAACAAACCCTACACTATATGAACAAGAAAGGCAGCTCTTATTAATAAACCCTACACTATATGAACAACAAAGCCAGCTCTTATTAACAAACCCTACACTATATGAAGAACAAAGCCAGCTCTTATTAACAAACCCTACACTATATGAACAACAAAGGCAGCTCTTATTAACAAACCCTACACTATATGAAGAACAAAGCCAGCTCTTATTAACAAACCCTACACTATATGAACAACAAAGGCAGCTCTTATTAACAAACCCTACACTATATGAACAAGAAAGGCAGCTCTTATTAACAAACCCTACACTATATGAACAACAAAGCCAGCTCTTATTAATAAACCCTACACTATATGAACAACAAAGGCAGCTCTTATTAACAAACCCTACACTATATGAACAACAAAGGCAGCTCTTATTAACAAACCCTACACTATATGAAGAACAAAGCCAGCTCTTATTAATAAACCCCACACTATATGAACAAGAAAGGCAGCTCTTATTAATAAACCCTACACTATATGAAGAACAAAGCTAGCTCTTATTAACAAACCCTACACTATATGAACAACAAAGGCAGCTCTTATTAACAAACCCTACACTATATGAACAAGAAAGGCAGCTCTTATTAACAAACCCTACACTATATGAAGAACAAAGCCAGCTCTTATTAACAAACCCTACACTATATGAACAACAAAGGCAGCTCTTATTAACAAACCCTACACTATATGAAGAACAAAGCCAGCTCTTATTAATAAACCCCACACTATATGAACAACAAAGGCAGCTCTTATTAACAAACCCTACACTATATGAAGAACAAAGCCAGCTCTTATTAACAAACCCTACACTATATGAACAACAAAGCCAGCTCTTATTAACAAACCCTACACTATATGAAGAACAAAGCCAGCTCTTATTAACAAACCCTACACTATATGAAGAACAAAGCCAGCTCTTATTAACAAACCCTACACTATATGAACAACAAAGCCAGCTCTTATTAACAAACCCTACACTATATGAACAAGAAAGGCAGCTCTTATTAATAAACCCTACACTATATGAACAACAAAGGCAGCTCTTATTAACAAACCCTACACTATATGAACAACAAAGGCAGCTCTTATTAACAAACCCTACACTATATGAACAACAAAGGCAGCTCTTATTAATAAACCCCACACTATATGAACAACAAAGGCAGCTCTTATTAATAAACCCCACACTATATGAACAACAAAGCCAGCTCTTATTAATAAACCCCACACTATATGAAGAACAAAGCCAGCTCTTATTAACAAACCCTACACTATATGAACAACAAAGGCAGCTCTTATTAACAAACCCTACACAATATGAACAACAAAGGCAGCTCTTATTAACAAACCCTACACTATATGAAGAACAAAGCCAGCTCTTATTAACAAACCCTACACTATATGAACAACAAAGCCAGCTCTTATTAACAAACCCTACACTATATGAACAACAAAGGCAGCTCTTATTAACAAACCCTACACTATATGAACAACAAAGGCAGCTCTTATTAATAAACCCTACACTATATGAACAACAAAGGCAGCTCTTATTAACAAACCCTACACTATATGAACAACAAAGCCAGCTCTTATTAACAAACCCTACACTATATGAACAACAAAGCCAGCTCTTATTAACAAACCCTACACTATATGAACAACAAAGCCAGCTCTTATTAACAAACCCTACACTATATGAACAACAAAGGCAGCTCTTATTAACAAACCCTACACTATATGAACAACAAAGCCAGCTCTTATTAACAAACCCTACACTATATGAACAACAAAGGCAGCTCTTATTAACAAACCCTACACTATATGAAGAACAAAGCTAGCTCTTATTAACAAACCCTACACTATATGAACAACAAAGGCAGCTCTTATTAACAAACCCTACACTATATGAACAACAAAGCCAGCTCTTATTAACAAACCCTACACTATATGAACAACAAAGCCAGCTCTTATTAATAAACCCTACACTATATGAACAACAAAGGCAGCTCTTATTAACAAACCCTACACTATATGAACAACAAAGGCAGCTCTTATTAATAAACCCTACACAATATGAACAACAAAGGCAGCTCTTATTAATAAACCCTACACTATATGAACAACAAAGCCAGCTCTTATTAACAAACCCTACACTATATGAACAACAAAGCCAGCTCTTATTAACAAACCCTACACAATATGAACAACAAAGCCAGCTCTTATTAACAAACCCTACACTATATGAACAACAAAGGCAGCTCTTATTAATAAACCCTACACTATATGAACAACAAAGGCAGCTCTTATTAACAAACCCTACACTATATGAAGAACAAAGGCAGCTCTTATTAATAAACCCTACACAATATGAACAACAAAGCCAGCTCTTATTAACAAACCCTACACAATATGAACAACAAAGCCAGCTCTTATTAATAAACCCTACACTATATGAACAACAAAGGCAGCTCTTATTAACAAACCCTACACTATATGAACAACAAAGGCAGCTCTTATTAATAAACCCTACACAATATGAACAACAAAGCCAGCTCTTATTAACAAACCCTACACTATATGAACAACAAAGCCAGCTCTTATTAACAAACCCTACACAATATGAACAACAAAGCCAGCTCTTATTAACAAACCCTACACTATATGAACAACAAAGGCAGCTCTTATTAATAAACCCTACACTATATGAACAACAAAGGCAGCTCTTATTAACAAACCCTACACTATATGAAGAACAAAGGCAGCTCTTATTAATAAACCCTACACAATATGAACAACAAAGCCAGCTCTTATTAACAAACCCTACACAATATGAACAACAAAGCCAGCTCTTATTAACAAACCCTACACTATATGAAGAACAAAGGCAGCTCTTATTAATAAACCCTACACTATATGAACAACAAAGGCAGCTCTTATTAATAAACCCTACACTATATGAACAACAAAGGCAGCTCTTATTAATAAACCCTACACTATATGAACAACAAAGCCAGCTCTTATTCTCAACAAGAGTTTTTCCAAGGACCAAATATCATGCTTGCATCAAGAGTTCCTCTTAAATGGTAAAACAAACAAAAATGTTTTGTATGGATTTTTAAAAAAATTCAATAATAGATCAATTTGTAAGGTTGAGTATTCATATTGCCAAAATGTGATACGATAGAATATGTGTGGTCACATGTTGTATTATTAAACTGTCCTTTAATATTTCCCAGCTACAAGATGTGGCACTACTCGGGCAAGTTACTCAGTGAGTATTTTGTACCTCGTGAGAAGGAATTATGGGAGGTCACATGGAAGCCATTTCCTGCAGACACCTTCCCATCTAAGCCAGTGATTGCTCCACAATCATCTGCTAAGCAGGTTGATACAAAACCAGCCGTTTATAGACCTCCAAATGCCTCCAACACTGCAGCATCCTCCTTCAAACTAAATGTAGGTGTTGTGGTCAAATTCCCCCATGATAATAAATTATCTCTTGTTTTCATGAGCCATAGTTAGACAATATAATCACGTAAGCGCGAGTGGAATGCGGAAACATTTTGCGCTTCTGCATCTGGATATAGGGTGCAGACGCGCCTTATGCGTATCTTAAAATAGTGCAATAGAACAGCGTTTTGATGTTGACCGTGCAATGTAGCTTTATATCACACTCTTGTTGCTATGCGTTGACCAATCAGAATTGAGGATTCAAGTTAACTTGAAGATAATCAATAATTAAATAACATTATGCTGTCCTGAAATTGAAAGTCTCATTTTGCAAGCTTCCAAATTAAATCCCATGTATGACGTAGCCCTATATAGGACTCTTCCTCTGTGCTGTATACAAATATAGAGTTCTAAATATTAGGGCCCATTTCTGGGGGGAAAATAAAAGTTCATAACTAAAACCTTACCTGCAAGAAGCAACTAATTTCAACGGATTCACATTCCATGGCGGCATACAATTCCTCATTAATCCGTCATTTTCATGAAATTATGCAGCTCTCAGCGTTAAGAAATTATGCAAACCTTAAACACAGTTTATTGAGAAAAACCAAGACGCGGGCGATTGTGTGTGTTTGAATATGTCTGCATGGGTGCTGATTAAGCATACCGCAAAACGCGCCAAATTTGTATCGCACATTTTGGTCACAGTATCTTGAGTGCACAGCGTTAACATGCAAACGCAATGCACGATATGTGCGTCATGCATCCTGCGTCTTACACGCGAATGTGCGCGTACGCACTACAGCAGACACTGAGAAGACGAACAAAATGGGTATTTTTGTAACGTTTGGAGCTGCATTATTTTACGAAAATGACGGATTAATGAGGAATATATGACGTCCAAAACCCACCGCAAAGAAATGTGTGCCGCCATGGAATGTGAATCTTGTGAAATTAGTAGCTTCTTGCAGGTAAGATTTGACTTTTTTCAGCCCAAGAAATGGTACCTGATATCCAGGATGTCACTGTAGTACAATACGAAAGTGAAAGGCCACCAGGGCTAATGTATGACGGTACTGCTTTACTCGATTATGTTACTTTTGCTCCATTGTCTTTGATACTTCAGGTCTTTTTTAGTTTTTAATTATGTTTTCTCTCCTTTTCCCCCATTTGTTCAGGAAGAGGAGCCAGCAGAAACACTCTCAGGTAAGTTTGATCTCATTTTCTTTTCTTTTAAACAGACTGTGTATTCTTGTCATCAGACAGACATGTTTTTGAACTGTTTATAACACTTTGGGTTTTTTAAATTACAGACAAGGCTGTATCCAAAAATGCCCTGAAGAACAAGAAGAAACGAGAAGCCAAGGCCAAAGCTAAGCAGCAAGAGTTGATTGGCTCTCCTCTGGTAAGAATCAAGAAATGAAGGACTAGTTTGGTTTAAGCCTGTGTCACACTAGACAATTTTTACAGGAATTTTGAAGTAATTAACTGTTGGGCATTAATTAGGATCACATTGGTAGATATATTCATCTCTCTATCTCAAGAATAACATTTTGCAAATTGAAATTTTGAATTCCACTGTCCCTGTGATAAATTATTTTGTCATATGCTCTCTGGTGCAATCTAGAACTTTTCACAGGTAATTAACACAATATTTATACCAAGTTTTTAAATGAGCTTTTAGCAATTATTGTTTTGCTATTTTTAGGGGGAGGATTGGTTGGCTAATATAAGGGGGACACATTGTAGAAACATCATTCTAGCTCGGATGTATTGCATGTATAGCGTATTGCATGTATAGCGTGAGGTTCGAGGCCTGCTCAAGGGCCCTGGTGAAAAAAATTACCATTGGTGCAATCTAGAATACTTACTACATCCCAAACTCATTTGACAATTCAGGAAATTGATTCTTGAAGAGAATTTTTGTAGATAAATGATTCTAGAAATGTATCGAAAAAGAAGTTGATGGATGCCCTTAGCTGTTTGCATAAGAAAATCAGTGAACACAACCAAGTAATGTGTACTGTTCATCGTGTGTTTGTGCAATTACTTTTGGGCCTTCCTCCATTCTTACAAGAGAGAACGCTTCACAGTTTTTCCTATTTTTTGGAGAGTCGAATATCGTGCCTGTTTATATATTTCAAACTTTTTCTGTTTTAGGGTTGAGCTGAAAATCAGAAATTTTACCCCCCAAAAATGTAAATTAAATTGGTTTGCTTTTAGTTAACAGCTTTATGAAGTTGGATTTATTTTTGTATCTTTAAGAAACTCTTTAGTATTTTATGGCCTGAATGTTTTCTGACTCAACGATCTTAATATATATATATATCTGTCTGAACATCTCTTACAGGATTCCCGTACCAGTGAACAGCGAGATGCCTTAGCCATGGCTTCCTATGTCTTGGGTCCTGCCCAAAATACACCAGTCACCCCAATATCAGCACAAGATGAAAACATTGCAACGGAAACAGACAAGAAGATCAAGAATCTCAAAAAGGTGCAGAGAATCCAACAAACCTTCCCTCTCCCCATTTCCTACATAATATTTTTGGTCCACACCAAAGTATGCTGGGATTTGGCTGCCTCTGTGTGGTTCCCTCTCTGCTTTTATGGATAAACCACTGATAGTGTGTACAGCAACGAGTACCAAACTAAATTTCTTTGCTGCTTCAGCTTTATCACATGTATTTATATGGATATGCCACAAATTCGCTGCTCTGTGTTTACTTTATTGTATTCTTATTTTTGGTTAAACAGAAACTGAAAGCCATTGAAAAGCTGAAGGAACAAAAAGCTGGAGGTAAGGTGTTGGAAGCAAATCAGCTGGAGAAAATACAAGGTGAACCTGCTCTGGTAAAGGAACTACAACAACTAGAGCTGAATGGCTAGAGGAATACCCAAGGTTTGAACCATGGTTTGATGACTGAACTGGAACTCTACTGTGACACAGGTTTGCCTTATAATAGGAACTGAGTTGATACAGCTTGGATTTATTGGAATGAGCTGTTAAAACAGGATTTCCACTGGGAACAGAGCCAAACAAATATACCAATTGGAATTGGGCTGGAAACATGTTCACCCAAACGTAATTCATGTGTTTAAACCAGTTTGCCCTGTTGGAACTGAAGAGTTCAATATATTTGCCCAATTCAACATTTTCAGAGCCTGTCATTATGTAGAACAATATCAGCTCCTTGGAGGGTATGCAGTGCAAGAATGCAATCAATAATTTGTATGCTTGGCAAAATCATGTCACCTGCTAAAATACCAAGTGATGTATATTGTTATCATTTACCTGTTCAACTCTAAAGCATGCAAAGCCTCCCATCTCACAGATATTGCTTATGACTTGTTACCAGCAAGTCTATGCCAAGCAGAAGAAGTTAACCCTCCTTTATAACATTGTTAGGCCATGTTCTTCCATTATGGGCATTTACATTTTAATCTCAGTTTCTGTGGCAGACTAGTTACAGACAAAGGAAACCATGATATGAATACTGTGTGATATTCTAGGCTAAGCTTTATTCTGGATTACTCTAGTGCAAAGATAAAAGTATCTTTCATGTGGGTTTGCATCACTAATTAAGATTGTTTTTACTTCAAGAAGCTGAATTAGTAACTGAGTTTGTGTAATACACATCAAAACACTTAGAAAGTTAACATACAACATGTGACGAAAAACAAAAACATTTAAAACAATATTTTGCTTTCTTTAGAAGTATTAAAAAACATGAATAGTTCAAATCATACTATAGCTTAAAATTATAGTAATTGAAATAAAAGAAAAATTGTGTGTACAAATCCTTGACACTCATTTACTGTGTAGTTTGTCTTAAATTGCCTTGCTTCACCCCAAACTCTAGAAACTTGCCCCAAATCTATCCAAACACATCAATCTATGGTAACTCAAAACCAACCTGTTTGGACTATGCCTTTTCTCATTCCGACAGTGAATGGCTTTGGGTGCAGAACTAAATCCATACACTGACTTGGGGCAAATACCCAAATGATTGTTCCAGACCATTTGGGTTATTTAGGATTTAGGTAGCTTTTTCCTGATAAGCTGTACCAAGTGTAGATTACAGCACTGAGGTTAACAAGTGTACAACGTCAAAGACAAACTAAAGTATTGGTAAATTTTAACAACACATTTAAAAAAGTTTTCAACTGAAAACTCACCTATTTTAAAGTTTATACCTGTACAAATACATCCAGAGAAATAGTCCCATCTGAAATAGGGTCATTCAAGAATATAGGAAGTAAAAATGCCCCAAAACATTATTTTGATTGCTGTAGTCAAAATAAGAATGTACATGTATATGGATGTGCAAGTAACTATGGACCTCTAATTACCAGACTTCAATGCTCTAGTCCCTAGCTTCACAACGTAGAGTGGGTCTATTACTGGTTTAATTTACCTAATCTATATGTAAACATTTTAGGAACCTGGCCGCAATTTCATAGAGCTGCTTAAGCACAAAAAGTAGCTAAGCACATCAAAATTATGCTTACCAGAGTAAGGTTACCAGCCAATCTACCATGTAACATGTACAATATTTGACTGGTATCCTGCTCAATTCTGCTTAGCAGACAATTGTTAAGCAGTATTTTCTGTTTAACAGCTCCATGAAATAGGGCCCTGGATGGCAATTGTTTCACATCCTGGATGCAGATTGAGTTAAATATGCTTTTTGATAATCTACTAAAAAAAATGCTGTAAATTAGTCGCTCAAGATTCCTTGGTGACAACTTCCTTTCCCAAACATACTGGCAGTGAATAATGTCTCACACTGTCAAATGTTGTGGGGTTTTCTGGTGTCTTTTAGGGGGGGGGGGGGGGGGGGCTCTTCAAGAAAGAAAAAATAGTCAGATTGTTTACAAAACTTTCTCAACTAAATACAATAAATTATGATATGGGTACATGTACTCTTAATAAATACCTTTCTAATGTTTGCCTTGTTTTTGCAATAATTTCTGTGCTTTTGATGAATCAGACTTTTTTGGTGGAGGGGGGGCTCTTCAAGAAAGAAAAAATAGTAACTCGGATTGTTTACAAAACTTTCTCAACTGTATACAATAAATTATGATATGGGTACATGTACTCTTAATAAATACCTTTCTAATGTTTGCCTTGTTTTTGCAATAATTGTTGTGCTTTTGATGGATCAGACTTTTTTGGTGCCAGAACAGTGTTGAAGAGTCCAGCATTTGTGACAGATTCAACATTTTGAAAATATGTCTCGGCAACAGTATCATCATTGGCAACAGTCAGGAAATAGTCTAAAGAGGGAGAAAGAAAAATAGTTATAGGAGGTGAGCACTTTACATGCAATGCCTAAATCATCTGTGCTTTGAAAATTAGGAGAAATAACTGTGTACTGAATGAAAAGGTATTCAGTCAGAATAAAATTACTGGAAATAATAGTGACGTTTTATTTCCTTTGAGATTGCCATTGGTGTCCATCTGGGTTTATCATGACACTCTAACAGTATACAACAAAAATGTTGTATCTGGCAGAGTGTCATCGTAACCCTCATCTTTGATTATTTACTTCATAATGCTATGAAGTATATGAAGTATATAATAAAAAACTATAAACCACAAGGGAAACTAACTGGGTAAATTTAAATGATTTTGGGTTGAACAAAGAAAAATTGACTAGAGGGGATTTGAATCAAAATTATATAATACATCTAATGAGAATTGAATGAAAAATGTTTCAATGGGATTCACATCGTGAGGTAGTTTGTCCTTCATGTAGTAAAGATACAAATTTTCCATTCAACCCAAAGGTGTTTAAACATTTGAAGCTGGATGGAATAATCAGAGATGAGTATAGGCTGGACAATGAGCAATGTCTGTCATACTTTTTAGTCAATAAAACACACTTACTTGGTCTTGCAATGAGCTCGAACACATACAAGTTTGTCTCGTGTTGTTTATGATAGTGAAAAAAGCGTTTGTCATTGGCTGTGCTGATGTTCATTCCAGTTAACTCCCCATTGTCATTGCCCTAGAAAGGGAAACAAATTCTTCATAAATGGAGGGGTGTTTGGGGTATGTTGTGTTACTTATTTTATTCTTTTTTATTTATTAGAATCATTAAAAAACTAATGTTCATTATTGTAAAAAGATACCTGAATTTGTTGAAGTTTTCCTAGGAAGTTGAAACATTCTACTGCATGTATAGATTGTAACAAGGATTTTCTCTGGAGTTTTTTACAATAAATAAAGTTCCCTTTATTCAAATGAATTGGCTTGATGCACAACCATAAGTTGGATCTTTAGAGTTGGACCTTGCTGATCTTGTAACCCAACCATTTGGGAGGCAGTGGGAAGGACACAGTTTCTTGTTTTATATTGATGAAATGTGATTGATAATAATCTTGTTAATGTGTTCAAAAAGTCAAAATACCAGCTCCAGCTCAAGATACATTCTTCTGTTTTAGTTGTACTGCATCATTATTATATATTATTTAGTTGCTGCTCAGTATCATTGTGTAAAGGGATTTACTCACAATTCTTGACACTTCTCCAAGGTCCAATGGTTGACCCATACCCTTATTGTACAAAACCCTTGGGGAACTGACTGCTGGCACGTACATGTACATCTGAAAGTAACCTGTTTCAATACAAAGCAGTAGGCTATATGACAGAAATGGATTCACAATATTGGACTTATTTAATAACGTTGTGTGCATGGAAGAAGGACGTATCAAAAAGTTACTGGTGAAAAATTAGTTCAAAATTCTGTTTCAAGAAATCCGAGTGTAAACTTTTATCGATTTTCTGCCAATCATTATAGTCATCATAGGAAGGTTAAGTTCTGCATGGGAATGGGAAAACATCTCTTTTGGACAATTCTAGCAACAAAAATGTAACAGTAATACCACATTTTTTGTGTGGGGCAATTTTTTGCTTATGGCCTTCTGTCACTGGAAAAAAAGGTACTTTGTGTGCGTGGAGGAATGGCGTAGAGCCTTAAGCCTTTCTTCCAGGACATGATGATAATATGTTGACCCTTACCATCGTAAACTCATTAGAATTCAACCCATGCTGGTCTATATCGAGGTAAACTCATTAGAATTCAACCCATGTTGGTCTATATCAAGGCAAACTCATTATTCTGTAGCCAGGTATACCACCCAATCTAAATCCATATTGACTTACAGTTGTCTGACATTTTTGTGGTCATGCCGCAGAAGCTGTTATTGAGGCTGAGATATTTACTTGTCGTGGGTCCTTCTTGGTAGATGAAATATTCTGGCAAATCACAGGGTTTATCGCCCTTGTAACTCAAAGCGTAAGAGGTGTAAGTAACATCTATATCAGCAACTACCTGATCGTCTAGGAGTGAACAAAAACAAAATGTGGTAAAGTAATGCTTGAAAGTCAATATTATTTCAATTGTCAATTGACTACTTTTAGTCACCTGCGATACCCTTTAATTGTTTAAACTATAATATTTTGTGATAAATAATACAGGCACGCGGTAGCTACTGTCCCAAAAGAGAATACTTGTAGTTGAATGTTTCCTTTTGCCTTTAAAGATTGTAAGAAGTCTTCACTTCGATGCCAAATTCAGTAGTGTTCTTTCCATTGCTTAAAGATATCCTAAACTGTGTCAAGAACCAGAGCAAAACACATTTCTTGCAACATGATGTAACCCACCCATCATTAGCCTTGTTAATTGTAGCAAACCACTGTCTTCCTTTCAACCTTAACAACAATAGCATCCAAAGATTATATAAATTTGATGTGACAGCACTGGTACTTGTTCACATAAGAAGTGTGATCAGTAGATATCTGCACGGGATCTTATGCATGCCTTGTGTATCAGGCAGTAATGTAATGTGAACCTACCTTCAAAAGACAACTGGATTGAGACTGTAAAAGTGACAAAAAGAGGTTGCCCATTCTCATCCACACCATTTTGTCGTTCAATTACCTAGAGTTTAAAGCAAAAGAAAGTTCATAACAGAGGCTGCTGGTGGAGAGAGTGATAACAGAAAACTGAATGTAAAACTACAGTCTGTGTTAGTTTGACAGACACACATTCATAGTTATATGGACTTGGATAAGACTGTTTCACCAAGCTTTTACAAAGATCAAATGGTTTCGCACTTAAACATTTATTGAACTCAAGCAAAAAGCATGCAAAGGTCATGTTGGAATATTTGGACCAATGGTGTAGGACAAGGCCTATTCAACATTTTCAGAAAACTGTTTATCCTAATGTTTGGAACTATTTCACAGTGCAAACAAAATACATGCGCAAAATATATCTTCAAGATTTTCCTACATATCCCCTACAATTAATTTAACAAAAATCACTTTTTCTTATTTTATAAGAAATGTGTATATCCTACCAGTTTGATTTCGATACTGTTTTGATTTCCGAAGAACTCTTGAAGCTTTTCAAACTCCCAGTTTCCAACATCTTGGTCATTCACCTTTCTTATAATATCATTGTTCCTGAAAACAAATGAACACAATCATGTAAGCATGTGAGGAATGATAAGACAGGACCAGATGGGTTGTTTGACTTTTAACCTCATCTTAACTTATTTTAAACATTACTAATGGAATATATTTTGTTATAACCTCAAAGCATCCAGGAGAAAGGAAACAACTTACTTGATTTTAGCTTTATGTGCAAGCCCTCCTGGTGCCACTGTCTGCACAAGATGACCTTTGTTGACCTTGTGAATGTTCATACCCAGTCCGACCATGCTCCCAGTAAGACTGGGGTTTGGGACGTGAACATTACTGATATTGCCTTGATCCTTATCTGTTTGACTCTACCAAAAAGATACAAAAAACAACTAACCAATAAGAACATCTTTGTGTAACTTTTAGGTTTGGGTTTCGGTTAAAACAAAGTTGAGTGGACTACAGCCCTCATAACCTCCGAATAGTTACAACTGAAACAAGACATTGCTTTCTGCTTGGTATTTAATAAAACATAATGGGGTACATGTATTATGAAAGAGTTGGCCATGAAGCAGTCGATGTACTCTGTAAAAAGTACCTGTTTTGTTTGTTTGTTGGATTGGGTTGTTTGCTTGTTTGTTTGTTTTTGCTTTATGCAGAGAATTTGTTTATTATTAAAACTGTATTTGGTGATATTTTAATGAAACAAAAACTTTGCCGGACATTCCAGTGTGTTGGATTTACCATTCTTGTGCTTTGTTTGCCCGTTTAAGGGGACAAAGAGGTACTGGAATTCATGTTTGAAAGCACCCTTACAGTGGATTATATTGTGCAATCTGCATTTCAACTCCTTTAGTTTCAAACAAACAAGGCTGCCACGATTGTTTACCACTGTAATCGGCGTAAGTCCGAGTGTTGTCATTTTTGTTTCATTGTGACAACGATCTTGTTGCGGATGTTCCTAAAACCAATCCCGCGGGTAGCCACGAAAAAGATTCACCTTGTGTGTAATATTACTCAATCGTCTTTTAAAAATGTAGTGACTAGTCTCTTATAGACTGTGCAAGTCTCGCGCGTATCCGAACGAGAAAACACGTCAAACGAAGAACATTTTTATTTCTGAAATTAAATCTTTGTTTTAAATTATATCTCATGACAAAATCTGAACAACAAAAATTAATCATTACAATTTTATGAAAAGGTTTAGCTTTTGAAAAAAAAATCACAATAGTGTGTATATTATTATTGAAAACAAATTAAAACTCTGGGACAAGGATGCCTATTTGATGTTAACTTTTTAGAAACCCCTTACGCGGATTCGTGAAGGTCAAACGGGTCTTAAATGGACCCGTATCGCAGTTTAAAGAGGATGCTGACGCCTCAACAACCATAGACTTGACTCAAGTCCCAATCCCGTGCAAGGCCCTTCCTTGCCTCATCGTCAGAAAACTATTATTTTGCGCTCTGCATTCCCCAACCTGTTCCGCGTGCCACCGCATAAATAACTACATTTTGTCGGTGAGGGCGCACTGGTATTCTGTGGCTGCATCACTGATCTCTATATACTGACAGTATATAGAGATCAGTGGGCTGCATGCTGGCGCGTTACGTAATAGGAACCTCGCACGAGAAAGGGACTTGAATCAAGTCTACAACAACCATAGACTGCAATGAAAAGGGTTTGCATCTGGCGATTATAATTGCGCATCCAAAACAAGCGTTTACGTAAGTTTTATGATCGGAGGCGAGCACAACATTCTTAATTTTTTGCAATAACCGGAAGCTGAGGTCAAGTTTAATTCTTGGGTTTTCTTCGTTTGTTGAATTGGTTTTACTTTCATATTTTGTTATCACTTAGTATTACATTCCCAACAACATGTATACTTTTCTAGGTCATAAACTACGTTAAACTAAAATAATTGACGAAACAAAATCTCGCCCATGTAAAACTCCATATATGGTCCCGGAAGTTCGAATGCGCGCGAGACTTGCACAGCCTATTGGCAGAGTCAAAATAATTTGTTATGTACCGGGTTACATTTAAAAAGACCGAACCAATGATTTGACCTTGTTTGAACCTCAAAACTCACCTTTGGAAGAACATGGCGAACTGTATGAGCTACCTTTTCTACGACTTCCACTACGTTATGCCCAGCATGTTTTATCGCTTCACCGATGCCGCCCATGAAATTAACTAGACCCGTGGCCTCTTCTTGGTGGACCTGGATTGCTGAGATACCGTCTGCATCATCTTCCTTATCGTTGTGGGTCTTAATAGACTCGAATCGTTCGATGAGGTCGTGAACATGATGACCAGCGTTTGTTGTTTCTGTTTGTTTAACGTCATCTTGGTCTGTTTCAGTGTTCTCTTGTCCTCCTCCAGGCAGCTCCCAGTGCATCAGGGTATCTGCCTCTTCGTTGTCACTTTCCCGTAAGAGACCACCGTCTGGGTGATCACAACCGCTTTCCTCATGATGAGCGTGGTCCATGACTGGGTCTATTTCTCTGGAGGCAGATATTTCTGTCATATTCTGACTCGTGTCGCTGGAGAAATGTGGCCGTTCGGTAACCGGAACTTGATTTTGCTGCAGGAATTTTGCCTGGTCGGAGTTGGTGGTAGGAACGACCCACGTGACTGGGGGTGATATCATCACGTCTGCCATGACTTCGTTGCTACTGTCAAGGGACTCTAACTGCGCTTTTGCCCTTTGTTTGAGAGTATTCGAGCAAAATGTATGTTTACTCAAATTTCTTTTTTGTGGTTTTGTTGTAGCTGCAGCTCTGTCAGTCGATTTACTATATTCTGTGGAAGATTCGTTGCAGGTCTGCTTTTTATAACATGTGAGTTGATTGTCAAACCCGGAAGTTAACGTACACGCCGGAACTAACTGGATAGTAATACGGCTCAGTGGTTGAGTGTCATACGTTTGGAATGTGGGGAAAGTGTATACCATTACATTTGCTTAATTTAATCATAGAGCAAGGACCAGATTAATGCATTGGGCTTTTATAAAAAGAAAAACAGCCTACCAGCGGTTTAGTCCTATAGGCATTTAATGCAAGTTATTTCATATTACTAAAAGTTTTAGAATTATATCGAATAATTGAAAAGATCGACTGATCCGAGAGCGGTAGTTATTCACAGTGGCGTAACTAGGGGGGCGGGGGGCACGTGCCCCCCCCCAATTGATGTCGGTGCCCCCCCCCCCCCCCCATTTGAAATTTGAACCTTTGAGACTATAATAATTACCAGAATATAAACTGTGAAGTTCTATAAACTTTTATGAAGCACTGGTGACGTATAACTCAATGTTTCAAACTATTTTTCTATTTACACATATTTGTTGTACCTTTGCAATGGACAGTTGTTATTTTTACCAAGTCTTCAGAGTACGGTAAATCACGTCCGCAAATTGTATGATGACTCATCACCCGCGCGCGACCCATTCTGCCACGTTAAATACGGTATGGTAGTGTCACAATGGCCTGTGAGAGCATTATATAAAATATCTGCTTCATTTGAGACATTACTTTGTTCTTCAGTGTAGTTTGTCAATATGTAAAAATAGAAATTGGGGGGGGGGGGGCGGATGGGTCAAAAAAAAATAGAAACAAAATGATTGATTAGTAGGCCTACTGTGCATGGCCCCAAGTGTGTAATAAACAAATACTGTGCCAGGCCTCAAATACATAAATCCCCATATTACATAAAAAAAGACTCCGGTCTCGCAATCCCTCGTTAACAGTTATGAGTTATTTCTACACATTCAAACAGTAACTGCATGGTTCTAGATGTGCGAAAAAGGAGAGAGAGAAAAAAAAGAAAAAAAAAAGAAGAACAATCTTTGTAAATTGGCTATAATATTCCCTTTGGCTTAATTGAGGGGCTGTTTGAAACCCGCCATTGCGTAGATTAAGATCCAGTTTTTAAAAAGTGCAAAGGAATCTATAGTTGATTTGCCAGCAGTGCCCCCCCACCCCCCCCCCCCCCCCCCTATAGCAAAAATGGTGCCCCCCTTTGTTCCCCTCTAAAAATTTACCTTAGTTACGCCGCTGGTTATTCATTTAATAATAACCCTCGTCCGTTATAGTTTTAAACCATTACATTTTGTACCCTCCCGCGTGAAGGATGTCCTCCCTTTATTTCCGATCCTGCGGCGAGGGACGTGGACATTAGCACGTCTGCATGATCGGGTGACCAGTTCATGCTGGAGTGCAATCGGTTAACATAACAGGTCAGCTCTACAGCATGCCAGTGTTTCCGGCGTCTTTCGTCGAGAGAAGGGGCTCGGGGAAGATATGGCTTTCATTTACATCCTCTTGTTAGTACGGAGCTCTGGAAGTGCCATCCGACATGTTGAGATCCTGACATAATTATCTCAGGATGACGACATCCTAAACGCAAATAAGTCGACATACCGAGATAATTATCTCGGGATGTCGACATCCCAAAAGTAGGATGTCGTCTTCCTGTGATAATTTATCTCGGGATGACGACATCCCAAAAGCAGGATGTCGTCTTCCTGTGATAATTTATCTCGGGATGACGACATCCCAAAAGTAGGATGTCATCTTCCTGTGATAATTTATCTCGGGATGACGACATCCTTATAGGTAGGATGTCGTACACGCGAATTATTTTTAGTAAAGGCCTTTGAGTGACACCCAGGCCTACGTGATGCGTGATGCAGTGAATGGCATTCTACCTTAAGGATGTCGACATCCCGAGATAAATTATCACAGCAAGACGACATCCTGCTTTTAGGATGTCGTCATCCCGAGATAAATTATCACAGGAAGACGACATCCTACTTTTGGGATGTCGTCATCCCGAGATAAATTATCACAGCAAGACGACATCCTGCTTTTGGGATGTCGTCATCCCGAGATAAATTATCACAGGAAGACGACATCCTACTTTTAGGATGTCAACATCCCGAGATAATTATCTCGGCATGTCGACTTATTTGCGTTTAGGATGTCGTCATCCTGAGATAATTATGTCAGGATCTCAACATGTCGGATGGCACTTCCAGAGCTCCGTATGTTTGGTTTCAATAATCGCAATCATAAATTGCACCTGTTAAAGTATTATATATTTATTATGTGGTGCTCACGTTTTTGAGAATACAGCAACTTGGGGTTTATGTTCTACCGGGGATTTTGTTCGTGACCATGTTATTTGTGCTGGTTCGATCAGATCGAATCAAAAGTAACAACATAAGCCTTCAGATACCCCCTCCCCTTATCACTGTATCATAACTTTCATTCATTCCATTGCTTGCTTTTTAATAGAATTTATGGATACAGCTGTACATGTTTATTGACCTGCGTTTGAACATAAAAAACTACACAATCCCCACAAAAGAACCATTGGTAATAGTGTACAAGAGTTTGATTACGGCAAGGGTGGTGAAAGGGAATATTGGTATAGAATTGCGGTTTCGGGTAACCCCCATTTCAAGCGGAAATGAACACAGTCGTTATTATAGAGAAAGTACGAAAGCCCAATCGTGCTACTGAAGTATAATTATCAGCAAGAACGAATTCGTTATAGCGTTATTACGAATTAAGAAACCGTTAAAACGGATTAATAATTAATAATTCGTTGCAACGAATTAAGTAATCTGTTAAAACGAATTAATAATCCGATATAACGAATTAACAATTGGCCCATCTCCATGGTGCGACGCGCTGTACGGCCTGAACTGTGAACTATAGTCAACGGCCATAGTCACATCCGAAATCATCAATTCGGACTCGGCCGTGCAGTTGCACCATGGAGGTGGGCACTGGCCAACCTCATTGGTGTGACTGTGCCGTCTGTGCGGCCGTGTCAGACCATCGAAATAATCAATTCAGACACGGCCGTTCAGTCGTTATAACGGGTTATTAATTCGTTTTAACGAATTAGTTCCTGCTGACTTTAGTGGCACGATTGGGCTTTCGTAAGAAAGTGTCCGGGTCTGCAAGGGATGTCGGTATATGTTTCCTTCATGTCCGACCGCATGATAGTCCAATGATCCCTCCATCATAACTCGTCTTGCAATGAAGTGAAAACGATAATTACATGAAAAATGAAACACATTAACATTTCTTGGAATATGTCAAGACCAACACTCAGTTCAGACGCGAGGTGGGGGGGGGGGGGGGGGGTGGCTATCCACTCGCCAGTCCACTTGTGACAAATCCAATGCGGGATTTGAACTTTACTACACAGACAGAGAGACGGACTGTTGTATGGCCTAGCATCCGCTTGTGCTACAACCTGAACGGTAACGATCTCAGGAAACACACTATCCTGTCAAAGTTAACTTCTAAACAAAATGCTTGGCCATAATTTACAACATAAAACCAGGTTGGCTCAGTTGTTTCTTTCCCTGCCTTTCACCTCCGTAGACTCGGTTCAAATCCCACTCAGACCGGAGCCTTGCATGTGGATTGGGTTTTCAGTCCCTACCTGATTGCGTGGGTGTCTTCCTCCTCCCCCCTCCTACCCCCCTCCTTCCCCTCCCGCCATCTAAACCTTAACATTTCTTATCTCTCCCATCGGGCTAGCTCGGTGGTCTAGTGGTAAGACATCTGCTCTAGCAATGCAAAGGTCGTGGGTTCGAATCCCACCCGAGTGATTTGCGTGTGGATTTTTGTTTCACAGCCCTCGGGAAAGTACTGAGTATACAGTGCTTAACTCACATCGTGTAGGGTAAAAACAAAATTATATTCATTATCCCCGATGCAAAAATGTACATCTATTAAAAATCTATTTATCTCTTCCTATTCATCCTGATGATGAGTAATCAAACAATGAAGCGAAACCTATACAGGGTAACTTGCGTTTGGGTATTTCCCTGTCATATCTCACTGAACCTTCACTTAACAATATTGATTCAAGTCGAATTGATGAATACATAGGATTACAATGCGCTTGGAATATTCCATGGCCTATAATAATACTGAAAATTTCTATTCAGTGAAATCCGGTTCAAAATAACGGTTTTGTTCATTTACGTCACTTGGAGCTTTGATAACGGGAAGTAGAAGGATGAAATGTTACTTTCGATACAGCCAAACGGGAAATCCGATCATTGCATTAACATGTGAAGTGAGTCTCGTGATAATTCCCAAGCTATAGGTTGTAGGTTTGGGGGGGGGGGGGGGGGGGTAACTTTATTTTCTTTTTACAACATGTTTGTACTTACATTTACCGTAATCAATAATGTTCATCAGAACCTTTGGCATTCTTGCCTATATTATTTTTATTATGCAGACGTTTGCGGTTAACAAAGTTATTTTTCGATTGAAAAATTTATTATAGAAGCCTACTAGAATTTCCAAAACAACCCCACCTTTGATTCAAATAAGAGGAAAAAACACGTTTTGGAGAACGAACTTCAATTCAAAACGAAATGAGTAAATTGGTTTTGCCATATTGAAATATGGTGATATAGCGTGGTCAACATTTGCAACAATCAATTTAAATCGGTCTTTTCGACAGATGACACGTCAATTCTACCCAGCTTTTGGCGTACTTCTTCGTCACTGGACGTTACAAAGCCAGTGACTACGTAAAATATCACTGGACACTGGTAACATATCCCTGGACTGGCTCATTGGTATACGGAGCCCCTAACGGGTAAAAAATAACAATAATGTAATCAGGGAGAGTTTAAGAAAGGCCTTGGAACAATTTTATGCAGGTCTGATCAAAAGTGCTTTATTTCATATGAACAATGATAAACAATCTTTACACTAATTTGACTTAATATGTAATTTAAACCCGATCAATTAAGGCTACCAGATAATAGGGGCAGTCTGTAAAACATAATAAATGTAGAGAAAACATTATTACCGATTAATAAAAACCTTAACTACAACCGGTTTAGCAAAATAAATATTAGGCCTATGCAAACCGTCTAGTTAAACTATCATTTAGCTACGAAGATCACTGAATGCACTCAAACAGTTACTGTCATACGAGATCATTTAAATGCAAGTTCAAATGTTTCTTAGCAATCAATACGTGCATGCATGGAAAGGACTGCATTACAACCAAGTAATTAATTTAGATACTCGATGTATTAACTGTAGTTTCAAACATCATAATTTTTGTAATGTACGAGGATTTCTATAATCGCAAGCTGCCTCATAGGCCTAATACCTTCTAGTTTAAATAAAACTCTCCACATACAGCTGATAGTTAAATATTCCGTACCTTCAATAAATAACAGTGTCCTAACCTAACGTTGGTGGTTGTCTATTGGTACTTCACATCACGGTGGTCGGCATTTAACTGAAGACAAAATATGCCATATACATTCTGATAATTTGTGAAGTATGTGCATAATTTTGTAACATGAAAAATAGTAATTTGCTGAATAAATATTTATCTGATGTCTTCTATAATGCTCTAGAAATTACCGGTATTGTCTACACCTTGTAACTGGAAATAGCTTGACTGACATTGAATACAATTCTTACAAGCGGGTCATGAATTTGAATTTACTTAATAAATGCACAAAGGAATATGTTAAGTGTTAACTAGATGACATTTTAAACATGTGAAACAAATAATGCCATATTTCTCTAGCATTTCCACTAAGGACATTCTGTCGTGAATTTGAGGCCGAATCCTACGGATTATAATATTAACAAAATTAAGGCAATTGAATATTACACAATGTATTTACATTGCAGCGTTTCTGAAGGTTTGTTACAATCATTATTTTCTACATTTTAACTCGCCAATTCATCGCTTGAACGCCATACTGTTGCAAATAGGAGCATTAAATAAAACTTAGTCCCCAGAAGTCACAACGCATAAAAACTAATTCGGCTGAACTTAACAAACTAAGGAAACGGAAACATAACTGTTCCCTACAGTCGACCGCTCGTCTTGACGGCAAATGCAGGAATGAATCTCAAATTCCAGAAAAGGGAGTACATGAATGTTTAATCGACTCGTAGGTAAGTGGTGTTTGAAGCTTTGCATGGTGTTGAAAGTAAGAAGTAACTATAACTATAAATGTAAATAGTAGTGAACTTGCGGGTACAACCATGTGTATAATCTCTTTTGGGAGGAGTGTTGGCTCTGAAAAGAGCCGGTTTGGTCTCGACGTTTCGAACAGTATACTCTGCTCGTCTTCTCCTGAAGACGAGCAGAGTATACTGTTCGAAACGTCGAGACCAAACCGGCTCTTTTCAGAGCCAACACTCCTCCCAAAAGAGATTATACACATGGTTGTACCCGCAAGTTCACTACTATTTACATTTATAGTTATAGTTACTTCTTACGACTCGTAGGTATTTCAGCTATGACGTCCAGTCATATTCAAATGTTTGTATCTATTGGGTTCGAGTGCTCAGGAATTTACTTTACCAATTAGATGAATACTCTCCCAGTAGATTCATTATCCAACACATTCATTTATACACTCAACGCAACTCAGTATTTAATTTACGGGAGTGGCATTTACTAATAACTTAAAATACTTTCTATAGTACGTAATCAATGACCGAAACTTGAGGTCAGCTGGTTACAATAATAATAACACTGAAATTAGTTCGTGCCCTCGAAATATTATTTCATTCCCCCGAAATATAATTTCGTTACCTCTCTCGATTCGATCTCGGGAAATTTCGAGGGTGTCACGGCCGAGTGGATTAGAGCATTGGATTCAAGTTCTGGTGGCTAGTCATCATGGTGTGGGTTCGAGTCCCAGTCATGACGCTTGTGTCCTTGATCAAGATGCTATAATTGCTTCTCTTCACCCAGGGGTATAAATGGGTACCTGCGAAGATATTGTGTTTGAAAAGCATTCAGAGTGCCACGGCAGCTCGGGCTGTATACTCCCCAGGGAGCTGAGAAAGACTAAAGGATTTGTATTGGCCCAATGACCAGGGCACTTGTGTATAAAAAGCGCATTGAGACGTTATTGTAAAATGCGCTATATAAGAACTAGTTATTGGTATTAATATTATTAACGAAATGATATATTTCGAGGTATTACAACGAAATTATTTCAAGGGAAAGAAATAATATTTCGAGGTGACGAAACATTATAATTTTGATATATTTATTTAACTTTTCAATTTGTAGGCTAGGGCCTATTGTTTGCCTTTCCCTTTAGAGGCTCTGTACAAAGGTAAAATGACACCAAACCAACAAGATCAATCTAATCGTCGGCCAGTCTCAATTACATCTTTATTTATTTTTGGCCAAATCATGGACCACTAGCAGACTACCAAAATATCCTGAATACTGTCCAACCAGGCTTCATTCCCGGCGGGTCTCTTGCGAAACTCGACTTCCTAAATAACAGCGTGGCCTTGTTTTTATTATGCCATGATAAATGATGTACATAATTATATTATTGATAAGTCGGGATAAAAGAGATTAGGACTTAAATGGCCGTTTAAAATTGGTTTGTGGCTGATAAATCTCTTAAAATGCTTTCAGGGAAAGAATGTTTGGAAAAACGCAATTCAGTGAAAATCGGGCCTTACAACTTGAAGCCTAATCCGAGTAGTATAAACTAATCGATCAGTGCATTCCTTCACAAATGCTTTGGTCGGGAGGAAGGTTATTTACCCTTGTCATTATGTCATGGACTGTGTGGGGGCGTAGTTCTGAAACTGGGAGATACGTTGCCGTGATTACGGCAAACAGACTGACGCACTGATCGAGAACATTTTATCTTATCATTTGCTGGACATCATCAGACATCATGGAATAATAATCAAGTTAGTTCCATGGAGTGACACCAAAAGTGACAAAAAAACTTGAGACACTCGAAACTGTCATTAGCAATAATATTCCCTCCATTTCGAAACTTTCAGTATCAAAGTTATCACACGGTAGGACTACTTGCTTCCTGGTTTTGAAAAGTGCTAAAAGCAGGCACAGGTCTAAGTTCTGAAAAACGAGATAATGTTGCTTTGTATGAATGATTCCAACATACGAATAAACACTTTTAAAAAGAAGTCTATTTTGCCTATGTTGCCCGATCCCAGGTGTGAGTATGTCTAGGGGCCTATACTATTCAAAACCCGTAAAGAATTTGGAGAGAGAAGTTAACTTGGTGAACTTAGTGCTTTATGCACCGGTACCCCCAACTATTTTCACTCTTGAAATTGATTTTCTTCATGTTTTTGAGTCATATGCGCTCATTCATTTTGTATTTCATGCATTTATTGTGTTTATATTCTTCCTGTGTATAGGCCTACATGGTATACTATACCTTGGAAATCTACAGTGTACAAGTTGAATTGGCCTACCAGATGACCTCATTGGTCATTTTCTGATTTTGATATTGAACACAATTGCTCTTATATAAAATAATAAATAAACATAACAAACAAAAACAACAACAAATATTGAAAATCAAAAAAATACTTTGTACTACATTGTAGTCTACGCTGTAGGCACTTAATACACAACCGGCGCAGACCTAAGATTTATTTTAAGCTGGGGACACACCTTTCGTTTTTGGAACCGTTTAAATGTTTAAATGTAGGATATTCACTTCAAAGGTGGTCATGTTTTTGAGATCTCACCGAAAAACCGGAGCGAATATTTCCACGCGGGAAGAATATTCCCTATAGGAATACACAATCTGAGAAGCGTTACGGCCGTAAGGGGCCACAGGACACGTTTAAATATAAACAGCATTCTAGCCAGGATTGGTAGCGAAGAGCAAATGCGAAGCCTTGTGGGAATTCGGCTCTCGGATATGAATATGTATGAGGTAAAGTAAAACATTATTGACATTGACAACATTTGGCGAACCACCTGAGTGTAGCGATCCGTATGGTGATTATGTGATCATCGTTGGTTTTATAGACGGTGGTGCTGAAAAGTCATAATTTCAGAGTGAAAATGGATTTCAAGTTTGTCAATCAACACAGTTAAATTACACGTATGGTTCAGGGTTACTAAGAAGCCTACTTGCTGAAAAATGTGGTTATCGATACCATTTCCTTACCCCGGAAGTCCAAACTAATTCGCTTTCTGGGTGTCCAAAGTTGTTTCGGTTGCAAGGACTATTCTTAAACGGAAGCAAACTGCGTAAAATGTGCCACTGTGTTGAAAAAATACACAAAACCTCTTGAACGCTTCGAGAACTAGCCCTTGAGTTTAAATTTGTTGTTCATGGCGGTTTTAATTTCCTTGTTGCCCTCACCGTATTGATCAAATTTGAGTATGCTTTCCTCAAGCGGCGTTGACATGCTTTAGTGATACATTTTACCTGCATATACACGTCTTAGGGTAGGTTCGCATTTCTCGTTTACATCGCATTTTATCACTGAAGCTTACACACACAAACAAGATGGTTAAAAATGATGGTTTGTCCACTGAAAGGTAGCAGTTATAATTTCAAACGAGCAGGCGAACCTCATGTGGCAATTTCACTGCCCTTTATCGCCCGATCTATTGTTAAAGTTTCAAATAAATCAGAAGAAAGTCAACATTTAAAATAAATACACCATACAGCATTTAGTATTGCATTTTCTTTTATCAACTTTCATTGAATTTATATACTATAAATTTTTACCAATCTTGAATAGGCAAAATTTATGATTTTACAGGCAGGCGCCATAGGAAATGCATCGCCCATGTATTTATTTAAGTATGAAAGAACACAAAACCCTATAGCTCTAGCTAGACTTCCCTTTCCAATGCGTTAAAAATACTTACAAAATTTGATTTATACATCAATAATTTGTTAAATATTTTTCAGTGATTGATACGTTACAAGAAAAAGTTTTATCACTGAACTTTAACACGCTGGGAGGTCAACGAAGGCTTGAACACTTGCGCACACATTAACTTGACATTGTCATCATTATGTTGCTTGTACTTATAAAACATGTTTATAACGTAACAGCTGTTAGCTTCTACAATGCAAAACTTAATGCTGTGGCCACCCAACACATCAAACCAACATCAAACACGTCATACTACCACCCAACACGTCATACTACCACCCAACAGGTCATACTACCACCCAACACGTCATACTACCACCCAACATTTCATACTACCATCCAACATGTCATACTACCACCCAACACGTCATACTACCATCCAACACGTCATACTACCATCCAACACGTCATACTACCATCCAACACGTCATACTACCATCCAACACGTCATACTACCATCCAACATGTCATACTACAACCCAAAACACCATACTGCCACCCAACACATCATAGTCCAACATAGACGATATTCCAACACGTCATACTACGCATCATACTACCACCCAACATGTCATACTTCCACCCAACACATCATACTACCATCCAACATGTCATACTTCCACCCAACACGTCATACTTCCATCCAACACGTCATATACCACCCAAAACACCATACTGCCACCCAACACATCATAATATCGTCGAACACGTCATACTGCCACCCAACACGTCATTTTGCCACCCAACACCATGCTTTCGCTTCCACTGCTTCAAACACTTTGTTTGGATTAATTTATAAAAGGGCTAGGCCTGTAGACAGGCAATATTGGTCAACATTGTCTAAACAGCCAGAGAGGTTTAGAGGAAAACATTCAAATAGTCAAATCATTATCTGATTTTTCTTTTGGACATCCCTGTGGATAGTTGAATATTTTTCTGTGCACCTCCTACAAGCGGGGTAAAAGCTCGATTCAAAACTTTTGGAAACAATCTGGTAAATTAGAAATAAAGTTAAAATTCAACATTTAATCAATCAAGAAAGCTCAAGAGATTTTCGGAATATTTTGCTTTAATTACGCTATGTGTAGATTCTCCTCAGACATAGCATTAATTGTTCACTATATTGACATCACAGTCTAAGGCCAATTTGATACTGTTACTTGGTAAATGGCTTAGCAAGAAGGAACCAGTAGCAATGTATTGGTTTGGGGGATTCGTTTCCCTTGAAACATTTGTCTGTATGAGCAAATGTCTGTGCTTAAAGAAAACTGAAATTGGGCAATAAGCCAACTTCATAAAAATGTTTTTTAAAGCACAGTTCATGAAAATATGATCAAGTGATATATGATAGGATGCTGTATGCAAAATGTCTGCCAGGTCAAAAATGACATGAAGAATTACTCTACAATAACAACACATCATTATGTACATTACCAAAAAAGTTCAGGCATTTATAAAAAATACATTTTTATTAATCTTACAAACCCCAGGCCTTTTTTTCTGTGTAGAAAACCTTACAAATCTTCCCTTTTTAAAGAAAAAAGCCTATGGTGTGGGATATTTAACAAGTAAACATATGTAACATGTGGAGATATCATTTCAGAGTTTCATTTGCTTACTTTCCTCTCATGGACTTCCTGTAACAAGGAAAACGAAAGCTCTGGGACAGTGAAATTTCCTGGTTTCTTCAAAACTAAATATTTACAAGGAATTCAGTCAGGAAAACATTCTAGCTCTAGAATCAAGGTCAACATTGGCCCTGGTAAGATACCAGTCTCCATTGCACTACACTGTTGAAAGCATTAGAGAGGAATCCAACCTGGGCTAGGTCAACATGTCTACTGACTGGACTTGGGGGTTAGTAGGTTTGTCTCCATTTTTAACTAATAAATTAAAAACTAACTTGACAAATTAATATATAATCAAATAATGATTGGCACTTTAGGAGTAACTGAAACAGTAGGGGACTTTCGGGACGCTAGGTGGCAGCAGACTTACCAGGTAAATCCATTGTTCTCGGTAATGTTTACTGCCATCCAGCGCTCAAAAGTCTCCAATTACGGTTCACAACTCTTTAACACGCACCTAATACATGATCCCACAAAATGACAACATAACAAGTATACATGTAATGATGACACAAATAAATGCTGTGTGAACAGCTTGTATTTTTAGTAATAGTGACCTGATCAATTGACAACCTTAAAGGACAAGACTTTGTAACGTTCAGGCCCTCCTTCCAGATGCTTCATGGCATGTCAACCATTACACAATGCCTCCTGACCAGCGATGTAAATAGGAGCCCCATTTGTTAGTCTCCTTTTCAGTCACTTCCCCATCTTCTTCTAAAAAGAATAAAAACCACAGCAAATTCAACACATTAAAAAAGGGTAAGATTAGGCCCACATAGGACTTATAAGTCATATATAAAGTTTCAGTTGAGAAAAAATCATTGCTATGCATATTTAATTAAAATAAAACAAATTCATGTAATACAAATCAGACTCATCTGAACATTATTATAAAAATATATAACATGTATTGAGGTCAAGCTTAGGGTCAGACTTGCCTTCAATGCAGTTGTTGATAAATCTGGATCCATTCTTGATAATCAAGTTGGGATTATTTTGGGGTGAAAATGTCAAAGGTCAAGGTCACAGTGGCGATTTTTTGGTAAGTGGTTCCGAACCATAACTCCAGTTAGAAGTGATATTTGGACTTGTAAATTGAATGAGGGTTTATGGGGAAAGATGGAATTATTTTTGTGGTGAAAAGGTCAAAGGTCTAGATCACGAAGGTAAGTTAATTCAACAGATCAAATGTCAAGGTTATATTGCTAATGTGTACGAACATGGTCTGGTGATATCTGTAATTAGCTAGAATGTATTAAGGGCTGAGGGGTTTCAAAAGCATCACTGTTGTTTTATTTATTTTGTGTGGACAGTATGCACAGAGAGGAACACTGTTTGATTGACCTAGAGGGTGATAGTACACACTGACCTTCTATTACAGCTATCATTTCCTCTCTTTCCTTGTCACTCAATTGCAGCATGGTAGTTAAAACAGGAACCAAGTGTTGCCTCTCACCTGGCTTAGCAGGAACTAAGAACTGGAGTTAACAGTAAAGAGTTGTATTTAGCATTACTGACTATCAGTTAGTATCTCAATGCAGGATACAATTAAGTTGCATCAATGCTTTAACAACCTAAAGTAAAACCTAAGAATTCTTAAACAAAACACTTTTAGAAGTCAGTGAGTTGTGAATTAACGTTACTGAGTTCAAGCAGATATGGGTATCTTGTTTGTGTGACACTGTTTTACCATAAACCACTATCACAGCAAACAAACTGACTCAAACACAAAGCAAGCTTTTTCTTGTCAGATTTCACAAGAAACTGTAAACCTCTATCTTGCCTTAAACATGTGTAATAGTAATTGATTTTGAAGTACAATAAATGGATTTGGTAAACTTACATGTACATACAAATGTATGACAGAACAAACACCATCTTAGCCCAAACCTCTCTTACACCCACATGGCACCAATGCTTACAATCAACCCAATACTACCCTCAACCAACAACCACCATCTTAGCCCAAACCTCTCTTATACCCACATGGCACCAATGCTTACAATCAACCCAATACTACCCTCAACCAACAACCACCATCTTAGCCCAAACCACTCTTATACCCACATGGCACCAATGCTTACAATCAACCCAATACTACCCTCAACCAACAACCACCATCTTAGCCCAAACCTCTCTTATACCCACATGGCACCAATGCTTACAATCAACCCAATACTACCCTCAACCAACAACCACCATCTTAGCCCAAACCACTCTTATACCCACATGGCACCAATGCTTACAATCAACCCAATACAACCCTCAACCAACAACCACCATCTTAGCCCAAACCTCTCTTATACCCACATGGCACCAATGCTTACAATCAACCCAATACTACCCTCAACCCACAAACACCATCTTAGCCCAAACCTCTCTTATACCCACATGGCACCAATGCTTACAATCAACCCAATACTACCCTCAACCCACAAACACCATCTTAGCCCAAACCTCTCTTATACCCACATGGCACCAATGCTTACAATCAACCCAATACTACCCTCAACCAACAACCACCATCTTAGCCCAAACCACTCTTATACCCACATGGCACCAATGCTTACAATCAACCCAATACTACCCTCAACCAACAACCACCATCTTAGCCCAAACCTCTCTTATACCCACATGGCACCAATGCTTACAATCAACCCAATACTACCCTCAACCCACAAACACCATCTTAGCCCAAACCTCTCTTATACCCACATGGCACCAATGCTTACAATCAACCCAATACTACCCTCAACCAACAACCACCATCTTAGCCCAAACCACTCTTATACCCACATGGCACCAATGCTTACAATCAACCCAATACTACCCTCAACCAACAACCACCATCTTAGCCCAAACCTCTCTTATACCCACATGGCACCAATGCTTACAATCAACCCAATACTACCCTCAACCAACAACCACCATCTTAGCCCAAACCTCTCTTATACCCACATGGCACCAATGCTTACAATCAACCCAATACTACCCTCAACCAACAACCACCATCTTAGCCCAAACCTCTCTTATACCCACATGGCACCAATGCTTACAATCAACCCAATACTACCCTCAACCCACAACCACCATCTTAGCCCAAACCTCTCTTATACCCACATGGCACCAATGCTTACAATCAACCCAATACTACCCTCAACCCACAACCACCATCTTAGCCCAAACCTCTCTTATACCCACATGGCACCAATGCTTACAATCAACCCAATACTACCCTCAACCCACAACCACCCTCATAGCCCAAACCACTCTTACACCCACATGGCACCAATGCTTACAATCAACACAATACTACCCTCAACCAACAACCACCATCTTAGCCCAAACCTCTCTTATACCCACATGGCACCAATGCTTACAATCAACCCAATACTACCCTCAACCCACAACCACCATCTTAGCCCAAACCTCTCTTATACCCACATGGCACCAATGCTTACAATCAACCCAATACTACCCTCAACCCACAACCACCATCTTAGCCCAAACCTCTCTTATACCCACATGGCACCAATGCTTACAATCAACCCAATACTACCCTCAACCCACAACCACCCTCATAGCCCAAACCACTCTTACACCCACATGGCACCAATGCTTACAATCAACACAATACTACCCTCAACCAACAACCAACCTCATAGCCCAAACCTCTCTTATACCCACATGGCACCAATGCTTACAATCAACACAATACTACCCTCAACCAACAACCAACCTCATAGCCCAAACCTCTCTTATACCCACATGGCACCAATGCTTACAATCAACACAATACTACCCTCAACCAACAACCAACCTCATAGCCCAAACCTCTCTTACACCCACATGGCACCAATGCTTACAATCAACCCAATACTACCCTCAACCAACAACCACCATCTTAGCCCAAACCTCTCTTATACCCACATGGCACCAATGCTTACAATCAACCCAATACTACCCTCAACCAACAACCACCATCTTAGCCCAAACCTCTCTTATACCCACATGGCACCAATGCTTACAATCAACCCAATACTACCCTCAACCCACAACCACCCTCATAGCCCAAACCTCTCTTATACCCACATGGCACCAATGCTTACAATCAACCCAATACTACCCTCAACCCACAACCACCCTCATAGCCCAAACCACTCTTACACCCACATGGCACCAATGCTTACAATCAACCCAATACTACCCTCAACCCACAACCACCCTCATAGCCCAAACCTCTCTTATACCCACATGGCACCAATGCTTACAATCAACCCAATACTACCCTCAACCCACAACCACCCTCATAGCCCAAACCACTCTTATACCCACATGGCACCAATGCTTACAATCAACCCAATACTACCCTCAACCCACAACCACCCTCATAGCCCAAACCTCTCTTACACCCACATGGCACCAATGCTTACAATCAACCCAATACTACCCTCAACCAACAACCAACCTCATAGCCCAAACCTCTCTTATACCCACATGGCACCAATGCTTACAATCAACCCAATACTACCCTCAACCCACAACCACCCTCATAGCCCAAACCACTCTTACACCCACATGGCACCAATGCTTACAATCAACCCAATACTACCCTCAACCCACAACCACCCTCATAGCCCAAACCTCTCTTATACCCACATGGCACCAATGCTTACAATCAACCCAATACTACCCTCAACCCACAACCACCCTCATAGCCCAAACCTCTCTTATACCCACATGGCACCAATGCTTACAATCAACCCAATACTACCCTCAACCAACAACCACCCTTATAGCCCAAACCTCTTATACCCACATGGCACCAATGCTTACAATCAACCCAATACTACCCTCAACCAACAACCAACCTCATAGCCCAAACCAGGAGGGTGGCTAGGAGGGTGGCTATGAGTTTTGGGATGTGTACTGGAATGGTTGTATTAGGGTTGATTGTGGGTATGTTGTGGTTGGTGATATTGGGATGGCTGTGGTTATCTGGGTTGGTAATTTAGTATAACTAAAGTAACTGTGCATCAATGGTGAAATTTGAGAATTCTTAAACCATTTGTATTGCAGTGAGTTACATTAAATGGGGACAATGCAAATCTCAAAAGCCTTCAGATTTTATAGAAACAAAGCTGATATGAACCTAATTACCTTCATGACTACATTTTTAAGGTATTCCATATTGGAGATTGCATTCTCTCTCTGTTGATTTCTTTCCAGTCTTCTGATTTCCTCTTTCAAGACTTTGGCTTGTTCAGTCAGACGCATGATAGTTGCTTCATTATCACTCATTATCTATTCAAGAAAGGGGGATGTCAATAGAGCCTGGAGTATATAGGTTCAGATAATTAATCCTAACAAGGACAGAAACCCACTTTAGGTGAAAGGCTGGAATGATATTGTTCCTGTCTTAAAATGGCGGTTCTGAAAATTGTTGATTTTCTAGCCAGACTTTCTGAAAAGTTTAAATGTCTGACGCCCAAATCGGCTGTTTAACTTCGGTTTTGTAAAACAAGCGGAAACTGCCAAGAACACACTACTTTGTACAGTGTTTTTCAGTTTTCTACAACAGTACAAAAGAAGAAAGAAGAGGAAATCAGCTGATCAGCTAAAAAGTTGCATGCCTGCAAAATACTGAGACAAAGCTTTCATTATACTGATGCCTAAAATGAAAAGTGACTGACCTCATTGAAATGTTCTAGTTTTTTCCTTGTGGATGCCAACTCAGCTTTAAGATGTTCCTCTTCAGCTGTAGAGCCTGTCAAACTGACCACACTGAGTGCAGTTGAATCAATGGATGACTCACTGAGTAGTTGAGATAGTGGAATCATAGGAGCATTACTGGTCGTGGAGGATATACGCTGTTTGGCTGCACTTGATTCACCATCTGTGTTCTCCATACCCTGAGGATGTAGAGGAATAAGGGTCAAATGCTTTGTCTCTTTTCGACTTTTTTTACATCATAAAACTCCCATAGGGATGAATGTTTGACTGACGTTTTCTAAAGGTGATTATATCAGCTTCATGCCTGCTTGATCCACTACATGTATGTGTGGTTTCTATACCTTGTTGGAAAGGGTTTCAAGTATGATAGACTAGATTCTGTCTTGCCCGACATCAACAATTAAATGTCAGTTCTGATCTTACCTCTCCTTGTTCTCTCTCCTCTAAGGTGGGCCTAGCAAGTGCTGCATCCTGTATACCCTCTTTAAGGTCCATACCAGTCCTGGCCAGCCCTTGGCTACGTTGCTGCTGGAATGCCTGCTGCTGCTCATTCTGTATGCGATATACCTGGTTCTCCATCATGTCTAGTTGCTGTTGCAGTGATGCAACAGTACAGTGATGTTCATCCTGTAGTTGATGCATCTGTGTCTGTTGGGTGACATAGTATACAAATATTGACTGCATTGAATACAATGGTTAACTCTTTGCCTCTAGAGGTGATCCCTGGAGTGTACATATTCCCAAGGCGCAGCGAAGCCAAGGGAAAATAGATTAGTCCGGGGAGCACGAAGGAAGTCGTTGTTTTGACAATAGCACTTGACATAGTCAAGTTGTTTTTATAACAACCCATACATATATTGAGCCAAGACGTTTAGGTACCAATAAGCTATCGCTGATACAAAAATAATACACTTGTTGCTACAGGTTTAGTACATTGCTTTGCAAAGCCTTCTAGAAAAACTAAGACATAGGCCTATCATGTGACCTGCTCTAAAATATTCACCATGTTCACAATGCAGAATCTATGTAAGGGGTGTTTAAAAGTCAATACAACATGAAATATAAACTGTATAATTGTATTACCCAGTTTATTTGTAACTTTCCTGTAACTACACAATGTTAAGAAATACACACTTTAGCAAACTTTTGTTTAGAAGTTTGTTTGCAATTCATCGGTAACTGTTGCCCTATCCTCTGTCAATCAATGGTTGGTATTCTTGCTATTGAGTATCTCTAAGACTAACCTTAAAGGCGTTTGTGAGTGCTTCGTTCTGCGCAGTGAGTTCCCTGATGGCTTCATGATGCTGAATATTACCTGACTCACTCTCCATACGAAGCTTGTTCATCCTGTCAGAGAATGAAGACAATCATAGTCATCCAGGATGTTAGAAGCATGGAGGAATACACAGTGTTGATGAACACATACTACACACACATGCAATACGCTCATTGAGGAATACACAAGATTAATACCTCTACTAAGGTATTCCTACTTCACCTACCTAACACAGCTTGACACAATGAAAGGGAGATGGGGGGGGGGGGGGGGGTGGGGGGGGGGGCTGTTGGTGAGATTTGAAAACTTACTTTTCTCGCCACATAGATTCCTTGTTTTGAGCATCTTGCACCATGTCGCTGTGTCTCTGCAGCAGACGATCATGTTCATCCTGCAAAAGTTCTAGCTCTGTAGATGATGTCTTCAACTCATTCCTAAATAAATATAGAATACCACTTTCTCAACACTTCTACAAATGTAAAGCTAGACAATAGTAACTACATCTATATTAGCCGTGAGGTTTACATATTACCATTAAACTAAAAACATGTTAATATAACTCTATGTAATCACCTAAAAACATCACTAAAAATCATTTTAAAACTGTTTTGCAAAAATTGTTTTTTTAAAACCTCATTCTAAATCTTTCACAGATTAATTTCGCAGTCCCTTAAGGTGATCCCCTGGCTGCCGCTTCTCAGGTTGTATCGTAAATTTAGGTGTGATCCCTGGCTACACATCAGCTAACGGTTGCATGGCTTCTGACTGGCACCCCCAAACAAAGATATTGATAAATAGGGAGACCACCAACATAGGGCTAGATTCCTCAATTGGTAGAGCGCTGGCACATTAAACTCTGGAGGTAGTGGATAAAATCCCGCTCTAGTCAATTTATCTTTGTTCAACCCAAAAAGATGAAATTGAGCAGACCTTTAACCATCCCCAGTATACTACTGACCTGATTTGTTGAAGCTTGGTCTTGAGCTGCTTATTGACTTTCTCAAGATGATCTTTTTCTTGCATCTCTGTTTCCATGACTACATGAGAACTTTCTCTAGTCTTCTGCTGTTTCAATACACTGTGAACTCTCACCTTGAGGTCAAAAAACAAACTGCCTGATAATTCATCACAATAACAAAGCCCCTTTAAACATTGAATCAAACGGCCTTCCACTGTTTTTTACTAGTCTGTAAAGCAAACAAACTAATAAGTCTTAATTTCAGAAACCATGTATTCATACTTGAAATTTTTGATGGGTCACATCAATTGCTTAAGTAGGAGGACACAAACCTGTAGTCTTAACCTTATACAAAAACCTAATCCCTAAAATAAAGTTCAAATCCCTCCCCCACTCAACCCATCCTACCAACAGGATTCTCAAATCAGATCCTTCCAATCCATCCCCCACTCAACCCATCCTACTGACAGGATTCTCAAATCAGATCCTTTCAATCCCTCCCCCACTCAACCCAACCCACCAACAGGATTCTCAAATCAGATCCTTCCAATCCATCCCCCTCTCAACCCATCCTACTGACAGGATTCTCAAATCAGATCCTTCCAATCCATCCCCCACTCAACCCAACCCACCAACAGGATTCTCAAATCAGATCCTTCCAATCCATCCCCCACTCAACCCATCCTACTGACAGGATTCTCAAATCAGATCCTTCCAATCCATCCCCCACTCAACCCAACCCACCAACAGGATTCTCAAATCAGATCCTTCCAATCCATCCCCCACTCAACCCAACCCACCAACAGGATACTCAACCCATCCTACTGACAGGATTCTCAAATCAGATCCTTCCAATCCCTCCCTCACTCAACCCAACCTATCGACAGGATTCTCAAATCAGATCCTTCCAATCCATCCCCACTCAACCCAACCTATCAACAGGATTCTCAAATCAGATCCTTCCAATCCATCCCCCTCTCCAGTGTTCTCCACAGACTTTTTCTTTGGGAGGGCGGTATGACGTCATCAAAATGGCGCCCGTTGGTTTATGACGTCATCGCACGTGAAAGGAAAAAACACCCGAGATAATCCTTTTCTTAAAAATAATCTTATTAACCCCCGGGCCCCGACACTATAATAAGGAGAATGATTGACATCCATTTCATTCTGTCGAAACAACCTTGTTGTAAAACTAATTCAAAACCTACAATTTGTTATACATTTTGCTTTGTGCGCCGCGCCAAAAACATCAGAGGGATATGCCGCTCAGTGTTGGATTTTAGAAAGCTGGATTTCTATGCGTTGGTGGTGATCGGATAGCCCACACACGTGCAATTTTCGAAACAGAAAAAAAATAAAAAATTACAAAAAAACATTTTTTGGACGATCTTATCCCCTAATTTCTGCCCTCAATAATACCTTTTTCATCAACAACCATTTTCATGGATTTGTGATTAGAGGTTCCGTTGTTTAGAACTTAGTATTCAATAAAATCGTCGAAATTCAACGATCGGTAAACAACGCACGGTACGCACATTGAGAACAAATTCAATGAACTTTGCCCCGCAACGCCCTCTATCGGCAAAAGTTGTCAATGTTTGAATATCCTTCAAGGCTGTACATTGTACCAATCTGCGTGAGGCGTGCGGCACAGTGTGTTGCAATTGCAATTCTTTATCGGCTCGTGAACGTGTACTGCGTTGGAGTCTAGCAAGCTCTCTTATCAGATCCTTTCAATCCCTCCCCCACTCAACCCATCCTACTGACAGGATTCTCAAATCAGATCCTTCCAATCCATCCCCCACTCAACCCAACCCACCAACAGGATTCTCAAATCAGATCCTTTCAATCCCTCCCCCACTCAACCCATCCTACTGACAGGATTCTCAAATCAGATCCTTCCAATCCCGCCCCACTCAACCCAACCTACCGACGGGATTCTCAAATCAGATCCTTCCAATCCATCCCCCACTCAACCCAACCCACCAACAGGATTCTCAAATCAGATCCTTTCAATCCCTCCCCACTCAACCCAACCTATTTACAGGATTCTCAAATCAGATCCTTCCAATCCCTCCCTCACTTAACCCAACCTATTTACAGGATTCTTGAATAAGATCCTTCCAATCCCTCCCCCACTCAACCCATCCTACTGACAGGATTCTCAAATCAGATCCTTCCAATCCCGCCCCACTCAACCCAACCTACCGACTGGATTCTCAAATCAGATCCTTTCAATCCCTCCCCCACTCAACCCAACCTAACCTATCGACAGGATTCTCAAATCAGATCCTTCCAATCCATCCCCCACTCAACCCAACCCACCAACAGGATTCTCAAATCAGATCCTTTCAATCCCTCCCCACTCAACCCAACCTATTTACAGGATTCTCAAATCAGATCCTTCCAATCCCTCCCTCACTTAACCCAACCTATTTACAGGATTCTTGAATAAGATCCTTCCAATCCCTCCCCCACTCAACCCAACCTATCGACAGGATTCTCAAATCAGATCCTTTCAATCCCTCCCCACTCAACCCAACCTATTTACAGGATTCTTGAATAAGATCCTTCCAATCCCTCCCCCACTCAACCCAACCTATCGACAGGATTCTCAAATCAGATCCTTCCAATCCATCCCCCTCTCAACCCATCCTACTGACAGGATTCTCAAATCAGATCCTTCCAATCCCTCCCCACTCAACCCAACCTATCGACAGGATTCTCAAATCAGATCCTTTCAATCCCTCCCCACTCAACCCAACCTATTTACAGGATTCTTGAATAAGATCCTTCCAATCCATCCCCCTCTCAACCCATCCTACTGACAGGATTCTCAAATCAGATCCTTCCAATCCCGCCCCACTCAACCCAACCTACCGACGGGATTCTCAAATCGGATCCTTTCAATCCCTCCCCCACTCAACCCAACCTACAGACAGGATTCTCAAATCAGATCCTTTCAATCCATCCCCCTCTCAACCCATTGTACTGACAGGATTCTCAAATCAAATCCTTTCCATCCCTCCCCCACTCAACCCAACCTACCGACATGATTCTCAAATCAGATCCATCCAATCCTGCCCCACTCAACCCAATCTACAGACAGGATTCTCAAATCAGATCCTTCTAATCCATCTCCCACTCAACCCAACCTATTGCGGGATTCTCAAATCAGATTATCCCTCCCCCACTCAACCCAACCTACCAACAGGATTCTCAAATCAGATCCTTCCAATCCCTCCCCCACTCAACCCAATCTACCGACAGGATTCTCAAATCAGATCCTTCAAATCCCTCCCCCACTCAACCCAACCCACCAACAGGATTCTCAAATCAGATCCTTCCAATCCCTCCCCCACTCAACCCAATCTACCGACAGGATTCTCGAATCAGATCCTTTCGATCTTGCCCACCACTCAACCCATTCTACTGCCAGAATTTTCAAATCAGATCCGCCCAATCCATCCCCACTCAACCCAACCTACTGACAGAATTCTCGAATCAGATCCTTCCAATCTCTCTTCTCACTAACCCTTTATTAACCCATCCATTGAGATATGGTAGAGCCAGCTGATTGCTGTTTCTCAACAACCAATGGCATGAAATATATGTAAGTTACACTTCTGAAGATCGAATGAAACTTTTAAAAATGGAATTTTGTTCTGTGGTTGTATATTACCTTATAGTTTTCAAATTCACCCTTTGTTCGAGTCATCTCTTGATGCACTAATTCCAGATCTTCACTCAGAGTTTGATTCTTCTGCTCCAAGACTCTGACCGTCCGCAGGTTGCCATCATTAGAAGCACGTAACTGAGAAAGAAACTTTCAGTCAAAACATTTTCCTGACTTTGCAACTCTCTTCTGGGACACAGTTGAAAACATGAATAGTTCAATGCAGCTACATTTTGACTTTTACCATTGGTTTCCTGTGTTTATCCAATAATGTTTATAACTTTTGAAACTATCAGGACTGCAAACAAACACAAGTTTTATCCTAGTTTCAGTCAATGAAAAGGGTCATGTTCAGAAATTAAAGTTTTCCATGTTTGTCAATGTTTACATACTAACTACCATCGCTCGAACACATTGAAAGTTTTGCTTTATTGTTATTTATTTTTTTCAGATTTTTTCATTGGGAACTGATCTTTATAGAGTCTGCAAAAGCAATCATGTCTGGAAGTACAGTGTTGCCTGGTCTCTTAAAGGATTATTAAAGATACAAACTTCCATGTACATGTTTAGAATGTATGTTGCATTGTTATATCTCAGCTAACGAGACATGTTTTGAAGTTCACATCAAGAAAAACTATTAAAGACGGCTGGAGTGTATAACTATAAGAGCCATCTTTTATGACAGCTCATCATTTACTACCAGCTCCTTTCCTATTTTTGTAAACATTACGTAACCTCCCCTTTAGAAACTCACAACCGACCAAACCTGGTATCTGGCTGGATGGCTATCTATCCTTTTGGTACTTTTCGAAAGAGGAAATCTGTTGGGACATTGGATGAATCTAACAAAGATGTGACAACCATCCTGCCTGAAGGATTCCTAATGCATTTTTTTCAACAGAAAACAAATATAAGCTGGTATATATCTCAAACTAATTATATTTGTGAAAAGATTTATGGATTTCTTTTTTGACCTGTAGAAATCAATAAAGGAATGGCAGAGAATTGTTACTTTTGGCATGGTGGAGAGTTTGTTTGCTTGGCTGCCCTTGGGTGTGCACTGATACTGGGTATAGATAAGGTTGTTCTACTGGTTAAGTTAGTACTGTATTGAACAAAATAATCTAATGAATTGCTTGAACATGTTTGAGGTAAAATTAGGGTACCATAGTCTTCTTATTTAGATGCACTACTGACTTCTCATTGTTAACTTAAATTGAAGGTTTATAATCCCCGCCCCCTAAAAAGAAAAAAAAACCACCCATATTCTTTTTCACCGTCGGGCAGGGAACCATTACCATGAAAAACACACATTTCAATCAATTGCCGACCCAGATTTTGAGTTGGATTTTGTAATACTGCACTGATCATTGCAAAACATGTTAGGAACATGTTACAGTTGATTATGTCATCAATTGCACATCACGTGATCTTGTAGTTATCCTGAAAAAAAAGATCGTCCACCATTTTTTTTTTCAATTGGCCACAAAATCTGGAAAGTTTACAGCAGATCTTAGACCTTTAAGAGTGAACAAGCAATGCACAAGTTTCTATAGAGCAGAGGTAAGCTGTTTTTGATTAAAGACAGAAAACAAAACTGCAAATGGAGCGAAAGCAACTGCCAGAGAGTGTAGTGAATGTGATGATTTTGTTCCCATCTGCTGACCGAAAACAACAGCACAGACCGGATCTCTTCATTTGATCTCGATACTTTTATGCTCTGTTTTGTTATTGTTTTCTAATGAAAAAGTAAGCTTTATACAAGGCCAAGTTGATTGTCCTGGGTTTTTTTCGAGGGCATTTTTATTTTTTATGATTTTTCAAGGAGGAAAGGGTTTGATTAAAAAATTCCTGGCTTTGAAGAACTTAGACGTCTTGAATATGGGTAAACTAAATCAATCATCGAAAGAATGGTGCCAAGATGAAGCGAAAATACATGACAAATTTAGTCTTTTGGGGACAAAAATATTAAATTATTATTATTTTTTATAAAGGAATCTGTGAGCTTCGTCCATTTTTCCGCAATCACAGAAAGTCATTGGCTCTTCTCATGTCATGTCTTTTGTGGCATGTCACGGCCAAGCAGTTAGGAATGCTGGACTTGGGCTCTGGTGTTTCTGATGAGCAGAGTGTGGGTTCGAGTCCTGGTTGCGTCACTTGTGTCCTTAAGCATGACACTTTACCAAAATTAGTTTGTCCTTTGGATGGGACATTAAGCTGCAGGTCCCTATACTAACATTGGTCATGCACATAAAAGAACCCAGAACACTTATCAGGTTCACATAGCAAGCACCCTTGTTTACAGGTTTGCTCAGGCTTGCGAGCTACAATGATTAAGTTCACTTATGAGGCATCCTTGGTTTTATTACCAGAAATATAAATAATAATAATAGCTTTTGAAAGTAATTCCAACAATCACTAGACTTAACGTGTTTGTGACAACAAACACTAGGTGTTCGGGTATCGCTGGTGGGCTCACTGCTGTTTTAATGCGTAAGCTATATCATTGAATCGCTGAAAACAATCCTGATAGCTTTTGAAATATTAGAGAAAGTAAAGTATAAATAGGTTACACAAGAAATAAAGGGCTGCTAAAAAAAATTTTTTTTTTATAAATAACCTTTTGTTTAGCCAAATTTGAAAACCTATGACATCATTATGAAGTTAGAAAGTTTTTAGCGAGACATAGGCATTTAAATATGTGCCTAGTGGAAAACAAAGATTAACTTAGAAAGTTTATTTATTTTTCGATGGTTATCGATTTTGTATTGATAAAAAACCACACTATACATGTTGACATTATTAGGTTACAATTCAGAAAAGTTTTTAACAGGGTTTCAAATCCAATGAGGTGGATACTCGGTTCAGGAAACATTGATTGTTCAATACAAAAACACTGATGATGATGTCGCTAAAATAAGTCAAGCAAGTTCTGAGCTGGCAGTTGTATTATTTAAAAAGCTTAATTTGCTTGATTTTTGGATATTGATTTTCCAACAGAACAGTTTGTTAATTTTTAGACTATTGAAAGGGCACTTGTTTTAAATCATAATGCAAAACGAAGGCAAATCATGAAGACGGCAAATCTAAGCCTCTCTTGAATTTTGACTTATAACATAATGATTTATAAGTTCTATTTCTACCTGTATGGTGCATCATACAGGAAATGAGGAATGCAACACAACAACACGTGGAAAATCTGTCACTGGATCCAAGACCATGCCGGTGGATGTGCTGTATTCTGAAGAAGAAAAAAACAATATTACAAAATAAACAAAGTATGACTCTAGGAAAATTAAGTCAAGCTGAAACTGTTAAAATAAACAAAAATCAAGACTTAAAACGTTTCATATTTATATAATAATACTACTAATTTATTTAATTTATATTGCGCTCTCTCAATGACCAACCTGTTCAAAGGGGGGGGGGGTCAAAACAGTAACAACATTCAAACTTAGGAAATTGCACAAGAAAAGGTTAGTGGAAGGTGCACATATTGTTTTGGAAGTGAACAACTTATAAACAAAACCTACTTTACTTAACACAAACGTCATCAAAGTTGCCGACAAACATTCTTCAGTCGGACCATTTTCTGACTTTAGTGACACAGCCAACAATCATACCAATCCCCCATTGCCCAATTCTACTCCTCGACGATCACACTAAACGTTCTTTAGTTTTAAAAACATCACCAACGCCACCACTTGATGATAAAAGATAAACTTTATAACATAACTGTGCATTAAATAAATACTCATTTTGAAAAGCAATGATTTTCACACAAAGCTTACCGTTTTATCACCGTGTGGCACCGATATAGCATCGATAAACACTGCCGTGGACGCCGTCCGAAACACCCATTCATGAGCTGATGTCAAGTCACTACTTCTCGGTGTTTGATAAACACATAACCAATGTTCGTCTTTTTCTGCTTGCATTTTCTCAAACAATTACAAGTCATACGAATCACTGAAGCAGGTGGTCATCTCAGTGAAACTTCGTCTTCAATTCCATATTGATCATTAAGCCATGAGAAGGGCGAATAGGGGAACAATTAGACGCTGAATATAAGCGGTATTTAGATCTATAATCTTAATAGTACGCCATTGATAATCTTGAACTACGTTGTACATACGGTAGCAGAAAAACCAGTTGGTAAAGGTGCTTCGCCGCTCGCGCTGGTCTTTTTTCGTGCGTGATATCCGGGCCGGGGGTGCCGCGGTGCGCCTTGACTAAAGGCTAGCTTCCCGCCACATGAAACAACAATGACGACACTGAACTGCAGCTTGCATCAGTTTCAACGTTATGTGTACATAATGTTTTGTCAATCAAAGTGGGGGGGGGGGGGGGGGGGTACGAGTGGGTAGTTGCTCTTCATTGTCCGGTTTTGACCATATATTAAGGTCAAAATGTTGTCATGTCTGTGTTCAGAAGTTTGAGCACGACTAACGTTCTACACCCTGATACAAAAATTATGCTGAAATGATCAGTAGTTTTAAAGATATATATAAGATAGGATAATAAGAAATTTTCAACTTCCGATTTTAACCGGAAGTAAGTTCAAATGTTGGACGGGTTCTGTGTAGCGTTTGTCGAACTTTAAATGAGCTATCTGATGATGTGTAGATTATAAAAAACAAACAAATGGTTCATGAGTTATGCTTTTTACAAATATTAAACTTTGATTTATTATAATTCGATGCCCGATGACGTCATCATGACGTAAATAGGTTTGTGTCGTCTTGATAGTGAGGTTCAACTATCTGTTGAGTTTCATTGTTCAATTCAATCTCAATCTTGAGTTATTCCGTAGATAAGCTCGAAAGTGTTTTTTTGAAGGGAAAAAACGAAGGCGAACTTCGACCTAGGGTAACGACCCGGAAGTTAAGGTCATGTGAATTTGGCGTTAACTTTTCAAATGTTGCCTGTGTCTTGATCTATCATATGCCCAAATATGAATACTGTAGTTGTAATATTCAGAGACATACAGGCATTGGCATGAGGGCACTTTTCGAGCTAAAATGGCTTGTAACTTGACACCTGATGACGTAATCGTGACGTCACAACTTACTCGGCTTCTCCTAGTTATGTTCTAACTTCACATGAAGTTTCAAGTTGATCAAAGATTCGGAAGTATGCGTTTGCTTGCGGACAAAGCTCACTGAGAAGAATAAGCAAAACAAAGAAGAAAAAAAAACAAAAAACGAACAATAACAAAGAGTTGTTCATCTGTAGACCGAACACCTAATTATCAGTTTTGTGCTCAACAGCAGGTTGTTTATTTAAAGGATTACACGGATTATCTTTGCTGGACATTGGGACAGTGTGTTTACCTATGGACTACCCACTGGGGTTGAAAAGGGTGTGAAACCTGCAAACTTTTCTAAAGGGCAAGACATGTCATGAACTCACCTGACCATTGAGTTTCTGATTCTCAGCCGACATGAGAGACAAGTCTACTTTGAGTGCCTCTGCTTGCTGATTAAGACTCTCTAATTGACCTTGAAGAGCTGCCTCATTACTGCGCTGGTCAGATTCCTAAGAAATCAAAGAATACAAATCAGAATAGAACACTAAATACATCACCACTTTCAGCTGTTTTACATACAAGGGGATTTCCCACGGTGAAAAAGACCATGGTTATATCCTCCCCTTACAAATGGGAGTGACAATTAACCCTCTTTGAGCCCTCTGTCAGCCCCACAAAGAGAAAGGAGAGGAAATACAAATACATCTTACAGTCTTCTTTGCATCTGCTAAGTCTTTCTTGCTCTTCATGAGTAGAGCCTTGAGCTTGTTTCCCCTTTCATCAGCCTGTACCCGTTGAGCATCACAAGCATCTACAAAAGAAGCAAACAAATGTTTCCATTCTGTCTTAGGAATGCTTTTAAGACACTTCACTTATACCAGCGGTTGGAAAAACAACTGAAGGCTGTGGAATTAGGGCAAAAGGTATGCGTGATCCAACACCTCAACTATCTTTTGCTGGCAGTATTTACCTACTTTTTATTCATGCATTCCTCTAATTTGCTTTTCTTAAACCTGGATTTCGAGCAAAATCATCATACACTGTTGTTATAATAGCATAAAGCATAAAATTACAGCTTAACTTTGAAAAACCTTTCCGGTATAACAAATTTGTATTATTAATTTGTGCTTTTTAACTGTCTTTTATTCAGTCTTCCATGTGGTATAGTGTTCTAATAATACAATATTCAGTCTTGTAGTATCATAGCATTCTTTATTATTCAGTATTCTATGTATTGTAGCAGTCTTATATTCAGTATTCTATGTACTATAGCATTCTTATATTCAGTATTCTATGTATAATTGCATTCTTATATTTGGTCTTCTATGTATTATAGCATTCTTATCTTTGGTCATCTATGTATTATAGCATTATTATGCTTTGGTCTTTTATGTACATGTATATAGCATTCTTATATTTGGTCTTCTATGTATTATAGCATTCTTATATTTAGTCTTTATGTATAAATAAGAAAACTTTCAGACCTGTTTCTTTTAACATGGACTCATTTCTGTTCTGCAGTCTCTCTATTTCAGTTTGAAACTCAAGCATCTTGCCATCTTTTTCTTGGATGATGTTGTTGAGGTTAGAAACAGTCTTCTCATAGTCTGCTATCTCAAGATCCATCAGGTTACTCTGACTGGCTTCCTGTAATAAAAGATCATGTGTAAGGATCAGTGCAAGAACCTTAGCTATTATTTACTTCTCTTCATCAAAGTGTAGGAATAGCCTTAGAAACTGCTTCAAAATGCTTCAATATGATCTTCAAGGATTCAGATAAATCTGGAAACTTGGTCCTGCAGTACACAGCAGTGCAAGTAAGCTGTCCAGATAATTGATAGTTTAAAACTCTCACTAGAAATGTGTTTGTTTCAGTCATCTTGTAAAAATCAAGAACTGTTTAAATGACTAATGGCTTTTATTAACCTGTTGGCTTTACAATAATGGTTTTGAAATCTAGAGGATTGGAATGAGGTTGGGTTTTTTTCAGGCAAGACACATGTACAAACTTACCTTTAATGCAGCCTGCAGCTGCTTGGTTGTTGTGTCAAAATTTTCTTTGTGCTTTCCAATGTCGAGTTCAAATTCTTTTATCTTTCCAACAGCCTTTTCAAAAACAAATTAACTCAAGAATTACTGGTGTTCAACGAAAAGGACACTTTATGTGATGTACATAAACAAAAAAAGTTATGGGACAACTATATTAGGGGTACGTAAGTGGGGGCAATTTTAAACATCACAACAATTTTAAAGTAATGAAACCAAATCTGGATTAAGATCCACTTAATTGAATTTTCTTGCTACCTGGGAAAGCTCCGTTATCTTTTTCTCTTTCTCTTCCTTCTCTGCATCTCGTTCTTCCTCAGTGGCCAAGAGATGACTCTTGAGTTCTGAAACACTACACTCCAATGTATGTATCTCCTTAACAGCATGGTCACATGACCTAGCTAGCTCCTCCTTTGCAACTTTGGTCTGGGAACACTCCCTGGATAGATTCTATATGTGAACAACAAGTCATAAGGTGGAATCATGGGAAAGTCAAGTAACTTAAAGGGATAGATTCTAAATGTAGATAAAAGGTCATAAGGTCGGATCATGGGAAAGTCAAGTGACTTGAAGGGATAGATTCTAAATGTGGACACAAGGTCAACATTGAGATCATGGGAAAGTAAAGTAACTTTTTAAAAAGGGATACATTATAAGGATTACAGAACCCATACACAAAAAGTCATATGCACAAACTTAAATGCAGTATACTGAAGAAATCATTCAACAAATCTGATAGCAACTTTCTTTTGGCTGTCATTTCTTGACATCTTTCACTTAAAATCATTATTTGACTTTTTAGACTTTTTACATGGTTTATTGATGAGTACCTTTTCAAAATACATGTGTTTCAGATGAATTCCCAAACAGATCCCTTGCATGGGTGATCATAGTTGATGTAAAAAAACACATGCTTTTAGTATGCCCTGAATGCTACTAACATTCAATGTTACCCCTTAAAATGCTGTTTGAGCTTTCGACATCATATTCATGTAATTGTTCACTCATTATACTTGTTTTTTGGGTTTGTTATAGGGCATAGGAAATGACTTACTTTAAAATCCTCCAGCGTTTTGTTCATTTTTTTCTCTAGCTCTTGTGACCTGCACAATAAAACATGGAATAAGAGGGTAACATTAAAAGCAAAAACTAAATCAGCATCTTAGGCACTCTTCAGGCTCATGATGATTAGAGCAGACTAGTCAAAACATTAGGACAAGTATATCTCAATCTAAAATAATAACAAGAATGGCCCAGATCCACTGCACTTAGTAGAAGTCCCCAAATGTTTCTATATTTACTCAAGAGTAAGAGACATTATCAGCAGGACAAGTTCTTATCTGAACAACATGTAGGTTGTCTCTCAGATTAAGCAGCAGTGAGATAGCAGGACAAGTTCTTATCTAAACTAGGCTGTCTCTCAGATTTCTCAATCTACTCTGCAGCAGTAGTGAAATAGCAGGACAAGTTCTTATCTAAACTAGACTGTCTCTCAGATTTCTCATCTACCCTGCAGCAGTAGTGAAATAGCAGGACAAGTTCTTTTCAGAACAATTCTACACAGCAAAGTAGATGTTAACTCAAACTGAATGATTTCACTAGTTAAACTACAACAACTAGACGTTTATAAAGATACATACAAAGTTAAAAGATGATTTACTTTTGACATTTTGTAAAAACAAGCTCTGAGAAAAACTGTGTTTTAACAAACTTAGCTTCAAAAGAAAACTTACAATTCTTTTTCAGCATCAAGAAAATCTTGCAGCTTCTCATACTCCAATTGTAGGCTCTGTAGAACAAGAGAAAACAAAGGATTTACAAAAATACTGATTTCTGTAGACAAATTCCCTTGGTGTGAATTTCTCTAAGCAATAATGGAAAGACAAAGTGACAAGTCTGTATTTGTGGAAATTAGATAATCCACCTCCTTACACTCTATTAGCCTCTGAGTTGAACCATCCAACCATCCACTCTAATAATAGAGTGTAAGGAGGTGGGTCAACTCGAGAGGTTATCAGAGTGTAAGGAGGTGGGTCAACTCGAGAGGTTATCAGAGTGTAAGGAGGTGGGTCAACTCAAAGGTTATTAGAGTGTAAGGAGGTGGGTCAACTCGGAGGGTTATTAGAGTGTAAGGAGGTGGGTCAACTCGAGAGGTTATCAGAGTGTAAGGAGGTGGGTCAACTCAAAGGTTATTAGAGTGTAAGGAGGTGGGTCAACTCGGAGGGTTATTAGAGTGTAAGGAGGTGGGTCAACTCGGAGGGTATTAGAGTGTAAGGAAGTGGGTCAACTCGGAGGGTATTAGAGTGTAAGGAGGTGGGTCAACTCAGAGGGCTATTAGAGTGTAAGGAGATGGGTCAACTCAGAGGGTATTAGAGTGTAAGGAGGTGGGTCAACTCAGAGGGTTATTAGAGTGTAAGGAGGTGGGTCAACTCGGAGGGTATTAGAGTGTAAGGAGGTGGGTCAACTCAGAGGGTTATTAGAGTGTAAGGAGGTGGGTCAACTCGGAGGGTATTAGAGTGTAAGGAGGTGGGTCAACTCGGAGGGTATTAGAGTGTAAGGAGGTGGGTCAACTCAGAGGGCTATTAGAGTGTAAGGAGATGGGTCAACTCAGAGGGTATTAGAGTGTAAGGAGGTGGGTCAACTCAGAGGGTTATTAGAGTGTAAGGAGGTGGGTCAACTCGGAGGGTATTAGAGTGTAAGGAAGTGGGTCAACTCGGAGGGTTATCCCTCCGGGTCAACTCGGAGGGTTATCCCTCCGAGTTGACCCACCTCCTTACACTCTAATACCCAGGGTTCTGCCCAGGATTTTTTTAGTGCTGGAAAAAAATAGCCGGGGAGGGGTTGGGTCGGGGCAGGAGGGGTGGGGCAGAGGCATTAGAAAACAAGGTCAAAGGTCTCTCATTAATATAAGACGAGGTCACAGCTGTTTTAATACCTAGCCTATCGGTTATTTAAGGAAATGAAAAATGCTACAAACAGAACTGTGCTTTGTGATATACATTCTTGCAGTTTTTGTATTCAGACACGCCTGGTCGGTTAAATTTATAACAACTTCAGCAAGAAGAATTATGTCAACTTATTTTTCAAATAAAACTCCAATCCCACCCATTCTTTATGCCCTTGTCAAAAGTTTTGTTAGATCTTGGCCTCAATTGTTAGTTGATTTCATACCTGATAATTCTCCAAGTGTTGTCGACTACCACTCAACTGTTGGTTCATTGAATCCATCTTCTTCGTCAGTTCATCCTTCTCTGATTTGACAACATTTAATTCTTCTGTCTGGGAAGCCATCTAAATTAAGACAAACGCTATTTATGTTATTTTATGTTAAACAGATACTGGATGCATATGAGTGCATTGTCACAGAATATAATCATGAGGTGAAATCTTGGATATTCCATTTCACGAGGCAAAGCCGAGTGAAATGGAAAAGCCACATTGCCATATTTGTTTTTTATAACTCACACATAATGATTGTTATTAAAAAGAAAATTCACAATAAACACAAAATAAATATGGACCCTCCTCCGCCCAACTCTCTGACAAGTCTGTAACAAAAACTTCTAAACAACGTGGCTGACTCCATGTAGACACCAACCTGCTCCACAAGAATGACTCTGCAAAGCGTCCAATAAGAATCCATAATGGACTGGCACCTGTCCAATATTAAATTTTGTAGCATCATGGTTAATAACTTAATATGTGACGCATCTTCCACTAATCAAATGACAAGGACCTCTGTGTGTGGTATATAAAACAAATCAGTGCATCACATTCTCACCTTCGACCTACAGTACATGACTGTTTGCATTGCTTATTATTTTTTCGGCCGTTTCTATAGGGGTTTAGAAAAAATTGTGGTACAACAGGCAAAAACACAGTCTCAATAGGAACAAGAACAAACTAATAAGATTGAAAAATAATGACAACAGTTAAGATGTTTTTGTTATTCTTAAATATTAAGTCTGTCAGAAATCCTTTAGTTATAATTCATTGAATGTTGAATCTAATGCATTTCAATCTAAAGCATTTCAATCTACACCTATTACTGTGTAGGGAGATATGACTTGATACTGCATGTTTTCTGTATTTGTGAATCCATCTTTGTATACAAAGAATAACATAACTGCCAAATTACAATTTAGACCATTGTTTCTTTAAGGAGATATAGTGATCTCTTGATTGATTCTACATTGTAGAGGTAACAAACATTGTCCCATTTAGGAGAAAAGATAAGAAGATATATGGGGGAAAAGGAACAACTAATACTCCTAACAATGTGAACAACGTGTCTAAAGAAGCTTAAGGACTACAAGAGATACAATCAACTTATATATGTACTTATTATGGGACTGACTTCTTTGTTGTTTGTAAGTTTGTACCTGTTTCTTGGCTTGTTCCAGTTCCTTCTTGACCTTCATGGCCAGGGATCTCAGCTTCTGAGCTTTCTCTTCTGTCTGTTTCAATTTCTTCTTCTTTACATCTGAAAATAAAATCAATTTCAAAGATTCTGTGTTAAACAAGACAAGTTACTTAAAGGTCATATCATAAACTTTCAGACTATCAACTCTACAGTAAAAATAAAAAAGTAATTTTATCAGTATTACAATTCCGGTATAAAGTCAACATACAATTCAAAGGGGAAATAGCTGCACACTGTTCCGTCATCCGATCTTATATGTATATGTTGTTAGGTTTCACACTTTCAAACTTGCTTGAATTTGAATATGCCTTGCTTCACAAGTTCACAATAACTTGCGTCTTTCTCATCCCTTTTCGCATGGGTCATTCATTCCTTGGACAATTCAGTTCCCCAAAGTTTTACCTTTCACAAGGTCCTGACAAAAACATGAAGCCAATTGATTGAAAGTGCACAAATTCTTCTGATTTGGACCACAAGCTAAATAAGTTTAAGAGCGCATTATTAATTACTTTTTAGCAGAGGACAGAGGTATTTTCATGCCCAGGAAAAGTCACTAAACCTTTTAAATCATTCTTTTGCACACAGTTTGTTTATTTCAGCTCATAAAAAGGACTTATTTACTTGAATTTGAATCGGGCTGGTACAACGGTACTTTTCGCTAGATTTTTTTGACAATGGTTTTTCTAAGAGCTGTTTCTTCATTACTCACCCAGTAGCTGTTGCAGAGAAGTATCTTCAGATGCGGCTTGTTGCAAGGCTTCATTCTCTTTATCCGTTACCTGAAGAAGAAAAATTGAATGAAGACTTTTGAACTGAGGGATGGTAGAACATACATTTTATACATAAAATACCAACCGATGGTACTTGACTCGTCTTTGTAAATTCTAAGTTTGAGAAAGCTAATACATGTACATCTGTCACTTCAATTGAGGTTTCTTTTTCTTTTACCTCCTCAGGTGTCTTCTTGTCCAGCGGAGTTTTCTCCAAGTCTCCTGCCAATCTTTTAACTTCTTCCTCCTTCCTGAAAACCTCTTCTTCAACCTCCTGAAGTTTGCTCATCAGATTCTGCTTAGAAGCCTCAGATTCTTGAAGCCTCTTCATCAAATCTTGGTTTCCTTTCTCACTTGAAGTTTGCTGGGCCAGTACTGCTTGCAGATCAGCAAAAAGAGACTTCTTCTCTTCAGTCACCCCCTTCAGAGATTCTTCAAGTTCCAATTTAGTTTTTTCAAGATTTTCTGTGTCTGATTTCAGAGAGGCTAATTTTGATTCAAAATCTACTTTATCAATCTTCAGGGAATCTTTGAGTGCATTTAATTCCTGCACCTGTTCATGTAAGCTCCTCTCACTGATAACCATATTGTCAAGTTTCCCTAAAAGTGTGGTTCGCTCCTCCTTGACAGCTTCCATTTGTTCCTGGAGACGTTGGAGTTTAGCTTGGCTTGCCTTCTTCAGTTTCTCAAAGTTGGCTTTAAAGGTCTGTTTGTCGACTTCAAGGGTTTTAATCTTAGCTTCAAGGCCTTCAATCTGTGACTCTAATGCTTGCTTATTCTTAATTTCCTCTGCCTGTTCTGCAGGGGTTGATTGAGTCTGAGAGTGTTCAATCCTGGTGACCATCTCTTCTTTCTCTTGTTGCAACATTTTCAGGTTTTCAGCAGCTTCATCTACTTCAGCTTGTCTAGATTCTATCTCTTGTCTGACCTTTTGAAGATCCGAATCCTTGCTGTGAATTTCTGAAGCCATTTTGGATTTGTCAGCCTCTGCAGTCATCAACTGCTCATTCAGCAAATCCAATTTAGATTGGAGATTTTCTTTATCATTTGTTACCATCTTCAGGGCTTCACTTAGCTCATTGTTGTAGCTTTCATTGGTCTTCTTCAAGTTTTCAAAAACTTCTTCAGCATTGAGTTTGTCTCTTTCATGAGCCAAGATAGAATCTGACATCTCTTCCAACTTATTTTGAAACTGAGCTTCTTGATCCTTTAGGCTCGTAAGTAACTTTTCCTTTTCAAGAGTGAGATTTTTAACATACAAGGTCAGATCATTTTCAATAGATTCCTTTCCATTTCTGAGGTTTACAAGCTCCTGTTCAATCTCTTTTTTCTCTGTTGACAACTGTTGAAGTTTTTCAATAAGGCTCTCCTGTGATTTTTCTTTTTGCCTTTCAGAAGTTTCCCCGTCTGTTTCTTGGGATTCTTTAAGAACCTTCAACTGAGATTCAACATGTGAGCATTGATTCATGGCTTCCACATGAGCTTCTCTAATGGCACCCAACTCAGCCTGCAGTTCTTCGTTAATCTGTTGCAGGGAATCCATCTCCTCTTTAAATCGAGAATCTCTATCCAAATCTTGTTTCTGTTTCTCCATAAGGTCATACGAGACCTTCAGGTCTTCCTGGACTTTTTTCAACTCCTCAGTCAATCTATTGACCTGCAAGTCAACTTCATGTTTCACATCTGTTAAGTCATCTCTTTCAGATTGAAGATGTTTCAGCTGTTCTTGCAGCTCTTTGTTGGAGCTTGATTGGTCAGTTTTTAAGGCCAAAATCTCCTCTTTTACCCTATCTCGTTCCACTTCAGCAGAATGTAAGTTCTTGTGATAATCCTCTGCTGCTGTGCACAGTTGCTCCTTCAACAAGACCACTTCTTGTCCAGTTGCAGTAAGTTTTCCTTGCATCTGCTCTCCTTTACCTTTGTTGTTCTGTTTTAATGTTTTCAATTCACCTTGTAAGTCCTCTTCCCTTGTTACAAGATCATCTCTCTCTTTCTTCAGACTTTCAACATCATTTGAAAGAGTGGAGATAATTGACTCCTTGTCTGAACTTTCACTTAACATTTTTATTTTCTCTTCTGTTAATGTCTTTAATGCTATATTAAGCTCTCCATAACTATCTTGAACCTGCTTCATGTTGGTTATTTCTTTTGCAAGCAGCTCCTTCTCAGCTTTCGCGATCTCTAGTTGGTCTTGAAGCTTAGTAACTATTTCATCCTTCGTTGTCTCCTTCTCTAGATCACTAACAGCCTGATCTCTTGTTGTCTTTATGTTTTCAATCTCCCCTGCAAGTTTCAGCTTCTCATTTGTCAACTGATCAACCTGGATTTTAAGCTCACTCTGTGAATCAAGAGCCTCCTTTAATTCATATTTAAGGGTCTGAACCTCTCCTCTCAGTTGTGTTTCTGTGGCATTGCTATTCTCAATGTCCTGTTCAGATGTCTTCACAATCTGATTAGCAGAGTTTAATTCAGAAGACAAGAGTTCAAGCTGTGAGTGAAGTTCTTTGATAACTTTGTCAGATTCCTCTTTCTCTTTAACAGCAGACTTCAGCTTGTCTTCCATATCAAGCATCTGGTTATGAAACTCACTTTGTGATTGCACATTGCCTTCTAACTCATCTTCTTTCAACTGAAGTTGTTTACTCAGCTTTGTGACTTCGTTGGCGAGATTGTCTCTCTCTTTCCGAGTCTCAATCTCTTGATCCTTAGCATTCTCAAACCCTTCTTGGAGCTTCCTGTTGGTAGCCAGAAGCTCATCCTTCAATTTCAGATTCTCCTCATGCAGACCTTGCAGTCTATGGATCTCTTCTTCAAGTCTTTTTTTAGAATTTTCTTCCTTTATCCCCCTCTCAGCCTCCAATTTCTCAGAGACCTTCATTTCTTCCTCCACAGCTTGCAGGTGATTCTCGAGATCTTTCAACTTGGCTTTAGAGTCTGCTTCAGTTTTCTGCAGAGTTTGGAGCTGTCCTGCAAGAGCATCCCTCTCTGATGTCAGTACAGTAAGAGAGCTCTCAAGTTCATTTGCACTGTTTGCCTTCTCTCGCGTTTGTTGCTTGAATGTTTGCAGTGACTCCATGACTTGGTCTCTTGCAGCAGTCAACACCACGATCTGGTCCTTCAGTACCTTAACAAAGAACACAATAAGATCTTTATTCAATGATAATACAGAATAGACCATTTGTTATAAGCTGGAGAATGAACTACATATCACAAATAATACATGAATTCCATTTATTATGACTACATGTAAAAATTCAATGACAGTTTGAAGAGTCTAAACCTGTGATTACCTCATTTTCTTTTGCCATCTTGTTTTGGTCTTCTTGCATACATTGGAAGGTAGACATCATTGTTTCTTGTTTCATTTGCATGCACTCAAGCTGTTCTGACAGCTCCTGTAAAAAATAATTTATAACATTCTTAATATTTAATAGACATTAACCAAAGCGCAATAGTCTTAGAGACACAACTCCACAGTGATAAGTCATGAGTGCCTGAAACCTAAGAGATGTACATACATTGTAGCTATGGACTACTTTGTGCTTGAATAAATACAACTTCAAGTCCCAGATGCAGGAAAAACATGCAAGACTTGTGAACTCCCAAACTTACATGTACGTTTTACTTCTGTTCACTAACCTTATTTTTTAAGTTGGCCTTGTTCAGATCTTCTTGCCATCGAGTGACTTCTCTCTGTAGAACTTCCTTCTCCTCTACTGATTTTTCAAGTGCCTCCTCAAGTGCCTAGTAAAAATGGTAAAAGAATGGATTATTTAATATCAAATTAATTTTTGTTTTATATCAAATTGAAACGTCTCAATTGAGAAAAATGTGACATAACCCCGGTGAACTAAGATCCTCCAAAATCTTGCTTACAATTGGTTAAAATTTTTTTTTGCTTGTATCACAATGATTTTCGAAGCAACAAAGTTTTTTGTTTGTTGTGTGTTGGGCTGTTGTTCTTGTTGTTGTTTTTTTTTATTTAGTTTTTTTTTTGGGGGGGGGGGGTTGGGGAGGGAGGAAGGAAACACTTATTTCATACATGACCAATCATCAGGAGCTGCCTTTGAATGACCTTTGTCCTTCTTTATGACAAACCAGGATTACAAAAGATTGATAGGCTGCCTTGATTGTATCCTATTGTTCTGGATTCCAGCATGTCACGGCTGATTATTGGCTGTGCCTTACGGTCGAAGGGAAAGCCGAATCATAGTGAACATACAGGACTTTCAGTACAATTTTCTCGAAAGAGAAGTGAATCCTGATTCAAATTATGAGCATTCTTGTTGCCTGTACATTGTTTAGTCATGCTTTCATTTTGACAACGATACTTCCCCTGAAATGTTTTCTTCTTGGTGTTTTCCGGAAACCCAGGCCTTACTAGTTAAAACCTTTCCTCTTTCCATGCAATGTACCTTGTGGGTTTCTAGATTCTGCTCCTGTTGTTGTTGTATAGTGTTGTAAGTTGTCAGCATTCCTTCCCTTTCATCCTTCATCTCAGCCAACTCCTCCTCAGCTGTCTTGGCTCTTGCCTCTAGCTCTACCATCTTAGCACTGTGTACAGCATCCCCTGATGAATTCTGCTGTTTACTCATCTCATTTGCCTCCTTGGTGAGCTCTGGATGACAAAAGACAATATGGGTCATTCCAAGAATGTGGGACATAGAGGAAAGTGTGACATAGAGGTCACAGTTTAAGTTTATTAATTAAAGGAAAATAATCAGGTTTGGCACATAATTTATCATAGTTTTGTACCTTGTCATATCTTTCTTACGAAAATCATAAATGAACATAATTTCAATGGTCATGGGAATTAGCAATGTTACGGGAGACAATAAGTGAAAATGGTTGGGATCTACTTACAAATTCAAATACCTTAATAGACTTAGGTTGTCATCTTTTACACACATACATGTAGCAGGTGATTGACAAATGCCAAATGTTTTATTTTCTTAACTGACTCAGACTAAAATAATGGAGACGTGAAGTTGTTATTATCCACATAAAGTTAACAGCCAAACGGCAGTGTTTTGTTTTGACAAAATAAAATATTCTTTGCTCTATTGATGTGTTAGGATAGTACAGTATTGTAAAATAAAAGACACAAATATTAAAACTTGTATCATTACTTCCTGCTTCATCTGATAAGTTAATGATGTAACAGAATTACAAGGGGACACCATGTCCTTAGTGTCTCAATCATGGAATGCCCTATATGAAAACAAATTGTTATCGACCATCTGCATCTTCCCTTATTGGTCAAAATAATTTGAACATCTTATAAAGAAAATAATTAAATGTGTATGCGAACTAAATATAAATGTAACAATGAAAAAGCTGGCTGGAAAATAAAATTGCCTAGTACCGCAATTTCCTGCATTAAGGCGCTTGGCATATAAGGTGCAGTTCCCTAAATTCACTGAAATAAGATTTAAGTGTTAACGTTTACGAGGCGCACTGCTGTACGTGACTTTCACACAGAGGCCCATTCAAATGATTTTTTCGGACCTTGAAAGACAGATAAGCAGTGTCTTGTACGCCGGGGACTCTACTGTGAAAAAAATTGAAATTTGGAAGACTGAAAGTTTTTTTCATTGGATTTCTCATAATTTACTGAAATTCTGATTGTTTTGATGGTGTTCGTAAATCATGGAAAAAAACAGGCTTTTCAAGGAGGTTTCTTCCTTGACGAGGAAAAAAAACGTTCGAAAATAATGTGTGCTGATCATATTTATGCAGAACATTAATATTCAACTTTTCTTCCTGAATCAAAATAATAAACCGGTGATCACAAATAAAAACATGCAAAATCTGTATGCCTATTACGGGGAGGGGGGGGATTGATAAGAAGGGACTTACTTTCACACTGGGTTTTCAGCTTCTGCATCTGCATGGCTTGTTTCTTCACATATTTAATCAGGTCATCCCTGGCTAAGCTATCCAACTGCAAATGATAACAATTCATTATGAAAGACATACTATTAAAAAAATTAGTTAGTTAGAGCCAAGGTGTCAATTTTCTCAAAGCTGAAGTCACCATGCTCTGACCATGGAGGTCTGACAGAGTCCCAGCCAATCTGAAGTCACCAAGCTCAGACCATGCAGGTCTGACAGAGTCCCAGCCAATCTGAAGTCACCAAGCTCAGACCATGGAGGTCTGACAGAGTCCCAGCCAATCTGAAGTCACCATGCTCTGGCCAAGGAGGTCTGGCAGAGTCCCAGCCAATCTGAAGTCACCATGCTCAGACCATGGAGGTCTGACAGAGTCCCAGCCAATTATGGTAAATTATGTCTGGCCCGCCGTGGTCTGCATGTCACTGACTGGAGAGGACGTGTCCTTTTAACTCTCTCGCTCCAGCGCCAAAAAATGAGCTGATAAACTGAGTATTTCGGTGTTCATTTGAGTGTATTTCAATCCTAGAGCAAGTTATGTTACTTCTGGATCTGGAAAAGGAGAAGGAGAAAATGAAGGAAAAAAGATCGACCAGAGCCATGCGACGCAACGACAAGGCAAGTATTGCAGACTACTGCACGGTAGGGGCCACAACCACCACCATTGGTACTGGTAGTACTCCCACTGAAACATGTGCGTTACAAAATGGCGACCAGTCCATTCACAAGAAATTAGACAATATTACTTAGATATTAGAAACTGTGGTCTCTCGTCTAGATAAAGTAGAACATAGAATTTCTTCATTTGAGGGAGAGTATACTGTGCTGAAAGAGAAAGTACGTGAAATGGATGAAGGGATGGAACGGATATGATGAATAAAACTGTTGAAGATCTACAATCGTTGCAAGCACAGTCGGCAAGTAAGGAGAATTTGGATCAGCTGAAATGGAAGTTGGATGATTGTCAAATAGATCTCGTCGTAACAACCTGGTGATATAGGGCATACCAGAGGACAGTGAAAGAGAATTCTCAGATTGTAAGGAGCTTATTCAAGATTTCTTTTCGAAGCATATGGAGCTAGAGGGAAAGGAAATAGAAATTGAACGTGCTCATCGTAGCCCAGCTGGGAGATCAAGTCATACAGGAAAACCCAGACCCATTCACGTGAAGCTTTTGCGGTATGGGGATCGAGAAAATGTGCTTCGTTCGGCGCCGAAATGTTTGAAGAACAAGCTGTACAAGGATAGGAGAGTGTTCATCTCAGACGATGTCACCGAGAAAGTACGGGAAGATAGAAAGAATTTGGTTCCGGAAAGAAATAAGCTGCGCGAGGAGGGGAAGTTTGCCATCATTCCCTGGAGTGTTCCTGCCTGCTTACTAGTAAAGTCTCAGACTTTGGACATTAAATTGATGTAACTAACTTGTGGCGCTGGACAACGAGACAGAGTTGACACCGTAAACGTCGATCCATTTTTTTTTTTTTTTATATCTTGGATCTTGTTGGTGCGTGCCTGCTTTTTTTTTTCTGCCTTGTTTTTTTTCTCGGCTGTTAGATAAACATTGTTTTTGGTCAACCTCTACAGCCGAGTTAAACTTTGACGGGACTCTTTTGGTGGTATGTGCTATATCCCTTACATTCGGACTACTGCTGTCATCCACCCTAGCCCTGTGAACTACATGGGCTTGTTTGTTGTTTGTACTCTAGGGTGTAACCCTTCTCGTTTGTGTTTTTTTGATGTGTTTTTGTGTGTTTGCAACTGCTTTGCTCAAATTTGTATCTATTTCATGTACATGTACTTACGTAGTCTCTTGATGTATTCCGGTTTAGGTAATTATGCAAATGTTCCACTATTTGGGGAGCCTATTCATCAATTGTTATTAATTACTGGTTCTGGCTTCAATTGTGCTGTGGCATTGTCTGGTTTACATGTGTCAAATAATAGATCTAGAATGGTAGTGCTGGACCCAGGTGATTATTGTTGTTGTGAGTTTAGAGGCACCATGAATTGTGGTTCTTCAAATATGATTTTAAAACTACATGTATGTTCCATGCCTGGGGATGATTTAAAAATCTTCTCTCTTAATGTGAGAGGCTTAGGAAACTTCAGGAAATGTAGGGGTATTTTCAATTGGTGTCGTAAATCCAAGGCTGATTTAATTTTGCTCCAAGAAACCCATAGCACTAAAGAAGTCGAAGTGCAATGGCAACACGAGTGGGGTGGTAAAATTGTACTGTCTCATGGCTCAAACAATAGTCGTGGTGTTGCCATAATTTGTCAGAATGGGAACAACATTGATGTGGACAGAATTTTCAGAGATGATTTTGGTAGAATTTTGATTATTAACTTTATGAAGAGTGATTTGAGTTTTATCCTTGCGAATATTTATGCCCCTAACATTGAGAACATGCAGATTAGTTTTTATGATAAATTAAATTGTTTATTTTGTGAAAAAGACTTTGAGACTATTAAGGAAAGGATTATAGTAGGGGGCGATTTTAATTGTGTTCTGGATTCAAGTATCGATAAAAAGGGTGGTATTGCTAAAACAAAAACCAGTGTGGCGGATAAAATCAATAATCTTACCGAAAATTATGATTTGGTTGACATATGGCATTTGAAGAACCCCAGTGAGTGTAGATTTACATGGAGGCAGTCTAGTCCTCTCATTCAATGTACATGTAGGTTGGACTATGTCCTGATAAGTAATAGTCTTGTTGAGAATGTCAGGAACACAGACATTTGCCCAGGTATTAGGACCGACCATTCTGTAATTACTATTACATTTCGATTGTATAAAGAACCAAATAGAGGCCCTGGCCATTGGAAGTTTAATAACTCTTTTTTAGAAGATGACAACTTTGTGCAGGAGATGAATAGCAATCTTCATGTTTGGTTAGGTGACCCATCAATTATGGATCAGCAAGTGAAATGGGAGTGGATTAAATTTAAGGTCAGAGAAAGTGCAATGAAGTTTGCTCAGGAGAAATCTCGGCTGAAGAAAGATAGAACCGCTGATTTTACAGATAAATTAGATCAATTAGAATCTTCTCTGGCTCAAGAACACAATGACAATATTTTAGATGAGATTCAGGTCATCCAAGACGAATTAGAGGAGATTGATGCTAAATTAATTGAGGGTATTGTTATTCGCTCTCGCTTAAGATGGTCCGAGAAGGGGGAAAAAGCAATAAATACTTTCTTGGTCTGGAAAAAAGGAACAGCAGACGGAAGCATTGTAAAAAGCTTATCACAGACGAGGGTCTGGAAATTAATAATCCCAACGATGTCCTTACTGAACAAAAGGATTGTTATCATAATCTCTATGAGTCCAATCTTGATGAAAGTACTGACACTATTGAGAACGAGGTTTTCTTTCAAGACAATAGGATTCCTGTGCTCAGTGAGGACGATATGCTGCTTTGTGAAGGACACCTTACCAATGTTGAGTGTTACAATGCTTTGAAGGAAATGTCCAATAATAAAAGCCCTGGTAATGATGGGCTGTCCTCAGAGTGGTATTTGATTTTTTGGAATGTCATTGGTAATTTTCTTGTTGATGTTTTAAATATTGGTCTCACAAATGGGAACATGTCGTTGTCACAGAGACAGGCAGTTATCACATTGATTGAAAAGGAGGGTAAAAAGACAGAAGTAAATTAAAAAACTGGAGGCCAATTTCCTTGTTAAAATGTGGACTATAAAATTGCCTCTGAAGTGTTGGCTCTTAAAATTAATAAGGTTGTCCCAAATCTAATTCACAACGACCATTGTGGTTTTGTGAAGGGTAGATTTATTGGTGAATCAATTAGAACCATCCAGGATGTTATGAATTACACCAAAAGTAATGATATTCCAGGTTTGATGATTTTCCTTGACTTCGAAAAGCTTTTGACTCGTTAGAATGGAAATTTTTATTTAAAGTTTTGGAGTACATGAATTTTGGCCCAGATTTTGTTAGAAATGTAAAATCTCTTTACTCGAATATAAGTAGTAAGTGTAATGAACAATGGTCGAACCTCAAGTTACTTTTCAGTTGGAAGAGGGGTGAGACAGGGTGACCCACTGAGTCCATACTTATTTATATTAGCCATAGAACTGTTGTCAAGTGCTATACATGTAAGAAATAATCCTGATATTAAAGGTATTTTTGTAGAGGATGCTGAAGTTAAGATTATCCAATACGCAGATGATAGTACCTGTATAGTCCAAGATGAGAACTCAGCTGAAAATTTATTCATCCTCCTGAGTAAATTTACTATGATCTCGGGTCTGAAACTAAAATAATGTGAGTAAATCACAAGCTATGTGGCTGGGCTCTAAACGGTTTTCTGTCGAAAAACCTTTTGATATTGAATGGCCTGACAAGCCTATTAAGGCACTGGGTGTTTATTTCTCTTATGAGGATGACGCAGCTGAAAATATGAACTTTGAGCCTAAAATCAAGCTTCTGAAAACCACTCTAAATATTTGGAAGTCTAGACGTTTGACCTGATCAGGTAAAATTCTGTTGGTCAAGACTTTCGCCTTGTCTCAGTTATTACATTATATTTGGCCTCTGTTATTTCAGTTCCTACATATGTTGTTCAGCAGGCCGACAACATTATTTATGATTTCATCTGGAATGGGGGAAAAGGAATGGTTAAAAGGACTACCCTTATTGGTAATATTGATGAGGGTGGTTTGAAGATGCCGGATACAAAAAGTATGTTCAAAGCTCTGCAAATCAAATGGATCCAGAGATTCAATAATGTGAGTTTGGCTCCTTGGAAGCTCGTTTTCAAGAAATATATCTTGCCTTATGGCGGTAATTTAATTTTCCGCTGTAATGTTAAATTGAGCCAAGTGAAAAGGTGGAATAACATTCCCTTGTTTTACAGGGAGGTGAAAAGGTGGAATAACATTCCCTTGTTTTACAGGGAGGTGCTTGTCTCGTATTTTGATTTGGTAAAACCAAGTGATGTAAAGATTACTTCCCAGTGTATCTATAACAACCACTGCATTAATATCAACGGTAAACCCTTTTTATACAAAAGATTGTATAATGCTGGTATGGTTCTATTGATCCCCTTCTCTGAATGGACGGGGAGGGGTCTTTCAAATAAGGATTATTTGCATTGGAGGGGAGTTACATCATCCATCCCAACAAATTGGAAGCATATCCTCAGCCAGTGCTTTGATAGAAATAAATGCATTGCCAAAGGTTTCATTGTACAGAATAATTGAGAGACTCATATTGACACTTTATCAACCAAGATGATTTATCAAATCTTTATTCATAGATTTAGGGAAGTACCCACTTCACAGAAGAAATATAATGTTTTTAACATTGACGATGATGAGTGGAGTGGAATTTACTCTTTGCCATTTAAAGCCTGTACTGAGGTCAGAACAAGGATTTTTCAATACAAAATCAATGTTAATTGTTTGATGACTAATAGTAGGCTTTGCAGGATGAGAATCATTTCTCATGATAAGTGTCCTTTTTGTGAAACTCACCCTGAAACAATGAGGCATATGGATGTTTTATGATTGCACTTTTGTTAAGACCTTCTGGACAAATTTAGAGAACTGGTGGGAGAAAGTATTTCATGATGCCATCCGATTGCAGTGTTGTGACCAGAAGTTTTTAAGAGCCGGTTAATTTTCACAGAGGAGCGAGCTATGCGAGGTACCGAGCGCTTGCGCGAGCCGTTCAACAGGGGTCCAAAGGGGGTGGCCCCGAAAATGTTTACATTTTACACCCTTAAAAATACATATTTTATGGGTTTTAGACACTAACAACATACAATGTATTTTGCTGAATTAGAAGTACACATGTTGAGCCATATATCAAGTTTTTATACCCAGCCTGCTTATACCTCACAAATTCTAAAATCCTTCATATATCTGGAGCTGACAAGTGAAATGAGACGAGTGTCAAATTTAATCAAATAAAGTATTTGTTATTTATTAAATGTAAGTTGTGTAAAATTCTTGCAACTTAATAAGGTAAGTTAGTATTAAGAAAACATAGAATGATCCAGGGATGTGATTCCTCCGGTTTTTGCCGGAAATTCTTTTTTTTAAACCAAAACGTCGACCCGTGTGAATCGTGTAACCAGTGAGAAAAATGGGGACACAGATCGCGATACATTTGGTGTGCGAGCGCTGAACGCAGAAACCTTTGAAAATTGATGGACCTTTAACAAGTCTAATGTGCAGTGAGTCAAGTACCCAGTAGAAGTCAATGTGGTTTGCGCAGTTACGCACGTACGGTCCAGACTAAAAAAAAAATATTGGATTGTGCACTGCTCGGAGATGTGCGCTTTCTTTCTTCATACTTCCGTAAGAAAATAATTTTCTTGTCTATATCTCCCTCGTGAACACATAAATGTGACAAAAATAATGAAGAAACAGTGGAGAACGATTTGTGAACAACTGGTATGGCGGAGCTGCGTGAAGCGAGGGTTCTAATGAGCGTCGTTTCTGTCGTACAATAGCGACAAGAAAAATAACACCGCCGCGTGAACGAACGACATGTGTGCTCACAACTTGGTGAGTTAGATAAAAAATAAAACACATGCATCAAAAGGAGGAAGTCTGGCTACGTGTACTGATGCGTAACGTAGAGCTATACGTTCTACTATCGTCTGGTTCCTAGGTTTTTCTAATGCTTTACTCAAAGGATGCGGCAGCAATCAGACGCTGTGAGAATATATTTTTTCTGCTAACATGGAAAGGGGAAACATCGCTGCATCAAACAGTCAAATTGAAATAAAAATGACACAACAAGAATTTATCAATCGCGATCGTCGAGGACAAGATTTAACAACACTTTTGATTTTGATAGTTTTCAGTTACGTAAGAAGAATTCCTTAGTTTTTAAGCTTATTTAGTAGCAAAAAGTACCGGTCGGCAATGTCGTAACATTGCTTGAGAGCCGGTCGGGATTTTTTAGAACTGGTTAGTGCCGACCAGCCCCGACCAGTGTAGTCACAACACTGTCCGATTGGAGTAAAAACTATCATTTTGGCATACATGTAGATGTACATAATTCTGAGGTACTGCTGGAAAATGTATGTATTATTTTGGCTAAGAAAGCCATCTATAACTGCAGATTCAAGAACAAGAAACCTAATATGATCTCCTTTTTGAACTTGGTTAGGTTTCACTACACATTGGAGACAAAAATAGCTTTGGACAACAACAACCTGAACAAATTTGATAATAAGTGGACTGCTCTTAAAAATGACCTTTGTTAAATAAGATACCAGGATACCGGATTGTCTGTTTTCCCTCTTTGTTTTTTCCTTGATATGTTGATTGTGCATGTATGTTGTATTGTTTTGTATTGTATTAACTTGAGCATTGCAAATAAATAAAAAAAAACAAAAAAAAACTAGAGATTCAGTTTTTGTTTACTACAAAAACAAGGTGTTCGTGGGGAGTGATTGAATGAATAGGTAACGTCATTATACCTTATCAATCCAATTCCTGGTTCAGGAGTTATGAATTTTGCAAAAATTAAACATCAACTTCCGGTTTGGACCGGAAGTCGAGGTCATAATTTTTATAGGGTCACATGTTGTTAAGTTTATGAAGACCTTTCAGATGATGTATAGATTGAAAAAATCCAATGTGTGGTTCAGAAGTTATGATATTTTGAAATATAAAGTCTCAACTTCCGGTTTGAACCGGAAATCAAGGTCAACCGAGGTCACACTTGGTAGCGTTGGTTAAGTTACAAAAGTTTTAACTGATGATGTGCAGGAAAAAAAACCAATGAGTGGTTCAGAAGTTATTAATTTTTCAAATAATAAATGTTAACTTCCGGTATGAACCGGATGTCAGAGTCAATAGAGATCACACTTGGTAGCGTTGGTGAAGTCTCCGATGTCCTTTCTCTTGACGTATAGATGATAAAAATCGAATATGTGGTTCAGGATTTATGATTTTTAATCAAGGTCAAACGGGGTCACATAATGTGTAGCGTATGATTAGTTTATTATGACCTTTCAGATGATGTATGAATTGTTAAAATCCAATGTGTGGGTCCAGCAGTTATGAATTTTTTAAATATTAGATGGACCACCTCTGTGATGCAATGCGAAATATATTCCTAAATTAACCTACTTCTAAGAGAATACGCTTGAGAAACATAGTTTAAAGTTTGAGTGGCCAGGGCAAGGTTGTTTACACGCTAATACGCTATCGTGCGTCGTCAATGTGGGTCAACTGATGGGTGCGTGTTTTCGTCCTGTTTCGACCAGATGTTAAGGTAAAATGTTGTTATGTCTGTGCAAAAGTTTGAGCAGGCTCAACGGTCTACACCCTGATACAAAAATTATGCTGAAATGATCAGTAGTTTTAAAGATATGAATAGAATAAGATATTTTGAAATTGTCAACTTCCGGTTTGAACTGGAAGTCAGCTGAAATGTTGTAAAGGTTCTGTGTAGCATTTGTCAAGCTCTTAAAGACCTATCCGATGATGTGTAGATTGTCAAAATCCGAATTATGGTTTTTGAGTTATGATTTTTACAAATATTAAACTTTGATTTAATGTAATTCAGTGCCCGATGACGTCATCATGACGTAATTAAGTATGTGTTGTCTTGATACTAACGTTCAACTATCTGGTGAGTTTCAACATTCAATTCAATCTCAATCTTGAGTTATTCCGTAGATAAGCTCCAAAGTTGTTTTTTGAAGGGAAAAAACGAAGTTGAACTTCGACCTAGGGTAACGACCCGGAAGTTAAGGTCGTACGATTTTGGCGTTAACTTTTCAAATGTTGCCCCACCCTTGATCTATGCGATGCCCAAGTATGAACATCATAGCTTTCATATTCGTTGAGATACAGCAAAAAGCAAATGGTCACTTTTCAACTTTAAAAACCTTGTAATTCGACACCTGATGACGTCAACATGACGTAATGACAACTGTGCCGTCTTCGTATTGAGGTTCAATTGTCTGATGAGTTTCAAGGTTCAATTCAGTTTCAATATTGAGTTATGTTGATGAGAAGAGTTGCGTGGAAGAAGGAGAAGAAAAAAAGAAAAAGAAAAAAAGAACAATAACAATAGGTGTTCGTGCTGAATTGCACGAACACCTAAATATATAACAATTATGTCTGGCCCAGGCATGATAAGTTTTACAGTGCAATTCGATCAATCCAAACCAGTCTTAGGACTTTCATTACAGAGGTTTTCCTGGCTTAATGCAAAGCCCAGTGGGTATGGCCCCTATGCATGCACATGTGCATAGCTTGCTTAGGGTGGTGAAAATGAGAAGAGAAAGGGAAATGACAAATTTTATTCTGAGATGTGTACCGTAATTTCCGGAATATAAACCGCGGTTTATACGTTGATTTTGACTTTTTTTTGACTCCTGCGGTTTATTCTCCGGGCGGCTTATACGCCGACGTATAAATATGGAAGAGAAAAAAAAAAGCATTTTTATAAAGAAAGATCGTTTGTAAAATGTTCTAAATAAAAACAATGTTCTTAAACGATAAAAAATCCTGCAAAACATGCCTGTGTGGTGACAAAATCCTGTTGAAAATGCCTGTTGAAAATCCCGCCTCATTTGTATTCCGTGTTGCCTTTATAAAACGTTTATCAACCGCCCTATTGTTAGAGTTCAGTCACCCCTCAGAGATGAACAATCAGCGAAACTCGAGTTAGACTAGACTGGTCCCCTGTCTATTATCCCAGCGATCTCCATATGCTGATATATCTCCGAACAGACGGTCTCATACAGACCAACATCAAACAAACGAAAACTGTGCGGTATTACTCACGCACGTACATGTATAAAAACGTTCCTCCGACCACGAGGTGCATGATTTCTCACAAAGGGAATTTCCCTTGCCTTTTCGTTCCCACAGCTACACGCCGCCATTCCTTCACCCCCTAACTATAAAGTTTACCACGTTAGGAGCATGCAAGCACATCTGCGGGATCGAGGTGATAAATACTATGGCAGTGCTGCGAGAAGCACTACGTCATAATTATTCACGCGATCTGCCAATCGGAAAGCTGTGAGAAGCATACGTCATAATTATTCACGCGATCGGCCAATCCGAAAGCTGTGAGAAGCAATACGTCATAATTATTCGCGCGATCGGCCAATCGGAAAGCGGCCGGTCAAGAATCAGCCAATCAGCCTGTGCCAATTGCGCTCCTGGTGCTTCGGGTAACATGAAGAATAAAACCATGGCTAGAATGGAGAGCCTTACAGCCTTTATCAAATTTCCTTACATCAATAACCAATTCGCGGCACTTCAGTTTTAACACTATTTTTAAATCTGAAGTGGGTTCCCTCATCAACTCACGTCACAAATTAACCGCGATATCATCGAATATCGCGATATATTTTTGACGATGTATCGTGAATGAAAAAAAGCAATATCGCCAAAGCTTACCATACGCAGTTTTGCGAACTTCACTTCCGTGTTTTGAGGTTAGTTTTTTAAAACATTTTGGCCGCGGTTTATACGCCCGCGCGGTTTATACGCTGACACCTAAATATTTTTTCCATATTTTGGAGCATTGCGGTTTATACGCCGGGCGGTTTATATTCCGGAAATTACGGTACTCATTTTCCAATAGATAGATTCGTCATGTGGGCGGGGAAAAAATTAAAAGGCTCCAACAATGACATCAAGTTAAAATGGTGTAAAATACCATTGTATTCGATACCCTTTCAGTGCAAAAATTTGTCAATATCCAAAACATCTGATGACATCATTCTGAGAAAAATGGTCTCTTCATTTTTGTACAGGGATGTTTTGGTTCATTCCTGATGTTCATTAATCAAAACGGCCTTGAATTTGACATTTTTGAATGACCAAAAAAAGATGTTTTGGATGTTGACAAATTTTGCACTGGGAGGGTATTGAATACGCGGCAATTTACACTATTTTAGCATGAGGTAAGAAACTTGTAGTTTTTTCCCCACTAACAAGACGACTCTATCACAAAAATTAATTTGTCATTTCCCTTCCTCTTTAAAATCAAGCTCATAAACCTGTCCAATTGTTTGAAAAAAAATAATGACAAAATAAGGAGACTGCCATTTGGGCTTGATAGCTTAGTTGGCACTGGCAGAGCACCAGCATGTTAATCTGAAGGTCTCATGTTCAAATCTTGCTCTAGTCAAGTTTTCTTTGTTCAACCCCCCCCCCCCCCCCCCCCCCTCCCATTTACAATTGAAATGTGTTTATTCCCACTCCCATTTTTTATTAAAACACTTTTTTCTAGGGCGGAGATTTGCACAGCTCCAACTTTCCACTAAACATACACATACACAGCTTGTCATGATGATAGCATACAGAAAGGACTTACAGGGATGACAGCTGTTACACAAATTGACGTAAACAGAAAAAGTAAATATACTGATATGTACATGTATGAGTCTAGTATGCTAAAACAATATTTACATTAAAAAGGTTAAATGATAAAATAAAATATTTCTTGCAACAGGTGTGCCATGTATGTATGTGCAACGTGCAACGTGCAACACACAAGTTTTAACTACATGTAGTAGGCCTATTGTCCGTGTGTTAAAACAGGGAAATGAATAAGATTCAGTAGAAAGTACAGAGTTTAGGAAAATGGAAAAAGAAAGACCTTAATTCAATTTGAAAAATTGTATTCTGGCTGAGAAGATGTATTTAGTACATTTTTGGTTGTAGGATTATAACCTTTTTTAAAGAAGTTTAATGTAACAGACTAAGCAAATCTCATGCACATTCAAAATTGCTTAAAACATACATGAATGAAACAAAATCACACACTTTTATCTTCAATCTTCATTTAAATTTCAAACCTTTAAATTTACCTTTCCAGTTCTAACAGGGGTTGATTTAGACTCTCCACCTTCACCATTGGCCGGTGGTACTTGGTCCTGGCTAGCCATTGCTGCCTTATGTTATGTTGTACTTCAGCTTGAATCTCTGGGTTAAACGATAATGCAAACATGGTTATTGTATCTCCAAACTTTGTCAACTCCCTGGGGAGCTACATACAGCCCCAAGCTGCTAAATTTGAACCCTCACTTTGCTGCTGACAACACCAGAGCTTGGTTCTGGTTAACTAGACCCCTTCGGCCAGAACACGCCACAACTGTATTTTCAAGGGAGTACAGTACAGTGTACGTCAAACAAATGTGCGCAGTGACTATGAGTGTTATACATGTGCAACTCTATGGCTCTATAGTTCTGTGGCTCAAAATAAATCTTGTTAGTTTGTTACACTTTTAGAATTTACCATTATGGTGTTTTAAAATGCAATAAATTTCACACAAGAAATATAGGCCTAGTATTAAAGTTCAGAGGATGTTTCTAGATGTTTTGTACTCTTTCTGTGTTTTTGTCCTTTTATGTACATGTACATGTCAATTTAATTATTTGCATTTAAACATCACAATTAAAAAGTAATAGGGCCTTGAAATGAATGATTTTAGAATTTTTCAAGTAAGTGTAACAGGTGATTATTTTATTAAGAAAAATTAATGGGGAGGTATCGGTGAAACCATGGCAACACTTGTCAATGTCAAGATGCTTTCAGTGTCATTGTTATCATCTGCTGCATTATGTTCTGGCGGGTACACTAACATTTTTAGAGATGAGAAAATGTTATAAGGTACGTACATGGCTTCTTTAAGCTTCCATAGTTTTTTCTTAGAATGGTAGGCCATAATTTGAGGTATGATTTGGATCGTTGTGAATTGTGAATTGTGAATTGAGATAAGTTGAAACTTTCTAGGAAGTCACAAAAATGTGTGGCCCTGTTATGAGTCTATGACTACAGTACATAGTCCCACTTACGGCCAATTGTGGCCAACTGTACTTGGCCACACTACTTAATCTATTTTGAATGCTCCGTATTTTTGACCGCGTGAGGGCGCTCTCAAAAATATTTCTTTCACTCCCGGGGGTATGCAATTATCGTCTGCTCAGCTCTGTGCACAGTTTTAACATCAGCTTTCTGTCACTTCTAATTCACTTCTAATTCTGTGCGCGGTATAGTTTTCAGTTGCTTCTTAGTTTTTAGTTGTTTGCGGAGAACATTTGATAGGCCTTGCTGTGAATGTGATTGTGTCTGGATTGGTGTGTGACGGGTTGTAAATTTAAAAACTTTCCTGCTGGGATCGGGACGGCAGCCTGACCGTGGTGGAGAGTCTTGCCACTTTCCGTCTATATAATTATGAAACAAAAAGACATCCCAGGTGCACAATTTGACGACCTCACTGCAGTATTAGTTATTCAGCTCAAACGTTGGTTCTGGGATGTCTTCTTGTCACATGCCTATCCAGACACAATCACATTCACGCTAGCAACTGCAAGGCCTACATGTACATTACCAACTGTTCTCCGCAAACAAAGAGTAAAGACTGCTTCAAATACTTCCCCCTAACAGTGAAAGACTGGAACACATTGCCATCAGACATCATATCCATCACGAACAATAAGACCTTTAAAGGAGCCGTTATAACCCACCTAATAGAAGCAACTAAAAACTATACCGCGCATAGAAGTGATGACAGAACGCCAGCCGATGTTAAAACTGTACACAGAGCTGAGCTGACGAAATCGCATATACCCCCGGAAGTGATAGAAATATTCTTGAGAGTGGCCTCACGCGGTCAAAAATATGGCGCACTGCAGGGATAGGTTCAGACTACTCCTAGAACTATGAGGTTCGATCCGCTATCGTCTCCACGAACTGTGGAGAACTCGTAAGTGGAGACGATAGCGGATCGAACCTCATAAAGGAGTACATGTAGGTTCAGACAACTCTAGCTCCCCATTGCCCCACAAACACGTAGTAAGTAAGGTTTAGTTCTAGGAGTTGTCTGAACAGATATACTTAACAGTTTATTTTTGTTCCAACATTGTTTGAAAGTGCATTTAAAATTTGTTGTCGGCAGTTGTCGTCAGGCCTTGTCAGTTGTCGGCTTTAGTGCGACCCGTATGTAGTGACAGTGACACAACATTCAACAAGTGGGGGGGGGGGGGGGGGGGGGGAGGGCAGACCAAATAACATGTCATGAAATGATGAAGAGGGTGTGGTGGGCCTGAATTTATTTAATTGTACTCAACTATGTAAAAACTTACATGTTATAAATCGACATGTATGTGAACGTCAGCAGCACAGTGCATGCAGTTACTACTACCATGGAGAGTATACTAGTTACTAGTACTAGGTAGTACCATGGTAGTACGAACTTCCTCCGCTAAACATAACAAGCACGAAATACGTGGCGCCGGCGATGCACACCACACTCGAATGAGCCAACTGTGTATGTTTACACATGACTGGATAAGGCGATTGAGGGCGCCTTTTGGATACTCGCATAGGGATACTCGGGAATAACTCTGACCAAACTAAGACGGTTTTAGGCGCCTCACCCGCGGGTACCGTATGGCTGCCTGTGAAATATGTTACAAATTTATGTGGGGTCTTATACTTGGCAGGGGGCACTGATTAGGTAATAATATTTTCTACAATGGGCTTTGTGAAGATAGTTTCAAACAGTACGTTATGTTGGCTTTTCTTTCCCAAAATGTCAAATTTTGAGCGAGGGGCATGCCAACTTGGAATGAGGAAGGGGGGGGGGGGGGTTCTCTGCACCCACCACCTCCGAAGCTTGGCTTCGGGTCATTGTCTGGAGTTGAAATACGTTAATAGGGAAGCGAGTACATGTAGGCCTACTTGGCATTGTGGGAAATAGCAATGATGCATGCGTGACGAAACTACATGTAGGCCGACCCATGAAAAAAATAGGCCTATTTAAACTGGAAGGGCTATTATGCACCGTGAGTGGAATATAAAACAAAAATAAAATAAAATAACCTAAATGAATAAATAAAAATAAATATGTCCCTCTTCCCGTCTAAAATAAAAATAGTAAATGTTAGGCCTCTATAGATAAATTAAAAAAATCCTCAAAAGAACTCCTGAGATTCACTTAACACAATCAAGCCACACTCATGTAAAGGGGGATATGACACTATACTATCGAGGACCATGAGAAGGGCTAGTAAGTAGTAGGCCTACATGGCTGATATAGAAACGATAACAAGATTGAGATGAGTCTTTTGTCATTGTGTTCCAATATGTGACATGCTGTAGTTTTCCTCTTTCTATTTTTGCCATGAGTTGAACATGAAACTTGTAAGAGATTTAAATGTGGGTGTTGAAACAGGAAACATGATTTAGCTGACAGACGGATTACACGTAGTCACGAAAGATTGCACAAATAATTCTCGCTAACTACCTGCGATTCAAAGTAATGCAAAAAGTGGAGTCACGCAATTGGTTGCAATAGTTTACACAAGTTGTTATTCTTTATGCAGCAGTATTTTTAGTGGTAAACTTTATTCTGTGAGCTTCCAGATCGAATCTAATTCAAGTGTTGATGATTAGCAATCCTGTATATAAACTATATCCAAAAGGGAAAGTACATAATTGTTTACTAAAGAGAAAATTGTAATTTAAATCCTGTAATTTTCGGGAAAACCACTATACAAATAGTTTACATACAAATTCAGCAAATTTGCGACTTTTTATATTGAAAAGGCACAAACATGGTTTACATTTTGTCATTCGTTTCACATTTACCCCGTTTTCGAAATTAATGTATAACTACGATTAGTTATTTCATTAATTTTTTTCGGAGTTTCTGTTTTTATTATTAGTTATTTGCGAAATCACAGTATGCAAGTATTTTCCTTTGTGCCGGTAGCTGCACCCCCGCAGGATCATCGCTGTTCCCAAAAGCTCCACCTTTTGTTGTAGATCTAAGTAAGACAATGCTCCAACCACAGTAGAGATAAACCCCACTTTTAACTGCCAACTCTTTTACAACTCCTTTTGGATTTTTCTTAATAAATTATTTTATTTTTAAAACTTTGTTTTCGGTTTCTAACAAGCATTTTAATGTTGTTATTTCTCAGTTGTTTTAATACACGTTTATCTTCCACTCTTCCATATAATCAGATGGAGATGCCATCCTCGGTCGGTCGGACTTTATGGTCTCTCTCTATTTATGCAACTTGGTCGTAACACTTCGCATGCACTTGAACACCGTACTTTATAAAGAGGTGTTTTAGTTATTCACCTTATTGAGCCAACTTGTCATGTCTTTGTATTCCGAGTGGGCAATCGTTATGTGTTTGGTCTTCAGCAGAGCACATATCGTATAGTTCGAGCTTTCTTTTTTTATATTCATTTATTATTATTTTGTTAAACATATTTTGAACACTGTAAAAAATTATCAATGGCCTGTTTCGAAAGTTAAAGGCTTTTCGAGAAAGGGTCTGTTAGATCATCGAAACGTCAGGCCAATACCGATACATTTAATTAGGTAAAGCCGTGCAACAGCTGATTGTTTCAATTTTGTTTAGACGCTGGTAGTATTTCATCTGGCGGAAATATTTTAGGATCTATGACTGAGCTTAAGTTATGTTGGAACTACAATCTGTTTCTGATATTGAATAATACTTTGTCATTAATGGTGGTAATTGTTTTTGAGCGGTTAATGAAGGTTTCCAAATAAAGTCAAACCACACTGATAATAATACAAAGCCATAGGTAGCCCATATTTTGTGGTTTCTAAGTTAGGATCGCTACGTGTAAGGCGAGCCGAACCTGAGAATTAGACATAGGCCTACACACTCTTTTTTCGTGTTGGATTTAAAGTTTTGAAATTCAAAGTTATGATACATCATTAAAAAAAACAATGACATAAAAAGTATTAAAGTTGCAGGAAGGAAAAGCAATGGCCTTTGTCCTATAGCTGGCAATGACAAGCGGTATTTTCTCAAGTTGTGTAATAGAGACATTGCTATGTACGTCTGTCTGATTTAACTACATACATCAATAATTGAATTTGTAATGACAAATTGTTATTATTTTTTGGTTAGAGTTTCCCTGGGAGAGCATAATTGTCACGATTTATTTATAGGATCTGGTGAGAGTACCCACAGTCCCCCACCCCATAAGCTAAGGAAGAAAGAGCGAAAGAGGGTCAATGGTCTTGGTGGTAGAATGTGGGAGGCCAAGAGGATGACCTAGCCCTTGAGGTGGCAGTCATCGCAGACTGTCTCTAAGAAACCGGTCTGCTAGAAAAAGAAACTCACAGAGGGTAATATTGCTATCCATTATGAAGACCAATAAAATATTCACCACATAACCCACATAACCCACCCTACTGAATGGGTAAGGGGATAGGGGATACATAATATGTTTGAATAAAAACATGAACAAACTGTTACAGACACCATTTATGTAATACGCATTTTTATTAAACGGTTCTTGGATGTCATGTTCAAAGTAACTTTTGCTGATGGTGATTTTGTATTTTACATTGAAGACACATTAAAGGTCTGTCTCATCGGCAACATCAACGTAAACCTAGGCCTACTGAAGAAGAGTTTGCTGCGACTTTACGCCCGGTGACCACCTTTCAATCATACGGTAAGTTGGACTTAATAATTAGGCCCTATATGAGGATCCATTTAGCAAATCATGGCGGTGATCAGTCTATTGATATTAAAGCATTGTTTTTGGTTCAATGACTCATTCTGTTTAATAATCCAGAATACAGACCTGGACTTACTTTACCGATGCAGAATAATGGGGAAAAAATTGCAACAAAAACATTAAAATAGAACTTCTTGCAGCTATTTTTTAAACTACTCTAATTATAGTCAGTGTCAGTTCATTTTCTTCAACAGATTTTCCATACAAATTTATTCTTGACGAGGTAGTCTTGGCAGTAGCTCAACTGCAGTGACAAAATGATCTCCTGGTTCGTGGGTGAACAATAGAAGCAAGGTCACATGTATACAGCACATCACCAAACTACACCCAGTGGCATTTGGCGCTTGATGTGAGAAATAGACGCGTGCTTTGAGGTTGCTTCAGAATCATTTGGTCATTAGTCAGTTTTCATTCCATCAAGAATAGATAGTGTAATTTTCTGGACCACCATTGGGCATTTAAACTTAAGGGACTAAAAACCTGTTTCGATAAATACCTTTGGGCCTATTGCAATAATATGAATGGAACGTGTCTATCTTCATATCGTGAAATGGTTTTTGATTTATAATTTGTATTTTAATTGTTTTGTTTTGTAAGTGTAATTTCTTTACAAGCGAAGCATGCTTGTAAAACTATAACTATGTCTATCAATTAATGTGGTGCAATATGTGCTGTTTCAATAAAAACAACAAATACCAGCAAACTTCTGCTCCTGGTTATGCCCTGCCTGTGAGAGAAACTACGCATGATTAGTACGGCAGTGTTTACAAAATCAATGAACGTGCTGAGGACGATCATCGACGTATGTCAAGTCAAGAGCAATCTCGGGTCTTCTTCCACACCATCAGAGAGCAGGGTTTGTATTTGGGTACAGCGTCAAGTTAGCACGACTATTTTATCTGGAATTTTACTGAGCTATAGTAGTTGGGTTTATGGAGTTGCAACCATCCATGCTTATTTGTCTGACAAGCTAATGGAAGAGGTATGCTTAAAGAAAACGATCGTCAAGCGTCATCAAGAAAGCATTTTGGGGGTTGAATTTTGTTGTTGAGTATAATTATACTATGATGATTACTGGGACATAGTGTTTGCAAACAGAGTACATGATTATTTCGCGCCTCAAGAAATAACACAAATTTAATTTCCATGGACATTTCTCTTTTGAATAAAGACTTCATGTTATGGTCCCAGGTTGATTACCCAGGTCACAATTTCTTGATCTACATGAATATTCATTAAAATATGGTGTGTCTGATAGGTTTCTCGTTTGGCCAATAAGAATCATTATGTAAATATTGTTAACAAATGTTTTTTAAAAGGGGTTCTATTTTCAGTTCCGACTTCAAATTTCAAAAGTAGGCAAGAGTATTTTTCGTTTCTTCAGCTAATAATTATATACTATTTCGAAATCCGTTCGCCCGTGAAATTAAAAAGGGGTCTGAAAATCGGGCCATGCAACATTACGGAGACAGCCCCTTCACTGGTTCCCACTCCAGACAATTTCGTTGACATTATTTGAGACTTATGAAGGATCGTTATAAGTCATTGTTATAAGTCATATCAAATCCAGGTGGGCGGTTATTCAGAATTTACCGCCCTCTTCGCCCAAATGGTTGTCGGTGCATCAGGTAGATGAGTCAAAGGCACAAGGCCGGTTTTCCTGTTTTATTTCATGATAAGTAGTTGCACGTTTATTGTCATGTCACCACCACAAGTGTACTTTTCATGTAATAAGTTTTCTTCACGAGGTTGAACAATAAGTTACAAGGTGTATTTATACAGTATAACAATTGCAATACTATCCCTTAATCTGCCAGTTGCCATTGACCATGGGACCAGTCTATTTCATAACAACCTCTTAATTAATGTTGTCAATGCATATTGACATATAGGAGGAAACGACCGGGGAAAATCTGCCCCAAATATGTACTTATATATATACTTATACAGATTATTTGAATATGCGACTGATATCACGCGGTGGTTCCAACGGAAACTCGAAATGGGTACCGGTTCATCATATGCCTCGACATTTCTCAATTCCATTCCAATTAATGCACATCATTGCAAGGGAAATTAATTCAGCTCCTAACGGACGTTAGGTTTCAAATTTTATTGTGTGAAGGGTATGTGACGAACTTGGTTCCAAATGATTAAGATTTTTTTTTTTTTTTTCATTCAGCTTTGCTACATAAATTTGAAAAGCAATAATAAAACTAAATTTTGGCTGAGAACAAAACTGCATTAAGAGCCAAAACAGCATGTCAATATGTTGACCGGTCGCATGCTAAAAAATCATTACTTATTCGAAGCTAGTCCACAACTTGCATTCCTATTTTATTCGATGAAAATAGGCTTAAACATTTCGATTTTGAATCAAACTACAAATGCACACATTGCAACACAAAAGACAAGGTAGGTTTGAAGCCAGCGCTTGCGTAGACTTGATTTCAAGTCTGAGATCGCGGTTATTTCTCTGCATCAGCCACGCAAAATTTCCCCGCAGATTTGCTTTCACACGCTCCAACTCGAAGACGGACGTTAATCCACAAGAGGGCGCTATTTCAGGCAACAATGTGTTGGCTTTCAGTTAGACTAAAAACACGATCACAGACTTGGAACCAAGTCTAACGCTTGCGTGGACTGAATAGGCTTAAATATTATTCATGGCGGCTAATACTCTATTTTTCAGGTTCGAACGAGTTACCCCTGCAATATTGAATCTGAAATCAATTAACTCGACATCGAAAGTATAAAGAGTGCAGGAAATTATTTATGAGTGTGCCAGGGCGTAGCGAAAGTTTCGGCTGGATTGTATCCTTAGAAACAGTGAAATGTTGGCTGGTGGGCGAGCCTTAAACCCACGCAAACAGCGATAATCTGTGTCAACATCACCAGTAATCAGTCTGATAAGTAAACAAAAATGTGGCAATTTGTAATCAGTTTCGATAGTTTGTTGGGAAAAAGGACGAAAATAGCTGTTTCTTGAAAACCGCTTCTTTCCAAATCAGTTTTTACCATCTCAAAACAAATTCTCACATAGGTTAAGCTTAGGTAAAGGGGCTTAAAGGGAATGTATACGCTTGGTAATCACTCTTAAAATTGATGGTAATACAAACTTATTGGTTAGAAGCCTACAGCAGCTTTCGGTAGTCACTTCGAAGTAATGTGGTTATAAAGATAGCATTTTTTATGCCCCAAAATTTGAATCCGAGAAACGTTTCTGTCACAATATCTCCTAAATAAAACGGTCAACAAATATAATAGTTGCAATGGGCAGAAATGATGTGATTTCTAATTGTAAATGGCGCACTAGTGAAACTATAAGTAATGGAAAGCAACTATAGACCCATGCATGATCTACAAAATACACGGAAGTAAATACTGCACACAACAATATTAGTTGTGGTCACTGAATAACAGGAAGGTTTCACGATATATAAAGAGCTGTTGGCACCATCAGTAATCAAGATATGACTCCCTCGATAACGCAGTAGCATTGGAGCTCCATGTAGCAGTCCAACATCGCAGACGAATTGAGCATTTTGGTCGAAACATAGGTCTGGAACTTCATTGACCGACGAGTTACTCCTCGCTACAGTTGATTCCCGATTAGAATCACTGCTTTACCGTCCAGTCTACAAGCATCAGAGATAAACGTCATGGATACTGTTGCTATTGTTACAGCTGCCATTTTGATATGTGGAGTTGGAATGGGATTGGGATGTGCTCTCCAAGAGCCAGTCAAGGGTAAGATCGTTAAGATGTATAATCACAGACTCCAGGTCAAGTCTAACATTCATTTTGAGATGATTGAGGAAACAGAATCGATTTCAATTGCTAGAGTAAATATTAATTTATGTAACGATAGAAATCAATGTGGTAATAGCGGAAAATCTTTATAGATTAGTAGTAAAAAAAGAAGAAGATAAGTTTAATAAAATAAGATAGGAGGAAAATTATGCGCCTAAAGCCAATATTGTGTGGTTACAAGGCTTTGAATCATAAACTTCATTTGATATTTGATTTTCAATGTTTGATTGTTAATGAAGTTTCTGTCTGTACATGGTTGAGCATGCTCTTAATGAGCCATGAGCGCCTCTTGCGGCGGATACCGGCGCTTTATAAGTTTCCATTATTATTATTATTATTATTAATATCAACACCGAACTAAAGTGATTCCACTTCCTTGTTTTTATTGTGTTAATTTGACTCCATAGACCGGTATTCGTGAAAAAGTGAAATAGTGAAAATATTTAGAGCACAGAAGTTTCTGTACTTTATTTGGGGGTAATAGTTTGGCTGAATTCGTCACACTGTATACCGGCAATAGGCTGTGCAAGTCTCGCGCGTAAGCGAACTTCCGGGACCATCGTGGTCCCAACCATATGGAGTTTTACGTTGGCATGATTTTGTTTCGTCTATAATTTTAGTTTAACATACTTTATGACCATGAAAATTAAATATGTTGTTGGGAATGTAGTACTAAGTGATACAAAATATGAAAGTAAAATCAATTCAACAATGCAACGAAGAAAACCCAAGAATTAAACTTGACCTCTGCTTCCGGTTACTTGCAAAAAATTAAGAATTTGTGCCCACCTCCGATCACAAAATTTGTTTTGGTCGCGCGATGATAATCACAAGACGCTGTAATTGCCAGACGCTAAGCCTTTTCATTGCAGTCTACGGTTGTCGAGGCGTCAGCGTCCTCTTTAAACTGCGTCACACGTTAATTCGTACGCCCGTGCGATCATCGCGCGTCTGCGTTTAAACCTGCTTTAGTGGTTGCACGTATTCAGGCATGGATTTACAAAAGGGTTTCCTAAAAAGTTCAGATCAAATAAGCATCCTTGTCCCACAGAGGGTTGTTTTTGTTTCAACAAAAACTAACAAATGAATTGTGTGTTTATTATGAAAGCTAAAACTCATTTTATGCAAATTGTAATGAGTATTTTTGTTGGTCAGATTGTTTCATAGATCTAATTTAAAAACAATGATTTGATTTCAGAAAAAATATGTTCTTCACTTGACGTGTTTTCTCGCTCCGATACGCGCGAGACTTGCACAGCCTATTATTGCATAAGTTTGAGATTACATCCTTCCGGACTTCACTAACGGACTAGTAGTATCAGTATACTGATTATCACAACACCTTGACACGTATTAATCAGTGTCACACAGCCCTTTGAACGTTGAGCTGAACTGCAGGTGAAGAAAAAGTGAAAGAAAAGGGCGATGAGTCAATCTTCAAAATCACAACGCATAATGCTGCAAACATGATACGGCTGTGCTCCTGGGTTCCGGGAAACTTTGATGGTGCTTCTCGTTCCGGTTTGACCGCTGTGGTCTATGAGTGGTTCAGGCCTATATACACCTGCTTGGACGCGGAAAGTCGTCCGGGGTTCGATGCACGTCAGAGGCAACTTTGTATTTTATTTCAGAAAACATAGTATACCACAGAACGTGCAAGACTTGTTCGTCATCATAATGTTTGAGAAATCTTAAGTTCCTGTGCTCATTGCTTTAATGCACTGTGAAGGTCAAAAAGGGATCCAAGGTTGGAATAGTCACGTGACCTGTAGTCTATTATGCATGCTTTACCCATTAGAGAATTGCAGAATAAAATCCATATACTAATAATTATGTTTGTTTCAACGTTTAACAATCGAGGATGGAATGTATATGTGATATAATCTGCGTTATTTTTGCCATTTGTTTTCAATTTGATACACTTTTCTTGCAGATGAAAAACTCAAATTTGTTTACGATGTATCTACAGTCGAATTCACGTTTATTGGAAAAACGAAGCAACTGAATTGCGAAGCTTTAAATTTCTGCACCATCACATGGTACAAAAATGGCATCCCATATCCATGGAAACAATCCGTCTTGCATGCACACCTGGAAGACAGAAACCAAGTGCTGCTCATCAAAGACGCTGACGTCACTGACGAAGGAAAGTATACGTGTGTTGCGTCAAACGGGAAGCGGAGTGTTAGCAGAAGTATTTCCCTCTGGGTCAAAGGTGAGTTAAGTTTCAAACTTATAATTTTAAATATATAAACGCCATTTCAAAGTTATAATCTAGGTCAGGGGGAGTTTGAATGAATAAGTCCATCAGTTTATTGCAGGGCATGACAATCTTCTCCCAACGAACGAATTTTTAAAGTAGGGCTGGCCTTACCCATCATAGGGTTTTCACTAAAACGAGTTTACCTTCTGAAAGCGGAATGACCTCCACTAAAAACGACGATGATTATATAAATATTACTACTTTGTGGGCGAATTCGAGAAAGGTATTTAGGAGAAGCTAAACACCTAATTCAAGAACTATGAAATCATGTAAACCCAATTAAACTAATCCACATTTCTTTGATGTCCTTTATTTCAGAGATAAAACATCTTAAATGTAAACAAATTTCAAATGACAAGGATCTATGTGTGAGGAAACAAATATTTGCTGCAATTCGTCCGTGCACCCCTTGCAGAATAAATCATCACTAGTTGAAATCACAATGGTCTCATGAATCCAATATTTGTATATAGTTGGCATTGTATTTTTCTATTCTCATGACACATCACATCTTGCCCACCCTCAGCCGAGTCGTACAACGGCCCACCTGTTCTCCTTGAAGACCAGGAGAGCTCATGTACCAATCACACGGCCAAGCTGGGTCAAACGGTCAGCTTTTATTGCAAGTTCTACGTGGGTCACTCAATGGCTGGAGTCAGCAGTGTTGACTGGATGAAAGTGGTAGATAAAGTGGACACACCCGTTGAGGTCATACATGACATTGACTACTTCACCAAGGAGACATCCAGGTGAAGAAAATACTAATAAATTAAATAAACTTTACAATGATTAACTGCGTAAGGCAAATAAATGGGCCAGGCTTTAAATGAATAACAATCGAACAAAAGAAGAAACAAATGTCAAAATGAACAAAACAAAACAACCAAACAGACAACCAACGATCGAACAAACGACTGTTTATAAACTAGGCCTACAATAGGCTCCTTTACAAAACAAAAGTGACAACTAAACTAGAAAGGCAGGTGAAAGTAAGCGATCTAGCATAAAAATAGGGATCAAACCAAACAACGTAAAGCTAAAAACAATAAACCAATCATAATTCTGGTTTGCTTAACTTTTTGTAGCCATAATTCGATTCGTTTCAGTTTCTCTTTGGAACAGAGATATAGGTTCTGCTGTGCGTCATTGAAATGTTGACATTATGCGGAGTGCCGTAACACTATTTAGGAAATAATAGACGAATATCACAATCTGAAAATAGAGAAAGTTTTTTTGGGTGAAAAAATAATTGAAGTATAACATTCATCAAATTAACATTTTCTTTTCTTTTCTCTGTTTTGTTTAAAGCCAGAACAACAGTGTGATAAGTTCTCGTCTGTATGTTGTGGACAGTAAAGAAAATTCTTTCGGGACTTGGAAAGTCTATGCAGAAAATGGGTACTCCACCGTAATGACACTTTCGCTCAATTATATTGGTCAAATAAAGGAAGGTGTGTAAACAGATAACTTTTTAATCCAGGGTTCGATTTCACAAAGCTCCAAGATTCATCTGAGAATGAGTTGTTAGTATTAACCATAGTGATTTCCATAGTGATTTGTGTTGTGACATCATACTTTGCATCGCAATTAAGATTGTTTTGCAGTTAAAATCAACCTTAGCTGTTTGTGAAATCGGCCTCTGGTCATAGGTCAGCAATTGTCACTGTCGGTGATCAAGACTTTTTTGACTTTTCAATGACATCTTTATTTCAAAACGATTGAAGTCATTTTTAATAATAGTTTACAAAATTACTGGGAAAAAACGTTGTCAACAATAAACAGTATGAGCAATAAGACAATAGACAATTGTCGGTGATCAAGATGCGAGTAACAATAGATAGAAAATACATATTTTATAGTAATAGGGGGGGGGGGCGTGTGCAAAGCTTCTTTTATGGAAGGCCCTATACATTGTAGGACTTGGTAATCAATTACCATTACTGTTCGTCCTGATGTTGGGTTGGTATTAGAACATTTTTGTGAAGCAAACAGAGGGTACAAGTTCAAGGGGAAAACAATCGAAAACGCTTAAAAGCACTAACAAAAGGCGTAAGTGTGTAAACAAAACGCAATGCCTGAAATTTGCAGGGAAAATGTTAATAAACGTGGGATCCGGGACCACTCTATAGCAATTGAATGCTCGGAGTCTGTCATACGATCTGGAACAAATCTAATTCCATGGATTTGATTTTAAAATGTTCTCTTTTAAGCTGTCCTTATAAAATTATACAAAACTATGCATTATCTCTCAGAAGATGCACTGGTAGAGACAGCAGGAAATAGTTCCGGTCTTGCATCTTGCATCTTGCATTGTTGTACTCTCCTAAAAGCATTGCTGCTGTCCTGGAGAGGGTGGGTTGTAAATTCCATTTAGTGCTCTGTGCTTGCGCTGTCAAGATTGTGCTCATAAAGATGGTGATACGTTCAGTTTGTCCTGAGAGAGATGGGCAGCTCCATTCCTCTTATAGCTAGCAGTGCTTCTCTTTGGAACCCTTTTAAATTTGTTGCAGTGACTACAGCCACTGATAGCCTGTTCCAAATCCAAACAGCTCTTGGGAAAGTGCTACAGAGGTAGCAGTCAACTCTGGCAAATGGTTGCCTGTAGGTTGCCGGTGAATACAGTGTAGCGATAACTCTACTGAGTGTGCTGTTAGGCGTCTCCTTATCACTTCTCTTTCTCGTGACCGTTCTCTTGGTACGCTCACTCAAGAATCGAAGCATTATTAAAGCACAGAGATCGTATCAGAAAAGAATTTCAGTCAAACTAAAACAACAAAAATGGAGACAAGTTAGTTCTGACTTTAGACCATTTTCACGTAGGGCCAATGTATTGAAATGAAGATGAAAATGTCATCTTGCAATAACACTAAAAGGGGACTGCTGGTTCTATCTTGATCCGTAGACAGTAACATGAATCATGCATATCAGTATAGCAGTTGTTTTGTCAATAAGTCCGCTGTTGTATCTCTGTCAAACCATAAGCATCATGCTGTAACTATTGTCAAAATTGCATCTTCTCTGGGTCCGTATACTATAGTATAGCAGTTTTCCCGGTATGTTGTAACAACACCCAAAGTGTTATTTGTTATCTATATTCAATCTACTGACACTCTACCATAATGCTTTCACAATGGTATTGACACTCTGCCATGCTTTCACAATGGTGTCTGGCAACTATCTCGTGAGACTGCTGCTGCGCGCGAGACACTGCTCTCGAGACTACGGGTGCACCAGAACAATATCCATGCGCCAAGCTCATTATCATAATTTGTAAACCCACAGTATATTTTGAATTATAACGTTTTGGGGGTCATGCAACTAATAGATTGTGTAATTATAAGAATCTATCACAACCTGGGGTTCTGTGTTTCAACTAATCGAGGAGATTTGATATTGGGCTTTAAAGTTGGTCCTATTTAGCTTGGGAATTTGAGGAGTGCCTCATGAAAACTGGCAGCAAGTCGGTTTGGGGAAAAAGCACATTTTCGGGGGTGGTTTTTTCTGGGGTAATTAGCAAAACTTCCAAACGGCTGACCTGCCAAAAATTGATAGCGTTGGTTGCTATGGGAGTGCATTTGTGGTGCACCCCTACGGGAAACGTCTAGCGCGGGGCTGCCCTCTGGCGAGATAGTTGCAAGAGAGCCGTTTCGCTATCCCCGTGAAAGACATTTTACGACTCGTCCACAAGTCTAACTTAGGCTAAGCCATTCTGTCAGGCCTTAGACGACGATAGATCTTGTGATTTGGGTTAGAAGTCTATTATCGAGAAATCTAACCATGTCAAATGCCAGTACACCAGTCACGTTGCGTGTGTTCTGGGACAAAGGCCATGTCACACAGGGCAATTTTCCCAGGCAACTTTGAGGCAACCAACTGCACTGCATGCAAAAGGAACACTTCGGTAGCACAATTAGCATACTTCTAGCTGTAACTCACTATCCCCAAGAAAATGACGAGAAAACTGAATTTGAATTCCTCTTCTTCTTGGAGATTGCCTGGAACTAGTTGCCTGTAAATTGCCTCGTATGACTTGCTCTTAACACTATTCATTAATTGCTAGGAAGTATGAACCGTCAAGGCAAGCGTGATGGAGATGGTTATGTGACTATAGTTTGATTTAACCCGGTCGTTGTGTTCAGCCTGAACTTTGATTCCAAATAATGGTTCGAAAGATATAAAGATAGACTTAGAAATACAACAACATATTATTGCCGTTGATGTCAAGCCGTATAATAATCCCAGCTACCAGAAATATTAACAACTACACTCTTACTAGGAACTATGTGCGCTGTAAAGAAATACACTAAGCAGAACTGACAATAAAACTATAACTTGAAGTTAGAAACTAAAACTTAAAAGGAATACAAAATATACAGACTACTACTCCAGAAATATCAACCAATATCAAAGTTTGTGTATTAACATTAAACCAATTTGAACCAAAGCAGTTAACTTCATAATTATTTACACGAGAGTACTTTATCATAAAACACAAATGATGGAATGTCGATTATGCTTCTCCAAAAACGTTGTAAATTGTTATGATAGATATATACTACTTACGGGTTGTAAATTCCTTTTGAATCGAGAAATAAAGTTACTTTATATATAAAAAAGTACTAACCTTTTCATTTGTTTTGTTGATTGTTGTCGAAGTTGTTAACATGAAAATAAACGTAGAAAGAGGTGAAAGAGGTAGAAGAGAAAAGGGGGAAACGTGGGGCAATTCAGTTCATACATGCATCCCCAAAGGGGTTTTTAAATCATAGACTGTTGTGTTGTGGCTTTTTTGCAGACCAATGCCAAGTAGCTTGAATGAATGTCCATGCAGGGAAGTGAACAATAAGCACAGCTGCATTCTTCGTCTTCAAACAGTTTTGCTGCAAACAGTTTGGGCCCAATACAGATCAGTACAGAGCCGGGGTGAAAATGCTAAGCCTTTTATACGAAACCCGGTATATCTATGATTAATTTAGAAGAAGCAGTGTATAGTCGTGACTTGATCCAAGACATGACGCTTTGTACCACGAGTTTCTACTCACGGTGGTTTTGGGGGATCAAAGACTTGCCGAAAGAGGGCTCACCCAGTTTCCACTTGAAATCAAAATCGAGCTGAATTGAAACAGAACCGTTGTGGATGGAGATTCTGTCCCCCCGGAGATTCTGTCCCCCCATGGTGAACTGTGTACAAACTGCTTTTGATAGCGCCCTCTTTTGAATCATCCCTCTCCAGCCCACGTTAATTTCCCATATGGGGGACAGAATTTCCGGGGGACAGATTTCCCTATGACACCGTCTGTATTAAATCAAAGCTGTGTGTATAATACAGCGCCATCTGCAGTTGAAACTCGTTTATGTAAAAAACGACATAAAGTAGTTGGCAACTATACCTGTAATGATCTGATCTAAGCCAAATCTTTGGCTCAGATATGTCACATAGCCCTAGATTCTTTCTTATTATAACCGCGAATCTGGCCAAATTTTGGGGTGATTGTACTAAATGTTTATATTCTACTTTTGGAAGACCTTTCCAGTCATGTTTATAATTTCCGCCCATAGATGACGAATCGTCGCTGAGAGGCCACCAATGTTTGTTGTCCATATTATTTTATTTTTAAACCTTATAATTATCGAAATGATTTATCAAGAACGTCGGTGCAGTAGTTTTTCATGTCAACATCGTCGAATAAAACAGCGGCCCTTTTACCCTAAAGAGATGCTTCACGGTCAAACTCATTTTTTCAATAGATGGAGTCCTTACAAAAGTGGGAGAACAAAATACAAGTCTGTAGCCTCACGTTAAATTATATGTTTTATTTTGTACCTTTTCAGAGCGAAATTTAAAACACGTCGTCATTGATATCAACAACAAATGTGTATATATACATTCCAAAGAGGACGTCAATTTCAAAACCTTTTAAACTTAATATCATTGAAACTTATTAAACTAGCAGTTTTGATTTTCACTTTTGAAAGGCGAACGATTCAACCGACATTTTAAAAAGTCATTACATCTGTATCAGTTTATAATTTAGCAGCAAATGATCTGTGTTTGATGTCCCCTTCTAAACACAGAACCTGGCTGCACTTTAAGATCCGTCATGAAGGTCTATTTACACAAAATGAAAGGGGGTGATTATCCGGGTTCAACCGACATTTTAAAAAGTCATTACATCTGTATCAGTTTATAATTTAGCAGCAAATGATCTGTGTTTGATGTCCCCTTCTAAACACAGAACCTGGCTGCACTTTAAGATCCGTCATGAAGGTCTATTTACACAAAATGAAAGGGGGTGATTATCCGGGTTGAAGCCAAATCAAGCCATACTGTGTAACAAAAAAAAAAAAACATCCACACCAAAAGCACGGTAGCTCCATGCGTAGATTGTTGTTCGAACCTACAGGTCATGTTGCAACAAACCCATTGATCCCGTCTGCCCAGGGGATGTAACTGCCAAGGGGATAACTGGCTTCATCAAATCCGACCAGTGAAATTCAAACAGACATAGCTTGTCAAACCACTCACCTCGATACCATTACATACCAATTGTTCTTTAAAAATATTTAGATTGACAGCATTCTTTCGGTCATTAAAGGAGGGTATACCTTTAGTAATTACTCCAAAAATTACTGACCATAAAAACTTACTTGGTAAAAGCACTGCCTGTTGATAATGTAATAACATTTTGAGAAACAAATCCCTTCAAAGGAATGTGGTTTTAGAGAGAGGGATTAAAAAACACTTCAATCGGAGAAACTTTCTGCATGAAACGTTTCTCAGATTGTGTATTCCAATCTCGGATTATTCTTCCTTCGAAGACATGACCGCTCCATGCAGATTTTCGGCAATAATTATTTCAAAAACGCTAGCCCCATTCGATATGAAATTTTCATAGGCTAGTTTTATTGTAAATATCCACATTCATATAATCGAACAACTCCAAAACCTAACGGTATACTTTACCTGTAAGTATACCAAATAATAAACAATTGAACATTGGGCTGCAATATGCTTTGGGAAACTTTGCTTAGCTTCAACAGGTATACCTGCCAACATTCCCTAAAGTTAACATTGTTGTAACTGGTGCCCCACTAATTTGTTTGCTATTGAAGCCAAGACATTTTCCAAGCAGTATTTTCTGCTAAACAGGCAGGTTTGTGATATTGGCCCAGGTGCCACGGTCTCAGCTATCCCGTATATCGTCCCCGCCCCGGCCGGCCTGTTCATTGTTGGCTCCCAATTGCGCGGTCTGCGCTCAAGCTGGGGTTAACAACACTGAGCGGGGGAACGAAAGAGGGTTGTTTATTGTGTCCCAATCATTTTGGTTGGGATTGTAGGTCGGAATTTGTTCCCTTATGGAGGCGCGGGTTTCACCCCAATTTTTTAAAATTTATATAATTTTTTGCTGTTAAAACCTACAATAAACTTTGGGAAAAACTTGTACTTTGAAGAGGATTTGAACATGGCTTTCTGATCTTTGACAATTTGGTCATGTCTGATGAACCAAGTCACAAGGCAACTGTGAGGCTGCCCGTCGAGGGCCTCCTTGCTCACCTAATGATGAACCCCAAGGCAAAGTTTGATGCAAACTGTGTGCAGCAATTGTATTGATAACGTGGTTTCATTTGGTGTACTCTCCTTGATCAACTGCTGCTGATCTTGTATCTGATTCCTGATGATGTAAGCTAGTATCAAGAATAGGATGGATATCGGCAATGACTGTGTGAAGTTGTCCTTCTTGTTCAACTTCTCATAACCCTCTCTGCAATTCTGGATATGGAATGGTTGATATCAATATCAGGTACCGTTGGATACGCCCTTGGATAAGCCATATGCAAGCATATCCATCATCTGCCATACTCTTCGGGCAGCACTTCATTATCTACAAGATGTTTGTCGTGAGACACGTTTACCATTTCAAGGGGCGTGGGGCCACCCTTTTTTCTACATGGGGGTTTTGGCATACGTAATCGCAGTTTCTTAAGGAACCTGTTATAATTGGAAAATATGTTGCCCACTTTTCTAGAAGTTTTTAGTTGCTTTAGGACAGTGAGAAGCTGCCCAAGGAGCGGACAGAATTTGAAATCCATTTTGACATTTTTTGAAGATGGTGAAAAATAAGTAGGAGAGGGCATTTCAGACGAACAGTAAGATGAAGTCGCCTGTGAAGAGATTTCATCATTATCACTTTGTGATGCTGGTGATGACGATAATGAAAGTGAGGATGATGCTGATGAGATTGATGTAGGGGAGGATGTACAGCTAAGTGGTGATGAGTCTTTATAAAGAGACACACCCAATAAGATGGGAATAACACACGTAGACAGTTTGGATGACATGATATCAACAGCATGGTGCACCTCGTACTGACTGACATCGGAGATGGTGTAACTTGGCGTAATGAGCATAATAAAACGGCGACTCAAAGTCATTGCTCTACTCAGCTCCTCCAAGAAAACTACAAGAAACATAATTAAGGAATCTGTCAAGTACTACTTTAAAAATAGACATAATTGTGTCTGCAATTATTATTTCTTTGTTAAAGGTGCTGTATACGTTTGTTAATTGGAGCCTACTGATTGTGTTAATCTATATAAATGTAGGTATATATACAATAAAACTAACCTGTGAAATTTCACTTCAAAAGGTGGTCGCGTTTTTGAGATATCACCGAAAAACCGGAGCGAATATTTCCACACAGGAAGAATATTCCCCATTAGGAATACACAGTCTGAGAAGCGTTATGGCCATAACGCTTCTCAGATTCAAATTTTGGGGAATAAAAAGTAATATATTTTTCCACAACCGTAGTACTTCGAAGTTAAAAGTTTCTCAAAATTCATTATACTACCCAAAGCTGCTGTACTTCTTACCAAGTAAGTTGTTATTGCCATTAATTTTCAGAGTCATTACAAACCGTATACAGACCTTTTAATGAACTTCGAGAAAAAGGAGTACTTACCACGAACGGAGAGAAAAAAATACGAGTTATTCCCCCTATTGATGGAAAACAGTTTAACTTTGTTTCGTCCATTATTATCAGTTTTTTTGTTATTAAGGCAAAATGGATTTTTGGGGGGGTAAAAGATGTGTCGAACATTTTGGAAGGTGTGTCCCCAACAAGTAGCCAATTTTGAGGATAGGCCTTATGATAACTGTCACACTAATTCCAAAGGCCATTCAGTGTCAAGGGTGAAAATCAGAGTATTTAAAAGCTTCTGAACGTTGAAGTCCATAAAGGCATGAGCTTCAAAGAAGGGGAAGGGCTAAGAGTACGTTAGGTCCAGCACCGAGCGAATGGGACCGTTGCAATCATGTTGGACTCAACTACGACCACGACAGGCGCTGCTCTCTTGGAAATCCCTAATTGATTGACTGATATGCCTTGCAAGTCACAGCCGCAAGTACCACCAACTATCTAAGCTAATCAGTGTTCCCCTTTTCATAAGTCCATCGCCTTTCGAGACGGCTGGAGGCCTACTACACAGTATATCGACATTCCGTTCAAATCAAATAAATAATTTAGAAACCTACCATTTGAGGGTATTGTGTGAATCTCTGGAATAAAAACGTTGAACCCAAATTTCTCCAAATATGGCATGAGGACATTGAATACAAATTCCCTGTCAGCTTCATTCCAACTGTAAGAGATGTAGGCGTCGTAAAGCTTCCCGTCTACGAAGGTAAAAACAACCAAAGAAGTTGAGGAAATGATTTAATTTGCTTCTAGCGGGTCGCTGTAAATGTTATCATATTTCCAGCAACCAAAGCAAAACAGGTATGGTAACCAGTAAGATTATCCAAGTAAACATCAGTGAACAACCTGTGACACTTTTTGATACTTTTTGATACTTTTTGATTTTGGGTTGAACAAAATACACAAATTGACTGAGTGGGATTTGAACCTGTGACCTCCGGATTGACGTGCCAGAGCTGTGTCAAAAGAATTACAGTATGTACTTTATTGGAGCTTTCTTTATTTTGGCAATCTTTGTTGAACCCCTGAACAAAGATATTGAAAAAAAAAAAATCAAAAAACCGCTAGCCAATACAGGGCTGTTCGTAGAGCACCGGCACAATAATCTGGACCAACAATTTAATTAAAGTTTACCCAGTCAGTTTCACCTGCGGATTATTTGGCATAGGCCTACTTGATATATTTTCAAATATATTTTGACAAATTTATGTCGGCAATAAATCTTGCACATTTGATCGAAGTCTAATTGCCAAAGATCGCACAATAAATCACAATAAAAAAACACAATATCATCTAAGCTCACCGTTCTGTTCATCGAGTCCAAAATAGTCCATGTACCAGAGCTTGGCATCTAAGGCCAACATTTTCAATAGCAGAAACATCACAGTGACACAAGCAAAGATGGCAGTGGGAGCTAGCCAAGCCTTGTTAAATTTTTCGTCTGAAAAAAAAACCCCACCCCCAAAACAACAATTCATTTGTGTTCAATGATATAACTATATTGAAATTGATTTGATAACACTGGTAACAGAGTTCAGTGGCGTAAATCTGTGTTGAGAGTTTAAAATTGCTGCAGTTTCTAAGGTTTTGAATGGCTGCGAAATCAAAATGCAATCCAACGTGGGACCAGCTCGGCCGGCACTGATTGAGGACACGGACAGGAGAACGTGCAGCAAATGCAGTCTTAAAGGCAGGATGTACTTTTGATAGTTGTCAAAGACCAGTACCCTCACTGGGTGTATCCCAACATATGCGAAAACAAACAAACCTGTGATCATTTTGGCTCAGTTGGTCATCAAAGTTGCAAGACAATAATTACAGCAAAATTACCCTTAAGCACTGTGTACCCATGCAGTACTTACCTAAGTTCTGTGGGGGAAAAACACAGGCAAATCACTTGGGTGGGATTCGAGCCCATCCGATTGCTAGAGCAGATGTCTTACCACTAGACAACCAAGCTAGCCCGATGGCTAGTGGCAGTTCTAATCCTTAGCAAAAATTAAACATCTATTAAAAATACCTTTGTTGCATAGATTTGTGTGCTCTCAGATGCCTGAGAAAGGTCTCATGTTTGAAGCATTTCTTATTCAATTTTGAGGGGTGAAAAATTACATCTTTTGGGGTTATTTCTAACACTGTTTTATAATATTAGTAGCTCTCCAGTGCTCTTTACCAAGTAAGTTTGCTAGGTCATTAACTTGTGGAGTAATTACCCCTGCCTTTAACACAGTTTTTAAGGTGGCCGCTTGAAAGCACGTCTTAAAAAGGTTGATCGCTTCACAATAAGTGTATTTTGTCACGCGTTTGGTGCCGAACATCACTCTTTAAAGGTTTTCAACAGACATACAAGTAACCTTAGGGGCCATCCAGAATTACATTTTTTTTTAAATTGCTTTGACTCCCCTCCCCCCCCCCCCCCCCCCGCCAAATTTCGTTTTTTAAATATTGTATACACTGAAGAACAAAGTAATGCCTAAAACGAACCAGATTGTAGACCAAAGGTATCCAATATCAGTAGTTTTCAATGGTTTTTTCTTTGTAGTTTAATCAGGAATTAAATTTACAGTCTTGGTACTTCTTCTTCTACCTTTTTTCTTTTGTTATCTTATATACTTTTTTATCGAAATTGTTGAACATTGACTATTCTGAATGTTCCCTAAGCTAGTCACTTTCGGAAACCAAACAGCGATGTTTTTCATTGTTGCGACAAAGGCAGCCCAGGGTAGCACACATCCCTCTCCCCAACGGACTTTATTGTGCGAGTTTCTTTACGTCAGTACATAAAAGTATAATCTTCTGGAATGTTTCTTTGAAAAACTTTACATAAACCGTTTTACTGAGCGTGGAACTTGTTTCATTTTCATTTCCTTCATACCATAAACCAACAATAGAGACGAACAACGAGTAATAATTCCCTTTTTAGGGGGAAAAAGTCGGCATACGGACATTATGTGTAAACTGTGCCTTCGATGTACATGAAGTGAAATACGGAAATTGTAAAAAAGAAAATTAAGATAGGGTGTACATTTGGTAAATTGACTTGGTAAAGAGCACTGGATAGCTACTGATATTATAAAACATTGTTAGAAAACGACCCCTTTGAGGTAATGTCAATTTAGAGAAAGAGGTAACTTTTTACCCAAATTTTTGAATCTGAGAAAGGCTTCAGGCATATTTTCTGGCAACTTCAATAACCATCTAAGCCCAAATTTTCGAGGGTTGGTTATTTTTTGCTTATTTTGGACACACGAAGTGAGGATACTGGTCTTTGACAAGTACAAAGGGACAACATGTCTTTGAAATCATTGGGTTCAAAACATTACGAACATAGCGTCTTTTAATTTAAGTAAAATATTCATCTGTTACCAGTTTTTAAGAAAGAAGATGTCATGATAAGAATCTGTGGATTCATCCGAGTATGAAACAAGTACACATCTGGACAAAAGCCTAATAGTATTTTCCTGTTGGACTAAGAAACAAGAACATCTCTGTACAAAAGCCTATACATGTATAATCATTTACCTGTGGACTAAGAAATAAGAACACCTCTGTACAATAGCCTATAGTATTTACCTGTGGACTAAGAAATAAGAACACCTCTGTACAATAGCCTAATAGTATTTACCTGTTGGACTAAGAAACAAGAACATCTCTGTACAATAGCCTAATAGTATTTACCTGTTGGACTAAGAAACAAGAACATCTCTGTACAATAGCCTAATAGTATTTACCTGTTGGACTAAGAAATAAGAACACCTCTGTACAATAGCCTAATAGTATTTACCTGTTGGACTAAGAAACAAAAACATCTCTGTACAAAAGCCTATACATGTATAATTATTTACCTGTGGACTAAGAAATAAGAACACCTCTGTACAATAGCCTATAGTATTTACCTGTGGACTAAACAAGAACATTTAAGCCTAATAGTATTTACCAGGTGGACTCGAAACTGACAAGAACACCTATGTAAAACAAGTCTGACAGTATTTACCTATAGGGAATAAGAAACGAGAACACATCCGTAAAAAGGTCTGCTAGTTTTTATATCTACCTGGTGGACTCGAAACTGACAAGAACACCTGTAAAACAAGTCTGACAGTATTTACCTATAGTGGAATAAGAAACGAGAACACATCTGTAAAAAGGTCTGCTAGTTTTTATATCTACCTGGTGGACTCGAAAGTGACAAGAACACCTCTGTAAAACAGTCTGATAGTGCTTACCTGGTGGACTGGAAACTGACAAGAACACCTCTGTAATGAAGCCATCATTGTTTGCCCGAATAAGGTATTGACCATACGCATCCTCATCAACATTGATGATCCGAAGTTGATTGCTGGCTGTGGGTATGCCGCTCCTGAAATTCGTTTAAAAATGGTTTGGGTTTATTTCATGAGCATTGAGCATATTGCTTCAAATATTCTGAAATACCTTATTTATTATTTGGGTAGTTGGGGAAGCATACTGCGGTATAATACTGTTCGAAAAGATTAATTGTACAAAACGTTTTGTTATGCAATATGTACTGTCACAAATCACCACTAAAAGCCCGAATGTACCTATGAGAAGAATCTACATCCGTTTTAATTGAAATTGATGTGAGACGAAACCATGTAAAAGCCTAATTAATCAATACATATAATATTGTGCCGTTCACAAACCTAGTCTCGTTGACGATCGACTCGGTATCATATTTTGTGAATCCTCCATTGATAGCGGAAAGGGACAGCCATTGAGTTTCATTATCCGGGGACGAGACGTTAGGCCTAAGCCAGTACACAGCCACCGACTCTGGGTCTCCACCAGCGTAGAAAGAGCAAAATAGTGTTATGTTCTCCCCGATATTTGCTGTTTGATTACTGCAGAATTTGTCTCCAAGTAGGACGGGGTTTTTGTACCAAAATGGAACTGAAATCAAGGTTTTGAGAAGTAAACAAATGGACACAATCATGCCATGTGCTTGTTGTAATCAAACACATTAAAATAATTATTTCTAGAATTGTTAATGTACGATGGTGACTTTCAGGATAGTTGTGTGCGTATCGACCCTTAGCCAGACCAGCTGGTCAATTTCATTAAATCTTAAAAAAGGATCTTGATGAAGCAGAAGGGTTGTTCTCAAATAATCTAATGGTGAATTATCGAAATTTAATAATAAATTGCAGTTGGTTGTATAGAGTTTGTGCTTTCGTGACCTATAGTGAACACCCTTTAACCCAATTCAATGATAACTATAGGAAATGATGAACTATAGGAAGTCACCTTGTATAATGATCAAACTTCATGTGTTCTTAACAGGAAGGATATGAGAACGCTGTTTCACTTAAATGGTGTGTGCAACATTAGCATTTTTGTCAAAGACCAGTATCCACATTTGATATGAACCAACATATACGATAAATAACAAACCTGTGAAAGTTCCAGCTTTATAGGTCTTCAGAGTCATGAGAAAAAAGTGGAAAAAACCTTTTATGTTTTCACTGTTTTCAAACACTGGATTTTTTCACCAGTGATAAATTATAGATTAATTGTTTTACTCATTTCCTAAATACTATAGCATTTCAAGCAACACTATTTCAAGGGAAGTTTTCCACCATGACCATCTTTATACCATGTAAGTTATGTGCAACTGTGTGAACATACTTTCAATCTTACCAATGTTGTACACACCCTTTAAACAAAAAGTACTGACAGTATAACCGGTGCGGATTTCCTTCGTGATAGGATATACCAATGTGAAACTAAAACAAATCAAATTTTTTTAAAGGGGGAAAATAAGGCACAGAAAAGGGCAAATTTGGACAAGGTGGAAAACATAACGAAAGCAGAAACTTTTGTGAAGAAGACTAATCTTTGATAAGAAGTTGTATAAACATTTAAAAGTTGATTCAGATCAACATCCCTGACAACAAGAAACACTATAGAGAAATTCGTTGCACTCACACAACGCAAGCCCTAAGGGAAAACGAAACCACAACACCACTAGGCCTAACATCAAAAAATAATAACTATAAAAACAAAAAATCTATAAATTAAAAGTAAGTGTAAGTGCACTAAAAAACACACAAACAACAAAAACACCCCAAACAAAAAACATCAACAACAACAATAAACCACAACAACCAACAACAAATAATAGCTATAGGCCTAAATTATATAAATAATAAATCAATTAATAACTTAGGTATAAACAAATTACAAAAAGTAAAATTTACAAGCACCCTGAAGATGTGAAGGTGAGTGAATGACGACCCTATTCGGGAGAATGCTATACTTCAATGAATTGAACCCTCCCTTGATTCATCTTTACTCGGCTCATCCTTCCGTTGGGATAACTTGTTTCATTAAATCTTACCATCTACTTGAAGCGTTGTCGAACGGTTTAGTGAGTGGGTATCATTGGAGATAACACAGGTGTACACTCCTTTTGCATCATAAAACGCTGACTTAAACCTTAAGACCTGGCCGTCGTCCTCCATACCAACTTCGGTTAAATTCATGTCATTCTGGGTCCAACTCCAAGGGTAAGGCTTTGAATCTTTCAACCACTCGACTCGGCAAAAGTTGACTGCGGGGCAGGGGAGCTTCGTATACCCTTGTGATATGACGTGCTGCTTCACGAACGGCGGACCAGTGAATCCAAGATCTGTGCCTGCGATGAAAGTAGTTAGATAATTAACAGGTTCACATTTAACTGCATTTTTCACATTTGGGTATTTTTCCAATTTACAGCTTAAAATTTTCATTATAGTCTAAAAATTGCAATCGAAACAGGATTTTAAAGCAACAAATTTGTCTTTTACCATCTTTTCCTCTAAATTGTGAAAAACATGCTCCAGATTTTAGAAATCAATCTGATTTTTCAAAGCTAACAATATAAAAATGGAAAATTTCAGTTATTTGTTGGCAATATAAAGCACATTTGTCATGTTTGGAGTCCAAGGGATAACAAAATCTATCCCCTCCTATTTGTTCGCTTGGTTTGAGCAGCAAAGGATACAAAAATCTATCCCTTCCACTTTTCGGCTAGGTTTGAGGAACAAGGGATAGAAAATTATATCCCCTCCTCTTTTCGGCTCGGTTTGAGGAACAAGGGATAGAAAAATCTATCCCCTAACCTAAATTATAACAACTCGAACCACAATTAAACTTTTATTTTTGTCAGCTTTCACAATAGTGATGTACATATTGTAAATAAAAAGGTGTGCGTATATTTCTTTGAGGGTATGATGCAACAATAGTTATGAGTACGCAATTTGGCAAATTATTTTGCTAACAAAAATGAATCAATCAAAAGACTGTTACAAATATTGTTTTAAGTGCACCAGTTTCTAACTTTGTTCCGCCAGCAATATTTTATGAAGAAAAATAGCATGATTTTAACATTTCAGAGAAAACTTCAAGAAAAATGCTATATATTTCAAAACAAATGTGAAATGTGAAAAAGTGTAGTTAGATGTGAACCTGTTATATATTATAATGCCTTTATTGGGTAAACCCAAGATTTGTGCCTGCGATGCAAGTAGTCAGATAGACAATGCCTTTATTTCGGTAAATCCAAGATCTGTGCTTGCGATGCAAGTAGTTAGATACATGTAGATAATTCATTTATTTCGGTAAATCCAAGATCTGTGCCTGCGATGCAAGTAGTCAGATAGACAATGCCTTTATTTCGGTAAATCCAAGATCTGTGCCTGCGATGCAAGTAGTTAGATAAATAAAAACAGCGTTCCCTGTGACAGTTCTGTGCAAGTGCCTCAATGCCTGGTAGTGGTACACTGCCAGAAAATCAAGGACATTGATGTTGAATCGAGTCTCCTTCTTGGACGAAGTCCCCGATAACGAGCTTGCTTCCAAATGTGCCCCCAACTATACTGTTTGAATCGTCTGTTGGGAGGGGGATGACCTATCCGGTGCAAAGATTGTGCCAATTCTGTGACCAAAAGTGGATGCATGGGCTGTCCATGAGGTGCAGGAGATGTAGCCAGGCTATAGCTGGGGCAATATGGACAGAGGGATGAACTCAAGAAGGTTTTGAATGTGCTCCTCTGTGAAGGAGAGCTATACCTCGTTAAAGGTCTACAATGTAGGTCTACCCCGAAAAAGCTCAGCTGGGTGGAGATAATAATTGGCAAAGATTTATCTTTGTTTATTATGAACCCCAGTTCTGAAAAGAGGCTTAGTGTTTTTGTTTATGGCCCATCGGGTCTCATGTTCCGAGTTGCCTATCTCTAGCCAGGGAAATGATTGTTCTTAGGTCTATGGGGCCAGCAACTTTGAATCACTTAATGAATACTGCACATACACATAATTATATCTCATTTGGACTGCATTATCTCCTTGTTCAAGAATGGATGGCAATACTCTACCTTAACAGAATGGGGATACAGATCACAAGATAGAACTCTCGAACAAGTAGAAACAAACATCTTTGTCTGAAGTTTGCAAATTTAAGGTAACATTTAAAATGGCGGCCATTTTGGACCCAATTGTGGACACCATCTTTGTTTTAGATACTTATGAGTTCTAAAATCTCAAAATAATGATTCTATTGGATTCCTTGTGCCTCAAAACATATAATTAGACACTTTATTTGTATTTACAGCATGTCTGGTTGCATAGTTATGATAAGATTTGAAAATGGCGGCCATTTTGGACGCCATCTTGGATTTCGGAAAAAGCTCCAGGGTGATTTTCAGGGACTTTTAGTGTGTCATTCTAGGCACAGTCCCGGACCTATCCTGAAAGAATCTGCTTGTTATGAGCTATATCCGGGTTAAAACTTTAACTGGGCCTAATTTATTGTGGTCAACAACAAAGTCTTTAAGTGCAGGCTCGGTGACGGAAAAGAAATCGGTGTCACTCTGAATGAGTTCACTGTACTTAAGAAAGTCAATTCCAATACCAGCAAGATAAATATTTCAAAGCATTTAAAGTTCAAATTTAATGGTACTGTGGCCTGTCTCAAATAATTCTTCGAACTGTTTAAACTCCTATAGCTACATTGTCCCGCTTCAAGTTGAACAGGCATCCAAATCGTGGCCGGTACCGGCAATACAGTCAGTGTAGGCAGAGTTTTCTTTAAATTTCACTAAAATGGGAACAACTAATTTGATTAACGTTTCACAGGCGAGTTGGATGGTTTAATTAGTAAAATTTCGAGGATGGAATTGAGTGTTCTCATTGATGTAATATTCGTGCACTGATTCAAGTTTAGTCGAGCATCAAATCCTCCACAGTAATGTAGGGGTGCACTACTCTAAATCGACCAAAAATTCATGCGCCAAGCTACTTATCATAATTTGTAAACCCACAACTTATTTTTAATTATAACGTTTTGGGGGTCATGCAACTAATAGAGTGTGTAATTATAGGAACTTATCACAACCTGGGGGTTCTGGGTTTCAAGTTTTGAGGAGATTTGATAAATTTGGGCTTTAAAGTTGGTCCTATTTAGCTAGGGAATTGGAGGAGTGCCTCCCGAAAACTGGCGGCAAGTCGGTTTGGGAAAAAAACACATTTTCGGGGGTGTTTTTTTTCTGGGGTAATTAGCAAAAATTCCAAACGGCTGACCTGCCAAAAATTGAAAAGAAATCTGAAGTTTAGTGGTCTGAAAATATATTTGATTGGTTTTCAAGAGGCTGAGAGACTTTTAACAATTTTTTGAGAATTTTTGAATATTTAGCATTTATCATTGTTTGCTATGGGAGTCTATTTAGAGGGGTGAAACCTATAGATACAAAATGGTGGCGCCCGCTACACCCGTGTACCCGTGTGCTTGTTGTTAATACGGTTATGTAGGCTTGAAACGACGACAGTAATGTGTTGTATGGGGGCACTTTTCGTCAGTTGTTGCTGTGTTTACATTGAAAACATCATTCCTTTGGCTGTATTAACAGATAGTATATAGTAATAATGTTGCTATTTGTTCCTAAAATTACAAAACAACAGAATAATTCAACGTTCCAAAGAAAGGTTTGCTGGGTTTGGTTTTTAGTGTAAGACTATATCGACGAGTATGAGACTATCACGGTAAGTCACATTCAAGAAACTCAAGAATCTTCAGTGGCTGGTTGATCAGGGGAAAAGTAGAGACAAACCATCAACAGACTATGTGAAGATGACATAGGCGGTGGCATCATGAACGTCAAGTTCCCGGGAACTGATTGCATGTGTGAAACCCTAGCCCTCGCAGCCAAAACCCTAGCCCTCAGCAAAAACCCACAGCCTACACCCAAACCCTAGCCATCGGCCAAAACCCTAGCCATCGGCACAAACCCTAGCCGTCGGCCCAAACCCTAGCCATCGGCACAAACCCTAGCCGTCGGCCCAAACCCTAGCCTACACCCAAACCCTAGCCATCGGCCAAAACCCTAGCCATCGGCACAAACCCTAGCCGTCGGCCCAAACCCTAGCCATCGGCACAAACCCTAGCCGTCGGCCCAAACCCTAGCATACACCCCAAACCCTATAGCCATCAGCCCAAAACCCTAGCTCTTAGTCTAAACCCTAGTTTACAGTCTTAACCTATTGTCCACAACTAACCGTATAGTATCTGGAATGGAATTTAGCAACATGCCCCGCCCACCCCACGCCCACCCCTTTACCCCCCCCCCCCCTTAACAGCTAGGAAGATGAAACTTGGAAGAACAATAAATGTGGTAAAATGTGTTTGTTTGTTGGGAACTTTGTTATAAAGTTCACAATTTTAAACTCAATATGAATACATGGTTAGAAAAGTTGGAGGGAAAGCAAAAACGCCCCCCCCCCAACTCAAGGCCCCCTTCCAACCTGTTTCCCTTTTTACCGCTTCTCCACAATAATTAACTCCCTCTTGTCGATTAATTAAATAGTTTGTAAGGTTTTTAGAATCTTATTACGAAAAAGAGACATGTTAATAACTTTTTGAGGGAAGATTTGGACGTAACTTCCAAGTATTCCAGTATAATGTACACAGTGTGTCATGCAGGTTTTTCCTCTCGCATTGCTTAAAGTACATGTAAATGCTTCAACATGTTTGACCTTGTTGTAGACAAACGCAATAAAATATTCCAATTTTTTTTCCAGATTTCATATCAGTGACTTATTCTCAACATTTTAAGCATATTTTTTTCCCCATAAAGAATAATTGACTGCCCTTATAGATACAAAATGGTGGCGCCCGCTACACCCGTGTACCCGTGTGCTTGTTGTTAATACGGTTATGTAGGCTTGAAACGACGACAGTAATGTGTTGTATGGGGGCACTTTTCGTCAGTTGTTGCTGTGTTTACATTGAAAACATCATTCCTTTGGCTGTATTAACAGATAGTATATAGTAATAATGTTGCTATTTGTTCCTAAAATTACAAAACAACAGAATAATTCAACGTTCCAAAGAAAGGTTTGCTGGGTTTGGTTTTTAGTGTAAGACTATATCGACGAGTATGAGACTATCACGGTAAGTCACATTCAAGAAACTCAAGAATCTTCAGTGGCTGGTTGATCAGGGGAAAAGTAGAGACAAACCATCAACAGACTATGTGAAGATGACATAGGCGGTGGCATCATGAACGTCAAGTTCCCGGGAACTGATTGCATGTGTGAAACCCTAGCCCTCGCAGCCAAAACCCTAGCCCTCAGCAAAAACCCACAGCCTACACCCAAACCCTAGCCATCGGCCAAAACCCTAGCCATCGGCACAAACCCTAGCCGTCGGCCCAAACCCTAGCCATCGGCACAAACCCTAGCCGTCGGCCCAAACCCTAGCCTACACCCAAACCCTAGCCATCGGCCAAAACCCTAGCCATCGGCACAAACCCTAGCCGTCGGCCCAAACCCTAGCCATCGGCACAAACCCTAGCCGTCGGCCCAAACCCTAGCATACACCCCAAACCCTATAGCCATCAGCCCAAAACCCTAGCTCTTAGTCTAAACCCTAGTTTACAGTCTTAACCTATTGTCCACAACTAACCGTATAGTATCTGGAATGGAATTTAGCAACATGCCCCGCCCACCCCACGCCCACCCCTTTACCCCCCCCCCCTTAACAGCTAGGAAGATGAAACTTGGAAGAACAATAAATGTGGTAAAATGTGTTTGTTTGTTGGGAACTTTGTTATAAAGTTCACAATTTTAAACTCAATATGAATACATGGTTAGAAAAGTTGGAGGGAAAGCAAAAACGCCCCCCCCCCAACTCAAGGCCCCCTTCCAACCTGTTTCCCTTTTTACCGCTTCTCCACAATAATTAACTCCCTCTTGTCGATTAATTAAATAGTTTGTAAGGTTTTTAGAATCTTATTACGAAAAAGAGACATGTTAATAACTTTTTGAGGGAAGATTTGGACGTAACTTCCAAGTATTCCAGTATAATGTACACAGTGTGTCATGCAGGTTTTTCCTCTCGCATTGCTTAAAGTACATGTAAATGCTTCAACATGTTTGACCTTGTTGTAGACAAACGCAATAAAATATTCCAATTTTTTTTCCAGATTTCATATCAGTGACTTATTCTCAACATTTTAAGCATATTTTTTTCCCCATAAAGAATAATTGACTGCCCTTATAGATACAAAATGGTGGCGCCCGCTACACCCGTGTACCCGTGTGCTTGTTGTTAATACGGTTATGTAGGCTTGAAACGACGACAGTAATGTGTTGTATGGGGGCACTTTTCGTCAGTTGTTGCTGTGTTTACATTGAAAACATCATTCCTTTGGCTGTATTAACAGATAGTATATAGTAATAATGTTGCTATTTGTTCCTAAAATTACAAAACAACAGAATAATTCAACGTTCCAAAGAAAGGTTTGCTGGGTTTGGTTTTTAGTGTAAGACTATATCGACGAGTATGAGACTATCACGGTAAGTCACATTCAAGAAACTCAAGAATCTTCAGTGGCTGGTTGATCAGGGGAAAAGTAGAGACAAACCATCAACAGACTATGTGAAGATGACATAGGCGGTGGCATCATGAACGTCAAGTTCCCGGGAACTGATTGCATGTGTGAAACCCTAGCCCTCGCAGCCAAAACCCTAGCCCTCAGCAAAAACCCACAGCCTACACCCAAACCCTAGCCATCGGCCAAAACCCTAGCCATCGGCACAAACCCTAGCCGTCGGCCCAAACCCTAGCCATCGGCACAAACCCTAGCCGTCGGCCCAAACCCTAGCCTACACCCAAACCCTAGCCATCGGCCAAAACCCTAGCCATCGGCACAAACCCTAGCCGTCGGCCCAAACCCTAGCCATCGGCACAAACCCTAGCCGTCGGCCCAAACCCTAGCATACACCCCAAACCCTATAGCCATCAGCCCAAAACCCTAGCTCTTAGTCTAAACCCTAGTTTACAGTCTTAACCTATTGTCCACAACTAACCGTATAGTATCTGGAATGGAATTTAGCAACATGCCCCGCCCACCCCACGCCCACCCCTTTACCCCCCCCCCCCCTTAACAGCTAGGAAGATGAAACTTGGAAGAACAATAAATGTGGTAAAATGTGTTTGTTTGTTGGGAACTTTGTTATAAAGTTCACAATTTTAAACTCAATATGAATACATGGTTAGAAAAGTTGGAGGGAAAGCAAAAACGCCCCCCCCCCAACTCAAGGCCCCCTTCCAACCTGTTTCCCTTTTTACCGCTTCTCCACAATAATTAACTCCCTCTTGTCGATTAATTAAATAGTTTGTAAGGTTTTTAGAATCTTATTACGAAAAAGAGACATGTTAATAACTTTTTGAGGGAAGATTTGGACGTAACTTCCAAGTATTCCAGTATAATGTACACAGTGTGTCATGCAGGTTTTTCCTCTCGCATTGCTTAAAGTACATGTAAATGCTTCAACATGTTTGACCTTGTTGTAGACAAACGCAATAAAATATTCCATTTTTTTTTCCAGATTTCATATCAGTGACTTATTCTCAACATTTTAAGCATATTTTTTTCCCCATAAAGAATAATTGACTGCCCTTATAGATACAAAATGGTGGCGCCCGCTACACCCGTGTACCCGTGTGCTTGTTGTTAATACGGTTATGTAGGCTTGAAACGACGACAGTAATGTGTTGTATGGGGGCACTTTTCGTCAGTTGTTGCTGTGTTTACATTGAAAACATCATTCCTTTGGCTGTATTAACAGATAGTATATAGTAATAATGTTGCTATTTGTTCCTAAAATTACAAAACAACAGAATAATTCAACGTTCCAAAGAAAGGTTTGCTGGGTTTGGTTTTTAGTGTAAGACTATATCGACGAGTATGAGACTATCACGGTAAGTCACATTCAAGAAACTCAAGAATCTTCAGTGGCTGGTTGATCAGGGGAAAAGTAGAGACAAACCATCAACAGACTATGTGAAGATGACATAGGCGGTGGCATCATGAACGTCAAGTTCCCGGGAACTGATTGCATGTGTGAAACCCTAGCCCTCGCAGCCAAAACCCTAGCCCTCAGCAAAAACCCACAGCCTACACCCAAACCCTAGCCATCGGCCAAAACCCTAGCCATCGGCACAAACCCTAGCCGTCGGCCCAAACCCTAGCCATCGGCACAAACCCTAGCCGTCGGCCCAAACCCTAGCCTACACCCAAACCCTAGCCATCGGCCAAAACCCTAGCCATCGGCACAAACCCTAGCCGTCGGCCCAAACCCTAGCCATCGGCACAAACCCTAGCCGTCGGCCCAAACCCTAGCATACACCCCAAACCCTATAGCCATCAGCCCAAAACCCTAGCTCTTAGTCTAAACCCTAGTTTACAGTCTTAACCTATTGTCCACAACTAACCGTATAGTATCTGGAATGGAATTTAGCAACATGCCCCGCCCACCCCACGCCCACCCCTTTACCCCCCCCCCTTAACAGCTAGGAAGATGAAACTTGGAAGAACAATAAATGTGGTAAAATGTGTTTGTTTGTTGGGAACTTTGTTATAAAGTTCACAATTTTAAACTCAATATGAATACATGGTTAGAAAAGTTGGAGGGAAAGCAAAAACGCCCCCCCCCCCCAACTCAAGGCCCCCTTCCAACCTGTTTCCCTTTTTACCGCTTCTCCACAATAATTAACTCCCTCTTGTCGATTAATTAAATAGTTTGTAAGGTTTTTAGAATCTTATTACGAAAAAGAGACATGTTAATAACTTTTTGAGGGAAGATTTGGACGTAACTTCCAAGTATTCCAGTATAATGTACACAGTGTGTCATGCAGGTTTTTCCTCTCGCATTGCTTAAAGTACATGTAAATGCTTCAACATGTTTGACCTTGTTGTAGACAAACGCAATAAAATATTCCAATTTTTTTTCCAGATTTCATATCAGTGACTTATTCTCAACATTTTAAGCATATTTTTTTCCCCATAAAGAATAATTGACTGCCCTTATAGATACAAAATGGTGGCGCCCGCTACACCCGTGTACCCGTGTGCTTGTTGTTAATACGGTTATGTAGGCTTGAAACGACGACAGTAATGTGTTGTATGGGGGCACTTTTCGTCAGTTGTTGCTGTGTTTACATTGAAAACATCATTCCTTTGGCTGTATTAACAGATAGTATATAGTAATAATGTTGCTATTTGTTCCTAAAATTACAAAACAACAGAATAATTCAACGTTCCAAAGAAAGGTTTGCTGGGTTTGGTTTTTAGTGTAAGACTATATCGACGAGTATGAGACTATCACGGTAAGTCACATTCAAGAAACTCAAGAATCTTCAGTGGCTGGTTGATCAGGGGAAAAGTAGAGACAAACCATCAACAGACTATGTGAAGATGACATAGGCGGTGGCATCATGAACGTCAAGTTCCCGGGAACTGATTGCATGTGTGAAACCCTAGCCCTCGCAGCCAAAACCCTAGCCCTCAGCAAAAACCCACAGCCTACACCCAAACCCTAGCCATCGGCCAAAACCCTAGCCATCGGCACAAACCCTAGCCGTCGGCCCAAACCCTAGCCATCGGCACAAACCCTAGCCGTCGGCCCAAACCCTAGCCTACACCCAAACCCTAGCCATCGGCCAAAACCCTAGCCATCGGCACAAACCCTAGCCGTCGGCCCAAACCCTAGCCATCGGCACAAACCCTAGCCGTCGGCCCAAACCCTAGCATACACCCCAAACCCTATAGCCATCAGCCCAAAACCCTAGCTCTTAGTCTAAACCCTAGTTTACAGTCTTAACCTATTGTCCACAACTAACCGTATAGTATCTGGAATGGAATTTAGCAACATGCCCCGCCCACCCCACGCCCACCCCTTTACCCCCCCCCCCTTAACAGCTAGGAAGATGAAACTTGGAAGAACAATAAATGTGGTAAAATGTGTTTGTTTGTTGGGAACTTTGTTATAAAGTTCACAATTTTAAACTCAATATGAATACATGGTTAGAAAAGTTGGAGGGAAAGCAAAAACGCCCCCCCCCCCCAACTCAAGGCCCCCTTCCAACCTGTTTCCCTTTTTACCGCTTCTCCACAATAATTAACTCCCTCTTGTCGATTAATTAAATAGTTTGTAAGGTTTTTAGAATCTTATTACGAAAAAGAGACATGTTAATAACTTTTTGAGGGAAGATTTGGACGTAACTTCCAAGTATTCCAGTATAATGTACACAGTGTGTCATGCAGGTTTTTCCTCTCGCATTGCTTAAAGTACATGTAAATGCTTCAACATGTTTGACCTTGTTGTAGACAAACGCAATAAAATATTCCAATTTTTTTTCCAGATTTCATATCAGTGACTTATTCTCAACATTTTAAGCATATTTTTTTCCCCATAAAGAATAATTGACTGCCCTTATAGATACAAAATGGTGGCGCCCGCTACACCCGTGTACCCGTGTGCTTGTTGTTAATACGGTTATGTAGGCTTGAAACGACGACAGTAATGTGTTGTATGGGGGCACTTTTCGTCAGTTGTTGCTGTGTTTACATTGAAAACATCATTCCTTTGGCTGTATTAACAGATAGTATATAGTAATAATGTTGCTATTTGTTCCTAAAATTACAAAACAACAGAATAATTCAACGTTCCAAAGAAAGGTTTGCTGGGTTTGGTTTTTAGTGTAAGACTATATCGACGAGTATGAGACTATCACGGTAAGTCACATTCAAGAAACTCAAGAATCTTCAGTGGCTGGTTGATCAGGGGAAAAGTAGAGACAAACCATCAACAGACTATGTGAAGATGACATAGGCGGTGGCATCATGAACGTCAAGTTCCCGGGAACTGATTGCATGTGTGAAACCCTAGCCCTCGCAGCCAAAACCCTAGCCCTCAGCAAAAACCCACAGCCTACACCCAAACCCTAGCCATCGGCCAAAACCCTAGCCATCGGCACAAACCCTAGCCGTCGGCCCAAACCCTAGCCATCGGCACAAACCCTAGCCGTCGGCCCAAACCCTAGCCTACACCCAAACCCTAGCCATCGGCCAAAACCCTAGCCATCGGCACAAACCCTAGCCGTCGGCCCAAACCCTAGCCATCGGCACAAACCCTAGCCGTCGGCCCAAACCCTAGCATACACCCCAAACCCTATAGCCATCAGCCCAAAACCCTAGCTCTTAGTCTAAACCCTAGTTTACAGTCTTAACCTATTGTCCACAACTAACCGTATAGTATCTGGAATGGAATTTAGCAACATGCCCCGCCCACCCCACGCCCACCCCTTTACCCCCCCCCCCCCCTTAACAGCTAGGAAGATGAAACTTGGAAGAACAATAAATGTGGTAAAATGTGTTTGTTTGTTGGGAACTTTGTTATAAAGTTCACAATTTTAAACTCAATATGAATACATGGTTAGAAAAGTTGGAGGGAAAGCAAAAACGCCCCCCCCCAACTCAAGGCCCCCTTCCAACCTGTTTCCCTTTTTACCGCTTCTCCACAATAATTAACTCCCTCTTGTCGATTAATTAAATAGTTTGTAAGGTTTTTAGAATCTTATTACGAAAAAGAGACATGTTAATAACTTTTTGAGGGAAGATTTGGACGTAACTTCCAAGTATTCCAGTATAATGTACACAGTGTGTCATGCAGGTTTTTCCTCTCGCATTGCTTAAAGTACATGTAAATGCTTCAACATGTTTGACCTTGTTGTAGACAAACGCAATAAAATATTCCAATTTTTTTTCCAGATTTCATATCAGTGACTTATTCTCAACATTTTAAGCATATTTTTTTCCCCATAAAGAATAATTGACTGCCCTTATAGGGTGCACTACTCTAAATCGACCAAAAATTCATGCGCCAAGCTACTTATCATAATTTGTAAACCCACAACTTATTTTTAATTATAACGTTTTGGGGGTCATGCAACTAATAGAGTGTGTAATTATAGGAACTTATCACAACCTGGGGGTTCTGGGTTTCAAGTTTTGAGGAGATTTGATAAATTTGGGCTTTAAAGTTGGTCCTATTTAGCTAGGGAATTGGAGGAGTGCCTCCCGAAAACTGGCGGCAAGTCGGTTTGGGAAAAAACACATTTTCGGGGGTGTTTTTTTTCTGGGGTAATTAGCAAAAATTCCAAACGGCTGACCTGCCAAAAATTGAAAAGAAATCTGAAGTTTAGTGGTCTGAAAATATATTTGATTGGTTTTCAAGAGGCTGAGAGACTTTTAACAATTTTTTGAGAATTTTTGAATATTTAGCATTTATCATTGTTTGCTATGGGAGTCTATTTAGAGGGGTGAAACCGTAGGGAGCCCAAGTGCGCCCTCAGTGTTTATATTGTAAAAAGTTTACTTTGGGGTACGTCGCGACCTGCTGTCGACCCAGTCTCTTCTTTCTTTGATAGCATTTGCACGAGAGGGCATATTATTTTATCTCTGTATTTCTCTCCATTCCACATGCTATTCATTTGGGAGGGATGGTTTCGTAGAGCTCTCAGTGAGTATTATTTTGTCTTGAAATATATTTTGAGTTGAGAAATATTGTGATTTATAGGGCTGTTTCAATCGGTATATTATTGTAAACTTGTGTGTGTGTAGCCAGCCTGGTGTTGCGCTGACCTTTTGCCCTTTAGCTGTACATAAGTAACGGTATGCATTTGTAATTTACATGTATGCTATTTTGTAGTCTATGTGCTGTGGCATTGAATTAAATCAGTACAGGAGATCATTGTTTTATATTTAACGCATCATCTATAGAATTTGTTGCTTTTATTGTATTGTCTCTTGGTGAATCCTCGTCCTTTATAACTAGAGGACCGGCCTCCTTCCCGTGTCTTTACAGTAACATGTCTTGTCCTTGCTTCACAAGCTGCAGCGACCAGAATGTGATCAGTATTAAGTAAAATAATAAAGTCTATATAAACAAAGCATTTCTTATATTAAAATAAACCCTAATCATATTTTGTTTTCTAACTTGTATCAAATAAACAAAATATAATCTTTTTGAATATTTAGATTTACACTGTAAGAAACAGAAGTACGATGAAAGAAAACCCATCGTGTATTCCTTCTCAAGCACCTGTGAAATTTACACGGAGAGAAATAGTTTAACAGTTAATAACGGGTCAAAATCAAGTATCAACTTACCATTCCTGTGATGCACATCGCAACCACAGGCAGCGTTTGTTGCCATCAGGAGGATGATGACGAAGGTCGTGAAAATCATGACTGACTGACAATCAAACCAACAGGCCGAATACTCTGTATGAGACAGCGACAACAGAACGTTGCACCTGGTACGGAAGTGACACCTTTCTCCTTGAACTAGAAATTTTATGCGCCAAAAATAAATTACAAGTTTTCTTTTTATTGAGTAAATTGAAAACAACACGATAGACTTTCCATAACCTATTGATGTCCCGCATTGCCTCCCGGATAGGAATCAAGTGCCGAAGATACAGTACACATGCACTTAGTGCTTTATGGCGGTGTGGCTGGGTCAATTCAGGGGGGGGGGGGGGGCGGAAGGGGTGTTGCGCAATCATTTGCGATCATGTTTGGGTACACTCCATTTTAAAAATAGGTAATGACCATTAAAAAACAAAAAGAAATCCATGTATACCGTTAAAATTCTCTCTTTATCAGCACTGAAAACATAACAGTGTACATGTATATCGTAAGAGTATTTTCAATTGTTGAGATGCTTAATTTTAAATAAAGTGCGTAAAAATATTATCGAAAATTTTCCGTTGGTTTATTGCAGCGGCTAACGTGTATGAATGGGTCCAGGTGGGAATTTCGTTACAAATGGTCTCCCCTAAAATGGCTACAAATATCGACATAATGTGAAAATAATTATCGTTCATCCTCTGATTTTTTTTCCATTAACGTAATTTTTAGGAATAGATCTTTCATTCCTGAAAGTTTAATCAAAATCCCTCGGTACATCCTCTAGATATTTGACGATTTTTTAAAGTTTTTTTGGAGAGAATGGATCCCGCCAATACTTAGTTTGCTTCAAACGATCTCTGTTGACGGACGGGAACATTTGCCGCAGGTAATTGTAATTCTGAGGCAACATACACATCTTAAACAGATATGTTATGCATGTCGTTTAGGTTAAATATATGTTGTTTATTAAATAGTTAATTTACTGAAGCAGTTGGCAAGGCAAAAAAAAAAATTTTACAAATGTTTTCTGGTGTAAAGATTTTGTGAATTTACAACATTTAAAGATAATAATACCCTCTGATAAAATGGACTCGTCCAGGCAGTCTCAACGAACGGAGCCACGCATCGAGAGCAACCGTAAATTCAACACACATCCGTTTGTACGTGGGGAGCTTCGACCAGTCCATCCACGTCGCGATGGTCGAATGAGATTATTTTCAACGTAGGTGGCGCTCTGGTGGCGCTACCCCTTCCGCCCCCCCCCCCCCCCGGGTCAATTATTATGGAATGCTTGCCACGGATCTCGAGGGCATTCAAGGTACTTCCTCCTTAACATGAAACTAATCGTTTCGTATGGCATTAGTGCATGCAAAGCACTTATATCGTAGGATTATTTGTTTTATTAATCCATACTTTCATACATATACATATAAATAATGATATGATCAATACAAAATATATCAACAATTGTAAAACAATACATAATACGGTATGAATTGGGGTGACATCCAGAGAATTGGACTGGCCTTCTGTAGTGTATCATTTCTTGCAAAGAAATAGACAACACGCCTCAAAAAAGGATTTTCTAAATATTGTTTGAATTTTCGGATGTAAGAAAATTCCAGAACCCAGAGCACTAAAGGGACATTGAGAAACTGAAAGTCATTATCACACAATGTGACTTAGAATATCACAATGTGACTTAATTGGCACAAGTCATATGACTTGTATTAGATTAAGTCATACTTATGATGTTCTTATATTTTTCCCGATGTCCCTTGGCGTTTCAGTAGACTGAACCCAAACACGTATTCTGGGTCATGGTTTGAGAGTTTCGGGTCAATTAACCTTTGACCTTGCTCGTTTTCACAACTTTGAACTGCTCTATCTCCGGTTTGGAATGACGGACAAAGAACACTAGTCTTTGCATGTGGAGATTTTATTATTTAAAACGAAATTTACTTTTGCTTTTAACACAAATTTAAAAGTGAGAAAATATCACATTTGAAGTTACATCTGACAACCGTTTGATAAACTAAATGTTTTTCTTATTCCTAGCAACGTAAATATGTAAAAGATTGTTTACTTTTGTTGAATAATTTCAGAATTGGTTTTGTTCTGTTCTACTGTCATGCAAACCTAGTTTAAAGACCCGTCCTCTTCCTGAGTTAATTATTTCTACGCATGTTAATCAAGTTGACCTCGAGTTTTGGCGAGAATCTCGACTTCTGGGCACCTCAAATAGGAGCTATTGCGTGTATTGTGGCAATAATTGTTTTCACACAAAAACTTGTAGGCCAAATTGTGAATTACTTTGCCAAGTTTTATCAAGTTTTATCATTTGGATATGGTGGCTTTAAAAAGGGTGTGTACAACATTGGTAAGATTGAAACTCTAAATGTTCACAGACTTTGCACATAACTTACATGGTATAAAGATGGTCAGGGTAGAAAACTTCCCTTGAAATAGTTTTGCTTGAAACGCTGCAGATTTTAGGAAATGAGTAAAACAATTAAATTAGTCTGTATCACTGGTGTTAAGATCTGATGTTTGAAAACAGTGAAAACAGGTAATGGGTTTTGTCACTGTTATCTCATTGCTCCGAAGACCGATTCAGCTAAAACTTTCACAGGTTTGTTATTTCATGTATATGTTGGGTCACATCAAGTGTGGATACTGGTCTTTGACAATTACCAATGTTGTAATGTCTTTTTTAAGGGACATGGCATAGTCACGTAAACATTCCCGATTTAGGCCATGTCGCGAAATACGTAAATGTTTAGGGCCAATGAATATTCATGATTCGGCCCCAAATCGTAAATACGTAAATATTGCACTTTGGGGCACAAATCGTAAATATTGACTTAGGAGTGGATATTTTACCGACGACGGAAAAATCATCCGAAAAGCTGTTTCGCCGGCAGATCGTAACAATGCTGCGCGTTCGAATACCAGCTAATGGGTTTTTCCTTTTCAATACCATAAGGGATATATTAATTGTTTTGTTAGAATTTAATATTGCATTTAAATGTTTAGTGGGCTATTTTACCTTTTTCTTTTCCTTTCTACCACAACATGTCTGTACACTGCACAGTAAGGATTTATTTAGTGACCGGAAGTCATGTCACAGACGTCCGCACGACCGCAAATACGATTATTGATTAGTTAAATACTTTGCTATATATAGTGACGAAGTATGCTGCAGAAAGAAATCGCCTTCCGCACCCCCCCCCCCGCCTCCGAGAATAATAATTATTGTTTTCAGTAGACCTAGATTCAATAAGGATAAATTATGCATCCCACCAACCTGTTTATTTTAAAGCTTTGAATTTTGAGAAGAAATTGAATATTAAACTCAACAGAAAACATTTCAAATGATTATAAATATTGAAGCCGAGCAAAATGCGTCAGTCATGTTCACCTTTTAAAAATCAAAAACGTCTTTATTCATGTACAATATTGTACTTCAAATTGTGGGACATCAGTTTTCAAAACGGTGGATAATTTAATGTTTCAAATCTTAAGAAAACGAGCATATGTTGTGCGTTAATATTTGTCGCGTATGACCTTCATCACGCACAATCCCTGACAGAAACAGACATGGACACTAAATGCCTAATCGGTCAACAAAATGGTACCCAATATTCAATGTACCCAAGAACAGTTAGACCCAAAAACAGTTAGACCCAAGAACAGTTAGACCCAAGAACAGTTAGACCCAAGAACAGTTAGACCCAAGAACAGTTAGACCCAAGAACAGTTAGACCCATGAACAGTTAGACCCATGAACAGTTAGACCCATGAACAGTTAGACCCATGAACAGTTAGACCCATGAACAGTTAGACCCATGAACAGTTAGACCCATGAACAGTTAGACCCATGAACAGTTAGACCCATGAACAGTTAGACCCATGAACAGTTAGACCCATGAACAGTTAGGCCCAAGAACAGTTAGGCCCAAGAACAGTTAGGCCCAAGAACAGTTAAGCCCAAGAACAGTTAGGCCCAAGAACAGTACTTAAAGGCACTGAACACGTTTGGTAATTGTCAAAGACCAGTATTCTCACACGGTGTATCCCAACATATGCATAAAATATCAAGCCTGTGAAAATTTGGGCTCAATTGGTCATTGAAGTTAGGCCCAAGAACAGTTAGGCCCAAGAACAGTTAGACCCAAGAACAGTTAGACCCAAGAACAGTTAGACCCAAGAACAGTTAGACCCAAGAACAGTTAGACCCAAGAACAGTTAGATCCAAGAACAGTTAGACCCAAGAACAGTTAGACCCAAGAACAGTTAGACCCAAGAACAGTTAGACTCAAGAACAGTTAGACCCAAGAACAGTTAGAGAGTGGAGCATCCCTCACTACCCGCTCAGCACCAGACATAACAAAACTCACTCATATCTATTTCTACCTCCATGCTCATATCGACCAAAACGCTTTTTAAAGCGTAACTCACTCGTCGTCCACACTTTTTGTGATTGGTGTTCACAAAGTATCTAGAATGAGCCGAAGCAGAAAAATAATTCAGAACAGAATTAACCAGAAAGGGAACGTGAATTGTTGCGAAGTTCCCAAGGAAATTAATTTGAGTATTTATTTCGAATGCCGGTTAATGAATTCTAGCATCAGGCCTAGGTGATGATAGACATATCCAGTGAAAAAACATACAAGCGATCGTGCTACAGAAACACGAAAAACAAACAAGCTGTCTGGAGCTAGGAACATGATTCAACCTACAACCATACTAAACTATAGAGTTCGTTGCCCTATATGGGACAATGCGTTCTAGGAGTATAGCCCTGCATGCAACGTAACTGAAACCGTGCCACTGTTGGGACAAGCAAGGAAAACGACGATGACAAGACATAATGTGCAACTGTATAGCATATACGATACAGTCACTCCCGTTATTACGGGCTCGCATGTTACGAGGTACCGGTTAATACGAGGTTTTTGCCGGTCCCGAACTGCCCCGTGTGTTTCAATGCATTTAAATACGGCTTATACGAGCCGGCAGTAACGAGAATACGGTTACAACGAGGTACTTTTGTCGGTCCGTTACCAGCAAAACATTGTTTTCAACCCTTTTGAAACGAGAATAATAATATATAAAAAAAAGGAAATACCTTTAACAGCCTGAAAATCGTTATTTATGGCTTGTAAGACAATCAATAGAGGTGCTAACAACTGGACGCTAGCATGCAATGACTCATGACTGCAGTCGCGAGTCAGCGAGCAGGTTGCGTTAATTCCAAACTCCGGACAATAGTGGGATTAGGAGCAGTGTTGTTGACTCGAGTCGGTGACTTGGACTCGAGTCAGACTCGAGTCGCCAATTTCATTGACTTGCGACTTGACTTGACTTGAGCAAAAATGACTCGTGACTTGACTTGACTTGAGCAAATATGACTTGCGACTTGACTTGACTTGAGAAAAAATGACTTGGTTACAACACAGGAATATTAAATGTGAAGTTATACGTTTACATTTTTAGGGTTCGGATAAATTAATGTCGAAACAATTCACTCGGAAGTTCCGCAAAACACGGACCACATTGCGATCACAGTTTACACAACGCACGCGGTCACGTCTTTTCCAATTTAGAGGCTGCTAGTCTTTATGTCGTTCGTTTATGCGCAACAATAAAGATAAGAAACATTGAACGCTAGAGGGCGTTTCAAAACAATGCGGTACCATTGGAGTAAAAGCCCTCTATTGGTGAAATATCCCACAACACCTGTTTGAAACGCCTTGACAAAAGACTTTACGTGTCTGCGCATGCTCGGGGAAAAGGGTTTTTCCCTCGAATTGCAATAATCACCATCGCTGGTGCGCGAAAAAACCGTGTACAGAGCAATGAGCCACTGGTATTCACGCAAAAGCCGTCGACAGTATGGTCTTCAAAGCACATTTCCTCGGAAATGTTAGCTTGTTTACGGAAAACTGCACAACTTATAGGCTTTATTTTACAAAAATGACACCATTTTGGACATTTTGGATCAACAGAAAGATTATTTAAATGTAAAACGTAAGATTTGTTTCTTTTTAAATATGTTTTGTTTTGTTGTTTTGGGGAATTTTTTGCGGGGTGTTTGTGCATATAGGATAGTCAAAATGCTGTGGTGGTGAAGACGCATTGCTTTAGATCACATCCGTGGTTGTGTTCAACCTTAGTTTTTTCACCTGACACCTGTCGTGTTAAATTTTGTAAAATTAAGTTTTTGCCATGATACCCCCACATTCGACAAAAATGCCGTGGTGCCCTTTTTACACTTACGAAATTGCTGCGATGCCCTTCAAATTCTAAAAAAGCACGGCAATTATTGCCGTGCATGTGGTTCAATGGTTGTATTTTTTAGTCTGTCACAACATCATCATGGGAGTGGGCTTATCGGGACATTATGTGACTTGTGACTTGACTTGACTTGCGAAAATTTGACTTGTGACTTGACTTGACTTGTGCAAATTTGACTTGCGACTTGACTTGACTTGAACAAAAATGACTTGTGACTTGACTTGACTTGACCAAAGATGACTTGCGACTTGACTTGACTTGACAAAAAATGACTTGGTTACAACACTGATTAGGAGGCTTGCACGTTTCAAACAACGGAGCAGATTCCATAAGTCAGCTTCATCAATTCATGTGAAATCTTGACAACAAATACTGATTCATTGTGTTTTACAAGTGCTTGATGTGCATTTCTAGCAGAAAAAGTCCCACCGAAACTGAAAACTAAAATATTTGCGTACATGCACACTGTTATCCACTGTATTGCATGCAGCATGCAGCCATGTGTACACGTGCGGCCATTATGTCATGCACTTTGTGCATAGTGCATTGATATTACCGCGATCGGATATTGCGATGATCGGATATTGCGACTTCGGATATAACGAGGAAAACGGGCTAGTCCGGCGGACCTCGTATTAACGAGAGTCGACATGTAATTAGAAAAACTCTGGAGAACAGGAACTGTAGACTCGTGAACTAAAACGAAAGTGTTTTTAAAAATATCTTTACCAATGAGGCGCCGTATCAAAATAGGCCAACGCGTTGTGCAGTGCTGCAACGCGTTGTAGGCATTTCCAAGCGTTGTTGATGGTGAGGTGCTTTGGTGTGCGTTGGTAATTATTACCCAGATAGATTCGTGGGTGAAGATCTGTCATTTAATTGTTATGTATGCAAACGTCGCGCTTAGCTAACTCATTATGTATAGTCATCTATACTTAACTTCCCGGTACTCATATTTATTCATACTTGTCTGAGTGCACACGCATGTGATCGCGTGATTGGTACGTGCAGTATTTGTTTGCCGCAAATTTATTTATTGTCCAATGTTTCTGGGTTAATATTATAAATCATGGGGGGGGGGGAGCACATGTAAAACGGGGGAAATAGAAGCCTCCAAACTTTGAGTTTGGGACTGGGTAAATGATTTAACAATTGGCCCATCTTCATGGTGCGACTGCGGCCGAGTCCGAATTGATGATTTCGGCAGTGGTTATAATATGGCAGGAACGCCGCATCCGAACTCGGGCGTACTTAGTACGTCGCACCATGGAGATGGGCCAATTGTTAATTAGTAATAACTAATTATTAATTCGTTCAAACGAATTATTAATTCGTTCAAACGAATTACAATTCGTTATAACGAATTACAATTCGTTCAAACGAATTGCTAATTCGTTCAAACGAATTACTAATTCGTTATAAAGAATTGTAATTCGTTTGAACGAATTAATAATTCGTTTGAACGAATTAATAATTAGTTCAATTGTAATTCGTTTGAACGAATTAATAATTAGTTCAAACGAATTACAATTCTTTATAACGAATAATTCGTTTGAACGAATTAATAATTAGTTCAATTGTAATTCGTTTGAACGAATTGTAATTCGTTATAACGAATTGTAATTCGTTATAACGAATTGTAATTCGTTATAACGAATTGTAATTCGTTTGAACGAATTAGCAATTCGTTTGAACGAATTGAAATTCGTTATAACGAATTGTAATTCGTTATAACGAATTGTAATTCGTTTGAACGAATTGTAATTCGTTATAACGAATTGTAATTCGTTTGAACTAATTATTAATTCGTTCAAACGAATTATTAATTCGTTCAAACGAATTATTAATTCGTTCAAACGAATTATTAATTCGTTCAAACTGATAATTAATATTCAGTGGCACGATTGGGCTTTCGTACATAGGCCTATCGACCAAAACGCTTTTTAATGCGTAACTCACTCGTCGTCCACACTTTTTGTGATTGGTGTTCACAAAGTATCTAGCATGAGCCGAAGCAGAAAAATAATTCAGAACAGAATCAACCAGAGAAGGAACGTGAATTGTTGCGAAGTTCCAAAGGAAATTAAGTTGAGTATTTATTTCGAATGCCGGTTGGGCCTAATGAATTCTAGCAGCTATACATTCATCAGGCCTAGGTGATGAATGATAGGCATACAGTGAAAAAACAAACAAGCGATCGTGCTACAGAAACACGAAAAACAAACAAGCTGTCTGGAGCTAGGAACATGATTCAACCTACAAGAAGTACAACCATTCTAGTATAACTAGAGTTCGTTGCGCTATATATGGGACATTGCGTTCTAGTATAGCCCTGCAAAGTAACTGAAACCGGCGTGCCATGGTGGGACAAGCAAGAAAAACGACGATGACAAGACCAATGTGCAACTGTAGCATATACGATAATTAAGAAAACGAGCCAACTATGGAGAACAGTAACTGTCAAACTCATGAACTAAAAAAAAGTGTTTTTTGAAATATCCTTACCAATCAGCTGGTTGTCTGTCCCTGTATAGTGTAGCACCAAAGCACCTCTCTGGGTCGTGTTTGTTATAGAGCAAGGACCATATACAGAATACAGTTGTCCTGTGCGTCATTCACTGTTGTTTGAATTCTCCACTGCACTTTGCGGGACAGCCCCGTTCTTTGTTGGTTTGTTGGTTTGTTGGTTTGTTGGTTGCTATCCTATTGTGTGATTTTAAAAGGGGCTATGTCGTCATAATCCATAAAGCAAGTCATAGCTCAGCATAATCGAAGGCAAGCCGGTGGCTGTCCTTAATATTGTTACATCCAGTGGCTACAACCATAGCCAGATCACTGTAAATGTCTACCAGTTACTTTTGAAGACAGTGCTAGGCCCCTACAGCCATAGCCAGATCACTTTTCTTATGTCTACAGTTAGTTGCAGACAGTTATAGGCCCCTTCAGCCATAGCTTTATCACTTTTATGTATACAGTTACCGTTGCAGACACAAGGCCCCTACAGTCATGTACCCAGATCACTGTTAAAAAATGTCTTCAGTTTATACTGTGATGTGGCCGCAGACGGTGGCTAGGCCCCTACAGCCATAGCCAGATCACTTCTAATGTCTACAGTTTCTTGTGTAGACAGTGGCTAGGCCCCTACAACCATAGCCAGATCACTGCTAATGTCTACAGTTACTGTTGCAGACAGTGGCTAGGCCCCTTACAACCATAGCCAGATTACTTCTAATGTCTACACCCATATCATTTGGAGGGGGGAAACATTTAAAAGGGAAAGGGAAAAGAAAAGATCAATGATAAAATTAAAAAGAAAGAAAGAATTGAAGGACTATAATAAAGGAACGGAGAAGGGGAAAATAATTGAGGGAAGCATGTTTCTTATATTAGTTATAGCATAGAGCTTCTAATTATGGTTATAGCATAATATTTTAAAAGGTAAATAGGTATACGGGTCGGGTATATCAAATCATTAAAGTGATCTCGGTTGCAAGTCTCTCCCCTTACGGAAGCGTATGACCATCATGTTACTGCGTTACCGAAATAATTTATCATTAAAACACATAATCATACACTACCGTATTTCCCTGCGGATAAGACGCGTCTTATCTGACTTTTTAGACCCCCAAAACATCGGTGCGTCTTATCTTTCGATGCGCCTTGTCTGCTGACGATTGATTTTTTGTTGATGATCACTGCGTAAAATAATACCTTTATTTTGTCCAGTTCAAATCAACGGTCTTTGTGTGAAGAATCCTTGCTCAATAATGCGGTCAAACAAGGCTCAACTATCCAGACACTGAGACCGTATTTTCGTTTCAACAATGCCGCAATCCCCCAGACTGTCCTTTCATTCCAACAATGCCGCAACGTGTTGATCCCCCCATGACCGTGCTTTCATTCCAACAATGCCGCAATGCGTTGGTGCTTTCGGTCCAACAGACGTCGGCGTCGTACAAACGTTTTTCTGTGTGGCCGCGTAATCGTTCCGAAAATGCTGCAATCGGATTTACTGTCAATGCTGTTGTACAAACGGCATTCACCCAACCTCTATTGTGTGGTGAACTTTGAGGGTTTTTATTGTACAGAATATCTCCGAAGTGTGTTTTAGGCTTGACGTACTATTTAAGGATGGGATAATTAAGTACCAATGTTTGTTGGCCTACCTATACGAATTGCACTTTCGTTTGTTTGATTAAACGTTCAAATATTCATTTGAGAGATGGTTCATGTGTCTGTTTCGTTTATTTCATTTATCAAATAAAAAATGATCCTTGAAAACAAGGTAATGATCCTTGAAAACAAAACTAACATTATAAAAGAAGAGGAGAGATGTTTTAAACAAATATCTTATGAACGAAATTATAAGTTTGAAATAAATAAAAAGAACTTTAAAACAAAATCTTATGAACGAGATTAACAAATTAAAGGTTTGAAATAATGGAAAAGAATTTTATATACACACAAAAAAAAATTACAAAAACTTAAACAAATATATATAATGAAACATTTTGTTACGTCTTCCCGAGTGTGACGGGATTATTTGCGTAAGGTAGGCCTATATATAAAGGCGACGCTAGTTTTGGTATTAGTCACCGGTAGAGGGCGCAACAGCTACTGGCTCGGAGGGACTTAGACTGGTAACCTTATCAGCAAGGATCCTCGTTGTGGGACGTCGGATGTTCAGGCTAGGAGGGCCTGGGTTCGTGTTGCAATATCTTCAGACACTGCGTGGACCATCGTTTCTGGCCGCTGATTGGGCCGGACTTCATATTATTAACAATGCACAGCGTTGGCTGAATGGATGGACGAAGGTCGGTATCAATTTACGTTGGTCTTTTCTGCATGGCTCTACACGCCCATGTGGTTACGGTTTCATTCATGCTTCGAATAGTGTGAACGCTCCAAAAGGCAACAAAATGACGTCTTTGTGTCAATGTACCGACACCGGGTGGCGCCTGGTGTTTTTCTGTGTGCTGTTAAACATGCGTCTTATGCGGCGGTGCGCCTTTTCTGTTGACGTTTGAATTTTTTTGGGGTCATTTAAGGGTCCTGCGTCTTGTCCGCCGAGCGTCTTATCCGCAGGATTTTCAGAGTTATACATATGGATTTGTTTCACGCAAAATGTCAACCTAAGAACACAGGAAAAATCGAGAGTTAGTGTGGGTAGGTATCCACATTCAAACCGTGGACCTATAACAAAAGGGACAATAGGTCCACGGTTGCTATCACAAAGGAAAGCATTGTGTTTCACGGTTGCTATCACAAAGAGTTGAACAAAGGAGGGTCCACGATAGGTGTGTTGGTCTGTGTGTGAGAACCGTCCGTTCTGTGTGGGAAGTTTTCGTTAGATAAAAATCTAAGGAATTTGGGCCATACCATTGTTCAGTACAGGGGTGTTTATTCGTCGTGTGCTCTCACAGAGAAATAGTACTACACAATACTCACTGGTTACACTTTTGATTTGCCAAACTCGTTTTATTTACAAATCATAATTGTTTATCTCATATAACAGTAAATCATGGTAAATTATTTTTAACGTTTGGAGCATGGAGATCGGAGGTAGTGTCTTTGAGTTGGCAAAAGTTTTCACTAATATGATTACACACCTAAAACAAACATGCAATGTAGACATACACTCTTAAATTTCGAACACATAATAATGTTCAGTGAATGCCAAATAAAGACTGGACAAAATGTCAGTATACAAAGAGTCTGACTAAAAGATGCAACAATTATTTGTCTTCACTGTATAACACATGCATCTTTGGCCTTTGTCATACTTGAAAACACACATTACAATGTATGAGTGTTAAAAAGATTTTGCAGAGGTAAACAGGACAAATAATAATAATAATAATAATAATCATCATCATCATCATCACTGAGATGTTTTGGTAACAAACAAGCTATAGACGTTTAAACAACATTATCTTAAATGATTATAAAGAAACTATGAAAATTAAATATATAATGATGATGTAAGTGTCTATAATTATGTTAAACTGCTTGTTTGATTTTGTGTATATGTACAGAGTAAATAATTTCCAGTCAGTGACTGAAATATTGGCTTTTTGGGTGAGTTATAAAACAGATGTGTACAAAAGTAAACAGAATTTCATCATAGTAAATGAAGCGATTTAAAATCGAACATTATTTTATCACTATATAAAATGGCACAAGCAGACAAGAACGATGCTGTCTGTGTCATGTGTTCATATTACCACTTTTCCAATCAATGTTTGTAGTACAATTTCAGATGCTCAATTAAGACTATATTTTATTGTTAACTAGAACAGCAGAAGCTGCCATGGCGAGCTGCCGAACACCCGATAGAGAAACAATGAATAATAGAAAAACAATCATTTGATCAACTGATGTTCAAAGAGGTGGGGACAATTAACAAGTATGTAGTTGACCATTGCTTACTTGGTCTGAAATGTGGGAAAGAGGCTCAGGATGGGTAGGGGCTAATTACGATGAAACATAGGTGTTTTATAATAATAACAAATTCTTACATGTAGCTCTCAGCTCTGGTACATATACATGTATGTCATCAAAGACTTTAAATTACCATGGAGTAGATGCATCTATGTATTGTACATGTATTGAAATTTACAGGTACTTTGAAAGATGCATGCTCGTCAAGAACATACATGTTATACGTCCAGGCGAAACAATTACATGTTTTACATGTGTACATGAACATGTACATGAACATGTACATGAACATGTACATGAACATGTACATAAACTTTCAATCATGCCATGAAACAATATTTAGAACAATATTTTGGAAAGGGGATAAATTGTTCCATAGTGTCATACATATAGACCATGTTACATTTGTTTACAGAGTGGTGACCTTGTACATTCTAAAGCATTTCCTGCTGGGCAAGATACTACACAGGCTATATGGGAAAATTTACATTTTGTGTGATAATTTTCACATAAATTCAAAATTTACAAAAGCAACAGCTGTACAGCTTTTGAGATGTCCCCCTTTTCTTCATATCAAAAGTTGAGAAAAATCAGACAGTGCAATCTCCATAAAACATAAGATTTGTTGTTTTCTTCCATTGATCTGTGTACAAATGTGCCTGCAGGAAGTCCAGGCTCTGTGGCTCTTTTGTAAACATGTGATGTCACAGGTCACATCGTCTATACAATTGTTCAATTTAGTGCACATCACACACATTCATTGAACTAGTCAGTGTGGTTCAATTCAGTGCACATCACACACATTCATTGATTGAACTAGCTAGTCAGTGTGGTTCAATTCAGTGCACATCACACACATTCATTGAACCTAGCCACACTGGTACATGATTGTAACACATGTATAGACCATGTTACCTTTGTTTACAGAGTGGTGACCTTGTACATTATAATGCATTTCCTGAAGGGCAAGATACTACACAGGATATATGGGAAAATTTACATTTTGTGTCATAATTTTCACATAAATTCAAAATTTACAAAAGCAACAGCTGTACAGCTTTCGAGATGTCCCCCCATTCTTCATATCAAAAGTTGAGTAAAATCAGACAGTGCAATCTCCATAAAACATAAGATTTGTTGTATTCTTCCATTGAGCTGTGTACAAATGTGCCTGCTCTTTTGTAAACATGTGATGTCACAGATCACATGGTCTATACACCACATGTATACACATGTACATTGCACACTGTGGATCCAACCACATTTTGGCTGTAAGACATTCTAAGATTACTCTAAAACTTGTCAAAGGAAGCTGTTTAGTTTCCAGAGAAAAATACTGCACCCTGAAAACTTAAACACAAGGAAGCTGTTTAATTTCCAGAAGGTAATACTGTACCCTGAAAACTTTAACATTTTTAAACACAAGGAAAATAGTCGCGCCGGCCGCCGAATATTTGTATTTTTGTTTTATGTTTACCTTTATGTACGTCCTTGTGTTATGGAGACCAGACCAGTTAATACTTGCTTATTATAAACACCAATTTGTAGCCATTTTGGGGGGAGCTGTGATTAACAATTTATGCAAGAAATAAACATAGATAATGATAATTCGTTTATCATCAATTCGGATATAGATCCAGATCTTAATTTTCATTTTCCCACCATTACATGTGAATATTACGACCAAGACAAATTCTTGACTGAACATGCCTCAAATACAGATGTCAAACTATTGCATATTAATGCACGGAGTCTTACAAAGAATATATGTGAAATTCGGCAATATATTACCCTTTTAAAAACCAATTTTCCTATTATTGGTATCTCCGAAACTTGGTTAACAGATATTAATGATCCTCTTATCAACATTCAAGGTTATAAGATGGAAGGTTTGTGCCGACAAAATAAACGAGGTGGTGGTGTTGCATTATACATTAAAGACAATTATACTTATAAGATTGGAAATGACATGTGTATCAATACTTCTGAGATAGAATCTTACTTCATTGAAGTCAATACTTCTAGTTCATGTAGCATTATGGTTGGAATTATTTATAGTCTCCCGGATTCATCATGTATTAAATTTATAGATGCTATTAATGACTTATTGGTACTTATTGGAAAAAAGCGGTGTTTTATAATGGGTGACTTTAATATCAATTTATTACACCTTGAGACAGACAATTCTGTGCAACTTTTTATTGACACTTTGTCTTCTCATTTATTTTATCCTCTAATTAACAAACCCACTCGAATTACTGATAACAGTGAAACACTAATTGACAATATCTTCACCAATGACTTTTCCAACCACAAGTCTGGAATCTTAACTACAGATATTAGTGACCATCTTCCCGTTTTTGTGGTTGTAGATCAATGTAAATATCTAAACTCGGAAAAATTATATTATATCAAACGTAATTTCAGTAAAATAAATGTAGATAACTTTAAGCAACAGGTTATAGACTCCAGATGGGACTCTCTACTCATCTCAGAAAATTTGTATCAGGCTTACGATCAATTCTTAGACAGAGTGACTAAACTGTATGACACAAACTTCCCACAGAAGGAGCATAAAAAACGAGTTAAAAAAAACAAGTCTCCGTGGTTAAGTGAAAGTATTTATAACTCAATTAGGCGGAAAAATTATTTGTATAAGAAATACCTAAAAAATCGTACCTCCCAAAATAAATCGTCTTACAATCAATATAAAAATATCCTGACATCCGTGATCAGATAGCTAAAAGGTCTTACTTTGGCAATCATTTCAACAGGGAAAAAAACAATCCCAAGGGCACTTGGAAGCTTATTAACTCTTTATTGTGTAGATCGAAAACAAAAACTAACCCATCGTACTTTGACCTGAATGGTGTAAATGTTGGAAATGATGACGACATAGCTGATAGTTTTAATGACTATTTTATCAACATTGGCAATAACATAGCAACAGAACTTCCAACATGTGATCAGTGTTTTGAGGCCTTTCTAGATGACAGTTGTCAACATTCTTTATTTCTTAACCCAATTACTGAAGCAGAAATTGTCACTGTTATCTCTAAACTCCACAGTGGGAAAGCTCCAGGTTGCGACAATTTAAGTTCTTTTGTCATAAAAGAATCCAGGAGTGCACTAGCAAAGCCGCTGTCGATTCTGTTCAATAAATCGCTCACCTCAGGGGTATTCCCTGACAGACTTAAAGTTGGGAAGGTTATACCCGTCTTCAAAAGTGGGAACAAACATGATATTTGCAATTATCTATAGACCTATTTCAATACTACCTGTTATATCGAAAGTGTTGGAGAAAATTGTGTATAATCGCTTAATTTCCTTTATTAGTAAGTATGATTTGCTATCAGGATCGCAATATGGATTCAGATCACAACGATCAACGGAATTAGCAATCACGAGTGTAATTAACAAAATTATTAATGCTATTGACAACAAGCAAATTTCAATTCGTATTTTCCTAGACCTTTGTAAGGCTTTTGACACTGTAAACCATGATATACTCATTCGAAAATTGGAGCATATTGGAGTTCGTGGGGTTGCATTGGACTGGTTCCGGAGTTATATGTCGCATAGGAAACAATTTGTATCTTATAATTTATCAAGTTCATCACATAAAACAATTTCTTGCGGTGTCCCCCAGGGGTCTGTACTCGGGCCTCTGTTATTTATCATCTACGTTAATGATATATGTAATTCTTCTGACATGTTTTCATTCTGTCTTTTTGCAGACGATACAAACATATTATTTTTTTATATACAATTACCATGATGTGGACGAAGCAGTAAACAATGTTAATATTGAACTTGTTAAGATAAGTAATTGGCTTTTATCCAATAGGTTGTCAGTTAATCTGCTAAAAACGAATTATATCGTTTTCAGTTCCAGACAACATAAATACATTCGACATGCCGATATTCTTCTAAATGGCATAGTTCTTAACCAAGTAAGTAGCACCAAAAATTTTGGAATATATATTGATGAAAACCTTTCGTGGAACAAGCATGTAAAAGTCTTGGCTGATAAGGTTTCAAAAAATATTGGTATTATGAGAAGATTGAAGTTTATCTTGCCTACAAATATCCTTTTAACAATTTATAATTCTCTCATACTGTCTTATCTCAACTATGCTATACTTACTTGGGGTAACACTACAGTTAAACACCGTAACACACTTTTTCTCTTGCAAAAGAAAGCTGTCCGTATAATAAGTAATTCTGGGTATCTTGATCACACAGGGCCATTGTTTCGAGAGCTAAAGGTCCTTAAATTCGATGATTTGTACAATCTTAATCTTGGTAAATTTATGTACAGGTATAAAAGGGGCCTATTGCCCAGCGAATTCAATTGTCTTTTTACTTTGTGTTCAACAGTTCATAGATATGGTACTCGTGCTTCATCGAAAGGTGATTTTTACACTAATTTCAACCGATCATCATTCTCCCAAAAAAAGCATTGTGTCTCGTGGTGTTCTATTCTGGAACAATCTCAACCCGGATCTCAAGAAGTCTCTAACACTAAAGTCTTTTACCAACAAACTTAAACATACTTTGTTGAATGTATACTAAAAGAAATGTGCTATGTATTTTGAAGTCAACTTGCATATAATTCTTACAATTAGGTTGTTTTAATTTTAATCTGTCATATAAATCTAGCCCTCTGGTCTGTGTTATTGTTTTGTTGTTGTCCTTGTTTTGCCCAAGTCATTGTCTGTCCATGGAGGAAGGAAAAGATCTTCCTTCCTATGGTCTGTCTATAGTACATGTATAGGGAAAGGCATAAAAGCACTATGCTTCACTTTTTTCCTACATGTTGGCTATAAATGTATAATGCTGTATTTACATCGGGTAGTTGGAATCTTCTTTTGTTTTGTTTATTATGTGACATATATTATTCATTGTAAGTAACCTGTACATGTCTTTGTAACGACCAACGTGAAAATAAATGTTTATTGAATTGAATTGAAGCTGTTTAATTTTCAGAGGGTAATACTGTACCCTGAAAACTTTAACATTTCAAACAATTTCCATTTGCACACTGTGGATCCAACCACATTTTGGCTTTGAGATAAATAAACTGCAAATGAGGGTACACATTATTTTACACAACAAACTATCAAAAAGTCTAAATGCGGACGGACGGACGGACGGACGGACGGACGGACGGACAGACGGACGGACGGACGGACAAAATCGGTATTACATAGGCTCGCATTCTGCTAATTATAAAGCAGCTCGCCAAAAATAAAAAAGTGTGGCCCGGGCGGAATGATAGAACAACTCACTGAACAACCATTGTATACACCCGTATATCCCCTCCATTCATGCTTTAATCCCCCAAAAACAAAATGCTCTGACCCACACTGTGGCCCACACACACGGCATACCAAGGTTGATTTTTGAAACATGGTTGAGACATTTCTTCGATATTTTCTATCCCAAATATACCACAAAAGAACAGTATTTTAACATGCTTGAAATCTGTTGATTATTATCTTTACAACTATGTTGATAATTGGTCATATAAATGAAATCTTACCATGAAAACTTGGCTTCGAATCGGAGATGGTCTCAGTTGTGTCGTCTTAAAAATACAAATGTGGCGGGATTTGTGTAGTAAAGAATATACTCCTTGAAACAGACTCTCCAATTGGAATGCAAATTTGACACAACCAAAGTTTATCCAATCAAAACAATTGTTAGATCATGATAAGGAGGAGGAAATGAGCTGTCACATTCCGGAAAGAACTTTTTTATAGACCGTGTAGTTCGTGATTTACAATAAACAACATGTCAAACGCAAGGCAAAATTTCGACAAAAAACAGCCGTTACACACAAAAATACACCAAATTCTAAATTTTCAACCGGATTTTGACACAACCAAACTTCCACCCCTATATTTTTAACAAACATGAATAGTTAGCTGAAAGATTGAACTTTGTCATCCCGGAAAGAACTTTTTGAAAGATCAAGCCGTTTTGGAGTTATGGGAGTGGGGGTGGCCTCAAATGTGTTAAAAACACCCCTCTTTTGGGCGACTTTTCAAGGATTTTAGCTCTGTTTACAGCCCGTGACACAACAAATCCATATGTTTGTCAGAAACACAGAACTCAAAGATAACATATCTAAGAAACACAGAAATCAATGATAACATATCTTGGAAATATGGAAATCGAAGATAAGGTATCTTGGAAATATTGAAATTAATGATAACATATCTTGGAAATATTGAAATCAATGATAACATATCTTGGAAATACGGTATTCAATGATAGCATATATCTTGGAAATACGGAATTCAATGATAGCATATCTTGGAAAAACGGAAATCAATGATAACATTTCTGGGAAATACATGAAATTGTGGGTGCGTTCGATTAGCTTCCCCGGGTCGACCCACCAAGGTCTGACCCCAGTGCGTTCGATTAGCTCATTGCTGTGACTCACCCGGGTGAGACCCAAGTGCCCTGCTTGTGGAGCAGCTTACTTGGGGCTGACCCTGGTTCATGACGTCACGGCGAAAAACTTTCTCAATGGCCACCATTTTGTGTAATTCAGCGGGACATTTTCAGGAAGTTCTTTTGACACACATTTTCACCATTAAAGCAGCGTTTTTGTGAGCAACACTCATTTTTTAATTCGAAGCCTGTTACTATCATACTGTGGGCTTGTAAAATTATTTAAGGTTGCAGTTTTACATTGAGAATAATTATTTTACGATCTTTTCGTGAATCCATGGAGGCCTTCCTCCATGGTGAATCCAAGGAAAGTTTCGTACGTAAATGCACACAAGGAAACTAGTTTCGGTCGGCTGTCCCATGCATCGGTGTGAAAGCTGGGGGAAGTTGGCGTTCGATTAGCTCATGTCAGGGGCTCATCCGGCGGATTAGCACACCGGGGGTCGACCCGGGGAAGCTTATCGAACGCACCCATTACTGATTCAAGGTCTTCTTGTAAATTTTGAAGCCCCCCCCCCCCCACCCGATATAGGTAATGTCTAGGTACAGATCTCTAAACATCCAATAGCATGAAGGGGTATTTCCAGGGATGAGATTCTTCGAAAATGAAAAGGTCGGAAATTTATCGTAGGTCTGAAATTTATCGTGAGCGAGCACAAAACCACATTGGCTGAAGTGCCCGACAATTTAGCAGATACACTTGTACACGTACACGTGTACAAAGTGCACATGCATACAATGTATGTACATGTTCAATGTTCTACTTGTTATAGTTGTATACATATTACATGTGTTACAGTGTACAGTTTGTACATGTACATAATAAATTATAAATAAAATATTAGGCTGTGGTAATAATGTTGGAGTCTTACCAGTTAATGTAGTATGATATTAAATATTACATTGTGTTTGTCCTTCCCCGCCAGTGCTTCATTGCTCAGTCTCGAGTGGGTTTTCTTTGCCTTTTTCGCCTACAGATCGCTCTATTATTATTGTCTGGTTCCTAGTGTAATCGCAGGGAGACGTTGGAACACCAGTGCCGACCCCCAGTAAGCGGTGTCCGGCACGCGAAATTCCCAGAATGCACAACAATGCAAAACAGCGAACGCAAATTGAAAGACCCCCAATTTATGTTTTGAATATGCAAAGTTTATCCCAAAATCAACACCCGAAAATCATCTGACCGTCACGCAAGCTCCGCTACAGACTAACCCGCCCCCCCAAAAAACACCCATGCCTGACGGGTATATGAAACACGAAAGGGCCGACCAATGCGGGTGTCCAGCTACCAATGCACGCTTTCGCGGGGAGACGTGGGAACACCAACGCAGACCCCAACCACCACAATGCGGGTATCCGGCTGCTGTTGCACAAAATTGCGGCTACACGTCGGAACACCAACGCAGACCCCAACCCACGGGTACCCCGACAATGACCCCAGGACGCACCAACTCGGCAGGGTGCGGGCGCCAGTTGACCTGAAAAGATGGCGCGCTTCTAATCGAAGATGGCGCGCTTCTAATCCAAGATGGCGCGCTTCTAATCCAAGATGGCGATTTAACGATCATTGGGTGCGTTCGATTAGCTTCCCCGTGTGTACCGGGGATTTACACTCGTGTTAGCCACGCAACGAGGCTAATCGAACGCTGTGGTGTTTTCGCTTGGCACTCTGGGAAAATTAAGGTCAAACGTTTTTGCGTAGCGGTAGAACTTACAAAAGTGTAAGCTGTGAAAATGTCGATGTCCGTAACAACACAATTTAATTATAAAATATAAAATAACTTGCACGCAGTCACCATCTGTTTGTTTTTCTGGAAGTACGTTTCCTTTCCATTCCCCATAATTTGTTTCATGACGATAAATCTGTGTCTTTGTGTACTTTTGAACTCACGTCAAATTCAACTTGTCCCCGCCATCTTGGTATGGTGCGTCATTACATCTGGGCGTCCACCAGAGACTAGCCTTTAGTCAAGGCGCACCGCGGCACCCCCAGCCCGGATATCACGCACGAAAAAAGACCAGCGCGAGCGGCGAAGCCGCGAAGCGCCTTTACCAACTCGTTTTTTTGCTACCGATTTTGGTAGGAGAAATGTATGAATAATGCATTAGCTCGCTTTGATGTTGGCCAATAAGAAGACACAATTACTTGCGTGACACAGATGCATGAACAAATGCAGGGAGATTTGTACACACGTCGTCCACGCACGGCACGCGTTTCCCAGCAGGAGAGATGAGGCCACTACGGAAGCTTAAATTGCCATCACGTTACTGAGTTACAGAGATAATTTATCTCAGAAACACGGAATATTTTCTTGGAATCACGGAATTCAATAATAAGGTATCTCTGAAACATGGAATTCAATGATACCGTATGCCCGAAACTCGGATTTCAATGATAAGGTATCTTGGAAACACGGAATTCCAGAATAAGGTTTCTTGGAAACACGGAATCCCAAGATAATGTATCTTGGAAACACGGAATTCAATGATAAGGTATCTTGGAAACACGGAATTCAATGATAAGGTATCTTGGAAACACGGAATTCAATGATAAGGTATCTTGGAAACACGGAATTCAATGATAAGGTATCTTGGAAACACGGAATTCCAAGATAAGGTATCTTGGAAATACGGAATTCCAAGATAAGGGCCAAATTTCATGGCTCTGCTTACCGCCGAATTCCGCGCTTGCGATCACCATTCTCCGCTTACCGAGCAAGCGCCGAATTTTTGCTATATAGCTAGCTGTGTAAGCGTAAAAAGCCTAGTAATGGACTACGCACACGCACAAGCAAAACTTCCCTGCTTACCCGTGAAATACGCTTGACGTAAGCGCGGAATTCTATGGGGCGCCGTTTATGACTTTATTACAAAACCAATATATAGAACGAAACAGAAATAATATTGAACGAAGCGCCGCCTACGACGATTAAGGACCAGGCCGCACTTTTTATAGAACCATGGAGCTATACTTATGCCAAAATACATAAAGCACGAAAATTAAAATAATAGCACGAAGCGCCGCCCGCGACGATTAAGGGCCTGTATGCTAGACTTGAAATCAAGTCGTTAGATAATAGAGTCGTTGTGCACACTCACTGCTGATAAATGTCAAATGATCGCTGTAAGGATGGCTACACGAACACGTTGAACTCAAAACTTTCAATGATCTTGGATCATCACACAGCCACAGAGAATTTTCCCAATTTGGAGGAACAAACTGCAAATTAAGTGATTATATTCAGGCTGGTTTAACAGGATTCAGTTCCAAGTGGAGCAGAAAAAAACCAATTATTACAAAAATAAGGGCAGCTTTACATACGGAAGCGTACTATTAGGACATTGCAACAAATAATCACGGTTAACTATTTTGCCCGGGCGATTTACTATTTCGCCCAGGCGATTTACTGTCGTTATTATGAAATGCGTTAGTGTTTGTTCGCATTATACCGTGACTGAAGAATAAAACACTATATCAGTATGTACGGCGTTATAACGCCCAAAATTACGGTATTATCGATCAATCTTTTAAACCAATACGCGCAAGTGCTGTACGCCGCGCCGACCTACTGGAACACTGGCAGCGCATGAGAAAACCTGTGTCTTTTATTAAAAAATTTTTATGCGAATTAAGAGTCATCCTTAACGATCGTCCCTGACAGGAAAACAAAATATATATAACGATGTAAAACATTATTACTGGAGACCAGTTTGAACGAAAACGGCAACAATTGATCTATGCTGAAATTCATTTAATATGCTTTCAATCAATATGGAAGTTAATTTTGACGCACGCCGTCAGCGGCAGAAATGTAGCTAGTTTTTCAAAACGTTGAGGTGTGGGCCTAATTTTGTAATCAATAATTTCGAAAAATTCAGAAGTGTGAAAATATCAAAATTACATTTAAATGATAAACAAAGTTATTATAAACTTGTTTAAATAGCATTCCCTAACAATTATTGTTCGGTCAAGTAGCTGTTTACAACTAAACTGAAAGTGAATACTGAAAATCCTGATAAAAAACTTTGCTGATAATAATATGACGCAAACCCGACTGTGCAGTTTCCATGTCTATCACACTTGAAACTCACATCGTCTGCATGCTATGTTTTCAGGATTCAGTTTAAGTTTTTTAGTTGCAAATATTTTTGGTCAATGTTCTTCATCCTTATGCCGCCATGCTGTCCTTTCTGGGAAAATGTGTAAATAATTGATCAAGACACCTAATTCGCCTAAAAAGTTAAAAAGACAACGGTTTTCTCATGTCTGAGGTAGCGTCCCAGCCAGCGCAGTGCGGCGTACAGCACTTGCGCGTATGTATGTGTCTATAACGCCCTAAATAGCGGGGGAAAAACATAACTTGGAAAGGGGGGGGGGGTCTTTTTTAATGTGTCGAACCAATCACTTTGTGCAGTTTGTCGATCTCATTTTATTTGGGGGCGGGCAAGAGGTGGCAGGGCAAGGGTTCTGACCACCCCCCCCCCCCCCCCCCCCCATCACTACTGCCCCTCCCCCGCTGGTTTACACCACTGCGAAGGAGTGTTGATGGGGGCTGGATCTGGAGTAAGGGATGCAGGTAGGATGTGGTGTGGCTTTTTGCTGGGGCGGGGACGAGTTTGAGACGAGAGATAGCACAGTTTGGTTCACAAAATTTCAGGACCGGGACGTATAGACCATGTGACCTGTGACATCACATGTTTACAAAAGAGCCACAGAGCCTGGACTTCCTGCAGGGACATTTGTACACAATGGAAGAATACAACAAATATTATGTTTTATGGAGATTGCACTGTCTGATTTTTCTCAACTTTTGATATGAAGAAAGGGGGAACATCTCAAAAGCTGTACAGCTGTTGCTTTTGTAAATTTTGAATTTATGTGAACATTTTCATAGCATCTGAACAAAAAATAGGCCTCCATAAGGAAATAATCTTATAGCATGAGGGAAAATAATAAGGAAATATTGGAAACAATACTTTCTTGATCACCAAAAGGGCATAAAACTACCAAAATGCCCTCTAGCGGCAAATTCGTGAAAAATCTTGTGTCACAATTTTGTAGACATTCGAATGAACATTTCATGGCAAGTAAAACTCCGTAAATCAGGGTGTTATATTAAACGCCGTAATAAACAGTGTTTTATTCTTCAGTCACGGTATAATGCGAACAAACACTAACGTATTTCATAAAAACGACAGTAAATCGCCTGGGCGAAAAAGTAAATCGCCCGATAGTTAACCGTGATTTTGTGTTGCAATGTCCTATAATAGTACGCTTCCGTATGTAAAGCTGCCCTTGTTTTTGTAATAATTGTTTTTGTTCAGCTCCACTTGGAACTGAATGATCGTGTTAAACCAGCCTGAATATAATCACTTAATTTGAAGTTTGTTCCCCCAAATTGGGAAAATTCTCTCTGTGGCTGTGTGATGATCCAAGATCATTGAAAATTTTGAGTTAACGTGTTCGTGTAGCCATCCTTACAGCGATCATTCGACGTTTATCAGCAGTGAGTGTGCACAACGACTCTATTATCTAACGACTTGATTTCAATTGTCTAGCATACTGGCCTTAATCGTCGCGGGCGGCGCTTCGTGCTATTATTTTAATTTTCGTGCTTTATGTATTTTGGCATAAGTATAGCTCCATGGTTCTATAAAAAGTGCGGCCTGGTCCTTAATCGTCGTAGGCGGCGCTTCGTTCAATATTATTTCTGTTTCGTTCTATATATTTTTGTTTCGTTCTATATAATTATTTTTGTTTCGTTCTCTATATTTTTGTTTTGTTCTATATTTTTGTTTCGTTCTATATATTTTTGTTTCGTTCTATATATTTTTGTTTTGTTCTATATATATTGGTTTCATTCTATATACATTGGTTTCATTCTATTATTTTGGTTTCGTAATAAAGTCATAAACGGCGCCCCATAGAATTCCGCGCTTACGTCAAGCGTATTTCACGGGTAAGCAGGGAAGTTTTGCTTGTGCGTGTGCGTAGTCCATATACTATGCATTCTATGCTTACACAGCTAGCGCAGAAATTCGGCGCTTGCTCGGTAAGCGGAGAATGGTGATCGCAAGCGCAGAATTCGGCGGTAAGCAGAGCCATGAAATTTGGCCCTTATCCCGTGTTTCCAAGATACCTTATCTTGGAATTCCGTATTTCCAAGATATACCTTATCATTGAATTCCGTGTTTCCAAGTTACCTTATTATTGAATTCCGTGTTTCGTCCAAGATACCTTATCTTGGAATTCCGTGTTTCCAAGATACCTTATTCTGGAATTATGTGTTTCCAAGATACCTTATCATTGAATTCTGTGTTTCCAAGATACATTATTATTGAATTCCGTGTTTCCAAGATACCTTATCATTGAATTCTGTGTTTCCAAGATACCTTATCATTGAATTCCGAGTTTCGGGGATACGGTATCATTGAATTCCATGTTTCAGAGATACCTTATTATTGAATTCCGTGTTTCCAAGAAAATATTCCGTGTTTCTGAGATAAATTATCTCAGTAACTCAGTAACATGATGGCAATTTAAGCTTCCGTAGGCCACAAATACGGAAGCGTATATGACCATCATATTACTGCGTTACCGAGATAATTTATCATTGAAACACAGAATCATACACTAGTTATTACGGTTTTCAGAGTTATAATGTCAGAAATACAGAATTCAAAGATAACATATCTAAGAAACACATAAATCAAAAATAACAAATCTAAGAAATACAGAAATCAATGATAACATATCTCGGAAATATGGAAATCGAAGATAACGTATCTTTGAAGTATTGAAATCAATGATAACATCTCTTGGAAATACGGAAATCGAAGATAATGTATCTTGGACGGAATTCAATGATAGCATATCTTGGAAATACGGAATTCAATGATAACATTTCTGGGAAATACGGAAATCGAAGATAACATATCTTGAAAAGGGGTGGAATTTCGGGCCCAGTATTGAAAATGCCTGAAATACCCCTTCATGCTATTGAATGTTTAGAGATCTGTACCTAGACATTACCTATATCATATACAGGCAAATTGACTTTCCATGTTGGCTCGGGGGGGGGGGGGGGGGGGGGTGTGGGGGGGGGGCTTCAAAATTTACAAGAAGACCTTGAATCAGTAATGGGTGCGTTCGATTAGCTTCCCCGGGTCGACACCCGGTGTGTTAATCTGGGTGAGCCCCTGACTTGAGCTAATCGAACGCCAACTTCCCCCAGCATTCACACCGATGCATCTTGGGACAGCAAACCGGAACTAGTTTCTGTGTGTGCATTACGTACGAAACTTTCCTTGGATTTACGAAAAGATCGTAAAATAATTACTCTCAATGTAAAACTGCAACCTTAAATAATTTTACAAGCCCACAGTATGATAGTAACAGGCTTAGAATTAAAAAGTGATTGTTGCTCACAAAAACGCTGCTTTAATGGTGAAAATGTGTGTCAAATGAACTTCCTGAAAATGTCCCGCTGAATTACAAACAAAATGGTGGCCCTTGAGAAAGTTTTTCGCCGTGACGTCATGAACCAGGGTCAGCACCAAGTAACCTGCTCCACAAGCAGGGCACTTGGGTCTCACCCGGGTGAGTCACAGCAATGACGTCAGAGCTAATCGAACGCACTGGGGTCAGACCTTGGTGGGTCGACCCGGGGAAGCTAATCGAACGCACCCACAATTTCATGTATTTCCCAGAAATGTTATCATTGATTTCCGTATTTCCAAGATATGCTATCATTGAATTTCGTATTTCCAAGATATGCTATCATTGATTTCAATATTTCCAAGATATGTTATCATTGATTTCAATATTTCCAAGATACCTTATCTTCGATTTCCCTATTTCCAAGATATGTTATCATTGATTTATGTGTTTCTTAGATATGCTATCTTTGAGTTCTGTGTTTCTGACAAATATAACTCTGAAAACCGTAATAACTAGTGTATGATTCTGTGTTTCAATGATAAATTATTTCGGTAACGCAGTAACATGATGGTCATATACGCTTCCGCATCAGACTGACCTGTTGCAGCACTAAATACATTGTACTATATGGACATGGCTGCTTCACAACGTAAGGACCGTGTAATAAGTTGATATAAAGGAATATTTCAGTGATTTTACTCGAGACTTATTCAAGAAAACTACATATTCAGCTTATAATTCTAAGTTTATAAAATGTTGGTTTAAAGAAAAACCTTGTAAAAAATGTTCCACAAACTTTCACTAAAGGAGTCTTCATTTTAAAAAAATCATTGGCTGTTGCAAAACTTATCTAAAACTCAACAACTTCCAGGGGCTGAATACTAAGTTGGCATGCTCATTGTAAATTTATCCACACATAGATAATGTTATGAGCTGAAGTTTATATTTTTAGTTGAAAGCAACATGTGGAAAACAACATGCTAATTTGATTATTTTAAATTCTTTATTTATCAAATAGTATAGATCAGTAACAATATAAGTATTTGTTGTCAAATATGAAAATATAAAAATACGCTTACGTAATACAATTCTTGCAAGAGAAATCTGAACTAAATTATTATTTTACATGAAACAAAATCTTACCATTTAAAATACAATTAACATTCTCAGGTTTTACAATAATGTTACAATTTCCTTAAATTAACTGCATTACAATCGAGCGCAATTATCCTTGCATAGATTTCAATAAAGGTGATGCTCAAAACACTTGGCAACGAGGGGAGGGGGGTTAGACTTTTATTTACAAAGGGCAGAAATATTGTTCAGCAACACACACACAAAATTCCTGGCTTTATTGTAAATTTGACATCAGAAAAAGGAAAATTCTTGGTACTTACTGAGACAAGGTCACTATTCCTACATCTGATCGACACATTCAGCCCTTTTCAAGGATGGAAATAAATGGAGAGATGCAAACCTACTGCTAACCCTAACCTGAGCTGTATTTCACAAACTACTAGAGATCCATCTCAAAGGGACACACATTGCCTTCGATTGGTCACTTTGGGCTATAAAAAGCATTTGATTTGTAAAGAATATGGTTGAAAAGATATTTTAACAGTTATATACAATGATTCACATAAATATCCCTTGAAATTGTGTGATTTTTGTGTAATTTAATTTGTGCCCCAAATGAAAGAACAGATCTACATTTCTGTGGGTACTTTATAAGGGACATTCATAAATGCCTTGGACAGTTTATCCATTCGAATTTGTTAAGAGGCGATCTAATTTACGTGCAAAGCATTCAATACATACTGATAGTTGATGTAAAATCTATCAGTACGCCAGAATACGAACAACTGATGCCTGTGGCATACAATTTGACCCTTTGCAAAACAGAGCCTGAGGAAGTGATAGGAATTGAAAATTATTAACAAAGAACATTTATACAGATTTTCCTTCATTATTAAGCTTTTTAACAAAAAGGAGCATTTATGTATGTGACTGATTAAAATAGTAGTGCCTCTGTCTTATAATGGCAGTTTAAAACGCTTCAGCCCTTTATTGCATGGCCATGACCCTGCTGGTCTTAAACGGCCGTTTAAAACCTCGCTGTCGCCTCTTTTATTCCCTTGGTAAAGGCTGAACAAGAACAGGGCAAAAGACAAAAAGTTCTATAAATTCGGTGAAATTCCATGCATGCTACTGTCCATTATCTGGAGAATTAAACACTATATATAGGGACATCATCATGTTAAATATACACGTACATGTACTTTGAATTGAATGGCAAGGGGAAGACAGTACCTTTCCTTTATCATGTCTCCCAAGTATGCATGCCAACAACCTGCATTTGCATTCCATTTCTAAATTAATGAAGCTTATTGCTTGAATTGATTCTGAATAGTACTGTGTAAATGTTCTCACAAACAAATTTTACTATATTATATACATTTAGCACCTCATGTACAGATTGATCAGCACAGGCTGTATTTTCATCTATGATTCCATCAGAATTCTACTCGCTATTATTAGGTAACCAGTTCATCTTATATGTTATTTCCTGGTAAGTGTGAAACTCTGCCCCCTCGTCATTCTGTAGGACGTGCTTGTTTCAAAAATCCTGCCAGGAGTTTCTCTCTTCCATGTTGTCGATGTTCCTCCACTGTCTTGGTTCCATACGTCTAAGCAGCTGCCTTCTAGATTTGTTCTCATTGTTTGGATCCCAGGTTATAGATTTAATGTTGGTAAGGATCCGTTTCAGAGGAGGTATTGCTCCTAAGTCTACTGCAATGATGTCACGGTAGATAATGGGAATGATCTTCAACTGCTTCTGCATGACTTGATCTATGGCAACTCCAATTTGGAGGGCACTGTGTTGAGCAGTCAGAAAATCTGGAGAAATGATGAGGATGCAGCGACGACTATCCTTCAAGGCTTGTATGATCTCTTCAACAAGGGCTGTAGTATGGCAATTAGGAAAATAGAATTCAAACAGCTTATATGTCTAAAAGAAAATCTAGATACTTGTTCCATTAATTTGATTTGATCTTTCATCACAAGATTGGAGTAGTAGTTGTACTATTTTAAAAACAAAACAGAATTTGTGCAGCATGGTCGCATCTTTTGCTTTTTGTGATAAAGTTTTATGACAAAAACATGATTGTAATCACAGAGTGTTGTGACATTTATTAGATGATCAATGATTTTTGTGCTTACTTGTTGCAGCAAGAATATCAATGTCTCGAACACAAACGTTGTATCCTTCTTCCTTAAGTTTTTGACGCAAAGAAAGTACAAACTGCAGATCTTCATCAGAGTAGCAGATAAATGCATCATATATCTTTTCACCTATAGACAATAATAAAGGGATTTTAACTTCCTAACTTCTTGCAGTTGTATCAAGGTAAATTCCCATCTCAAACTTTTACTTTTGCCTCAATCTTGTTGAATCATGTTTTGGGGCATTTTGTCTTGTTTTTTTAATTAGACTAATTTTAACCCACAATGTCTCTTTCCTTAAGTAAAACATAACTGGCCCACAACCATACAAATCTAGGATTCATGAACGTTTTTGGAAATGAAGAATAAAAGTAAACACATTAATGCAAGTTTAAAACAGATTTATTGATTCAGTCATTTGTTTTTCGTTTAAATTCTTAACGATGAAACCAAATCAGTCTGGCCCCATTCTGATGGAAACTAGAATGCATGAAAAAAAGATAATTATAAATTGCTTGCAACATATTACATAATATAAATTGTTTATAATATACTAAAGTTGATTACAAATCTGTCACATTCACTTCAACAATCAGACTGATTATGTTATGGAACAAAGACATTTGGGATGTTGTAGTCCTAGATGAGATGAAAAAGATGTGTCATCTCATTGACACAGCTGTGCCAGGTGATGAGATGGAAATGATCCAGAAATACCAACACCTGGCCAGGGAACTTTGTCAGATTTGGCAGGTGAAAGTGAGAGTAGTCCCTGTGGTGGTTGGGGCACATTGGCACCATTTTGAGTGACTGTGAGGGTAAGGTCTGTAGCCTGACACATGCAGTTTATATTGGCAAAAGGAAAATGTGACCTTTCTTTTGCATACTGTGAAATAACAATGAACACTGATGAATACAAATTATGAACAAAAATATTTGTCCTTCAAATTTCAAATGAGTTTCAACATAATAAAGATACTTTTGAAAAAAATTAAGAAACTTTTTACCATCTTCCTTCAGTGGTACAAATTGATTTATCCGTATCATGATGTCCCTTTTCTTGAAGTGCCATGTGAGAGCTGCAGAGACTATGAGAACAAGCAGACATGCTAGAGCCACACTGGTGGCTATTACAGCAGTCAAGTTTGCCTTCTGGGGCACTAAAAACAAGACCATTAACAATCAAGAGTTATTTAACCTGGGTTTAAAAGTCAAAGCCTGTCAAGTACAGACAAATCTTGATTAACACAAGGGTTGGCATTAACCCTTGGTTGCAGATTGGGAAAAGAAGACCAGGAAGGGTACGCACATCATTCCTGACATGTGTTCAACGACTACTTGGAGATGGTGAAGGCATGCTGTGACCAGACCAAATCACAACACTTGCCCAGGACTGCAGCCGAACGATGATGCAGATTGTTGCTGAACCACTTCATTCTTGCTAACATTTGCAGCTGCCATCAGCTGACAATCACAACTGCTGAACCTACATCCCTTACAGAAACATTTTGATGACCAATTATGCCTCTGTCTTTTGTCATAGATCTATATGAAACTGGTTTGACCTTGTTCCTATGAGGCATTAATTCTTTTCCATTTCTTTTTTGCTTCACTTTGACGACACATTTTCATGACCAGAATCAGTCTTGTTCAATTTAATTATATAAAATTGAGCCTTGATATTAGTTATAAAATCTACATAAAAACACTTTCTGAAGTAGTCAGGCTATTAGGGCTTGCATTAGTGGTGTGTACATGGGAGTTATTTTTGACTACAAAAAGCACACTGGTTCCAACACATTGCATACTGACGGTAAGGTGGGTTCGATTATTAACTGGTTAATCAAACAAGTTATTAAATTAAACACCAAACTGATCTCTGCCTCTAAAACCAACATAGACCTATACATCCAATAGTACAGAATCTGAAATACCTGATAGAGAAAGCACAGGTGTAATTTCCGTTCCTACGGGTGAGGTTGCTACAAGACGGTAATAACCAAATGCCTCTGGACCAACGACGTTGATACGCAAATGCTTTCCAGCAGTAGGCATAATGTTGTGTCCACTGTATTGAAAAAACACATTCAAATTTTACTTTTCATCTAATTTACTAAGTAATGAGGTTGAAACATTTACTAGCAAGCGCACTATTTCAGCTTTTAGGGTTAGGATTAATTGAGCATTTCAGAATCCAAACTACATGTACCTGTTCTCTTCAATATGGCTGTAGTCTAACTCTTCCTCATACACTAATTGCTCAAATTGCTCAACTGGCTGCCAGTTATTGATACCTGGGGACACCTCTATTTGCTTCTGCCAAGTCATGTTCACTTCATAAATTTTCTCTCCATTGTAGAAGAAGCAGAAGAACTCAATTTGTTGTCCAACGTTAGCTGTTTGGTTGGTACAGGTTTTAGCTGAACGACTGAGTGGCTGGTAGGTCCACGGGGTATCTGAATGTGGCAAATTAAACATGAATGTATTGATGCTATATGTTCTGTAATCAATTAACCCTTATCTACGTACATGTATAACTACATGATTTCCCATCGAATACACAACTGCTATTTAACTACAGAAACCCCTGTAGATGAAGAAAAATAATGTCTTTCTTTGTACATAGTATACTGTCGGAAAGAGTATATACTTATTTTTAAAGTGATATACATTTGTATTTGTTGGCTTGTTATTCATATGATACCACTACCATCGAGAGTATCACTCTCATTGTTAGTGTTAGCCTATCAGTATCACATGAAAAACATGACAAAATTTACATTACACTAAGAAAATGATGTGCTCTTTCCAACAGTATGCAGTTATGTGTATTTGCAAGGCAGTAATTAATGAATATTTACTGTAATGCAGCAATGAGCACTACATGTAGCACTACAATGAGCACTACAATGAGCACTACATTGGCTTAGGAAGGATTAGTAGGGTTTTTTCCCTTGTGATTTATTACTTTTGTTAAACATAATAATAATAACGGACATTAATATTGCGCAAAACCTATATGAATATACTCTACCGCACATTTCACTGTTGAACAGTCACACGGATATCCGTAAAGCATTCCCCTAAACACTGACATGCCAAAAAGTCTTAAGAAAAATTAACAATTTTGATCTTTCCACAACAAACCTGTAATAAACACCTCAACAGTTCGATTGATGTACACATTGCCATCTGTTACTATGCATGTATAGTTGCCCTTTTGATCATAAAGAGCTTTCTGTAGCTGTAACTGCTGATTATATTCACTCAATTCGATCCAAGATTCGTAACCAAAGGGGTACTCCAAAGAAAAGTCCTTTAGCCATTTGATGTGACAAAAGTTTCTGGCTGAGCAGCTGAGTGAAATATAGTGTTGAAATACTCCTGTGACAGGTGTTTGCTGAGATGAGGTGAATTCCAGCTTAGAATCTAATAAAGGAAATAACTATTAATACTTATTCAGTATTGGAAGTTAATTATCTTTTTACATTAATATGATAATGATCATGGCTCTACAAATACCTCATGGTGGCCTCACCTCACAGTCCCCCATACCACCCAAACTTAGTCTGACATCCAAGGGTGGCATGGTTGGCTTGTGCGTAAAGCGCTCGCCTCTCACCAAGGTGACCCTGGTTCGATACCCGGCCAGGGCCATATGTGAGTTGAGTTGTGCGTTGGTTCTCTGCTGTGCCACGAGGGTTTTCCAGACCATCCGGTTTTCCTCCCTCGGGAAAAATCAAACACTTTCGATCTCTGGCTGTGCTCCGTGGTCATAATGGGTTGATGTGGCTGGCTGCCAAAGGCGCCCTTGCATGCCTGCTTCTCGAACACGTTGTAGCCGCGTCCTTCGCAATTCAGCTCTTAGCTGCCAGTAAGGATGATTAGCCTCCCAAATTATTATTATTATTATCTATACAAGGGCGTCGATGGGTGGGGGACGGGGGTAACATGTTCCCCCCACTTTTTAGACTGGGGGGGACAGCATATCAGATGTCCCCCCCCACTTTTTGATTAACTGTTCATTAGAAATATGCAACAAAATTTAAAAATAAATACACCATTTTCTTGATTTAATATTTCAATACAATTTTTGTTCAGATAAAAGAATAGCGAACAAACGGTGACATTTTTTTTTCATTTTCATCTTTTTTCTGATGGACCACGCGCAGAATGGTATTTTGGGCCTATTTCCGTTTCTATAATACAGACAATAGACGACAAATTTCGTTTAAGACATGAACGCCAAAATCCCGCTTACATACCTTGTTAGCATTAAAGTTATGCGTCGTTTGTGTATGCTACATGTGTACGGTACACGATCCCTCCACAGAGGAAGTTAGTGAGTGCGCGCACGTGCAACAAGTGTTACATTTTAACACACAAAATGTAGTAAAATCCACAGTACACGTTTGGTATTGACTCTGAAAATTAATGGCAATAAAAACTTACTTGGTAAGAAGTACAGCAGCTTTGGGTAGTATAATGAATTTAGAGAAACTTTTAACTTTGATGTTTCGGGGGTTATGGAAAAATATATAACTTTTTATTCCCCAAAATTTGAATTTGTGTATTCCTATGGGGAATATTCTTCCTATGGGGAATATTCTTCCTGCGTGGAAATATTCGCTCCGGTTTTTCGGTGATATCTCAAAAAGGCGACCACCTTTTTGAAGTGAAATTTTCACAGGTTAGTTTTATTGTATGTACCTACATTTATATAGGATTAACACAATCAGCAGGCTCCAATTACCAAACGTATGCAGCACCTTGTTGTTCAGTGTTATAATTTTCTTTTCTAAAAACAAAATATTAATTTAAAAAAAGAAAAACGAAAGAAGAAACAAAAACATCAAAAACTCTCTCAATTTTACTGAAGAAATTGTCGCAATGTGGTTACAATTAAAAAGGATTGTGAATAATATGAAGTTTGTATTTGACAGAATCTCGGTTTTACATAAGGGAAACCCAGGCCCAAATCCCATTTCGGATGATGCTTTTGTTAAATATCACCCCCTGTAACTCACCTCCTGGTCAAACAAAAAATAGGGAACAAGTGTAACACAGAAATTAAATGTAAGTAATGTGTGGGGTGCAAATAATGTAAGATGTATTTTTTCAAGACTTGCTCGCCCGTCCCCCCTACTTTTCAGTAGTGATCGACGCCCCTGCTGACATCATCACCCATACACCCTTCTCACTGACATTATATCTTTAGCACTATTTACTCCTAAAGCACATTATAACAATTGGACAAACATGAAAATTGAAACACAAGCACTACTCATTCACCACAAAATGAGCTTGGCTGTAACAGACTAGGCAAGTCTTGTGCATTTTCAAATATTTTGGAGATGATTGGTTTCCAATGTACATATTGCTTTAACATGCGAAGGAAACCAATTTGTCAGCAATGTTCTAAAGCACACAAGACTTGAGCAGTCTACTGCTGCACTAAAAATTTACTAGTTTCTCTATTATTCCTATGTGACCTCACAGGTTCGCTGTGGGTATTATTCCTATGTGACCTCACAGGTTCGCTGTGGGTATTATTCCTATGTGACCTCACAGGTTCGCTGTGGGTATTATTCCTATGTGACCTCACAGGTTCGCTGTGGGTATTGTAGATTTACTAGTTTCTCTATTATTCCTATGTGACCTCACAGGTTCGCTGTGGGTATTGTAGATTTACTAGTTTCTCTATTATTCCTATGTGACCTCACAGGTTCGCTGTGGGTATTGTAGATTTACTAGTTTCTCTATTATTCCTATGTGACCTCACAGGTTCGCTGTGGGTATTGTAGATTTACTAGTTTCTCTATTATTCCTATGTGACCTCACAGGTTCGCTGTGGGTATTGTAGATTTACTAGTTTCTCTATTATTCCTATGTGACCTCACAGGTTCGCTGTGGGTATTGTAGATTTTCCAGCACTCTGCAATTGACCTCACATTGATTGTCTGTCCTACCGCTGATCAGCTGCTCCACTGATCGTGATGAAGGAGCTCAAAGTTCAAGATGAAGATACACCTGGAATATTATTCTTGCAACAGGAGAGTCGTCTTAAGCCCGGTTCATACATGTACTTCCTGCGAATTTGATGCAAATTTTGATGTCACAAATTCGCGACAAACAATTCGGAAGAGTTGCCCGTGCTGAACTCTTCCGAAGCATTTGTAGCAAAGACAAAGCTGTGAGGTCAAATTCGCTTTGCACAAAGTATCCGCAGGAAGTATAGCCAGGCTTTACGCTGATAAAAAGGGCTTTTCAATCACATCTCCAGAAATTCTAGAATAACTCTTCTAAGGGCAACTACTGCTACGACCAGGGACATGAAGAAGTGTCTCTATGGACTCCATTAAATTACAACAAGCTTGTAGAATTTCAATATCTGAGTATCTCTTTGTCTCAATTTGGGTCTTTTCATTCATACCTGCTGGGTGACAACTTGTTTCTGAGATATCTCCTTAAGTTAAATGATATGTACTGTACACGTGTAGCCTACCTGTCCATGTATGCAGAAGTCAGACTTCTAAAGGAGCCCACTAGCAAAGAGGTTTGGTAAGAACCATTAGTGACTTGAACTAGTTTGAGGCAGGCAAACCTTAAAGTGACTCACCATTGGATTGATTAATCAGCTTACAGGGTGTCTTTCCTTCCTCTCGAAGTGTTGTGTTGAAAGTGATGCTGCATGTAGCTATGGCAACCAGGCTGTATAAAATAACTACTGGTATCTGCATTGTTCAAAATCATAAGTTTTTAAAAGGAAGCATTTCTAAAAAACTAGCACTTTATAATAATTAATAATAATAATAGTCTCAATCTCACAATTGATGAAGATTCCATAGTCAAGACGATGGTTTCTTATTTGAGCATCAATTGATTTAGTCAATTCATAATTAAAACCACTCCCATACTTTTCAATACCAAAGGAGGGTGCAATCTAGACCCAGTAAACTGATGTACTGTACTCCTTGACATAAGCGGTCGTACTACACCTGGAACTATGAGGTCATTCCGGGGTGCTATGAACAAACCTCATTCTCATAGGAGTGCGGTCATACTACAAAGTACTACATAGCACCCCAGGCAAACATTCATAGTTAGCTGTTTCGCAGCGAAGCGCAGCGAAACAGCTCTTGTTTTTGTTAGAGTTTTTGTTTTTATTAGCTGTTTCGCAGCAAGCGCAGCGAAACAGCTATTGTTTTTGTTAGAGTTTTTGTTTTTATTGTTTTTTTAGCTGTTTCGCTTTGCAGCGAAACAGCTCTTGTTTTTGTTAGAGTTTTTGTTTTTATTATTGTTGTTGTTGTTTTTATTTTAATGTTTCAGACTTCCGGAAGTCATTGAAATAACGCACAATTCGTTCTAAGCGGCCTTTTGCATAGTTCCTAAAGAGCAATTGCAATGAAACTTTCAGTGATGAAAGGCATTGGTGCAAGGACGGTGCTAAAACAAATTCGTCATGATGACGTCATCACCTGTCACGTGACGTCATCTTAAAGGTTTCTATTTTTAATATTTGAAAATCCGTATCAAATCAGCCACAAGAGACCGTAGGTTTCTGTTTGTGGGATTGGGTAGGGATAAATTAGGTCTTCATTTTATTCAGTGTGCGTGACCTCACGCGACCTCTACTTCCGGTCGAAACCGGAAGTGCCTTCGTAATTCAAAAGTGCTAAATGTTATGAAAATGCTTTCAACGATGTTAGTGTCCGGCAATAGTGTGCAGTTAAAAAAAAATACCGACGACGTAACGATACACAAGAGCGCCCTCTAGCGGCAGTTGGAAAACTGTTCAAAATGCACTTTGAGAGAATGTGTGTGGCGAAGTTTTTTGTAATCGCTTCAAAATTGATACACATGATGACCGTCAGGCAGCCAACATATGTATGAAGTTTTAGATTGATGACGTCATCAGGGGTCACATGACGTGACATTAAAGGTGCACTTTTTGAAGTCGTATATCTCCAAAAGTATAGGTCTGATCACGTTGAAACTTGGCAAGTTGTTAGATAATGGCAAGTTCCTGTAAAACCTGTAATGACGTCATGATGACGTCATCACACGATTTGTTATGATTTTTTCATTTTTTGCCCCTTTAAGTCAGAAATTGCTAACGGAACATGCTTTAATCCAAATTCTTTTTTAAACAGGCTTGATACGTCATAACTGCTTTGAAAAAAAATTGACGTCATCATGACGTCATCATTTGACCTCATACGACCTCTACTTCCGGTCGAAACCGGAAGTGCCTTGTAATTCAAAAGTGCTAAATGTTATGAAAATGCTTTCAACGATGTTAGTGTCCGGCATGGGTGTGCAGTTAAAAAAGAAATACCGATGACGTCACGATACACAAGAGCGCCCTCTAGCGGCAGTTGGAAAACTGTTCAAAATGCACTTTGAGAAGATGTGTGTGGCGAAATTTTTTGTAATCGCTTCAAAATTGATACACATGATGACCGTCAGGCAGCCAACATATGTATGAAGTTTTAGATTGATTACGTCATCAGGGGTCACGTGACGTGACATTAAAGGTGCACTTTTTGAAGTCGTATATCTCCAAAAGTATAGGTCTGATCACGTTGAAACTTGGCAAGTCGTTAGATAATGTCGAGTTCCTGTCAAACTTGTAAAGACGTCATGATGACGTCATCACACGATTTGTTATGATTTTTTTCATTTTTTGTCCCTTTAAGTCAGAAATTACTAACAGAACATGCTTTAATCTAAATTCTTTTTTTATCAGGCTTGATATGTCATAACTGATTCGAAAAATAATTGACGTCATCATGACGTCAGGTTATATTATCTTAAAGGTACAGTTTTACAAGATATATAGACAATGAATTGGATCTCACAAGGCATTCAATATTGCATTTATTAACTTGATTATGTACACACTACAAACTTTCATATTCACTTGAGTAATTTGAAAATATTATTAGCGAAACAGCTCTGCATTTGTTCACAAATGCAAAGAAGCTCTAGTTTTTTTGGTTTTTTTTATTTTTCAGACTACAATTCGTTCCAAGCACCTTTTTTCATAGTTCCCGATAAGCAATTGCAATGAAACTTTCAGTGATGAAAGGCATTGGTGCAAGGAAGGTCCTAAAACAAATTCGTCATGATGACGTCATCACCTGTCACGTGACGTCATCTTAAAGGTTTATAATTTAAATATTTGAAAATGCGTATCAAATCAGCCACAAGAGACCGTAGGATTCTGTTTGCAGGATTGGGTAGGGATTAATCAGGGCTTCATTTTATTCAGTGTGCGTGACCTCATGTGACCTCCACTTCCGGTCGAAACCAGTCAAAACCGGAAGTGCCTTGTAATTCAAAAGTGCTAAATGTTATGAAAATGCTTTCAACGATGTTAGTGTCCGGCAAGGGTGTGCAGTTAAAAAAATATATTGATGACGTCACGATACACAAGAGCGCCCTCTAGCAGCAGTTGGAAAACTGTTCAAAATGCACTTTGAGAAGATGTGTGTTGCGAAGTTTTTTGTAATCGCTTCAAAATTGATACACATGATGAACGTCAGGCAGCCAACATATGTATGAAGTTTTAGATTGATTACGTCATCAGGGGTCACGTGACGTGACATTAAAGGTGCACTTTTTGAAGTCGTATATCTCCAAAAGTATAGGTCTGATTAAGTTGAAACTTGGCAGGTCGTTAGATAATGACGTCATGATGACGTCATCACACGATTTGTTATGATTTTTTCATTTTTTGCCCCTTTAAGTCAGAAATTACTAACGGAACATGCTTTAATCCAAATTATTTTTTAAACAGGCTTGATATGTCATAACTGATTCGAAAAATAATTAACGTCATCATGACGTCATCATTCGTCAGGTTATATTATATTAAAGGTACAGTTTTACAAGATATATAGACAATGAATTGGATCTCACAAGGCATTCAATATTGTATTTATTAACTTGATTATGTACACACAACAAACTTTCATATTCACTTGAGTAATTTTAAAATATTATTAGCGAAACAGCTTTGCATTTGTTCACAAATGCAATTGAGCTCTAGTTTTAATTTGTCTGTTTCAGACTTCCGGAAGTCATTGAAATAAGGCACAATTCGTTCTAAGCGGCCTTTTGCATAGTTCCTAATAGAGCAATTGCAATGAAACTTTCAGTGATGAAAGGCATTGGTGCAAGGAAGGTCCTAAAACAAATTCGTCATGATGACGCCATCACCTGTCACGTGACGTCATCTTAAAGGTTTATAATTTAAATATTTGAAAATCCGTATCAAATCAGCCACAAGAGACCGTAGGATTCTGTTTACGGGATTGGGTAGGGATTAATTAGGGCTTCATTTTATTCAGTGTGCGTGACCTCACGTGACCTCTACTTCCGGTCGAAACCGGTCAAAACCGGAAGTGCCCTCGTAATTCAAAAGTGCTAAATGTTATGAAAATGCTTTCAACGATGTTAGTGTCCGGCAAGGGTGTGTAGTTAAAAAAAAATACCGATGACGTCACGATACACAAGAGCGCCCTCTAGCGGCAGTTGGAAAACTGTTCAAAATGCACTTTGAGAAGATGTGTGTTGCGAAGTTTTTTGTAATCGCTTCAAAATTGATACACATGATGAACGTCAGGCAGCCAACATATGTATGAAGTTTTAGATTGATTACGTCATCAGGGGTCACGTGACGTGACGTTAAAGGTGCACTTTTTGAAGTCGTATATCTCCAAAAGTATAGGTCTAATTACGTTGAAACTTGGCAAGTCGTTAGATAATGGCAAGTTCCTGTTAAACTTGTAATGACGTCATGATGACGTCATCACACGATTTGTTATGTTTTTTTCATTTTTTGCCCCTTTAAGTCAGAAATTGCTAACGGAACATGCTTTAATCCAAATTCTTTTTAAAACAGGCTTGATATGTCATAACTGATTCCAAAAATAATTGACGTCATCATGACGTCATCATTTGTCAGGTTATATTATCTTAAAGGTACAGTTTTACAAGATATATAGACAATGAATTGGATCTCACAAGGCATTAAATATTGTATTATTAACTTGATTATGTACACACTACAAACTTTCATTCACTTGAGTAATTTGAAAATATTATTAGCGAAACAGCTCTGCATTTGTTCACAAATGCAATCTTGTCTAGTTTGAACGTATTTTGGCAATTTTCTTACTAAATGTATGATTTTCCACAAGACCAAGCTACAAAAATTGCCCGAATTACAAAAATAAAAAAAGACAAGACAAAATAGCTGAAAATCCCCTTTTTACTGCATTACTGGCTTCTCGATATAAAATGACCGCGAGTACAATTTGAATTCTTAAATTAAATGCCCGATGTTGCATCTTTGTTTGGTTGAGTTGACATACAGTAGGCCCCTCTAGTCTAAATAGTCTAAAACTAAATTAGTAAAAGAAACACTTCTTAACAAATGATGCCATTCTTCTCCCTAAGCTTAGTTTTATTACCCACCTTTCTTATTAAAATTGTAAGATCTCTCAAAATTACCAAAAAAACAACTCCATGAAATAAAAGTGTGTAATTGTAATTGATATATCATTGTGTCTGGTAACAATTCCTTTTATCACCCTAAGGATAAAAGGCCTTATACTCAGCGTAATACTAATCTGTTGCACAGCAAAATGTCATTAGCTTGCGATTGCCGCGCGCGCGCGCCCCTCACTCGGGCGTTGCAGATAATGCAAAATTGTTATGTTCTTACGCTTCTGCTTAAAGCGTCAGAACATAACAAGTTTTTGGGGCTCAAATTTTATCTTTCACTTTGTCACAGTCACTTCTTTGATGAAGACGTACACAATTTTTCCCACCGCCATCCCACAGGCTCCCCCTAATTTTAGGATGGTAATTTGCTTAAATCCTTGGCTAATATTTGAAAATATATGGGCATTTTTAAGGGTTCAGACAGCCAACAATTCCATTTTTTTAATATTGTGATTAACCTGTAGTGTATTAACCCTCTTGCTGTCTGACCATTCAATACCATTCACTGTGGTTTTGAATGATAGATAAGCTATGCCAGCCTTGCAATATGATACCATGAGGGAATGCATGTACACAGTACACAGTTAGTTCTGTGCACAGTTGTGCCACCATACACAACTTTGGCAGTTGAATGGTTTCAAATGGTTGGTCAACTCACTTGAAAATGTTGCGAACAGTAGGAGGGTTAATTACATAATGATTTAATTTGTTGTATTTATTTGGTATGGTTGCCATAGCGCTCGCAAGTTTCATGAGGCTATGATGTTCCGACTGAATGTTTCATCAGTGGAAGCGCAACTGTTTCCTTTGACTATGTTATTAAACAGGTTTCAAGTAATATTGTATTTATTATACAAACATGGAGGTAAAGTTAACATGGTGTAGGCCTACACAATATATTGGGTTTATTATAGCTGGCATACATCCAGCAATTGTTTTGGGTCTGGTGTACCCATTTTTCAGGGTCTGGTGTACCCGCTTTGTTGGGGTCTGGTGTACCCTCTTGTTAGGGTCTGGTGTACCCGCTGTGTTGGGGTCTGGTGTACCCCCTTTCAGGGTCGGGTGTACCCGCCATTTTTGTGTGTGTCCGGTTTGCCAAAACATGCGGCACAAAAATAAAAACAGTTATTTTCGACTGTGGCATTAATTCACAACATATGGGTATTTTGTTATTATTGGAGTCTGAGTACAATGTAATTGTCATGTCAGTTGTCACTGCACACAGCCAAGTTGTGGCTAAAATTCTGCAGGGTGCCACCACTCTATAGCTCCCTTAATATCTGGCCGATTACACTAAATTTTAGTCTTACCTGTCAAGATGGGTTAACTGAATACATACAGCAAAAAAACAGGAAAATTGAACAATTCTAAAGGCCTTAAAAAGGCGTCAGAAAATCGCAAAAGCTTCGTCGAAAATAAACACCATTTTGTTTTCGTTTTCCTGCTGTGTGTGTGTCCGGGTAAATGTGCAATACTCCAATGAGTCGGTCATCGTTCATGCGCATTGGAAAATTCACCAGGACTTGTTGATTTATGAAATGGGTAAGCCAGCTACAGTGGCCTCTGATGTGATGAACATACCCCCATTGAAGGAAAATGATTCAAAAAAGGGAAAAATAGCCCAAATTTCACATAATCATAACTATTGCCGCTACAAACATACCCCCATTGAAGGATGATTCAAAAAAGGGAAATAATAGCCCGAATGAACATGAACTTACCCATGACTTGTACTAATGAAATAATCCAAAAGAACCTTTCACGTGACTAATATGTAAAGCAGGTTTTAGTTCATAAACTCCTGAATATTCAGTTTAAATGCAAACTATTTGACAATAACTGCTGATTTTAATATTCATAGAAAATTAAATATTCATTATGACCTTTTACTAAACAGGTAATGGGAGAAATTTGTAGAACTAACAAACCAATTTTTTCCCCCAGAATGCTCAGCAGAATGTACAGTCACATGATTTGATCATCGTGAATTGTGAATTGAAAAAGTGTTTGATGAAACTTTTTCGGTGGGAATTTTTTTTTTTATGGCCCCGACAGTATGACATATTTTTGTACCTTGCAGAAATGCCTAAAATACCACAACTTTTTGCATTTACAAGTGCAACTAACCAGTGGAGCCTTACATGTTTCTAAGTTTTGGTCAAATGAGAGGAGACTCTTTGCTTGGCAAGTCAAACCACAAAAATTGTATCTAGGGACTGTTTACATCGCGCGCAGAGGGGTAAAAGATTTGCCTCGATTTCAGGGACGCCCTGAATACAGGGCGTCCTACGATATATCCTCCCCTGTCCGGTTTTCGATGTAGTATGCCTTTTTCTTTGAATTGAAAAAAAATAAAAATATTCCATAATCAACTGATGCCCTAATTACCTTCTTTTGTTTATAAGAAATATGCAAACATATATTAAAACGTGATGGACATTGAAACTTTCACACCACGCACCGATCTTCGATGACTTCAATAGCGTCCCATTTGTTTTGAGTTTGACCTGTTTTCGATGCAAACAAGAAAGTATGGTGTCCGGGTGAAGCCATACGTGGAAGAAACATCTGCAGTGACTACAAGTGTTCTGTGAGACTTAGTTTTCTTCATGTTATTGAACATATTTTTTTTTTAGTTTTAAAAATAACCATGGTATTTTCAAAAACTTTAAAAAAAATAAAAAATAAAAAATGTAAATAATTCTTGGCTTTCAAATCTTATTTTTATTTAGTTTCGTGTCTTTTTATGTTTCTTAACATTTATAAAAAAATTTAAAAGCATATAAATAAACAGTGATAATCGAATCACAAAGCTGATGTTTAAATTTTAATATTAATAACAAAAATGATAGAGTGTTACAAAAAACAAATTATCCAGACTATTAGAAAATGATATAAGGCACGTGGCTTCTTTAAGCCTCTGTATTTTTCCCCCCAGAATGCTCAGCAGAATGTTCAGTCACATGATTTGATCATCGTGAATTGTGAATTGAAAAAGTGTTTGATGAAACTTTTTCGGTGGGAATTTTTTTTTTTATGGCCCCGACAGTATGACATATTTTTGTACCTTGCAGAAATGCCTAAAATACCACAACTTTTTGCATTTACAAGTGCAACTAACCAGTGGAGCCTTACATGTTTCTAAGTTTTGGTCAAATGAGAGGAGACTCTTTGCTTGGCAAGTCAAACCACAAAAATTGTATCTAGGGACTGTTTACATCGCGCGCAGAGAGGTAAAAGATTTGCCTCGATTTCAGGGACGCCCTGAATACAGGGCGTCCTACGATAATATATGTTTGAATACACCACCAAGTGACCAAGTGACCAAGTGACCAAAGTGAGGATACGGGTCTTTGACATTTACCAAAAGTATAAACTCCCTTTAACTTGAAGAGGAAAGAGGGTTGAAACTTGCTCTCTTTTACGATTTTGTTTTAATGCAGCAATGCAAAATGTTAAAATGACTCACCAGCAAATTATGTCCTTTATTGTGTTGTTTTCCTGCCATTTTGTCACATCCTGATTCTGGTTCATGATTTCATGGTGTGTAGTGTTCAGCTGATAAGGGCGCCCTCTCTCGCACAGAGCCACAGCCTAGCTCTGCACATTAATCCAACGCGTTTTCGGGCGGTTGTCACGCAGTTCAAGTTTCGAAACGGCTTTGGCTTTATATTTAGATTAGGCAGATGCCAAAGCCAAAGTCGTAGCCATATTATTGAAAAAGGCAGTGGGGATAGACAGCGGGGAAAGGTAGAATTGTAGTGGGCATAAGAAGAAAGCAATTTATTCAAGAGTCACTTTGCCAAATTATAGTTTCCATTTGCCTTTTCGTGAAAGCCTCTTTTTATGTCTTTCAGGCCAAACATTTTGTATAAGATAATCTGACGCGGAGATAAAAACAATAATTGACTGCCTGTAAATGAAATAGAAAAATATTTTTGAAAACATCAATTAAAATACGGAAAGCTTATGAAGTTGTAAAATTAATTTATTGTAGATGTTAGTCTCCAAGTCTTGATTGCAAATGGCCACGGCCGGTGTGGCAGCTAGGAGATTCTGTCCCCCCATAATGGAAAACTGTGTACAAACAGCCTCTGATAACGCCCTCTTTTGAATCATCCTCCTCAAGCCCATCAGGGGACATATTTCCCTATGACATCTGCCATCGGTGGCGTAATTTTTCCAGGAAAAACGTAGACCAATAGGCCTACGCCGTCGGAATACCCCCTTTAAAAAGACGGTCTTGTTCAGAGAAAGTTTTTTTAAAATACAACACACGGACACTGGACTTAGTCGAGGCTGGATTCCTGACTGAAGCCTTCTCCGTATTCTCTGAGGGTGCCAGGGTCTTTTCCTGGTCAGAGTCCCCCTAGAGTTAGCTCTTCAGCGCGTCTTCTGGTCGTGGGTCCCTTCAAAAATTGAAAAGAAACGGCACACACCACCCCAATCCCAGTTCAAGCCTTGGTCCTTCTTCCACTTATTTCGTTTTGACAGTGTTTTAAAAGGATGTTCAAGATTGTTTGCAATTTTCTATCTTTAAAGTTTTTTCTCAATTTATTTTACTGTGGTAAAAAAGAGTGTGGTCGGTTGGCCTACTTCTTCCTTTTATTTAGGTCGCCTTGATGAGCAGTCGGCCTATTTTTTTACGGGAATTTAGGACTGACACTACCTGACAGTTGTATATTTTAAAAAAAATTCACACTTTTTATTGTTAAGCCGTTTGTTATAAGCACTTAGCACAGCTGCATCCATTTGCTCAAGTGGGGCTTTACCAACCGTAAGTATGGCGTAGTCACGTTTTTTTTAGGAAAATACAATTAGATTTTATAAAATTGCTGGAGCGCAGACCACGCAGTCAATTACGAACGATGATCGGGGCCGGGAGGCTCAACGAGTAATGACCACTATAGGATTCTTCCATGGAGGTAGAAATTTGTCTCCCACCATGATTCTTCATCTCATCCAAAACGCAAACATTTCCCTCCTAATGAATCTAACAAGATAAAATAACAACCCATTATACTATGACCGGCCTGATTTTCATCTAAAACTCCACCTGATTAGTGGGTCGAGCTCACTGAGGTACAGAAGGCCCGGGGTAGAACAAGCTTCAGTCACACACTATCAAGGGAGTTTATGAGGTCACCATGAGACACATAAAAATTGAATAAAGCACACTGTGACACAACAGGTTTCAGGAATTCTCCCCACCAAATTACTAAATCAGATATTATTGAATACATTTCAAGGTGTCCACAGGCCGTGTTTGTATAGTTTTGTATTTTGAGGGACATGTACTGGAGTCCACTGTGCAGACACTTCCCGAAGTTGACCATAAGGAGGCTGGTTGGGCAAACTCTGACCAACAGTCGGTAATTGAGAGTTAGTAATGTTTGACAGCATAATGACTATGACATAAAAATTATAATATAACTATTATAACTATGCTTCGGCACTCCGGATTGGGGCTCCGCCAGCAATTTTGAAAGCGATATTTGCTCACGTTCATCAGCCACACATGTACAAACAATTTTGTTTGATATGTATTTCGTGCATTGTCCGTGTCAAGCGAAAGTTTGTGTATGGTTTTCGTTTAAAAACAGCATTATTTGTCAAAATTCGAGAAAACATTCCAAAGGTGTATATTTTGGCGAAAATCGGGCCATATGACCTTCTTGTGAAATCTTCAGTGATGTATAACTTCTTGGGGCTCTTCACGGATCCATCAAATTCACTCAAGTCCAGATGGGTTCTTCTAACAGTAACAGATATACATATTTCATATTTAAACGGAATGAGTGATGCTCCAGTCATCTTCAACTTTAGACTAGTCCAGTGTAACAACAACATGTGTACGGATATAGGCCTATACTCACCTCTTATCCTGCCATTTTTTTCCAAAACCAAGTTTTCAAAACTTGCATGAGCAGAGAGGCGCCCGTGTCACTTCTTATATTAATTTGTAATGTAGATATTTCGTTAAATTTTTTAAGAAGCAGTTTATAATGATCAGTGTAGCTAGGCTCCTATTCATTGCGATGCAATCTATAAGACTTAAAATATGGAAGGTATGCCCAAAGGACAGAGTTTCGCTGTGATTTCTAAATCATCATCTATCTAAAATGAAAATTTCTGAATAGTTTTGCCCTGACAGTTTTCTTCAGGCCAAAGGTAAAATTAAATGTTCATGGCCAGAAAAAGATATGCCTATCATACACTATACAAAACGACTAAACTGAGAAAAGTACTCATTTTAAAATGACACACCATGTACCTACGTCTATATTAATTTTGTCATATTTTATATTTTCTTTCATGAAATAAGTTTATTAGTCCTAGAGAACAATGATCCATTTCGTTCCCAACATCAGCGAAAAACTCACTACAATACTTTGAATGCAAAAATAAAATAAATGCAAAATTGATCTATGGCACAATTTTTTCCTACAACAATATCTTTCTTCTTCTGAATAATACACAAACAAATCATAAGAAGGTTGAAGCATAGGGGTCAGATCAGTATCGATGAACCATGCTCAATTACAAAATTTTATTTTTCTCAAAATAATTTCGATCCCATAGTTGTCCTCGCGTCATTATATCAAAGATATTTCCAATTCATCCTTCTCATCCCGATAAACGACACTAATGGACAGCCAAGCGTGGCGGCCATTCAATATCGATGGCCAGGCCTATAGTTTTGCCCAAAGGTTGACTTTCCGTCAAATTCTTTTATTCTAAATCATAAAGGAGTGTTCACCCGTAGGCCGTCATTATAACTACCGGTAATACTACCGGTAGCCTGTTGAGTTGGCAGGGTGGGACTCCGTAAGCTTCCTCACCATGACCAGATAACACAAGGATATCTCGGACTACAAAGTACTATACTCCCCATGAAACATCAGCCCTTCCTCCTTACTGAAACACACATTATTTAATGATCGTGGTCATCTTGAGAGAAATAAGGGAGTTGGAGTTAAGTCATTAAGTGTTACACAATGGATGCACTCTCATCATTAACTTCACACGGTAAGTTCTACAACACACATTCTTGACTCATCAAGTTTGTTAGCATACCAGTATATTTGGGGGAATTATATTTTGTTTTCTTGTTAAGCAGAGCAGTTATAAGTCATGAGAAAGGGAAACATGAAGACTGGTTTTATAGGGGCCAACTCAACTTTCCAGGCGAAATGTTTACCAAACAAGAGCGCAGTTTAACCATGGAGGTCCTTCGCCATGAAATCATGAAAAACGTGTTTATTTTTAGTTCACTTTCCCGTCGATTATAAACCATGTCCTAAAAGCTCTTACTTTGTTAGATCTTATAAAAAAATAAAAATACAAAATAAAACTATGACAACTGTTTAAATTAGCTGAATAATGAATTTTCAAATTCAGCTTTTTTATTGACGGTACTGAAGAAAACGGCGCTTGTAAAAATGTTATTGCAAACTTCAGTTTTAATTGGCCAGAAGTTCCCCTTTAATAAAAGTGGGAAACGTTGACATGATGTTATTGGTATTCTGTTTCCAGGTGCCTCCGTGATTTGTGGGTCTCCTCGTCGCCAATTTTGTAGTTTGTTGCCTTTCAACTCTCTGTGTAACAATAACAGGGCAATGAGTCCTCAGATGCTGGAAGAACAAATTCAAGCGTCGGGTAATCGCACTTCCAAAGTGTTTCGACAATGCAACATTGCATATCAAACGCCGGTGTTGGTATGCCAGGAGTGTACGTACACGAGCAAACGACGTTCAAACCTAGTACGTCATCGTAATGCCATGCACAGTCCGGATAAAAACATTGAGTGCTGTGGTGAAATATTCAAGAGTAAGTCTGAACTGAGACATCATGTTCGTCATCAACACGAGCAGGGGTACTCATGTATGACGTGCATGCGCGTCTTCTGTCGGAAAGCTTTGCTCAAACGCCATATGAGTGTTCATAGTGGCGTAAAAGCATTTACTTGCAGAGTATGCCCGTATGCAAGCAGTCACAAGAGTAACTTAGAAAGACACCAAAGGGTACACGATAAAAACACTTGGGAGTTAGACGATAGACAACAAGAGCAGTTGATAGGAGTGGATCAACCATCATCCACAGTCAACTCATCATTTCAGAATGTAGAAAATACAATGAAACAGTTAAGTTCCATCTATCGGACACTTGAGCAATCGACATCTGCAGCAAAAGTACAAAAGAGCACAAAAAGCAATGCAAGCTCCGGTGTACGTGTAAGCAACAACCCAAAACGCCTGTTTGCCGTTCCCTACAAATGTTTGACGTGCAATACGCGCCTGCGAAGCCAGCGTGCATTAAAGAAACATGAGAAGGTCGTGCACCCTGACGCCGAGGTTCGTGCACTTCTTACTTTGCCATTAAAACAAGTGATTGGCTTGAAGTAAGTGGTGACTTTGCCCTTTTCGAAACCAATGCTTCGGCTTAGGCTACTGCTTCGGCCAAGTCAATTGGCGGAGTTGCACCCGTGCGACCTCCGGTTCACGTGCCGGTGTGGCAGGAAATCCACAGCCCCAATACGGCGAAAAGTGTAAAAAGGTATTCTGATAGCGCCCTCTTTTGAATCATTCTCCTTCAGCACATTTTTATTTTCCATTATGGGGACAGAATCTCCGGGGGACAGAATCTCCGGGGGACAGATTCTACCAACTGAGCTATCAAGCCCTATGTTGGCGATCTCCATATTTTGTCACTTATCTTTATTCGGGGTGCCGGTTAGAAGTCATACAACCTGCAATGCCGTACAGACCTTATGCACATGGCTGTCTTTTAGGTCAAAAGGAAGATGACTGCCGTTTCCATTGTTTCATCATCGGTTTACCTCTAAGATGGCGGCTTCATGACGTCAATGCATATACAGTCTATATAACCAGGGATTACACCACAGTTTACGATACAGGCCTGGGAAGCGACGGGATTTTAAATCTTATGAGTTATGAAGATTTTCAAAAGAACATGAACGGCTCTTGTTGACTTGGACAGTAGCCTACATTTTGGGTTTTTGTCAAAAATAACTTTGACAATGTACACTAATGGTCAGTGGACCTTGACGTAGACATTTCGTCATTCATATTTTATAGCGGTCACTTCCTAGGTAATTCGTTGGATCAATCGGGGAGACGGTATGACAACAAAATGAAAACCTACTCAACTTGCGCCTTTAGTGAGCAATGATACTCAGGACATACTCGTAAATCGCGGGGAATTTGGATGCATCCGGCCCCACTTTTTGAACCTGGGCCGGGAAAACATGCCCATGAGGATCAAGCTCCAAAGAATTTCCCAACGGTGAAAAATATATCGGCATAATCATGTTTAATTCAATAAAAAGGAGAAGAAAGTGGTTGACAAACTTGTCTCAAAACAGTTATTGTGTGCACAGCTCAACATTTTTTCGAAGCCCGGGAAAAAACAGTGTAAGCTATCGATTTGAACGAATTAATAATGAAACAGTATATTATGTTGTGATGATCGAAAATGAACTTATTTCTAAGTGGGTGAAACAGTCCGATTGTGCGATGCCTGACTAAAGTTTCTTTTTAAGATACTAAAGTGATTTTATTTTGTTTCAAGTGTCGTGCTTCCTACACCTTTTAGTCACTGATGATGGAGGGTGCTTTTATCATTAGAAATTCTCACCGAAAAAAACTTGGATTAACTGAGTCGCAGTCTGCCTGACCGGCTTGTGATGCCCATACGTTGATGTCAGTTTTTAATCAATGCTCTTTTCGTCACCCTTATCGTGAATCTGTCCATATTGCAATCACCATCAGCTAAGAAATGAACTGTAGATGCCTTCATTGCACCATCTGGCAGACCTTTAAAGGGGTACTTTGTCACGATCAAGTCAGGCCCATGACTGTAGCTTACATGAGCTCTCACCCAGTTACCCAGTTAGCACTCCTTCGTCCGTATATCGTTATATTATATTGAGGGCGATCGAACAGGAGTAGGGCTATACTGTCCCTCTCGTCATTGAACGTTCAGCTAATTAGACCACTCTGAAAAGTTCCTTCCAAATCCAGGAGTGATTCTGTCGAGATGCGAGTCCACGGTCAAAACCATTCAGTGTATAAATCTCAAATAGGTATAATATTAATATTAATAGGGCCTACACCAGTTATGCCTATCGGGCGCACTTTCCTATTATAAAGCATTCAAAGGTGCCGTGTCTAAAAGAAATGATCAGTTGGATAGCCTAATGATCAAATTGTTGGGAAAGAAAAGGCGAACGAGCGTGTTTTGGTGTCTGCTGGAAGATCAGAGGGTAAATTTCTGCTGATTGTTTGTATTTTTTAATTTTTTATCTGGGGTCTTCAGGAAGTGCTTTCCAAGTCTCGGTGCTATGTTGGAAATTTAAAAGGGCCATTCCCATATAGCTGGCAAAGCGATCGGTTCTGTGACATAAAACATATTGCTGATAGATCGCAAGCCTGGTCTAACGGCATGCCAACAGGTTCTATGTAAAACCATGTGCCATAAATGCGAGTAGAATTATTTTGAATTTAGTTCGCTAATTGACAGAAAGCCGGTGTACTAGTTTATAAAGTATTGGGGTGATGTGGTCACAGTGCAGTGGCGTAACCCGGGGGAGGGGGGGGGGGGGGGGTTGGCATGTGCCTCTCATTGATGTCTATGCCCTGGTGTCCACCCCTCCCCCCTTGGGTCCCGCTAATTTGAAATCTGGACTCTTGGGATTGGACATTTTCACTGGAGTAAAATATTACATAGTACGCTTTAAAACAAACGTACAACATTGGTAATTGTCAAAGACCAGTATATTATCCACACTTGATGTGACCCAACATAAACATGAAATAACAAACCTGTGAAAGTTCAGCTAAATCGGTCTTCGGAGTCATGAGAAAACAGTGAAAAACCCCATAATATATTTTCACTGTTTTCAAACATTGGATTGTACCAACCGTGATAAAAGCCAATTGTTCTATTCATTTCCTAAAAACTATAGCATTTCAAGAAAAACTATTTCGAAGGGAAGTCAGTTTGAAGTTTTCCACCATGACCATCTTTATACCATGTAAGTTATGTGCAAACTGTGAACATTATATGATAATTTAAAAACTTACCAATGTTGTACACACTCTTTATTATAATATGATAATGTTTTTACAGATTGTTGCGTTTACACGCAGACAATGTGTTTGTTTTACACTTACGCCAGATTTACCTTATAAAATTGTAATTAAAAAGGCGCCGAAAGGGGCTTGTTTGAGAGAAAAGGGCAACCGAAACAAAACTTTGCCCCTGTAAATAAGTTAACGGTGCACTCCCTTGTGCCCCTACAGTTTTTACCCTAGTTATCGGCGCTGGCTGGGTCGTAAACTACTTTCAGTGCCAATTAAAACACGGCTGCGTACTGATGACGATTCTGAGGAAGACCGGTGCGGCAGGAGAGTTTCCCCCTGAGATTCTGTCCCCCCCCCCCCCCCCCCCCCCATAGAGCGAAGGACGCACCACACGAAATAAGCCAGAATTCATGCGCAAGCTACTTATCATAATTTGTAAACCCACAACTTATTTTTAATTACAACGTTTTGGGGGTCATGCAATTAATAGATGTAAATATAAGAATCTATCACAACCTGGGGGTTCGGTGCTTCAAGTTTTGAGGAGACTGGATAAATTTAGACGTTAAAGTTGGCCCTATTTGTTGGCCCTATTTGACCGGGAAAGTGGAAAAGTGCTTCACGAAAACTGGCAGCAAGTCGGTTTTGGAAAAACAAACATTTTCGTGTTTTTTTCTTCTGGGGTAGGCCTAGTTAGCAAAAATTCCAAACGGCTGACCTGCCAAAAATTGAAAAGAATTCTGAAGTTCAGTCGTCCGAAAATATGTTTGATTGGTTTTCAAGAGGCTGAGAGACTTACACGATTTTTTGAGTATTTTTGAATATTTATCATTTAGCACTGCTTCCTATGGGAGTTTATTTAGTGTAGTGCACCCCGCGAACTAGCTGTGTACAAACTTCTTCTCAGTGATAGCGCCCCCTCTTTTGAATCATCAGATTTTCCTATGACACCATGAAAGTCGATGCAAATGAGGGTCAGTTGTTTATTATTACTAATTTATTTGCTTTAAAAAAGCTAAAAACACATTTCATCCAAAAACTGAACTTTAAATGCATTAAAAAAGCCGGAACTTGAATAAAAATACCAATCTATCTGTGTTTTTGTGTTGGCAGAGATCAGTGAGTGCATGGTAGTGTTACTCGTTAGAGCGCCCCCAAGAGTGATACACCAGTATTTCATGCTGACAACATTCATGACATTGGCAACAAAACGGCCCTGGGCCGCCGGCAGATTCCTAGAATTTAGAAACCAGATAACGGATGTTCGTAGTTCGTACATAACTGACTGTAACTTTGACTTGACTTTTTATTTCAAATGATTGTCAGGCAAACATTCAAAGTGTGAATAAAAGTCGGCGCAGTGGTCCCGATGGCGTCTTTCTTAACGAAACTTGTAGACACTCTGGTAAGTTACACTTGATTATTGTAAATGTTTTTAGTAAGTGTAATATTATTATTATGTGTGTTACTGTTAATCAAGTCAAAATTCAATTTCAAGTCTTCCGTGCGCGAATATGGGGACATGAGTGTACCCGAAATGTGTTTCTGTCACTGTCAGCGGAGAGGAGACTCGGTCGTCATAGACAATGTTACTTCGCCTGTTAGTGTTAATGTTACATGTACTATGTAGGGGTTGTTTATATCGCGCACAATGATTTGTAAGACCCCCCCCCCCCCCCACACACAAAATCATGGCCCTTCTTATTTGCCACCCCCACCCCCAACAAAACATCAACAATTCATTTCTTTCAATAAACATTTTTTTTTGTGGCAAATACTCACTGCACTATCTATGTTGTAAAAAAAAGTGCTACAGTACAGTTTCAGTTAACTATCGCAGTATGAACAATCATCCTAAGTTTATTTTTAAAAGCCAATCTTGAAACAAAAGAACTTATTTGTTTATATAAAATAAAGTGTTCACCACCTACATGTTTCAATGGTCTGGGGCCAGCCCCATGAATAGGACCAATCCAATTCTTATCCTTAGCCCTAGCACCATTGCAATCCTATTTTAGTGCCCGATGTAATTTTTCAACGGCGACGTTCTCGATCATGAAACTACTGATTGAGTACTTTTTGATAGCCCTACTGCTGTATTTTCTTTTAAAAACATCATGGATTTTTTGGGCAGATACATGTAGCAAAAGTGCTGCCTTTAAGGAGTACCACGAAGAGCTGACAAGATATTAAATTGCAGGGACTTTTGCCCACTGCTGCTTAGCCGAGGGGAGTCACTCCTGTTTATCTACTGACACGTTCAGCGTTCAAATTCCCAGCTGACACCATTTTGGGGCGTCATCCTCTAAATATAGTTTTTTTGTCTACATTTAAATGGAAAGCATTACCCTAAGTACTCCTAGAACTATGAGGTTCGATCCGCTAAAAGTGAAAGTGAAGTTTGGATGTTGAATATCATTGGTGGCGTGTTCAAGGTGTCTGTTAAGGAATTTGAAGCTGAAATGTAACTTTTATTGGGATTTTGTTTACTTTCAGCTGTGCAGACAAAAAGATATTCCTGAAAATAGGACTATTTTTGTGAATCACAAACTCCCTCCAACAGATGACGTCTATTTCCATCAGAAGTTTCCAGATAACACGATTATCTCATCCAAGGTAATTTTAAAGTCACAATTTTAATTAATTATGAATCATACGCACGAAAGAAGTTCTACTTGACTGTCGAACTGACGAATTTTGGGTGTAAAACTTCTGTGAGAAAAGATTGTTCAGTTGATCTTACCATGCTGAAATACAAAGGGTGTGGGTGTGGATCTTGAAGTATGTAATAAGACTTAAAATTCTGTGTTTTGCCTGACCATTCAAATGTGAGGAAGGTAACTTCACTACTCTCAGTGACCTCCTTGCTTTATAGATTTGGCATTAAATGTATTTACTAAAGGCAGGGCTCGAATTTGGGGAGAAAATCCACAAGACTACAGGGCTTGTAGCTCAAAATCTTTACTGGACCAGACATTTTTTTACAAGACCAGATATAAAATGTGAAAAAACCCAAAAAACTTGCTGCCACAGTTTAACATGCATTTGACTGCTTTTATATGAACCCGAACTGAGACAAGTAAGAGAAAAGTATACTTGATTACTCATAGAATTGAAAGATAATTTATCAGACCCAAAGTCGACACTTGAACATAATTCGTTTCTGTTATTCAATTGAAAAACACAAGACCATCGGACTTGTTGGGTCATAAGTTTACTGGCCCAACACTAAAATTACTGGCCTCGGGCCTGTGGTCCAGTGTAAAATTCGAGCCCTGAAAGGGATACATGTAGGTTACCTAAAACAACTTTGTTGGGTGTAGTTTATGAGTTTACCTACATGTATGAAGAACTCATGCATGTGATAATAATACTTAACATACTGTGCTTACGTCTCCAAGCGCTATAGTTTTTATCCTGCAAGGTATGTGGAGCTACGTTTTGAAGTATGAGACCTATTCCTTTACATAGCACCATGTAATGGTTTACAAGGTGCTGTGGCGCAATATGCAGCCAATCAAACCAGGAACACCGGGGCGAACCCCTTCTCTTTATGATTAAGTGCACGCATTACACAACATTGTATTCAATACCTTTCAATTTTTTTTTTTTACAAACTTTATTGGCAGAGTTCTCTGTCAACATTACATGTTATGTATACTTATTACTTTTTGAGATAGGTACAACCTCTTAATTAGTTGTATACAAAGTGTGCAAACATGCTTATTGGTGGGGTCTCCATTCCATGATTTAAGTTAATTTGAACTTTGATGGTTTTCAGACAGTGGCATGTGCTGTTGGCAAAAATTCCATTTAAAGTTTTGTGTTTTTATGGTTTTCGTTGTATAAGAATCATGCATCCTCATTGTGTAGTATTCTTTTACGCCCCTAGGCAGCCTGTTGTGGCATGTAGTACCTGGAATGTTGGATCTATTATTTAACATTCCCTCTAAGCTTCAACTTGACAGAGGAGCAGTTGTAAACTAGACTTGTCATTTGACTGTGCTGTTCAGTGCTCTGATCATAGAGCAAGGACCTATCCATACATGTAGGTTTAGAATAAGCTTAAAATAAGCTGCTTTTGCCTTTTAGAACCGTTTGTGTTCCATTTTACATAACTTTTTAGGTGATAGCCTACATATAGATGAGCGCATAAGGTGTGAGCGAATGATGTGAATGCGTGCGCCAGAACCGGCAGCCCCTCGTGGTTTGGTCTCCGCAAATTTCCTCATTTTTCATCGAATTTGGCCTTCTGTCGATCTTCAAACTTTAACAGTAGTTGTGCTTCACACCTACGGTGAAACTGATAAACCTCTTGGATCCAGTATTGCTCAAGATCACCGTGCATCCGGTTTGCATTTTTCCGATCGTCATACAAACATGCAAGGACTGCCATGACATACCTTGTGCATGTATTGTGGAGCTGCAGTCTGCTTGCACATTGCAGTTATTTGTACTGAGCCAGTCATGTCTAACTCACTGCAGCACATGCTGCACTATGACAGCAACAGCCTGAGAGAAATCAGAGCCAACATGACTCCTCAACAGCTAACATTACCCAGAGACGTGTTTGCTTCTATCAAGTGCCATGGAATCGGTAAGTGGCGTCATGTTCACAGGGGTTGTCGGGCTGGCAAGCAAAAAGTCAAAGGATATTCTACTACTGATTTTCATAATCTGCGTCACAACAATGCACTTTTGACAAAACTTGGTTTGCTGAATTGTCAGTCGGCATGTAATAAAGCTAGCTTGATCAAGGACCACATTATAGACCATGACATTGATATATTGGCACTCACAGAAACCTGGTTTAAATCTGAGAACGACCAATACACTACAAACTTAACCCCCAAGGGTTTCAACCTTGTCCACGCCCACAGAAAAGGCAAGAGAGGAGGTGGTGTTGCTCTGCTGTGTAAATCGGGACTCACCGCGTCTGTTTCTAAGCAACCACCTGACAACCAGACGCTATCCCCTACCTCCTTTGAACACATCACAGTGGACATTATCCACAACAATCACCACTTATGTGTCACTGTTCTTTATAAACCTCCACCTTCACAGAGACGTCGAGTCCCATTCAGTCGGTTCATAGAAGAATTCACAGAGCTACTTAATCAGCAGGTGCTTTTCAACGGAACTCCCATTATTCTGGGTGATTTTAACATCCACTGGGACAACAATACATCTGAAACTAATCACTTCCGAGAACTCCTCCAGCAGTATGGTATGCAGCAATTGGTGAATTTCGAAACACACACATCTGGCCATACCATTGATCTAGTGATTGTCCGTCAATCAGACAACCTCTTCAAATCAATTCTTCCATCTGAGTTTGTGTCTGACCACTGCTCGGTCCACTGCCTCCTGGATCTCCACAAACCGCAGCACACTAAAAGAATGGTATCCTACCGCAAAATCAAAGCCATTAACTTAGAAAGCTTTCGGAATGACGTCATTGCCTCTCCCATTAGTACTAATCCCGCCACCACACTTGATGACCTCACTGATCAGTATAATTCCGTCCTAGCCCAACTTGTCAACTCCCATGCGCCAATAAAGACTTGTCTGATCGTCGACCGGCCCGCAGTCCCGTGGTACAACAAAGATGTCGCTTTTGGAAAGCAACGGCGCCGCCAACTGGAAAGAAAGTGGCGTAAATCCAAACTCAAGATCGACCATGATATGTTCAAATCACAGCGGGATAAGGTTAAACATATCTTTACTGCAGCTAAGTCAAAATACTATCATGGGCAAATCCGCGACTGTCAAGGTAAACCAGAAATCCCTATTTCAGATAACAAACCGCCTCATGAATAGGAAACCAACACCCAAGCTACCTATGTATTCATCCCTCAAAGAACTCGTGACCAGGTTCTCCGGCTACTATACCAACAAGGTCCAGCAAATAAGAGACGATCTACAGCCCGAGAGTCATGGACCCTCCATAACTGCATCTTCAGACACCTTTGAAAATCCGCAGCTCTGTCAGAATGCGCTTACTACATTCACCCTGGCTTCGGAACTCGAGATTGCTAAACTCATTAGGGGCTCCCCCACGAAATCTTGCTCGCTGGACCCACTACCTACATCCTTGGTCAAGGCAAGCTTGGACACAATTGTGAGCCCTATAACCAAGATCACGAACATGTCACTCAGCACTGGTAGCTTTCCACGATGCTTTAAAACAGCTCTGGTTACCCCAGCCATCAAGAAACAAGCCCTGGACTCTAATGACTTGAACAATTATCGCCCTATATCCAACCTGTCTTTCGTGTCAAAGGTCGTCGAGAAGGTAGTAGCAAGCAGGTTAAATGCACATGTACATGTAGCTCAGCATGAGTTGCACGAGAGCCAACAATCTGCTTACAAAAAATTCCACAGTGTTGAGACTGCTCTCTTAAAAGTCCACAACGACATCATGTGTGCAGTTGACAGCAGAAAGGTTGTACTGCTAGTCTTGCTCGATCTCTCTTCGGCCTTTGACACAATTGACCACAAATTACTGCTTCATAGATTGTACAATTATTTTGGCATCCAAGGCTCTGCCCTCTCCTGGTTTAAGTCTTACTTACACGACCGTTCTCAGGTTATCAAAATACAAGACGAGGCTTCGGCTGTGGCCAAGGTTCCTTACGGAATACCTCAGGGCTCTGTCCTCTGCCCGGTGCTTTTCACACTATACACTTCGCCTCTTGGTCACATTGCCCGTAATCATGGTTTACAATATCACTTTTACGCAGACGACTCTCAATTATATACTACATTTTGCCCCACTATCACAGGTGACGATTCCAACATGCTTGATGTACTTACTAACTGCCTCACTGACATCCACACATGGATGTCGGTCAATTTTCTCAAATTCAATCCTCACAAAACCGAGTTTCTGGTCATATCTTCCCCTCACTTCAGACACAAAGTACAAATACAGGACATACAGGTTGGCGATGCTCATGTTCAACCAAGCTCAGATTCCCGCAACCTCGGCGTGCTTTTTGACCAAAGTATGGACTTCAAGAAGCACGTCTCTAATACCTGTCGGACCTCATACATGTACCTCAGGCGTAGCAGCAATTCGGCACTTGCTCACAACTAATGCAGCAGAACAGCTTATTCATGCTTTCATCACTAGTAGGCTTGACTTCTGCAATAGTCTCCTGGCTGGGCTTCCTCAAAACACACTTCATCGCCTACAATCTGTCCAAAATGCCGCAGCTAGATTACTGACAGGTACCAAAATATCTTCACACATCTCTCCCATTCTACATAATCTCCACTGGTTACCCATTCATTTCAGAATTCAATATAATGTAACGTGACCAACGCCCCACTCCCTGCACCGAGGTTTTATACCACTTGACACATTCCCAAAATGGGTACAATGGGTAATAATACAAAGAAATAAACAAAAGAACCACCCATAGGGAAAAGTATCGGGTGCGTAAGGTACCTATATGCAAATTAACCGTGGCTGTTAAACTTAAACAAGTCGGTGCGCGTTACAATAAGATCATCCTTCTGACATTCAAGGCTCTCCATGGACTAGCCCCTACCTACCTACAGAGCATGCTTCAGTCCCGTAGTGTCATGCCGGGTCTGAGGTCATCGGGCAGCATGCTCTATGTTCCTCTGACCCGTTTATCCAGCTATGGGGATAGGGCCTTTAGTAACATTTCACCCCGCCTCTGGAACTCTCTGCCTCAACATCTCAAGGACACACATGACATCTCACGATTCCAACAATCTCTCAAAACCCATCTCTTCAGATTAGCCTTTAAACATATCGAGTGAAATTTTCTTCTTGTTCTTGACCAGCGCCTTTGAATGTCACACAGATAAAGTGCGCTTTAAAAATGCTGTATTATTATTATTATTATTATGTACTGTATGTGTTTTTCTGCTTCATACAGAGTGTATTTGTATGCCTTAAAGCACTATGTAAACTCAGGAATGAGATTCTTCCGCCTTTTGGCGGAATTCCGACTTTCAGACTTTGAAAAACCGTCTTTTCTTTTCAGTTCCGACATTTAAAAATCTCCGACTTTGGCAAATTGACTTTTGAAACTTTCACTTTCCAACATGAAGTTTTTAAGATTTTTAAATGAAATAACCGTTTTTGGATTATGATTTACCGTTGCTTTGTGGACGTATTTCTCAAATGTTGTAATAATAATGCCTTGCGTACGTCATGTACATGTACGTGCACGCTGTCTCTCTCTCTGCACGCGGCACGGCCACGTGCACGGCCGGCCGTCGGTAGCTTGGCTAGTCTCCAACTCAATACACGTTCACGAGCCAAGTAAAGCATAGCTGCACTGTTTCGCGTAGGCCTATGGATTCTGGACTTTACACAGCCTTGGCTATTAGGCATAAAAAACAACAACTTTTTATTGCCCTTTTGGCTAAAAAATCGGGAGGGTCGGTTTTTTAGAATGCGTTAGAGGAGGAAAAAAACATAGTAGATATACACACAACTTTATGTTTTCAACCATTTTAATGTTCTCAAAGTAGTACATAGTGAATACAAAACAAAAATAAACTTTGTGCTCGGTAGACGCCGCTTCTACTACGATGGAAAAGTTTTTCCCAAGTTGTCGAGAGCGTGGCCATTGATATAAATCGGGCCCAATCGATTGGGCCACACGTGGGAGGATCTCAACGAGCGTAGACTTGGTTCCAAGTCTGTGATCGTGGTTTTTAGTCGTCCTGATAGCCGATACATTATTGGTTGAAACAGCGCCCTCTTGTGGATAAACCTCCGTCTTGAACCTAGAGCGCGTGACAGCCAATCTGCGGGGGAAATTTGCGTGGCCGATGTAGAGAAATAATCGCAGTCTCAGACTTGAAACCAAGTCTACCACGAGCGTGGTTTGGTCTCCACAAGCTTGGTTTGGTCGGGGTGGGATCTCGTAGATCGGGAAGCTGCATTCTCTTTTTCTCTTTAATTTGTCAAATTGCTGGATTTTGACGACGATAGTGCCACGACTCTATTATACGAGATTATACTTTTAAAATACATCATAAATATTTAAATGATATTTTAAACAGTTTCTTGATTTTTAATGACGATTTAGGCAAGTGAAATTGATTTTTTTTATTTTGAATTCGTACACGAAACGCCCGTGGCTAAGCCCACAGCCACGTGTTTACAATATCAGACAATATCAGACACTTCATCGTTCATCGTGATTTCTGACAGTACTCAAAAATAATATTTCAGCTTCGGATAAGAGGATTATCCAAATAATGTCGTTTACTGGGCATTCAAAGTATAAAATACTTCAACAAAATTCAAAAAATCGGCATTTAGAAAAAAACACAAAAAAAAACAACGTGGATTTCTGATTTTTTGGGTCGGTCGGAAAAGGGCAATACAAAGTTTTTTTTTTTATGCCTTACAGTACATCGACAACCTTTTGCCGATGGAGAGCCTTGCGTGCGATCGATGCGGGGCAAAGTTTATTGGGTTTTCCCAATGTGCGTCGTCGAGCACCGTTGAATCACGAAGATGTCAGTGAAAAAGAAGCTACCAATCCTCAAATCACGAATCTATAGACATTTGTGTCGAAGAAATTACCAATATTTAGGCAGAAATTAGGCATTAAGATTTGAAAACACGCAATTTTTCGGTTTTGTTTGTTTGTTTTTTTCTCGATGTTTCGACGTAAGTGCGTACGTGCGGGCTAGTGCAAAAAAAAATTACGGTCGGCGAGTGATGTTCAATTTTCCGACTTTTAAATTTTTTCATAATCTCATCCCTGTAAACTTGAGTGATATGAAACGTTACCATATTTTTTTAATGATTGCTGATGAGTGCTAGCCAATGGTGAGAATATTTTTATTTGTTGAAAGATGACATGTTTCATTCAACGAGGTGAAGCTAAGTTGAATAGAACATTCCATCTTGTAACAAATGAACATTTTCTCACCATTGCTTATGCAATAAGGCTAGTACATGGCTACCTCACAATACTTTCACTATCCTTAAGAACTACAGTATAATTTGCAACAGAAGCAGACGCGCAGGAACCCATGCCAGACGCAAGTCCAATCATTCTGTGCGGTTGTATACCCCTTCTGAACAAGCTGATACATCCATGTCATCGACGAGTAACAGCAGCAAATGCTCTTCCTTCAATATCGCCCATTGGAACGCACAATCCATTCGGAATAAAACTACATGTTCCAATTACATCCTAGAACACGATTTAGACATTGCATTTCTCACTGAAACATGGCTCCATGAAACTGACCAAGTTGTTAAGGTGAATTAACCCCACCTGGCTATGCCTTCCTGAACATCTCTAGAGGTACAAGCAACCATGGTGGTTTGGGAGTCATCTACAAGAACGCCCTGAAATTGCGGGTTATTACATCATCCGATTTCAACTCAATCAACTTTGAACATGCTTTCTATCATTACTGAAAAACAAAGGAAAGTACTATACGTGCTTGTTTACAGGCCTCCCCCATCATCTGAAAACGGTCTGAAAACATCCAAGTATTTGAATGATTTTGATAACTTTCTAAATCATTAATTCCCTTGGTGGCAAAGCCCTAATGCTTGGTGATTTCAACGTCCATGCTGACACTCCTGACAAATCTGACATCAAGCGCTTTTTGACATCAGTTTCTGGAGCCGGGTTTTGTCAACATATAAGCGGCCCCACACATAAGGCTGGACATACATGTACCTTAGATTTGATTCTCTAACATCCAGAGGACAGATTGGTCAAGAATACCAGTATCGGCACTCGTCTTTCGGATCATCACATGATTTTGTGTACACTTGACATTAACAAACCGGCCATTGAAAAAGAAGTCAGATCAACCCGCAATTTACGTGACTTTGATCAAGCATCTTTACATTAGGATCTTATGTCTAAGTTTGAACTGCTCCTTGATTCAACTGTTGACACCGACATCTTAACTGTTCAATTCTTGAAATCATCACAGATTCTCTTAATACCTTCGCACCAATCTCTCAAAAAGTGCGCAGCACTAGGAAACGACAGCCTTGGTACAACTCGGATATTCATCAAGCACGCCGTGAACGAAGAAAGCTCGAGAAAAAGTGGCGGAAAGGCTGATCTGAAGTTTCCCATCAAATGTACATCGAGCAAAACAAACTGGTCAACTCAATGATTGACAAATCAAAGAAATGTCATTCAAAACTCAACTCTTATCTGCAGACTCAAAAACAGTCTTTAAGATTGTAAACAGGCTTCTTAATAATAACAACAGGAAGATCTTGCCTGATCATAAGTACACAAATAATCTTTGCGATGACTTTTCTGGTTTTTTCTGTGATAAAGTTTCAAATATCCACAGTAAATTGCAAACTGAACAATGTAAAATTGATGAGTGTATTGTTGAATCAATTGAAAACTCTGTATTATGTAACCTTTCTGAATTCAGACTTCTAAGTGAAGACCAGGGTCTTAAGGCAACATCCAAAAGTTGTCTCCTTGATCCTATTCCCACATGGTATCTCAAACAAAACAGTTACGTTTTTGTTCCTGTTATTACTCGCTTAATTAACATGTCTCTGTCCACAGGAGTTTTCCCTGATTCTCTCAAACAGGCAGTGATCAACCCAATCATCAAGAAGCAATCATTGGATCCAAATGATATGAAAAATTATCGTCCTGTGGCCAATACTCCTTTCCTTTCAAAGTTGATTGAGAAACATGCTTTTACCTTTATAAACGAACACATGACCAAACACAACCTCGCGGTGAAGAACTGCAATCTGCATATCGCACTGCACACAGTACCGAGAGCATCCTGCTTATTGGGAAGGACGATATCATGAAGTGTCTCCACAATCAGCAAGCTGTGTTCGTTGTTCTACTTGACCTCTCGGCCGCATTTGATACGGTGGATCACAACATTCTGACTAAGAGGACTGCCAACGAGATCGGCCTGACAGGAACTGCACTTAAGTGGTACGAGTCTTACTTTACCAGGAGAACCACTAAAGTATGCATCAACGGCATTGTGTCCGCGCCTCAAAAGATGGACTACAGACTTCCACAAGGCTCCATTGTTGGTCCTGGTTCCTTTAAGATCTACATCATCCCTATTGGCCGCATCATCCGAAAACATAAAATTTGCCACCACATATATACGCAGACGACATCCAACTCTATCTCAGTTTTGACCCCTCCGATCATACTTCTATTCAATCTGCATTATCTAGACTTGAAACATGTATCACTGAAATTAAACAGTGGATGACAAACAACATGCTCAAATTAAACGACAGTAAGACTGAATTTTTTATAGCCATCTCTTCTCACAACAAATGCAACATGCCCCCTGTCCACCTGCAGATTGGTGCTGAAATTGTCCATCCTTCTGAAACTGTTTGCAATCTACATGTAGGTGTTTTCTTTGACAGCCAAATGTCTATGTCCCCACACATAACACGCTTGTGCAGCAGTGTAACCTTCCATCTTCGCAACATCACCCGTATACGTCGTTTTCTTGACAAAGACTCATGCCAGATCATGTAAGATCTCTGGTGCTATCACGACTAGACTACGGGAACGCACTGCTTTTGGGATCTAATGCATCTGACATACATGTACTAAAACTTCAACATCTTCAAAACTGGGCATCCAAACTCATTCACTGCGCCAACAAATATGATCATGCAACACCGATCCTAAAGCAACTTCACTGGCTGCCTGTCAAGGAACAAATCCAATATAAAATTTTCGTTTTCAAGTGCCTAAATGATATGGGCCCAGCATATTTAAAATCGTGCTTGGTTTTGTATACCCCAGGAAGAGATGGCTTGCGTTCATCAAAAGACACTACCCGGCTCATCGAACACAAAATATCATTACAGATCTCTTGCATCAGCTGTTGAAAAAACATTCTCTTTTGTCGCCCCTAAACATTGGAATAGTCTCCCTCGATCTCTGCGCTCTGCCGATTCACTTCACATTTTCAAGAAGCATCTGAAGTCACACAGGATACATGTATTCCCACAATGATTGGTTGTTTGTTTTCCTACTTTGCAATTTCGCATCATCGTTATGCCATGTATTTGCTGTGTATCATCACAAACCGCTGTGATCCTGATGAAATGGTGGTATATAAAACATTTATGTTTTAGATAAAACCCAAGTAGATCTTTATCATTTAGAGGAAAACCAATTACCAAAATGTACAAGGTTGTATTCTGGCCTTCACTTTGGAAGCGGTTTTTACAGTGTGTGGCCGGTTTGTAGTCGTTCTTGTAAATCGCCAAATTATGATAGGCAACAGCATCTTCAGCAAATAGACACTGATGCCTCAACGATACTAGTGTTTTCAGCCACACTACCATTGAGCAATCAACTGGCCTATTGTGCAACTGCAATGCAAGCGCGTGATAGTCTAGGGCGCAATAGTGCATAAAGGATGTAATGAAATATTGAAAATACACCCTGAATAGTAGCAAACTGCATGCTTAATGACGTAGGCCATGAAATGATGTTGAATAACGAATGATTGTGACCGCCAATCCTCTAATCAAATGACAAGGGTCTAACTTGGGTGTTATATAAATACATGTTCCTAAATATACTAGGAATTTAAAGGAGTTATTTTGTATCTCCTGCAGTCTGTTGAATTTTGACTTTAAAGTCTAATTATGGAAAGTCAGTGGCTCTAATTTCCCCCAAATGTACTTGATTGAAGTGAAAGAACCCTTAAGTTAACTTTTGATTGTTAGAGCTGATGGATCAGTTTATCAAGTATTTTGCAGCATTTTTTGAAATCCTTTTATTTTCTTTGTCTTATAGTACACGATCATCACTTTTCTACCAAAGAATCTCTTTGAGCAGTTCAGAAGAATTGCCAACTTCTATTTCCTTCTCGTAGCAGTCCTTCAAGTAAGTATCCACAAAGAATATTTTACATCTATGTATTTTTGCAGTTTCATCCATTTTTAGGTTACCCTATCTTGTGAGTGTTGGTACAATGACCCTGCTGGTGAAAAGTAAACACTTCATTTTCTAATTTTCAGTATACACTTTTTGTATGGTTACATGTATACAAAAAGGTTTCTGCTCCCGATTGTATGTCATTTCAAAAAAGGGTCAGTAGTCCATATATTAAAAATATATTTATGTGCCTGTGTTTGTGGGGGCGGGGGTAACAACTTGCAAACTTACAAAGTGTTTTAATTGTTGATATTTCTACAGTAAGGCCTGCACTAAACATGACTATTTTGCCATGTTGAACTCAAACTATTTTTCGCATGGCAAAATGTACGGCAATTAAAACGAATCGGTGACAAACATCAAACTTAATGAAATTTTTTTTTTGGCACACCGATATTACTGAAAATTAAAAAATTACTTCGGTGACAAACATCAAACTTATTGAAATGGTTTGCAGCACTGAAGTGATTCAAAATGGTGGACACTGGAGGAAAATGCTGAGAGTTATATTTCATGATGGCAGTTTAAGCTGTGTCACTCAAATATTAATGGTAAAATCATTATACCAGACAACTCCCAGCTAAGCTACTACTGTATGTATCAATGAGATTGGTCACATTATGAAACATTGCAATCTGCTTAGTTGATGGAGGCTGTGCATGTTCCAGTAATTTTTTTCCACAGAGCATAGAGGTATAATGATTTAAGGATTGTGATAACAAAAATATAAAAAAACGCGCAAAAACAATGTTGATACTATCATAGAGTTTTGACCATTGTGTACAACGACCGTACATTAAAACTCAATGATGATAAAACGGAACTGCTCATAATAACGTCTAAACATAACCAAGACAAAATAATCAATCACCAGATGCAAATTGGCACTGCTACTGTTACATCATCTGCAAATGCTCGCAATCTTGGGATCATGTTTGATAACACTATGTGCATGGAATCCCATGTGAAGAAAATTTGTCAATCTGCTTTTTACCATATTAGAAACATTAGCAGCATTCGTAAAGTCCTCAATAAAAAGTCTGCCTCTATCCTTATACATGCTTTCATTACATCCAGGCTTGATAATGGAAACTCATTGCTTTATGGTATTAACAAGCATCTTATCAAAAAACTGCAAAATGTCCAGAACGCTGCTGCTCGGGTATTATCTAAAACACGTAAATATGATCACATCACACCTGTGTTGAAACAGCTTCACTGGCTCCCAGTCTGTCAAAGAATTAAATTCAAAATCATTTTGCTTGCCTGGAAAGCTATGAATGATTGGGCTCCTCCCTATCTCAAAGAAATTCTCTCACCATATACGCCAACTCGCAATCTTCGCTCTACAAACCAACTTCTTTTAACTGTCCCTAAAACAACCACTTCCAACGGCGTTCGCGCATTTTCTGTATCTGCACCCACTCTCTGGAACTCTCTTCCTTTACATATCCGCGCTACAAAGTCTCTGGACATTTTCAAAACATTGCTAAAAACTCACCTGTTCAATATTTCTTATGATTGACTATCTGTTTGTTATTTTTTCCACTTGTTTTTGCCGACACATTTATGTAAATCTGTTTTATTCAATGTGCTCTTATTTCTTTCTAAGCTACGTAATTTGTAATCTTTTTGGTTACTCTCTCTGTTTTTTGTTTTTGTTTGGTTTTTATGCGCCTCGGAATAAGTTTAGTCTTGAAATAATAAGTAATCTTTATGACGATATGAAAATTAGAATAAAGTTATGGTCAACCCCCTTACATACACTGTACAAACAGATTGTTCAAAACACTTTGGTCACTTGTTGTACATTGTACATGTACATGACAATATTTGCCTGCCATCATGTATGTTGGTCTCTTATTGATTTTGAGTCACATAGTTACATCATCAGTGTTGGAGGTCTCCAGGCCGGCCTCGGCCTCGAGACCGGCCTCGAGGCCGACTTCGGACGGCCTTGGTCTCGGCCTCGGCCTCGCTATGTAATGACTCGGTCTTGGCCTTGGCCTCGGCACCTTCCGGACTCGAAGAATAAGCCGAGGCCGGTTCGAGGCCGCCAGTTTTACTCAAATTTCCCACCATTTACTAAGAAAAAAAATGTATCGTGACCAGACTGATCGTGACAAAGTAACTGAAGCGAACTTGAGGTTTCGCAGAACGAAATTGCGCATACTTTACGAGCGCAAAAGACGCATCTCACATGCGCAACCGGACCCCAAAGATTACAGATTTGAAATAGACTGGCGCCTGCTCATCGATACCAAGAAAAAGGTGTTGCCAAAAGTGATGATGCGGCATAGAAACCAGCCCAATGCATTTAGATACGAATGCTTTGGAAACCAGTCTGTTATTAATTGCATGCGCGCAGTATAGGTTCTATCTTTGATCGTGAGTTCATGATGCCTTCATGTCTCTTGTGATAATTTAAGCACTGCTGATTAAAACCAGTCTAATAACTGCAAAATGTCTTCGAATTCCCGCATCATTCGGTTTGGTTGTCGACCACGAGGATTTTGAAGAGAAAGGGAAACGAAAACACAGAGCCAGCTGTAAATTTTGCAAAGCAAAGATGCCAAAACTCAGCGAGTTCTGCGGCACAACTTCAAATTAATTACGAGGCACCTGCAACGAGTGCATAAAGCAAGGTATCAGGCTATAGAATTTTACCTGTACATTTTTGTCTACTTGTTTTGCCTAAATCAAGCTGTCGTTTTTTAAATCTTTTGACTGGAAATACCTTAGAAAAGTCGAAGTTGAAATCGACACTGTTGATGCCAGTCGCTCTTTGCTACTGAGCGATATAGCACAGCGTGATTTTTCGAATGACAGCTGCCCGCGGGCGTGTACTCACGGTGGCTGGTACACATGACTGCCAATGCACGGTGAGTTTAAACGTGCCGCCGCGCAGCATGGACAGCGTTTTTCTTTCATGTTCACCAACGATTTTGAGTATAGTTTCAGGCTGAAATATGTTTCCCCTAAATAAAAGCACCTTGGATATTTTATCCCTATTAGTAATTACTGATTTTGAGCGGTTTAGTTTAGGTGACCTTTCTTCTTTTTTATTTTATTTTTGTTTAATTTTTATTTTATTTTTATTTTGTTTTTTGGGGGTGGTAAAGAAAAATTACATATACTGCTACAAATATGGCTTCCGGTCCAGGTTCTTTTGTTTTTAATACTTTTCCCCTCAAAATGTGCTGTACAAGTGGACTTATTTTTATTTCAGGAGCCTATTTATTATTGTTTCCTTTGTCAAAAAAAATTTAAAAAGGGAGGGAAATGGAATAACTCAACCATTTAAGTCTTAATGAAGCATAAAGCATTTGTTTGCAATTTTCAGGGTTCAGAGTTACAACCCATAGACAACTCACCTAATACACTCTATGATTTGGAATGTTGTGGACTCGACTACAACACTGTACATCATGCTATTAATGATTGGGTACATTTACAGAGTGGACTTTGGTCCAAGCTTGGGTGTGTCTACATACTCCAATCAATTATACAGATCTAATGAATATGCAGTATGAACCAATTAACACCATGGAAGAAGGAATTCAGAAGGTCCTTCCTCCTTGGTAATACAACTTCGATCTACAAATAATAAACAGTACATAGTTAATATTTTAAAATTAATATGAACAGAGCCTGTAGGTGTAGTGGTAATTTGAGTCAAAAAGTTTCTTTTCAAATTGTGATCAGACATTGTGAATGACAGCTATTTATACCATTCATCATACCAATACTGCAGAGTGGATTTAATAGACAGTAACACTTACAAGAACTTGTCTTTACACATGACCAATTTGACTGTCATCCAACTTTTACAACAAGATACATGTACATGTACATGTACATGTACTGTACTTTTCTAGCAAGTTATCACCAATGAAATGTTTGTGTAGTTACTGTGCCTGGATTAATTTCACAATACGTTAATTGTTAATTGTCTGATTGTTTGTATCCGTGTTTTTGTTTCATGTCCCTTTTTCCGTATGTCTGGTTTTTTCCCAGTCTCTTGTCCTAAAACAGAAGGCTTCCCCAACACAAGCACCTGCTTTTCGGGGTTTGCCTCCATTTCCCTAATTATTATTATGTTATTACTAGATTTAATGTTAATTTGTATGCCTATGATGTTTTTTGTAAACCAGTGAAATGGAAATAAATGTCTCTGAATTGAATATCACATTTGACTGTAACCCACAATCAATTGATTCAACAATCAATACATGTACATGACTAGTAGATAATAAGGTACATTGTACCAGAAATATGAGTCTATAGACATTTAGAATTTATTTGTGTGCGTGTGGTGACCATGCTCTCCTCCCTCTTCTGTCAATATATTTTTTATCATACAGTACATAGCTTTCGTACACAACAGTATACATGTAGCTTTTAAACATTTCAGCAGATCAACCAGGCCTGAAATTAAAAAAAAGTTGCGTTCAACGAACTGTCTTATGAAAGCACTTGGAGGAATTTGCTAAACTCTGCTAAAACACTGAAAGTTTTAGCCATAATTTGTACAAATTTGCTGATATTTGTAGATTTCTTCGCTGCATATTTATTGGCCAATACAAAGCACAAACCATTCACAAAATGACATTAGTATTAGCCCAGTACCAGTGGAACTAACCATGTGATATAATAGGCCTACAACATATTTAAAAATGACTGCTGATATTTTACAAAAATCGTAGGCAGCTAGTTTTAAAACTTAACATACCTTTATTTTACCATTAATTTCATGTAATATTCTCAGTGTTTTCAGTATTACTGTTTTTTTATTATTATATTAAAGGTGTGTATTAATGCACATGTTTATTTTTACCTATTTTGTTTAGTATGTTGTTTTTGGTTTAGTTATAATTGTTACGTGGGCTGTTCCTTGACAAGCTTTGCTTTTTAGCTCCACATTATTAATGATTATGGAAATAAGTTTTATTTCAATTTGATTGAATTACAAGTACAGGTACATGTAATAGCTAAAGTTATTTGTAAACAAGTGAGGCTATGTATTTAGGTTACGCAGTGTATTAAGGAAGTTTGTGAATTCTACTTAAATGGTGAAATGTCCATGACTCTTTGTAAGTAAGTTTGGCTTTAAAAAAAAAGTAGAGCCTTGAAGCAATTTTTTAAAAGAGTAAATTATAAACTACTCCTCAGGTAATAAGGGTAATATCACATATTATTGGCTCTTCTACTGACTCTCTGTACAACCCCAAGGCTTGAATTAACACTGGACCGCAGGCCTGAGGCCAGTGATTTAAGTATCAGGCCAGTAAACTACTGACAGGACTAGTCTCAAGGGTGTTTCAATAATGCCTCACTGTGTCAATAAGAAAACGGTTCTCCAATATTATTTTTTAGTCTAATAAATAACTTTTAATTCTGTTGAGTATCAAGTATCCATACATGCCATACACTATAGGACAAATTACACAATTATTCTCTTTATCACAAGTGCTTGTTCAAATAAAAGCAGTTTACACACATGTTCATCATGTACATGTTCTTTGTTCAACTTTGTGGGAAGTTTTTAAATGATTTGATTCCGGTATTGTGAAAAAAATATGGTCCAGTAAAAATTGTGAACTTCAAGTCCTGCAGTCTTGTGGACTTTTCCCTCAAATTCGAGCCCTGAATCCATTAGCCTAAATAGTGACTGGCCCCTCTTGACCAAGGGCACACTTGGTGGTCCAGTGGTTAAACATTAAGAATCAAGACACTGTGGAAGGGATTATGGGTTCGAATCCCATCTAAGGGGCCTATGGATATTTGCGCTGTATTGGGAAAGCACTGAGCATGCAGTGCGTATCACACATTGGTGTAAGTGTATTTTATTACAAAAGTCATGTTGATTATCGGTGAGGCAATTACTTGTCAATCATGTAAATTAAACCAATATCAATGCTACGTACGCTTGACCATGGGTCTTGTACATGTAACAGCTCGGAAGTTTCACTAAACCAGTAGTAGTTTTTGTATGTCCGGAAATATTCATGTATGCTTTGAATGATTTGCTAAACCTTTAGGAGGAGGTTTGGAATGATTTGAGAATACAATTAAATATTCAAAAGGTCAATTTGTGTACAAGGCCTACATGTACAAGTGAAGGTGTACATGTACAGTACATGGTATTTGTAAAAGACAAGACTTCAGGACAAGAGTTATAGACCAAATACTTAAATAACTGTTGCTGGACAATGGTTGGTATTGACACCTTACACACACGTCGCATGTGGCCAACGTGCCACCCTCACCAGTTTGGGAGTTAACAGGAAAGAGGCAGCATCGTCAAAAATTCACACAACACTGTAATTGACTCCCAAAATGGCGCAACAAAGATTATTGTGATGAGGACATCAGGTGATTTAAGTCATTTTCAGCACTGCTTAGTTGAGTTTTTATATTATAAGGAAAGTGAACCGGCATCAGTCTACAGTAACACTGTCATAACACAGACTGTAGCAGTAGACGGTAAAATAAAAATCCTGGCGCAAACTGCTGTGGTGGAATTGATTGTGTGCTTAGCAACGGTTGCTGGGTTGATATTTCCCATACAAAGACTTTACACAATAGCTATGTTGTGGCTGTACAGCACATGTAGCACATACTGTATAGTACGTGTGTGTATGGGGTGGGCTGGCTGGCTGGCATTGGGGAGACTTTGCTTTGTAGTGTTAGGATAAAGGATTGTACTTAACATTATGATATGTATGTAAATAAGGAGATCATGCGGGATGGTTCTCAAATATTTGCAATAATAAGAACATGTAGGTCTATTGTTCCCCAGGGAGAGGAGTTTGGGAGTTGGTCTAAATTTGCTGCATGAGTAGAATGTACTATGCCGTCAACCTTTTGATTTAGTGATATCATTCAGAAATATTGATCCTTATTGTACTGAAAGGGTGCTAGTAGGGTTTATGAATGACTAGCCTACATGTAGCAGGACCAGTTAACTTGTCATTTCACTAGCCCACTAGTTTGTTCACCGTTCCATGTTTCATAAAACTGGGATGGTTTTCAACAGTGAACTAGCCAGCCAGACATGCAGTTGGATAGAATTGTGACTTGTCCTTTGGTGTTTTAACTGGCATTTGGCCAGCAGACCATTGTTGAGGGACAAAATGTGTCCTTCAATTTTGGTTTGGTTGACACTGATTGCGTTCAATCAAAAATTTACAGCTCAAAATCAATCCAACTTTGATAATTGTTATTTATATAAAGTGTTAGGCAAATTTGGAGGTTTGTGTGGAAAGGAGTATGTACACGTTTTTAGTGCATGTTCACAAGTACATGTATTATGTAACATCATTGCATTTTTATATAGCATAATTGGAGATCAATGCATTGAGTGACAATATTTCACAGAAAAAAAAGGTGGTTCTAGTATGAACTTTCATAATCAGTAAGCTTTCAGGCTGAAATTAAACGATGATTTGTTTTATCTTACCAATCCTGTATTTGAAAGTGATCCTGTATTTTAATAACAATAATAACTAGTTCTTATAATCAATAGCACATTTTACAATAACACCATGCGATAGGAGACTTGAAGGACAGTAAACCCATGGCATACAGGTATACATGCACACAAGATTGATGGTGAACTGAAAGGGATTAATTAAAGCATTATTAAAGATGCAGTGCATGCCCATGGACAGAATTTCAGAATTTGTATAATTCCTCTACATGTACCTGCATGGCTGGCTTGTTATCTTTGTCGGGTTGTTTGTTTGTTTATACGATGTTCCCAACAAGGAAACTGGGCAAAGCTCACGGGGATAGAAACACCAAGCTGGCAACAGCTTATCTCTCTCATAAAAACATTGCTTTAAAATCTTTGATAATTGCACAAATCATAAACTACATTAATCGTTGTGAAATAAGTGGTTAGCTTGGCAGGATTTAAATCCAGAACCTTGTAATTCAAGTCCTGCAGTCTAACCACTTGACCATGGTGTCTTTTACTCTTGATTACACTTGTAATCTTAAAAGTTTCTTGTATAGGGAATGTTTGCCTGAAGACAAGCATACTTCAATTTACAAGCATTCTTTGCTTATGCTGGTAGTGCAGAAACTTAATAATGCTAACCCTGTAAAGAGGAGAGTGGTGCCCGCAAACGCAAACAAATTTCACTGTAAAGTGTAAGGAGAGCCATCCAGAAGGAAATTGCTTAGCTTCCAAAATGCTTAGTGTTGCATACATTACAATGAAGATGCAATAGTGTGGTTGTTCTGTTACACAATGACTTAATTGCGTGCAAAATGCACTTGATTACAATATTTAACCACTTCATGTCGGATGTCATGGCTTATGTAGACTCAAATTTTGTTTGGACAGACTTACTGAAGACATTTTTTAACACCCGAAACAACTTCAGATTTTACTCCATTTTTGCTGACATGCTGATGACTGAAAGTTTTATTCACCCGGACTTTCCATTGTGTCGTGTGTTTAGGCAGGCACCTACTTGTACATATGCAATATTATATGCTTCATGCACAGAGCGACAACAGGTTCTAGTAAACTAGACTTGTAAAATCCCTTTCCGGGGTTAATTTGTAACCCCTGATTCAAGACCTTTGTTCTGTCGTTATAGTAATGTGGCATACAAGAATGGACAGGCTGCCACTATAGTTTGTCATTGTATTTGGCTCAAAAGGAGGGAAGTTCGAGCATTCAAAGATTCCATTAAATGTATCATGGCAGATTTTCAGCCCTGGCTCACAGCCAAGGTTCTGTGAATCACAGTGAATGCTTTAATTTGTTACATGTACTTTGATTTTATTGGCTTTGGTTGTATTTTTGATTTCTACAAAAAGATGAATTTCCACCCAAAACGTGCCATTATACATTGCCAGTTGAAAATAAAGAATCAGAGTGTCACTTAGTCACATAGAACATGTAGAATTAGCAGTTGACACAAATCTGATTTACACTTATGTAGCTAGTACACACCTGTAGTAGCCATTGGAGTCTAATTGACTACACATTCAAGGACAAACTCTACACAATTGAATGAAACATTTCATGGCAATGCAGGAGGTAGCTTTGTTAAAATGAAATAATATGCAGAAACACAATTTACTGCATCAGCCTATACTGCACATTATGTGTACAATGTATATGTGTACAAATGTAGAATGTGTACTTGAATGATTTGATGAGGCTGATGTTCATGTAGAGCCGTATTTCATTAAACTGAAAATATAAAACTCCTATTGCCTATGGATTCTATAAAGTGCATGGCTGAAAAATCAGCTTGTAAGTTATGATTTTTAAGGTAGTTTATAATTATATTTTTATAGAAATCAAGGTACATCCTACAATGTACATGTATGCAGGTCCTAAGAGCTTCAGAAGAAAAAGCTATCTCAGAACATGAACATTTTTACTCAATGAATAAATGGTGGATGAATGAGCTAGTGAGTGCAATTCAGTATGTGTCAGTCAGTCTATACAGTCAGAGATGTAATAATAATGGAACAAGCCATTCATGGGATGGATTTCATTATGGATGATGACTTCTTTCATAGCGGAATAGACCAATTCTTAAGGCACAGTCATGCAGACAGACAAACTGTAGCCTATAACTGCTTCAAATATTGAGTGCTATGATTAAAACTACGACTCTTTGAGGTGATCCTAATGGCGCGCAGTGTTCTCCACACACGTATTTTGGGAGGGCGGGCCGCCCTCCCAAAGTTTAAGGCCGCCCTGCCAAAGAATTGGCCGCCCTGCTAAAATAATTGGCCGCCCTGCCAAAAAAAAGACAGACTATTTTTAGCCTGCACTTAATACTATCAAACGAGTGGCCGACGAGCCAAGCCCGACTTCTAAACTGCAGCATTGGAATTGCGATCGTTCATTTAAATTTAGTATACAAACGTTAAAACACGATGCACACACAATCACATGGTTCTGACTGCCGAGTATCCACCGCGCATATGGTAGTCCATGCATAGCGCATACACAACACACACGGTCCAAAGTCCAAGCTAACCAACATTCCGCACGCCGTTGTTTTTATTGGCCGTTGATTACCATATTCATAAGAGAGCTTTCTAGACTCCAACGCAGTACACATTCACGAGCCGATAAAAAATTGCAACACAGTGTGCCGCACGCCTGCAGATTGGTACAATGTACAGCCTTGAAGGATATTCAAACATTGACAACTTTTGCCAATAGAGGGCGTTGCGGGGCAAAGTTCATTGAATTTGTTCTCAATGTGCGTACCGTGCGTTGTTTACCGATCGTTGAATCTCGACGATTTTGTTGAAAACGAAGTTCTAAACAACGGAACCTCTAATCACAAATCCATGAAAATGGTTGTTGATGAAAAAGGTATTATTGAGGGCAGAAATTAGGGAATAAGATCGTCCAAAACATTTTTTATTTTTATTTTTTTCTGTTTCGAAAATTGCACGTGTGGGCTATCCGATCACCACCAACGCATATAAATCCAGCTTTCTAAAATCCAACACTGAGCGGCATACCCCTCTGATGTTTTTGGCGCGGCGCACAAAGCAAAATGTATAACAAATTGCAGGTTTTGAATTAGTTTTACAACAAGGTTGTTTCGACAGAATGAAATGGATGTCAATCATTCTCCTTATTATAGTGTCGGGGCCCGGGGGTTAATAATTTTATTTTTAAGAAAAGGATTATCTCAGGTGTTTTTTCCTTTCACGTGCGATGACGTCATAAACCAACGGGCGCCATTTTGATGACGTCATATCGACGGGCGCCATTTTGATTACGTCATGCCGCCCTCCCAAAGAAAAAGTCTGTGGAGAACACTGGCGCGTTCTTCTTTCCCGAGGCGAAGCTAAGGGAAAATAGAATGCTCTGGTAATCAAACTATATGACTCCCAAGGTGATCCTTGGTAACAAGCTAAAATATCATTCCATATGCACCATCTGTGACTGGTATCCTGCTTATATTTGCTTAGCAGAAAACCATTAAGCAATACATTGTATTTGCTGTTTGAGCAGCTCTTTGAAATTAGTAAACATGGTTAGGACTCCTTGCAGTCTGCAGCCACAAGGGACTTCTATAATAGTTGTACATAGATGAGAGACTGGTTGATAATTGACTTGAATATTAGGAATATTTAAAGGTAACAAAACTTGTTTGTTTACAGGGAACCAGTGAAGTTCAAAGAATGTGGAGTGATGTGAGAGTGAGGATAGAGGGCATGCATAAAAACTATGAGAAGTCTAAATAAATAAATTATATGTGGATGTGTACATTTTCAGTAGCTTTACAAATTACAACTAAATTAGGTTTACCCTTTAAACAGCTTTCTTTTACAGTGGAATTCATTCCCCTCTTTTTATTTTTTTTAAATAATACATACGTACATGTTCTGTTTATAAAATACATTGTTTTATAGAAAAACATGTATGTTCATGTACATCATGTCAATACTTGTACAGTACTCATATTTCCTGATAATTGTGTTCTGGTGCTATTTTCACTTTCATAACACTTATCATTTTACAAACTTACAAATATGTACATGTGTATGTACAGTACACTGTGTATTCTTCTTTGATGTTTACATTTTCTCTCCTGCATTGGATGACGTATGTAGAGCAGAGTTCCTTTGATTTTAGCAATTTCTCCCAATAGTTTTGGTTCTCAATAATATCTAGATATATCAGTCATTCTCATGATTTTTGTAAAATTGTTTCTTACAATTTACCACATAACGATATTCACCATATATTTTTGTTGTTCCTGTGCACAGTTACTTATTGACAGTCCGGTCAGCCCCATTACAAGTATTCTACCTCTAGTCTTCGTCATCCTTGTCACTGCTGTCAAACAGGTAAGATACATGAAGGAATCAAACTGTGTAGCTTGATATACATGTATATCAATCATAACTTTGAAGTTAGCTTTCAGACTAATACTGTTTTACTTTGAAGTCGTCTTTTGCAAGATAACAAAAGAGTTTTTGTAAATTACAAACACTTCATTCCCAGTCGTAGAGCTGAAAGTACATTGAATGGAATTAACAGAATCGGTCCTTTAAAATAGAAATAAATATTTAAATCAATCAATTGTACATCTGGCAAGCCGATTCAACAGTGTCTAGATCACGTTTTTCAGTATTTATTGACAAATCATGGTGAGAAGAATTTGGGGCAAAGCTACCGTGTAGCTGACTGCCTACATATGGCTGTTTGCGTAGAATCCTGAACTGAGATTACATGTATGCATTATCCGGAAGTAGAAATTTGTTGTTGCCCTAATTAACAAAGATAAAACATTGCCAGCACATTAAAGGGTGTGTACAACATTGGTAATTGCCAAAGACCTGTATCCAAACTTGATGTGACCCAACATATACATGAAATAACAAACCTGTGAAAGTTTAAGCTCAATCGGTCTTCAGAGTCATGAGAAAACAGTGAAAAACCCCCTTATATAATTTAACTTTTTTTCAAACATCAAATTTTATCCTGCAGGATAAAGACTATTGTTTTACTCATTTCCTAAAAACTATGGCATTTCAAGCCAAACTATTTCAAGGGAAGTTTTCCAACCATGACCATCTTATACCGTGTAAGTTATGTGTAAATCTGTAAGTTATTTTCAATCTTACCAATGTTGTACACACCCTTTAACGCATGTACATGTACATATGTCATGTATGTGAAGGATGTCTCAACTTACATGTAGGATTAAACGTTTAAATAATGAGCAAGTTTGATTTCTACCTCCATCAGTAGTAAAGTAAAGTTGGTCTAATTACTCTCGAAACCTATCCGATCCATAATTTGTTCACATTTTTATACCATGCCTGTTTTGGTTGTGGCAATCAAAATAATCAATGGTGGTTCAGGAGAGTTCTGATGCTATTTTCTTGGAACTATCGGAGCATTGGTAATGGTATTGGTACAAACTTTATAATCAAGGAGCTTTTGAAATGAAAGAGATCAACTGTTTTATGGTAGTTAACAATCCTGTACATTGTTTTAAATTTCCAAATAGAATGTGTCATAATGGAAATTACTGCAGTGAAATTGAAATGTCTTTGTGTCCTAAATCTTATGCTCAATAAGCATGAGAATGTTGATTTATTGAAGATAGCAATGGTTGCTTCTTCCTATTTTGTAAATTGTTTTTTGTAACCCATAGTCAGTCTAAATATTTGTGTGCTGTTTTTTCCCCCCAGGCATATGAGGACTGGTTACGGCACAAGGCTGATAATGAAGTCAATAAGAGACCAACTTCGATTTTGCAGGAACGCAGTATTAAAGAAATCCACTCCTATCAAATAAATGTAAGCCCCCGACCCCCACACTCAGAATAGTGGTTTTTGCTTGTCTGTGGTGCATGTCTGTTCACTTAACGTGCCCTCAATGGCTTTGACCCGGCTACATTTCTTGCCTCATTCATTCTTCCTCTGTCACTCGTCCTGGTCTACAATCATTTACAGCCCTAAACTTTATGAGATTCGTTTCAAAAGAAGTTTGGGGGCCAGTGCATTAATTAGGTCGCTACGGATTAAAAAATCCTTTTCCTGTTACCCGTGCAGGATTACTTTCAATCAAAAAGCCCTTTTTTCCTCCAGCCATAATTTGTATTGTCAATGAAACTCAGTTTGGACACCCATAGAAAGGCATTTTCTCAGTGACAATTACATACTTTAATGGCTCGTATTTTTTTACCGTCATGTTTCTGAATCACAGTCATGACCAAACCATTGGAAATCCACTAAGTCAGGACCCACTTCCAAGATGGAACAAATGACATCTCAGAGAGAGATCAAAGGCCTTATGACAATGCAGTATAATCCATTTTTCCAAAATCTTGGCTGGTATATGAAAGGTACAAGTCTAAGATAAAGGCATTAGGCACAAATCCATCTAAAGAGTTAATCCATTCATTGTTTGCAATGCCTGCACCTGGGCCACCGCAGGGACTCCTTGAAAACAGTTGCCTGTGATCCACTACAGTGTCTCACCATGTGGCCTGTTGACATGACCACCACAAACACCCACACGTGGCCTGTTGACATAATCACCGCCAACATGTACAGAAACTCAAATGCCAGTTTGTAAGACTGCAGCTGCGCATTGTGTAAGAGTTTTACGCATTATTGCATCCTCCAAAGCAAACTGGTTAAATATCAGTCCAATGTTTTTACATGAGAAAGACACTGTGCCAGCCTACGGTACTATCATGTGTTGAATTTATTTACCCTCTTACTGATTGATCATTTAACATCATTCAACAAATTATAATGTGTAAAGTTATTATCACTGTGCCATTTTGCAATATGATGTGGTGGCTGTAAACACAAAAACAACCCATTCATAGATCATTGAATATCATCTGATAGGTTCTTGTATCATAAAGCCATATTATAGTATGCTAGCCAGCAATGTGATATGTGCTTAATCTACACAGTACGTGGTAAACAGTATGTGTTCATGTACATTTTGTTTTTTTACACCCCATTCTTACATACGTACATGTGGTGCCTTTTAAAAAACCCTAATGATCATTAAATATAACTCAAATTGTGTGTGAAACTTACATTTTGTATAATTGGGAGGCACATTGTAGGCCTTGTTTAACGAGCTATAACATGTTGTGATTGTTAGGTGGGAGACATAGTGAAAGTCAAAGTGGAGGAGGAGCTTCCATGTGATATGGTTCTATTGTCATCTTACAAGGAAGAAGGAGAATGCTATGTCACTACAGCCAATCTAGATGGAGAAACAAACCTTAAGGTATACATTCCTTCATTGATACTGTTAAGAAATAACAAGCTAGACAAATGTATTGTGGATTTATGGATAATGACCCCTTGCTCCAATGTCATGTTCTCGGCAACGCTCACCATTTTGGGAGCCAAGTTGAACGTAAAAATTACACTAAGTGTGTGATTGCGACGTTGTATAAAATATGCACTACCGTAATCTTCGGCATATAAGCCGCCCGCTGTATAAGCCGCTATGCCAAGAATTTGTCAAAACAAGATTTATGCGTCCGTGTATAAGCCACCTGGCGTATAAGACGCAGTAATGACCGCACACACAGAAGGGCCGTGCGTGTTTGTGGTCCTTTGTGGTGATGTACAGTGACTGGCGGGCGGCACATCAGTCATTGTACATAACCACAAAGTGCGTCTTGCGTTGCATTGAAGTCAATACAGCTGTAGATGGTGCACCGCTTGGTTGCCCTCTTCCTGTGCTCTGTATTTCACATCAATTTGCACGTTTCTGTTTTATTTTGATTCTACGTATTTTATATCAGTCATGTTAGTTGGCATCATGGATCTTTTTGGTCAAGTTTAGTTGGTTTTCGTGGAGTATTTGCTGTGTTCTGCTGTGATTTGAGGAAACTTGGAGGTTCATTACCTTGTGTGCTGTATGTGCGGTGCAGCCATGTTGGACAGCTGTATACTCTGTGCAGTATACTGTGCTGTGTGCATGACATTTTAATCTTCTATGAATGGACTTAACTCCTTTCACTGGACCTGTCTCCTTTAAGTCTCCTTTAGGTCTAGCTGAATAGGATAATGCCCAGGATTAAGCTTTCAGCCTTTATATTCCTGACTTTGGTATTGTGTGTGCAAGCCTCTGAATGGAAACTCAGTTCAAAGACTGCAACTTCATGTACCAGTATACAGTGTGGCAATGGCAGCCATTTACCATCATATGCCTATCATTCTACAAGAATCAAGAGATACTTGCATGGCCGTATACCATATCATAGCAATGGAACTTCAACATTTCAGCTGGCACTTGTTATCTGTGGGGATGTCAGCCCGAACCCTGGCCCAACAACAGCAACGCAAGGTAGAGAATATGAAAGACACAATGCAACTAGAAAGCCGGTTGCATATGATAGAGCTGATCTCTTAGCACTGAATCCGGCGCATAGGCAATGGCAGCAGCTCAACATCACTTACGACAGCACTTCCCTCCACACCTTCAACACCACGCACGGTAATGGAATACTCCGGCTACCCGCACAAGACTTCAAGAGAGTCAAATCCTTTGGCATCCTACGCAAACGACCAACTCATCGCGGTAGTAAGGGCGCCAAAAGAAGACTCTGACGACCCTCGAGCACTCGGTCATCTCTGACAGAGACACCATCAGTCTCGTCAGGTTCTTCACCCTCAACTTCTACCTCTTCATCATCAACTTCTACATCTTTAAGCAAACCAACAAGGGATCACATCACATTCTGCATGCTGAATGCTCGATCACTACGCAACAAATCTACAGAATTTCAGGATTTTGTCATAGATCATCACCTTGACGTTGCTTGTATCTGCGAAACGTGGTTAACCTCCAGCGATGACGCAGTGGTAGCAGATCTTCGTCCTAATGGCTTCTCCTTCATGCACAAGCCCAGAGCTTCTAGATGCGGAGGTGGTGTCGGCTTCCTCTACCGAAATGATCTCTGTGCTAACATCAAATCAACCAGCTTTGTATGACAGCTTTGAAACTATGTCAGATAGACAGTGTTGATAGCGCAGTCAACCTCTACAACACTGAGCTTAAGACACTTCTTGACAAAAAAGCACCTCCTAAGATGCGACAAGTCAAGAACAATCGGCATAGTCCTTGGTACAGTCATACGATCACCATAGCAAAGCGTAAACGGCGACTTCTAGAACGTCGATGGCGCTCCAATGGTAAACTTCATGTCGATTGGCAGTTATATTGTACCCAGAGAAATGTAGTTAACAAACTAGTCACATTGGCAAAACGCACTCATTTCAGAGGCATCATCGAAGATTGTGGCAATGACTCCAAACGCCTCTTCGCTGTCGCTAACCGTCTTCTTCACCGAAAGCAACCCTCTCCCTTCCCATCTCACACCAACGGTCGGTCGATGGCACAGCTTTTTAGTCAGTTTTTCAGGAACAAGGTTTCCACTATCTGCAGTGGCCTTTCTCCTGATGAGTCTGCCCATCAAATGTCCCTGACAACGGCATTTTTAAACTCCTTCCGACCAACGTCATCAGAAGAAATTGAATCACTTATACGTAAACTTCCAGCCAAGTCTTGCGAACTAGATCCCATCCCTACAAGTCTACTTAAAGACTGTTCTACGACATTTGCACCAATTATCGCCAGAATCATCAACCTTAGCATTGAACAAGCTTCAGTCCCTTCAGCTTTAAAACTAGCACACATCCATCCTCTCCTCAAGAAACCCTCACTCGATCCAGAATCTCTACAGAATTACCGACCTGTATCACACCTTTCATATCTATTTAAGCTACTCGAACGTGTCGTGTTTTCAAGACTCTCTGAATACCTCCTCGAAAACAATCTCTTCGATCAGCAGCAATCTGCATATCGTCCAAACCACAGTGTCGAGACTCTTCTTCTCAACATTTCTAATTACATTTTGCAGGAAATGGACAATGGTAAAATTACTGCTCTAGTACTTCTCGATTTATCTTCAGCATTTGATACTGTAAACCATAACATCTTGTTGAACACTCTCACATCACTTGGTATAAAGGGTCAAGCTCATAAATGGTTCCAGTCATATCTATCTGATCACCATCAAATTGTTTGTATCGATGATCATAAATCTGATTCCTCTTGTGTTACGCGCGGAGTACCGCAAGGTTCTGTTGGTGGCCCTACTTTGTTTTCGTTGTACTTGATAGGGTTGAAACACATACTCGCAAATCACTCTGTAAAATATCATTGTTATGCAGACGATATTCAACTATACATTTCTTTTCAACCAACTCAAACCGATGCCGCTAATGCAATTCAAAAACTTGAAGCTTGTATCTTTGATGTACAAAATTGGATGAGTTTATATTCTTTGAAATTGAACAATGCCAAATCTGAGTTTATACTTTTTGGTTCCAAGGCACAATTACATAAGGTTAATGTAACATCAATGACGATGGGTGATACTATAATTCCATTGTCTAGTTCTTGTAGAAATCTCGGAGTAATATTTGATTCTAATATGTTAATGTCAAAACAAATATCTAGTGTATGTAAATCTGTTCGGTACCAGCTGCGTAATTTAGGCTTTATTCGCAAATATTTGACTTGTTCCTCTACCCAAAGAATTGTCCACGCACTAATTTCTTCTCGTTTAGATTTTGGTAATGCCCTGGTTTATCAGTTGCCCCAGTCCCAACTCACACAATTACAAAAACTACAAAACACAGCAGCCCGCATTGTAACACTCACAAAGAAATTCACTCACATCACTCCTGTACTACAGACACTCCATTGGCTACCAATTGATCAACGCATTAAATTTAAGATTTTGCTATTAACTTTTCACTGTATACATGGTTCTGCCCCTAGCTACAATGCTTCTTTGATAAAACAGTACAACCCTACACGACCCCTCTGATCCTCTCAGTCTGGCTTACTCTCTATCCCTCCAAGCAAAAAATCATGGGGGGGACAGGGCTTTTGCACATGCGGGTCCTACACTCTGGAATAAGTTACCTCAACACATTATAAATATTACGTCCTTAGAATCTTTTAAGATTAGTCTGAAAACTTACATCTTCCAAGTCGCATTTCAGTAATTTCCAGTAGTTTCATTATGTGTTTTTATATATGTTTATGTACCAAAATTGTTCATACTTATGTTCAAATGTTCATGTTTTTTGTTTTGCATGGGAAGATTAGTTAACTGCGCCCTGAGCACCTTGAAAAAGGTGGAATTGGCGCATTAGAAGATTCCTTTATTATAATATGTGTTGGAGTTAACACCAACGATCGTTATTGAAATCGTTAATTAGAATGGTCTGCAGTCAAGTGGGTCTTTTTTCTTTTTTTAAGTGTGGACATAATAGGGACATTGATACAGGCAACCTTTGGAGCATTGGCTGGCGCATCACTCCCTGAACTGACGGTCCGTGTGGAAACACGAGGGCCAGTTCCTAGACCACCAGACGGGGCCATTCCTGTTATATTGGTATCTTTATTGAGGAAAGTAACACACAAGATACGTTTATATATTACTACAAAGGTTCTTTGGTGAACATTCCCAAAATAGTTTCATAACTAAAAAGTATTAATAATAACATTTAATAAAGTTCAATTCTACATTGTAAACGGGACTGTGGTGACTGATGGGCAATAATCTCTTTTATTTTGTGGTAGTCCTGAGAAGGACTGTTTGGTTTTTTCTTGTTTTTCTTTTTAATAAAAGTCAATAATAGCCCAATATCATGATAATAAAGCTAATTGATTGCCCCTTTGATTATCACGAAAGAAAAACCCCAAGAATTAATAATAGAAAAACAATCTTTATTTCAGTCCCACATCCCGACCAGTTTCATGATAGTAAAGTGAATACCCTGTCCCTGTGATAATCACGAAGGATGAAACAAATCAGTTTATACAAAAATAATCTTTAAATTATCTTTTATAATAATGTGCTAAATGCCCACCCCCCATTATCTGATATACCGGTTATAAAGTAACAAACAACGCCTCGATCCCCCCGATTTGACGACCTAGTTCTTTGTGTCTCATTCACTCGTAGCTGGCCGTGGCGGTGTCGCATGTTTGAGCTTACACGAGTTTAGCCTGAACATCTGACGTCACACTTCTAGGCACGTGTTATAACACCAGGGGTGCGTTTTCGCGGCTGTAATTGATTAACCAATGGCCAATTCAACCGAAACGGTTATTGGTTACGACCGCAGCACCCCAGCAGATACCACCATTGAGCACCTGGATGGATCCCGCCGGATGTACCTTGGGCCGCACATTCATACCCCACTGGTCACCTGCCTTTTCAGGGCATAAGTACGGTACACGCAAGCGGTCACCAGCGAAAGTCATAATCGAAGCAAGCTTCGTGGGTGCAAGTTTCACGACTCCACCAGCGAAAGTCATAATCGAAGCAAGCATCGTGGGCGCAAGTTTCACGACTCCTCAGCTCGAAAGATAAGCTGGGATTTTCAACATTTTGTAAAAACCATCACATTACATAGGCCATGTTTTGGTGTGTTTTTTGGGTTGTTTTTCGGTTCAGACAATTGTTTCGTTTCAGAAATATTTTACTAATGGTCTTTTTCAAAACAAGATTTATGCGTGAGTGTATAAGCCGCCCGGCATATAAGCCGCCGAAATGTTTAAAAGGGGCAAAATCAATGTATAAGCCGCGGCCTATATTCTGAAGATTACGGTATATACTATATGACATACAGGGACATTGACTCCCCACAGGGCAATGCCAACATTGTTGTCGGGTAATTTGGATCAAAACCAGCTTGTGTAACCTGTCAATAATTATTTTTGTTCTGATCTTATTTTGTAGATCTTTCGAGCTCTACCGGACAGTACAATTTTACAAGATGAAGAAAGCCTAGACTCGTTGACTGCTATGATAGAATGTGAGCAGCCACAGCCAGACTTGTACAAGTTCATTGGGAGGATGAGTTTCTATACCCAGAACCAGCCACCATCTGTCAGGTAATTAGCTGTCTGAAACTCCATCTCCATTATTCTAGCACATTTTTGTATCTTAACTCCTAACCATCCAGCAGTATCTAGTATTACTCTGTCTACCCCAACTCCTTCACCTCCAAAAATCTTCCAGCCTTCACTAGAAAGGACCAGCTGTTTCAAAGTGTTACAAACCCAAGATTATCTTCCTCTAAACCACACTCTATCCTCAAACAGAGGGGAAAAAGGAGAGCAGCCAAAATCCTTTCTTGTAAATCTGTAATGCGTTATTTCTTATTGTAAGTTTATAATATCTTTGCTTGTAGATCTGTTACTGCAGAGAATGTTCTTCTCAGAGGTTCCAGGTTAAAGAACACACCGTTTATTTATGGTAAGATAATTACTTTTCTCCTGAGGGGCTTATGAGGGGCAGTGGGGTTATTTGTCTTTGAATGTGTGGTCAGTCATGTTGTATTCCTGCCATTCCAAACATGTAACCAGTCTGAAAAAATAGAAAATTGAAAACAGTAAAATAGTACATCAAATTATGTAATCAAACCAGAACCAATTTATTGAAGTTCGCCCTTTTAAGGTGACATGGTGTGTGGTTACCGATACAAATGAATAGATTATGATTTTATTGAGATTCATGTCTTAGGTTGAAAGAGCCAAAGGTCTATCTCAAATGAAATGGGATGTAATTTCTTATGATCATAGGTCTACCTGAAATGAAATGGGATGCAATTTGTAGGTCTACCTCAAATGAAATGAGAAATAATTTTTTATGATCTGCTACAACAGTTGTTTTTTCTTTGTTGCTGCAGTGGCATTCAATTCCTATTTACACAAATTTTGACTAAAATAAGACCTAGACTATCATTAAAGTCCAAGTGATTGCTTTTATTGCCATTACAATGAATGACCTAAAAACTGTAATGATGTAATTGATCTTCTTTGCAGGGGTTGCAATATATACAGGTGAAGAGACAAAGATGGCACTGAACTCCAAGCAGAAAGGCCAGAAACATTCCTGCATTGAAAAGTATGGCTTCAATGGTTTTACTCCTCATAGAAAGTGTTTATCAAGCAGTGATTTATGGGCAAACTCTTATGTTGAGTTTCACATGGGGGGGGGGGGGGGGGGGGGGGGGGGTTATGGATGAAATAAACTGTTTCTATGTAACTCTTTGTCATTTACTTAAAACAAACAAACTAACAAACAACAGAGATGCCACTTTTCCGGATTTACCCGGATTTACGGTTAAAAAAACAAAACACCTCAACTTCCGTTTTTTCCAGGCCGTCCATTTATTAAAAGTCCGGAGAGAGAAACAAACAGCAACATTTGTTTTTCCGAGCGCACGCAATTTAAGTATCCTTAAGTTCGAGGTGTAGCATGCAAACACCCTGCTGACGTGTGTGTAGGAAGTTCGTATAGTGAGCGAAGGTGTCATGCACACAGCCTTGAAATGAGTCTAATTTCATGCTGCGGTGGTCTCCGATCGCATTCTCCATAACAATAACTACACAACTCGCCGGATACCAACCAATTCAGTGACACATGGCCATCTCAGACCATACAGGATGAGTTGTCTAATACGTCTGATACGTACGTACGCACATCATAAATCAAAAACTCAACAGTAGACATGCATGTCCGAGGTAAGCTTTATTGATGAAAACAACCATTCTTGCTGACTTGATCATCAATTGTGTATATAATCTGTGCAGAATTTGACAAGAAAGCCTTTCATAAGGTCTAGAAAGGCTAAAATCCATCAGCTTTACCCCCAGTTGCATGTTACCGCTTGCGATGATTGCTCTGCGATAATTTGTCACAATGGTTACCACTCGCGACATTCATTCAGTGGCTTTCTACTTTTGTCTAAGGAAAAATTATTTTCAGTTTTTTTTTTCGTTACCACAGTGGCATCTCTGAAACAAACAAATAAACAAACAAACAATTATAATCATTTATGAAACTTAAATCCCTTTACTTGACAGTTCCATGAATAAGTACCTTGTAGCTATGTTGGTGTGGCTGCTGGTTCAAACAAGTATTGCTACAGGACTGAAGTTTTGGATAGATCGTCAACCATTCATGGAGAAGTCCTGGTATGTTCAACCCGTTGCCGTCAGCTATGGAGACTTGACAGCCAGTGTGAGTACCCTGGTTCACATCCATCTATGGTCATTCTCTTCTTGCACATTCTAACATACTTTCATGGTGTTACATGACAAAATGTCCCCCTTTTTCAGCATTGTTATGCTAAACCAATGAACAAATAGTTTGATATTCTCATAAAAAAAGTACAAAAGAACAATCAACTACATTTAAAATGTATATGTTCAATGAGTTTTTTCATGAACTTGAAGAAAATAGCTCATACTGTCTTTAAAGACATGTTTAGTTGAACTGTTAAGTGGAGAGAATCAATAATTTGTCACAAAATACTTTATACATGTGTACGCTACAGTACACGCTTGTTTGTGCTGCCTGAACTGCTGTCATATTCAAGAAAACTCTGTTTGAAATGGATTTTATTTTTGTAACAGCTTGGGCCGTCAAAATCATGTATGCAAATCTGAAAACAAATAATAAACCACAAGGGAAACTGACTGGGTAAATTTTAAATGATTTTGGGTTGAACAAGCAAAAATTGACTAGAGCGGGATTTGAACCAACGACCTCCGGATTGACGTGCCGGCGCTCTACCAACTGAGCTATCTAGCCCTATGATGGCGGTCTCCCTATTTTGTCAATATCCTTGTCGTTGGTTCAACTCCCGCTCTAGTTAATTTTTCCTTGTTCAACCAAAATCAAATCTGAAAACAGTAAAAAAAAAATTAAAACCATAATAAATTTTGAAACAAATTAAATGAGAGAAATTGCATCTATCAAACAAATGTTACAGCATGTATTTTGCCAATCTTTTTGGACCTGGAGTAATGAGACAAGTGTCTTAATAGATTTAAATTTTATTTTATTGATATTTATTTTATAAATTTTCTTTTTCAGAAACAATTTTCTCAACACAGTTTTTAAGAGATTTCAAAAACAGCATAGTCACATTTATATATATTTTTTGAACCTGCTCTTTTTATGTATGTTCATAATATATTGCAACCCTTCATGAATAAGGGAATAAAAGAGTGGTGACGAGTTCTTAAACGGCCGTTTAAAACCGAGCCGAAGGTGAGGGCCTTTATCGCACGGCCACGGCCCTGCAAGGTTTTAAACGACCATTTAAGAACGAGTCACTACTCTTTTATTCCCATTCATAAATGCCAATTTGTTAAAAAGTGAAAGAATAAGGAAAATCGGTGGTAAAAAAGACAATCTGTTTGTTTAGCGAATTTTCGAAGTTTGTACATTTTCAAAAACTTTTGTAAAATTCTGGGTTGTGTGCACGCGCGTGTAAGATTACGCGCGGGTATACTAATAGCTGTATATTGCGTTCCGCGTAAGTAAATTGGCGTAAACAAGCTGCGCGCCCAACACGCGAAGCCAGCCGTGTTTAAACACTTCTAGCCGTGTTTATATCACACGTTTAAACACCCCCACGTGACGTGCTCTCCACCAATCAGAATGGATAAACTGTCCAAGGTATTTATGAATACATAATAACTTTAATGAAATGGAATTATTGTTTTCTTTTATTTTGCAGGCAAAAGTTATATTTACAGATTTCTTGTCCTTCTTAGTTCTCTTCAATTATATCATTCCGATCTCTCTGTATGTAACAATTGGTAAGTTATTATGAATGTTCCCGTAATAATTCTTTTCCCCTAGGTGTGTTTAGGAAATCTAATCTAATGTGCACTATATACAATTATCTCAGCACACTCTTAGAGTCAAATGCATTCAAAACCAGTACCGGTCAAAATGTAAAATGGTAAAAATGCCAGTAGTATTTAAGTTATGGCTTGAACTATTAATTTTAAAAATCCATATGTGAGGCTCTTTAGTAATCAGCATGATCATGATGATGCTAATACAACAAAGTGATTTACATCAATTTGTGTTGACACCAATTTGTGATGAGGTCTTGCGAATGTTTTGATGTAAATCTATATGTGAATGGCTTATTTCTCTTCAGTGGTGTTCAGCTAAATTCAAAACCGCACAATAAGCATAAGATTCAAAAGTTTAACTTTTTTTTTAACTCAGTTTTTATTGTTGTTGAGAATAATTTTATTATTTGGATACAGAACATTCACGAACATTCAAACAATTATTTATTTTCAGAGCTTCAAAAATTCATTGGATCTGTATTCTTTGGCTGGGATCTGAACATTTATGATGCTGTAAGTAATTTGAGAAACCAAGAATTTCCCTGGTTGTTGTTCAGTTTTGTTTAACTTTGCATAAGAATTTATATTTATTATGAAGACTCCTATCATAGCTGCTTTTGTTCCACTAAGCGAATGTAGTAGTCCCGGCCGATTTCCTACCTTCCGCCCAGGTAGTAGTAAAAAGAGGAACAGTTCTTTTCAGAACTGAGAAGTCCCCTGATGTCTCCCGAATTCCAAATAATCCACTCTGCGGCAGTAGAATAAACAGAAAGACAATTTCTCAAAGAACAACATCTACCAACAGAGTGAGTAGCACAGGGAAGAAGGTAACTAATTAGTCATCTTAGAGGTTGTTTTTACGTTGTTTAATTATTGGAGTTTAATCATTGCAAGAAGAGGCCAATATCAAGATTTTGTGACCCATCAAGTTCTTTGCAAATAAGAAGTTACAATTGATGTACCAGAACATGTATGTGTATATTAATCAATACAAAGTAATTTTCTATTTTAATTAGGTTATTATTGCCAACCAGAGAGAATCGTGACAAATCCCAGCATGATCATAGTCTTGGTTCTAAAACCCTTGCATTCATTTTGTGCTTATTACATGAACCAAGTTTCAACTGAAGAGGGGGCTGTTTAGTGTTCTGTGATTTTATTTTCACATCATGATGAGTTAAAAAAGCCTCATAACCTTACCTGTAAAGCAGAAACATAAATTTAGTATAACTCGGAATGTGCAGCAAGCAAGCAGGGAATTATTTGGTTACAAACAAAAATAAAAGTATTCATTGAGCCAAATGAGGTTTTGTCATGGTTAGTGATCAGTTTACAATTGTTATGATTAAACAATGGAGAGGGAATTGGTTTTTCTGTTACATTTGTCAAAGGACCCCAAATTATGTGTAACTATGCAAATGTTTGGTCTAATCATGTGATGTAGCAACACTTCGTACCAGGCTCACAAATGGCTTGTAAATTTCATGTATTCAACATGGTTAAAATAACATAAAAATTAAAATTTTCTCAAATTTAAATTCACTTATCCCCAAAACGGGAAACTAATTTCGGCCTTTGCAACAATAAGTTATGAATACATAAGAATGATAAAACATTAAAAGGAACCATTTCAGTACATAAATACATTAAACAAACTACAAAACTTTGATATACATGTATATAAAAGGTATTCAAGGATTTGCAATGACACAGTATATTAGTATATCCAACTTGAACTGTAATCTCTTTTCATGGCATGATCTGGGCTCAATTCCATGACACTGCTTACCACAGGGTTCTTTACTTACGATTTACGATATTGTACAAAGCATGTGATTTTATGGATCAAAAGCACAGAATTCCACAGTAATGAGTATGCAAAGCCTTGAAATTGGGACCTTCTCTCTACATTGAATGTGGCAACTGCAACAAATTAATAATAAAAAAAAATGCCATGATGGAACAGTTGAAATGGAGTTAGCTTAAAAAACATGATTCATTCTGCGTTAATATTGCACTTTTATAATTTGTTGCATTATGAGTAATTATTTCTCTCTGAATGGGTAATATTCAAATAATAAGGCTAGCTTACACTTCTTGCAAAAGTTCATTCAGTTTGCAACATTTTTATTTCAGTGCATAAACTTTGTTTATCAGTTTTATAAAAGCATTGTATCTTGCTAGAGGCTCAATGCAAAGTTATAGTATATCAGTCCTATAGGGTAATGGGGCTCAATGCAAAGTTATAGTATATCAGTCCTATAGGGTAATGGGGCTCAATGCAAAGTTATAGTATATCAGTCCTATAGGGTAATGGGGCTCAATGCAAAGTTATAGTATATCAGTCCTATAGGGTAATGGGTTTGTGTGTTTATCTAGCATACATGTAGTTTCAGAAGTACATGTATACATTTGTGCACAGTCTTAAAACGTCAGTTGTGTGTTTGATGTCTTAAGAGAAACCATTTTTTGCACTGACTCGATGATGCAGATGCCATAAATGCCAAAATTTACAACTGCATCTTGTTTTATTTTGCTTTGATTTAATTTTGTGCTTAGCTGAGCAAATGTTTAGATCAGATTGTACCTCATGAGCACTGACCACAAAAAAATATTCATCTAAGAATGTTTTCTTGAACATGCTTCGAAGGAAACGTCTGCAAATGTAGCTTTTCAACACTTGGTTTACAACATCATCATTGGTGTTATGCTGAGTGCATGAATTAGGCATAGAAAAAAAAGATTACAATGAAAACAAAAGATGTTGAGACTCAGAGGCTGAAACCCATATAAAAGATGAAAACCGAGAGGATGATGAATATTTCCTAATGATTATTGATTTCAGAGCCAGAAGTTTTAAGAAAAACAGTTTTTAAAAGTTCCCCTACAACTAACAGTTCTTTTTTATGACATGTCTTATAATCATTTCAGAAAGCTGACCTTCGTGCTAAGGCTAACACGTCAGATCTTAATGAGGAGCTTGGTCAAGTTGAATACATGTTCACAGACAAGACGGGAACACTGACAGAAAATGATATGAAGTTCAGACAATGCTCGGTGGGAGGAGTCAAGTACATTGAGAAGGAGGGTGTGTTGGTGCCACTGAATGACTCCACTGGAACACCGGTAAGAATTTCAGAATTTTAGTTTTGCACCATTTCTTCTCCTCAGCACTGTCGTGTCTCTCTGACATATTATTTAAAATATTATGTGAGTAATAAATACATGTAAATCATTGTCACTGAGCTGGGCCCAATTTTATAGAGCTGCTTAAGCACATAACGTGGCTTAGCACAACACAATTATGCTTACCCGAAAAAGGTTACCAACTAAACTACCATGTTGCATGTACAATTTGTGACTGGTATTCTTCTCAATTCTTCTTAGAGTTATGTGTTAGTTCTCTCATTTGCCATGTTGTTTTTTTTCTCTTGGCCCTCCAGTTTTCCTCCATTGGAAAAATCAAACACTTTCTATCTCGGGCTGTGCTCCGTGGTCATGGGTCGATGTGGTTGTAGCTGCATCCTTCGCAATCCAGCTTCTCTGATACGAGCAAGGGTTAGCCTCCCAAATTATTAGGTGTTCGGACAAAAGTCCGAAGACCTCTTCTTATTGTTCGTTTTTTTTTTTTTTTTTTTAACTTCTTATTCTTCTTCTTCTCTTCGTCCCTTGTCCGCTAACAAAAGCACACTTCCCAAGCTCATATAAACTTGAAATTTTTACCATAGTTAGATAACCATTAGGAGACGAAACCGTTTCATTTACGTCATGATGACGTCATCAGGTGTCAAATTACAAGGTTTTTATAAACAAATAAATTAATCTTTGAAATTCTGTAACAAATCACACTTAAGAGACCGGCGGTTGTTTTATGCGGGATCATACTTAGGTCATATAGGTCTTTATTTTTTGTCGTGTGCGTGACCTCACATGACCTCTACTTCCGGTCGAAACAGGAAGAAATCGGAAGTGCCTTGTAATTTAAAAGTGGCACACTTTTTGAAGTTTTTTTTAACGGTGTTATTGTCTGGTTTAAAAAAATAAGACAAGTGACGTCATAAAAGTCAAGAGCGCCCTCTAGCGGCAGGTTAAAAACAATTAAAAATACACTTTTACTAGATGTCTGTGGCAAAGTTTATGATAATCGTTTCAAAATTGGTATACATAATGACCTTCATACAAACCACATCTGTGTGGAGTTTTAGATTGATGACGTCATCATGTGTCACGTGGTATCGCATTAAAGGTTTACTTTTTGAAGCTGTGTATCTACAAAACCACAAGTTTGACTGAGTTGAAACTTGGCATGTTGATAGACAGTGATATTGACTACTTAAAGTTAGAGTGACGACTTGATGACGTCATCAATTTTTTTTTTACAAATTTTTGAAATTTTGACCAATAGTTACATATCTTCAGTTCAAAGCAAGCTATAATCGAATTTCATTTTGCATGAGACTTGGAAGGTCCTACAAGGATATAATGTTGAGTGACGTTTTCACGACGTCATCGATTTTCATGTTATGTCACCACCAAGGTAGTGTTTTACAAGATCTATATGTACAGAACAACTTTGGTGATCAAATGGAAACTTTGCATGTACTCAAGCTGGGATGTGTTACATCCAAAAAGTTTGGTCAAATCTTTAGAACCACCATTCTAAAGACTCTATAGAAGTATACAATATTTAATACACAGACATGTTTATAACATTTCTTTGAAACACGAGGTCACACCGAACACCTCTTTTTTGTTTCCAACAAAAAATTATGTCTAGTTAATGTTATTATTATTATAGTTCAACCATTGTTAATGTAACTTGCCACACTAAGGGCCACATACATGCAGTATGTGATTCTAGCCTGGCTTCAGGTTGCATTGCTATGCAAGTATGCGTGCTTGAGTAAAGAGCCTTGGACAAAGCTAACCTTGCATGCTATTTTCTTTCATACTCCGCATAAGTGATGATTTGTGTAGCCTTTAAACAAGGCGTACAAATTGCATTATAGATGAATACTGGAGAACTATTAATGCCACAGCACACCTTGTCTGGCTCCTCACTATGGGTATTAAATGCATGACGGCGTCTGGGTTGACTACCACACTAGGGTCTTTTGAAAAAATTTCTTCTTTCTGGAGCATTTTCTGAAAACAATTGCCTTTATCTTTGTCCACAAAATTGCCTTTACCCTTGTTCTTTGACCAAAAGGCTGGCACCCCCCTGATTCAGGAGGGTTATATCTTCTAAGTTTGAGCCACTGGTTTATACTGTAGTTTTTTAAGTTGCGCCATGACAAAATAGTGAGTGTTTCTGGATCACCACAGTATCTTTTGCTGGTTCATGGGCAGAGATAATGACAGTGCATTGAAATCATCAGATAATATTTGTATGATTTAATATTGTGGACGTCGGCATGTGAGGGGCTGAGTTTAGTTGAGTACTTTCTACTATGCAATCAAGTGATGTTACTCCCCCAGGAACCATAGTGATGTATACCTATAAGTGTAAGCTGACAGTATATTGAACAAACAATGTGTGCATGGCTACGGCATGGCGCATCAAAAGGCAGTCCCATCCTAACACGGCACGTCTGTATGGATGGGTGCACATTGTTAACATCTTGGACCAGTCATCAGAATGCAATTTTTCTGGAACTGCTCATTTTGGCTGGAGATAATTCTAGGCATTGACCTACAACCTGTGAAAAACTTCAAGAAGATGTGTGTCTGAGGCATGGTTCATTCTTCTGGTTCATTCCAATGCTAATGCGAAGTCAGTTTTTCACAAATTCCCAACAAACAATTCGCTTCCAAGGTCTACCACCAGTGGGGTACACACGGAGTATGGGCGCTGATGCCTTGTCGTCATTCCCAAATTCAATACAATGACATGTTGCCAAAAATCCGGTCAAGCATATTTTGTTTACCGTTGAATTTTTCTGACTTTTTTTGCCCCGTCCACTCTCATCCCTGAAATGTGCAATGTGCCTCACTTATGAAGATGAGTAATTTTAATAGATGTTAATTTGTTTTTTCTTTTGAGTAATTTTGTTTTACTAGTCACCACAAGAGATAAAAGTTAAAAGTGTGTACATGTACTGTACATATTAAATTCATGGTCTTCTCTGGAAATCAAGCCATCTATTGCTGTACAGCATTTTCATTTAGCTAGCTTGTTATAATAGGGTGTAGATGTAGTCTAGTGGGCACAATATCTGTTCTGAAATGAAAATGGTTGTGGATTTAAATCTTGCCAGGGGTGCATGTCATGCATGTGGGGTTTTTTCAGCAAGACTCTGAAAATACAGTCCTTTAACACAAATTTCTATTTAGGGTAGAAGTTAAAAACATTTTATTAACTACTCTTGAACAATTATTCATTTTATTACAGTACAATAAGTATAGGAAAATCAGAAAAGGAAAAGCATTGTGACCTAAAAGACTTTTGAAAAGACCTAGATAAGCTGATGGTGTATAACAGTCATATCGGAAAAAGTAATTCAAGTCTACATGTGAAGTTAAATAAGTTTGTGAAGGTAAATTTAGTTAAAGAAATGATGGAGTTGCCTTGGGCTTTTATGCAGTTTGGATTTCAGAGTCCAGAGTTCAGAGTTCAAGAGACAAAATAACAAGTTACAATTCAGGTATATCTTGATTTTCAAATGCATCAACAACAAAAAGTCAAATAATATAGTCAAGAAAATATTGGGATAGATGATTGATTAATTTTTAATAGTTAAGTCAAAGTGTAGAACATTTATGTTCCAATTTGAAATCTTAAAAAGTCACATTGTCTTTGGATTGGGCACTTTGGGCTATACAAGTGTTTGTTATGAAACTAATATGGCTAGAAAGATGTTTTAAAAGTAGAATATATTAACTCACACAAAAATCCCTCAAAATCCCTCAGCTACATGTACATGTATACCCATCTGTTTTTAGATACGCCTACTGACCTGTTAGATAATTTGCAATAGCAATAAGAAAATTACTTTTTTTGAAGGATCAATTTATCAAAAAGTTTATATAAGGTGTTTCTCCGAGTTAGAGGTTTGTGGACAAAAGGCTGGTCTTTTGTTCTTTGGTTCTGTGTGCTGTTGAGTACTATTATCCCTTCTTGTCATGGTTGGATTGAGAATAATTTATTCCTGCGTATGTAATCTAGCAGTAACCTCACTAGCTTACAGTCACTCTACCTCTCAGCAAACCCTTTGCAAGATTCAATGTTGCTGCTGTCTGCATTTTGCTTTAATTGAGATTACATTCATTGACTTGTGGATTGCTGATTCTACATTTATGCTAGTCTATTCTTGGGGATGAACAATATTAATTAGTTTATCCACTGTTGATGTACACCACAGTATGTCTTTGCACTACCTCCATTGTGTGCACATTTTTTATATACCCCTTAGATGACCGAGTGCAAAGAAACCTCAATAAAGGTCAATGCTCTGAGAAACAGACAAGTGGCTTAAGTCTGCATAATCCAGACGAACCAAAATATAGACTTCCTTTCCACTCAACCAATCAAAAGAACTTCAAAATACAACATCAATTTAATTGATCTTTAAGCTTAGTATGTGATTAAACTATGTATACAGTGACCTCAATATCAAATACAAATTGTAAAATGTAAAATATTTTCAACTTTCAATCGTAAACTAAGAAGTTGCACAATAATTCTATGCAAAAGTTAAAAACCCCAAATTAATGATAAAGTGTTTGAAATAAAATCTGTTTGCTTTAATGTTATGAATTGCAGGTTTCCTTTTTTATTGAAACACTTTATGATAAAGATTGTTGGTGATGGTATGAATAGAGGCATAATGTCCAATTGAAGCTTTAGACATGTTAGAAGTGAAGAGATGGTACAGGTTTCTTGCAGACTGCAAGCTCCTGCACAGACTCGCACCGTACATCATTCCAGCCACTCCGGCCTGTTGCATACTTGACACAGTCTTCAATTTGACCCCCAAAACTGTTAGGCTCTTTGTCAGCCCATTCTCTGTAGTAGATGGCAGTTTCTCCCTCCTTGCACTCCCATACCCCTTTGATCAAATAGAAAGAGACATACAAGTTTGGCTGATCATTGGGTCTAACTTTGGGTAATTGTTTGAATCTAACCTGTTGGATCTACTGTGTCAGCTATGGAAAGCATAAAGGTTTTTTTACTCACCTTGCTCTACAAGATCATTGCAATCAATCCAAAGTATCTTCAGTAGAACTGGGTGTGGCCATAACCCCTCCCATCTTGGAACACTCATCATGAGCTTGAAACCATGTTAGTCTCTCCTTAGTGGCTTTGAAGCATTTATCCTTCCATTGGATCCAATCAGGAGGGCATGTTCCTACTCCAATGGATGCCACGCATACCTCATCATTAGCAATACAGCAGCCAGTCATTAGGGAGAGAAGTAAAATCTTTATCATAGTCAAATGAATTGCGGCAACAAGTGGCAGTCAGAAAAATATTTCAAGTTAATCTCCTATTGGTTTTTTCACCCAATATTTCCCAACTACACGTCTGTGTTTCAAGTCTATCAATGTGGTTGTGAACACTTCTAAGGGGAATATCTATTTTAAGATATGTCCACTGACCTGTTAAAGCATTTATAATGGCAATAAAAAAAGAATTATGAGTTGTCCTTCACCTTGGTTGCAATTTGTGCACAAGAGCCTGGTCTTTTGTCCTTTTGCCCTTTTGCATGACGTTTCCATGGTTAACAATTGTAATTTAAAGCTGTATCCCTGTCGGTCACCCAATTTGACAGGCAGAGAGGTTGTTCTATAATGGAAAATAGTTTTGTAATTTCTAGTACAGGTAGTCTGTTTTGCACCTCAAAATAAAATCAGAAACAGTGGGAAGTGGACAAAATGTAAAGTCTTATTTAAAAATGCACAAAAGTGATCTCTCTCTTTTTTATGCCCCGCGGTGGCGAAGCCACCGAAGGGGCATACTGTTTCCGACATGTCCTTCTGTGTGTGTGTGCGTGTGTGCGTGGGTGAGTAGGTAACCACATTCAAACCAGGGACCTATAACAAAAGAGGACAATAGGTCCACGGTTGCTATCACAAAGGAAAGCTTTGTGGTCCACGGTTGCTATCACAAAGAGTTGAACAAAGGAGGGTTCACGATTGCAGGCTGTTACACACTTGTGTGTGTGGGTGAGTAGGTAACCACATTCAAACCGGGGACCTATAACAAAAGAGGACAATAGGTCCACGGTTGCTATCACAAAGGAAAGCATTGTGGTCCACGGTTGCTATCACAAAGAGTTGAACAAAGGAGGGTCCAAGATTGCAGGCTGTTACACACTTGTGTGTGTGGGTGAGTAGTAACCACATTCAAACCAGGGACCTATAACAAAAGAGGACAATAGGTCCACTATTGCTATCACAAAGGAAAGCTTTGTGGTCCACGGTTGCTATTGTAAGCATGTATTTTTATTGTGCCCATTACTTACCCTCAATCTCACAAGCCAGGCCCCATTGGCATTAATCAAATGCCCCCCAGACACCAGTGGTTGAGACTGGCTGTCTGGGACTTGACAAATTTATAGGTTTCCTTAATGACCCCAAGACCACCCTCACCTTGTCACACTGACCCTTCCCACTGACCAATAGATATATAAGAGTAATACTTTCCATGCAAAAAGGGCATTCTTACTTTCCTGCTACTCTGAGTGGGACGACCCTTTCCTTTGTGAACAAGCCAAGAGGAACTGAGTCTACCCATGAGTTTTATTCAATCGTTGTCATCGGCCAGCTACATACGTGACACCTTCATATTATAGTGTTACACTGGTAGCAGCAGTTTTAACCCGCCCAAACCATCGATCTTGAACTCATCTCAATCAGTGTGCCTGCTTTGTGTGCTGAACAATTGTCGGTGCTTCGCGACTGCTTCCTCAATTTGACGACCATTTCTACCAAGTACGGTGGATGTTCCTTCGATTCCCACCGCCTCCTCAGCTCGTGAACTTTTCTCCTGCTGTCCAAGCAATTGCCACCACCAGTGCTCACCAGGCCGACGTTTTCAGCCACATTTATGAGTCAGCTACCAGTTCGCCTGCCTGCTCGTACATCTCTTCTGTGATTTCCCCCTCATCTGATACCTTACATCTGCTCCAGTCCTCCCCATCTCTACAGGTACAGTTCCCCCAGTTTCTACAAACTTTTTTGTTATGTACCTCGTCGCGTTTTCTGCCAGTTTTGTTCCCAGTTAACTCTGTTGTTGACGGACCCTCTTCACATTTTCAACCATCGTCGTTTCTACCAGTTCTCCAGTTAATTCCCTTGTTGACTTTCGCTACCCCAGCATCATCCATTCTTCATTTTGTGGAACCTGTTCCTGCGGATTGCCACCTTTGTTGTCATTCTTTGGATCTCCGATCGTCTGTTCCTGCTTCAGACTGTTGCTGATGTTCTCTGTGTTCCGTCATTTATTGTCCTTTCTTCAAACATTTACCTGGACATTCATGTGCCACAGTGCATCATCCTTGCCCTGGCAGACCAGCTCCTCTGCGCTCCTCCGCTGCAGCCAAAGTTGTCACCGTCCACAGCAAGTTTATAATTTATGTTATTTTGCATTCTTTTAATTTAATTAGTTTCACTTTCCTGTATCACCGCTCTGCTTCCAACCGGTTCATCTTCTTTTACATTTTTGTTTGTTCACTCAACTCACCTCTCATTCCAATTTTTTTTACAAGTCTATATTTCAGTTTATACTAAGCAACTTCCATCATGTTCATTTGAAACTTTCGTTTCCTTGTTGTGCATTTTTTTTTTGTGTGTGTAATGTTCACTACTATCTCTTTGTAGTTTTCGAGTATAGCATATTACTTTTGGGATCACTGTTGATTTCCGTTATTGCATTGTTCTTCTGCAAAGTCATTTTTTAAATTTTTTGTTTGTTATCAACGCAGTGCGTTTCACCACTCCATTTATTTTTTATTTAACATTATCATTATTCGTCTTTCCTACTTGCATACCTTGTGTATTTTAGTCAATTGTCGAAAGACTGTTGGTATTGTACGCACACACAAACAAAACAGCGATCATATTGATAATAATAATAATTTCTCAGTCCTTATTTTTTTACAAATTGTTATACGTTGTAGGCATTTGATTATACTTTATCATGTCTACACCTCCATGCCCTCCCTCTAGCTCCACTCCACATTCCCTATATTTTAAGACTGACCTTCCCGCCCCATTTTCTGGTGATGGTTCAGAAGATTTTAGCATCTGGTGCCGCCGGCTCGAGGTCGCTGTCAATGCCAATCCGCATATCCAGCACCCCCAACTTGCCACCATCCTGCCCGCCAAACTCAGCGGAGCAGCATTCACTTTATGGGACAGTTTGTCCGCTGCTATCAAGGGAGATTATGACCAGGTCAAATCTGCTCTAAAATCTGTATTTGTCCAACATCACTCAATCACGAAATTTCAGTCGTGTATAAATGCCCGTCCCCGGTGAAGCCCTTGAAGTTTTTGCCGCGGATATCACCCGCTTAGTCCATGAAGCATTCCCGACCTATGGTCAGGAGGCAAACAATGGTGAACGGTTCCGCCGTTTTGTCGCTGGTTTGTCACCTTATCTTCAGCTTAAAGTTCATGAACGTGGTGCCACAACTCTTGCCGACGTGCTTCAAATTGCCACCCAAATAGAGCGCGCTCATGAAGCGAGCCAAATTGCCCTTTCTGCCCAAGCCGCCACCCCTACAATTCCCTCTCCAACATCACCTTCCCCTGCCATCCCTCCTCCCTCTGTCAGTATCAGTTCCGTAGACCAATCCCTACATAACCTACTCCGGAAGATGACGTTGCGTATGGACGACATGCAGTCGGACATATCTCACCTCCGTCGTCGCCATTCCCGCACTCCATCCCCCGTGCGTACTCTCAGCAACCGCTCCAACAGTCCTCATCCCCGCTCTTCCTACAATTCCTATAGCTCTGCTGGTTATGATCGCTATGATAGATATAGTCGCTCCAATACCTCCAGCCGTGGAAATAGCCGCGATAGGCCTGATAGTCGTGACCGCCGTGATAGTCGTTTTCGCCATAATAGCCGTGACCGCCATGATGGCCGTGATGGCAGGAACAGCTACTACCGTGACAATAGCCGTGATAGGCGCAATGACTATAACCGCGATGATAGCCGTGAGAGGCACAATAACTATGACCACCGTGATAGTAATGACCGCCGCGGGCGTTCCCCACGCCGCCAATCCCATAACTTTCCTGCTCGATCAGTTAGCCCTAGTTCTCGTCGCGTCACATTCACTTCTGATGTCAAACCTACTCCTACTCATCACAACCAGGGAAACGACCAGTAGTTAGGAAAACGGACCCTTCCCTAACTACCACTCCGCCAGTGGTCCCAAGTTATGTACTTCCCCCACGATCATTAGATGACACACCCCCCGTGTAGTCTTCTCTCCCTTTCCCCCTTCCATCACCCCAACCTTTCATCCCTGTCGTTGTGGAGGGCACCAATGTTCATGCCTTCTTAGACACAGGTGCTGATGTTTCCATCATCAGTGAGGAACTCCGCATGACAATCCCTCAACTTGCACATACACCCCTGACACCACTTTTAGTTAATACCCTCTCAGTTACTGGTCAGCCCATGGATACTCTTGGCCAACTACCTATTTCCGTAAAAATCGGGAATTTTGCAGTGTCACATGTTTTCCAAGTTGTACGTGGTGTTTCAAAGGCTTTTCTTCTTGGGTGGGACTTTTTCTGTGCCCATAACATGATCATTGATCTGAGAAAGGGCACCACTGAATTTCACGACCAGTCCATTCCCTTCGTGCACTTTCCTCGGGATATTCCCGCTTGTTGTAATGTTCATATTTTGTCCCCTATCACTCTCCCTGCCAAGTCTGAAACTAACATTTCAGCTGCTCTTGACTCCCCAATACATGGTTATGTACCTAATGACTATACTGGTGTCTTTGAACCCAGCTATGGTACTCATAACGCTCGATTTGCTATGGCCCGTACAGTATCAGCTGTATGCCATGGCCGTACTACTATTCGCATTATGAACCCCACAATAGATGCCATCCAACTATACCCTGGAACCCGTATTGTCCAATTTTATTCGCTTTTGCAGGGTCCCAATAGTACATACAGTTTAGATGAATCCCCTCCCTTGGCAGCACAGGTTTCCACTGCCCCACACTCCCCCCTGCCCCCGGTAGATTTATCTAAGGCAGATGTTTCCCTATCTGAACGTTGCGAACTTGAGACTCTCCTTCGCAGGTATTCCAATGTGTTTAGCGCTAGCCCCCATGATTATGGTCGCACAGATATGGTTACCCACCGTATCCGCACTAGTGACGCCTCCCCCGTGCGTCAACGTGCCTACCGTAGTTCCCCTGGCGTTAGGACTGAAATTCACAAACAAATCCAGTCCCTCGCTGAGAATGACATAATAGAGGAAAGTCACAGCCCCTGGTCATCCCCGATTGTCATGGTCAAAAAGAAAGATGGTAGCTATCGTTTTTGCGTTGACTATCGCAAACTGAATAAAGTGACAATTAAAGATTCCCATCCACTTCCCCGTACTGATGATACCCTGGATGCCTTATCTGGCTCAGTCTATTTCACAACTGTTGATATGTCCAGTGGTTACTGGCAAGTAGCGGTACATCCTGACGACCGTGAAAAAACCGCATTCACCACTGGTGATTGCCTGTATCAATTTAAAGTCATACCCATGGGTCTCACTAATGCCCCGCCCACGTTTCAACGATTGATGGAACTTGTTTTGCATGGCTCCTCTTGTCTCATCTATCTTGACGATGTCATAATTGTCGGCAGGTCATTTTCTGACCACATGACAAATCTTGAACAAGTTTTAGCTCGTTTTCAGGCAGCCAATCTCAAACTCAAACCAAGCAAATGTCACTTCCTCCAAACGACAGTTTCCTTCCTGGGACATGTCGTCAGTAAAGATGGAGTCCTCCCTGACCCATCTAACACTGACCGGGTTCATACATGGCCCCGTCCACGCAATCCCACAGAGGTTCGATCATTTCTTGGCCTCTGTTCTTATTATCGGCGTTTCGTTAAAAACTTCGCCCATATTGCCACACCTCTCCACCGCCTCACTCAAAAAGGTGTTCCATATAATTGGGATCACGAGTGTGACAATGCATTTACCTCCCTCCGTGATGCATTAACCCATCCACCCATTATGGCATACCCAGACGGTACAAAGCCGTTCATTCTTTTCACTGATGCTTCCAACTGTGCTGTAGGTTCGGTATTGTCCCAAGTTCAAAAGGGACGTGAACGAGTAATTGCATATGCAAGTCATGTTCTTACTGCCGCAGAGAGGCGATGGTCCACTTATGATCGTGAACTGTGGGCCATTGTGTGGTCGATCCGCCATTTTCGCCACTATCTGGCATGCTCAACATTCACTATCGTGACCGACCATAAACCCCTAGTTGGTTTGCGGAAACTAACAGTCGATAATGACCGCACTGGCCGTCGGTGCCGTTGGGCTCTTGAACTTGACCCCTATGACTGGCTCATCATCCATCGTGATGGTGCCCGCCATGCCAATGCAGATGCTCTTTCCCGTCGACCCCCAATTGTTGACAAGCTTGGCACACAGGATAAATCAATTTCCAGTTGCCCCACCCCTCAACTCACCATACCACCCCCAATCACAAAAACCGCCCCAGAACATGCCTCGTTATGTGCAGCGGTGCAGGCTCCTTCCCAATCCTTGCCCCCATCCCCCCCACTCTAACCATCAACCGATCGCAATCTCATGGTACTTCCGATAATGATAGGGGTTGCTTTAACCTTTCAGACATGGGATATGATTTACGTCATGCACAACAATTGGACCCTAATATTCAACAAGTCATAACTTGGGTCACACTTGGCGACCGCCTATCCCGTGCTCGATTATGTCAGCACTCTCGTGCTATCCGAAGGTTGTGCTTAGACTTTCATAAACTATCCATGATTGATAATGTCCTGTGCCGCCAATCACGACCATCTTTCGGTAACCCACGGGTAGACCAAGTTATCATCCCACTTTCATTACAGTCGCATGTTTTATCACTTCTTCATGGTGATCCACTTACTGGCCATTTTAGTGCTGACAAAACGTTTCAGCGTTCTGTCCAGATGTGTTATTGGCCATATATCCGCCGTGATATAGACAATTACTGCAAGACGTGCCGTCCTTGTGAATCCCGTCGTAACCCTACCCCGCAAAATAAGGCCCCAATGCAGATATTTAACTCTAGTCGCCCCTTTCAACGTGTCTTCGCCGATATCACAGAACTCCCAACAACAACCAAAACCAATCGTTACATTCTTGTTGTAATGGATCAGTTCACAAAATATGTCAACCTGTACCCCCTACCAGATCAGACTGCCAAATCCGTTGCTCAGTGTATTTTTCACCATTACATTTCTGAACATGGCATACCCGAGGTACTTCATACTGACCAGGGACGCCAATTCGAGAGTAACTTAGTACAGGAATTATGCCGACTCCTTGGCATAAAGAAAACTCGCACATCCCCGTACCATCCACAGTCTGATGGCCAAGTTGAACGATTCAACAGAAATTTAAAGGAGCAACTTGCCAAATATTTAGCCACCCCAACTAGTGCTGAATGGGATGATTATCTGCCGCAAGTTCAAATGGCCTACAATTCAACTACCCATTCCTCTACTGGGTATTCTCCATTTTATTTGGCTAGAGGTAGAGAACCCCGACTGCCCGCCCAAGTCCTCATTTCACCACCATCCCAACATAGCTTTGCATCCCCGGAATCGTATGTTACTTCTCTGAAAGCTCGCCTTGCTGCTGCATTTGCTTTTGCTACAGATCGTCAGAACCTCGCAAGTTCATCGCAGAAATATCACTACGATACCAAGTCAAAGTTTGCACAGTTCGCACCTGGACAATTTGTGTGGCGAAATGATCCCGCGAAGTCACGAATCAAACTTTCCCCCACTGGAAAGGCCCCTTTAAAGTGCTAGCGGCCCACCCATCCGCACAAGGCCAGCCTGTCACCTATATTGTAGATATTCATGACCCAAAATCAAAGCCTCAATGTGTGCATTACAATCGGTTGAAACCTTTCATTTCCCCTATTGATCATCAACTTGGATTATTGCCTGCTCCCCAACGGCAAGCTAACTTACCGTCCGCTTACAGTGCACTTTCTGGTTCCCTCCCCTTTGCCTCGCTGCCACTCTTATCCATCCACCCAACCCTTCAGCTCAATCATCTTCCCTGTCTGTTCCCATACCGGTGAGCCCTCCTCCTCCCCCATCTGTTCCCATGATAGTGAGCCCTCCACCACCTGCCCCTGTACTTCTCCGTCCAACCCCCCTCTACAAGTCCCCAATTCCCAGTTCCGTGCAGCGCACGCGTAGTGGTAGAGTTGTGACACGACCAAACCGTTTGGGATTTTGTACTTAGTATTGCCATGTGTTTTACTTCAATGGATTTAGGTAAACTCTAGACTACATGTATATCGTGTTAGCAATTATTTGTTTCTTCATGGTGCCCTGTAGTTTATCCTTGGTTACAGTTGATTATAATTCCTATTTCCTTAAAGCTCATCTAAGCTGACGTTGGTGTTCTCCACATAGTGTTTACCCTATTTTTGTTTATATATATTTTTGGGGTTAGTTCACATATCTACTTTTATACCACTTTGATAATCCCCGTAGAGTTTGGGTCCTGTGCTCTTTTTAGGTGCATGTGGGTTCAATGTGTCTTTTTATATATAACTGTAGTATATACTTTCAGGTTCAGCTCGGATTAATATTCACGTGTTGTTTACTAGGCTACAGTTGATACATGTAATATATTGTTGTACAACACACTCATTTTAGTTAAATCCTTTGCTCTTTCTATTATCAAGTCCTTGGTATTATTGGTTTTACCAGTACAATTATTTCTTCCTGTGCTTTTATTTTAAGTCTTCTAATTTGAAAATGAGGACATTTTCTTCCCCCAGATGGAAGTAATGTAAGCGTGTATTTTTATTGTGCCCATTACTTACCCTCAATTTCCAGGTCATGAATATCAGCGGCTTGGACGCGGACCGGCCGTGCTGTCCCAAAATAATACATTTTCAACTCATGAATATCATCGTCCTGGAAGCGGACAGGCCGTGCCGACAAGACCAATGCACCATGCTCGTTGGATGTGCCTGCCGACCCTCATGCACAATATGACAATCGCGCGCTATTATTAACAACATGTTTTAAACGTTATAGTCGACCAATTCGGCGACTTTGACATTACACATCTATCCCTTTTCCTACAGAGGCCTTCAACTGCCCGACCTGGCTTGTATTTTAAGGCGAATGATAGGCCTCACTATGAAATAATACCCCATATTATTAAATATACCAGTAACTAAACACATTCCCGAATTTACATATACCCGTCCCGGCCCGTAAGTGCCCGTAAACTTGTTCCCGTCCCGTCTTCCCGTAAATAAACACATTCCCTGTCCCGTCTTCCCGTAAATAAACACATTCCCCGTCCTGTCTTCCCGTAAATAAACACATTCATGTCCCGTCTTCCCGTCCCGTCTTCCCGTCCCGTCTTCCCGTCCCGTCTTCCCGTCCTGTCTTCCCGTCTGATAACGAATAAAATGTAATTTTATGCAATCACGATCGCTGCAAAAGATTTTCGCAACTGTTAAATTGTCCCCTGTCACTGCTATACTCTGACGCCCACTTATGATTACTTTAATAAAACTATGGAAATGAACCGGAGCTTACAGTGCGTTTCTGCGTGAAACTTTTGTCAGTCGATAAAGAACACCATTTCTAGAATACATATGTTTTAGTCATGTAATCAACTAAGTCTTAATAATCACACATGGAAATGGAGAAAATTGCTTTAGCTACATTTATTGCATCCACCCTCACTTTGCTTTTTTGCCCTGCAAAAGTAAAACCTTTGTTCACCACCTGCGTTCCTCAGCGGATCCGCCGGTCAGCGAGTCCGCGGAGCCGCCGGTATTTAAATAAGCTGGACCTCACAGCAGCCGACCGGTCTCTCCGCGGAGCCGCTGGAATATTCATGTTTATTGACATGTAAATGAACCGTTCTGGTCGCGGACCTGCCCGGTTGCTACGGGTCCTTTTGTTATCAACAGATTAAAAAGTCCGCGGAATTCCGCGGAAAGGCTGCGGCCTGGAACAGCTTGGAGGTTTTGACAAGACGCCTAAACCAATATAGACAGTTTGATTAAGTGTACATTTTGACAAACCAGTTAAAAGCACTAAAACCATGACATGCGGATTAGAAATACCACTTACTGCACTGCAGGGGACAAAGATTAATAACCAAAACGCAATGGGGGTAAACAATCGGACACCTTTGTCTCCCATTTTTAATTGGATTTCTTGATTAGTAAAAAGTGGACCAGTAAAAAGTCCACTTTTTGTTCATTATTAGTCTGTGTTTGTTCAATTCCTTTTTAAATACATAATGTTTTTAAATTGTTGATTTTCTAAATGATCTTTCTTGGTCAGACCTCCTTTACAATTGTACATATTTCATTCAAATTAGTTTGTTTGAATCCAGATGAAACTACACGTGCATGTTAACAGTTATCCAAAGGTTCATATAACATTGCTGTCATGACATCTTTAGGTGTTGAGTTACATTTATGGAAGTTTAAGTTATAAAAGAAATTACCCGTAAACTACCAGCGCTATTGTGGAAATTGAGAGCTCTGAGAAGAACTAATGGCAAATCATTTTATGTATTTGTGCCAGGCTCATTATGTAATAAATAAAGTGTCAGAGTTAGGTCCTGATCCTGTCTTGTCCCAAAAGGGAAGTCACAATTTGCAAGGAAAAATAAAATATCATTCTAACATCAATGAATATTTTTTTTTGATACCTTTTGCATTGGATTTTGACATCATCCACCAGAAGCATTATTTCTGGGCAGTAATGCTGATGGATTTACAATGTTAATGGGATTGGGCCATGCTTAAATCTTTGATAAACTCAACAACTAAAATCGGCTCAATGGGAAAGGGCGCTATTTAAATCTTGGATAAGCTCAACAGCTTCGAACCATTCCAATGGGAATGGCCCTGCTTAAATATTGGATAAGCTCAACAACTATAAACCATCCTAATGGGATAAGGCCCTGCTTACATCATGCATGAGCTCAACAACTATAAACATCCTAATGGGAAAAGGCCCTGCTTAAATCTTGGATAAGCTCAACAACTATGAACTATCCCAGTGGGAAAGGCTCTGCCTAAATCTTGGATAAGCTCAACAACTATAAACCATCACACAACTTTAAATCTGGGGTGGCGCTTGGGGGGGGGGGGGGGGGGTAGGGGGACAGTTATTCTCCGTTCTTCACCACAATCCAAATTTACAAAAACATCCATCTTTTTATCAGAGCCGCAGATGCCATTCAACAAAAATCTCTTGAGGGCTTTATTAGAATCAGTAAAATTATCCTCAATAAAAATCTTCCTCTTAGCTGGAAAGCAGGATACTGTCTTCTGAAAAACTATTTAGGACAGCATAAAGTTTCATTTAAATATCGCTAAAAACATCCCTTATTCATCAGTTTATACCCGAATTGTTTTATTGATGACAACAAACTACAATTTTCACAAGTTCATACATTTAGCGTAAACATATTCAATAAATTCTGTGGTGGTAAATTCTTGAGCAATCTTATAAAGAGAATTATCTATTTTTGGATACACTCACTCACAGTTTGTTAAATCATTCACAATAGCAATAAGAAAATGACAGCGTTTGTCAGAAGGATCAATTTAACAAACAGTCAATTATTAGATGTCCTTCTCCAAGGTAGAAGTTTGTGTACATAAGGCTGGTCTTTTGTTGTTTGGTTCTTTGTGTTTTTGAGTACTGTTTCCATGGTAAACAGAAACAAACCTGTCATCATTTTTCTATGCCACAAATTTACCTCTACATGTCTGATATAGACAATATTATTCAAACAAAAAAGAGGTGTTTTTTAAAACCTGGTAGTCTGTAGTCCAAGTAGTTTTGATAAATAGTTAAAAAGCACAAAAACCATGACCTGCTGATTGAGAAAATCACACACTTTGGGTGAGTGGAAAGGAACACAGATTAATGACCAGTCATATCAAATGCAATATAGTACAGGTATATACATGAAAGCATACAGATATCACAGTTTTCAAATTTTAATCAGATTTTGTATTTATTTGCACTCAAAAATCAAAATTTTCAGCAGCGCAGTCTACCTTAACAATGATGGCATCATAATGTAAGGGCGCCATCTAGCGACGGTTTTCAATGTTATACTTGCCAATGTCAGAATGGCACAAAAATACATCAAGTTGTAGCTAATGACATTTCTTAGTCAACAAAACAAGTTACCAAGATCATCATAATGATGTCATCAGACATGGAATGAAAGTCATTTGAAGCTATTTATGTTAAATTAAAATATCCTAATTTCCTTATGATAAATAATCTTTGTGTGTGCCAGGTATTATTTGTTTACCCATTTGTCATTTCAGATCTGACCCCATTTGACTTTTTCTCTCCAGAACCACATGACATAAAGTAATAATCTTGGTGTCATCATGTAGCTTATTATTCATGTGATATTCTGTACACAGATCTGACCCCATTTGACCTTTACTTATCCTCCAAACCAGAAGTATACTTTATAACAATCACAAATTCCTATTTCTTGAATCATGTGGCTTAAATTTAAATTTGTTATGCAATCTTGAAATTCACAGACCATGTGGCATTTCATCATAAAGATATGACCCTGGTTGACCTTTGGTCTAAACAGGAAGTTCAAACACAGACAATAACAAATTTAATCTCGTGAATCACATGACATGAGCTAACCCAGTGGGCACACAACGTTATTTCAACGTTGAATTTTGGTTGATATGGCGTCACAACGTCGAAATACCATAAAACAACGTTATTTCAACGTCACATTTACGATGTTTGTTTTAAGTTGTAGTTTGACGTTGTGTAAACGTTGGAAAAGTGTTGAAATAACGTCGCGATTATAACAACCAAAAAACAATGTTGATCCAACGTCAATTTGGCAACGTAGTTTCAACGTATACTAATTAACGTTGATGCAATGTTGGATAAAGGTTGTTATTGCGTCGCGATAATACAACCTAAAATTGATGTTGATCCAACGTCATTCTGGTAACGTTTTTTCCACGTAACGATTTTGACGTATGTACAATGTTGGATAAAGGTTGTTATTGCGTCGCGATAATAACAACCTAAAATCAATGTTGATCCAACGTCATTCTGGGAACGTTTTTTCCACGTAATGATTTTTACGTATGTACAATGTTGGATAAAGGTTGTTATTGCGTCGCGATAATAACAACCTAAAATCAATGTTGATCCAACGTCTTTCTGGTAACGTTGTTTCAATGTAACGTTTTTGGCCTATGTGCAATGTTGGATAAAGGTAGTTTTTGCGTCGCGATAATAACAACCTAAAATCAATGTTGACCCAACGTCATTCTGGTAACGTTTTTTCAATGTAATGTTTTTGGCCTATGTGCAATGTTGGATAAAGGTTGTTATTGCGTCGCGATAATAATAACCTAAAATCAATGTTGATCTAACGTCATTCTGGGAACGTTTTTTCCACGTATAATTTTTACGTATGAACAATGTTGGATAAAGGTTGTTATTGCGTCGCGATAATAACAACCTTAAATCAATTTTGATCCAATGTCAGTTGGGTAACGTCATTTCAACGTATACTTTTAAAAGTTAATGCAATGTTGGATTAAGGTTATTGTTGCGTCGCGATAATAACAACCTAAAATCAATGTTGATCCAACATTATTCTGGTAACGTTGTTTCATTGTGAACGTTTTTGACGTATGTACAAAGGTTATTGTTGCGTCGCGATAATAACAACCTAAAAACAATGTTGATCCAACATTATTCTGGTAACGTTGTTTCATTGTGAACGTTTTTGACGTATGTACAATGTTGTAAAAAGGTTTTGTTTGCGTTGCGATAATAATAACCTAAAATTGATGTTGATCCAACGTCAGTCTGGTAATTTTTTGTTTTTACGTAACAATATTGAAGTATGTACAATGTTGGTTAAAGGTTGTAATTGCGTTGCGATAATAACAACCTAAAATCAATGTTGATCCAACATTATAATTGGTAACATTGTTTCAATGTAACGTTTTTGACGTATGTACAATGTTGGATAAAAGTTGCAGTTGCTTTTTTTATCTAGATTTGAGCTAAACCAAACACTCTTACATTGAATTTAGCATACTTAATTATGGTGAACACTTAAATTTATAAAATCCTTCCTCTATGGTAAAATATTGAACAATTATGTCCGGTCAGACTATCAGTCAGTAACATACTAATATTATTATTACCAGCCATCTATTGCCTCGTTTTAACCATTTTCCATCAAGAAAATTACCAAGAAGATCACAAGAAATAATTATAGACACATGAGGGGCGAGGATTCCAAGAAATAGCCCAGATAACATTGATTGAAATCACCGCAAAGTAAAAGGCATTATTCGTGGTCCAAATAATAATGTAATATTTCCATTAGTACCAGAGCATACAGAAATGCAAGGACGGTCAGATGTTGAAAAAGGTCACCTATTCTACAATGGGATCGATATAGGCCTAAAGCCAGCCCTAAAAATGTTGAAGTTGGCTTCCTCTAGGCTTTTAGTTCACGACTGCACTTGAGGTCGCCCCAACCATTAAAATATTCACATTTTTGTTGCTATTTGTTTTTTTAACAATTACAAAATATCTAAATGTTTTTTCACTCAAGGTTCAGACAGGTGATTGAAACCTCAAACCAAATGTATACTTCTAAGTTGCCCTTCACAGTTTGGTTTTGAGCGTATGTTGACAAGGTGTTAAAAATTAACAATTTGTGGGTAATTGTTTCTAGTTTTTTTGTATGGAAAAACATTTTTTACACCGAGTTCGAATCAGGTAGATAATGCGACATCTCAAACTCAATTTTGTACAATTCCTGTGTTGCATTAATATTTGGCAAGTAAAAAGCTTAACATTTCTACTAGGTTTTCGTGCACAACATGTTGACAAGAAGTTAAAATTTAACATTTTGGGGGATAATTATTTGTGTATGGAAAAGTTGTTTTTATACTAAGTTCAGGTAACTGATGCGACATCTCAAACCTAATTTTATATCATTCCTATGTTGCATTAACATTTGGCAAGCAAAAAGCTATACATTCCTTTTGGGTATGAGCGCCTTTTGACAAGATGCTAAAATTGAGCCAACGTTGAGACAACGTTGGGACAACGTTGAAACTTATGCAAATTTGTGGGCGGGACTTAGAAGTGTATGACTTTTTCTGACAATATCAAAACAATTTTGGTTGAATTTAGGAATTTCCCAGGCAAGTTTTTGTACTTTTTTTTGTAATTCGTTTGTAAGAAAATATGTACATCAAAAGTACAAAGAAACATTTGTCATTCCAAGATGTGAATTAAAAATTAAATAGTTTTATTTTAAAAAGGTGTTATAACCATGACTGGAAATTCTGTAGATCCTGGACTATATAAATACAAGACATGCAGTGGAGAAGGATGTATAGGCCTGTATAAGTTGTAGTTATAGTGTAGAATGTATTTAGTTATCGGTATCATATCTTACATGTATATACCTTATAAGTATAATAAGCATATACTAATTACTTGAATTAAATATAATGGGCATTAACTACATAACAAGAAAGTTCAACTCGAAGACATTGTTTTAGATTAACTGTACGTTGGCCCAACGTTGGACCAACGTTGGGGCAATGTTGAGCCAACATAATTACAGATTATTCAACATTATTTCAACGTAGAAATTTGACGTAAAAACAACGTATACATGCCGACATTGAAACAACGTAGTGAGTTTAACGTTGTATCTACGTCAGCATTTCAACGTTATTTCAATTTGCAAATTCAATCATTATTCAACATTATTTCAACGTAGAAATTTGACGTTAAAACAACGTATACATGCCGACATTGAAACAACGTAGTGAGTTTAACGTTGTATCTACGTCAGTACTTCTACGTTAATTCAATTTGCAAATACAATCATCATTCAACGTTACTCCAACGTCGGCATATGACGTTGCTTCAACGTTAATTCAACGTATTTTGCCCACTGGGAATATTCTTTGTGTCATTGTGTAGCTTATTATGTGATCTGTACACAAATCTGATTTCATTTGAACTTTCTTTCCAGTCCAAACTGGAAGTTTGAATTATAAAGTAAAACATTTCAATCTTCTGAACTGTGTAGCTAAATTCAATTTTGTTTTGCAATCTTGAAGTACACAGTCCATGTGGCATTTCATAAAGATGTGACCCTTTTTTGAGGCTGTTTGATGTGTACAGTATGTCTTTACATATGAGGACTCTTTGCCTCTATTGTTTGCAAAGAAACCTCAATAAAGGTCCATGTTCTGAGAAACAGACAGGTGGCATAAGTCTGCATAATCCAGACTAACCAAAATATAGACTACCTTTCTAACTCACCAAATCAAAAGAACTTTAACCCTTCTACTGTCTGACCATTCAATATCATTCACTGTGGTTTTGAATGGTAGATAAACTATGCCAGCCTGCAATGTAATATCATGTGGTAAATGCATCTACACAGTACACACATGTTATGTGCACAGTTCAGGGTTCTGCCCACGGTGGTCGGTGCCGGAAAACCCGACCGGCACTCATGATTCCCCGACCGGCACTCGCAGAATTTTTTCTTTTTCCGACCACCACACATTTTCCCTTTTTTTTGCCCATTTCCTTCAAAATATTTTGAACAACGTGTAAAACAAATTATTTACCAGTAAACAGTTTTATCCAAAGTTTCGAGTAGCCTACTTCTTTGGTTTGAGTCTATTTTAATGATCCAGGATCGAGCATTCCTCCCGCCTGTACGATGTACAATATATCCAACGCACGAAACCCGCATTGATTTTGCAATGGTTTCCAGTCACGCTGATTATAGCTTTACGCTTGGAATAACATGATACCAGTTTCATCATGTTGCGAACCCTATTCTACAGCGTTTTATACAACGGAAATGAACTGCAGAGTAAGCACCATGCTATGGATGCTGTAAATTGTTTTACCATGGCGGTAAAGGCGTGCGCGCACTGAGGGCCTACACACAGCTGCAGGGCGCACGTGTGTAACCACTCCGTGCACGATCGAAAGGAAATTGACTTGACTGTACTAGGAAAAAAATATTTCCGGCACTAAACAAATCCTGGGCAGAACCCTGACAGTTGTGCCATCATACACAACCAGTGCAGTTGAATGGTTTCAAATGATTGGTCAACTCACTGGAAAATGTTACCAAGAGTAGGAGGGTTAAAATGCAACATATCTACTAGTATATAGAAGGATGCATTCAAACTTTTTATATAAGATGACAACTGTATTTACATACAGAACATTTCATATAAAATAAATATATATCAGTGGTATGCTGAAAAAACAAAATAGTGAAATACTAATCCTATTTGTAAAGAAACAATTGAGGATTAATTTTAAGAATGTTGGTTTCTTTTAGTTTGCAACACAGTTTTTGACAGATTATTACTAATGTACGAGTAGAGGTATAATGTATTGTTAACATTAGTCATTGAATCCTTGGACATATTAAAAGTGAAGTGATGGTACAGTTTTCTTGCATACTACAAGCTGTGGCCCAGAGCATGGTACATCATTCCATCCATTTCGGCTTGTTGCATACTTAGCACAGTCTTCAACTATACCCAGATGATTGTTAGGCTCTTTGTCAGCCCAGTCTCTGTAGTAGATGGCAGTTTCTCCCTCCTTGCACTCCCATACCCCTTTGATCAAATAGAAAGAGACATACAAGTTTGGCTGATCATTTCTCATATTGATCACATTCTCCTTTTAAATGATGTGTGTCTAACTTTGGGTAAATTGTTTGAATCTAACCTGTCATATTTAAAAAAACAGCTATGAAAAGGATAAAGTCTTTGTTACTCACCTTGCTTTACCTGATCATTGCAATCAATCCACAAATCCCCACCATGAGTGATACTAAGTAGTAGCTGAGTATCTTCATTAGAACTGGGTGTGGCCATAACCCCGCCCATCTTGGAACACTCATCATGAGCTTGAAACCATGTTAGTCTCTCCTTAGTGGCTTTGAAGCATTTATCCTTCCATTGGATCCAATCAGGAGGGCATGTTCCTACTCCAATGGATGCCACGCATACCTCATCATTAGCAATACAGCATCCAGTCATTAGGGAGAGAAGTAAAATCTTTACTAAAGTAAATTGCATTGCGGCCATAGTGTTAGCTTCAAGTCAATCTTCTTAATATCTGATTTAGCTTTTTACATACAATTGTCTTCCATCAATGCATTTAGGCCGTAGTGGCAGTCAGAAAATATCTCAAGTCAATCTTCTATTGGTTTTCTCTCCCAACATTTCCCAACTACATGTCCATCTATTTTTTAGATACGCCTACTGATTTGTTTTCTTATTTGCAATAGCAATGAGCAAATTACAGCGTTTGTTTGAAGGGTCAATTTTTCAAACAGTTAATAATTAGGTGTCCTTTTCCAAGGTAGAAGTTTGTGTACAAAAGGCTGGTCTTTTGTTGTTTGGTTCTTTGTGTTTTTGAGTACTGTTTCCATCGTAAACAGAAACAAACCTGTCATTATTCTTCTATGCCACAAATTTACCTCTACATGTCTGATATAGACAATATTATTCAAACAAAAAGGAGTTGTTTTTTAAAACCTAGTAGTCTGTAGTCCAAGTAGTTTTGATAAATAGTTAAAAGCACAAAAACCATGACCTGCTGATTGAGAAAATCACACACTTTGGGTGAGTCGAAAGGAACACAGATTTATGACCAGTCATATCAAATGCAATATAGTACAGGTATATACATGAAAGCATACAGATATCACAGTTTTCAAATTTTAATCAGATTTTGTATTTATTTGCACTCAAAAATCAAAATTTTCAGCAGCGCAGTCTACCTTAACAATGATGGCATCATAATGTAAGGGCGCCATCTAGCGACGGTTTTCAATGTTATACTTGCCAATGTCAGAATGGCACAAAAATACATCAAGTTGTAGCTAATGACATTTCTTAGTCAACAAAACAAGTTACCAAGATCATCATAATGATGTCATCAGACATGGAATGAAAGTCATTTGAAGCTATTTATGTTAAATTAAAATATCCTAATTTCCTTATGATAAATAATCTTTGTGTGTGCCAGGTATTATTTGTTTACCCATTTGTCATTTCAGATCTGACCCCATTTGACTTTTTCTCTCCAGAACCACATGACATAAAGTAATAATCTTGGTGTCATCATGTAGCTTATTATTCATGTGATATTCTGTGCAAAGATCTGACCCCATTTGACCTTTCCTTATCCTCCAAACCAGAAGTATACTTTATAACAATCACAAATTCCTATTTCTTGAATCATGTGGCTTAAATTTAAATTTGTTATGCAATCTTGAAATTCACAGACCATGTGGCATTTCATCATAAAGATATGACCCTGGTTGACCTTTGGTCTAAACAGGAAGTTCAAACAAGAATTAATGAAAGCAATTTTGATTCGGGTTTATCTAAATAAACGAGTTGACCCACCTGATGATAACATAAATCATTATACTCAATTGATAACTTTGTGATCTTGTCAAGATCATGTTACCGAAACTGCTGGGTATTTGTTCATGATTACAATTTAGCTGTAGTTTTTGTATATTTCTTTCTTTGAGATCTTACTTTAATTGCGATGTGGATGAAACAAAGAAAATTATCTAAAGTTGTCTATCTTACAGTGACATCTTGATGAAGTCAAATTACATTCATTTAAAGTTTCACAAAATTACAACTCCTTAACTACACAATTGATTTTTCACAATCCTATTTTTGTCTGCACGTAAATGCAACATTTATATAGTTGACATTACTTTGAAACATCCGATATACTACAACCATCTTATTAAGATGTACCAAAAGGATAAACTCATGATGACCTCGTTTGTGTCAAATTATACTAATTCAAAGTTTAGCATTTCTAACAATCGTAGCACCGGAACTACACAGTGGATTTTGACAGCATAGAAATCATCAGAATTATCTTTAAAAAAATTGAAAATAAAGTTGCAGTGACTTTAGTTTGACCTTTACTTTAGGTCTAAACTGGAACTTGTAGTGATACAATATTCCCTTCCCATGCCCCCTTTTGGGCTCTGTAGGTACTACCTAATACACAAGAGAAGTTTTTATATTTTTTCAAAAGATGGTAACAATGTTTGACCATTGAACTCTTCAAATAAAATGTTGACATCATCAATCGATAGTAGCAGCTGTCTCGGTAGACAGCTAAAAATGCAATATGGTAATACAATTGGGGTTAATATTTACAATTGTTTAAGCTTAAAATACCGGTAAATCTTAGCCCAGATGAGGAATTAGCACCAGTACAATGACTATGTACAGATGGCGTCATCAAGTGTCAAATTGCAGCGATGTAAACTTGTTTTGTCTTTAAGATTTCACCAATCATGGTAATTTTTGTAAACTACCAACAACAATTCTGGAGCCTTGAGCAAATTTGTGGTTTATAACTTATAACTAGATGTTACAATACAATGTTGTACTAATGTTACAATACAAACACTGAAACACCTGGGTACATGTATGTATTCACAATCCAATTGAGTTCTCATGCAAATATAAACGAGATAAAAGTATAAATATGATGTGAACTCATTCAAATGGTATACATTTCTCTTTTCAACTACTAACATAAATAACTCTGGGTTGAATGAAGAAATATTGACAAGAGCGGGATTTGAACCAACGACTTCCGGATTAATGTGCCACAGTGCTCTACCTACTGAGCCATCTAGCCCTATGGTAGCGATCTCCCTATTTTGTCAATATCTTTGTTCAGGGGTGCCAGTCAGAAGCCACACAACCGTTAACTGAATACTTCTCAAATTTGCTCAAGGAGTGGAAATTCCAGCACAATAATAGTTAAGTTATTCAATTTGCTGATTTACAATGTCTGTAATTCTTTTTTTGTTAATACAAAATTATGACATGTTATAAATCATTGTTAGCAGACTGTTTCCCTCTTTCCAATGACTTGAAACATTTTGTGATTACACCATTCACTTAGAAACAATTCTTTCTATAACTGTGCTTGGATGAAAATGGATCACTGTGTCATCGGAGGAATTAAACACTTAATAAAATCGTCTTTTCCACAGACCTCATCAAGTGGAACATGCACACAGGATTTTATTTCTTATTGTCATTGTATTCATTGAAAACTATCTTTCTGTGTGTTCAATCTGAGGGTACTTTGTGATTGATGTTACATAATTTACAATAATGTTTACTTAGGAGCAATTCATAAATCACAAATGTCTGTCAAAACTTGATGTAATGTTTTATTTATCTGTATTTTTATTTAATTGATATTCACATTTGGTTACTTCATCATCATCATTCGGCAAAGACTTGCGTCCGTGGCTACTTGTGGATTGTTAATTTTATCTGTTCTTGAGAATGAACTTTTAATTAACTTTTCAGCTATTTGAAGTGTACAGTATTGTCTTTATTTATGAGGACTTTTCACCTCCACTGTGTGCAAAGAAACCTCAATGAAGATATGCTTTGAGAAATGGACAAGTGGCTCAAGTCTGCATAATCCACACTAACCAAAATATAGACTGCCTTTCCACACTCACCCAATCAAAAGAACTTTAAAACACAATGTAAAATTAATTTGTCTACTAGTTTATAGCAGTATGCAATCAATTTTTGTACGCAATGACAACTTTATGCTAACAATTAATTTTAAGAATGTTGGTTTCCTTTATTTTGCAACACTGTTTTGACAGATTATTACTAATGTATGAGTAGAGGTAATGGTAATATTAGTCATGAATCCTAGACATGTTAGAAGTGAAGAGATGGTACAGGTTTCTTGCAGACTGCAAGCTCCTGCACAGACTCGCACCGTACATCATTCCAGCCACTCCGGCCTGTTGCATACTTGACACAGTCTTCAATTTGACCCCCAAAACTGTTAGGCTCTTTGTCAGCCCAGTCTCTGTAGTAGATGGCAGTTTCTCCCTCCTTGCACTCCCATACCCCTTTGATCAAATAGAAAGAGACATACAAGTTTGGCTGATCATTGGGTCTAACTTTGGGTAATTGTTTGAATCTAACCTGTTGGATCTACTGTGTCAGCTATGGGAAGCATAAAGGTTTTGTTACTCACCTTGCTCTACAAGATCATTGCAATCAATCCACAAATCCACACCATGAGTGATACTAAGTAGTCGCTGAGTATCTTCAGTAGAATTGGGTGTGGCCATAACCCCGCCCATCTTGGAACACTCATCATGAGCTTGAAACCATGTTAGTCTCTCCTTAGTGGCTTTGAAGCATTTATCCTTCCATTGGATCCAATCAGGAGGGCATGTTCCTACTCCAATGGATGCCATGCATACCTCATCATTAGCAATACAGCAGCCAGTCATTAGGTACATGTAGATGAGTAAAGTGCGTATCAAGATGTTCTGAAGCTTGGCCATTGTTAGTTTAATATTGTCCACTACCTGCTGATTGAGTTTCCAAACTGAAAGTGCTTTGTGAATCAGTGCATATCATATAACATACCAGTTTTCAATATACTACTATATGTACCATCCTTAATCCTTATCGAGTTCATAACGATTTCTGTAACAAAGGGTTAGATTATACCAGAAACTTGAGCTTGGTTTAAATGCTTTTGTCTGTTGTTGCCATGGTTTTGATGTCTACGTGGACAAACTGTTTTTTTTTAATTTAAGCTTGTTGGTTTCCCTTCCCCCCCCCCCCCCCCCCCCCCGATTTGTGCAAAAAAGGAATAAAGACATTTAAGATAACCCCATCCAAGGTTGAAATGTCTTGGGAGTGGAACATTGTTACAAAACAACTCACATAAAAATCAGGAAATGACCAAGCAAACATGCCATTTCTGTAAACTTGTTGTTTTAATATTTAAAACAATGACTCGCCATACACATAACCAACATACAGAAAGAAAACAAGAAAATTCCTTAGATTTTGTCATGGAAATAGACAACGAATAAAGTATAAATGTGATGTGAGTTTATTCAAATGGCGCATACTTTTCTCTTTCCAAGTTCATGAATAATACCGTCACTAATTTGCTCTAGGAGTGTCAATTCCAGCACAAAAATAGTTCAGTTATTCAATTTCCAGATGTGCATTGTGTATTGTTTATTTTTTTGTTCATAGAGATTAAGGGTGCGTTCGATTAGCTTCCCCGGGTCGACCCAGGTCTTCCCCCGGTGCGTTCGAATAGCTTTGACGTCATTCGCGGGGCTCACCCGGGTCAGCCCCAAGTGCCCTGCTTGTGGAGCGGGTCACTTGGGGCTGCCCCTGGTTCATGACGTCACGGCGAAAAACTTTCTCAATGGCCACCATTTTGTTTGTAATTCAGCGGGACATTTTAGGAAGTTTGACACACATTTTCGCCATTACAACAGCGTTTTTGTGAGCAATAATTATTTTTTATTCAAAGCCGGGTACCTTTGTATCACTGTGGGGTTGTACAAATTGTTTAATGTTGCAGTTTTACCTTGAGAATAATTATTTTACGTAGTTCCGGTCGGCTGTCCCAAGATGCATCGGTGTGAATGCTGGGGGAAGTTGGCGTTCGATTAGCTCATGGTTAGGGGCTCACCCGGATGAGCAGACCGGGGTCGACCCGGGGAAGCTAATCGAACGCACCCATAGACAAGTTTTCTTGAGAATGAACTTTAACAATGGACTTATCTACCAAGTATATGCAGTATGATCTTTGCATATGAAGACTGTCTACCTCCATTCGAGAGAATCAGACCTTACCTGATACAAAAAACATGTATTGTTGCGCATAGAGGCTCCTGCATTATGCGCTACATACATGTAAATGTCATCTGGTACTATTATTTTGTGCACATTTTATATATACCCCTGAGATGACTGAGTGCAAAGTAACCTCAATACAGGTCCATGCTTTGAGAGACAGACAAGTGACTCAAGTCTGCATAATCCATACTAACCAGAATATAGACTGCCTTTCCACTCACCCAATCAAAAGAAATTTAAAACACAACATAAATTTGATTTATCTCTAAGCTTGTAATCCCTCCCCCCGCCAAAAACCCCCCCCCCAAAACCCCCCCCCCCAAAAAAAACACACAAAAAACACCCAAAAAACACACAAAAAACACCCAAAAAAACAACAGCAACACAAGCATATTTCTCCTTTTTTTGTAATACATAGTATGTTCATGAAACAAGACTTTAAGATATTATCATGTTTTCCCCACTTCATCAAAATAAAAAATAAATCACAAGAACCATCTCTGCCCGTATGACACAGGTAACCATTTACCCCTGGGTGAAAAGAAGCAATTGCAGTTAAGTGTCAAGCTCAACAACACAAGTGTCATGACCGGGATTCGAACCCACATCCTTACAACCCGGCATTTATATCAGTTGAGTGTAGAGGCTTAAACATGACCGACAGTGAAGGACCAGGTTGCCATCATCATTGTTTATCTTACACCCCCTTTCCCTCGCAGCGAATTTTTTTTCAGGCTCTGAAGGAAAGAGTCACTGGCATCCCTGACTGTGTTTTCACATGAACTTCGAGTCGAATCAATCCACGTTTTAAACGATTCATGCATGAATCATTTCTCATATTCAGATGCTTTTATTGATTACTAATCAACTGGTGCATTTTCGAACTGCTATTTCCAAGGATAAGGGAACCATTCATATCCTCTAGTTCTCAATAAACACACCATCCAACACACCTGAAAAATTTATAAAATTGAATGGTCAGATTTTAATGAGAAAAATGAAAAATGGCTTATGAGGTTTATACATTTTCCTAATAGCTTTGTTTTCAATTGCTGCAATTAGAACAAGCAATGCTTATTTGGGGGTCTTTCATGGCCATTTCCATGACTTTGACAAAAATATTGCTCTTTGGAATTGGTACTGGTTTAAACTTTATAATCAATGAGTTTCCGTATTTGAACTTATCAATTTTATTTTGATAATTACTATGTTTTGTTTAAATGTGAATTGCTTTGATTGTCAAATGATTGATTTATGAATTGAATGATTACTATTAACGTTACAGGAGATGATGAGAGAGTTCCTACTGTGCCTGGCTCTGTGTCATACTGTCCATGTAAATAAAGACCAAGGTGATGATGGTACTGATTCACCTGATGGAATGAACCCAGCTACTGATTATACTCTATGGGAGTATGAGGCATCTTCACCTGATGAGAAGGCCCTGGTAGAAGCAGCACGCAGGTCAGTTACAGCTCAAAATCAATAATAATGAGAATTAATAATAACTTGTGTATTTATATAACGGCTTACACCTTCAGGAAAAAAGAAAGACTTTAAAGCACTTAAAAGAACAACGTGAATAACTACAATGACTTGGAACATAACTGTTTGGAGAAGACTCTTGCAATGTGTGACAGTAGTAGACTGTTTGATGCGAAGAGGGAGATTATTCCAAAACCGTGGTCCAGCAAACTGAAAACTAACTTCACTGTTAATTTGTTTGTAACATTTAGAATAACAAAGATGTCTTTGTTTGCAGAACTGAGGTTTCTTGTTGCTATATACTCAGTGAACATTAAAGTGCATGGTCTGTTTTTGCCGAAAGCTGATTTCTTTCTTGAATCTATAAAAAATAGTTGTTTAAAATATAGATCTGAATTTTGGGGTCAAATCGGCCAAAAATTTGGACTTGGCTTCTTTAAACAGTATTCCTCTGGCTGCTGAAAAATACTCATATTTATTATTTGTTTTTACCCTAGGTTCGAATCCCACCCGAGTGATTTGCCTGTGGTTTTTTCACAGAACTCAGGAAAGTACTGAGTTATATACAGTGCTTAATACAAATCAGTTTAAGGGTAAAAACAAGCTACATGAATATTCTTTATCCCCGATGCAAAAACTAACATGTAAGAATCATCTTTGTTCTGAGAAGCTCAAAGAATCATGGTTCTATTCAGTATTCCATCTGTTCTTTTGTTAACACAGATTTGGTGTGGTCCTGACCAATAATACACAAGAGTATAGTGAAGTTATGATGGATGGTGATCTAGTGAGGTACCAACTACTGCATGTATTGGAGTTTGACCCAACAAGGAAATGTATGAGTGTTATTATCAAGACCCCTGATGGTATGTATGAGGGTATTTGTGATGGTATTTGACACTCTACTTTGGGTTGTTGTCTACTGTATTGTTTGAATACTGTTGGATGCTATGTATATAACACAAGGTTCGTCTGAATGTTTACAAGTTCAAGCTTCATTTTGCTGCATGAAGATTTAAGACCTCTGATGGTTTTATGACCCGCTCAAGGTTTTATGACAGAATCTGCCATAGTTGTTCTGTTTGGTTTTTTTCAGTTTTGAGTTATATTTGATATTATTTGAGTTTTACTCGAATAATGTCATTCTACAGAAACACAAACAAAACAACTATGTTGGCAAAGCATAACAATATCAAGAGAGAGAGATGTTGTGCCATTTCATAAAAATAATTAATTACTCTCATTGATTGAGAAACGTTCTCAGATTTTGTATGTTGATTGCAATGTGTGAATGACCAAAAATATCCCTGGCTCTAGTTTGAAGATTTACTTAAAAATGAGTTGATTTTGTTTGTACAGGGAATGTGAAAGTACTGTGCAAGGGAGCAGAATCTACCATTCTGGCTCGTAGTGTGTCTGGACAGACAGATTTAGCATTGGATCATGTGAATGACTATGCACTGGTAATATCCCTATCACTTTGGTGTACAGACTCATTATACAGTATTAAGTCTTTATAATTAAAGATGTGAAATACTAGGACAGTCTGGATCAAGGCTCATTGCTCATTACCCAGGACCATTCCTTCAGGCTTTGCCTTTCTGGATAACAACCCCCTGGAGATTTCCTAATTGAAAGTGAAGCACAGGTTGAAAAGGAAAATGGCAATTATTGCAATAAACACAAAGTCTACTTCACTCTACTTACCTGTAGAGCGAATACTACATTTGCATTGTTCCCTATGCCGGCAGGCAATTTGCTAAGAGTTTTACACACAATAGCGCCCTCAAGTGTCCGGTCCCCGACGCCCTGTGACATGCGCACTACGTTAGCGTCCTATTTTTCTCTTGGCGCAGGCATGGAGGTAATGTTGTGTTTTCAGCTCTGGATTTTATATAAAATTCAAAGCGTTTTTTCCTGCTCAGACAGCTGTCATATAGTTACTCGGTTACCATGTTGGAGGTTAGATACATATGTCTCTCTACTCCTACAACATCAGCAGCTTACAACTGGTATGACCAACAGGTTGCTCTCAGCAAGGCACTCTCAGTACAATCAATCGTTTCTTTTATTATGCCAAGTCTCGTAGTTGTCAATCTGGGAAGCTTAAGTGCTTCATTGTTTATGGTTTTCAACAGTCACGCTGTGTAGTTTGGCATTCAGATACATCATGGAAGGTCTCCCCACTTCTCCATAATGATCCTACATTGGTCAGTGTGTAGTGTTACAGCCCACCAAGTCTACTGGTTTACACCTGTTGGAGATCTTGTGTCATGAACGGTTATTGTGTATTTGTGGTTCCAAACATATTTTGTGATAAAATGTTGTTGAAACGTGTGTTTGTTATATGCATTTACACATCAAATTTGGCCCCCACCCAATGGCAGAAAATAGGTTATGACATTAACACAGGACAACTACACAGGATAGTAAATCATGCAGAAATTGTTCATTGGAGATTACATTTTAGGGGTTACATTTTTGTACAGTGTGAGCTGATGTTGATTTGATTTTAAAAAAAATGCATTTCTGACATTACTTGATATGTACAGGAAGGACTAAGAACCCTGTGTTTTAGCTCCCGAGACCTGAGCCAGAGCGAATACAATGATTTTCACGATCAGCTTCAGGAAGCATCAACAGCTCTTGATAACAGAGAAGAGAAGGTTTGTACACAGTTATAACCCCCTGCCCTCTCTCAAAGTTCTTCATACATCTAAAAAAAATAATACAAAATCTTCAACTTCTCTTGAAAGCTCATCTGAAATCAATTAGAGCATTTCAGAAACATTAAGACATAGCCCTGGAGGTGTTTCGCTCTTTTATCGCTACAGTGATATCCTGGAAATGAGGGTCTTTTTCTGGGATGGAAATTTTCAGAGCTCCATAATTCAAATCTTACCTGTAAGAAGCTACTAATCTCAATGGGTTAACATTCCACGGCAGTATACATTTTATGGCGGTTTTGGACGTCAGATATTCCTCATAAATCTATCAATTTTGTGAAACAATTAAGCTCTCAATTTTAAAGGTTCTGTTCATTATGTCAAAAATGCCTTTCAAGCGTATGCAGACACTTGTGTGTGAGGCACAGGATGTTCATTTGAACTGAGTATTGTTGCCCTCACAAACACACACACGTGTGTAAATACCGGCAATCGTGGACCCTCCTTTGTTCAACTCTTTGTGATAGCAACCGTGGACCACAATGCTTTCCTTTGTGATAGCAACCGTGGACCTATTGTCCCTTTTGTTATAGGTTCACGGTTTGAATGTGAATACCTACCCATGGTACACACACAGAGTTGTTTGCGTAATGAACTGTGTCTAAAGTTTTTCAGAAATGTGGAGAGCTAAATTATTTCACAAAAGTTACGGTTTTATGAGGAATGTTTGACTCAAAAATCCAACGCCAAAAAATGTAAGCTGCCATGGAATGTTAATCCAGTGACACTAGTACTTTCTTACAGGTAGAATGTAAATTATGGAGCTCTGAAAATGTTCCACCTCAAAAAGAGACCCTCATATCTAGGACTCTGTATCTGTGTACAACACAGAGGAAAAGTCATTAAAACATATATCTGTGTACAGTTCACTGCAGACAGTTAAGTTTAACAATGTACACCAAGATCAAGGGAATTTCAGCCTAATCAGTCTTGTTGAATGTTGTGTTTACTTCTCAGCTTAATAAAGTATTTGCCAATGTAGAGCAAGAGCTGCATCTTCTTGGGGCTACAGGAGTGGAGGACAAACTACAAGATGGCGTCCCTGAGACCATTGAGGCCTTACGCACAGCTGGTATCAAGGTAAACATTAACTAAATCAGTTGGGGTACCAGCTAAATAGTCATACTAAGTATCAGGCATGAGAATTCCCCGCCGTTCGGCAGTTTTCCGCTTTTTGGAGGCCAAAATATGACCTCTCCGAGTTCAATGTGAATCCGGTTTAAAATTCGGGGGGTAGGGGTTACACGAATACATGGTTAACCGACCGATCATCCGGCCCACGTTCACATTAATAAACGTAAAAAAGGTCACTCAAAAGTGCCGCGAAAGGCTGACCAAATAGCGATCATGATGTACACGATGTGCCCCAAATCGTCCGCTTGCGTCTTCTGTTGAGTCCCCTTTCATTTATCTGTGGAGCGCAATAAACATATTTGCACAACGAATTGGACAAACTCTTGCGCAATTTTTAGTTTGCGCTATGCAGAGTCGGCAGCTCCATTTGCCTAATGAGCATAAATTTGCGCAATCTCCAGATAGCGCACAGTCGTGTAGACACGTACGCGCAGTGCTTTGCATTGTGGGTATTTTCCTCTGGGTACTTCAGGAAACACGACGCGACGTCCGTGGATCACAAAATCATGAGACCCAAATCACGCAGATATCAGTAAACTTGTCTGGATGTGTTCTGGTTTTCTAGTTCAATTTTGTTAAAAAACATCTTAGTTTGGTCAAAGTCTGACATTTGGTCCATAATACCTAAATTTTTAAAATATTTTTTTATAATTATTATTTTTTATATATATTTTTTTAAAGCCGAATAAAAAGTTTAGGGTCGCGGCATAAAATTAGGGTCGGTCGGGTAACCGGTAACAGAACAATTTGTTTGTTTTGCCTTTCTATATTATAGAGTGATACATTAAGATTCTCAAGTGTCAATTGTGTTTATTTCTGCTGTTAAATATGGACATTCAGATCTAAAAATTACATTGAAAATGATACTTTTCAGTACCTAAATTGTAAACATTTTCTAAAAAAGGGGCGCTGCACCCTTAACCCCCGCCGGTGGCCTGGACCCCCAGCATGCCTCATCTTCGGCTCGGGACAAGCCTGCGGCTTGATTGGAATCATTAAAATAGTGGTCGATATTTTCCAGTTTTTTTTAACATAACCCATTCTCATGCCTGTAAGTATGCATCCTCTATGTGGTATTCTGTTCAAAATACTGGGTGCTCTGGTTGACCCAGATGTTGACCTGGATATTGACCTGGATGTGCTCATCTGGGTGAACCCCTGATAAGAGCTATTTGAATACTAAGTAGCACTCATACATCATGGGACAGCTGACTGGAACTACTTCCAATATGAAAATCTTCATGGAAGTTGACAAATTCCCAAAAGATCGTAAAATAAGTTTTTACAAGCTCAGGTTAATATAAAAGTATAGGTCTTCTGATAAAAAAATACTCAATGCTCACAAATTCACTGTTTTCGGGTAAAAATTTTGTCAAAGTTTCCCGCAGAATAAATTGAGGAATTGTTTTCATCTTGATGTCATGCATCTGAGTCTGACCCAAGTAACCCTATTCCATAAGCAGGTTACTTGGGTCTGACCCGAGGGAACCGCAATGACATCAAAGCTACCAGAATGTACTGGGGTCTGACCCAAGTAACCCTATTCCATAAGCAGGTTACTTGGGTCTGACCCGAGGGAACCGCAATGACATCAAAGCTACCAGAATGTACTGGGGTCTGACCCAAGTAACCCTATTCCATAAGCAGGTTACTTGGGTCTGACCCGAGGGAACCGCAATGACATCAAAGCTACCAGAATCACTGGAGTCTGACCCAAGTAACCCTATTCCATAAGCAGGTTACTTGGGTCTGACCCGAGGGAACCGCAAGATGACATCAAAGCTACCAGAATGTACTGGGGTCTGACCCAAGTAACCCTATTCCATAAGCAGGTTACTTGGGTCTGACCCGAGGGAACCGCAATGACATCAAAGCTACCAGAATGTACTGGGGTCTGACCCAAGTAACCCTATTCCATAAGCAGGTTACTTGGGTCTGACCCGAGGGAACCGCAATGACATCAAAGCTACCAGAATGTACTGGGGTCTGACCCAAGTAACCCTATTCCATAAGCAGGTTACTTGGGTCTGACCCGAGGGAACCGCAATGACATCAAAGCTACCAGAATGTACTGGGGTCTGACCTTGGTCAATCTGGGGAAGCTAATCGAACGCACCTACTGAGATAAAGTAATTGTTTAAGAACAAATCTCATCCTTCGGACAAATTTATCCCAAGAACATTCTCTCAGACAATGACGAGTTGTAAACCATTTGAAAGTCTCATGTATAATGAAAAGCACATACGATTTATATTGTCAGTTTGTTCATCTTTTAAGCAGAATCTAGTTTCTAAAATGATGTAACCAGGATTTATTGTGATTGATGATGTCAGGTGAACTGAGTCAATACATGCATTGTTATTATTCGTTTCCATACCTAAGAGACCAGACTATTTTCACTTAAAGTCTCAGTTTCGTTTCTTGCATTCGTATAAAACCCCTCACACTGTAGCACTATATAATATGTCTGAATGCCTAACTCCAAATTGATCATCGCTAACTGCTTTTTCATGTAAGGTATGGGTGCTGACTGGTGACAAACAGGAAACAGCAGTCAACATTAGCCACTCTTGCAGGCACTTCAAGCCACACATGCAGGAATTGATGTTAGTCAAGCAACCAAATGGACAGCAGTGTGGTGAAACACTGTGGCGCTTCCTAGAGCAGTAAGTTCAGTACAAGTGCCTGCTTGCACAAAAGTGACAAGCTTATAGACTGTGCTAGTTTTTTGAAAATATTCAAACATTGCAGTCCATTGGATTGCCCATTTTTGTTTCCTAGTGCAGTAAGTTCAGTACAAGTGCCTGCTTGCACAAAAGTGACAAGCTTATAGACTGCTAGTTTTTTTTTAATATTCAAACATTGCAGTCCATTGGATTGCCCATTTTTGTTTCCTAGTGCAGTAAGTTCAGTACAAGTGCCTGCTTGCACAAAAGTGACAAGCTTATAGACTGCTAGTTTTTTTAAAATATTCAAGCATTGCAGTCCATTGGATTGCCCATTTTTGTTTCCTTCACACTCAATGCAAAGTCTGTGGGATGTGTGGTCCCGTAAATGTATGAATACATACAAGATTTGAACGGTCTATAACTGGTAAAGCGTCAAAATATCAAAGAAACTACAAGAGAGAGGATGCAAGTAAATATTAGTTTGGTTATTGAGTATATTGATACCAGTGGTAGTCACATTGTGCTCCATAGTTGAAGTAGGTACAGACTTTGTTTTACATACTGTTAAAACTATTTAGTCTCAGGACCTCTCCAGAAGATCTACATTGTTTTATGTAACCAAGACAAATATAAAGTTAATCCCTCCTTATTGCAGACCTGCCAACCTGTACGCATTTTGCGTACCATGCACGCATTTTCACATCTGAGTACGGTGGTACGAAATATATGCAGAAAGTACGCAAAAGACGCAAAATCTAAATCGCGGTGTTAAAAACTGCAGCACGAACGGACAATTTTGTTCTTAATTTATTCAACTGTCATTCGTTTGACCCCAAGTGCAAAAACAACCGAACAAAGACACCCTGCATCTGAGTGATTATTATGCACTTCGATAAAAAAGAGGTTGTGTCTAGAACTATATTTTAAATTCTTACTCCCGCTGGAAAACTAATAAACCAATGCGTAACAAAGGGGGTGGGAATGGCGCAATCCAGTTTCGGTCAATCTTTTACAGTACATTGTATGGCCGTATGCATGTATGTACATGCACACAACGCACGTGTCATCGGCATCGCCGTGTGAAAAACATGGACGCCGATCGAAGTGTCAGATTTATACATCGTTTCTGTTAGTTTTACTTTCATTAGGGGAGAATAATGGGAATTTAATGGCCTGTGATCTTTTTATAAGAGAAACAAATGATGAATTGAAGTGGAACTGGAAAATTCTACGGTAGGCTTTCGTTTGTCCGTTTACTGGGCAACCAAAGAAAAGAGTGGAACCTTTCGCATTATTATTGTCGTCAAGTTACTTGCATGCCGAGTAAGTTACTAAGAATTTAGGAACATTGTTCAACAGTGCTTTTCATAGAAATTAATATATGTTATTGGAATAGAAATCAGTCAAAATGGGCTCACCGCCCGTAGGGAAACCCCTGGCAATTCTTTTTTAAATATAGGCCCTAGCTTAGTTTTTTTTTTTTTTTTTTTTTATATAATTTTTTTTTTTTTTTTTTACAACTTTTTGCCACTTGAGTTTAGCATCTATGATCTAGGCAATTGGAACATACAGTGCCAACAGTCGAACTGGTTATTTAGTTTTTCTGATTGGGCTTCTGGGTTATGCCGCCGTGCACGGGCTTCTGGTTTTAATGTTGCCGTGCTAATGTGGTACTCAAAAACATTTTACAAGGTTGGCAGGTCTGTTATTGTCTTGACTAACTTTTCTTTAGAATGAAGGCTGATCCCGAGGTCAGTTATGCCATGGTCATTGATGGTCCTAGTTTATTCCATGCGTTGGAGCACCATATTGACACCTTGAGGGATCTATGCATGCACTGTGTGGCCGTTCTCTGCTGTAGAATGTCACCTCTTCAAAAGGCTGAGGTATGTTGTAAACAAAGTTGTAATTTCTCTGTAGACAATACTCACTTCACACAAACCTGATTTAACATTCTTAAGAAGCCAAAGTGGTGTTTGGTAGCTCTTTTATACAAACTTTAATAGATGGAATTGGAGAAAACCCAGTTGCTTTCATTTACACATCATAGAGACTCCTATTTTTGTCTCAGGAATTTATTCTGAATTGTAAAACAAGAGAATCCTAATGACACAAGCTAGCCATGCAGTTAGGGAACCAACTAAACATTCACTCCATGTGGGTGGTCACTCTTAGCTGTTTCCCTGTGTGATTGTTCATTATTATGGGGTGGCCAGTTTAGGACCATTGGAAATGATGTAATGATTAGGGGAAATTGTTGACAAACCTTTTCAGATAAGTTTAAAGAAATTGAAAACAAATTTATCAAATTTTGTTACTGCTTTAAAAAAAGACCTTTACATATTGTAGAGATCTTATATTGTCAATAATAACAGAATGGTATAAACATAGAATGAATACAACAGACTATTACAGTGAGGTGTCGGTCATAATGAGTTGAAATTTGGTTAGTTCGGCAGACAACACAGTAATGAGAGTCCACTGTATTAAGTTTGAGTACACACCGTTGACCAATCAATATGGCCCTGTCAAACTTCATGTTTATACAATAGCTTTTGTCCCTAATTATTAACTCTGATAATTTTGGAATGATTTTCTTCTTCAGGTGGTAAAGCTTGTTAAGTACTCAGCTAAGCGTCCAACAACCATGGCTATTGGTGATGGTGCCAATGATGTCAGTATGATTCAAGAAGCACATATTGGACTTGGTAAGACAGTTGAATGAATTCATTCTTCCTTCTATATTATGGCATTGCTTATTGCAGTAATCTCTGCTGACAGTCTCCCATTCTCTGATTACAGAGTTATAGCTGAATTTGTCTGCTTTAGTTGTGTCAGCTGGAAATGGTTTGTTGTTGCGTAGTATGCGAACCCATTTCAACACTTAACCTGTGAAATGGGCTTAGGTTATGGTGGAAGTTCAGGCCACTGTTAGCCATGCCTTTTGGCCTTAATATTAAATGAGTTGTTGCAAGCATTAAACAGAGTTGCTGATACATTCAAAGTTCTATAAAGGGATGGTTTAGATTAACTGTTGACTGTTTGACAATTCCCTATTTCATTAAATAGGTTAATTGATTGCTGGATAAAATGAAAAATATGTATTTACCCTTTCAGGTCAAATAATTTTGTTGTTGTCAACCAGAATATTTTTATCTAAACTAAGATATTGGTTCTTTTTTGCTTTTTCCATTGTTTTCTTTCAAGGATAATGTACAGTTTTTTTCCTTCTTTGATGACAAGGTATTATGGGGAAAGAGGGTCGTCAAGCTGTGCGATGCAGTGACTATGCATTTTCTCGCTTCAAGTTCCTGGTTCGTGTTCTTCTGGTCCATGGGGCATGGTACTACAACCGCATTGCAATCACAGTGCAATACTTTTTCTACAAGGTGAACAAAAGCCCCCACTTTGCCCTCCAAATCCTATCCCACAACCACCACCCCATTGCATGAAAACAAACTATTGGAGAGTAACAAGACTGTCATTTTACATCCATGAAACCAAAATTGTATAATCTTATACCAATCAAAATGTTTAATAAATACCTGCTAATGAATGAATTAAGACTATTTCATAAACATTTAAACAATGTAAAGTACATTTCTAAAGCAGAAACTACAATAAGGAAAAAACATTTAAATTAAAACCAGCTAGAGATGGATTGTACAGAGGAAAGACATTATCTATGAGTATGCTTTGTTTATAAATGGAAGTTTGCAAGTGAAAGCTGGAATTACAAATGAAAGAATATTCATTTAAAGTAAGTGAATTAAGTGACTAACATAAGATGATGTGTTTTCTTTTTTATAGAATGTTGCCTTTATCACAGCTCAGTTTTTCTACGCCTTCTACTCTGCATTTTCTGAACAAGTGAGTAATGCAATGCTTCTTAACCCCTTGAGCACGGTATTGTTTTGAGAGTGAATGCTGGTCGGCCGGGATTCCGTGAACAATAGCGCGGATTACCGAAACAATAGCCCGTATTCATCGCATGAACAGCCCGTGTGAAAAGCAGGGAGCCACATGTTGCAGTAGCTTTTCACTCGAAAATACCAATCTATTCAAACACAAACAAAAGGGCAATTTCTATGAATAGATCCATGATACATGGCCAAGAAAAGTTCAGCAAACTCTTCCCTTCGCAGAGAGTTGGTCTTTCAATAATAACCGGCCAGCAACCTCAGAAACCACAGGTGCATAATGAATAGAAAGTATGCAACCAGTATGCGGCTATAGCTGTCACCCGACACCCTAACCTTCTATCAAGCCGCGGCCATAGCTGTCATCTGTCCGCAAGAGGTTAACACTATCATTTTGTAATCTGGGAGCATAGCAACATTCTTGAAGCATTTCCTGCAAGGGTACAATGTATACCCCGTTGTGGATATGATTCCAAACAGGGTAGAATACTGTTTTGAGGTCAAGAGATCAGTATTATCATTAAGTTGAGCAGGCAGGGTTTGTTCAGTGACTAGCAAGCGAGACCAGTTAGCTTGTCTTTTCTAGTCTGCCAGCTTTTTCCACTTGTCCACATTTCATATGAAATAGAGATGCTTTTCAACAATAAAATAGCCAGCTGGACCACTTCGAGAGACCATTGACTGGTCTTCAGTTTTTTTTAAACTGCCATTTGTCCAGTGGACCACTGTCAAGCGAGAATGCTTGCCAAGTTGTATTCTGTTACTTTAATACAATTTCCATCAACCTTATGCATTGACGTCATCGTGCGGCCATCTTAGAGGTAAAATGATAATGAAACAGGATTGGCCAATAAGCTACCTTCTTTTGACATCTAGCCGAGGGCGTCCTACTCAAATGACGTCATGTGCATACGGTCTATCTCAAGAGACAACAGGAACACTCAGAATAGAAAGAGCCTGCAGTGTTCTTCTTATCCCCTGAGGCTGCCAAGTAATCATTCAGTGCTGGCTATGCCTTAATCAATAAAGATGTTAATTTTTTAACCACTTCACAATGTTGTTAAAAACATTTTATATTGCCTCTGCGTGGGATTGATTTTTATTTACTTTCTGAATAGCTTGTTTTTGAGATAATCAATCAAACCATAAATGACTAAACAACATAAAGACAACAAATGTTCTGATAAAATGCAGCAGGTTTTTGTTCTCGTTCGTGAAAAAGTTGAATGTCTCCTCCATGAATTGGCAAACCATTGGCCATAAGCCATAAGCCACAAGCCATAAGTCATAAGCCATAAGCCACAAGCCACAAGCCACAAGCCACAGCCAATAATCAGATGCTGGAATGCCAAATACAATGATACACAATGATTGCAGCCTACATGTATCATTCTCTCCAAATTTCTTGTTTGTACAACAGAGGGATGAAGGTCTGTAATTAAGGATTTTGAGCATTATTATTATTATTATTATTTATTCGGCCAAGAATTGTAACAATCAAACAACAATACATTGTACAGGAGAGTTACAGCAAATCAGTTACCCCAAACAAAGAAATCAAGGTTGATAAGCCAATACAAGAACAAAACAATGGAGGATTAATAAAGGTGAACTTAAATGCTCGCTGCTGAGTCCATGAACAACAACAAGCAATAAAAAATCAATAAAAAACCCACATGCAATTAAATGAGGAATTGAATACGGCAGCAATAGCAAAAAAGAAGTAAAGGCTGAAAGACAATACAAGAACAAAAACAGACCCATTATAAGATGGCCAGGATTAATAAAAGTGAATTTAAACACTATGACTCGAAAGCCTATCAATCCAATCTTAAAATGGAACACTGAAAACAAAAATAATCAGTGAACAACATTTAAAAAAATATATATATATATATATAATTAATAATTAAATAATTAAATAATAAAAATATTAAATAAAAATAAATAAAACATGAACACAGTAAATATAATATATTTTTAATTTATAAATAAAAACAATATGGCATAATCATGTACTATACTAGTCAACTAGTCAAGTAAATAACCTTGGGGGAAATAACATGAGGATGCCAAACATTAAATAACTGACAGAAAAGAAAACGATTTACATGTAGCAGGCCAACTAAAAAAAAGAAACAGGCCTTTGTTTGATGAAACAAATGTCTCCACTTCAGAAACAAATGTCTCCACTTTGTGAGTCACCAATGAAAAGATACTGTATCCAGTCAGTATTTAGACCAGTGGCTACAGCAGAGGCCAAATAAATCATTTCAGACATGGCATTGTTATCTATCCATGTCACTGTGCCCCCCCCCCTCCATTAAATTACTGAATAAAACAAACTTTCTCAAATTTGTATGTTCATTTATTTTTCAATGTATGGATGTGTTTAATTAATTGAACAAACATTCAGCAATTAAGTAACTGATTGTCTAACTTTGCCTTGGCAGACGATATTTGACAGTTTCTACCTGACACTGTTTAACATCACCTTCACGTCTTTGCCTATTCTAATCTTTGGGATATTTGAGCAGCACATCACCAGTGAGATGCTGCTAAGAAACCCCAGACTCTACAAGGAGATCCGAAAGAATGCTAAGATGAGCTGGAGTCAGTGTGTGTACTGGCTCTTACTTGGTGAGTTCTGTATTTGGTGGTACCCCTTCATCACAAGGCAGCCATATTGATTTTTCTTTCATTCAAGTTCTTGCAGCTACATGTAAACCAAGGCTAGAATAGTAATTAGGCTGACTGCTTTGTGATACTTGAATGAGAATCAATATTGAGTATTGTCACTACATACCCTCTGTAACGACCACGGACCTGAGAAAGATTACAGGAATGTTATTGGCCCAATGACCTGAGCACTAATGAAAAGCGAATTGACACATTATTGTAAAACGCGCTATATAAGAACTAGTTATTACTATTTAGTTATTATGATAAAATAGAATTGGCTGTTGCAAACTGCTTACCAACCAAAAGGACCTGTAGTAGGACCTGGACTATTTATTATTACTAAAGGAAATATGCTGAGGATGGGTGTACCATGGTAAGGGACTATAGACTTTTCTCACTGATTTCACTTTTATATAGCATCAAATAATAGACCACAAGGAAAACTGACTGGGTAGATGTACCCAGTACTGATTGGGTAGATATACCCAGTCCATTTCTCTTGTGGTTTATTATTTGATATCTGAAATAAAAAGTTGCATCCCCTTAAGGTGATCCCCTGGCTACCACTTCTCAGGTTGTATCGTAAACTTGGGTGTGATCCCTGGCTGTATGGCTTCTGACTGGCACTCAGAACAAAGATATTGACAAAATAAGGCGACAACCAACCATGGTCAGATAGCAGTTGGTTGAGCGCTGGCCTGTGAATCCGGAGGTTGTTGGTTCAAATCCTACTCTAGTCAAGTTTTCTTTGTTCAACCACAAGTCATTTCTTTAGCAGAGCGGGAGGTCTGCCATGCTGGGATACTGTGTACATGTAGATGTATGATACATACGCTTAAGGCCATCAAGTGTTACGTTTCTTAGCACATGTTTGGAAAGTTCTAGTAACATGTGTGTGTAAGTACTCCAGCATGGTGAGCTGTAAAATAGTAACATCATATGAGATGGGTCTATTGGAAGAGTTTAGAATTTACCACAGGAAACATTGAGTAACAAACTGACTCTCGTATTACAGTAATACACAGCTTCTGTGGAATAGACACTCTTTAGCCGGTGTTACATTTGTGCCTTTCCTTTTTCTGAAAAAGTTCTTCTCAAATTGGTCTCTTCATAGGAATTGTTGGTTTATAACTTCCAAGTTTCATTTAAAAAGTATTGTCTGTGTTTTATAGGGATTATTCATGCTGTGGTGATTTTCTACTTTACGTTGTTGCTGTTTAAGAATGATGCATCTGTATTCCCTGATCAGAAGGTAACATGGCTTCTAAAAGAAACCAAATTTCATCTTCCTGTTATAATCTCTAAATGGATGCTTTTGTGCCATAACAAGGCATTCACTGGTAGGCAAGCTTGTAAGCAGTTCCCATGAATATTCATTGTAATGACTACTCACCATGAATATTCATTGTAATGACTACTCATTTCCTGTAAAAAAGAAAAAGGAAAAAATAATAATAATGACACATCAAATGTCAAAGAGTTGAGATATCAGATTGAGTTTGGACATGCACCTTGTTTCATGTAACTTTAGGCATAGTATGTTTTTTTACTGTATGAGTCATGAGTCATGTCTGACTTGCATGCTTTAGTCTTCATTTTACTGTCTTGATGGAGACTGGACCAGGCAAGATGAAAAACCTTTGAGAACACAAATAAACACATATATGTTGACATTAGTAATTCTAGCTACATGTATGCTGTTGGTAAGTTTGATGTAATTCCACCATAAACCACACCTTTTTCACAAAGACTGTCTCCAGAAATAAGAAGCCTATAGAATGTGCATTTCTAACATAGCTCCACATACATTGTAGGAAAAGTAATGAGCACTTTAAAACGTTCGTGGGTATGATCAAGCATTATATGAGAACTGCATACTTTTTCTTTCAATTATCTTTTCAAGAAACCATGAAGGTTTGGATCTGCCTCTAACATACATCTTGCAAAGACTCAAAGTTTCTTTAATAATGTCAACAGCTGTTTTAAGAATTTCCCTTTAACAGTTTCAAACATTGGAGCCAAGTGTTCTGAGGGTGTTTGTGCATACTGTATAGAGTTAATGATCGCCTAAAATACGCAGACAAGTAGTAAAGGTTTGAAATTATTTTGAAGATGAACTGACTTTTCCTTTTCCATTTGCAGGCTTTGGGGAATCGGGCATTGGGGACCATCATGTATACCTGTTGTGTCTTACTGGTAAACATTAAGGTAAGTTACCTGTCCCATAATCAGAGAACTCAAATGGTTCAACTAAAATACTAATTGTAATTCCTGCTTTTCTTTTGAGTTCTTGGCTGGGTGTTTAAAAAGTTTTCAGAATCAGCCTTTTCTTTTACATTGTATCGGACTCAAGTTCTGGTTGCTGAGTCATCAGGGTGTGGGTTTGAATCCCGTATATGACACTTGTGTCCTTGAGCAAGAGCACTTGTAACTACAATTGCTTCTCTACACCCAGGGGTAAATGGGTACCTGTGAGGGCAGAGATGGTTCTGGTGATTGATTTAGCTTGGTGTGCTACATACTTGGCAGCATAGGCTGTATACTCCCAAGGGAGCTGAGATGGTTTTTAAGGAATGAAATAAATGGCCCAGTGACCAGGGGTAATAATGTCTGATAGTGCAATGATCATTCTTTGGAATTGCGCTATATAAGAGTCAATATTACTATTGTAAATGGACCTAAATCAAGAATGTATTTCTTTAAACAGCTCTGTATTGAGACAAGGTACTGGAATTGGATGGTTGTTGCATCCATGGCTTTATCCATCCTTGGTTACCCTATCCTAACATCCATCTACACTGGGTTTATATGGTAAGTTTTGGAGTCTTGTTCCCCTTAGATTATGACCCTCTATGGTGCCTACAAAATGTGTTTCAAATCAGCATTGAGTGAAATAATAATTGTTATAATTGATTTTATTATTAGAAGAAAAGAATGCCATGGGTATCTATCCATGGAGTGGGGGCAGGGGTAGGGGAGGGCACTTATCAGTAAAATTCATCTTCATAACTTTTTAATAACATAGTCTTTGCAAAAGAGGTTGTTATGGTCTATAGTATCCAACACTTATTGTGAATCTATTGTCAGACTTATGAACCCTACCCTACAAACCAGTGTATTTAGTATTTATCGTTCCTATCTAGTGCATCCCTTTGTTGTAAATACAAGGTATTGACTCAATTTTGTTCCTTGTGTTTTCCATTTTCAGGTTTAATGTACTTCAGTGGTGAGTATTGATAATTAATTCCTGTTAAGTTGTGATACTATGGGCTTCTCCAACAGCTACAATTGTGTCATTACTTGGTGCTATACCCTTCCACACACAATGCCAAACATTACATTTTATATGCACAAATCTTCTTTAACCAATGATATTTTTTCATAAATTAAAAAAATCACTAATGACACCTCCAGTGTGACACCAGTATTATGATACTCTTCATAACCGTAATTACAAAAACACAGCTTTTGTTTAGTAGCTTCACATACCCTTTTCATGCTGCAAAACAAAAACTGGAATGGACATGATCATGGGACTGAGCTGATTTCAAAAGATCAGATTAATATTTGTTGTAGATTGGATGAATGCTCTGATTCAGCTTTCATCTTAACAAATATATCTGAAGATGCTTAATAGTGAGTAAAGTAACCTGCAGTTGTTAAAACCAATTTAAGCAAAAAGTAAGAGAGTGCAGGAAGAAGACTACAAGCTTCATATGACTTGCACTGAACTGGTGTTTCTGATCAGCTGAGTGTGGGTTCGAGTCCTGGTCATGACGCCTGTGTCCTTAAGCAAGACACTTAAACAGCAATGCTTTGTCCTTCGGACGGGACTTAAAGTCGTAGGGTCCGTGTGTTGTGTAATGCACTTAAAAGAACCCAATGCATTTATCGTAAAGAGAAGGGGTTCGCCCCGGTGTTCCTGGTTTGATTGGCTGCATATTGCGCCACATCACCTTGTAAACCATTACATGGTGCTATGTAAAGAACTAGGTCTCATACTTCAACACTAGCTCCACATAACTTGCAGGAAAACACTAAGTGCTTTAAACTGCCCATCGGGAGTACATAAAGTGCTTTATAAGAACTGCATATTGTTGTTGTTATTAACTGAAGTTGAATAAACATTTGTGTTGATAATATAATTGTTGTTTTCATTTAACTACAGGGATTTCTTTGACACTACCTCAGTGTACTTTGTGTTCTTCGTGACCCATAAGAGTTTAGCTGTGTGGCTTTGCATTCTGATCATCATTTGTGCCAGTCTATTACCAGACTATATCTACAAGACATGCCAGCTGTACTTCTTTCCATCAGAGAGTCAAGTCAAGCAGGTATGGAAAAAAGACACCTGAAGAATTGCAACATTTTCTCTGATGAATTTGTGTTATTTTCCGATTTTGCTTACAGAAGTCTCACATATTATATGCATTTCCGGTGGTATTTTGTAGATCTACTTGTATGTTTAGTCCAATCTAATTTTAGATTTAAATTTATTTCCATACTAATCATTACAGTTAAAAATGCAGATGACATTATGAAAGAAGCCATGCAGTTCTTTTAATGTCCTGCATTCAAAAGAGTTAGCCACTTACAGATCAGATTTGGCTGGTCAGAGTTAGCCACTTCTAGACAAGGTTTGGCTGGTCAGAAGTAGCCACTTGTAGACCCGATTTAGCCGGTCAGAAGAAGCCACTTGTAGACCAGATTCAGCCGGTCAGAAGAAGCCACTTGTAGACCAGATTTAGCCGGTCAGAAGAAGCCACTTGTAGACCAGATTCAGCCGGTCAGAAGAAGCCACTTGTAGACCAGATTTAGCCGGTCAGAAGAAGCCACTTGTAGACCAGATTCAGCCGGTCAGAAGAACCCACTTCTAGACCAGATTTGGCTGGTCAGAAGAAGCCACTTGTAGACCCGATTTAGCCGGTCAGAAGAAGCCACTTGTAGACCAGATTCAGCCGGTCAGAAGAAGCCACTTGTAGACCAGATTTAGCCGGTCAGAAGAAGCCACTTGTAGACCAGATTCAGCCGGTCAGAAGAACCCACTTCTAGACCAGATTTGGCTGGTCAGAAGAAGCCACTTCTAGACCAGATTCAGCCGGTCAGAAGAAGCCACTTGTAGACCAGATTTAGCCGGTCAGAGGTGGGAAATGAATTAATCATTATGGTTTGCAAAGACTTCAGGCCTTTTAAAGAAATTTCAATTTTTGTCATAAGAAATGTCTTTAAACGATGGAATGAATGATGGTTTTGTAAAGTTACACACAACCATTGTATACATGTATACCAGCTTTGGAGCCACAAATAGTGCAAACTTTGGCCATGCAGCAGGTGAGTGTACATGTGACATACTGACTTAAACAACAGGATTGCATGCAAGCAGTATGACAAAGATGCTTTTAGCATGATAGAAGACTATTGATTTTTAACAGAATAATAAACGATATCTCTTTAAACTTAAACAGTGTTTCTCGAAGGATTGTCAATGACACAAAGTATTTGTGGAAAAATTGTCATCCAAAGGACACTTAAATAAGAATAACTGCGCAATAAGCAACCTGAGAAATGCATCTCTCTGACATTGCAGAGAAATATCGGACTGCTAAAATAGATCACTGCTGCTCATCCGTTCCTATATTTAAAATCAACTAGAATTTGTTTAAAATGTTAAGTAAGATCTACAGTGCTGCTTTCAAAAAGACTTGTAAGCCTTAAATTTTAAAGTCTAGTTGGGAATTGTGTTTGCTGGATGATTCTTTTTAAAGTAAAAGATCTGCTGGTTGCTAAATAGTCTAAATCATTTAAAATATCACAAACTTCATCGCAAGAGGAGTTGGCACAAGAGGAGTTGTTTAGTTTATGCATGTATGCCCTTCAACAGGTGTTTGGGTCAAGTCCTGATGTCTTTTGTTTGCACATTAAATGAGTAAACCTCTTATAATGCTGACCAACTTTTTTGCCCACAAGCTCCTCCTCAATTGTTTTAAAACATCATTGAGCATTGAAACAAAGACACAGGAGAGGAGAGTAAGGGAGCTTCTGCATTAGTTTGTATTTAACTTACTTGTCAGTTTCTACAAGTACTTGTGTGTGAACACACTTTGCATTGCCCTGAAACTGTGGTACGCTGATTCTAGCTGATAGCAGAGATTTCAGTCACAACTGGAAAGTCATCTGGAGTACAAAAAGACTCAATATTTCTCTTCACACAGCCCTCAATTATACCCACATAGCTTTAATACCTTTTTTGAAATGGTTGTATGAAATCTTTACAACCAGAAATAGTTCTCAAGATGATTTGATAATTTTGAATATTATTATTATTTTTTTGATCTTTACAATAGAGCCTCCCAGTCCCATATATATTTTTCTCAAACCACATAGCCACCTGTGATTCCATGCTTGGTTTTTCCCCAGCTACTAGACCACGCTTCTATTATGACCCAAGAGCAGAAGAGTTTAGTTAGGATTCCACTCTCTGCAGACAGCCAGCAGTCTTTGATTTCTCATACAGTGTATGGTACTGTGTGAGGCACCAGGTCAGGCATCTTTAACACTTCTGACTCATTCCCCCTCCTCCTTCCACTGTCAAGGTCATGTCAATTCATACCATACATAGTAAGCACTGATCTGGCTGATCTGTACTCTCTACATCTGCTCATGTGCATTGTGATTATGATGTCAAACTCTTGTCATATCACTCAATTCATATCTGCATCTCAGAAGTGTTGATTAGAATAAAAATAAACAATTTGTTTCTGCTTAACACTCTGCTAGGACTTTCTTGATGTGCGTGTTGAAAGGCGAGTCTATCTTTGCACTTTATTTTTTGGGCATGTAAAACCACCAAAAGACCTATGTACTGTATATGCAGTTGTATACAAAATTGTTAAGATAAAGGAAGAACTGTGTTTGAAAATACCTATTAAAAGGCAATAACTTGGAGACTGTTAATACATGTGTACTTACTGTGTAGGCCCATGTTGTTGTTTTTTCATTCTATTTTTGGGGGTCATTCTATGGTCAGCAATCATTGCCACACAGTGTGGAAACATCGAACACACAACGTCTACCATGTCTAAACTAAGCAAGATCTGTGTATGCATTTTGTAAATGCATGACTAGTTCAATTCCTTCAACATTTTTTAGATGCAGATGCAGATGCAAATGAAAGATTTTACCAAGAAACTAGAGCATCATTCCATTAAATCTTCATCCTAGTATGCTTTAAGAAATTTTATTTGACCGTAAGCCTGGATGAGTAGTGAAGTTTAATACTGGAGTAGTCGCAATGCAAAAAGTTGTGACTAGTCGTCTTGGCGCGACGTTTTTGGCTACATTTTGTGGATGGGTACAGGGTACATATTATACCACACACACAATGCAACAATGGATTTGGGAAGTTGTTGCGTGATTCACCATGCATCATGCGGCAATGCTATACCACACCAATCCTTATATTTCTCAATTACATGTAGTACCACAAGTGCAGTCGTGTGGTTCCAGTCATCATTGTGTAACTATGTCCCACCCTCATAAGCTTTATAACAACCATTCTGGACCAATCACAGACATAAGGTTACTAATGCATGTGGATGACCAGTACAAAGGTCGCTGAACAAGTTTAAACGCTACATACGAAGTGTGGACCTGAGAACAAAAGAGGTCCACATAATGTAGGGACTTGATACACTGTGTGGACTTACACATGTCCACACAGTGTTTTTTACAGTGTTGAAGAATAGGATTTCCCTTAAGTATACAGAACAAAGGAATGTCCATGGAAAAACTGCAACACAGAGCTGTGTGTGCACACTCGGCTCAGTAGTAGTCTGGTTCCAAAACGCTTCAGTTGTTATTGCTAGAGGGCTCTTGTACCAGCAATGGGGTTTGTTCACCAAAAGTACAACTAAGTGAACTACAACCAAGACTTAGTCATCTTTGATTCATGCTTTTCCCGACAGTAGAAATTGACTGTGTTGCAATTGACTGTGTTGTGTTTGCGGCATGCTGTACATGTTTACATGTACAACTCGCTGTGACCCCGGGTTTTATGTTAATGCAGAGCACTGTGTTGTTTACACACCGATGGATCACTACAGCATAGTTGTTGTGAATTCAACTAATTGTGGGTACTTTAAAGGTAGCTGCAGCGGCATGACTAGTCGAGTAGTGACAACATGGTGGTCATGACCAGTTGTTGCATTCAACATTCTTGACTGCTCCACTATATGCACTAGTTGCCTAGGCTTAATTTTCAGTGAAATGAAGACATAATAACATTTAGTTGTATTCCCATACAGTTTTTGCAAGCACAAAACAAAAATAATGAGGGAACTTTCATTGTTTGATTTCTGTCTGTATGTTCCACTTGGCATTAGCCCAAAATTTGTTCTTCACTCATTCATTCTCACTCAAACATGAATATCATTAAAAACTCTGGAGTTTTTCAAAAAAATTCATCACGTTGCTCTTTAGAAACACTCAAGACATGTTTGATCTTCAATCATTTTGCTACATTCAGTCCTTGAAGAATCATTGCAAATCTACTGCACGCCATTTTGGGACTAAACTGGGATAGATATGAGCTATTCTTTGATTGATTTTTGGAAATCTTTCACTTAATTTGGTTGGACAAAAAAATGCAATCTTAAAAAAATTGAAGTAAAATTTATACTGTTAGCACAATAACAACCCAGTTGTATTAAAACTGATGTGATATATAATAACAATAATGAAAATTTTTAAGAGAAATGCATTTGTCATAAATTTTTTCTTGTAGCATGTCTCTGGTCACTGAGAAAATGTTATGTTAGGAGCATGTATCAAGACTACAGTGATTTATTTGACTCGCATAATGAGGCAGCAGTAGGTGTTTACATGGGGGCTTCCTCTGTACATGCCCATAGCTTTATACACCCATTCTCAGCTTTCTTTGTTGCCATTAACCAACCAATATATATAATGCTTGAAGTTTCTATGGCAACTGATTATGACCACGCTCATTAGCCAACCAACCTTGCCTTAAGTCTCTCCCCTCCCACGTCCTTCTCATTGACACAAAACAATAACAATAACAATTTGTGTTGAAGATGTGTCTAGTTTTTTCTTGTTGTCTAATTTGACATGTGAGCACACTACTCCAATCTCCCACTCACTATACAGATGTGTGAAGTGGCATTATCATTGGTAGCAAACGCCCAACTCATCAGGGGCTTTACTCTAGCACAAACATAGAAGTAATGTAGAATTTCCATCAGAGGTAACTTAATTTTGATCTAAGCAAGCTGAACTAGAGTTGGACTAACTACATCCTTTGGTGATGGTTTGTACTGTATTGACCAAATTCTTTGAGCATGGTTGACTCATTCCTATTCTCTGTTCTATCTCAAACCATTGCAAAGAATAGTGGGTACCTGACTAATCGCTGTGCCATGGTGTAACAGCTGGTATCACTGAATGCTTTATTAAGAATGCTTGTTGCTGGGATGAAATGAAACACTTATTAATAATCAGTTACCCATTGAATCTGGTTTGCTGTGTAGATGTTGCAAAACTGATTGTTGGGATTCACAATCAGGGATAAAAGTGAATTACCACGGCTTTTCTGACATTTATCAATTCCACACTCTGTTCATATTTTAAGTTGATTGTTTTAACAGGCTAGTCAAAGTGATGTTGTATCATACACTATTGCCAGGCCTGAGATTTACGGCATGCAGTGTACATGCAGATGGGTTTCATTTCACTCAACTATTGGAACAATCTGTTATAATTTGTGCTTCTTTTGAAGGTTCTTTATAGCAAGTGTCATTTTTCATTTGGAGGTCAGCAGTTTCTTTTTTACAAATGTTAAGACCTTTTCTTCCAGCTGATTTTATTTTTTCAAAAAGTTTGTCCTTCTTTCTGCCTGCCTGATTTCTTCACAGACTAAGACCTACATGTATTTTTGACCTCCCCTTGAAATTACTCTATGTATTACTGTGATAAAAAAAGAGGAAAGCCTTCGTAAACAGATTGTAAGATGTGTATTTTCACAAAATGTTTACATATGACACATGCAAAGGAAAATGCTGAGACAAAGTTGGAGGTAATTGTTCCCAGTGAATCTTTCAGTGAGAAGGGTGGAGTCTTAAAAAGTATTAACTCTCTGGGCAACTTTGAAACTATTGAGAATTTTGATCCACTCCATAGGTTCGGTTATGTTTTCATCACACCCTAGGTCATTTTGGGAATAAAGACATATCTATAATCTTCCATCTGTTTGGATTTTTGTTTCTCTTTCATCTATCACCACCATGAATCTCAGAAGAGCTGGACAGGTTGTCACTCCTGTTCGGCGCTGGCATGCCTGTATTATCTACCGTCAGAAGGCCTAGTGACGGCCCAATCACAGTCTGAAGATACTGGTATATGCAACCAGGGGCTAGGTATGCTAGCTGTAATTCCCAAGTCAGTGTTGTGAACTACACTAAAGGTCTTGACAATATTGCATGAAATGTCATTCAACATGTTTCATGAATCTCAAAAGCACAGATATCTGCTTATCACTCACTAAGGTCCTAAGTTGAAATATTTAAGCACAGATATCTGCTTATCACTCACTAAGGTCCTAAGTTGAAATATTTAAGCAACCAAAATGCTCAGTAATGTGGAGTTCTTTTGACTGATTCTCTTGTGACTGGATTGTAGGAATGAAGACAGCCCTAAAGCGTTGTTACCCAAGAGCAATTTGCTCAGTGATCAGTTAATTTCTCTCATGTGAAGACGCTTTTGGTGTCATCAAACTTATGAATAAAACAAAATTTGGGTAATTTCATAGAGTATACAAATTTTCACTGCAACCCAATTAACATTTTATTAGGAAAATTGTTCACTTGTTCATTTATTGACTTTTTCATTAAAATTAAAATCTGTTTATAGATATTGTCAAGACCTTTTTTGATGTATGGACCAGCCAAGTCAATTGAATATCTGTTGCCTGATGTCATTTTAGCCGCCGTTTGTTGCTTGTTATCATCATGTTTGTTAAGTAGAGCTTTGCATTGTTTTTATCTACTTGTTACTTGTTTGGAAATTCATTGTTTTTGAGTTGAGTCCACATACCCTGCTGATCATTGTTAGTTCTTGTGTTGTGTTGGAATATTTGACTGCATGAGTGCAACAAGATGGTATGATGAGAAAGGACTCTGTAGGAGTCACAGGGGGCAGGTCAACAACCATCCCAAGCCTGGAATTACACATAGGCCATGGAGGCCATGGCCTCTCTTGCCCCTGGTCTTGGCCTTGGTGCCCCTTCAAAAGTTCCTATAGACTTAAAGATTTTCCAATTGAAGTGCATCCTTTGAAAAAATAAAATAGCCTTGCCCTCTCAAAGATGAAATTCCAGGCCTGCGATCCCAAATATTCCTGAATGTATGCACAGGCAATAACACACATCCTATAACTACATCTTCATCAGAATGTCAAATTGAATGTTAGAATGTCATTTGTGTTTGTGGGATCATTTGTGATAGTTAACCAAAAGACTGTTCGGAAGGAACATGAATTTTGAGATTAATTACATAATGGGTTACCAGTCCACATAGTGTATCAAAATGGCTGGTAGCCTAACCCGTTTTTGGCTATTAAGCAAACCTTTTATGTACTCAGCAGTTTTATGAATTTAATCCAATTGGGCCTAACCTTTAAGTCATTGTATTTTGGCTGATGACAAATCACTCCTAAAATTATAACCATTATACCTGTCAGGTTGTGTCAGAGTGAAGTGACTGGCTATTTCTGTGGCCATTGGCTGCAGTGACAGTGTTGAAGAATAGGCCTTTTTAGTGGTATTAGTCACTGCTAAAGTTGTTGATCATAACACATGTTGTTAAAAAGGAGCACATTTGTAAAATTGGAAAACTGGCTCAAGAATAATGACTACAACCATTCCTTGGTGCTGTCACCTTTGTCATATCCCTATGCCATAACAAAAATGGGTATTGATACAACTTTTTGTTAATTTAAATGGAAGTGTCCATTGTAAAGCACAAGAGCAATATATTTAAGATAATTCTACATGAGCATGTGTTGTCAATGAATGATTGCCAACTTCTGTCCCAATGAGGGGATTCTGAACCTCACAGGAAAGAACACTGAGCATGGCACAGAAAAGGAAAAAGACCAGTAAATTACTCAATCATGAAGCTTGATAACCTTCTCTGCACCATAGTGTTTAAGATTTGAGGCTATCAAATATTGACCACTTTTGAAGAAATGTATCTAAAAAATGTCAATATGTCAGTTTTCTTAAAGGTTCAAACCAAAGTTATTCAGCATCAAAGTACATCTAATGTATACGTTTTTGTTAAAGGAACGGCTAGCCAAAATGAGCATTACTACATTCAAACAAGAAAATAATCTACCCAGCAAGTAGATGTACACATGGTGTTACTGCAAACCAAATTATTCATTGACACCTCACCATGCAATTTTTATTTTATTTTTTATTTTTATTTTTTTATATGAGATATCGCCTTACTCACAAGGCCATGGATGGCCACTTCAAGGTGAGGGCTACACATAACTGATTTGGGCTATCGACCCAAATCAATTGACACCAGGGGCACGTTGCCTCCTACTCCTGGGGCTGAAACAGGGTTACCCCCTTCACAGTCCTTAATGATGTAGGCATGGGTATCATCCACTAGGAGCCTGTCTGGTAGAACAGAATGCACTACCTTCCCAACTTTTTCGAAGCAATTATGGTTAAGTGCCTTGCTCAGGGGCACAGGGGCAATGCCTCAAAACCCACAAGTGTGACCTTACGATGAGTGAAAAAGCGAAAGCATTTTTGAAGCTGACAGTTTGCCTGTTTACCCAGTGTATTCACCTTACACAGTTACTCATGAGGTTTCTACTACTACTTGAAGTGTGTAGTGATGACACGCTGCACATGTTATGTTGTCAGTTATTAGATCAATATCCAAGTATTTGTCTGTCCATTTAACCACTTAATAGTGAAGCAAATAATTGACAGTTCTGTCATAACATCTGGTGATATCTGTTTCAGCTTTAGGTAGATTTTAATTTTTTGCTGTTTGTGACAGTGAAAGTAGTTACAGCGCTGACTATTGTTACCCACTTTTTAATTTCTGTGTCACTGTACTTCAAGCATTTTCTGAGCCATGAATTGAGCTGTGTATAGATACATGTACTGTTGGTTAAAAGAACACAGTAATTTGCTATCTATATTTTACATTGCATGTTTGATGTGGTATTTGTAATAGCATAGTTTCCTGGTACAAAATAGTTCCGAAGTGTTAAGAAAATATGAGTACGTATTTACCATGAATCGCAAAACCTTTGCTGTAACTTGTAAGCCAGGACTGTCAATAATCTGCCATGGTACTGGAGTCTTGGAACACTTAACTCCCATTGAGCTGAATGCAATGATAAACAATGGTGGCAGCCTGTCCATTTTTGTAAGCCAAATTGTTTAACAAAAAGAAAAAAGGTATGGAAGCGGAGAGTACACAATAATTTCCTTGAAAAAGGGAGATTTAGAGCACAAATTCCAGAACCCCTGTCCTTCTTTGCACTGGGGTACAGGGGAAATGAAGCAAACAAGGGAGGTGCATGTCCGGTTGAATATACACGTCAACTGGTCAGATGCAGATGACCACAAAATTAGCTGGTGCTTTGAAGTTGTTTCGGATGTTAAAAAACATCTTAAATTGGTTAACTTGGATGACAATCAAAGCAAAACTGTCTTTTAGCTAACAAACGGAAGGGGGAATGTTTAGTTTGTATGCAATAATCTTTATTTAAAAACTTAATTCAATGTTCAGTTTCAGATGTTGTGAAAAACACTAAAGATTGTTTACTTATTAACAACATTATTCGCTTTTAGGAAAACTGTAATTCAGCCGTTTTGTAAAAATCAAATACAAAGTATTTTATCTTAGTGGTTTGAATCTTACACTAAACATCTCACCAAGTTTCTATAATTGTTGTTTAGAGGCCTTATTGACCTTGCAGTTTTGTAAAACAAATTCACATATTCTATTATGTCTACTTTGTGTTTGGTTTTCTGTGTTGTGGACACAAATAGCTTTAATAGTCTTAAGTGTAGAGACACTATTTAGAGTCGGTGTATTAGCATGTAGTGTCTTGCCACCTGTGTTGATGTAAAAGTGTGTTTTTGGAAGAATTTGATTGTAAATATTCCGTACAACACCTAGAAACAACATCAAGAGAGGCAACAGTGCATACTATACTTGAACAAGATCGGAGTATAAGCCCTGGGGTGGAGGAGGTATGTAGGAACAAGGTTGACTCCGAGTTGATTTTATTTTGTTTGTGTGCTGGCTGTGTTGTTTGCTTGTTAAGTTGAACTGCTGGATTTGTTTATGGTAACATTCTAATCTGAAGACTGATTATTGTGGACCCATACTAGGGTTGTACCATACCCTTGCTTACATTTTACAAATTAACTCAACCGCATTGCTCATTGAGAATTTCTTCTAACATCTGTGTTTTTAGTAAAAACCATCCTATATTCCATATCGACCCAATTACCACAACTTTTGGTAGTTCAATGCCTTAATATTTGTTATCAAAGATGATCGGTACAATATGCCTCTGAGTTTGTAGTATTCAGAGGGATAAGCAGCGAATCGTTTCAAGCTTTTGGACTGTATTTAGATTATTTATGCATTACTGATGCATTGATGTGTGACACTCAATGCTTTAAGTCTAGTAAAAACAATAATTTAAATCCAAAACTCCCTTTTCTTGAACTAAGATTGGTCTACATTGTCTTGTACAATGCTTTGATTATGTCAAACTATTGCAAAATCATGGGAAGAATTTCAGATGTTTACATTTTTTATTTTTTTATTTAATTTGTTGAAGGGCAATATTCAATTGGGTTGAGCATGTCAATAAAATAAAAGCATTGGATTAATCTGTAGACGGCTATCATTGTGTCTCCATCTTATATATATATATGATACATGAATGCCATGCAACCAAAATGAGGCCAGAAGTAAAGATAGTCTGGCCCTTTTGTATATATTAACAGTTTCTAGTATGGTTGTGCAAGGCATCAGACAAAGATGGCAACAGTGTGATATTAGTCTATCAGTGCATGAGAATTTCTGTTGATGCTGTACTCATATGTTCTGTGTAAAATGCTTACCACACCTTGATCAAAAACCAATCAAAAAAGGAATATGTAAATATGAAAAAAACCACTTCTTTTTGGTAAGAATTACGTGAAACAATTTTCAAATAAAGTGATTACAAATTCTGGCAGGACAATCTGAAAACAATTAATTTCAAGGCTAAGTTATTGATTTATTCAGAAATATGTAGACAAATGATAAGTGATACTTTGAGTTTGTACTATGAACCAGGTGTACATAATATGCATGAAGGAGAAGCTGCATGAAATAACTGTTCCCCAATACTGAGCTAAATCATGTTTTTTTTAAGTACTGTCTGCCGATTCTCCCAACTGCATATTACGAGCTTCATCAATATTGATGCTTGTGGCGTACAGATTTGCCAAGTTAATTGCATTTTTAGACTGGTGACTTTTTGCCACTAGAGGGATACAATGGGTACTTTGACATGAAGACAGGGAGGCAGAACAGCTGGCTCAAAATTAACTGCAATATTCTGTTTGAAGCATTTAAATTGTATCATATGATCACCTCAATAACCACTCTGGAGAAATTGTAGAGAATTAAATAATTTGATATAAACTACCTGTGTAGAGGTATAAATGAGGTTTGATTTGGCGACTGTAACTAGAGGCTTTTTGATTGGTTGGTCCTATACAAAAGGCTTTAAGCCTCTATAACCAATACACTACAGTTTCAAAATCACACCCATATTTGGTAATAATGCATGATGAAATAACCTTCAATACCTATTGATGTCATGCTTGAAGTATTGTAGTAATGCATTCTACATGTATGTTGTAACTATTGTTTACCATCAATGTCGAAACTAAAAGAGCATCATTAATGTATTTTATCTAAGCAGTACTAGAGACGATTCATGTTCTAATTAACACACTCCTGAGGGCCATCCTTAGTCAGCCATTTGCAGGTTGATTTAACAAAGGGCTTTAAAATGGCTGACAAATAGAAATACTAAGCTTTTTAGCACCAATGCCATGCATAGTCAACTAAAATTTTACTTGTTTACTATCCACCCTAAAATGTAACCCAAGCTGGTTGTAATATTTCCAATAGCTGAATAATAACTGTCTCGGATACTTAACTGTGATTACCATTTATTTGAAATACTTTCTGATAGTTGTAAAGCACACAAATTTGCCTGATGAACTGCCATGTCACGTTTAAAGAGGTGCCAGGTCAATTCAGTTTTGTGATTCACTCAATTTTCAATAGATAGAAAGCTTATAAAAACGGGAAAAAATACAATCTCTAACCTCAAGTTGAAATTTATTCCTGAATTATAATGATAATTAATCAATATGGCATTGAATTTGAGCTTATGATTGGTGTAAAAGTTTCTCTTTGGACTGTATTGACCGATTTGTTTCTGCTGTCTGAATCCCCCCCCCCACACACACACTTTTATAAGGACTCATCCTACTGGAAAATGGGTGCATCACATAACTCATTTTGATCTTAGAGCCACTCTTCCTGACTAGATCTAAGGATGTGGGTAAGTGATATATTCTGCTTAGAAGGTCAATGACACTCAGGCATGAGCTGGGACAGCCATTTTGAACCTGTGAGCTTCAGTTAGTGTAACTTATAGACAGTGAAGTCAATGTTGAAACTTTGGTTTCCAAAATGCCATTCAGATTCATCCATGTATTCATCTTGTCATTCCTCTCATTTTGCATTACAGCCAACCAAACCCAAGCAGCCAAAAGCCGTCAAACCAGAGGAGTTTACTGGACGAGGGAGAGTCAACCCTGCATTTAGCAGAGACATCAATGAAGTGATGGATGAGGACAATCTGAGTCTGGGTACCTACAAACTTGTGTACCAGACTGAAGATGACAACCGCACCAAAGAGACTACAATAACGGTCTTGTAAAACTATAATGGTGTCCAAACAAATGCCTCATGTTATAAATTGAAAGATAAATACAACATTGGTTTATAATGAAAGAGGTTCCCTCTGATCCTAGACTTAGCTATATTTGGGTTCTGTGCATGGACTGTAATGTACATTGTGGCATGAACTTCCTTTAATGTGAGCCATCATGTGTCGATTCAACTCAAATCCAGTGAGTTGTTGAATTTGCGGCCTTTCTTTGTTTGGACCTCTTCTGCAATAGGTATACTAATTTCAAAAACAACAAAATGATTGTGATAAAAGCTTACAACTTTTTGAATAATCTTTTTTAAATGGAGTAGGTCCGGCAAATTTCAAATAAATTGTAATGCGTGTGCACTCTTCTCTTGTACAGTGTGTTTTCAGTCATTGACATCACTATCAGTTCAATTGAGCTTTGGCACCTACAAGCCTAACTTACATCAAACTCCATACAGGGTTGTAAACACAGTTGAGATTACCAGATACCTACATGTACCTGTTGGAAAGCCACATGTACAATATAGATTTCAATGTTTGCATTGACTTTTTTTTATTCTGCAACCATCTTTGTCAGATTTCATGTATACACAATGACAATGTCAGTACTAATTTTTGTTTCATAAAGTGGAACCGGATCATATTTCTTATTTTATTTCCAGCCTGTGTGTGGTTAAAATTGAGTTGCATGGATTTGACAAGTTGGTTGTATCCTGACAATGGTGTCGTATATGTGGCACATCCAGGATTTTGGTTCCGAACAAGAATAAGTGCCTTAAGCAGAGGTATCATTGGATGCACATACATGCATCCCCCAATCAAAACAAAAAGAAATAAAACTGGCTGATACAAGCTCAAGTTGTTGAATAAAACATTGTACTCTGGAGTTTGAGTGTGGATTTGTAATTTCCGATACCAATATGTCTTTATCAAGATTAGTAACATGCTGGCTAATTAACTTCATTGCAGTAAGTTGACTCAACTTTTGACCAACATTCCAAAAGCTTGGAATTGTACAGTGTTAATGTGTCGATCGTCCAACAATGATATATTTTTCTCTCAATTTTCTCTTATTTGAAAAACAGAAGAAAATATATACAATTTGCATTTTATTTTTATGGAAATCTTATTTCAATTATAAAAGATAGTTTCTTATTACAATAGACACGTTGTAGTTGTAGTTTCATTTGATTGGAAAAAATGATTAAGTTAAGTGTTTCTGAGAGGTGAATGATGAACTTAAGAATGGTTTTATTCTGACACTAGAGAATAAACTCATTATTAATTGATTACAAGTGCTTTATTGAAATATATTAACCATGCAATCAGAGTTGAAAGTTTATTTCCAGAGATTGATGACTATATTGATAAATTTATATATATTTTAGTAATTTTCTTAATTAATTTCAAGTAATCATGTCGTAAAACATTTGTATTTCATCAAAGTTAATATTTTAAAGTGAATTTAGCGTGAAGCTGTGGACAATGTTGTATCAATAGAAGTTTTCAAACAGTCAACATTTTAAAGAAGCTGTGACCTAACTTCAAATAATCTAACTCATCCACATCTTGTCAATGTCAAGAAATACTTACATGTGTGAGTCACTGTAAGTTGTATACTGCCCTCTATTGGTGATGTGGTGTTGTATTTTCATCTAACTATTATCAGCAAAGCATAGAAAATGTTACTGCCTTGGTCTTTCACATTTTACTCCCCCCCCCAAATTACTAACTTGTGAAGCAGAGTTACTACTAGAATATTCTCTCTTTTTAAAAACATTGATAGCTAAATGAAAGATGACTTTGATGTTATTTTATGGTTGAGGTCTCAAGAAGAACAGTCTTAGATTGTCACCACTTTAATATAAATTGTTTTTTACCCTTACACTGATGTGTGTTAAGCACTGTATACTCAGTACTTAACTGAGTTCTGTGAAAAAAATACACAGGCAAATCACTCGGGTGGGATTCGAACCCACAACCTTTGCATTGCAAATTAACATCGGTGGTCCAGTGGTAAGACATCTGCTCTAGCAATGCAAAGGTTATGGGTTCGAATCCCACCTGAGTGATTTGCCTGTGGATTTTTTTCACAGAACTCGGGTAAGTACTGAGTATACAGTGCTTAACGCACATCGGTGTAAGGGAAAAAATACAAATTATATGGTTTATAACATGAAAGAAAGCTTTCATGGTTTAAAGTTTACACCTGTTGCAGTACAAATGTCAAAGCTTCAAATAATGCAAGAAAGAAAAATCTGTGAAATTAAAAATTTTGCACAGTTTGGGCAAAAACATGTCGGGTAGAATTACTCCACGAGGTACTGGTATCTGGATTTATCCCTATCTTTTTTTAAGTTATATGAAATGAGTATTAATTGGTGAAGTAAAGAAAAGCAAAAACAAAAACAAAATGTAAAAGTAGCCAAGCGCACTGGCCTTTAGCAAGCGCACAAGTTTCATTTGGGGTCTGTGTATTTTTTCCCTGTAGCCAATTCCAAAAAGCACAAAATATCCTCATTAATTAATACATAATTTACATTAATTGCGCATCAACATTGATATCTTTATTCATTCTTATTGAGCCTAGTTAGTCATATGAATTCCTGTTTTTAATTTCATATTGTAAAATTATTAACAGTTCATGTTTATCATTGCCAAAAAAGCCTTGGGCAAGGTATAATAAAATTAATTTACAAAGGGGTTCAAAACATGATCAACTAATTTGATAGAAATTCATATAAATTGTAATGAGGACCTCATAGTGAATTAACAATACACCTTTCCATATAATTTCCTGTCATCCGCTAGACAGTGTAACAAATGGTTTCTCCTCAGATGAGACAGTCGGCAAATTCAGAAGGGTAGAGCAGACCTCAAGACAAAGATTAATCAACGCTTAGTCAGTTATTTGTAAGAATCAAGTCTCCTGCCTGTCTGTTTCTAAAGGACAAAGACTATGTTGATTTGCAGTGATAAGATTAATGTCCCAGTGCTTAGGACTGTTAGGTGAAGTTAGAGATTGAGTGAAGATCAAACAGCAGCGGCAGGAATTTGCAAACATGCACTGTGAAAAAAAAAAGGGTCTTGTTACTTCACATATGAGGTCAGAAAAACACTCTGTCTGACACTTCATGATGGAACATGTGATGAAATTCATGTTGTTTATGTCTCATGTAGATCTACATGTTGTAATAACTTGTGTATAGTGGCCAACTACCTTTTCTCATCAACCTGCTGTGTCACTTGTTGTATTGAAGTACTTGTCTATTGTGGCCACCTGCCTTACTTGATCACCTGTTTTGTGTACACCTCCCGCCAAAGTGTAACTTCTTGTCTCAAGTGGCCACCAGCCCATTGTTGCCACAATCTTTTTATGGCCACCTGCTTTTTTTTTGACCAAATTCTTATTTATAAAGTTACTTGTCTGCTATGTTCACCAGCATTGTTTTGACAAACCAAACAGTGTTGTTGTGGCAAACTGTGCATGGTTGTCACCTGTCTGTTGTACCCACCTGTAAGTGCGTACCTACACAATCTGTCACTAGAGTCAACAATGTATATCTGCAGAGTGGAACACACCATTTCTAGTGACACTCCACTCAAATTTTATTAACAATTCTAATATATAAAACAAAATTGTTGCCAAAGAGATGATAACGTGCCTCATGTACATGTAGCCATGACAACCAAGGGCTGCCATTTAGACCAAACAAAATTGTTTTTAAATTTGTGCAGACATTGATCACATTCCATTTGATAACCAACATATCACTGATAATGAGTACATTCTGGGGTTGTCACAACTTTACTTTATGTATCTATGCATTTATTCGTCTAGTAAGCTTACTTGTCTTTGCAAGAACTAAAAGTCAATCTGTGAATATTATAAACAGAGGGGGTGGGGTGCTCAGATCAATGGTTAAATGCTTTGATGTATTTATATGTCATTTTTTTACAAATTCTTATGATCATGTATTTTTAAACTGCTATGAATACTTAGAAGCCTAATGGAGCATCATCTCATTTAGATTGTATTTTAAACACAAAACTAAAGCCTTTGCAGCTTGGAAATTGTATATTTTGACCCAAAGACTAATTTATGTTTATGGGAGAGAAATATCATGTATAATTTACAATTTTAACAAAGACCAAACTGGATGGTATTGTATTACGTTACCAGACAGGTCGTTGTTTGTCATTATGATTAAAATAAATTGAACTATTGTAGATAAGATGATTGATTAATGATTGCTTAATGATTGCTCAAAAACGTAGAATAACTAATTAAGGTCATTATTGTGTCAGATTTAACACCATCAATGTGAAGGATCAATGTTAATGAGAAGTACAAACAAAATAATAATAATAACATATTTTATCTTGGATGGGTAAATTGTTAAAATCAACATACTTTTTACAAGATTAAATACAGCATCTGCTATCCAAATACTTCATTTTGAGTTGAAGTTCGGTACAGAATTACTGATTTTGCCAAGATATTGTAACCGATGTTTATGCTATTAGAGTCAAGATAAGTTGCAATATTGCAAAACATGATTCGCCAATTTAAGTAGTATTTTTGAATTGTATTATTTTCCCACTGACTGTCTCTGTATTATGATGTTTATTTGTCTGACCAACTTGTAAAATGTCCAGATAACTATGTCTGTAGTTTAACAGAATGTTATACAGCCTTAGTGATAGGGTTTATGGAACAGTAACAAGTAAAACACTGTAAAATCAAGAAACTGGGACCCACTCATAATAAGTGGATCTTTAAAGAGTTGTAAACAAACGTAACATTACTCTGTACCAAAACGCTCCTGCTTTTCAAACTTGCTAAAAATAAGTTGTGCATTAAATGGAAACAAAAGCAGCTTTTTAAAACAAACAATTTCTGCTTAGAGATAAAACCTTAGAGAAACAGTTAATACATTTCCCCAATGTCTAACATTAAAAATAAAACAGTGAAGGAACCTTTGTGTACAAGTGTTATTTGGGTAAACATTTTGTCAAAACCCATAGCACTTTCTTGACTTTATGATCAACCTGCCTGCAATTAAAATTGTTTTTATCACAACCCAAAAAGGTCCATAAAATGTATTTGCTTTGTTAGTTGTTCGGGCAGTAAGCCCGAACAACTCTTTTTTTTTGTTATGTTTTTTTGGGGTTTTTTTCTTCTTTGTTTTGCTTCAGCTTTTCAGTGGGCTTTGTCCGCAAGCAAACGCATACTTGCGAATCTTTGATCAACTTGAAACTTAATGTGAAGTTAGAACATAACTAGGAGAAGCCGAGTAAGTTGTGACGTCACGATTACGTCATCAGGTGTCAAATTACAAGCCATTTTAGCTCAAAAAGTGCCCTCATGCCAATGCCTGTATGTCTCTGAATATTAAAGCTACAGTATTCATATTTGGGCATATGATAGATCAAGACACGGGCAACATTTGAAAAGTTAACGCCAAAATCACATGACCTTTACTTCCGGTCGTACCGGAAGGTCAAAGTTTGCCTTTGTGCAATTCTTTAAATTTTGCCTTGGTATAATTCCCGGTGAAAATATTAACTTCTGTATATCTGATCAACTTCAAATTTAAACCATGTAAGGACCTTGATAAAACCTCCATCAAGCAGTTGTGACTTCATGATGACGTCATCAGGTGTCAAATTACAAGGTTTTAAACATTAACATTTTTAATCTTTGAAAATCTATATCAAATCAAGACGAAGATTATAGGTCTTCATTTTTGATTGTGTGCGTGACATGACATGACCTCTACTTCCGGTCGAAATCGGAAGTGCCCTGTAATTTAAAAGTGGCAAATTTTTTCAACTTGTTTTCAACGATGTTATAATCCAGCAAGGGTCTGGTTTACAAAAATCGGACCGGTGACGTCATAACATTTAAAAGCGCCCTCTAGCGGCAGGTTAAAAACACACCAAAATACACTTTTACTAGATGTCTGTGGCGAAGTTTATGACAATCGTTTCAAAATTGGTATACATAATGACCTTTTTGCAGACAACATATGTGTGGAGTTTCAGATTGATGATGTCATCATGCGTCACGTGGTATTGCCTTAAAGGTTTACTTTTTGAAGCCTTCCATCTCAAAAACCACAAGTTTCACTGAGTTGAAACTTGGCATATAGATAGACAACGATAATGACTACGTAAATCTTAAGTGACGACATGATGACTTCATCACAATAATTTTTACAAATTTTTGAAATGTTGACCAATTGTTAGGCCAAGTAAAATAAATAACATGTTGCTCGTCCGGACTTTTTAAAAAGTTGGTGAGGGAGGTCCTTGTTATTTGTTATTTTCAAAAGTGTTGTTATTTTTTTCAAGATGGCCGCCATATCGTATTTGAAGATGTTTTTATGGTTTTATGAGCATGTTCTGTATGTCCTCAAATTCTGTTTAAAGTCGCCATGTGTGTTTCTGTGTCCATTTTGATAGATATTGTTATTCTTTCCAAGAGTTCTTCTTGCTTTTGCTCAAAAATTATTCTGTGTGTGGCATCACGTCCTGGTGCAAAGATCTCGTTCAAAAAAGAACTGTGGCATGCAAACGTCAAGGGCAAAATGTTTCAAAGAAATGATTGCGTTGTGGAAATAGCATTTTTTTGTAGGCCTACCTGCAAGAAAGATGATGAAATTGCTCCAAAAAAATTAAGGATACATTTGAAATAGATTTTTTTTGATTTTTTTTTTATTTTTTTTTTAAATAACAAATAACACAAAATTTGGTGTGGCCTCCAAAATCGTAGCGGGCGGGGACGAGCAACATGTTATTTATTTTACTTGGCCTTCCTTATTTTGAGTACAAAGCAAGCTATAGTCCTATTTTATTTTGAGAAAAATAAATGAAACTCTTCAAGATACCAACAGCATGTATTGAAAAACGGCTCATCATTACCCCACCACTGAAACCGAACACCTTGAGTTTGTGGTAGTACAAACTCTGAATCTCTAGTTATACTTGTTAACTTTTATGGCATATCAGATATTCAGTAATTAAATTAGTTTTGTTATTCAGTATTTCCAGGGTTCTTTTTCATGGACTAACCTAATTATTACATTATGGAAGGTTAGAAAGTCTGAACCTGTTGGGTATTATAACAATCAGAGATAAAGTGCCATTCCCCTTTCAATGTGGAAGCATATTGGGCCTTTACTAAGAATTTGAGAATCTGTATATTCCTGTCATATTGTTCTTACATAAAGGAAACATTACAACTCTGACAGCATCATAGTAAAGGTCACCTGTAAATTGTAGTCAATACTAATTTAGTTTTCTAAAAGTGTAAATACAAATATTTCAAATAATTGCAATCAGATAGATTTTATGATATCTTTATAATTTCAAATGGCAAAAGATAAGTCTTATTACTGTCTGTACAGTTGTGGCCTACTTTTGATGTTACAGTACCAACAAATTAAAAAATATTTTATGATTGAATAAAGTAATGAAGAAATTATTGAATAATGGTGTAATTGTTACATTGCATTTATTTTGTTAGAAGGCCTAGAAAGGCATATGTGATAACCATTATTTTACCTTCATTCTTTTTGTGTGTGAGTGCAATTTGATAATTTGTCAAACTGCTGGATCAAGAAGTCTGCTGAGGCCTCCCTCTATTCTTATCTTATCTTACTATGGATCAGTTGCTGCCTCACTCAATAAATAACTCTCTGGTTCTATCCTTGTCAGAAGAGCCTGGAATTCATGAATTAAATTAGTATATATAAATAAATAAAATTAACTTAAATATAAACGAACACATTTACATACTTGATAGTACTTGTCAGTTAACTTGTCTGCAAAGAGCTGCTTGAAAACAATTTGATTTGTATTCAAACCACCTATTACAGAATTTGGGAGAAAACATGACATGATCCTAGAGGTAGAGTCATACTTTGGTAATGATCCCGAAAAGAAAATGTTTAATATTTATCCAAAACTCCACTTGAAGATTGTAAGGAAAGTAAGCATCCTGCAAAATGATTTCCTCTGAAGTGCGCCCAGTTGATTAAAAATCAATGAGAGTATGTTGACAAATTTGAGTCTCCAAAGGTTACCTACAGGCGACCTTTGGTAATTTCTGTGGTGTCCATTGAATGCTGCCCTCAATACGGCCTGAGATGCGGTTAGTACCCAGGCCCACTTTTAACTTGCTAAACGTGGATGGATTTGATTTTCTTAGAGAAAATACTGTGACAGTTTTTACTGTTTTCTCAATAAGTAGGCACTGTACTCAACTGAAGCTTTCCCAGGTGACTTTTAGAGTATCATATTGATCATTTTACCTATAGACATATGTAACCTGTGACATGACACTGTTACATAAGAGCCACAGAGCCTGGACTTCCTGCAGGCACGATTTGTACACAGCTCAATGGAAGAAAATATAAAGTCTTATATTTTATGGCGATTGCATTATCTGATTTTTATCAATTTTTGATAGACCCGATAGGGGCACATCTCAAAACTTGTTCAGCTGTTACTTTTATAACTCTTGAATGTAGAAATTATGTTGAGAAAAACCAAACGGTGGCCCTTCTTTTAATGCATAAATTTTAAGATTTTGTTTCCCCCCCCCCCCCCCCCCCCCACTTATAAAGGCCCCATCTCATTTGGTTAAATCTGCATTGCACAACAAGTTCCGTTTTTAAAAGTTTTCTATGGCACAAAAATGAAAACTAACTAAATAAATAATAATGACATAAATAAAAATAAACATAAGCTGATCAGTTGCATGCTGAACAAAGCATATCAGCATTGTCACTTTTTCTTTATCATGAAATTTAAATAGAAATCGCGAACTAAATCAATTTATAGTAGGCCTGGGGCAAAGTTGTAATTTAAATGATTTGCAATCTAGATATAATATGTGATGATTAGCCCTATAGATAGTTCCCAGTAGACACCATCTTTACGGGCAAATCGCATTTTGGCTTGCAGGCGCGTCAAGCGCTCAAATTATTAACGCAATGAGTTTTGTGAAATGTGCGCGTGCTGCACACCGTTCTCACGCGTAACGCAAGACTGTGTGTTCCAAATTGCCCGTAAAGATGGCCGATTTATGTCATATTGCAACCTATCTATAAAGCTCACAATGCATTTTTGGTGCTTTGGACATTTGGACAAAATGAACAAAGCAATTGTGTTTGTAATTTGTAAGGTTTCTTTGTATAATGGCAAGGTACTGCAGCCTCAATCTATGGCAGCATACTGGAATTCACTCCATACTCCTCACTATAACCACCCACATTGTTGTCTCTCATTGCAACTATTGTAAACTAAACTTTTGAGTTTGAAACATTCACTTCTGGCATGATTTAATTATAGCCTGGTCACAGCATGATTTGTGCTTTTTGTGTAAATCCTTTCTTTTTAATCTAATGTCCCAAAGAGCAAAGAGAAGTTTAAACCATGGAGGTAGGAATGTTTAAACATAGTAAAATGGGGCTGTAAATTGACACACCGTTTAAACATTTATTACAGTTTGTGTCAGTGCATCAAAGTACAGATTTTTTATAGTGCTTGTGGATTTAAGGCTAAACTTATCTAATTACCTTATAAGATTAGGGCCTGGGATGAAAGAGCCCATTGGGATTACAAAGCCAGAAAGCAGTATAAATTCCCATTAATTTGATTTGTTCATTATTTGATCAAATCCAAATAATAATGAACAAAGTAAAGGGCAAGTCATTATAGTTGACCCCCAGTTTGCCATTTTGGTAAAATCAGACTAACAAGCACTTATATAACTTAAATTCGAGTTCGTAGCAAGTAGTCCCTACCCCCTGTCTGGAGCTAAGGAAATTTCGAAAGCTGCTCAAAACGGCTACGGGGAGTCCCCTTAATAGTGCAAAACCAATGCACTCGAAGTCCAATGTTACACACACGCATGCGTCGTGTCCCCAATACCGCCAGTCACCTATCCGTTGATAATAAATGAACGGTGTAACACGGAAATCGCCTGCTACCACACTACATGCATGAACCGTGCGTGCATAGTTAGTGTGCACGCAAAGCTGTCGTGTTTTTGCTCCAAAAAGCCGCATTTTCTGCTTAAAAACTGCCACAATCAACCAGCAGAGCTCGCCTGTAAGCCGCCTGCGACTCGACGAATTACCCAGGAAAGTGCTTGTTCCGTGAGAAGCCTCTGAAGAAGCGCCTGGAAAACAATCAGCGCAGCAGCAGGTAGGTTTCGGTTTTGTGTTTTCGTTTCAAGTTGCATTTATGGCATTCGTGATATTTTGTGTGTGTTTCATGATTGCCCGCCCGCACGCGTTTGAATCTTTATACGATGTGTCCAATGTTGTATTCCGGTCGTAGTCCGGTCAGCTAGCTGAGGACAAAATCGATAGCTGTCTGCCCACCAAAAAAGCCTTCTTTACCCACATACTTCTAATCCTTTTATGTCTGTTAAGTAGGTTACGTAATTGTTTGATTGGGGAGTGATTAAGACTGGAGATTAAGTTGTACTGTAAACAATCCGAATACTGTTTGAAGTCATTGACATTACATGTATGTACAACCATGGAGGAAGGAATGGTACAACCAACAAGCAGTGCACTGACCACTTTGGCCCTTCCTTGCTTCTTATGTCTCTACTGCTCTTATTCTTTCCATTGTTGATGTAATGCAGCTTTTAAAGTTAAATGGGCAGTTCCCTGTCACAGTGTCAGCTGACATTCCGTGACCGTGTGTGCGCCTGCCTCGTCGGCATGCAAACACTGGCCCGAAAAAGAACAGAACATACTAAACCATAATTCACGTTTTGTTTATCTACAAAACTTTACAGCTAGCATTTGCACTATCTCTTCTTACTTACATTAAAAAATAATTAAAATCAGAGGTATGGTTTTGTATCATTGAAAATAGAGTATTCCCATTTCAAGTCTGCATAGCCCTGAAACTTGTGCTTGACCTGTCAATCAATTTGTGGTTTGAAATCTTTGGAAATCTTCTGAAAATACCTGAAAAAGCCTGAAGATGCTTTTTCGAGCTTAGATGTGTTCGGAGGAAATGAGAAAATTTGAACATATTAAAACTTGATGAAGCAGATTCTGCTACTGCTGGTAATTCTCTGCATTTGTAAACATACCTTCTTAATTTTTATTTTCGTTTTAATTAAAAAAATTAAAATAATTTGGAAGCATTCTCAATGAAATTTTGTCAAGAAATATTCAGCAAAATGAAAAGTAAACTTACAAGCAAAAAGCTGATTTAAAGTTATATTTGTGAAATGTTTATGCAGTATGATCGGTGGCAGGGGGGTGGGGAGGGGTTGGTTTTATTTTTTATTTTCGTTCATTTATTTTATTTATGATTTTTTGGGGGAGGCATGTAAATAAACACACTACTTGGAAAGCAATAGTTTATTAACATTTAAGTTTGAATCCCTTCACACCCCCAAAACAACAACATAAGGTCCCCCTCAAAAAAATAAAATAAAAATAAAATAAAAATAAATGCATAAATAAGTAAACTATTCTTTTTTAAATAAATAAATAAATAAATACAAAAATACAAAAATTATAATGATAAAAAAAATTATAATAATAGTTGTAAAAAAAACCCAGTTTTTGCCATGAGCTGGAATTTTAAATGTTGTTTCTTACTGTAGAATAGGATTATTATTGATCTATTTATGATTGCTGGTAAAAGTAAGTTGCCGATTGATCAGGAAATTGTGAAGCCCATTTAATTCTTTTAGGATTTTGCTTGAGCCTGAAAAGCAAATTTAACATTGTGAGTTACATTTGCACCTGGTCCACTCTGTACATTTCACCTCCCTGCATGCATTGAGCATGCATGATAACACAGCCAGAAAACTATTATTACCGTTGATTTATGGTAGGTAATAAACTTCACACATTGTAGGCAAGCATGAATACTGCATGAATCTAATATTTGCGAGGAAATTGCGGTTAGATTTCCTTTTAATATTTGACCCAAAAGCTAAATACATACAGTCTTAAAGGATCGTTTTAATGTTTTTATTATATTTATTCATTGCATTATGTAATCTACATACTTTTTTACTTGTCCTTAAAAAAAAAAGGATAAATAGAAGAAGAAAAAAGAAGCACTGTTGTCTGTATAGTTAGGCCCGATGAAAGCAAGATTTTAAATTTGGAATAAACTCTAACAATTAAGAAGAATATTATACAATGTATGAATTAATATATCATCTCCTTACCTCCAGGACAGGTTGAATGATAGTGTATAGATTCAGGAGACAAACCAAATAAATGTAGGCGTAATGTAAACAATTTCATTAACTAATTTACAGTCAGAATTGGGTCTTGGGCACGACTGGCTCAGCAGTACATGTACGTGTAAATTAGTTTACATTTATAACTCGACCCCCACCCCAAAAATATTCTATTGAATGGTTTGAAATTTAATTACAATACTGGTAAATTACCTGCTGTACTTTGTACATTTAGGCCTCCATGTCTGTGTGTTCTAAAGGTAAAATTGTAATTGTTTTTTTACACAGGCCAGGCAAAACACTTTTCTTGGTTACTAAAAAAAGGCATCAAAATACAGCTGAGCTCGGTCTGCACAATATCACAGTAGCCCTAAATAGCCAGCTCCTTGTGTCTCAGAGACCTCATTGTGTCAGTGAAACAGCATTCTTTTATAAAATAGAAAATAACTACTGCAGTTCACCATAAATGTAGGCCTATAAGATGCAGTGTGTTGTGAAAAAATGTGTCAGTTTTTTTTTAATTCAAAGAAAACCACAAACCATTGTCAATGTGATCTGGGACAAAAATACTTGTCTATAAATAGTACAACTACAGTCCAAGTCTCCAAACTGTGTTGTTACCAAGGTCAACCGTGGGAGAATTTGACAACTTTAGCCAGGCTGTACTTCATGTTCATGCCCTAGTTGGTGGTCTACTGTACAAAGTGTGGTATATATAGGAGTACTACATGTTCATTACAGTGTATTACCAACTCAGTACATTACAGCTTGGTATCAGTGTTTATATCATGGTCTTACAGGTTCTTTCCAGAGCCACCTGCCCTGTTGTTATTTAGATAAGGCAAGTCTACAGTACCAAGGACAAGTGCTTGCCAGGTCTTTTAGTGATTTCACATTAAATTGTTTAGGAGTTGTTTGTGGACAAGCTTCTTTTTCAGTATTTTATGTAGACTAAATAGGAGATTAAAATGTCATGGAAATGGCAGTATTCAAATGACTGTGACTGAACTATTCATGTTCAATACATGTTGGAATTTGATAAATAATTTTGATGATGCTCGATTTTAGAAATGAAGATTCACATGGCCATACTTAAGATGTGTCCAAAGTGAATTTCCAAGGTGGGGAATTCGCGAGTGAACGTTCATACTTTCGAAGCGAAACTTGTATCAAAGTTGCTGTGAAGGGATGATGATGTAAATTGTAAAATTTACTTTGATTTCACAGTAGGTGTAACATTATTCAAGTGTTTGGGTTTGAGGCTTACCTTCAAATCCCCTGCTGGAAAAGACTTTATCTTGTTACTCTTTTAACGAACACTTTAAAGTTGAATTCTAGCTTATGATCTTTTCTGGAACAACTTACTGAATGAATAATTAACTCTACATATTTTTTACAATGTCCAAATAAAGAGGCATGGGTGTGGCTTTACCTAGGTTTGGCCTTTAAACTCTGTGTGGTTCAAACTCAAAAGGTAAGAATTTGATGTCCTGTACATAGGCATCATGTGCACAGTGCATGTTTGTGGCCTGTTGAATTTTTCATTGAAATTTGCCAATGTATGCAGAACCTGCTGTATCTGGAATATGAAAAGCTTCTCTGAACAATAACTGAAGTACATGTAGTATTTTGCAAAAACTATTAGGAACCAGCCAAAATCCCATTGTGTTTTCACTGTTAATGGGTTTAGGCCTACATGTACATGTAGTTTGATAAAACTTATTCTCCTGAACACACTTGTGCTGAAAAGCTTGATGAAAACAGACCTTGTTAATTAGACTATGTTCATGGGTTGCTGTGGCTGAGTGGTAGTTTTATTTAGAAGTGTTTTCTTTTTTAAAATTACAGTAATACACTACATCAATACGTGTTTGTTATTCTGAAATCTGTTTATGATTTAGGCATAAAGCACAATTAAGGAGTTCTTAATCCGTGTGCTATAACTCCTTTTGTATATAATTGGAAATTTCATTCTGCAATGTGACATGTTTTCTTATGTTTTTGTTGTTTTACAAGGAATTAAATGTTTTGTAGAAAGTTTCAGATACTGTGTTCCTGTGAATGATTCTGTCCATGTTGGCAGTGGTGTGGAATCACGTGTGTTTCTTTCTTCCAAGGTTTTAAAGACTTGTGTCACATTCCTCCTTGTTGATTAGTTTTAAATGAATATTTTTGAAACTAAAACAAACTATGAATTATCAATCGATGATTGTGCCTGTAATCCTCGTCTCAATGGTGAGACATGTGGAAATAGAATTAACTCAATTTTCATGTAGACCTAATGTACAATAATTGAGTTATGGAATACACTTCGAATTTGTGCATCTATAGTATATATGCTACCTTTGTGAAGTCCCTCGCAAAGTGGTTAAAAAGTAGGGTTTCATGCAATGTTTTGAGAAGCTGTGCAGCATTGTATTGTATTTTGAGTAGGTAGTGTGCATGCAATGTAGTAACTAGTATGTATGTACACAGTATGTTAAGAAATCCCTAACTGTGCAGTGATCTGACCCTGCTGACCCCTTATGCATTATGCTAATATGAAAGCTGGTCATAAGATTGGTATGGTAGTACATGACTGTAGGCCTACATGTATGTATGCATACTATTCTCTGCTGACAGGCAAGTTTCCTGACTCGTAAGGGGTGTGTGAAAGCCGTTTATTGTAGAGTCGGCAACTTTAGATCTGGATTAATTGATGATTTTAAGAATTAGCAAACTGAACAATGTCCATAGATTTGGATTAACTTTGAAATCTGAAACTATGATGACTCCAGTCTGTGTTTTGTTTCATTTGATGAAACTGTCACCCAAACGTGCCTACTTCATTCACATAGGTTTTTAAATGTAATTATTGTTACAAAAAACCCCAATACAAACAAACAAGCAGACAAACCTCTGAATTTCAAGACATGCTTAGTTTTCTAATCAAGGCATTTTGAAAACCATTGCAAATTGTATAATTTATTTCGCCGGTTCTTTATAATGGAATGATGCAGGTGAAGTGAAATTTGTTGCAGTTTAAGTAGAGATAAATTGAATTTATAAGAACCTTTGTACAAAATGACAGCTCAGCTCAGTGCGGGTTATTTGTATTAATTGATTGATGATAGGTAAGTTCTAAATTATTACAATAAAACCACTCTGTTTATACTGAATAACCCCTGAGGCTCTGTAATAGAATGAGGTCAGGAAAATGATTCATTCAGTTATCATTTGGATTCTTAGAGATTATCAAAGCAACCTTGACTCTGTCTGAGGCCCTCTTCCTTAATCCAGCTAATACAGTCAGGGTTAATAACAATCTGCAAGGATATGATGGGTCTTAACTTAAATCCTGTCTGGCCAATACTCTGTAATAGGCCTACATGTATCTGAACTCTGACATACTTCAGAAAAACCAGGCCAATGGCTCCAGCAGCAGCCCAACTGATCTTTTCTACACAATTGTTTAAGGTGTGTGTGTGCATTGACACATGTAGTGACCACTCTTTGGGGCTACCTGGGGTGTAGTTGAACACTACAGGTACATGTTATGTAGGTATGGTGTTTGGGAGGGGTAGCAGGTTGGGGGAAGGGAAAACCATAAATGGGGCCTGGATGCCCAGGAGGATTAGGGTTACTGGTCTACCATATTTGGTTTTAACCTTTAGGGATCTTTGACAAACATTTTATTGAGAAGAGTGAAAGGAAGTTTGCTTGTTTTGTTGTTTTTGCATTTTTTCTCCATTCAAACTTCAAAATGGTTTACATGAAGACAAATAAATAATACTTCTTGTAACTCATCTTAACATCACTAACTATTGGCAAGATACAATGTTATTACATGTTTCAATCTTTTTAGGGCAAACTGTTTACCCTTTTGTTCTTCCTATTTTTAATTACATTTCAATTAGCTCTTCTTCGCTGACCTTCTGCTGACATAATGTATGTTAACTTATTTTGTTTGCTTACTTCTTTAAGTATGTTTTCTCGTTTCTTAAATCAGTAATAATTCCAAAAGATGATCACTAGATTATTTTGTGATGTGTGTACACACAGTGCATCTTTTAAACACTTGATGCATGTTCCATGTGTTGTTTACTGTGGTTTTTCTGCACATCAAATGTGCTAAACAGATAAACTAGCTTCAACCTTTAGTCACAAAATGGAAAATGTTTGTGATTAATCTTCTGTCTCTACAGCTTGTTCAAATTATTGTTGTCTGGAGAAAAACAAATTAAAGGTAGAAGTTAAAGCTTTTTGTTTGTAAGAAATATTTTATACAAGAATTACACCCTAACCCTCTTGCTTTCATGAGTCTCGGTGCCATTTTAATCAAAGTTTACAAGAAAATTCAGCGGTTTCTTAACGTTGAAAAACGTGTCTTTGACACCGACAATTAAATAAATTATTTACACACATTTCCAAGAGAGCCTGCAGGCAGTATCTAGCTAAAAGTGCTCCTCCTTAGTAAATATCATCGATGAAAACTTGCACATTTCAATTAATGCACCAAATGTGTACATTAGTGTATTAGTACAGATTGACTCTGTTGGGCATGTGCGATGTGCATTTAGCACAATCTTTTCCTTTCACCAATCTCCACAAGAATTCACGCACACATTATCCGCAATGTGCCAGACATCCTCTCTCCCTGAAAATTTATTTGTGGGTTAATTTATGTTTTGAGGCCGAGGTGCTCGGTAGAATTAAGAAACCCTCTGATGGAATGGAAGAGACTACATGTATATGCACAGGGTTGTCTCCATGTGTGGTAAGGTGGGGGGGGGGGGGGGGGGGGGTGGTGGCTGGGGAGTGAAGGTAGGAGGAGGAGATACATGTAGTAGGAATTAATCAGCGATGCCAACCAGCAGTGCAGATACTTAGTGTAGATGATAGAATAATAGGATATAACCAGAATTGTGTATGTTGAATATATTTAAAGGAATTATTGATTGTTCAATTTAAGGGTCACAAGTGATGGTATAGATTTTCTATGGATACTGGCCCCTCCCACCTGATATTGTACTGTACATTTGTACAAGTATCATTTTTACAATACAGTAATGTTTGTTATGTTTTTCTTTGAGGAAGCAATTCTTACTTCTGATTCTGGCTGTACAGACTGAGCACCAGACTATTAAATTGTCTTCTTCAAGCTGGTGTTTTGTTACATGGATTTATAAACCAATGCCTGTTAATGCTAACTGCCTACATGTAGTGGACTGCTCAAAGCGTCAGATTCTTAAAGATACTCATCTTGCTTACCATGTGCATCCAACAAGCACAACTGAAACCTTACGTACATGTATTACATGAGAACAGGTGGAATCGTGATAAATATATCCACCTGCAAATTTGCAAACAAAGAAAATAATGATGGAAACAAGACTGTTTTATTTCACTTTTCTAAATGCTCCAACCTAGTGTTGGTGCTTTGATTGTTTCTGATGGGTTGCACAAATAGCAAATTTTGAAACAACTTACATTGTAAAACAACATGATTGTGTATATTCTTGAAAAGGTTGAACTTAAAGGTAATCTCAGAGACTGTTTTACAACCAAACCACATTGCAGTATGTACTGTACATGTGTGCATTACATTCTGAATGCAGAATGTGACATGAAATTATGGAGTGAGATTGGAACTATAATCACAATTATGCCATGTACTGGATACGCGAATCAAAGTATCTGTAGCCTTAGTCCTAGATTAGACCCTTCCTCCTTGACACACTGCAAATAATTTAACAATATTTAATGCAAAGCCTCAGCCTGAATTTCATATCTTTGCATACACATGTAAATATTGATGCACAGAAGAACAGCACAAGAAACAACAATTTATACTCTCTGTTGGCCAATTTGATCTCTATACAAACCATTTTATGATTTTAAGACATTTCTGATTGCATGAAATTGCCAAGGTTGGAGTTTTTCAAATTTTCAAATGAATGGAAATTGCCGTCTTGATTCGCTCATTCATAATGGCATCAACTTGCCTAATGAACTCACATTGTTGCTGGTCAACCCAACAAAGATTAATGAATGGCGATGGGATTTTCTCTACTAGATTGGTTAAGAAAAAAGTAAAGAAATTGGACATTGTGCAATTCCCGGTTTCTCTACCAAGGCCCTGTTGTACCTGTTGTTTATCATCTTTCTGATAGTTTGTTGTTGTTTTGATAGTTTGTTATTGTTTTGATCGTTTGTTGTTGTTTATATTGGGCTTATTTTTGTTGCGTATCGGCCAAAATTTGCGCGTATCTGCACGCAAACCTTCTGTAATGTACATAGATCACTGTGAAGACTTCAAAACCCTGTAGCGGGTTAATAGGCCTATAAATCCCCGTTACCACAGGTGCACTCACTTGCCCAACTGGCTTTTCCACAAAATACCATAGGGGACAGTGGATACCAAATCCACAGTACACAAGCCATGGGGTTTCCACATAATACCAGCTATACAAACCAAAGGAAACCCATTGCTCCACTTGGAATGTGTGGAAGTCTGAGGTACCTGTGTATAGGATTAGGAGGGTTTCACGATGCCCCACATACATTACTACATGTAAATGTACGTGTACAGGTACATACACGCGTACAGGTACATACATGTACATGTATAAAAACAAGCACTAAGCACTACATGGTGTCAGCCTGGCTTCAGGTTGCATTGCTATGCAAGTGTGCGATCTTGAGTAAAGAGTCTTGGACAAAGCTAACCTTGCATGTTGTTTTCTTGACTTGCATCTCAGATCGTAAGACTAGAATAATAAACCCACAGCATGACCCATCTTACCCATCTGGCTCCTTGCAATTCACATTAAATGCATGACTACATCTGGGACTCAAAGTACCGCAGCTTCTTCTAAACCCTTTTAGGAAATTTTCTAATTTTTAGAGCTTATTTCAAAATTGTGTGCCTTTTTCTTTGTCCACTGTGGTCAAGATGACCAAAAGGCACTTACTTGCTTCAGGATAACATACAAGTAGCTGCCAAGTTTTAGCCTCTGGGTCAGTGGAGGTCACTGTAAGCACTGTAGTTTTAGAGTTTTGCAGTGACAAAGCAGTGAATATTGACAATTATGAGCATTTCTATATCACAAGAGAATATAACACACAATTTTATAGTGAGCTTGTGGCCACATCACTTCTTATTATTCTTTTTCATGATATGGTGCCATACAACCCTGGACGAGTGTAGTCTTACCCTCAAGGCATCATTTAATACAAAATATTTTTTGTTTTGTTAAAGGTTTCTTTGAAAAATTACTTCCACATGTGCAGGTACAGTAGAGTGCATGTAAACTGAAAAAGATTGTATTATTTACACAACCGTCTGCCTTTTGTTTGGATGTAATTTGAATTATGAAACCTACATGTTACAAATTCATTGAAAAACAGAGTATTTTTATGAAACCTTATTATTTGTTTATAATGCATTGAAGAACATATCAAATTCCATAAATTTGAATTCTACTGTAAACAAAGAGTGATATAAACAGAATATTGCCTTGTAGTAAATCAAACCACTGATGAGGTGAAGTGAAATGGATCTACATTCTGTGTAAAAGTAATCTTGCATTAAAATAGTTAGTAAATGTACATAAATGATTGTGAGAGGAAAATCATGAGAGGAAAATCATTTAAATTCTCTTGTTTTCAGGAATCATATCTCGAAAGGAGGATGCAGTATTGACCTTGGAATCAAGTACATCCATTCAAATTTTCTAGTTGTTGACAAACATCATTAAAGGGTGGTACAGCATGTTTTGTTTTACAGAATACATTTCTTCCAATCACAATGCAAATCCTCGATCATTTAAATTCTCTTGTTTTCAGGAATCATATCTCGAAAGGAGGATGCAGTATTGACCTTGGAATCAAGTACATCCATTCAAATTTTCTAGTTGTTGACAAACATCATTAAAGGGTGGTACAGCATGTTTTGTTTTACAGAATACATTTCTTCCAATCACAATGTTTTCAGGAAACATTAGGGATGGAACATTGTAGCGCTGGACGATATCACAATATTATCGTCACAATACGATATAAAAACAATATCGTCAATATCGATGATGGTTTTTAAAAATATTGAAATATCGCGACATTCACGATATTAAAAAACCCAGACGATATGGTTCTAAAGACTGCCTTTTGTTAAAGGCCCTGTACACTATTGGTAAGATCGAAAAACACAAATGTTCACAGATTCACACATAACTTACATGATTTAAAGTAAGTAATGGTAGAAAGGGTTCCTTAAAATATTTCTGCCTAAAATGCTATCGTTTCTGAGAAATGAGCAAAACAATTGTTTTTATCGCGCACGATAATAAACTCGATGTTTGAAAAACAGAAAATACATAAGGTCTCTTTTCACTATTTTCTCGTGACCTCGATGACCAATTGAGCTCAAATTTTCACAGGTTTGTTATTTCATGTATGTGGTTGATTACACAAAACATGAACACTGTCTGTGATTATTTTGTCATCTCTGCCAATCCTGTATAATACCTTTAAGCTTTTTACAGTCATAACAACTTGTGTAGGCGAGGCCATTCAATAAATTGGACGGCGACCAGCTCTACAACATTATTAGTAAACAATTTTTTTTTAAATATGTAAATGCTGCAAACCCAGACGCAGTTGAATGGATTGCGACATGTAAGGATTTTCGAAAGTGGCCACCATGTGTACATCTTCCCATCTAGCCATGGTTGTCTTTCTTCATGGTATTGCTGAAGCAGCACCAGACGAAAGTGATTGGCACAGGCTGATTGGCTGATTTCTGACTTCTGACTAGCCGCTTTCTGATTGGACGAAATGCACTCGATTAGTGTGAATATTTATGACGTAGCAGACATGCCAACTAGTACGTTTTTCCCGTATTTCGTACGGGTTTTCGTTAAAAATACGGGTGTACAGGTTTTACAAAAAAAATACGGTTTTGACCACCGCCACCGCAAAAATAATTCCATTCCCCCAAAACGGCTGCGAGAAATACTATATACTCAGGCCGTGTCCGAAACGGCGACTTCGGCTACAGCTACAGCTAGATCAGCGCGTCTGTCAGTGTTGAAGAATAGGCAGACGCGCACGATCTAGCCGTAGCTGTAGCCGAAGTCACTGTTTCGGACACGGCCTAACTATGCTAGCGCTATTAAGCCATGTGGTACAACCTCGTTTCCAATGGTGTACAATCTCGCCGCGCAATTATTTTCTTTCCCAGAATGATCGATACGGCGCACGCTCTACCCATGTTAGCGAGGTTGTCTGTGGGCACGAGGCAGCGGAGGCTCGTTTATCACCAACTATTCGTAAGCGCGTCAGTTATTGGTGCATGGTATGTAAACAAACCAGTATTAACCAATCGGGAACACTGCATGCAAAAGGTTACGATTGTTCGCCGAATAAAAGGAAGCAGTCATTTAAAGGAGAATATTCAGCGAAGTGGGACTTCATAAAAGCGTCCAAAAAAGGGAGAAAATAATTAATGGATGGATGGAGGTACGCAGGAGATGATTTTTTGTTAATATGGAGGTATGATTGTGTCGGATATCTTTCAAAAAATATAAATTTCCGGCTAAAAGGTTGCCCCAAATCGTCCGCTTGCGACTTCTCTTGTCCACTCTCGTTCAGCTGCACAACGAATTGGACAAACTCTTGCGCAATCTGCAGTTTGCGCCATGCAGAATCGGCAGCTCCCATTGCCTATCGAGTAAAGGTTTGCGCAATTTTCAGATTGCGCATTGTCTTGTACACCATGCGCGCTGTGTACTTCACGAAACACGATGCGACGACCGTGGATCACAAAATCATGAGACCAAAATCACGGAGATATCAGTGGATGTGTTCTGGTTTTTTAGTTCAATTTTGTTAAAAACATGTTTGGTTGGTCAAAGTCTGACATTTAATTTTTTATTTTTTTATTTTTTTTTAAAGTCGAATAAAAAGTTTAGGGTCGTGGCACAGGAAACCGAAACAGACATGACAGAACACCCTTTTTGGGGGCCTAAACTCTTTTATGCATTTTTTTTTAAAAATACAGGTTTTTAAGGAAAAATACAGGTTTTGGGGTTTCAGAATACAGTTTTGTGATCCCAGAGGTTGGCATGTCTGACGTAGTGCTTCTCACAGCGCTGCCATCCTAAGTATTCATCACCTCGATCCCGCGGATGTGCTTGCTCCCGCGGATGTGCTTGCTCCTAGCGTGGTAAACTTTGTAGTTAGGGGGTAAAGGAAGGAAGGGCGTGTAGCCGTGGGAGCGAAAAGGCAAGGGAAATTCCCTTGGTGAGAAATCACCGCGTGGTCGGGAAACGTCAGAAAAACGTGTTTATGTAACTTGCATATGTACATGCGTCGGAATAAAAATCGAGGCACCAGCTTTTAGAGATCGCAACGTTCAATCGTGGAGGTAGAAACCATGAATTAATTGTGTCGGAACCAGTGATAAAAAGCACACAAAAATGTAAGATGTTCTGTTTTCATGGAATATGGATATTAAATTCAGTTATTTTATCTCAGCGGTTTTTCCATACATACAGTCATGTCTTGTTTTTTTAATTTATTGCTCATGTCCTCCCTGCGGTAAAACCGTTTTTCCGCATTTGAAAATTTTTCACGATATACATGTATTGACATATCGGCGATATTCACCCGACGATATATCGCCAGTCAAAATTGACGATATCGTCCAGGGCTAAAACATTGTAGTCATTTCAAAAGAGTGCAATCATTCCGATCATCTACGGATTAGGAAGTGTCAGAGTGATGAAGAATAAGTTAGACCATTTCAAGTTACTTGACTGTGATAACCTTCTCATGTTTTGTTGTGGTTTTTGTACATTTATTCAAATTGCCTTGCCTGGTAATATAGATTAGAACCAACTTAAACATAGGCATTCAGGTTTCTAATCAATACAGAAATTGTATTAAGTTAGCTTTCAAGTCACTCCCCTTTATTTTGGCATGAGGACAATATTAAAATATAATACATGTACATTAAAAACAATATTTTCAAGGACTCTTATTGAAATACTAAATCATAATTCATCTGAATCTAAAATAAGTCTCCATTTAAAAACATGTCATGGTTTCAATGGGCTCAGAAAATGTTGTCCAAGATCCTCTGAGTTTAGAAAACAAGAAAGAAAAAGAAATCCTGTATAAAAAAAGTAGACAAGACTTTATACCCTTTGCTCAACTTATGTCTACATGTAGGAATGAATGTTATGAATGAGAAAGTCTTCTTAGCCTTTATTCATAAAGTACAAGAAACTTACAAAATACTGAAACTGCAAATACACATTCAGGTTCACTCGCTATTTGAAAAATAGAAACCAAATTGTTGTTTCATTTTTATTTTCCATGGTTCATTACTGTACAGACGTCATGTAATAATTAATAATCTTTGGAATCAGCTTGGAATTTGTCTTGACAGCATTCATTTCCCCTCTAATGCTTGATTGGTCATGTCTGGACCAGCCCTGTGCTTATTGACCATCAACAACCTCTCATTAGTTGTTAATGAAATCATGCCAACTGACTGCCATGTGTGGCCACAGACGGGACAGTTTGTCTGACAAGTCAATGTCCAATGCATATGTACATAGTTTTGGGACCATCACCTCCAGTCGCAAAATCCTCATCTTCATAATTAAGCAGTTTTCATTCACACAAGGACACCAACTATCCAAAGGCAGATGTTAAAAGACTACATTCATTTCAATCCACAAATTGAAAAAAGAGTAACCTTTATCTAAAATTTGTAAGTTGAATTGAAGAAGGTGCCACCCCGACCCCCCCCCCCCCCAAAAAAAAAAGAGAGTGTCTTTTAACAATGTTTTTGAACATGTTTTAATGTGTACTTCAATTGCCTGTATTAGATTAAAAACATCCTCACATTAAAAGCGATAGCACTTGGATATATTTGGGGGGATGAAAATACATAGGTACAAGTACCAACTTTGTACAAGTTGGGCAAGCTTTCAGATTCAAAATTAGCAAATGTTTTTTTCTGAAATTTTATAATCTAGAGAATAATCTTCACTTACAATAAAATTGTGTTTGTGTTTTTTAAAGGAGAGGAGTTTAAATCATATTTGGAACATTTTAAAGGGCATCAAGCCAATTACTAGAGGCAAGGGGCATTAGCCACCATCACTTAAAAGGGTCTTGCCTTGCTGGTTGACTAGACCTATTCAATAATTGTTTGTACACATGTACAATAATTCTGCTAAAAGTCTCTGATGTGTATCCCCCACAGATTGGTTTAAATGATGCCATTGATCTACATACCAGTTACCCAGTACCAATGTCATGGTCATACAATCAAAATAAAAAACATCCTATTATGGTTTCTACAGATACATCCAGATTGAATCCTGCAACCTGGGATTTATAACAAACTTTTGTTTTTGTTGAATAAGCATTGACTTATCAGCATAAATGGGGGGAATTCATGATGTCTTGTAGCATCGGCTCTTGAAATGTACAGCAGCATCATCATCAGTGCGAAAAGGGAGTCCCATCGGTCGGCTGGTAGCCGAGGGGACTTCTGTCTGGAATAATTTATGCATGAGTGAACAAGTTTTTCCCATTGACTTCACCTCCACCCCTGTGCCAAGAAGAGTGTGAGCGCAAGTATCATCACTCTGCATTTTGTACATGTGTGGCTTCAGTTAGATATCGCCCTTTTTTTTGTATTGATGCTTGCTACTTAGTCGTGATGCGTTCACATTGCCAACTAGCCAAGTCTGGAAATTATGCTGTAGGGGGTTGTTGAAAGCCATATGCTTTAAAGGTTACGGCTTGTCTGCTTGAAACACGAACTTGCACACATGTTTATGTGTGATTAGCATGTGTCTACCCATACCTGCGATAGAGCCATATTCTTATCATTTAGTGTGTTAATTGTCCTCATCTTTCTTAAAAATTAATCCTTTAGGTATTGTAGTCTTAATGTTGGGTAATCTTTATGGATTTGACTAATCTTTTCCACGAAAGTAGATCATAGCAAATTTGTTATTTGCGATAATTCACCCCTTGATTTCTTTAGTAAGTTGTGAGTTTATACTCTTAATTATCAATGATGTACTTTATATGAAATTGTCTTTTTTCATACAATTGATGTTATCTCTCATCAAATTGTTGTGTTGATTGCTTCTGTTTGAATGCAGTCTGAAAGAAGTCCAGATGTTCCCATGAATATGCAGTAATTCAGTACACAAATATTAAAGTATACTTTATGCATGAACTTAACATGTCCATGTGGAATCATGAGGTCCTAATTCCATGCATGGTTAGTAGACTTTTTGCTGATGTAAAACAAATAGTTATTACTAATGACCCAGAACACTCTTTGTTAGAATTTTTCATAAAAAAAGCTGACTGGAATGCAAGGTTAATCAGATTCTAACCAAACGCCCTGAGAAATCATTCCAGCGGACATGTTGTTGGAGGACGGTATCCGTGTGGAGAAAGGGTGAAGTGCTGGAACAGCTTCCCAGTCAATGAGCCATTTTAACATACAGTAATGCATTAACCCACTGGAAGACAGTTTGGTATTTTCACAAAACAGTGTAAAATTAGTGAACGATGAGTGAATATATGTATCTATAAATATTTTGCCAAAGATTTAATTTGACATTAAAGTTACATTATATCATTGGGTTTTAGAACAGTTGATTAATTTTCAAGAAGCACTTGAGTCTCCATTCAACCAACCTGTGAAAATGTCACACTTCAATGATTGTGTTTTAGAATTATACATTAAAAAATTTTATTATGATTTTTTGTGTTTGTCCATACATGAACACTATGTACTGTTGCAGCAATATGTAAATATTAGTAATGATGATTTTGGGGGTCTTGTACAATATATTTAAATGTTTTTTCCCTTGACAAATATACATGACTTCACTGGACATTCTGAAGGATTTTGTTTTTAAATGTGTTATTGTGTAACTTATTTGCTTGCACTCATTAGAAAGTTACATTGGAATGCTATGGCATGATTAAACCTTAAACTGAATGTCAACCAAAAAGTTTTACGAAATTGAGAAAAGATGTTTTCTTTCTGTTTGTGGGATGGTACTGTGCAGGCTCAAGTCGTGCTAATCACTTTACAAAACTAATGAGACTATTTGGTTGTCAGGATTTGATTGGAGAAACACGTAAATGAAGATTTGACGATAGGGCCCTCACATTAACGGTCAGATTCGATAGATCTAACATTAAAAACGGTATGTAAAGACAAAGTAAATAAACATAAAAAGTATCGATCCAATAATTTGGCATGATGGAAACACAATGAAGGAGATGCAACTTGAATTCATTTTGAAAATTACCATGCCGGGCAACAATCAAAACATTGAATGTTGCTGCGGCATGGAGTTCAGTAACATAACCCAACGGTTCATTAAATCTTGACAAAGATGCAAGCTCATGTCACCATTAAAGGATTGATAGGTCTTTTGTTAGACTCGACCCACTCTCTCTGGTCTGTCAATGCCATACCTTAAAGAGACGCTCTCGTATTCTAGATGAATTTCATCAGAGTTCCCTCTTACCTAATTGTTATCCAAACCCAGATCCTAACAAAGCATCGTCGGCCGATCATACAGCTGGCATTGCTATTTAAGGATGCAGAAGTAATATAAGGAAAAATAGGTTCACTTAATAATAACACAGACACAATGAGTTAGCTCCAAGGCTCTTGGTACTTTTGTTATTCTCCTTCCCTGACTGAAAATATTTATAAGCTCATTGTTAGGATTTAATACACAAATTTTGAAAGAAGATCATGGACCAAACAGCCTACACAAATTGAGTGTCTTATCAGATCTCAAATTCTCAATACATGTAGGTAAGAAAAATCCAAATGGATTTTACAACTATGAATAAGTGTAGGAGTTTGACTCTACTTGTGGTTACAAACTAGGATATTTGGTCAGATATTTTATGAAATTATTTATTTTACACTGAGCATATCATTCAGAGATCATGTTGCTCAAATAAATGTTTTGTTGAGAAGGGATGGGGTAGTAAGGGGTGGGGGTGGGAGTCACTCATTCACAAAGACCCAAAGCCCACTGTGTTTCATACAAAAAGACATGTAAATCTATACTGTTGCATCAAATTAAAGGTTGTCAACCAACTTTTATAGTCATGTAAAACTGAAACAAAACATGAACACTAATCATAATGAAATAGTCACAGATTACACAAGTTTTTATGTGTTTCTGTACATACCAAACAAATGTGTACCACTCATTTTTTGCAAGATGTTTTGTGACATGACCTAATTTACACTAAGCATACCTATCAGAGTACATTCTTGTGTTCACCTTTTGAATTTTGGGAGCAGGCTCTGGATAAAGGGTACTTCACACTAAGTAGTGACAGAATCATGCGATCAGCCTCGGGAATAATTTGTAAATTCACCAACTATTTTTCCAAAATAAACATTTGAAGGACTTCTATTAGGGATTGTTGATGGTCCAGTAATGTGCCCTGGGGTTGTTAAATTCCAACATTGTGTGTTGAAGATATTTAAAAATTTACCCTATTTTTCTCAAAAGCTTGGTTTTTTACCTTATGCTTTTAGGGTTGTGTTCATTTTGGATGGGAATTCCTCACAAATTCTAATGGCTTAACTCTCAAAATTTGATTGGATGTCAAGGGAGTAAAAGACTTAAAATATTTCTGTAGTATTTTTTTAATATTTAGCATTGTAGCATTGGTTGCTATAGGGATCTTATTTATTGGGTTGCACCCTGTGGGTCAGGCTTTAGTCTGATGCTGTATCAGCAATTTGAAACTGTGCTCTCAAATATGGACTTCCAACAACTGGAGCTGTTGCAAAGAGATAAAAATCCTCATTCATCTATCATGCATATTCATTTATGTTAGGAGACACAAAACAAATAATTATAACTGGAATAGGCTAACTGTTCTCCCTAAGAATCCCTTTAAGGTGATGTTGAGATCATGTGGAAATGTTGCCAATCCAATCAGCTTGATAATTCCTTGGCCTACATGTAAGCAAGGTAGTGCTAAATTATGCCATTATAGCCCCATTATGCTGCAGACATTCTGGGAAAGGGTGATTATGTACACTAGGATAGAAGGATTAACTGAGCATGGATATACATGTATAGGGACAGGATAATCCCTTAACAAAGCGACATAAGACTTAATGATTGTTTCTGAAGTGTTTGATGAATTTCTCATGGTATTTTGTTATTATTTATTGAACAAGGGGCCTTTCTCAAACCCCAGCTTGGGCTTCGGCTCCGGCTCCCGGCTCCAGGCTCCGTCTGATGTTCGAACCACCGCGTACAAATATACGCTGTATAGCAACAATTTATAACGGAGCCCAAGCCGAAAATGGAGCCCAAGCCGAGGTTTGAGAAAGGCCCAAAGTCAAAGCAAGCTCTAGGAAATGTTTAAATGTGTACCTTTGTACACATAGGTACAGCTACCATGTTTTTTTTTTTTTTTTCCAAACTAATGTTGTGTTATTTAAAGGCAATTTTGTTTGAGAGATAAAATTTCCCCAAATTGAAAATTGTTTAAAGGCACTGAACATGTTTTGTAATTGTCAAAGACCAGTATTCTCACTTGGTGTATCCCAACATATACATCAAATAACAAGCCTGTGAAAATTTGGGCTCAATTGGTCACTGAAGTTGCAAGAAAATGATGAAAGAAAAAACACCCTTGTTGTACAAATTAGTGTGCTTTCAGATAGGAATAAAAGGCTTCTGGCCAGAAGTCTTTTATTATTTTATTATTATTATTTTTTATTATTTTAGTTATTTTAGTGAGAAATTACCTCTTTCTCAAAAACTACGTTACTTCAGAGGGAGTCGTTTCTCACAATGTGTTATACTATCAACAGCTCTCCGTTGCTCGTTACCAAGTAAGTTTTTATGCTAATATTATTATTTTGAGTAATTACCAAACGTGTCCAGTGCCTTTAAGTAATCATCAATTATTCATAAAATACTTTTAATAATAATATACACAAAATAGGTTTTGTGATGAGCAACTTTCTTGGCACACATTTAACATCAGAAGCAGCATCATTTTGGCATCAGACATTGTTCTCAACTCTAACTTTATTTCTCTTACCTCGAAGTATAAGACCTAACAGAACAGTTCCTCCAAACTGTGAATGTCTATTTTCCTTGATTGATATTTTCACAGGTCAGTTAGCATTATTTTTGGACAGTGTAAATGATAGTCATCTTCAGAAACGAATATTGCCAAACCTTGTCGGTGAAATAATCTGCCATTAATTTTTTCTTCCGGGAGCAGTGGGTCACATTGTGTTATTTTCAGCATGCAGACAGTTTGCTGATCACGTACATGTATGTTGTTTTCCTGTTTGTCCTGGGTTTTTAATTTGTACTGTAATTAGGTGGTTGGGCTTGAATGGAAACATTGTCAAGACATGTTTTATAGTTCACATAGTAACCTCATAATGTGACATGTTGTGAACAGAACTGACATCGGTCATGTGACATCGGTCATAATCAAGAAAAATTACAGTTTTTGTAACATAAAAACCTAAGAGCCATGTCACAGGCGGCAATTTACAGGCAACCAGTTGCAGGCAATCTCCATGAAGGAAAGCCTTTCACATTTCATTGTTCACATATTTTTCTTGGGGATCGTAAGACGTTGTTTGAAAAATTACTCATGTGCTACCAAAGTGGTCCTGCAGCATTGCAGTTATTTTCAGTTACAAACAACTGCATGATGCCTGAAGTTTAGGTCAATTTTTGCCTTTTCATTTTCCCCCTGTTAGGTTAGTTAAATATCTATACTCACTACTTACTTACTTTTGTCTAGTTTTTATGCATCATACAAATGTTTACCCGTAAAGATGGCAGAATTTCACTGTTTGACGTCAAGTGGGAACTGTCAATACATACCATAGATACAACAACTAGAAGATACAGTCCCATCAGTGACCAAAGTCTTACATCAAATTTCTACAGCCCAGAATTTGTAGGTTTTTAAAAATTTCTTAGAGAAATTAGAATTAGCTGTAGCAAACTGCTTACCAATCAGAAGGACCTGTGAGTAAAAGGCTAAAGAGTAAAAGACTCTGCTAGGGTTGAAACGTCGGGTCACCACCTTTTTATCGCCTTTTTAATGTCGTATTTAATTAGTATCGTTACCTGCGTCTTCTTATCAATTTTGGGTGGTTAAAGTTTTCAGAATTAAGATTGTTGAATTAGAGTTAGCGATTTGAGTGAATCACCAAGTGTGTTCATACAGTCATAACTTACTATGTACACTTTGTACTTTTTACGTTATCAGTTAAGGTGGTCAAAATCGTTCACCACCTTGTTGACCCCTAGCCCTAATAATGCAACATTTTCTTACAGTTTCCTTTTCTATAGTAATATTTATGTACTCGGTGGGAGCTTTTGAACATTTTGTATCTGACACTTTGGGATGGAGATTTAACTTAGCAATGTTGAAATAAGTCTAGACAAAGAAAAGGCACCTTCAAATTTAGTCACCTTTAAACTTTAAATTTAAGGTCAAGGTGTCTACTTAATTCTCATTTGAGGGGAGCAAACCAGTTTCCTTCAAGGTAGGAACAACACAATTTTTAAACAGGAAAAGACCTCAATGCCCCATTTCTTGCATAGGATGTTAACAGTAGATCCACCCTACTGTGTCAACAAAGTCAATTTCCCTGAAATGATGGGGATTTCCCCTAAGTCAAATCATGGAGGTGTAGAAAGTACTTTCTATCTCCATAGTGTTAGCCAGAGGGGTGTCTGGGTGTCTTTTGGACACCCTGTTTTAAATTTGGACACCCTGTTTTATCTGTCATTTACATGTAAATGTATTGTAAGTGAACAATTTGGACACCCAGTTTTTAAATTTCCAGCAGATTTGGACACCCTTTTACCAAATCCTGGCTAAAACCTTGTCTATCTCTATGGTCAAATCAGCATCTGAGTTCCTCCTTTGACCACTGGTCCCTCAGTTACAGAGACTTGTGGTTGATAGACCATTTCACTTTCAGCCACTCAAATCAGTTTCCCTTGACCACTGGTCCCTCAGTTACAGAGACTTGTGGTTGATAGACCATTTCACTTTCAGCCACTCAAATCAGTTTCCCTTGACCACTGGTCCCTCAGTTACAGAGACTTGTGGTTGATAGACCATTTCACTTTCAGCCACTCAAATCAGTTTCCCTTGACCACTGGTCCCTCAGTTACAGAGACTTGTGGTTGATAGACCATTTCACTTTCAGCCACTCAAATCAGTTTCCCTTGACCACTGGTCCCTCAGTTACAGAGACTTGTGGTTGATAGACCATTTCACTTTCAGCCACTCAAATCAGTTTCCCTTGACCACTGGTCCCTCAGTTACAGAGACTTGTGGTTGATAGACCATTTCACTTTCAGCCACTCAAATCAGTTTCCCTTGACCACTGGTCCCTCAGTTACAGAGACTTGTGGTTGATAGACCATTTCACTTTCAGCCACTCAAATCAGTTTCCCTTGACCACTGGTCCCTCAGTTACAGAGACTTGTGGTTGATAGACCATTTCACTTTCAGCCACTCAAATCAGTTTCCCTTGACCACTGGTCCCTCAGTTACAGAGACTTGTGGTTGATAGACCATTTCACTTTCAGCCACTCAAATCAGTTTCCCTTGACCACTGGTCCCTCAGTTACAGAGACTTGTGGTTGATAGACCATTTCACTTTCAGCCACTCAAATCAGTTTCCCTTGACCACTGGTCCCTCAGTTACAGAGACTTATGGTTGATAGACCATTTCACTTCCAGCCACTCAAATCAGTTTCCCTTGACCACTGGTCCCTCAGTTACAGAGACTTGTGGTTGATAGACCATTTCACTTCTTTGAATGAAAGTGAAAATTTAGTTTCTCTTGGGGGAAGCATTTGCCAGGGTTTATTTTGGTCTGTATGTGAAGTTTTCACAAAGAAAGAGATTTAAGTGACATAACATATAGTATGCAACAACTAAGTTGGGTTTAAAGCGTGGACAAGACTCTTTTTAGTTGTTATTACTCAGGCTTTGGTATCTGCTCTTGATGTTTACTGTTCCTCAAGTATGGGGTCATATTTGAAAGTCCCTTTCAGAGGGTGTTTGATATCCGTATGTGACATGGGCACAAAATGAAAGTTTGAAGATTTGTGCGCTTTCCGTCCATTAAAAGAATGAATGTGATAGAAAGTGTGACATTCCCTCAGTAATGTTTGTATCCTTAATTGTGGCTTACCTACCATTTCAAAGACTTGTTTGTACTAATTTGGAACACGTAATAGTGTCAGTTTGAGTGGAATACAGACTGGACACTGATTCTGAGAGAGACTGCCGCAAAAAGTACTCCATGAACTGCAATCCTTACATGTTGTTGAATGTTAAATTGTGCACTTTTCAATCACATATCTGCACAGTAAAGTTTGAAATAGTGTAGTGAAAGATAATGGTGAAGACAATCTCAACAAAATTTTAAAAACAAGAAAACACTTTATAGATGCTAATTGATCAACAAAAACATCATCTTACTTGTAACATCTGTCATACTCTTCACAGTACTTAAATTTGTCTATTAGGTCACGAAACATACTTGACAATTGAAATTACCCCCAAAAATCATTCAAGTACACGCATATGGGATTTGAGGCATTGCATGGTGAGGTATCAATGTTTATTTGGTTTGCGGTAACACCATGTGTATATCTACTTGCTAGGTAGATTTTGTTCTTTGAGAACTTGTCTTGCTATTTATTATACTGCCGCGGAGTATATTATTCGGAATTGGGGAGACTTCTCAGTTCTGAAAAGAACTGTCCTGCTTATTTAACTACCTAGGCGGAAGGTAGGAAATCGGCCGGGACTACTACTTTCGCTTAGTGGATCGAGGGAACTTCTTGTTTTTAACTTCACTGTTGCGGAGTGAGTTCTTAATTGGTCTCAACGTTCCGACTAGTACACACAGTTTAAATATTTAGGTTTCCAGATGGACTTCGCACATATCAAGTTGTTTATTTTGACCTTCATGTTCATTAATTTGCTGGAAATCATTTCAAATGCTTATCTTTTGAAAATCTCGGCAATTAATTCTCCCTCCCCAAAAATGGAAAATAAAATAAACAAGGAAGGAAAAAAGGAGAAAAGAACCCAACTGTAGTGCACATTCACGGTACCCCATTGTGTTGGCACGTCACCCAGATACGTGGTGGCAATCAGATTTGAATGAATCATTTAAGTTTGATTTGGGAAACAATATGAACATGTAGTTCATGTTGGGTTTTTCCGGTTTGCTGGGGAACCACGTACTAACTGAAGTCCTGTAGACAATTGAAATTAAAGCAATCCCTGTAAGAAAACGCAATTGTTCAAAGTCTACAATTATTCAGGGCTCGAATTTTACACTGGACCACAGGCCCGAGGCCAGTAATTTTAGTATTGGGCCAGTAAACTTATACACCTATCAATTGTATGACGCACTATCAGACCCCCGGGGATGGTGCGTCACTGTCCATATGTGGGGTTGGATTTGCGTGTCCAAAGACCCACCCTGAGTCGAAAAATTGACACACTTGTTGCAGATTTGGACGGTCTTCCGAACCATTTTTTGACTCACCATTCGCGGATAGCAACGCACCACGGACGGACAAATCGACGCACATAATTCCTTGCTATGCTGCAAACGATGCACGCGCAGTGAATACCAAGTATTTCAACCTTGTATGTACGAGTTTCCCGGCACACATGCTGAAAATACATGGCAAGTTTATGCACGAGGCGAGAATGTACTACTTGATCTTCGAGACGTGCGGTTCCCAACGCACTAGCTATCAAACACACGAAATAATAGAGAGGGAACCAGTCTACTAAATAATGCATCTTCGTATCCATCCATGACTCGACGATCGACCCCCAGTATCGTGCATGTGAGAGATATAATATACCACGGGGCAGAGGTTGACAAAACCACCGCGCCATGAATTACATGTGACTAAATAACACACTGACTGGCCGCTTTCCGATTGGCCGATCGCGTGAATAATTATTTATGACGTACTGCTTCTCACAGCGCTGTATTCATCACCGCGATCCCGCGGATGTGCTTGCTCTACCTAACGTGGTAAACCTTTATAGTTAGGGGGCGAAGGAATGGCGTGTAGCTGTGGGAGCGATAAGGCAAGGGAAATTCCCTTGGTGAGAAATATAACTGCGTGTCAGAGATGTTTTTACACGTGCGTGAGCAATACTGCAGTTTTCTTTTGTCAAACTCAAATACACACGGAAGTGATGGGATATTCACACGACTTCGACTCTGCGGGATGTTGTGCTTATAAAGATCGTGAAGGATTATCTCTCGGTCGGTAAATTTTTGGAAACAACATGAAACAACAAGGATTTATAAAATACACTGACACAGGTACATGTACAGTCTCGATGTTAATTGTCAAAACATTTGGGCTTCCTTATACATCGTCTTTGTTGTTCGTGTATTTTAGAACAAATTCACTTGCCGCCGACAAACGGTTAACCGTTTAGAAAAGTTTGAAACGGATAGTAAATTAAACGTATGGTCACAGGCTTACCTCGTATCCATCTATGACTCGACAATCGACCCCCACTATCGTGCGTGTGAGAGATATAATATACCACGGGGCCGAGGATGACAAAACCACCACGCCATGATGCACATGTGTATTGGGCTTGGGCAAAAGGCTTGCTATGTGCAGTGTGGAAAATAAACGGCCGTCTGAGCTGGCATGTGGTGATCGCTGACTTACTGGCGGTAAATTCCCGACTCTCGGGCAACATAAATGTTAACAAAATAATACCAACATCATTTTACACAGGCGGGGAGGGTAGGTGCATTTTTATTCTCCACTAAATAAACAAAATAAATGTTGAAATGGACATCGACGGACCATGACGTACCTCGATGCACCATGACGTACCTCGACGCACCGCTCGAAGATTTTTTGACTGACCACTATTGGACTTGACGTACCCACAGTCACTTTTTCCTAGAGTAAAGACGCAAACTTGACGCACCATCCCCGGGGGTCTGATAGTGCGTCATACAATTGATAGGTGTATTATGACCCAACAAGTCCGATGGTCTTGTGTTTTTCAATTGAATAACAGAAACAAATTATGTTCAAGTGTTGACTTTGGGTCTGATAAATTATCTTTCAATTTTATGAGTAATCAAGTATACTCTTCTCTTACTTGTCTCAGTTCTGGTTCATATAAAAGCAATCAAATGCATGTTAAACTGTGGCAGCAATGTTTTATTTTCACATTTTGAATCTGGTCTTGTAAAAAAATGTTTGGTCCAGTAAAAATTTTGAGCTACAAGCCCTGAAGTCTTGTGGATTTTCTCCCCAAATTCGACCCCTGATTATTCACAATCTGTGTGCTAAACTATGTTTGCTTAGATCTCTGCAAACTTTTACTGTAGTTTGTTAACATAAATTAACTTCTTAAAGTTTCACTTCTGCCTGAAGCTTGTTTATCCCTAGTCAATTGTTCATGGAGAAACTTGAGCAATTTATTCTTCTGACACTTCAGACACAAGGGAGTGGTTTGTTATTAAACACTTTATCCAAATTTAGAACCAAAAAGTACATGTCACTCATCCTTGTGCATAGAACTCCTGGCAGAACACACAGTCTTGTTTCATGAGATGCAACTCTAGGATCCTTGAGTAACAAAACGCTGTGTTAGATTGTCAGTCTTCCTTTACACTGTGCGTCACCTTCTGAACTTGGTAACCGGAGAAAGTCTGGCCAACCAGACTGATGCACTGCAAATTTACCGTGACAGGAAATAAGTCACATTTTAATCCACAAGGAGGTAGATGTAAGACCAAAAGGAGGATGGGGACTCAGATGGTTGGCTGATTGCTTACAGTCACTTTGTGTGTGTGAGGGTGTGTGTTTGTATGCTGCACTGGGGGAATGGTTTGTTAAAATGCCAAGAGTGCAGAGATTTTAGACTGGGCCTGCATGGTAATAGCATACCTTAAGGGAAACATTTGAGTCCTTACTAGAAATTGTTTTCAAACTTGTAAATTTGTTGGCTTGCACTTGAGGACTTTAAAGTTGTCATTCATTCATTTTAAAATTAATTTATAAACTATTTTCACTTCAATGGGATGAAGGATAAGGTTGAGTCACAATAAAAGGCAATTCCATAACTCTACCCACATACTGCTCTCTGCTAAAGGTAGCCACTTTGTTTTATACAGTGTAGTCCTCTAGTTGTATTCACTTGAAGACAAGCCCAGCACAGTTTGAACATCAGCCTCTAGTTGTCTTCTCCAAGACAAGCACAGCACAGTTTGAACATCAGCCCCTAGTTAGACTTGGTTCCAAATCAGTGCTCGTGGTTTTTAGTCTACCTGATAGCCAATACATAATTGCCTGAAATAGCGCCCTCTTGTGGATTAACCTCCGTCTTTAACCTACGATCACAGACTTGGGAACATTGTTTTTCGGTTTGTACACACCCGATGGCGAATTATTGTAGTCCAAAAGTGGACAGAACACTCTGATTGGTCAGAATCTCAGAAGCCGTCAATAAAATGCACATTCAAACTTGACCGTTTATACCACGGGATATAGTACAGAAATACAACATTGAATCACATGTAACTAATCTGCCTCTGCTCAGTGATTCAACTTACAGTTTGGAAACAAAAAACCCAAAGTGATTCTAGTTTTTAAATTCAAAATAAATAAAAAACGTTGGGAAAATCATTAGACGATTCCATTCAAATAAAGGGAACACAGTTTTTCGTCTTGTAGGGATCAGGTTATTTGTTATGTTTATTTTTCAATATTTTAAGAATACATCTAGTATTATTTTATGTATAAATTAGAAATAGCATACGTACAAAGCACTATAAAAATAAAAAACAATGACTCAATCGATTTTACAGAAAATGCTGAAGTGATTATTACCTATTGGGAATAGACGCAACCAACAGGAGTTTTGTGGCCTCCTGATTGGCCATCTCTCTGGCATAGTGTTGTTATGTAAATGTCAGTTGTGAATAAATGAATATCCCGTATACACAAGGGTCAAGTCTGAGATTGCGAGCTGAGACCGCGTGATAGCCATTCTGCGGGGGAATTTTGTGTGGCTGATGCAGAGAAATAACCGCGATCTCAGACTTGAAATCAAGTCTAGCCCCTAGTTGTCTAAACTCCTGAAGACAAGCCCAGCACAGTTTGAACATCAGCCTCTAGTTGTCTTCTCCAAGACAAGCACAGCACAGTTTGAACATCAGCCCTCGTTTTTCTCAGCACTTGGCTAGCTGATATTGTTCTGTCTAGATATTTTAGTGTCCATTGTTCACATTAGCAAAATAAATGTGGTCACCGGTTCCTTATTAAAAACTGAATGAAGTACACAAAACCCAGAGGGGTTGTTTCATTCAGTTCAGCACACCCTTCCCATGGTTGAATTGTCCCTGTTCCCTGTTTTAAAATGTAAAATAGAGTTTATTTCAATGAAAGAGACAAGACCTTTTTACCTAACCCCCTTAATTTGATTACAGTACACTGTTTGTTATAAAAAGGGATTAACACACCAAGGTAACCTTATGATGTACATGTACCATTAAAGGTCTATAGAGGATAGCCATTCATTAGTCATTTGTAATGGATTAAAGCTCAGATTTTTTGTTGAAGCTGGTATTTACATGATATGGAAATCTATTAGTCATTAACATCTCTATCAGAATAATGATAGAGCTTCAGTAATGCAGAAACCATATGAGCAGGTTTGTGGAAATAAACACTACTGGATACAGTACATCATGTAGCGTAGACATTCCAAGAAAGTTGTCATATGGAAGGCTACATTTTCTTGAAAACTTGCAATGGCAATATATTTAGCATTCTCTCAATGAGGTCATAGCTGAAATGGATTTGAGTGTGAATGGATTATGACAATAAATAAAATAAATGCATGATTAAGTAGTTGTTGCTACAAAAAAAGCTCATGCAGTTTTGAATGTAATTAGTTAATCTTTAGGGTTCTATCACTTCCTTCCTTGTTTTATTTATCTATCAGACTAACATGGCGATTTTTATTATTGACAATAAATAAATAAATCTTGTTGTAACAAATTATGTGTGACCTTTTTGTTTGTTCCCATTATTTGTTTGGTAGCTGAAGCATCTCCTTTTCAGTGCATCTCTGCTTCTAGTCTTACACAGATGAAATTGATGTATACACTTAGTCTTCTTTTTTAACTTCATCTTGGACATGGCTTCTGCCACTGACTTTTACCAGTGAAGAAAACAAATAACTAATTTGTTTTTGGCTTGCATAATATCTCCTTCTGTTGGCTGCTATTGAAAAACTCTGTTCCGTCTTCATTTCAACAACAACCTCATATTGAATGTATACTGAAGCTGTTCGTGTTAGTGAGGTTCATACTTTATGCAAAAGTAAATTTCTATATTACTGACAATAAAAGTACAGTGATATCTGATTGGAATTTGTATTGTGCAGGAAGTAGCTGTGGGAATCAGGTTGAATGTTAATTTGTTAAAAAGTCCTAATTGTATTAAGAAATCAATGCTACCGTGTACATCAATTTTCATATGGATTTGTAGAAACTAAAGAATCTAAGGAAAGTCTAATTTTGAAGTATTTGTGCTGACAGAGTGGATTTTGATCACAGCCCTTCATTTCTAGGTTAAAACTAGCTGTAGGTCTTAATCAGTAAGGGTTGATTGATAGCAGCTCACATTCACGTTTTGAGTGTGTCTGATGTTAAACATGCAAATACACAATGGACCTGCAAGGTGGGAATATTGAGTCACATTGCACACTCCCTCCATCCATTCATTAATGTTGCACCAGCGTTACTAGAACATGTCAGGGCAAAAGAAAATGGATGCCCTCGCTCCTATTGTGCCAAACTGAAGGCCTCAAGTGGTTGGTTTCATGAGTGTGTCATAGGCTCAACATTTCTCATCTAATTTATACACAATTACATTTCTTTGGACTAAACTAGGGCAGAGAATTGTAACACCCTGAGGGTCTGATTGAAACATGGATGCTAAAAGGACATGCACACCCATTCTATTTTGTACACTCTAAAGAGTAAGTGGTTTGTGCAGTTCACTCTAATCATGTATTCACAAGTTGCGTCTCGATTTGAAAAACAACAAAAATTGAAAACCAATATTGAAGACATGATTTTGAAATTGTATATATACATTAATAATACCTGTTGATAAAAAATGTAACTATGTCTACTGATGCCTTCAAATTGCTCTGTTCATGATGGTATTTTGGAGCAAACAAATGTGCACCTGTGATTTGAGTTTTTCATCAAAAATAACAAGCATCAGTTTAAGGCCAAACCCTTCCTCCCATGCAAACCACAAATAAGCATTTCCAAGTTCTCAACCTAAAGGTTGACCATCTAAACTAGTTAGTAGCTTCGTTGCTGATGTTTTGTTCTTTTGTGAGTGGGTGCACAGACTTTAGTTTTCTTAGAATCCTAGTCTTCAATGATTATTGAGCGTGCAGTGTGTCTCAGTCAATGCAGGCTGTACTGAAAAGGACTTTTGATTGGCTGTATTTGAAGTGGCACAGGGGATAGTCTGAATCAAGGGGTTTGGAATCAGTTACATGGTTACATTGAAGAGCACTCCATGCATGGTATACATTACCAACTAGGGCATTGGCTAAGGCTTGGCCATGTAAATTGTAATGGCTTCATCTTCTTAATGCTTATTATCAGTAAAGCCATTAGCCAGAGCCACATCAATCAGCCATAGCAATGCTTAAAACTTTATTTTGAAGTGGTCTAGTATTCTGTTCAAGTCCTGCATGGCTGAATGACATCATCTAGTACTCTCTGTATACGACAAAGTTAATATAGAGGAAATTACAGCACTTGTATTCATGAGCTTTGAATCACAATGAGTTAATGTCATTTTGCAGTTAAAAGGGATTCACCAGGTATCCGATATCGACCGGGCACCTAATTTTGCCTGCCTGTACTAGGACAGTATCCACACGGATAAGCAGACAGTTACTGACACTGTGAATAAATTCCCCCTGTGAATGACAAATTACCAACAGAAAAACACAGCATAATTGCACAATTTTATGGCAGGAAATTTGTCAGTGGTGATATCGATTGAGTAGTAGAAGCTGAAGAGTTGATGACAGTGTCTTGGTTTGGTCGTTTTTGCCTTCCTGCTGGAGAGCCCCTAATCTGGTCATAATGGGTCCATCACTTCAGTCCCAAGTTAGGAGTCGGGAGCTAGAGACGGGCAGTCAGGTTGAATACAAGCTTTTGTTGCTCTCTTCCTGTGTTGGCACAACAGTTTCCTCTGAAGCAGGTGCTAACTGAGCAGGATCATACACATTTCATTTTAACTGATTGTGATCAACTCAAATGCATAACTCCCCAAATCCCTGGCTCTACAGGTATTTGAATTATTCAAGATTTGTCTTTCTGTCGTGCACCTATGAAACTATGTTTACTTAGTATACATTGAAGTTATGATGAAGAGACTTGGGACATGTCTCAATCAAGTGACTTTGGCTGTGACTTTGGCTGATGAATAGGCCAAAGCTAAAGCCATTCATTTGACCTTGGCCTAAGGTGGGATTAGAATCCACACCTTTTATTGTTTCAAAGCAATGGGTAAGTTGTGAGTTTGAGTCCTGGCCAAATTACCTTATTGGTTTAAAATTACTGACTGTGCTGAGTACATAATAATAATAATAATAATAATAATAATAACTAGTTCTTATATAGCGCATTTTACAATAACGTCTCAATGCGCTTTACATTAGTGCCCTGGTCATTGGGCCAATAACATTCCCTTTTAATCTTTCTCAGCTCCCTGGGGAGTATACAGCCCGGGCTGCCGTGATGGCGCTCCGAAGGCTTTTTCAAACACAATATCAACCTCTACCCTTGCAGGTACCCATTTATACCCCTGGGTGAAGAGAAGCAATTATAGCAAAGTGTCTTGCTCAAGGATACAAGCGTCACGACCGGGACTCGAACCCACACCCCGATGACTAAACCACCAGAACTTGAATCCGATGCTCTTAACCACTCGGCCATGACACACCACATGTATTATGTACACTCATCATTCACATTAAAGTTATTCACTTATTTTAGTTTAATTGATTTGAGGAAACATAAAAAGGATCCTTTAAATATCATGTTTTCATTGAATTTCTAAAAGACTTTTTTAAAAGTGATTTTTTAAAAAGCTAAAATGAGGAAATTATGTTTCAAATTGTCCACACTACATGTCTATTGTCTACAAATGATTTAACATTTAACATATTTGCTAGTGTAGTTGGCACATTACTGCATCAATCAACATGCGCTATGTAATGTGCAGGTGGTCAGAATAGTGATTTGATCCAGCTAATGATGCCACATGAACAATGTTTGTGCAGTTAGGAGGAAAAAAACAAACAGAATAAAAATAAAAAATAAAAAAATGCCCAAATAGATGTTTATTTTAAATTTTAACCACAAGTTTGTCAGTTTGGTTTGCTATGATTTGTTGTAGCTTGTGTTTTGCTTATGATGATGAAAGAAAACAAGAAGGTGCTGATGTCATTCAATCTGCACATTCCCTATCATCTTTCTGCTTGTGCTCCTAAACTTTGGAACACTTTACCTAATAACATTAGATGCTGTAGTTCTCTTCCATTGTTTAAAAACTTGCTGAAAACTCATTTATTTATCTCCACATACACTTAGGCCTAAAACAAAAAAAGGTTATGTTGGCGTAACGGGCCAGAAAAAATAGGGTAGGTCGGTCGGGATTTTTTTTTCTTTATTTTTTATTTTTTTTTCCGTCTACGAAAACGACATGTTTTTTAAATGTTTAAGCCGGTAGTAATACACGATAACAAAATTAAACAAGGCTACACACAGCAAATAGTATACTTTTAAACTCTTGATTACATTTAATGACCGCAGATCGACACTTCCCTTGTTCTGTACCTCCATGCTTGAATGAAAACACTTTACGCTTCGAAACCGGGCGCCATGTTGATGCGAGGGGAGCGTAACCACGGGAAAGGCTTTTACCGCGCTGGGAAAAAAAATTCGCGGCCGGGCTGCTGCCGGCCGAGGTCACAGAATAGTTTACCATTTTTAGAATGTATATTATATCATTTTTTTTTTGTAAAAAATGCTAAAACATTAATTAAAATAATTTATATTGTAACTATATATTTTTTTAACACGGAATAAATAGCCAAGTATTTTTGATATTGTATGTAACAGTCCGCGCCGTGCAACAGTCTAGGACGAGGTTACCATGTTTTTCATTGTAGAGCAGCCTCGTGTTCGCTGAACCAGACTTCCAAGAAAGAAGCACATGTATTCACCATTGTGAAACGCTGCGCAGTATATTGGGAGTCGGGTACGCGACTATACATGTACAATGTATCGTGGTGCGTCTACATGTATCTCAGCTCCGTATGACACGTTCATTGATATCGCGTCGGGCCGGCCGGCCTACGCAACTGTTCTGCGTGTTCGTTGTGCAACATTGTGCACTCCAAAGTTTCATGCGCGATCGTCAGACAACACAACAATGAGAAACGGTCAGAAATGCTTTCAAAAGTATTTATAACTAACTTATATCGAATTTAATTATTAAATTTCTTCCCTTGAAAAAAATAAAAATATCCAGGGTCGGCCCTATTTTTAGGGTCGGTCGGGTTACGCCAACATAACAAAAAAAAATTTTAGGCCTTAGCTTGTAACTTGTCTTAGATTATTCATTGTATAATTGTCTTTGTATTCTATATTTCTTTTTTGCTGCTTATTAGCTGTTCCGAACTTTCAGTCGGAACAGCTATTGAAATCGTCCAGATTTTTTTTCTTTTTTCTTTTTTTTTTCTTTCTTTCCCTCAAATCGTATTGACTTAACCTGTGTCTCTTTCGAAGACCATATGTTATTCTTAGAATTATCAAAAGCAGACAAATCTTATATCATATTAAAGCTTATGCCCTGACTTGAATTTTAGATGTAATTAGATTAAAAATCTTAATTAATTATTCACGTCACAGCTGTATGAATATTTAATTAGCCAATCTGATTTACACCATATCTCAAGAAGTAAACATCCGATCTTCAAACAATTTTCAGTTATGGCATCGTCTTGTATTGTAGATGTCGATTCCGGTCTAACATTTTTCGTCACGTCATCATGACGTCATTTGTAGGTGTTTTTTCTTTTCGTATAAACAAAAACGTTTTAGTAACGTTTTGGTGGTTCAAACACAAACCATGGCTACGAAGCAAATTGTGCCGTGATTGCGCAATCACGGCTAGGCGTCAAAGACTGCCGTGATATTGGAATCGAGAGAGGATATACGTACGTTCTAATAGGGTTTTCGTTAAAAGGCATTGGATTGGGATAAGTTACATACCATCGTGTACCTTATCAAATTTATTAGTATGAAAAACACATTTTTGTTACTGTGACGTCATCAGGTGTCAAATTACGGTAATTCAAAGCTTTAATTAGTTAATCTTTGCAGCACCATATCTCAAGAAGTACACAGCCGATTTTCAAACTTTTTTCAGTTATTGACTCCTTGGGCATTGGAAATTAGCCTTGGGTAACAGTGACCCCATGTTAACCTTTACTTCCAGGTCAACCGGAAGTGGGACCATATCTCAAGAACTACACAACCGATTTTCAAACTTTGTTCAGTTATAGACTCCTTGGGCATGGGAGATTAGCCTTGGGTAACCGTGACCCCATGTTGACCTTTAGTTCCGGGTCAACCGGAAGTGACACCATATCTCAAGAACTACACAACCAATTTTCAAACTTTTTTTCAGTTATAGACTTCTTGGGCATGGGATATTAGCCTTGGGTAACCGTGACCCCATGTTGACCTTTACTTCTGGGTCAACCGGAAGTGGGACCCTATCTCAAGAACTACACAACCGATTTTCAAACTTTTTTCAGTTATAGACTCCTTGGGCATTGGATATTAGCCTTGAGTAACCGTGACCCCATGTTGACCTTTACTTCCGGGTCAACCGGAAGTAAGACCATATCTCAAGAACTACACAATCAATTTTCAAACTTTTTTCAGTTATTTACTCTCAATGGGCATTGGATATTAGCCTTGGGTAACCGTGACCCCATGGTGACCTTTACTTCCGGGTCAACCGGAAGTGGGACCCTATCTCAAGAACTACACAACCGATTTTCAAACTTTTTTCAGTTATAGACTCCTTGGGCATTGGAGATTAGCCTTGCATTACCGTCACCCCATGTTGAACTTTACTTCCAAGTCAACCAGAAGTGGCACCATATCTCAGGAACTACAAAACCAATTTCAATTTTTATTTCAGTTATAGACTCCTTGGATATTGGAGATTAGCCATGGGTTACCGTGACCTATTGTTGACCTTTACTTCAAGGTCAACCGGAAGTGGGACCATATCTCAAGAACTACACACCCGATTTAATTATTATTCCTTTGAGCATTAAATGTTTACCAAGACCCCATGTTGACCTTTATTTCCGGTTTAAAACTTCCGGTCAACAAAAGAGCACAAAACTTGATATATTCATATCTCCTGAACCACATGTCATAAGGTCGTAATGTTTGTGGTTTCTTGTAGCTTGGAAAGCTAGAAATTAAAAAAATTACCGGAACAGCTCTGTGATTGTTAGTTACAATCACTATCTCTAGTATGTTTTTGTTTTTGTTCTGCGCCTCGGAATAGGGTCTTGTACACTAGATAGATGGCGCATTATAAATGCATTATTATTATTATTATTATTATCTCACAACAGGTGATGATTTTATGTATACATCAGAATTACTTTTCCATATGAATACCACTTGCCTCCAAAATATTGACAAACTCTAATTTGTTATCAGTTCAAGTCGTCTGAAGTACTTCCTGTTATAATAAATTGCTGTTATCAATTTTGATTTACACTAATCTCAGGTCAGAAGCCTCCCCAATCATACAAACTGACCCTTTGGGTTTCTATGTTACATCGGTTACACACACTCTAGTTGTGCAAGCATTAGTGACACTATACATCAGGGATCAGCCTGTAAAGAATAAAGTCAACATGATATGCAGGTGTGCCTGTTACTAGTGTTAGAGTAAGCATTGTGGTGGCTGTTCCACTGCTCAAGAAACGTGGCCCAAGTCACGTTTCATCGTCATCGTCTACTGCTACCGTTTCTGAAGGTTTACGATTAGAGACCTGAAACTATACTCAATGGACACTCAAACTTCCGTCAGAACCTCCTGGCTTAGGTATCAACATGTATGACCTATGACCTTGTCCAGTACGTCCTCCCACTATTTGCGTACTCTACTTTTCTACCGTTCCTTAGAGAATGAGGGCGTTGGGGGTGTTATTCTGTTTTTTGGCTTCTCTCTCTCTCTCTCTTTTTCCCTCACTTAATGACGCTACATGTACATGTACAAGCGAAGAGTTCATTGAAATCCCGCCATCCGGTGTAATATTGCCCGGCCGTATCACGAGGGATAGACAAGTTCCGGTCCAAAGTTCACCTGTGGTTGAGGGGAGACGTCGCCAAGAGTAGGGTTTCAGCTGTTGGGTGCAGACTATGTAAGCAATTCAGCATTCCTTTTGCTGTCGGCTGTTACCAGGCAACTGTAGAAACAAACAGGGTATAAAACCAAAGAGGCTGTGAGAGAAAAAGGCAAACAAACAGAAAAATCCTATTTCTCTCTCCAAATGAGTCGACACAAGGTAAAGATTGAAAGCACCCACACACACTACTCTCAAACTTAAATTACACTTGATTCAATGGGTATTTGGCTCTGAGAAAATAAACAGAGAAACTAGTGGTTCCTCAAATGTCACCTTATTTTTAGATGGATCTTTGTAAAAGGAAATCAAAGAAGACAAACAGCTTACTGGTTGACTTGGACCACTTTGTGTTTTTTATTTATTTAATTTTTTTTAATAATACCATGGGCGTGAGGAATAGAATTTCCATGATGTTTTATTGCAAAAAGCAATAACTATTTGAATAGGAACCATTTGAATTCTGCTTTTGCAAACATAGTCAACAAAATTGATCTGTCTGCTTGAGGAACAAGCTCTAATATGCTTTTATATTTTTCGGAATTAAGTGGGAAGTGCATTTGCTATAATGTTGCACTTTGGAATGCAAACATTAATGAAAAGTTTTAAATTCTCACCTAACTAATCGTTACAATACAAAAAACAACGTTGATGATGTTAATAATTTTGAAGTCATCATGGCCATTAACAGAGATTTTTTCTAAATTAAGATTCCAAGAGGTCTTATTGCTGACATACATTGTACATGCTCTGACAATGACAATACTACAACTGGTACAACATTGCCATGTTTGCTAAGGGAAGTTTACAGAGAATCCCCTCCCAGACGTACACCCCCCCCCCACCCCCCACTCCCCCACCCCCCCCCCCCCCCACCCCCCACTCCCCCACCCCCCACCCCCCACTCCCCCACCCCCCACCCCCCCCCCAGACCATCCACCTGGATGAATCCAAAATGCATGAATCGATGCATAACGCTATTTACTCTGACTACTGCTTGCCTGATGGAGTGCAGACGTTACCATGGCAACAGACATCCGTAATTTCCGGGGGGGGGGGGGGGGGGGGGTATCAGTGAATCATGGTGGGGCATTTTCTGATATTAAGGATCCAGACTTATCAAATGTTATTGATGTATTCTAGGGTACTTGTGTTCAACTATGTTTAGATTGACTGAATATGGACAACTCCACTGGGAATACTACATTGTAAAATATGTACACTTCTGTACATTGTCATAAAACTTGTCTTTGTGGTAAAATGCATATTCATTCATTCATTACATGACAACCCAATATTAATTAGTGGACGTTTGTTTCGTTCATTAACATTGGAAAAGGTATACTGACTAGACAATAACAAGCATTATGGTAATTACAGGAAGAAAAGAAAAAACCCTATTACACACAGACATGTAATCATAAAGCACTTAACTACTAAAATGAAAAGCAACAGATTGAAATTGAAACAAAAATGAAGATTAAGTAACTGAGAGGTAGTAGGAGAATAGGGTTGGGTGGGATGGGATGAGGGTGATGCAAACAACCATGGTAATAATGACTTGTTATTCACATCATGCAAAGCTTTCAAAATCACTGAACATCTTGAAGGATAACAGTAACTTAAGCAAACATGACAATTGTACACTTCTGTATTATTTTAATATATGAGTAAATATTGATTAATTATGCGGATGTGATATTTTTATTGGGTCATTCAGTGCATTCCATTAAGAACATAAACAGAGTACAACTTCGCTACGCTTAAACAAAATGTGTCTAATTACAGCAAGTACATGTAGATTGGGCATTAGGTTGGCTCAGTGGTTTCTTTCCTGCCTTTAACCTCTGTGGACCCGGGTTCAAATCCCACCTCAGACCGGAGCCTAGATATGGATTGGGTTTTCAGTCCCTACCTGATTGCATGGGTTTTCAGTTCCTACCTGATTGCATGGGCTTTCAGTTCCTACCTGATTGCATGGGTTTTCAGTTCCTACCTGATTGCATGGGTTTTCAGTTCCTACCTGATTGCATGGGTTTTCAGTTCCTACCTGATTGCATGGGTTTTCAGTTCCTACCTGATTGCATGGGTTTTCAGTTCCTACCTGATTGCATGGGTTTTCAGTTCCTACCTGATTGCATGGGTTTTCAGTTCCTACCTGATTGCATGGGTTTTCAGTTCCTACCTGATTGCATGGGCTTTCAGTTCCTACCTGATTGCATGGGTTTTCCCCAGTGGGGTTTTCCTCCCACATCTAGAACTGAATATTTCTTCCCGTTTCCCATTGATTCTGTTATTGGCGCTGATTTAGCTGTTGGGTGTGTTGTAAAATAAATAAATAAATAAATAAATAAATAAATAAAGATCCTTTAGTTTGGAAATAAATTTTGTAATAGCTTGTAATTTGATATGTTGAGGCTTACTTAGAAAACAAAATAAACAAAATTGACAATGAATTCACTCCACCTGTTGTAAGTGTATGACAATGTATGTTCATGTACTCCCTCAGTTTCTGCATCTTAGTTTTGTTAATGATTTGCATATTTAGAATATTGTTTTTTGACCTCTACATTTAAGCACACAGGCAACTATGGAAAGAGGATAAGTATAGTATTCATAAATCATTTCTAATAATTGATGCTACACCAGGGATCTACGCCAGAGGTCCAAACCAAAGATCAGTTTATTATGTTGTCTTACAATGGATCATGTACATGTTTAGGTTCTAAACACAACCATTAATTTGCCTAAATGTACTCTGTTATTATTCATAAAAAGTACACCACATAATAACTCAAATTTCAAGGTTTTGCAAATACTATTATACAAACTTATGACTCTAATAACATTATTTGGTAAAAGCAATTTGGGAAAACGTCAAGTTAAAGGTATTATACAGGATTGGCAGTGCTGACAAAATAATCACAGACAGTGTTCATGTTTTGTGTAATCAACCACATACATAAAATAACAAACCTGTGAAAATTTGAGCTCAATTGGTCATCGAGGTCACGAGAAAATAGTGAAAAGAGACCTTAAATGTGTTTTCTGTTTTTCAAACATCGAGTTTATTATCGCGCGCGATAAAAACTATTGTTTTACTCATTTCTCAGAAACGATAGCATTTTAGGCAGAAAAACTTTAAGGAACCCTTTCTACCATTACTTACTTTAAATCATGTAAGTTATGTGTGAATCTGTGAACATTTGTGTTTTTCGATCTTACCAATAGTGTACAGGGCCTTTAAATGCTTTTTTTAAATTTTTTTTATTACAAAATTTATCTTAAAACTAATTATGGAGTCGCCCTTTTTGAGGACAAAACTGTCTTGAAATTAATTCAGCTTTGTGTGGGAAAAGTCAATGAACACCCCAGTAAAGGATGAAAGGGGGAGAATTGTATGAGTGAAAATTTTATTTGTGATTCTTGAAACTTCTGGAAAAATTGTTTTTGGAAAAAGGATAGTCTTGTGGAAATTTTAGATATTGCAGAGGTATTACTCATATTCTAAATAGTACGCAATTCTTATGTAGCGCCTTTTTTAACCGAATAGTGTCCCGAAATGCTCAAAGTCTGGTGCGCTTGACTGCTTGGCCACGACATGCCACAACGAGCTGTTAGAAATTTAGAATTGGATTAACTTCCACAATATAGTTTTGTAAGTTTTTACAATCACCTGAGAAATTTTCTGTGTGAAGTGCAGTCCTTCTGATTTGAGGCCTGCGATCGCACCCGCACACCATCGCACGCCTAAAAGCTTTCCCAGGAGTGCGAATAATCACACGCCTGATCCCTCTAAAATGCACGCCTTGGCATTCATTTTTGGCGTAATTATACTTTTTATCCAACTGCCGTCGGTGCCTTTAGTAAAAATGTAAGATGCATACTAAATATCCGGTTATTAGTTTACATTTTTACGGTTCCGATAAGCGTAAAAAAATTTACTCGAAAGTTCCTCAAAACACGGACTGCATTGCGATCACAATTTTTACACAATGTACGCAGTCACGTCGTTTCCAATTTTCAGGTTCGTAGTCTTTGATATCATTCTTTTGGGTGCAACAACAAAGTTTGGAAACATTGAACGCTAGAGGGTGTTTCAAAAAATGCGAAAACATTGAAGGAAAAACCCTCTATTGGTGAAATATCTGAATGCATTACGCGATAGATAAAAACACATGTTTGAAACGCCTTGACCAAAGACTTTACGTGTCTGTGCATGCTCGGGGGAAAAAGGTTTTTTCCCCAAATTGAGATCCGAATTGCAATAATCACCATCGCTGGTGCGCGATCTAAAACCATGCACGGAGAAATTCGGCGCCACTGGTATGCACGCTAAAGCCGTCGACAGCATGGTCTTCAAAGCACAGTTCCTCAGAAATTGTAGCTTGTTTACGAAAAACTTAACAACGTGTAGGCTTTATCTTACAAAAATGACACCATTTAGGACATTTTGGATCAACGTAAAGATTGTTTTACTGTAAAACGTAAGATTGTGTTCTTCTTAAATGTGTTGTTTTGGGGAATTTTTCATGGGGTGTTTGTGCAAAGTCAAAGTGCTGTGGGTGAAGACGCATTGTTTTGGATCATCTGTGGTTGTGTAAACGTTTTTTCAACCATAGTTTTTCAACCGTCTTAATTTTTTTTGTAGAATTTTGTTTTTGCCATGATGCCCCCCAAATTCAACAAAAATGCCGTGGTGCTCTTTTACACTTACGAAATTGCTGCGATGCCCTTCAAATTCTAGAAAAAGCACGGCAATTATTGCCGAACCCATTTGAACACTAAGTTCGAGGCCGGCTGTGATCTACAAAACTTATACAAAACGTGTCTCTGTACGATCTCAGCCTGTACCACAAATTTGGCGCTCTGCAAAATCGCACCCCTTGAAAAATCGCCTGTGATTTTCAAGTCGGAAGGACTGGAAGTGCTCTCATGATGAAGTACACTATTTAAAAGAGTGGTTAACCAGAGTAGCTTCAACAACCACACACAACTATCAAGACATGCTATTGTTATATTGCTGTCTCAAAAATTAATCTTCACAGGCTAGATTTTTTGTTTCTTGAAAGTAAACAGTTGGAACAAAAGTACTCTTCTAAAAACTGTTTTTGTAACATGAGTAAATTAAGTTGTTTACATGTTTTGATCTTTGAGTCACGCATACATTCTCTGAAGCTACATTCTTTATTTTTTTTTACAAATGTTAGGCAAGCTGCCTAAATTAAGGAACCATGTTCTGCACATTCTTCTAAAGAAAAAAACCGCAACCTCTCTGCCAATGATACAATTCTCTTGGTTTGATCTTCACTACAAGCCTTATTCCACCTTGTCGCCATAGTAATAAATTGTACAATTTATTAGTCTAGACACTGTACCTAATGGTTTCTTTTCCTCTAGTCTGGCCATCTATGAGGGAAATTAAGTTCGGCGGCCGGCTGCAGAGACTTCTCTTACCAACTTCTTTTAAGATGAATTCACTTCTCCAATGAATTATTCAGGGTGGAATTTTAGGGTATGCTTCTGTGGCTCATGTCGGCACTTTCACATTCTTAAATTAGAGTGAGTTATGTTACCCATTTGAACAGCAATATTTGTTGGTGGAATTCAGAAGAATATGTAATTCGTCTTAATTGCTGTCATAAATTGAGCGCAAATGTTGCCCTAATGGTCATAAATTTGGCAGAGATGAGCGTGTAGCCTTATCCCTAAAATTGTCAATGGCTTAATGTGAGGAAGTCTTTTCCCCTTGAAGATGGTTACTTTTCTTCTGCGACAAAATGGAAATTTGTCTGATGCCTAATTCTTAACTACAATATTGTACTTTGTCTTCATTTATTTCTCTTTGAGGATTTCTCCAAAGAAAAGCAATTAAAGGAGAAGAAAATGCATTCTAATTAGGTACATGTACTTGGGCAGAAAGTAATGGCATTGTAAAAAGCTGGTAATTTATAGAAACAAATAATGAAATTAATGCTTATTTCATGGATGAAATGAATAATACCAATTTGTTATAAATCAAAAGTAGCACAATTGCTCTGCTGCTTAATATTAAAGAAATTACATAAGAAATACTTTGGTTTCATGTTAGATAAAGAAAAGTTAAGAAAAAAATATATAAAGAAAGCAAGTTGAGATCTTACAATGTCCTAATAATATTTTGAAAGAAGTGATGGGTATCAGCAGGGCATGATGAGGATGGCATCAAAAACTTATGATAAATCCATGACCTGTTTAGGATTGATAGATTTCATTTCGTTTGTGATTTTATTGTTTATTTGGTCTTCAATCTAAAGAGAAATTAATAATACAAAACATGTGTAAGCTGATTTCTGTTGATTTATTCAAAACTGTTCTTGCATTTTTTAACTTGAAACACACTGCTGATTTAATGCATTAAATAATGACAGGTTGACTGTACAATAGAGGACTTGGCCATTAATGATTTTACATCTAGAGTACACACTGCTACCAAAGCAGGAGTCCTTAATGTTGGGTAAACTCTAGAGGTAGCTCTGTCACAAGGCAAATGGAATTATGTAAACATAAATAATCCATCGTCCTGCACTTTTATAATACAAGATTTGGCGTTTAACATTTAATCCACAGATTAATTTTGTTTTTCCATGATTTTTTTAAATTTTATTTTTAATTTTTTTTATTTTTATTTTTTTATTTGTTTAATATTATTATTATACATGTTTTATGTTTTTTTATTGGGGGTTGAGCAGCTGAAAGACAGAAAAGATATTGAGGGTAAATTTGTTTTTCATTGTATAAAATTGAAATCGCGCCTTTAGTATTATCTTGCCACCTTGGGACCATGCATGAAACTTTGATTTGAAGAAAATGATACAACGGTGAACATTTAACAGAATTATTCATTATGCCATTAATTTTCAATTTTTTCCCAAATGGCAAGCTCATCATTAATGAGGAAGGCTGTCCAGCAAACCTTGTTATTTTAGTAGTGTCAGAGATTAAGTATTTATCCCCAGTAGACTTGATAGGGACCTTGAGATGTGTAGAAGAGGACACTCCAGAGAGTACAAGATGTATCCTGAAAGGCTCTGATTAAGGTTAGCCTTACTGACCTACATGTAGTAAGAAGACTAGAAGTGTCTCTGAATCTGATCAACATCTTGTCTTGCTCCCAGAATACAACAGCTTGTGAGTGGGCATTATGCTTATTAATTAAAGTAGTAACCAGACTGACATTTGCAGGGGAACCTCAATTTCATGTCATTTTCTAAATTAATGGAAAGAGCTTCGTACATAAAAAAAAAAACTCCCCCTGAATTAAATTTACATCCTTCGAGAAAGACTTTGCTAACGTCTAAACGTCAGGACATGAACTATTTTTTGGAATAAATTTATATCTGGAACTACCCTACTACAAGTATACTTTGCTGAGACACATATATAGTCATTTAAAAGGAAATTAACTAAAGTGCTAGGAGTGCAGTATCAGCCTCAGTTTCATATTTGATGTGAACAGTACGAATATTTCACCATTTTCCAATGATCACAAACACTACATAGGCCTATGCCATTTCAAAGTCTTTAAAATCGGCCAAAATTTTGAGTTTTTCAAAAAGCCAATTTGGAGTATTAGCGGTCAGTAACATTACAGAGAGTCACATTTATTGTGATACTGCTCATTGAAATAGTCAAAGGGATTCAATTCAAACCTTATTGATGCTTAGAACCATCCAATATTTTCAACACTTGGCTTATTTTTGAGCAATCACTCACTTGGATAGCCGAGGCTTCACGTGCAGGAAACAGAAGGCAGTTCCTATCATGTCTCTGACTATGTTTTGTGTCTCAAAATAATAAATTTGTAGAATTTCTTTTCCTGTAAATGTGGTTACCACATAAACTAAGAAAAACTGCTGTGCCATTCCTGGTCAAAGTTGAAAACAGTTACCTGATCCAGTTTTCTATTCATCATGTGTTGGTTTAAAATTCAAAATGACATTTTCAATGTAAAGAAATCCAGTTCACTGAATAGCCCAAAGCTACTAGATCTTAATAACTGTATCGTTTTACACATGTCCAATCTACTATCTAGTGCAATTACAGGCTTTACCCATCAAAGTTTGTCCAAGTAATCTAGTTGATGTTGTGTATTATAGCTGTAGGCTCTTATCCCCTGATCTGCAGACACACAGTGTGTATCACCAACACTGCATTATCTCATAGTGTATGTACATATGTACAACTGTGTAATAGTTTGGTGCTTGGAGGAGACCACAAACTGTCTTGGATAAGTGGTCTGCTGTCTTGTCATATCAAAAAGGGATCATGCAGAGGGTTAATGTACCCCCTCTGGGTGACTGGGCGTATCATGGTTACATGGGTGTACAGTTTTTAACATTTGGTACATACACAATGTACTTTGCATCCATTGTCTGGCAGTAACCCTATACCTACATGTGCTGTAAGCCATTTTGATCACAACATTGTTTGTTATGGCAAAACTCCCCCAAAACAACATCTTGTTTGTAACACAAGTACAAAATGGAAATCTGCTGAGCCTACATGTATGTATTTTTCACTGCACTGATTTATTGGCTTATGCACACCACCAGTTGTTACAAGATAACTAAATTAAGGTTTGGTGGGTGTTTTCTGTTCTATTATGTATGTCATATTAATAAATACCTGGGATAGTGTATTCTGATTGGTCGAGAGGAGATCACGTCGCTATGTTTAAACGTGAAATTTAACACAGTTAAAGTGATTAAACATGAACTAACTTTATTTAGCCAAAAGAGGGTGCTATCAGATGATTGCGCGCAGCATGCAAATTTTACGGCCCAATTTAAGTTGATAAGTTGCATGCTCGGGTCGCGATAGTTTGAAACTTAAGCGCCTAAGTTTGAATTTTGCACAATGAGCTACTCTGCGCTCAACACATGCATAAAAGATCAATGCAGAGTTGAGGTGCGCTGAGGCTGAACTGTCAGATTTGTTCTCAACTTAAAAACAGGTAAAACAAAATGTTTGTAATGGAAAGGTGAAAGGTATTTAAGAATGAGAACCAAAGAGTGTTGGATTGGCTGTTTAAACACGTTGAGGGCCTGGTTCTTGAATGTTACTTTGACTTCGTCTCGGTAAAATTATATCAAGAACAAGGCGTGTTCAGACAACTGGTTTTAAACCTCTCTATCACACTCGATTCCCTTATTTAAGAGCAAGATGGAACTACAAACTTGTAATCATCAGCTCAAATAAATTGTTTTCAAGATCAATTGGGGATCTTTGGATCACTAGGTGGCAGCAGCATTTCCAGAAGCTGTCACATTTTAACAGTAGTTGTGAATGTCTTCTTTGGTTGCTTACATGCAGTATGTGTCATTTCTAAGTTGATATGTGATAGTTTCAGTCTAAGTTGATCATGGGGATGGCTTTGATTTGTAATGTTGCCTATGTTTGAGGAAATGTTTCCCTTTGTCATAAACCAGTTAAATACACATGTAATGACACACAGGCTCATGCTGCGTCACATTCAAATAATTTATTTTTTTATTTGACTTAAAAGGAGTGGGAAGTTTTGTAACCACATTGATTTTTAGTGTGGCATGGTATGAGAGATAATTCAGGCGTGATTGGTTTCAAACAGCATTTCATTGTCCTCTGTCTGCAAAGTAGGTGAATTGAATAGACTAATGCAGATTGGAATAGTTTGATGGTTAAAGTGCATGAATTTGTTTCCTTCATAAGTTAAAGCATTGAACATGGGATCCTAAGCTCCCGAACATGTCTGAATAAATCAGAGACTTGCAAGGTCTGATAAAACAAATGCGCAGGATAGACTGCTGTTAACAACCTAGCTGCCAAGTAATTAGTTGTATGTCTGGCTTGCAGAATGAGGGAATGTCTCTGTGATAGCTCTAGAAAGCAACAGCGATATATTATGAAGAATTCTCTGTCTCTATCCATACAAAAGATGATGGGAAAGAAACACTTGTAGGGATGTGATTGTCCTACGTTGGGCAACTCTGGATTGTAGATAACAGCATCAAAATCGTTTCTTGTCTCATTAGTCAGCCATTTTGGCACGTTAATGCCCTGCTAATGCCAAGCTCAATTTGTTTGAATTGGACATGGCCGGAGTGCAACCTTAACTATTGGAAGCTCCATTTATTCTATCATGACATGTTTTGATGGAGACGTTTGGGGGTTAATTGCACATTTTAATTTACATTGTATAAATTAGACTTTCAGCTCTTTCTAGAAAATGGCAGAAGAATATTAACCAACTTCTTTTGAATGGACTTTGGTTATCAGACAGGTATAAAGGTATAAAGGTCTGTGATTTTAAGCTACATATACCTAAACTATGTACTTGCACTTTGACATTAGAAAACAAGGTTTACAGGTAATTTGTCATTTTCTCATTCAGAAGCTTATAATGGTTGATGCCTATATTTTCCTGGAAATATTTTCATCTGAAATGCTGCCTTTTTCAAGGAAATCTGATATGATTGCAGTCTTAAAATGACAGACCATGAGATATAAATCAAACATTACATCATGAAACCTGTTTAATGTTGTTTCTTTAAAAAAAACAGGAAAGAAGAAAAACAAACACACGAATGACAAAAGAAAACCCTTTTACAATTCCATGATTGGATGGATTTACTATGAGGTGTTGATGACAAGGGGATGGGAGTAAACACAGTCTGGGTATCAAGTAGCATTTAAAGATGTTTCTAGGAATGGTTTGTTAAAGCATTTTATTTCACAGTGAGGGGGTTACAGTGCATATCAAATAAACATCAATTCATTATCAACTTAGAGGTAAACAATAGGCTGGGGAATTAAAAAGAAAAAAAACAAAAAAACAAAAAACAAAATCATAGGTTCTAATTCTCAGAAATAAGTGATCAAAAAAGCCATGAGGGAAAACATTTACCACAAACACTCTATTCTTATTTTAAATTACCATATATAAATTATCACATTTTGTAGCATGTGGTTGAATCTCCTGACAAAATGTTGAAGTGTTTTCTTGAAAACATGATCATTTAGGGAGTGTCTCAAAAGTTTGGCATATTCCAGCCGCAAAAAAAACCCTTGCTCCAGTAGGCATACTCTAGCAATCCAGTTGACCAACAGAACATTCTGCTGGAAGGCGACAGTGTGCCGAACTTCAGGAACAATCCTACACCGGTGAATAGGCGCGTTAGCATTTTTAATATTACAATGGAATATTTCACCGGTCCATGCACACATGCTGGAATACTTAAGCCCGATTCATACTTCCGGCGATTGCGAATGCGATGCAAACTTTGACGTCACAAATTTGCAACGAACAATTCGGAAGAGTTGACCTGATCTCAACTCCTGCAAAACATTCGTAGCGAAAACAGCTGTGATGCAAAAAATCGCTTCGCATTTGCAGGAAGTATGAACTGGTCTTTACTCCATCCATTTATAAACCTGATTAACTTTTACAGAGTGGTTGTAGGTTGTGGGTTATTGAGTAATGAATAGGGAGTATACATTTCTCTTCCAATTATCATTTTCATATCATCAAATTATCATTTGGAACTTGTTAAATGACTTGGAACTGAAGAGGAGGTTATGGGAAGGAAGATTTGGGAGGAGGCATCCAGTTAGATTATAGTGTATTCTAGAGTACATTGTAATTGTGCTCCATCATTAGGTTAAGATCATGTTGAATTCAGCGTCGATGTAATACTAAACATCAAGGTCAAATTGCACTTTGATAGCAACATTTGCTGAATTCCGTCTCATTTTGCAAGAATATTGTCACAATAGTTAGTTACTGTTGTTTTTCGATGTGTAGGATGCTAATATTGTAAAGTATTTTTAAAAACTGAATGCAGACATTGTACCATTTGATGTTCTTTTATGAACTATTCCGCTGTCAGCCTTGATAGAATCTTTAGATGTATCAATGTGGGATATTACTTGTAGTGAACCTGTAGCCTTGAATTCCAGTCTCAGAATACAATTTATGCAACAACCCTCTAGCTCAGCAGATTTGTACTGGCCTTAAATATTGCCATGGCAACTGGCTCCATGTTAACTTACACTAGTTGGACCTGTCACCATCATCCCATGCGAATGTAATACATAAAAAAAAGGGAAAAAGTGTTGGGGGGGGGGGGAGAAAGAAAAATACTTGTTGTTTTGCAAGACAGGAAACAGTATGAGGTGTGTCTTCAGTTATTAGTTAATTGCACTGATTATTCTTCCATTGCTGAACAGTAAGATGATCACATAATCAATATTTATTGCTGGCAGAGATGTTGCTTTTCTCGTCTTGTACTTGTACTTGTATTAATGATGTTGCACAACCATCTCACTGGCCGCCCCCATTTTAATGATAATACTTGATAATGATTTAGGTGATCATTTCATCATAAGAAATACACCCAATATTCTTGGGTGAATAGAAGTTACTGTTCAAAAAATAGAACCCCCCAAAAAAAAAAAATAATAATAAATAAATAAATAAAAAAATCCAAACAACTCTATTTTCATTACACTGTCAATATTTTGCATTAATTAAAAACCTTGATATGGTTATGTTAAACAAACTCTAAAACACTCATAGTTAAAAATACATGCATTTATTTCTTTAAAATTTCAGTTAGTTTCTTAAAAACAGCAGGAAAAAATTAATTTACATGTACATTTCAGAATTGCGATGATTCAGCAACCACCCCTTTATTATTGCTAAAAGTTTTACCTCCCCATCAAGGATTATTAAATCTGTCACAGCTCAGTTCCAGGCCAGAAAGTCAAGGCAGCTTGAGTGTTCCTCTTTGTTAATTTATAGAAGATGAACACACCACTACATTTATGTTATCTTTATTGTCAGGAACAGTTCAATGCTAACATGCATCTTTGACCGATTTTCAATGAGCTAACTAACAACATTATATTTGCTGAACGTTATTTATCTTGGCTGGTAACTGCTTTCTGCTGAGTGAGACTTTCACCAGTGTGTTTACCCTTTGTAATTATTCCCCAAGGTACATGTGCATGAGGACAGAAAAATAATTACATCATAAAAGAACTCTATCTAATTTTTGTTATTTATTTTGAAAAGATGCTGGTCCCCTTTAAGCAGTCACTTGTATGTGTGTGTTTCATCCCTCCCAATTGGACAAGAGTGAATGCAGTAATTGGTGCAGAAGCAATTGGCTGCAGATCAGAATCCACTATGGTGAAAGATTCTAGGCTGCAGTCTAGGCTGACCCTGTTTGGATTAATACATGTATGTGTATTGTACAGTCACCCTGCTCACCTTGCTGCTATCAAGCTGTGGCCATCTTCTGTTGAGTGTTGGGTTCCAGGCATGCTAGTGCACATTAACAGCACTGACTCATTGATATACAAGGGCCTGCCTATACCTGGGAACCTCAATTTGGTTGCATGTAATTATGTAAAGACAGGGCAAGGAAAAGGCTGTGAACTGTGTTTAATAACTGTAATTTATAAAATGAACATATTTCAATTGATGAATGAAGAAGTTCATTTACGGTATGGAATGTAGGGATTACATGCAGGTCTTTAATTTTTGAGGTTTTGCATTGGAAGCAAATCAAAAGTAACAGAGTGGAGGACAAAACAACTTAAACCGGCTGCCCCTTATCGCCAATCTGTTTGAATATTCACAACAGTGTAGGAATGTGATGATGTGAGAGAGATTACAAACACAGCAACTGTGATGAAATGTCAACTGAGCGTGCCCACTCATATGCCATCCAAGAATTGGCTTGCCTATACCTTGTGTATTGGCATTTGCTACTTCTTGCTTCTTTCTTCTTGACTTTTGTTGTTGATGTGTTTTGGGAGTCTGAATATGTTGTGTCTCCAAGACACTCAGACATGGCAGACTATACTGGCATCAGTTTGCTTATCAGGTCTTAACACACACACAGCTCTGTGTTGCAGTCACCTGTGGACATTCCTTTGTAAATGTCTAAACTAATTCTTCAACACTGTGAAAAACACTCTGTGGACAAGTGTAAGTCCACATAGTGTTTCAAGTCCCGACATTATGTGAACCTCTTTTGTTCTCTGGTCCACACCTGGTATGTAATGTTAAAACACACTACCATATGGATCCGGTGTGTGGGGTCCTGCCATTGTTTTTTTATTATTCCCTTTTTTGAAGAATTCCTCTATGGGGTCCAAGTTGAACAAAGAAAAACTTTGCAGGGTCCATTGTTCCATTGTTCCATTGTGTAAAATACACCACAGGAGCCTGTTTATAATAACAGCCTATGTGTACATGAGCATTCCAAATGTATAACATTTTACTCTTTGAATAATTTTTAGAAAGTATGTACACAATCAACATGCTCAATGCTAGGAAGTGTCTGTTATTAGTAAACTTATGGATACAACAATGTGATACATCTATTTTGGGAGGAGTATTGGCTCTGAAAACAGCCTGTAGTATGGTCTTGATGTTTCAAACAGTATACTTTGCTCATTTTGGAGGCATGAATAAAATTACACAAAACAAATGCACTAAAGAAAGATTCTGCAGACCCTACCTACAGTTATGTCTATAAATGTTGGCACCCCTTGTGTTGTCATTTTCACAGGGTAATTACATGTAACATATCTAGAATACTGAAGAAATACTAAAGGACTGTAATCTATATTCCTTTAACCCGCAGGAGCAATGACATATGCAGTTTGTCATAACCAGTTCACATTCATAGTTTCCCCACTATTTGTACCACTGCAGCATGCTGTTACATGGCATAGTCAGATCAACCAACCTGCTGTTTCTCCCCACTGTGCGGGTTGTGTTTGAAAACAGCATTTGCATTCTATTGAAGATTGTCAAGCTGTCCTCAACCTACATAAATGTAACATGTCCTTGAAGGACTGTAACTTAGTCCAATTTTATGACAGGTTTTCCTGGCCAACATTCTTTAAAAACCACATCCTATAAGAAGAATTTATTGGTTGACTGCATTTCTACCTTCCTGTTCCCCCATTTTATTTTTTATGTGGAGCAGCAATAAAATGTGACTTTCTTCAAAGTTGACTTTCCCCTTGGCAATGGAGATGTACAGTGTAGATGATTTTCTCATGGCCTTCTTCTTGTCTGGCTTTTGATAGCCATCTTTTCTGTTTGGTTTTTATTTTTTCCCCTTTTTTTTCACATCTGAACAAAAAGGTCTTACCAATTAGGGCTTAAGGCCTATAGTCTCATAAGGTTACAATGTACCAATTGATGAAGTATCCCCCAGCTTGTAAAATTTGTTTTATTTTAACTTGAAAAATTGAATTGATTTGGTTTCACATTACAGGGAAAACCTCCTAGCCCTTTATGGTTATAAATATGTGTTGTTATATTTTATATTTTAAAAAAATGGTTAGTAGCCTGACATTTCGACCCTAGCCAAGTTTTTGTTGAAGGCTACAAATGATATATTTCATATTGTTTTACTATTGTATAGGCACATTATGGGCACATTTTGTTTCCATTCTTATCAACGTGAATATCTTACATTCTTCTTTGTTAAATCAGTCTTTGAAGTATTCTTCAAATCAGAATGAGTTAAAATTCTGAAAAAAAATGCACACCAACAAACAAACAAACAAACAAACAAACAAACAAACAAACAGTCAACCAAACAAACACACCAACAAACAACGTTAGGGCTCACTGTTTTTTCACTAATGTCAACACATGAATTTAACAGTGTGAGACTTGCTCTATTACTGTTACTGATGGCTGTTAACATTACAGGTGAAAAGTAAACCCTATGAATTTTAATGAACATTTTGAAGTATTATGTAAAACTTCAGATGATGTTCCCAACAAGGGATTCAGCAAAGTTTCCACAAGGGGATGTAAATGCTAAGCTGGCAACAGCCAATCTCTCTCATGTAAACATTGGTTTAACGTCTATGATTGTGAATTGCACAAATCAATAAATTGTGATTCAGTAACTAGATTACAATACTTGTTGTAGTCGTTGTGAAATCAGCAGCAGTTAGTTTGGCTGGATTCAAACCCACAACCTTGTGATTGCAAGTCCTGCAGTCTAACCACTTGACAGGGTGACATAAGATGGAATGAAGCCAATGTTGTTCATGGATTCATTTTATTCTCTCACTTGTCAAGTTGAAAGGATTGTGAACAAAGGTACTGGAGTACAATATCAGATATCTTGTCAATTCCACTAATCTTGGTAGATCAATCTTTAAGCACAATTTTCAGCAGATGTACATGTATACAGTTAGATTTATGTACATTAATTTTCAACCATTTGGTTAACTTCTTCAAACTACCCATATATTATCATGACGATTGCTAGAGAGAAATAGGCCAGAGGGTAGACTCATTGGCGGAGGGTACCGTCATTGGCAAGGAGCAGCCATCCACATGTAGGTCCCCTCTACCTCATCAATGTCAACTCCCATCCTGTCCTTCTCATCCATATATGTGGGTCAGAGTATTAGACACTGACTGCCACAACCATTTAGGCCTGGACAAATTGTTATGTATTTGAAAATGTACGATAACAAATTACAGCGACAGACTTGAGAAAAGGAATAAAAACAAAACTAGACTTTATTCATAGTGGATTTTTAAAGATTCCTAGTGTGTGTGTTTTGTTGAGGGTTCAGTTAGAAAATGATGTAGTATGTATGTTTGGGTTTAATCTTTATAAGTTAAAGACTATCAACTTGAAATCAAAAATCATGTTTCTAAACAGCGAATTACTCATTATGCTTAGCATGTTAAAAAAGTTACTTAGCACAATATGGGTGTCGCCCAGAATAATAACAACAAATAGTATTTCGTGTTGGATTCCGCTAGATTGCCATCCGGCAAGTAGCCACAAAGCAAAAAATAGATTGTAAACATTGTGTTTTTTCCGTAACAGTTTTATGAAAATGGTCCCTGGAAAGGAAATATGTTATATTTTTATTAGAAAAACATTTCCCCCTTCCCACCCAGTAGCACTGTCTATTCTGTTTTACAAGCATGACAACCATTGGCAAACCATTATTTATTTCCTTATGGCTATCATGTAGGCTCTACATGTACAGATTTACACCACACATTGAGTTGTATTAAAGGGAATGTATACGTTTGGTAATCATTCTTAAAATTAATGGCAATAAAAGTACAGTAGCTTTCGATAGTATAAAGCATTTTGAGGATCAATTCACTTCGAAGTAATGTGGTTATGGAACAAGATATCAGTTTTTATCCCCAGAATTTTTAATCTGAGAAACACTACTGTCAGTTATTGTACATACCTACATTTATGTAGGATTAAACAATCAAACGGTTAAAAAAACCAAAGGTATCCGTTCCCTTTAAAGGGTGTGTACAACATTGGTAAGATTGAATTTTGCACATAACTTACATGGTATAAAGATGGTCATGGTGGAAAATTTCTCTTGAAATAGTTTGGCTTGAATTGCCATAGTTTTTAGGAAATGAGTAAAACAATAGTCTTTATCACGCAGGATAAAATCCAATGTTTGAAAAAAGTTAAATCATAAAATGGGTTTTTTTCACTAGTTTCTCATGACTCCGAAGACTGATTGAGCTTAAACTTTCACAGGTTTGTTATTTCATGTATATGTTAGGTCACATCAAGTGTGGATATCTTTGGCAATTACCAATGTTGTACACACCCTTTAAAGGGATGGTACACCTTTGTAAAGCCTCCAGTTCTACATACAGGTTTTAATGAATTGAGGTAGCTTCTGTTCACATTACATTGACTGTGGTTCCACCTTGAACAGTGTGTAACAAATTTAACCCTTTCTTTGTACATATTTATGTACTGATAGTGATATGAGCACATTATTTTTTTTGATTAAACAACCTGGCTATGCAATTGAAGAAACACTCGATTCAATTATCGTTCTTAAAATTGACAGCTTGAAAAATGAAACACGCCACTGGATGATTGGTAACCATAGAAACTTTACACTAAACTTTAAAGGCACCTGGAAATAGAATTTTTTTTTTTTTTAATATAAGAGTATATGTATATTAACAATAAAACAATTTTTTGAGTAATTGTTTGTCAGTATTTATATGTTAAAAAAATAGATAAAGTTGTTTGGGGGCGACTCCGCCCATCCCTTTTTGTGACGTCAATCGAGGAAGACTTCGCCTCGATTGCACATCGACCCCACTCGAACTTGCCTGCATTTACGTTGTATATACACGTGCAAGTAGTGAGATTGTACGTTTCGTTTGGTTATCCAAAAGGGGTTTTTTCTTGCATTTTTCCAGCGAAAATTGCTGCTGGATGCAGCAAAACGACTAAAGATGGGGTCAGCCAGCATTTTTTTCCTGCAGATCCCAAATATAGGCAGTTACGGGCATCGAAAGTTAAGCTAACGAGGGCAAAGTTGTCCGGTCCGACGTCGTTTTCAGCGCTATGCAGCGAACACTTGGATAGCCCGGGGATTTTTTCGTTGGTAGTAGTGTGCAAGGGAAGTTGCAGTGAAGCTTAGGTTACCAGCGAAATGTTTCTGGTGGAAAAACAATACCTCGTATTATCCGTGTTCCTCGTTATGACCATGCTCGTATCTTCCGTTTTTAAGACATAGAAACGCGCATGGGACAGTTCGGGACCGGTAAAAACCTCGTATAAACTGGCGTCTCGTATTAGTCGACTGTACACTGTCCTAGGATTGCATTGGGTGGTGAGGTCCGAATACGAAAACGCATCATACTGATCAGGTACCCAGACGTAATGTACGGGGCCAGACTACACATTTTCTCCTGCCTCGATTGACGTCACGAACAGCGCCATGTAAAGAGGGGCCTATTTTTTAATTTGTAATTAAAAGAAAAATACAATCTTTTAACCTTAGTAAATTGTTTATTCACATTCCACTCATAAAAATGTATATATTAATGACAAAAGCTTTATTTTGAAAAAATACCACTGCCAGGTGCCTTTAAATTAAAAATTCCAATTTCATTTTGTGTTTTGATCACCAATCTTCAACAAAGGAATCAGTGATGTATGTCATGCTACCATTCTACCTACAAATAACAAATGATTTGAATGCATGACAATGTTTGTAGAGACCCCCACTAGCCTGAACCCTGCCCCAAAATCCTTGTACTGGCTTTAGTTCAAAGAATTGTAGATGTAAAACTACTAGTACTACAATGCCTTTAAAATATTAAACAAGCTTTGTACAAGGGAATGGATTTGATTGGGACACTTTTCCTTGTTAACTATCCACTTTCCATAGACCTCAAACTTCCCTCTTGCATTGAGCAGTTTCTCCTTGGTAAATATAATCGCTATGAGGAAAATCCAAAAGTTTTATGTGATTTAATGAATTACCAATCCTGGAAATGGTTGCATTACAATTGAATCTGTTGTTGCCAATGCCTGTATTATTACCACAGGTTAGCTGACTGGAATGGCCTTACATTGTGTGCATTTTGATGAGTGTGTGAACTAAAGTGTGAATACAAATTGTCTAAAGCTTCAAGGTTGCCATTTTAAACAGCCAGGTCAGGTAATTTAAATATCACCAAAGTAAATTTTCTTAAAGGAGACAGCAATTAAGGATTCAGACAGTAACGTTTCTCAGGATTAACATATAACTGATAAAAATTAGCATTTAGATTTAAAATCAACAATGAGTTTCTCTGAAAACTAAGCAGTTCTTCAACGTCCTTAGGTTTTTGGTTTTCAGCTGATGATTTCCTCTTTCTTGTATTTTTGTTATGGTATTATTTTATTCTCTGAAGATTAGAGTCTTGAACCGACTTTGTAAATCTATGCGAATGACTCCAATAGCACTGCAGTCAAATGATTCCTAAGCAGCAACATTTAGTTTACATCAGCTGTCAAGATTTGATGGGAAGGGAAGTACATGTTGTGGAGACAGAAACATATCTGCCCTAGCAGTAACTTAATATGTATATTAAAATTTATTTGTGTGTGAAAAATAGTAAGTGTTAGCAAATCAGCCAGAGAAATGTTTCTTCATCAAATACTTGTAAAATTAGTTATAGAAACAATTATTTACAGGAACATGTTATCTATATTGTCAGAACAACAGCAAGTTTTAGTATCTGTTTATGGCAATTGATAGACAGAATGCATGTATACATTTTCAGTGAACGATTTCCGTTGTATAGCAGAACAAAATGCTACACAAAATGTCTCGATTGCTACTAAAAATAACGATTTGCTGCTCAATATTGGCATTTAGTTCACTCTGAAATTGTTGCTATGCTGCTGGGCGAAATCGTTCCCTGCATTGTGCACATAATGTATCCCTTCCTATAGAAGAAGACAAGAACTGCATTAAATATGAATTGACTGATGACTGTCAAACACTCCAACTTCTCAGGACTAGTCGTCTCCCCTGCTTAGATCTTCTTCTCCCTTGCCCCTTAGTTCTACTCGGAAATTTAACCTATCCAGGAGAATTGTCTAGCCACTGAGACCAGTCAGCAGCCCTGATAAATTTCCCTGGATCCATCATCGGATAAAAGAGAAAAACTAGGTCAGATTTTATGACCCCTGGTTGGTTGGGGGGATTTGCTGGTAATCTTGAGTTCTGATGCACAAAGAGTAGGCCTAGTAGTTGAAGCAAGCCTGTTGCATATCTTTGAGGTGACTACATGAAATTTCAATGGCTTTAGACTTGGAAGTCTAGCAAAATTTAAAATCAAATAAAACAGAATATCTTATTAATGGTGGACAGGCCTTGAAATTCACTCTTGAAGGGGAACAGCAATTTTCCTACAGTAAGGTGCACTTCTATGAGGACAATGTAAATTTGTATTGGAACTTTGCAAAGGGCACCACTGCAAAAGTACAGGGCACCACAGTGTTTGTTAATTCAAGGCCTGGGTGGAGATAGGGTGCAGTGAGAATGACATCATGCCAAGATCTTTTTGTGTCTCAGTGGTCCTAGCCTTGACCAAGGCGTTGGAGTTTTACTTTCGTTTATTAATTGTCTTTTTAGATTAGTTGGTTTTCCCTTTGCGCTATTGCGCCATTGCGCTACCCATGCACCCGAGCTATGTGCAGTCTCTGGATGTGTGCCAAGCATGTGTAACGCAGTGCTTGCGTGGTGTGAGATGTGTACACGTAGACTATCTGAATCAACGCCTTGATGGTTCTGTTTTGAGCTAGCCAGGGTCATTACTATAATGCGTGCATCAGACAAGACCCCATTGGTCAGTGGCGGAAGTCATGTTTACTAATAGGATGGGGGGGGGGGCGCATTGCGCAATCATTTGCAATCGCGGTTTGAGTACAGAGTCCATTTTTTAAAAGAGATGCTTACCGTTAACAAAGAAAAAGAAAATCGTATCGTTGAAATTCTTTCTCTATCAGCACTAACATCATAACAGTAGGGCCTGTAGTTTTTTATTCAAATTACTAAAGCAGTTAACAACGTGAAAATAATCATTTTCGAATGTTCTCGTAGTGTAAAGATTACGTATTTACAACATTTGAAGATTTCATCACCCTCAGATAAAATGGACTCGTCCAACCAGTCTCCCAGTCTCAACGGCCACGGTGTTCGAATCGTGTGCATGTGTGGAAGCATGGTACAAAGGTCATAATGAGGGAAGCTTGTGATTGGACCGTCGAAAATGAATCATTCATTTGCCTCCCATTCTGCGCTGTTTGCAGTCGGCCGTACGAAAGATTTAAATATTCATGATCTGCATACCAGCATATCCGCTAGCCCCCCCATTTTCGTCCAATAGTGGACGAAAATGGGGGGGCTAGCGGAAATAAAAACAGGAAACACATTAAACCCGGACGATACAGACGCATCAAGGCTGTCGGCCTTACGGCCTCCGCATGCGGATAGTAATACGAGTGCGGATGACCTGCGCACAGTAGTAGTACGGGCGTCGTGCGATGTGATACAAACATTACGCACAGTGCTTGTGTATAGGCTAGTGGTGGATTTTACGGCGTCTTTTCGGAGTGAAACTGCGACCGCCTTGAGCAAGGCTACAGTGGTCCAAGAAACCTTGGATTCAGTGATTGTTTCTTGTTCACATGTAAAGCATGCATCTATACATTCATTGCAGTAATTTGCTGTTATGTGCTGTGTAAATAAATGTTAACATTGTTAATGTTCTGACCGAAGCTTAAGTGCTGAGTAAATAATTGAAGATAAAATAGAATTAGCTGTTGCAAACTGCTTACCAACCAAAAGGACCTGTGGTATAAATGCAAAAAATAAGTTAGTGGCCTGATGTTTCGACCCTAGCAGAGTCTTTCTCGAAGGCTAAATGACAACACAACACACATACAAGCAGACAAGAGTTGCAAGAGTAGTCAAGTGGAAATACGTGAATAGAGAGAGTGGAGGGAGAAAAGCAGAAAGCATTCAGAGAAGGCAGGGGGTAAGCAGGGATTATGGAAGACAAAGGGGGGTGGGTGGGTTATGAAGGGAAGGGGATAGCTTGACCACAAGAAGTTGGGAACACAAAGGACAAAATGGAAGGTTAGAAGAGAGGTAAATAATTAGTTAATACAATGTAGGGCAGACTAATAAAGTGGATATCTGTGTGGGAAAAGGAGAAGGCAAAGACAAATAGTTATTAGTCATTTCCTTCTTGGCTATTCAAACCATGGGGCTGAGTGGTCTTAATGCGCCTTATCCAAAGTTTTTCCCTACTCAGACGGACAGTCTCTCTGCAGTTACCTAGTGCCTCAATGCCCTGTAAATTCATGTCAGAAATGGAGTGGTTAGGAAGGTTGAAGTGGTGTCCTACAGGTGTATCCAGCTTTTGGGTGTTGACTGTGGATCTGTGGCCATAGAAACGCCTCTTGAGTGTAGTTCTTGTTTCACCTATATATTGAACACCACAGACTCTGCAAGATATTAGATAGATTAGATTAGTGGTGGTGCAGGTGACATGACCCCTTGTCTTGTGGGTGGTACCACCAGTATGGCTGGTAAAGTCTGATTCCCTGATGTGTTGTCTACAAATGATGCATTTGGATGTGTTGGAACACCTAAAAGTACCCTGTGGCAAAGGGGGATTAACATCATCATTAATGGGGGGAACTTCTGCCCGGACAGAAGATGAGATCCCTGAGACTGGGTGGGCGTCGGTATGCAACTATGGGTTCTTCCTGTACAGCACGTTGAAGCCGATCTGATGTATGAAGAATATGATGGTTAGAACGGGTTGTTCTAAAACCCCCTCGACCCCCTCGACCCCCACGACCCACGACCCCTCGACCCCTCGACGTCCGCCCCGTTATCGAAACGTGTCCCAATTCCAATTCATAACACATCGCTTTACGGCCGAGTAAGAATTAAGTTCCCGATTTAGAATTCACAGCGTGTGATCCAAAGAGCTAGCTGGTCTGGCGACGCGACTTCCTTCCGGCGACCTGCTGATGACCAACAGACCATACGTCCAGAGTCAGTGGTGTTGCACCGACCGAGTGAGAGTCACGACACAAGAAGAGAGGTAAGCATGTCAAATAATTTCGTGTTGTTGTCAACAATTGTTTGCCAGTCTGTGTGCACGTTACGTGCACACCGATCATGATCTCGTTTCATATGGTCGGGGGCCCGGGTGTGGGAGACTGACAACCCCAAAGGCCATGGTCGGTCGGGTCTACAACCTCGAGCTCCGCATAGAGCAAGTAGTAATTGTTGACACGGACGGGAGCGATCAGCCGGAAATGAGTCTGCCTGATCATCACGTAATGAGTTGGCCTAAATCGTACTCGGGCGGTAAACGCAGGATCCCAGTTGGGATATACTCCTATTCAGGCTCGGGTCGGCCAAGAGATACGCTTGGAAATGCCGCGATTTTTTTTCTGTACACCAAAATTGCCACAGTACCCGATCTCAGCCAATCACGCGCAGTTTGCTTCGTGCGTGATTGGCTGAGATCGTGTCATGTGGCAATTTTGGTGTACATAAAAAAAAATCGAGCATAAGTCGAGGGGTCGAGGGGGTCGTGGGTCGAGGGGGTCGAGGGGGTTTTAGAACAACCCGGTGAGAACTGGTTATTTTACGAATGGGAGGAAGTGAGGGGTGAAAAGTAACAATAAAAGGAACTTTCCCTTTGGAACTCCGTTGTTGCCTGGGTCCTTTGGAGAGTACAGACTCCCAAGAACGAGCCTTGACTTTCTGGATCGCTCGATGGACTGCTAGGGAGCTATGACCCCTGGAAACAAGGTGTTTCTTAAGTTCCTGTGAGTGGTGGAAAAAATCTGAATCATTAGAACAGATTCAACGGAGTCTGAGGGCCTGACTGTAGGCTATGCTGGTTTTGCAGTGTCTGGGGTGACAGCTGGTTGAGTGGAGGTATTGATGTTTATCTGTGGGCTTAACAAAGAGATCTGTGGTTAATCCATCATCCATCTTTATGACCTTGACATCCAGAAAGTGGGTGTCCTTGGTTGAGTATTCATTAGTGAATTGAAGTTTAAACAATGTTCCTGAAATTGCTGCCTTTGCAGAAAGCTACTAATATCTGAAATATTTAAGTCTCGTAGTGCATTCATAACAATATTGAATCATAAAGATTGTTGTACATTGCACCCCTATAGTGCAAAATCAATGTACACCAACATCATTTAGTGTCACAAAGTGTCATATGTTGAAGGGGACACATCTTGATGTAGTGTCATGAAATGTAAAGTTTACTAGTCAGGCTGGACGATGACAAGAAAGTTGAACCATGATGTTGTTTGTCATTTATTCTTCATTTTCTTTTCTGCGGGGGTTGTTAGACTATTTTGTTTGTGGGTGTGGGTGAGGGGGTGGTGAGCTGAATGCCATGAGGAAGATAGGATGAGGATTTACTGCTGTTTATCAGTTGTAACTACAGACAGGCCTCAAAACTCAAAATCCATATATTTATATTTTTTCTCATTTGCAGAATTAAAAAGTCAATATCAAAGTGTATTAATTTCAAGTAGTATCATGACAAAATTAACATTTAGATTACATGGTCTTGCATTTGATTTAACGTAACGTTGAACATTCATTCAAATTTTCTAGTTGTCAGAAAGATTATACATTTTTCATAATAAGCAAATTGTTTATGTTGAAGAAGTTGAGGTATCATATTTTCACTTAGGTACAGTTTTGTTTGTGGTCGTTTTTGCCCTATGTCAATCATCTTAACCGTCCAGATTGGTCCTTCTGATCATCCTGATGGAACACATCTGTAAAGCCTCGAGTCCAATATATTGTGTTTACATTAAATAACTCAGTATACTTTTGTGGAAAGAGATTGCCCAGATATTACTAGCACAGTTTGGCTGCAAACCCTTCATTTTAACCTTCAGTTATTAGACGCTTTAAATAAACAGGATGTCTCATTCAAAATCCCATTGAATTCTCATTGTGCCCCTATCAACTCCTACCAGTGTCTCATGTCTCATTAATATTACTTTTATTAAATATTACAGGTCCTTGCAATTATTATTCTGCCGCCAAAAACGTTTTTTGAAAGAGCTTTACAATTCAAGATGAAGGCTAAGGCAAAAGGTGTTGAGACTGAGATTGGAACTGGCAACGGTTCTTTGGAGTGAGACGAGTCTCAATTCACATTGCTTCCAAAAAATTCAAACCCAAACTTCTTCCCTAATCAGTAATTTGAATGCAGTCATTAGTTGGCATAATTGCAGTAGGCAGCCTTTCAACATTTCTGCAGAATTGTTCTGTAACGTTTTGATTAAAGCAATTGACCTTTGTCTCTCCAAAGCATTTTGATCTCCCATTTGTAAATACTTGACTGATAATCCAAGGCTGGAATGGAGAGAGTACAGGGTACACTCCTATCGGTCCAGAAATCTAGCTGCAATGAAACTGAGGATAGCAATAATTTAAAGAGAAACGCATAATTTCAGCGTGCTATCTCATTGATAATTTAATGAACAATTCACTTCTCCGAAATATTCCATTCAACTGGCTTTTATTTAATAACTTAAAGATGCTGAAAGACTATTACTTTTGCTGATTTTGGAGACACATGATCACACACTAAGCTTCAACTCAAATATTTAATGCACCAGCAGCTCAAAAGTTTGAATTTCATGCAAGTGCGTCTATATTTAAGCATATTTAAGTGGAATTAGGATACCTTTACAAGGAAAAACTTAACTTGGTTTAAACTTCAAGTAAATAAACAACAAAGGAAATTGACTTGAGAAATTTTAAATTATTTTGGGTTGAAAAAAAAAAAATATATATAATTTCTTTGTTCAATCAAAAATTAGTATAAGCTTGGTGCCATATTGAGACAAGTTATCTTGAGCATTGTTTTTCACTGAGTTATTGTTAACAGAGAAGAATTTGTGACACAATTCAGTGTTTTTTTTAAATTATCTAGCTGTGGGCAGTTTAAAGATGAATAACATGTAGCAAATGCAACTTCAGCAGTTATATCATTAATAACTTCGTAGATTTCTCTTTAAAATATGTTTTTGAAAAATTAAAAAACAAAACTATATTTACCAAATGGATTTCCCTTAATATAATAATATTAATAATATTGTTTCTATTTCTATTTTTGTTCTTACAGTCAGTTCGACTCGTCAGTATCTATATCTAGGTAGACAATCACCAATAGACTGCATGCAACCGTTGTATCCATTTGGAGGTCTGGTATGTACCTTGCAATATATGTTTTCCTCTTTAAAGGGTGTGTACAACATAGGTATTTTTGTCAAGGACCAGTATCAACACTTGATGTGGCCCAACATAGACCTATTGATGTGACCCAACATAGACCTTTACATGAAAAAAAACACTGTGAAAGTTTCAGCTAAATCGGTCTTCGGAGTCATGAGGAAACAGTGAAAAAACCCTTATGTGTTCACTGTTTTCAAAGGTCATATTTTATCACCAGTGATAAAGACTATTGTTTTACTAGTTTCCTAAAAACTTTGGCATTTCAAGCAAAACTATTTCAAGGCAAGTTTTCCACCATGACCATCTTTATACCATGTAAGTTATGTGCAAATCTGTGAACATTTATATTTTCAATCTTACCAATGTTGTAACATACCCTTTAAAGACCGATTATTGGAATGATGAATTAAAAATAAATTATATTTCATATCAGTACCAATCCAAGAGAAAATATCTTCACCTGAAATGCAGTCAAGGTAAAATCAAAATCAGCATCTGAAGACCAACAAAATGCTTTTGCATGTTTTACCACAAATTGAAATGGGCCTGATACAAACATAACATTTCCAACAATATACATGTTACATGTACAGTAGGTCTACACCTCCTTTCATTGTTTTCACTGAAATGTACCCATCAAATTGGGTTATTTTTCCACAGGTGGTTTGTTGATGGACATTTACACTTGATGTACTTTTCCTTTTAGTTTCCAAAACAGATTACAAATTCTTTTCATCCATCCTTTCCCTTGACACAACTTGATTGTCTTCAGTGTCTACTTCTAGACTACCGTTCTTTAGGCTAGTCATGGTTACAGTGCTAAAGGATTTTTTTCATGTGGAATGTTTTTACTGATTCAAATCCATTGTGGGGTACCCTTCATATATTTTATAATTATTTCCCCCATCATGTAGGCACCTTGTTGTTTTTGCAGCTCTTGTTCCAATTTAAAAGAAAGTAAAAAATACTCTGTATTCTAGAAGTACTCCTTTTAACCCTCACATAACCATGTGTTTACTTGCTTTGGGCATTAAAGGCACTAGACACCTTTGGTAATTGTCAAAGACCAGTATTCTCACTTGGTGTATCCCAACATATGCATAAAATAACAAACCTGTGAAAATTTGGGCTGAATTGGTCATCGAAGTTGCAAGAAAATAATGAAAGAAAAAACACCCTTGTTGCACAAATTTGTGTGCTTTCAGATGCCAATAATAAAAGGCTTCGCTGAAGTCTTTTATTATTTGAGTGAGAAATTACCTTTTTCTCAAAAACTACGTTACTTCAGAGGGAGTCGTTTCTCACAATGTTTTATACTATCAACAGCTCTCCATTGCTCGTTACCAAGTAAGTTTTTATGCTAACAATTATTGTGAGTAATTACCAAACGTGTACAGTGCCTTTAAACACATGGTTTGATAATAAACCTTGTAAGAAACAAAACTAGAAACAAATCCACACCAGTTTAGTGACTATAGTAAACTGTAGTAGCCAAACAGTAATTGATTTTATTGGTATTGATGAAGCATGTACAGAGGGAAGGTGTGCAAATATCAATGCATTATTTTTTCACTAGGCTGGTCAATGGATCCTTTAGACACCTGTTAGGGATTATCAGTGCCCTAGATCTGCAGAATTCCACATGTGGGCAGTTTGTATGCCTCATTAACCATACACAACAAATAAGGTTTTAGTTAAAGAGAAGTTTAATGGCAAAATTGAGTAGACATTGACAATGACATGGGCAGTGTATGACCACTGCTCATTCTCAGACTCTTGTGTACATGTACATCATGGAGGGGGAAATACTTGCTTAATTCCTTCCTCAATGTGTTCATGTACAAAGATGCATCTTTGAAATATTTTCAAGCTCCTTTTTGAAGTCAATAATGTTATCAAAAAGAGTAATTTCCCTGTAAATTTTTATTTCAGGACGTTGTCACATAATGCAAAGGGGCCTACAGGCAAAACGGCAGATTTTTAAAAATAATGTTCATTAAAAGGAACATCAGAAAATTTCTGGCCTTATTTTACTTACCACATATTGAAGTACTTTGTGAATGTATTTTCTTCTTGTGAATGCTTGAATGATTGTTAAAAAGTGTTGCTAGTCTCAGGTTTATACCAGGCCTGGAATTACAATTTCTTTAGGGCAAGGCCACTTTGGCCTTGGAGTTTTCAAAATTTTGGAGGGCACCAAGGCCAGTAGAAAGGGCACCAAGGCCAAAATGTGAAAATAAAAAAGGCACGAAGGCCACTCAATTATGAAAGTTATTAAACAAAATATAACCAACGGCGAACTACTTTGTTGATTCATTAAGCATGCCTCTTTTATTGAAAAAGTGTCCAAGATAATATTTCCTGATCCGGGGGAAAAAAGAACGTCGTATCAATTAGCTGGGTTGAAAACCTCTGGCTAGAAAATAAGATGCAAGTTTCCCCACCAGAAAACTAAAAACATTAATTTAAATAATTTTAAAAAATTGACCAGAGGTTCCCCTATGGGTGGTAAACCCGATAAAACAGTTTACATGAATATGAAAATGGATAAATCATATCTTATTCATTTATAAGCAAACTGCACATGATTTGTAAAAAACAAATTATTTAAGTTATTTAAAAAATAACTTAAATAAGTAATAAATAACATAAAAGTTACCCCAAAAAGAAGTTTAATTTCTTCCATTTGGCAGCAGAGTGTTCGAGTTTACCTTTAACAGTCCGCTTAAAACACTCTTTTCGCAGCATTATAAAATTATGTAGTTTAACCAGAAACGTTTTGGACGCAATTCATTCACTAAACGGCCCTTTTCATGTCACCTTGCAGTGCAACAATTCCAACAGAAGAGGGCGGTAGAAACAACAGAGCGCCCTCTATTGGTCAATGGTTTTGTTATAGACTGGTCCCTTTTTTAAAGACGTTGGATGTTCGTGTACAACGGGTGCGTGTTTGCAACCGTTTGAGTGTCGCGATAGCGTGCGTGAACGTAACAATTAACTTCTCTCTTGAGCGGATTGTGCTGGATACATTAAACAAGATAAATTGTCAGCTGAAACTAAAACAAGTAAATATTTAATTTTCGTTAAAAGGGCACGACTGCCAACTGGGAAAAGGGCACGACTGCCAACTGGGAAAAGGGCACAACTGCCAACGGGGGAAAAGGGCACGGCATAATGGCCGTGAAACGGGTATTTTTTCGAGGGGCACCACGGCCAGTTGCAAGGGCATCGGCCACGTTTTTGTGGCCGCTGTGTAATTCGAGGCCTGTTATACATGGGTGTAAATGTACAAGTTTATATATTTAGCTGCTGATACATGTAGTTGACTGTCCCAATGCCCAAACACTTCCCCTAATCCATGATGTAAACAGTCTTCAAGTAGCCATGTAACCTTCACAAGGCTTTTCTTACATGGATTAGTAGTGACTTATCTCCAATTGTGTGTGTAGTACATTGTGGTGAGACCAGCTAAACAGTTGACAGTTAATTTGCATTGTGTTGTGTGCTGCACACATGTGTAAATTGGATTCACCTTAGGGTAGAGGTCAGGGACAATGGTGCAGACACAACATGCAGGGTAAAGGCTTAGTGCTTAGTCATAAATCACCACCAACTAACACACTGGGCTTGCTGTAGTGAACATTGATGTCTTTCTATAAAAATACATATTACCATGCCTTGTGATTGCTCAGCCTTTTGTGTGACAACTAAGTTTATTTGAAAGAAACAATTCAATGTTGTCATCCCCCTCCCCCATGAGCACTCCTGTTTGTTAATGCATACTTTTTCTTCAATAAAAATGTGAACAAACAACATATAGCCTAAAATTCTGTATTAATACACACTATGGGTCTTGTAAGTCCTTCATTTAAGGTTATGTATCTACAGGTAGTCCCTATATGCATTCAATTCAAGTGGTATACCCGTTAAGGTAGGATATGAAAATTGTTCAGTGAACTCGGGGGGGGGGGGGGGGGGGGGGGTTATATGGATTTTTTTAAAGCAGCTCTATGTAATTAGTGTAGTCTGAACCAGGTTAATATCTGTGTTAGATAAGGGAATCATGCCAGTTCTGCATTGCTTTCCAAATTACAGTAGATCTGATTGGGAATTCAATTTTCAGCACCATGAAATGCAATCAACTTACGCAAATGTTCATGTGCTATGTGCTCTACTATGGGCTATACTATGGCCATATAAATTCTGGTATTAGTTCAAGATCTTCTTATTGAAATTGGGTGTTACATGTAAATCACTTTGTGCTGCAATTAAGGTCTGCAAACATTTTTACAGTACATTGTACATTTGTATTACAATATAAATCTATGAACATCTTATCCCTAACTCTTGATTTAAAAATGTAGATTTAGGCCATACCTGGAAACATGGTAGAGGAGATGACCATTTGCATTAACGATTTAGCCCCACTTATACAAAGATTTTGGAACAGGTTGTCTTCACATTTGTGTACAGTTTCTGTGATAGAAACACAATGAAGCAGACCTGTACGAGTCAGTTTAACCAGACTAGCCACTTCTGTCATCAGTAAAATGCATTATTACACAATGAACTGTACCCTTTGACTATACCCAATCAATGCTGTCTTTTTCTGATATGATGATTATGGTGTCAATATTACACTTCATGTATGAGGAGTGCCAAGCTTCAACCCTGAATAAGTGCAATGGCGATGATACTGGGATCTAATGTGTGAACCGTTATCCATGCATACTTGAAATGTAATCCGTAGTTTGATTGCCCTTTCCCTTCTTAGACAGAGAAATCATTTTCCCACATTTCTGTGTTTTTCTTGTTCATTGGCTCTAACCCTCATGTATTGAGTAAGAACAAAGGAGGGCCAATCCCTGGATATTCAAATGGAATCCCACAAAATGTTAGAGTAATTAATATCCATACTTTTATTGGCCAAACTACTGTCATTTATTCAGTTCATTTCCAGTGCACACTCTTACTGTGAACAAAAGTCAGCAAATTCTGAACACAAATAGATTTATAAATACCTGTCTAAACAAAAGAAGAAGAAGAAATAAATACCAAAAACGGCAATACCACAACATCAAATGGTTGTTTTTAATTTATGTTTGAGTACTTGCTAAGCATTGTACAAGAGCACAATCCTTAAACATCAAGAGTAAATTTCACATCCGGTATCACTTTCAACAGATCTTGCCATAAGGAATACTCCACAGTGGTTGAGAAAGATGTCCGTGTACTAATGAGAATGAGGTCATAGGGTCAGACTCCAGCCGGCTGCCTCTGGCTCCTTTTCTCTTTTTGTCCAGCATCTACTGGAAAAGTGCTTGTTTGAATTATGTGATTTGTTAGCACTGTGGGAGACTTGTACCTTCACATCAATCCAGGAAAGCATTGGGGTTAGTTGTGAGAGCTACTTGGAATGATAAAAAGGGTTTTAGGAAGAGTACATTCATTCTAAGAAAGTTCTCTAGCATTTACTTTTATTGCTTTGCAAGGCAAGATAATTAAAGAGGCTCTCCAAGGTCATTTTTGTGATGCACTCATTTTCCAATAGAGAGTCCTCCTAGAAGTGGGAAAACAAATTACAAGTCTCTAGTCTCGCGCTAAAATGGTGTGAAATGTCAATTTATTTGATACTTGCTCGGAGCAGAATTTGAAACTTGTCGTCACTGGATATCAACAATAAATAGATCTCTACATTACAAAGAGGTCCAATTTAATGCTGTTTTGATTGCATATTGTCGATATTCAGGGAAGAAAACAAAATCCCATACAAAATTGTTAAGACTCATATATTTGAAATGAGGGTCATTGGATGTTTTTGGATGTTGACAAAATTTGCACTTGAATGGTATCAAACACAATGGCATTTTAAATGTTATGACATTAGGTTAGAGACTTGTAATATGTTTGGCTACTTTCATAAAGGACTCTATCTGTTGGAAAATGAGTGCATCACAAAACTGATTTGGACCTTGAAGCCCTTCTTTAAGAACAAACACAATTTGCTTGAAAAATTTGACACTTTTCAATCCCAGTTAAAGTAAGATTTTAAGAGAAAATCATCAATAACAAATTTTCTCACAGGTTTTGATTATTATTATACTATGTCTTGAAGCTATTTATATGGCTACATTATTGTTGTTTTGGAAGAGTACATTCCATCCAGTCCATAAGTTGTTGTGTATAGGCGTATATCTTGGAAATGAGGGTACATGCCTGGAAGAAATGAACATTTGCAATTGTAATATCCTTTTATGCATGGATGCAGCTGCTAGCTACATTGACTGGATGTGTTGCAGACAACTTAAGTTAGCTTAGGACAATTCTGGGATAGTCTGTTGTTATTCATTGTTATGACATAAATATATCTCGGACACCTTTTAAAAAATATTTTGTAAAATTAATTTTTATATAAAGTTCATAGACAAATTCTGATTTTGTCTTAAACCTTTTTAGCTGTTTTGACTCGTGGTATTTTATCCTGGGAAGTTGTTTACTTGTGCCTGCAAATTTGTTATTGAATGCTGAACAACAAGGCTATTTCAAGAAGTTAATGAGCATTAGGTATTTCTCAACAGTTTGATTTTTTTTTTTAAGCAAACATTTGCAAGTAACCAGTCACCAAGGTACTTTGATGGTAAACCATTAGGCTACTGTTAAAAATTAAAACCAAGAAATTTAAAAAATAATAAAATTGTTAGTTAAATAAGCAAGAGGAAATTATTGCTACATGTAAGTACATACAGGGACCAATTTCATGGTAGACATTGTTGCTTATTAAACAACTTAGCAGGGCATCATAAGTCGCAACAATGGAAACTACAATACAAGACTATTTTGGCAGTGACCTGTTTCTGCTAAGCAATCTGTTTGTGTTTACCATCATTTTAGAGAATATGCCTGTGTGTGCAGCCAGTCAGTTTAGCACAGTACTGTAGACAGTCTCAAGGGCAGATTACATAAATAGCAAGGTCAGAATAACACAGTGTGCTTTTAGAAACCCATTGTAGCCTACCCAGTCTATTGACTGGCACTGTGTTGTAACCTTGATTGGGGGCGCTTTAAGGTTACAGAAACTGCCACTGCAGGCCACCAGTTGCTTTTACTTTAGGCAATCATGGCTGCTGTCTTTGCCATATTATGAACGGATGCCTTATCATTGTGTGTATGCAACACGTGTACAGTAGGAGTACACAGGTAGTTTTGTACTACACATTCATTAGGCTGTTCTGGGATTCCACTTTGAGTATGTTTCATGAGGATGTGACAGTTTAGTAGCTTCAACAAGTATTAAAGAAAAGACTTCACAGAGTGGACCATTTATTCATTCACCGATACATGATTTGATCTGTGGGGAAGTTTCACTGAACTACATGCTGTGGGTGACCAAATACACATGATTGGATCAGCATACATCTTTTGGTTGAATAGCAAAGTACACATGTAGTGGTAAGTATTGTCTTCATTAATTATTTAAAATGTTGAGTGTATTTTAATTGTTTTTCATTTGTAATTCATACTTTATGTAAGTAAATTAAGAGAGAAGTGCAGTATTGGGTATATTTGGTTGATTTTAGCCGAGTATTTGGGGCAGTAGTGTGGTCATAAACGTTGAATATCACATAGGATTTGAAACTGTGTATATCTGTAGCACTATGTAACTATTTCTGAATATGTTGTGGTGGTTCTGGAACTTCATGAGGTGTTTTTGCAGCACTTTTTAAAACTCCCAATATTAAATAACAAAAACTAGAATCCAATCATTGAGCAGTTTAAAATTAGTGTAACCAAAATAAGGCAGGACACTCTATAGCAATAAGAATAATTATTTGTGGTCCCTATAATAATGGTAGAGATAGTGGCAGTACATGATAATGATCTATTGTACTTTTCAAAATAAAACCTTAAGTTTGGTTCCAAATAATTTATATTCTAAAAAATAATTCCACCTTTTGTTATTTAATATTTTCTTTCTTTAACTTTAGTGGGAAGTTATTGATTTATACCTTTTTACTCGAGATAAATAATTACAAGTTATTGTTCATAATGTTGTAAGGGGCAGACTTCAATTGTTTTCAGTAAAATTATATTTTGAAAACTCTACAGTTAAAGGGACACGTTGCCTTGGATCGGGCGAGTTGGTCCATGAAAAGCGTTTGTAACCGTTTGTTATAAAATGCATATGGTTAGAAAGATGTTTTAAAAGTAGAATACAATGATCCACACAAATATGCCTCGAAATTGCGTGGTTTTTCCTTTTACATCATGAACTAACACGGCACGCCATTTTGTGGAGTCAAATTTTTGACTCCACTAAATGGCGGACCGTGTTAGTTCGCAAAGTAAAAGGAAAACCACGCAATTTCGAGGCATATTTGTGTGGATCATTATATTGTACTTTTAAAACATCATTCTAACCATATGCATTTTATAACAAACGGTTACAAACGCTTTTCATAGACCAACTCGCCCGATCCAAGGCAACGTGTCCCTTTAAATACCTCTTCAATTTTAAATATTGTTGTGTATAGCAATGTAATCACTACACACAAGACAAATATTTATTCAAACATAAAAAGAAAGTTGTTTTCTTCTATACAAGTAGTTTGTAAGGAATCATTCCTCATATTAAAGTTTGTTTACTTACATATCAGGAGGCTAAGCTAGTATCTGTAATCGTCCCAGCGGAAGACTAACACACAGTTTGTCTCTCAATTTGTCTTGTCTTTAGATGCATAATGCAACTAAAAACAAATTGTGAAGTTTGAGAAAAAACAACAATTGATTGATCAGTATATCCACCTTACATCTTTGTGAGACAGGCCTGGAATTTAATCTTTCAGAGGGCAAGGGCGTATTCATTTTGCAAAGGGCACTTTCATTGGAAAATCTTAAAGTCCATGGGAGTCTTTTGAAGGGGCACTATTGCTAAGACCAGGGCAATGGAGGTCATGACCTTTATGTAATTCCAGGCCTGGAGATCAAGAGATATCTCCTGTGTTTTCCCCACTAATTCCCCTACCCCTGTTAACAGTCTTGCTAAACTGCATTGCAAATTGAGCACGAATAGTTCCATCCATGCTGATCAAGTTGTACTTTCCATAAGAGTAAAATTTTCCACCTTTTAACAAAAACTTTAATTCTTTCGTTCTATTTTGTCTTCTTGTATTGCAATTGTATAGGTCTGGGCTTCCTTCACTCTGGGGGGGGGGGGGGGGGGGACTCTTCAAAATACAAGAGGTTCTTTTTTCAGAAGTTAATATACATTAATATACTTTGGTGCATTTCTTTGTTTCCAGTCCAAACTTTATATATATATACAAGAATACAAAAAGCTGACTAGGGTGTGTCTCAATAGTGAGACAGTTAAAGTGGTCTCTTTAGTAAGACTAATTATCTTAAACTCCCCTCAAGTTTTCATCCTTTGTTTCAGTCCTGCAATAAACTGTCAGGGTAAAGTTTGGTCTCTTTCAGGGAGAATAGATCCCAAGATAAACCCGTCAGCTACAATTTTGAAAGTTTCTCAACCCCCCCTCCTGCATCGTCCTCTTAAACTAAATTTGTCCAGAAGATCGAAGACAAATACAATTTGACACTTCCACCAACCACAATATTGACATCTTACAAACTGAGATAAGATGATTGTGCATGGTTGTGCATCTTTACTGGACAATTTATTCACCTGTAACACTGTTGTGGATTGCATTGACAAATTGCATGAATACAGATGCCTGTTTTTGTTTCATTTCCAAGGCAAATCAAAACAGTTTCCTCGCCTGGTGGCCGGCATGAATTACTTTCAAAAGAGAAAATGAGGACAGGGTATATCCTCCAACAACAATTTTTGTAGACATTGTGCACACAGGGTTTCTTAGTGCAAACACTTGAGACACTTATATCAAGGTTTTTCTTTGTATACCCTGGGAGAATCTAAGCATAGTTCAATGTCTTGCAAAGGTCTTCTACTGTCTCTCCCTGTTTCTTCTTCTTCTTGTTTTGGCTGTGGAGGATGCCCAACTCATCTGATGTTTCAGCAGTGTCTTGTTTCTAGGTCGTCAACGTTGTCCTCCTCATCTAGTCTGAGGTTTGGGGGGGGGGGGGGGGGGTGATGGGATGTGATCAAAGAAGCAGTGCTCTTCATTTGAGTTGGGAATCAGGAGTTGAGGGAGAAAACAGATCAAGCCTTGTCTGAGATACAGGGCATTCATTGTTTAATGGTTTTTCTAAATCTTCATGGATAAAGATTGGTTTATTTTGCTAACGTTTCTGTGAATGGAGCATATTGTGTGATTGAGAATCTGAACACCATGCACATTAAAATCTGACAACAAAATTGTGAAGTACAAAAGGTGAGTTACCAGGGGTACAGTTGAAAAAGTTGTGTATGCCACTTTCCTTGCAATACAAACAAAATCCACATATCAAGTTTCTACATTTATTTATGTGTCATTACATTCACAAGCTCAGAGCATCAACTTGTTAAAAGCAAATAAACTATAATGTGTTACTCATTGGAAAGATAATTTTATCCTCTACAAAATAAACCTAGCTTGTAACACAAACAAGTAAATCACAACTAAAGTTACATTATGATTAGAATACTACATTAATCCTGTGACTTTTCCCTGTCATGTTGTGAGTGAGTAATTGACTCTGCATAGAAGTTAAACATAAGTGCCAATGGGCTAAGCTGAGTTTATAAAACTACTTTTAAGTGACTCATTGAGAAAAGGAACTGGCCTCACCCTGGATGTAAATTACAAATTATGACTTTCATGCTTACCTGGTACAAATCCATTCAACGCTGACCCTTTACCCTACAAAAGTGAAACTTTATTAATACATCTAGCTGCTGAAAAAGGGCTTGGGTGAACAGTTCCTTTTGGTCCTGGTATATTCATTTGCCCTCAGTCATTAGACAGAAGGACCACAGGGCACAATGTCGTGGCTCTTCTTACTGCAAAATTCTGTGCTAATGGTCCACATTCTCCATAGTATTCTGTGGTAGAAGTATAAGCAAAGAATGCATTAGTATTATGAAGTGACAATCCGTGCTAACCTGTGAAATATGCCTAGTTTAACTGTTTAGCATTCGCGCAATATTAAACATAGCGTCATTCACTCCTCATCACGCCATGGAAATTTACATGTTTTTCGGCTGTACCTAAAAATCCTCGGATAACTTTCGTTGTGAATACTTTCTTGTGTTACAAGTTGTGTTTATTTTGTGGGACGAAAATATTTATTGAATGATTTCCACAGTTGTTTTTTTCCCCTTCAATTTAAGCTTTGAGGTTGGAAGCATAAGACAGATCAACAAACATTTTTAAAAAATGACAAAAGCAGAGTCATGAAATTGGGCCCAGATGTAAGGAATAATTGCAAACGATTTTTGTTTGGGGGTTTAATTTGACTTCCTTATTTGACTTGTGCTGACCCACTCTCAAATAAAAAGTCCTCTCACTTCAATCTATAATTGGGTTGAGAGTCCTTCACTCATTTTATCTTGACTTAATCTACAGAATGACAAATGTTCACCTTGACATATTAATATGCACACACATAACACAATAGGATGCACTTTCCGAGTGAGTCCAGGCATCTGGCCACCTCCCAAACACATCTTATACATGTAGGCCCAACAGTCGGTAGTGACAGAAACAGATGTTCCCCACTCCTCATAGATGTATTTTCTGTAACAACCCATCTCCATCAGAGAGAGAAAAAAAAGTGTAACTTAAGTTAGGACAGAATGTAGTTTTCAAGCTAGTCCAGGTTTTCTTCTCTCTCAAACACATTGGTTATACAGGTCAACATTCGGTTGCTATCAAGACGGCAGCTTCCAACATTCCTGCAACTTGAGATTGTCAACACCACCCTTTTTATTCTTAAGGGAGGGGAGAAAGTTCATCCTAGATTACCATGTTCAAGTAAAACAGGATGCACTTTCCAAAACAGCTGTATCCCCCACCCCTAATTTCAACTAAATACCTGTCTGTCTGATAATCATAGGCCTTCATGATGGGGCTAGTGAAATTGTCACCTAATTAATGATGACCCCCTTTCCCTCTAACCCGATTTTCGCTTCAACTTGTTGGAGTCAGACAGGCATGAGATCTGTACAAATGAGACTTATTTATTTTGTATGTCTGGGGGCATGCCTTTATTGGTACAACAGATGGACCAGGTGCGTTCTTTTTAGATTTTTATTTTATTTTTTAGTACTGGCACATTGAGCATTCAATGCAAATGTAAGATGGCAAGTGATTTGTTTGGCTGACCCCTGACCTAACTTTGGGTTAATGCTGCAATGATAACTTAATTGGTTTATCTCTCATTCAAATGGTTAACTGATTAATTTGGGGGTTTGATTAATTGTGAAAATGTTTACTTCTTTGTCTCAGCATAGGTAGTATAAACATCTAATAAATCAATTGTAAAGACTTTTATTTTAATCCATAAATGTAATACTTTTGGTAGAATACTGCATACTAATTAGCAAACAAGTCGCACTTAAAGCACATGTGTACAACATTGGTAATTGTCAAAGACCAGTATCCACACTTGATGTGACCCAACATATACATGAAATAACAAACCTGTGAAAGATTAAGCTCAATCAATCTTCGGAGTCAAGAGAAAACAGTGGGGAAAAAATGATTTGTTTTAACTTTTTTCAAAATCGGAATTTTCCATACCATGCACGGCTTCAAACGTCGATTACAAACAAACACCAACACCCATCAAACACACACAACATTATCAGCAGTATAATGGCTACAGGTTGTTTGTTAAAGGGTGTGTACAACATTGGTAATTGCCAAAGACCTGTATCCACACTTGATGTGACCCAACATATACATGAAATAACAAACCTGTGAAAGTTTAAGCTCAATCGGTCATTGGAGTCACAAGAAAAAAGTAGAAAAAACCTTTAATGTTTTCACTGTTTTTAAACATTGAGTTTTTGACTCTCAAGATCAAAACTAACTGTTTTATTCATTTCTCAAAAACTACTGAATTTTAAGCAAAAATAATTTCAAGGGAGTTTTCCACCATGACCATCTTTATACCATGTAAGTTGTTTGAAAATCTGTGAACATTTATATTTTTACTCTTACCAATGTTATGTACAAAGTACACCCTTTCACACCCTTATACCTGTCTTCAATATCATACGCAATAACCTTACCATTCTAACCCCCCTCCCCCATCTCAACCTAGCCATTGTTTTGCTTGTCATTTATCCAGTTGAGCCAGTGTAGATAGGCGATATTTACTCAAGGAGTATGCGCAGGAAAAAGCCAAATTAAATCCGGAGGCGTTTTTATTTCATTAGACAAGGCTAGCCCTGGCTCCTATGTGCTGTCTTCAAAGTCATTGCCTAGAAGCAGGTCAGGCAGTTGGTTGGTATAGTCGGCACAGCTTGATACATCTGTCCAAGATGTCACTGTACTTAAAGTTGCCATACAGTCATACAGTCAATTGATTTTGCCAGGAATAATGGGGTGTCTTTAATAATGTGTTCATGTCTATGAACCAGCGAGGGACTGACATACATGGACACAATTTAAGCTACTGGGCTGTAATTAAATATTGCCTCTTTAATGTGTTAATATATCTGAGGCTGCTACACATTTATAGATTAGCTGTATACAGGCCTCTCTTAATGATTATGTTGTGTGATTGTGTTAAAGTTGTTTACTCTACACAATGATAAATCTCAATAATAACTTAATCTGCAACAAATTATCCTGGTTCTTAAAATGTTTGATCAAAAACTGCAAGAACTAACATAAACCTACACTACAAATTGAAATCACATAAACTGGTACATGAATGAACACCAACATTGTATGTACATGTACATCACTCAAAAGCTGTCACGGTTGTCCATTAAATAGATGACTTGTGTACTTAACCTCTAAGTGCGTAATTTTCAATGCAATTTCATGTAAACCGTGTAGTTTGTGCCATTATTATGCCTCAGTTGTTGGTTGTGACAAATATAGTGCGCAACTAAACTTTGAGTGCACAAACTGGAGTTTAAAAACTGCTTGTGCAAAATTTTAAACAATTGCAGGCGTAACTATTTCAAAAGAGAATTTTAAAGATTGTGCTTAACATTTTCAAAAGAGTGACCTTGTACATTCCAGGGTCTTTCTGGCAGGCAAGATACTACACTGATTATATTAGAAATTGTACATTTGTGTCATAATTTTCACATGAATTAACAAATAACAGCTTAAAAAAAGTTTTGAGATGTGCCTCTTTCTTCATATCAAATGTTGATAAAAATTAGACAGTGCAGTCTCCATTAGCCTTTTTGAGATATGGTGGACACTATAGGAGTACACTGTTTAGTTTGGGTGTATACAGACAAATTTACCCAAACCTTACATGTATAGTGTTGTAGCATAGTGTCCGCCATAACTCAAAAAGGCTTATAGAGTATTGGAGTTTATTATTATGTCTTCTTCCATTTGATTGTGTACAAACTCCACTTGCAGGAAGTCCAGTCTCTGTGGCTCTATTGTAAACATGTGAGGTCACAGGTCACAGGTCACATGGCCCATTTTTTCATGAGAAAGAGGGAATTCAGCCTGAAGAAGCAGTTTGAGGGTTTTTTAGAAAATCATGCAATAATTGACCTCAAATCAATAACTTCCTCCACTCAGAAAAGGAACTTGACAATGCAGATTGATTGAATCTAGAACGCTTTAGCATTTTCTTGTTAAATAAAAGCACTCCCGATTGGAATAATCTTGAACTGCACCATTACCAACTTCACTTCAAAGGAAAATATTTCATAAGTAAACTTCAAATCTGTAGTGAGTTGCTTTGCTTTTTGTGAATAAGGCAGAACCACTTGGTTTTAGAAATAGGCTGCATGATAAAAAAGGACAGCCAATAAATGTTGACCTGAGCTAGAACCCACCCATTGTTGTATACCATGTACAGATTGTTCACATTAGAATATTGGTTTATAAATGTTGTATCTAAAAGCTAACTTGCAATGAGAATATTTACTCATCAACCATGGAAATATAATGTGTCTGAAACTATACTAGGCCTAATGTAACTGTAATTTAGTGGTATTTTGATGATTTGAATAAATACACTGATTTAAGTACCAGATTTGTACAATGTTGATTGGCTTCGTGGCTTCTCTATCTCGTGTAGATGCTGCCCTCAAGTCACGTTATACATGTAGCATGAATAATGTACTTTTCTTTCCATGTCAATTTACTCTCTTAGTTTGTTTGTTCTCGTTCTGTGTTTTTGTTCTGTGTTTTTGCAGCGCTACAAGGATTTGTACATGGTGTCCTCGTTTTCAACGCCAAAATTAGTGCTTCATTGGGAAAATGCTAAATGTTACCTTTCATTGAAGTTGGGTTCAGCGTCCTTTCAGAGAAAGATATTTTGCTGTCCCTTCAAGAAAAAAATAAATAAATGAATGTGTGGTCGGATTACAACCAATGTGGAATCTCAGATAGCAATAACATAAAAATGACACCATCGGTCTTGTCACCCAAGTGTGTAAGTGTTTATCATATGAGGCATGATATGGCTGTTATCTGGCAGTGAGGTAGGATACTCAGAATTCCTTCATTTTGTCATCTTGGACTGGCTCTGATTAAGAAAAGGGAAGACAGGGAGATAGTGTGCAGGTATCAGATTCACTTTTGATGCCTGTGAACTTTCAAGACAGACTGTTGGAGTTTGATTGTGGTCAGGGAGAGTTGAAATCCTGACATCTTGGTTGACTGATACAATAAGACTATTGGATCTGTAGAAGAAGCTACATGACTCTCATTTTACTTCAGTTGGTCATTCTTATTAGAATTGTTATAAATTAGTTGTTATTCAGTTGATGTCAGCTCTGTGTTTAAATATTTATGATGATTGTAATTCTTGAACCAGTAAGGGATCAGCGTTATAGCTAGACAATTTTTAGTGGTGGGTGTGACTTCACTGACTTGGACCTGTTTGCGGAATGAGCGAAGCGATTCCAGCGAACGGAGCCTCGCGATTAGCGAGTGTTGACACCGACACCAGAGATGTAAGATTATCGTAGAATCAGCACTGCGTGGAATTATGCCATTTAAATCCCAATCCTGACTGCTACACTAGCGCTAGCTCACGATCACACACGTAACACATGCGTATCATGCAGAGATGCCACTGTGGTAACGAAAACAAATCTGAAAAATATTTTTCCTTAGGCCAAAAAAATAAAAAATTTGCCGAGTGAAAAATACCCACAATTCATAGCACAGCGCGAACGTGTTTACACGACGGTGCGCAATCTTCAGATTGCGCAAACTGGTGCTCGATACGCTAGTGTAGCTGCCTATTCTGCATAGCGCAAATTTCAGATTGCGCAAAAGTTTCTCCAATTTGTTGCGGCGCAAATCTGTTGATTGCGCTCGACAGATGAACGAGAGTGGCCCGCCCGGCGCCGACCACCGTAGCTAGTAACACTGTAAGGGATATATGCCCCCTATGCAGGACTCCAAAAGCATTAGACAACAACACGCGGCAAAACGGAAACATTATTTATTTTGTCTCAAATTGAAAACATGTTCCCTGTACAGTTGCAATTTAAACAAGAATAAAGACGGAAATCCTCGGTGCCGGTCGGGCCCGCCCGGCGCTGACCACCGTAGCTAGTAACACTGTAAGGGATATATGCCCCCTATGCAGGACTCCAAAAGCATTGGATATACAAGCTGTATAGCTAAGCTTAAGAAAGCGCAGCATCAGATAATTTGGGTTCTGTTGGGGGAGGTTCCTAATTGATGTAATTTGATAGTTGTCTGTATATTGTATGTTTGTATCCACAATTTTTTTTATTCAGTACATGAGAGCAACTGAGTGTGGGAAGGTGATGGCTTAAGTCCTTTTCTATAAAAAAAATAAAGATTTTTTTTTTTAATCATTCCAGAATGCAAATGACTGACATAACTATTTCAACAATGCCTTCAAGTGAAGGTGCAACAGTTCGTCGCAGGTTTCACGAAGTGGCGTTTTCAGACATGCCAACTAGTACGTTTTTCCCGTATTTCGTACGGGTTTTCGTAAAAAATACGGGTGTACAGGTTTTACAAAAAAAATACGGTTTTGACCACCGCCACCGCAAAAATAATTCCATTCCCCCAAAACGAGAAATACTGTGCTAGCGCTATTAAGCCATGTGGTACAACCTCGTTTCCAATGGTGTACAATCTTGCCGCGCAATTATTTTCTTTCCCAGAATGATCGATACGGCGCAGGCGCTACATGTTAGCGAGGTTGTCTGTGGGTACGAGGCAGCGGAGGCTCGTTTATCGCCAATTATTCGTAAGCGCGTCAGTTATTGGTGCATGGTATGTAAACAAACCTGTATTAACCAATCGGAACACTGCATGCAAAAGGTTACGATTGTTCGCCTTTCGAGAGCTGTCAGTGTCACTGTCAGTTCACGCTGTTTTGCAGATTTTTTTTAGCACTCCTGCATGAAATTGTATCATAAATATCTGATTATGGCTTCGACCTAGTCGAATAAAAGGAAGCAGTCATATAAAGGAGAATATTCAGCGAAGTGGGACTTCATAAAAGCGTCCAAAAAAGGGAGAAAATAATTAATTTATCAATAATAATGTTATTGTTATGTAAGCATCCCTCATCTCACTGTCACATGGAATGGATGGAGGTACGATACGCAGGAGATGTTTTTTTGTTAATATGGAGGTATGATTGTGTCAGATATTTTTCAAAAAATATAAATTTCCGGCTAAAAGGTTGCCCCAAATCGTCCGCTTGCGACTTCTCTTGTCCACGTTCATCTGCACAACGAATTGGACAAACTCTTGCGCAATCTGCAGTTTGCGCCATGCAGAATCGGCAGCTCCCATTGCCTATCGAGTAAAGGTTTGCGCAATTTTCAGATTGCGCATTGTCTTGTACACAATGCGCGCTGTGTTCTTCACGAAACACGGCGCGACGACCTTGGATCACAAAATCATGAGACCAAAATCACGGAGATATCAGTGGATGTGTTCTGGTTTTTAGTTCAATTTTGTTAAAAACATGTTTGGTTGGTCAAAGTCTGACATTGATTTAATTTTTAATTTTTAATTTTAAATAATTTTTATAATTTTTTTAAGTCGAATAAAAAGTTTAGGGTCGTGGCACGGGAAACCGAAACAGACATGACAGAACACCCTTTTTGGGGCCTAAACTCTTTTATGCATTTTTTTTCAAAAATACAGGTTTTTAAGGAAAAATACAGGTTTTGGGGTTTCAGAATACAGTTTTGTGATCCCAGAGGTTGGCATGTCTGCGTTTTACTCAAAAGACATAATTTTCATGAAAATTTGTTTAGTCACTATTTGGACTGCAAATACATTTGTCTTTCGTTAAATACAAAATCTTAATCCTCAAATATGAATAGTTTTGCAAATAAAGTAAACAACTTTTTATAAAGTCTAAATAAACTAACGTTTTTCGTTTTCACGAAGTGACACTTTGCATATGGGTAATCCGGCATATGGGTATGAGTGCTTACGCCCGTACAAGGCAAGACGACCTTCTGGCACTTTTAGTTTTCACGAAGTGACAGTTTGCATACGGGCAACGCGCGGTATGTGTGTGTATACGTTTTCACGAAGTGACAGTTTGCATACGGGCAAGCCCGCATATGGGTATGAGTGCTTACGCGCGTACAAGGCAAGACGACCCTCTGACACTTTTAGTTTCATGAAGTGACAGTTTGCATACGGGCAACGCGCGGTATGTGTGTGTACACGTTTTCACGAAGTGACAGTTTGCATACGGGCAAGCCCGCATATGGGTATGAGTGCTTACGCGCGTACAAGGCAAGACGACCCTCTGACACTTTTAGTTTTCACGAAGTGACAGTTTGCATACGGGCAATTTGCTCAATGCGCGCTGTGTGTTTATTAGTTTTCACGAAGTGTCCCCTCTGTTTTTTGAACAATTACTCATTAAATATGAATTCATTTTTAAAAAGTAAGTAATTGGCTAGAACATTTAGGGTATCAACTTTCATACACTAGCTTTGGGGGAAATTCCCCGTCATACAAATCCGTCCAAGAACGATATGAAAAGATCACCAACTTCAAATGCGATTATTTCTAAACCAAGTTTCACCTCTGTGGAGTCGGTCGCGTCAGTTCGTGAAACCTGCGACGAATTAAGGCATCTTTCTGAAGCATACATGGCATTGAAAACTAGAGGATTGTAATGAATGACAATTCCAAATAACCAACAATAAAATAGCATCCCTTCATGATGAAGTAAATACACTCTTCCAGGACAAATCACGTACCATCATTAAATAATAATAATGGTGGCTCCTTATAGAGCGCCCAGGTCCATCTGGCATGACGCTTATGGCACTGTACAAGCAAATATAAAGAGATCGTTCTGCGGATGATTTTGTTTTTGGTTTATTTCAAAATTCTCCTTCAAGTTTCCACTAGCCTCACCAAAATAATTAAACCAAATAAAAGCTTCAATATTGTCAAAAGTGTGTCACTTGTTTTTCACTAGTTGGACTCTTGGGTACAATGTAAGAGATGTGTACTTCCAAAATAGTAAAACATACTTCAAACTGTAAACAAGGCTGTGTAGTGACAGTGCGTTTGCATTTCAAGAGACAGTTGGAATGCTTCTGGGGGATTTGTTCTCAGCATAAAACACACACACACACACACACAATGTGTCGACAGTGGAAGCATAAGGGGAAGAGAAAACAACATAGGCCATAAAATGCTGATCGTGCCATTAGCAAGTCTAATGAATGCATCTGGAACAGCGACCCATTATCGGTCAGATCACAAGGGGGAGAGGGGGAAAGGTACGACAGGGATCTTTGCTACAATGACAACAAGAAAACTTATTTCATGGGTTTCTAGCGTCGCCAGGGACTGAAGTGCATTTTAGAGAAATAAGAGCGATATTTTACTCCTTTTTTTGTGATGTGGGAACTGGGAATTGACCATGCCCTAGTTTGAGTGATATCTGCAGGGAAGAAAGAGGTTGTCGTGAAGAGACCTTAGTCTGCTGTTTGGATTATCTTGATTGAATATATTGGTCTAGTATGTGTACATGTACATGATAGGGATATATGTTTGTTTAACTTAATCTGTGTTTGATGTCTGTATCTGTTGACATAATTGATGAAAGTGAGTTTGACCCCCATCCTTTGGGATAAGGGGATGCAGCATTTGGCTTGGGTTTCCTACACTTACTTCATGATATATATCTCACTTACAGATCCTCATCATTTGGTTGTGATATTTGCCATGTTTGACTTCTGACTCTCCAAAATTTAATATAGGAGTCCGATATTGATAAATGGGATGCTTCTCAGCTACACTTCGGGCGTACGAATAGATTTTACATTGAGTGCCGTATATATTGATTGCATTCTGCATTGTTAAATGAGCAGCGTAAGCTTGCATGCCAAAACCTGTGTGGCTATGAACTCCAAAGATGCTTTAGCCATTTGGTCTTAAACAGCTCCAGCTATGTCTTAATCAGCCATTGTTGAAATAATTATGTATAATGCGAAAATATCAAATAACGAGGATCTATGTGTGAGGTATATAAAACAAATATAGGATGCATATTATTCATACAATATAGCAGAATATAGTCCCTTGTTAAAATATGGACAGTTCCATTTCACTCCGCTTTGCCTTGTAAAATGGAACAGTCAAAATTCACGTTGTGATTTTATTCTGCTATTTTAGACTCATATGCATCCAATAATGGTCTAATGTCTTCAGTTTTGGGGTGAACAAAGAAAAAGAACAATACTCGAATTTGAACCTGAGACCTCTGGATTAACGTATGAGTGCTATCTAGCCCTAATGTTGGCGATCTCTCTATTTTGCTTGGTGGGTTATCGTTATATCCTAAGTCAGAAGAAATAAAAACATCTATCATTATATCATCATTATATCTTGTACACTGTAATATATTGCATCAAATTAAATGTTGGTTTACCATGCACGATGGCTAATCAATTAAACACAATGTTAATGGTCTGATTAACGTAATCACATAGTGTATTAGCCTCATTACTGTATTGATGAATTGAACCAGTAGCCAAGCCCATACAGGTCTGTCTAACATTAGACCTTGTGTCTATTGTATTTTTGTTACAGACGTGACCCAATTGTATGAAATAACTCTCTGAAGTCAGCAGAGTTGCTTTACATAATAAAAGCCATTCAATAATGTAAAACAGTTGGAACAAATCCTTCTGGCTTAATTTATTTTACTTAAATCAAGTGCTAAGAACCAGTCTAATAAAAGTGTTGTATCCTGTTCTAAGCTCATTCAAGCTATAAAGAAGAACTGTCATAGACTCATTTGAGTCATTTTGTAATATATTCTGTTCTGGTGGGAAATAAAGATTAGTAGAAATTTAAAATTGAAATTGGATTTGGAAAATGTTACATGTATCTCATAATATCTTTAATTGTCATCAACGTTCTCAAACATGCAGGTCTTAAAAAGTCTCTATGGTCTTCCTTACCAATTGAGATTGTTTTCATCCCTTCTGATGTGGGCCATAACGATAACCCAGCAATTTAATTGAAGCAATGCCCTGACATCTTACCCAACCGGGATACTTGTACGCTGGCAAAAACAGCTCGCTTTTGTTATTTTCCAGCGCTCAAGTTTCAGATATCGGATCCTTTTCTGTAGACAGGAGAGGATTTTTCAGGTAAGACTGCATCGATGTGAAGATTGGTCTGAATAAGGCCGTGACATTTAGAGAAAACAGGCAAGAGTGTGTCATAAGACACGCAGTGTGAAAATAGATTTAGCCATGACCTACAATGTTACCTGTACTGTGGATGGATTGATCCTTTTTTTTGTGGTGGTGGAAATCTGAATTGACCTGTTTGGTGCACGCGTTCAGTTTGAATTTAATGTTTTCCCTTTCCTGTTTATGGCACAGCTTGAGGTAAAGAGTTGGCAATAAATGTTCTCAGGGCTCTTCCCAGGTTTTTCAAAACTGTGGGGCATTCTGGTACCAAATTTGTTGTTGTTTGGCTGAAGCACGCTGAATTGAAACAAGGTCTTGTTATGTCTGGGAATTTTTTCTTCTTTGTGTTTATCTTGGTTTTAATGTGCAGTCTGGAGCATTCTGTGTGGTTTTCTCTTGATGTTTTTTGTGGAATTTGAATAAAAAAATAAACAAATTAAGGGAAAAAAGTATTTAGCACCATTATCATAGTATTATTATAAAGCTTCTTCTGAAGCCATAAAAGCATCAGAAAGGAATGACCTTTAACCCCTAAAAAAGAAGCAAAATATTCCCTAGAGCGTGAGTATCAACAAAAATGATATCAACTGAAAGGAAATTCCAGTTTTTACATTGTCTAGCTGAGCAGCGGCCCTGGGCAGTCAACTTTCTCCTCTCACAAGACGACCTAATTTCGAAGACGGGACTGCGAAGAACGAGGTTGATAAATATGCGTCGTTGTTGGTGCTGGTGGGCGATCAAGAGAGACGGGAAGAGTGTTTATAATATTTTCTCTTTTCAAGTGAGAGGAGAGTTTGGTCTGGAGCCTTAGGGAAGAAAGGGGGAGGGTTCTGTGTCTGATGACCTGAAATTGCTTATTGCAGACAGCGGTATCTACTCTGCACATCTTATTGGTGTGTAGCATTATCCTACATGTGTTTATGTTCCGCTAACCTAATAAAGGGTCTGTTCTTTTTCTGCATGCATTTCATGTACATTAGGATGTTTATGAGTATATACAAAGATAAGAGACAAACTAAATAAGGCTATGTTGGTGATAGGTAGGTCTTCATGTAGTTCAGTTCATGGGCGAGGGTCAGGGGAAAGACCTGTGTATAAAAGTGACCATATTGATAGGGTTTAATATACAATAGATAGGTTGCAATATGACGTAAATCGGCCATCTTTACGTGCAATTTGGAACACACAGTCATGCGTTACGCTGTGCAGCACGCGCACATTTCACAAAACTCATTGCATGATTGGTTAGTGAATGACGCGGCTGCGTTAATAATTTGAGCGCTTGACGTGCCTGCGAGCCAAAATGCGATTTGCCCGTAAAGATGGCGTCTACTGGGAACTATCTATATACAGGGCCTGTGGTGATGTTTCTTGTTTGATTTCTTTTTAGATGCCAGATCTTTTTACACATTTATTTCAAAGGCGGAGCAAGGTAAAACGTGTACATTTGCAGGCGTGATGATGCTGGTGGGCAATCTCAACTGAATATTTAGTAAAAGGCATGCGGACATAAACAAGAAGAAAACAATGTTGATGCTGCATACTGGCAAATGCTGCAGTGAAGTGTACTAAAACTATGGCATGGGAGGGGAGGGGTGCAGATATAATGCGACCCTTTACTGGCTTTTGTCTTAAAATTTACAAAACGGATACTTTCTTTTTCTTGGAGAAAGTTTATAACTTATTTTGGAGTTTCAACATAAAAATAAAAAAGAACATTGCAGAGAATTTATTTTTACTTTGCCTTAAATTTCAATTCTTTCCCACTTTACAAAGATGAATTACCAATGGTAAGTCCTTTAAAAAAAATGTTTTAAAGGGGCAAACCTAAGTTGCCAGATTGCACAACAATTCACACAAGTCCACTTGAATCTGCCCCCTGAAATGATGATACGTCTTCAACCATTCTCTCATTCAGTCTTCCCAGGATCCTTCACTGTGGTTGCTAGGCAACACTCTCTATGGGGACCTCAAGTAGGGTAACTGAGAGGCTAGCTATTTTATATTACTCCTAGGAAACATGACATACATGTATTTGGGGCCCACTATCTGCCGATTTTATATGCATAAATATTTAAACAAATTGTGATTGGTGGGGGGCTCATTTGCCAGAATTTGTTCATTTTGATGGCTCGATGTATCAATTTCTAATGATATGGATTATTGACGCAGTTTGATGAAGTTGAACCCCTGTGGGGTTTTGTTGTGGGTAATATGCACTTCAGTCACTGTATTGTCTATTTACTCCTCCTCCCAAGACAGTTTGACTTGGGTTTAATCTATCAGATTCCTTCGGCTTCAAATAGTAAACTGATCAGCCAACCTTGTGGCCTGTGGATGAGGTTGAATGATGTCTGGCCATTTAAGTCTAAACCAGGGTATGGGCCATGTAGAATTCAGGGTTTAGGTACAGCCCAAGTTGATGCCAATGGGTATGTTCAGACAGCGTACTAAAGTTAGACCCGAACCGGTTTAACTTTACGAGCAGCGGGGGGCGGTCGTAAAAATAAAACTACCTTGCGTTCAGACAGCTCGAAGTTAAACCCGATACGGTTTATCTTCGGTTTTAAGAGGTCAAACAGCACTGTGACCCAACACAACAACATCCGGTTTATTCACAAAAGCACGCGCATATGGCCCTGTCTATACTGCCAGCGGAAATTTTAATACAGAGCGGGTGTTAAATACCTCGCATTTTTAGATTGCGTTTTTTCCAATGTCCTGATGCCATCCGATCGTCCCGAAGTGTCGCTATTTTCGTTTCGTCCCCCCGTCCATTCTTTTTTTCCACAGGATATCGGCACTGCAAACACTGCAAAATGCGCAATAATTTCCTTGTTTGAACTCCAATATACACGACCATTTTGCATGATATTCTTCCTTGTATTTCTGCTGGCATTTCCACTTCTTCTTTGTGGTGATGACTTTCTACGTTTGTTTTTGTGGATCGATGTAATGTATCCTCCCCTGTCCGGTTTTCGATGTAGTATGCCTTTTTCTTTGAATTGAAAAAATAATAAAATATTCCATAATCAACTGATGCCCTAATTATCTTCCTTTGTTCATAAGAAATATGCAAACATTTATTAAAACGTGATGGACATTGAAACGTTCACACCACGCACCGATCTTCGATGACTTCAATAGCGTCCCATTTGTTTTGAGTTTGACCTGTTTTCGATGCAAACAAGAAAGTATGGTGTCCGGGTGAAGCCATACGTTGAAGAAACATCTGCAGTGACTACAAGTGTTCTGTGAGACCTAGTCAGCAGTTTTCTTCATTTTATTCAACATATTTTTTATTTAGTTTTAAAAATAACCATGGTATTTTTCAAAAACTAAAAAAAAAAAAAATTAATGTAAATAATTTTGGCTTTCAAATCTTATTAAGCCTCTGTATTTTTCCCCCCAGAATGCTCAGCAGAATGTTCAGTCACATGATTTGATCATCGTGAATTGTGAATTGAAAAAGTGTTTGATGAAACTTTTTCGGTTGGAATTTTCTTTTTTTATGGCCCGACAGTATAACATATTTTTGTACCTTGCAGAAATGCCTAAAATACCACAACTTTTTGCATTTACAATTGCAACTAACCAGTGGAGCCTTAAAAATGTTTCTAAGTTTTGGTCAAATGAGAGGAGACTCTTTGCTTGGCAAGTCAAACCACAAAAATTGTATCTAGGGACTGTTTACATCGCGCGCAGAGAGGTAAAAGATTTGCCTCGATTTCAGGAACGCCCTGAATACAGGGCGTCCTACGATACTGACTGCATGTATACAGATCACGTGCGTGAAGGCATTTCTGCCAGGCAGCCAATAACGAATTTTCCTATTGGTTGATGTGCAGGACATGGATATTATTGACCAATAGGAAAATTCGTTATGAGCTAAATGTTTTAATAGGGGGGATTGGCAATCTGGGAGATTTTAGACGTGCACGTGACGTGTTGGTATATTGATGTCTGGAGTTTGACGCATTTTTTGTGATGTAAAATTCTGGATAGGCTACTCCAATTTACCGTCCGGTCACTACGTTTATTGACGTGTTGTTTTTCAAGCAGGAACCAACTGACATGGCTGAAAATGTAGCGTTATTACAAATTTATACAGGATCGTATTCAGAGAGATTTTTGTGAAAACGAACCTAAATTACAGGTGAGCAAGATGGAAATAACCCGAACAAAAGACCACGCTTTCTCTCATTTCGACACGTGTTCGTTGAGGCGTACGTAAGACGTCTTTCAGGTCAACAGTCACCGTGGAGGACTTAAAACCGGATGTCATTCTGTCCACACGCCGTGTTAAAAGATAAACCCGAACCGGTTTAGACTTAGACCACCCCGCTGGACGGTCTAAGTTTTGGGGTTTAGACCTGATCCGGTCTAACTTTTTTTGCGTTCAGACGCAACAGAGTTGAACCCGAACCGGTCTAAGTTGAGTTAGACCTACTTTAGACCAACTTTAGTACGGCGTGTGAACGACCCCAATGAGATGTGTTAGTGTCTTGAAGATTCTTGATTTGATTTTGGAAATCCATTTGAAAGTTCATGAAGTGAGCAAACAAGATACCTTTTCCCTTTACAGTAAATTTGAACACCCAACATCGGTAGAGTCAATTTTATATGTCCTACTGTACAAATAGCTAAGAAAGTACCCTAAACTGTCAACTAAGATCTTACTCCTGGAGTCTAGACTGAATTGCCACTTTCAGCTTCAAATGATATTTTATCAGGTTTAAAACAGAGGCTTCTTGATTGTATTCATTTGTTACTAATTTTTGGCAATTAACAATAAATTCAAAGTATCACACAGGATTGGTAGAACTGACAAAGTAGTCGCCGACAGTTTCTTATATTTTGTGTGATCAACCATATGCATGAAATAACAAACCTGTGAAAATGTTGGCTTAAATCTGTTGTTTGAATCAGGAGAAAATAGTGAAGAACCAATCCATGCACACATTTCAGCATGCAAAGACTTTGTCATTAATTTTGGTTGTAACTTAAATTACCGGGTTTAACCGGGTTTAATTTTTTTTATTTTTTTTTTTATTTTTTTCAGTTTTCAGATACAGTTCTCTAGAATATGTCTTCATTTCAGAGGGAAATATTTCACAGATTTGTTTCTAGTATGATCTTCATAATCAGTAAGCTTTCAGACTGAAATGAATGGATGATGTTTTTATTCTTACCAATCCGGTATAGTACCTAGGGTCCGTATATGTTTGGTAATCACTTTTAAAATTAATGGCAATAACAACCTATTGGTTAGAACCCTATATACAGCAGCTTTCGATAGAACAAAGCATTTTGCAAAACATTTCACTTCGAAGTTGTGTGGTGGTCGTAAAAATATATCAGTTTTTATACCCCCAAATTCGAATCTGAGAAACGTTTTTATCAGAAACGCTCTCATATTGTGTATTCCTATGAGAGATTATTCTTCCTGCATAGTCATATTCGCTCCGGATTTTATGGCAACATCCCCAAAACGTGACCATCTTTTGAAATTAAATTTTCACAAGTTAGTTTTATTGAAATTGAATATATCTACATTTCAATAGGATTAAAACAATCTAACGCTTCCAAACACCAAGGTATACTTTGCTTTTAGCTGAAGCTCATACTAGTTGATTGGAATAAACCGTTTCTCCATGTGGTGGGAGGGTGAGGGACCTGTTCATCAATTTCACGATATGGTTAGAAAGACCATATGGACCCCCCCCCAAAAAAAAAAAAAAAACCCAGATAATTAAATAAATAATTTTAAAGGAAAACGATAATATAACTAATGAATGATTAATTATGTAAAATAAACAAATCTGTTATGTATTGATTGAAATAAATTAAACAAACAAGTTTCAGTTTTGGCCTTTTTTCTAGGAAGCTGATACACATATTTAACAAAATTTGTAATCAACATTGCATTAACAAATGTGAAATCAAAACAATTCAAAGTATGACCAAGGATAGATTCTTCTTGTCAATGTAACATATATAGTCTCTTTGGCCTTCTAGCCTGTTTGAAGAACATCATTATTTGATTCATTCACTTTACTGTGAGCCTGTGACATGCCAAGTTGTTTGTGTGGATTTTAAAGCCTTATTGTCTGCACACACACACACAGACACCTGTTGTTATGTGCTGCAAATGGCCTTGGCTCTGAGGACACAATATACATGAGGATTGTGAAAGGACTCAACCTAACTACCAAAAGGCAGAAGATGCAATATTGCCTGAGTGGTTCTTAGTTGGAGGTGGAGATGTATTTCTTTACCATCTGCACTACCTGTTATCTAGATCAGTCTGATCTCCCTTGACAACCAAGCTTCAGTCACAAACTGCTACTGCAAAAGTATCCCTCTCTCTATACTGGTTTTGTTATCATCCTTGATGAATATAAAACTACATCCCTTGTGGATAGGGTTATCCATCTTGCCTACAGCCAATGAGAAACGCTGCTGGCCTCAGGCCATATCTGTTGTGACCTGTGAAATGGAAGAAAGATTTGCTAGTTGTGCTGTTACTAATGCATAATAGAACAGGGAGAAATGTGGAGGGCAAATTGTTGACTATGCTGGAAAAAAATGTTCCCTCAAGATACTTAAGAAGTGGGTTGGATCCCCGGCTAATGAAATATCTTGGTATCTTAAAAGAATTGTCTTTGAAAAAGGAAAGATAATGAAACAAAAGCTCCCTTGCTTCATCACCCACTTGTGTGAATGTTTAGATATCCCAATGAAAGCAGCCACGGCCAATAGAGGGGCCTGTTAGTTGACCTTTTCCCGCGCTACACCATCAGCCAATCAGGATGCTGCAACCACACCGGCTTTGTCAGCCAGGTGTGCTGTCTTGTGGCTTTCTGCAAGGTGTTCAATTAAGAGTCTTCAGCACTCAGAACTCTGGCCTAGTTTTTATGTCCAGGCCTTCCTGTGTGTGGGTAGCAATCCGGATAGTGTGCTTTTTTTTTAACTCTGGGGCATAGCTTCTTGTGCTCAACATTACTTAATAGTGTGGGACTACCAGTACCAAGACGTCTTTCAACTTAAGTAATGTGGAGGGTCTTGCAGTGAGTATTGCAAAGGATACAAGCTTTATTGATGTTCTGTGCTGATTGTTGCTTATTTGCCTGGGTCACCAGACTCTTCATGCCAGGTACAGTCTTTTGTTTTATAAGAATCTTAATTGATTCGTCTCGTTATTTATGTCTTAGCCCTGTAAGGTGATAATCTGGTCATGTGATAACTAATTCACTTTCCTTTGTATCATTTATGCACATTTTATTTGTAAAACAAACACATTTAGGTTTTTTCGTCGGGATTTGCTAGTTTTTGTTCATATTAATTGTTAACACAGAATCACATAACAATTTAATTGGAGAAAGACTTGTTCCAGGTTAAGATTTTAGATCCATTTCGCCATTATCATGGCATAGTGATTGCATTTGAAACATACTTCACTACAACCCAAACCACCTTCCCTCTGTGCTTGAAGCTTGTCAAGTCCAATATATGTAGGTTTCATAATTACTAATTGTGTAAACCACATAGGCAAGCACCTTCACCTTGCCTATAAATGTTATCTCAAATTTTATCTCTGTGTTGTGTCTGCACAAAAGGACATTGGTGTGTTTACAACTCAACGTTTTGATCAGTATGCTGTGATTGTCTTGAGGTGTTATGTACAACTACACCTCCTGGTCACGATCTCAGACTTGAAACCAAGTCTATAAAGTACCTTCCAGTTGGTTCATGTATTAGAACGGTTAATTAAGAACTGGATTAAGAACTGGACGGAATTCCAGCATTTTTGATATTCAAGGAATGTATGAGCAATTGACTATTCATTTAAACATCTGCCTGCCGTCGTTTCTAATGAACCCATCAAATGGACACAATGTCAAAAGTTAATTTTGACTGCCACATCAATTAAGGAATCCATCAACAAGAACACACACAAAAAGATTCATTTCAGTTCATGGTTGGAAGACTCTGACAGTAATTAGATTATTAATGGTTTTTCTGTTCACTAGATGATTGGAGTTGGATTAAAACTTGTGTAGTAAACATATACACCTTGTCATGTGACCGGAAGAAAGACGTAACCAAAAGTATTATCAGAGAAAGGGCGTAAGCAATTAATGTGCAAAATTGTGATTGACAAAAACTGAGCATGATTGTTTGATTGGTTTTCTGCCATTCATTAGTCATCATAGGAAGGTTAAATTCTGCATGGGAATGTGAAACATGTCTTTGGGGGTACTTCTAGTAACAAATATGTATCAGTGACGCAATTTTTTATTTGTCAGGAGCCATTTTATTGCTTATGGCCTTCTGTTACTGGAAAAAGAAGTACTTTGTGTGCCTGGAGGAAGGGCACAGAGCCTTATGCCCTTTATATATAAACATATATTGGCCCCTTTCATGATGTGCAGCGCACTTACACCAGCCTATCTGGTCCTCCAGTTTGTACACAAAGGAACTGACGACACCCAAGATGGTGGGAATAGTAGACGCGTAGGCCTATTGTGCAGAGGTGTGTTCGGCTGTGTCTGCAAAGGGTCAATCTAAATATAATACAAAGAAGGAAAGCTGAAACAGCACTTTTAAAGCTTTTTTTTTTAATCCATGTATTTACTTTTTTCAGTTTGGATGTGTTGTAAGTTGGATTGCATATAAACCTATGTTTTCTATATTTTCAAATATTAAGCACCATTGCATAAATGGGCATAAGTTGAGACAACAGTTCAACTATGCTGGAAAATTTTTACCATTGATATGAATTGTAGGCAAAATGAATTTTGATTATATTTTTAAATGACCAAAGGTTATGGCTTGTCATTTTTCATACAGTTAAAATGATTTGTTTAATACAAATTTATTTTCTAAATAAAACGGGTGCAAATTTCAGCCAAGTAGAAATTTTTCTGAAACTTTTATTTTGATTCCCTGTCTTCAAAAAACTGTATAAAAATACCTGTTTATTTAAGTATACTTTTTGTGTATGAAAGAAAAGCTACACAATATTTTAAGCTTTTTTGTGTGCTCTGCGGCTTCATTAAATTATAATTTGGTAAAAATATCATGGCATTTGGGCAAATCGTCTTTTTGAAAGAGTCGTGCTGTAGTAAATCAGTTGAAGATCTCCCCACCAATCTTAAAGGTATGATACATGGTAAGCAACAATAATAACAAATTATGAATATTTTTAGACTGACAGCTAATTGATAAACTATACTTGAAACACATAATAGTCATGACAACTATTTCAAGTTGACTTACTGTCATGTGTGTTGTATCCCAACATTCCATTTCTCATTTTGAATTTACTAAATCATAATCGACACACGAAATCCCAGACAACAGTAACTGTTATCAGTGTTGCAGATGAAGTTTGATGTATTTTAGCTTTGCATCCTTTGGGAGTACAAGTCCATGTCTGGAGTAATTTCTGAAATACATAGACTCAAAGCCAATGTCTTCCTTCAAACAACCAAATAAAAAAGTGACCATTATCAATAGACCTTATGCATTGACGTCACCAAGCCGCCATCTTAGAGGTAAACTGATGATGAAACAATGGAAACGCGCTGATTTGTACGCGCGGCGCACAGGACTGACCAATGAACATCTTCCTTTTGACCTCTAGGTGAGGGCGCCCTACACAAATGACGTCATATGCATAAGATGCATAAGGTGAAAAGATTATCAGAATGTATAAAGAATTGAATTGATTTCATTTTTATTGAATCCTTAGTTTGTTATAAACTGGTTTCCTTTACCCAGTCTCTATCGGAGAAACAACTAAGATGGTCAATATTTTGTGGTAAAAATCCTAAACAAACTCATCAGCTGTTCTGTTTGTTTATCTCACAGTAAGGTTTTCCCCAGTGACATTTTGATGCCATCCCATAATATCAAAGTCGTTCATTATCCAAAGTGCAAGGGAGTTAAACTAACCCCCCCCCCCCCCCCCACCATAAATAAAGGCGGACCAGAAATTCATAATTTATTTATACATCGTTTCCTTAGGCCTGTTTGTCTGGTAATGTTTGTCAGCAGTGGCCTCTGACGACCCAAGAGTGTGTTCTGTGGTGGAGAAACACACAAGATTAACATTAGTAGGCACGATCTGACTGAGGATTCCGTGAAGACGCTGTCAATAACCCAAACTGGCTTCAGTCATTTATTTCTTAACTCCCACATCAAAACTGTCAATCTGTTTATTTTGTCTGAGCATGGCCCAGACTAATGATGTTAGGGGGGTTGGAGAACGAGGGAAGGGATGATAAATTGATATGAGGTTACACTTGTTGCAAAGAGAAATACACAAAAATGTGTCTTTGTTTTATGTTTCTCAGAAATGTATGGTTCTCAGTGCCTCTGATTTATGTCGTTTGTTGTTATCCATGTTGCTTCCATGCCACCTGTAACGCTTCAATTCACACTCATTCAAACTGGTGTTTTTTTAAATGGATAATTCAAGAGCATTGGACTAATTGGTCAATTTTCCTGAAACTATAGAATTTTTCTCTTGGAGTCATCTGTTCATGGAAAATTAAATCGTAGCTAGGAATTTTGTATCACTGTGTTTTTTGTAGACTTGTTGCTTTGTCACTGCAAAACAAACAAAAATCTACAGTGACCCAGTGGCTCAAAGTGGGTAGATTTGTTCTCCCTAACTCAAGGATGTGCCTGTTGGTCATCTTGACCACAGTGGGCAAAGGTAAAAACAGATAATACAAAGGCTATGATAGAGGCAAAGGTACAAGTCCCCAGACGCTTTCGTTAGTTTAAAGTCACCTGGAAATAGATTTTTTTTAAATTTTGTTATATAAGAGTATATGTTTATTAACAATAAAACAATTTTTTGAGTAATTGTTTGTCAGTATTTATATGTAAAAAAATTGGACTAATTGGTCAATTTTCCTGAAACTATAGAATTTTTCTCTTGGAGTCATCTGTTCATGGAAAATTAAATCGTAGCTAGGAATTTTGTATCACTGTGTTTTTTGTAGACTTGTTGCTTTGTCACTGCAAAACAAACAAAAATCTACAGTGACCCAGTGGCTCAAAGTGGGTAGATTTGTTCTCCCTAACTCAAGGATGTGCCTGTTGGTCATCTTGACCACAGTGGGCAAAGGTAAAAACAGATAATACAAAGGCTATGATAGAGGCAAAGGTACAAGTCCCCAGACGCTTTCGTTAGTTTAAAGTCACCTGGAAATAGATTTTTTTAAAATTTTTTTATATAAGAGTATATGTTTGTCAGTATTTATATGTAAAAAAAATAGATAAAGTTGTTTGGGGGCGACTCCGCCCATCCCTTTTTGTGACGTCAATCGAGGAAGACTTCGCCGCGATCAAACATCGACCCCCCTCGAACTTGCCTGCATTTACGTTGTATATACACGTGCAAGTAGTGAGATTGTACGTTTCGTTTGGTTATCCAAAAAGGGGATTTTTCTTGCATTTTTCCGGCAATGCCGACCAGGTGTTTTGCTGCTGGATGTAGCAAAACGACTAAAGATGGGGTCAGCCATCATTTTTTTCCTGCAGATCCCAAATATAGGCAGTTACGGGCATCGAAAGTCAGGCTAACGAGGGCAAAGTGGTTCGGTCCGACGTCGTTTTCAGCGCTATGCAGCGAACACTTCGAGCCGTCGTGCTTCGATACCGGGGATTATTTTTGTTGGTAGAGTAGTGTGCAAGGGAAGTTGCAGTGAAGCGTAGGTTACCAGCGAAATGTTTCTGGTGTTCGGATCAACTTGAGCTGTATGCCACGCCGCGGCACGCCGATTCGATAAACAGTTTGGCAAAGTAGGAAAAACAATACCTCGTATTATCCGTGTTCTCGTTATGACCATGCTCGTATCTTCCGTTTTTTAAGACATAGAAACACGCATGGGACAGTTCGGGACCGGTGAAAAACCTCGTATAAACCGGCGTCTCATATTAGTCGACTGTACACTGTCCTAGGATTGCATTGGGTGGTGACGTCCGAATACGAAAATGCATCATACTGATCAGGTACCCAGATGTAATGTACGGGGCCAGACTACACATTTTCTCCTGCCTCGATTGACGTCACGAACAGCGTCATGTAAAGGGGGGCCTATTTTTTAATTTGTAATTAAAATACAATATTGTAACCTTAGTTAATTGTTTATTCACATTCCACTCATAAAAATGTATATATTAATGACAAAAGCTTTATTTTGACAAAATACCACTGCCAGGTGCCTTTAATGTGTATTCGGACAAGCCAGAAAAATCATTCATTACTTTAGTCAAGGCACAAATAGCTCTCCAGCTATATACTTAGCAAGTCACATACAATGTGAATGGCAGGTCGAATGACGTGATATGCCCATTTGTAAATCTGTCATTTGTTATTTATATTGGTCTTATAAACCATGGAACAACCAAAGCACCATTTTAGAACTTATGTGCTGTCATGATGAGAATCTCAAGAGAGGAAGATAGAAATAAATAAAGATGAAGAAACTCCAGACAGATGTAAACAAACGATATTAAGGTTACTGATACTAGATAGAATGGACACACATCTGTTGTATAATAACATAAATTTCTCTTCTGACTGGAAGGGTGGTATTTACATGAAACTGTTTTGCAGTAAGATCATAAACCACAGGTACAATTGGGCCCACACAGAACCACCTTTATTCACTCAAATGCAACTGAGATGTCTACTTTACACTGCTCTATTTCCCTGACTGCCTTTGTGTGTGTGAAGTTTTGTTTGATACCTGTATGAACAAGACACAAGTGTTACTTTCCAATGATCCATTGAGGAGTGGAAAACATTGGTCTGCATGTAATGTACACCCACCCTAGATACCATGCACCTGGCTCACACAGACTCTACTACATCATACATGTAGAGAACATAATGTATCTATATGACCTTGACAATATATTTATAAGCACTAGAAGAGAATGGGATAAAACAACCAGTAAGAGCCAACAGTTATCAACATGCCAGGAAAGATTAGAATCTCGTTTCCAAATAAAATAAAATAAAAAAACTTATGAGTCATAGTTGACCTCCAATTTCAACATCTGATTTGATTAATTGAAACACATTTTGTTTTTGCTGCCAAGGAAATTATCTTGCCTATCGTGCCAATTCGCCAAGGTATTCTAACATTTTTAGTTTGGTTCAGAGGAATCTCTCTTAACATTGTTAACGTCTGCCTACTAGGGAACTGTTGGATGGTGCCTGTGATAAATGACTGTTATATATGACAACCCAATCGCTTTTATTAGGGGCAATTTCTCTGTCTGGATGTTGATTCCCATTACTTCTCCAGAGAAATGGTGCCTGGCCAAAGGACATAAACCAAGTGTGTCTGGCAGAAGGTTGTTGGCAATTATTGTGTTTCCAGAAATCAAGTTGGAAAGTTTCATAATTTCTTAGACATTCCTTTGTAAATGTAGAAAATTTAGATTCAGTATAGGAATAGAATAGCAGGTCATGCAATATAGACTGTGCAAGTCTCGCGCGTATCCGAACGAGAAAACACGTCAAACGAAGAACATTTTTATTTCTGAAATCAAATCTTTGTTTTAAATTATATCTCATGACAAAATCTGAACAACAAAAATAAATCATTACAATTTTATGAAATTAGTTTTAGCTTTTTAAAAAAATACGCCAAAGTGTGTTAATTATTATTAAAAACAAATTAAAACTCTGGGACAAGGATGCTTTTTTGATGTTAACTTTTCAGAAACACCTTACGCAGATTCGTGAAGGTCAAACGGGTTTTAAATTGACCCGTATCGCAGTTTAAAGAGGAATGCCGAGCCTCAACACCATAGACTGCAATGAAAAGGGTTTGCTTTGCAATTACAGCATCTGGCGATTATAATCGCGCATCCAAAACAAGCTTTTACATAAGTTTTATGATCGGAGGTGAGCACAAAATTCTTAATTTTTTGCAATAACCGGAAGCTGAGGTCAAGTTTAATTCTCGGGTTTTCTTCGTTATATTGTTGAATTGGTTTTACTTTCATATTTTGTTATGACTTAGTATTACATTCCCAACAACATGTATAATTTTCTAGGTCATAAACTACGTTAAACTAAAATAATTGACGAAACAAAATCTCGCCCACGTAAAACTCCATATGGTTGGGACCACTATGGTCCCGGAAGTTCGAATGCGCGCGAGACTTGCACAGTCTATTAGAAATATTGACATTTCATTCATGCATCGCTGTTAAATGTTGTCATTTTATTGCAAGAAGATTTTTTTTTCACTTTCTGCCACAGACTCTGGAATCAATAAGTAAAGTAGAAGTTATTTGTTTTTCTTTTTAAACAAATAAGTTTGATTGTTTGCAAAATAAAGGATAACAAAATTGAGTTGTTTTAATTAAGAAAAAGAAGAACTTAAAATACATGGTGACAATTTGTCACACCATTTTCACAAATGGAAAGGCAATGTCAAAAGTTGTAAAAAATATAAAAATATTACTTTATTCACTTAATTAAACTACACTGCTCACTAGCCGGCAGGGACAGTGGAAATAAAAAGTTACTGGCCTGCCAGACAATCTGGTGGCCCAACACCATGTTGTATTTTTAAATCAGCAATGCGGGGGTTAGTGCACATGTACATAAGGGGGGAAACAGTTTTTGGGGTCCTGCCTTTTTGAAAAAAGGAAGGATTATTTTTTGTTTTTATTTTAAAAAAATAAAAAAATGTTCGCCCGACTTTTTTTCAAGACGACCGTCCGGGCTTTTTAAAAAGATGGTTGCCAGCCTCTTTTCTTGTGTGCTTTTTTGGTGTGCTCAATTAAAAAAATACGATCTTAATTATTTTATATAAAAATAAAATAAAAAACCCAGAGATCGTCAAAATGGCGCCCTTTATATGACGACATCGGACGTGGAAGCAAAAACATTTGAGATAATCCTTTTCTTTAAAAAAATTGTATTAACCCCTGGGCCCCGACACTATCTAAGGAGAATGATTGACATCCATTTCGGTCAAAACAACCTTACTGTAAAGCTAATTCAAAACCTACCATTTGTTATACATTTTGCTTTGTGCACCGCGCTAAAAACATCAGAGAGATATGCCGCACAGTGTGGGGTTTTAGAAAGCTGGATATGCGTTGGTGATCGGATACACACGTGCACAAACTTTTCAAAGCGCTAAAAAAAAAAAAAATTAAAAAGAATGCGTTTTTGGACGATCTTATCCCCTAATTTCTGCCCTAAATAGTACCTCTTCCATCAACAACCATTTTCATGGATTTGTGATTAGAGGATCCGTTGTTTAGAACTTCGTTTGCAATAAAATCATCGAGATTCAACGATCGGTCGACAACGCACAATTCAATGAACAAATTCAATGAACTTTGCCTTTCATCGCCCTCTATCGGCAAAAGTTGTCAATGTTTGAATATCCTTCATCCAAGGCTGTATATTGTACCAATCTGCAGGTGTGCGGCACCACTATGCAGCATCACTGTGCGGCAATTCTTTACTCGGCTCGAACGTGTACTGCGTTGGAGTCTAGCCAAACTCTCTTGCAGTCTTATAAATATGGTAATTATCAACGGCCAATCACAGCGTGCGGAATATTGATTAGCTTGGGACTTTGGACCTCACTGTTGGTTACGTGCGTGTATGCGCTATGCATGGGCTACCGGTCTCCCGGTGTGTGGTGGTGGTGGTGGATGGGCCACCGAACGTTGTGGGGCCCGGGCCGATGCACGCGCAGCAGATACTCGGCAGTCAGAAACATGTGGTTGTGTGCATCATGTTTTGAAATGAACGATCGCTATTCCAATGTTGCGGTTACTCGTTTGATTGTGTTTAGTGCAGGCTAAAAATAGTCCATTTGTATTTTTTGGCAGGGCGGCCAATTATCTAATTTTTAGCAGGGCGGCATTAAACCATGGAGGTAGGAATACCTCCATGATTAAACAGACTTTTCTCACTGTCCCACCGGGCTTTCGTTTTTGGGGTAATCACTGATAATTTCACTGGTCACGGGCCAGCGGGCCAGCGGTAATTTCGACCCCTGATTAAAACATGATTGCATGAGCCATCCCCAAATTCTGCTTCGTAAAATTACGTTAATTGGTTAGTGAGCATTAATCAAAGTAATCACAAAGAGACATTCATCCCAAACATGTGCAGACATTCATCCCAAACATGTGCATATTACATTGTTTAAAAATGGACAGGCATGAAGGTCAAGTCATTATTTGCATCTTCACAAAGAGATGGGCATGTAAGCAATAGCAAGATCATGTGACATGCCCACCCTTCACTATGTAAAACATATATATGTGCACAAAAGATGAAGAAACACAGTTTGACTAATATTTGTGTTAACTAACCGACCTTTTGTAGTTTTTTGTGATTGTTATCGACAAGGTTTAACTCTTAGAAAACACATTAGGGCAATTAAACTGCAAATTAAACAATGTTTTAATACTACAGGGTTTATAGGTTTGAATTAAGCACCTTAAAGGCACTGTACACGTTTGGTAATTACTCAAAATATATATTAGCATAAAAACTTACTTGGTAACGAGCAACGGAGAGCTGTTGATAGTATAAAACATTGTGAGAAACGACTCTCTCTGAAGTAACGTAGTTTTTGAGAAAGAGGTAATTTCTCACTAAAATAATAAGACTTCTGGCCAGAAGCCTTTTATTCCTATCTGAAAGCACACTAATTTATACAACAAGGGTGTTTTTTCTTTCATCATTTTCTTGCAACTTCAATGACCAATTGAGTCCAAATTTTCACAGGCTTGTTATTTTATGCATATGTTGGGATACACCAAGTGAGAATACTGGTCTTTGACAATTACCAAACGTGTTCAGTGCCTTTAATGCGAATATCTCAAAATATTCTTTTACATGCCTGTCCCTTTAAAAAATAATAAGATTTTGTGCTGCAGCAAGGAAAGCAGACTGTCAAATTTGATCCAAATGATTAAATCTATATTTATAAAAAAATGTTGACCTCAACCTTAATAAAACTCCACTCCATTAAACCCATTAAAAAACCCATAAGGATTCAATATTGAACACAATCTCAACAAGTTGTTCACATCAATCCCAAGGGATTAAGTTGAACTCTGCTGTAGGTTATTTAGTAATCACTTGATAGTTCTAGCAAATAATGCCATGGTTTAGCATTTGACAAGAGCAGCACAAAAACATTTAAATTACAGCAAATGCCTGTGTAAGATATTCACTGATGGCAATTACAGACATGTCAAGGTTTTGATTAGTAAGTTTGAGAATTAAATTGGTTGTTACAAACCTGTAGAGTCAATATTCTTATTTCATTGCGGTTCTTGATCCAGCAGCGCAAGCGCAGTTAACGAGAACAAATGTTCAGTTTTAGATGTGAGAGGAAAACCCCAAATAGGGGAAAACCTGCGCAATCAGGATGGGACTGAAAACACAATCCACATGCAAGGCTCCGGTCAGAGGTGGGATTCAAACCAGGTCCACAGAGGTGAAAGGCAGGAAAGAAACCATGGACTCGAGCTGATCCCCTTCATTTGGGGCTTTACCTTAGGAAAAGTTTGGTTCTGGTACCATTTTGTGCTGAGTAATTTAAGTCTTGAATAAGTATGCCTACATTTTATTAATTTAAAAATTATTTTTTATAAAACTATTTGAATGTTATGTTGTTATTATTGAAAAGTTTATGCAAATTTTAGTTATCAAAGCAAGAGAACTCTTCATATTAATTTATAAATCTTCAAACAGTTTTTGGTGATCATCAGAAGTAAAAAAAACCCAAAACATTAACTTCATTTTGTGAAAGAGTGAATTGGACAGCACTGTAAACAAAATGTGGGAAGGTTGTTCTTGATCAGGCTATTAATTATGGAGCACATTGGCTGCAGAGAGAGTGTGCATTGTAACAAGAAAAGTTATCAGAGAGTGCTTGAAATACCATGGGAAATGTTGGCGGGCAACAATTCTACACAGGTCTATGGAAGAAGATATCAAATCTTGCTGTTTGTGTTACCTTGTTCCATGCTTGTGTTTTGATAGCAGTACAGGCCCTTTATTTTGTAACATTATAGGTAGCACCTCCCACTCTTTATCAGATGTTTTTTTAGGGAGAAATGTTACAAATATGAAAATATAATATTAAAATCATTTATTAATTATGTGCTAGTACACAGTTGCATGCCATGAAATGCCCTTTTATATACAATAGCACTCTATTATGTAAACAGTGTGACCTCATCTTTGTAGAGTTGGGTCCTTTTGATACCCAGCTGCTATTGGAAGGCTGTACTAATTGGATGCTGGTTTTGAACCCACAGTGCATGCAGTGAAAAGCAGGTTGGTGGTTGGTGTTTATGCTGACCAATGTCTTTTAATAGTTGACCTTGGCATACTTACCTCTATTCCTGTCCTTAGATGTAACTATTTATAAGGAGGCCATGGCCTATTTTGGAAATATCCTCAAGGCAAGAAGTTAGCCTTCAAGGTAACCAGACTACTGCCATCATGCTGCTACATGTTTGGTCTTGCTCCTTGTCTGCAATAGCACTCCTGAATACTGATTCTCAGTGCTCTTACAATGGAACCAGACTTTTTTTCTTTCAGTCTCAGTTTGGTTGGTTGGTTGGTTGGAATAGAAGGAAAACACTAGACACAGTGAGCTGTTTATATCTCGATGGAGAATTCAGGCCACAAGGTGGCAGCAGACATGCCAGTAATTTTCCCTTGTTTACACAGTTCTGAGCTTGGGCACATTCCAAGAACAATAGATTTGCCCAGATTAAAAAACAACAACAGACTTCCATTTAGATATTGTTTGAACTGTTATGGAAACCATGTTCAGCCATTGATGATATCAATGTCCTTAATCAGGAAATTATTGGATGAAACACAGGAGCTGTAATTGCAATTGATTGACACCTCCTGTTGTAGTTAGGACTGTTCACTATTAACTATTGTGATGATGAAGATGATGATGATGATGATGATGATGATGATGATGATGATGGTACATTGGAAGCTTAATTGTGTTGCCTTTAGGGAACTTGAGTCAGACTTAAAACATTTTACTCATTTGTCAAGAACCTATAGCACCTGCTCTGAATATCCGGTTCTCATCTTAAGAAAAATAAATTTGTGTGATCATTGATATCTTATTGTCACAAACTTGTGTGTATTACTGTCATGCTTCATCAACAGGGCCCAATGTCATGTAAACACTTCATAAACAAACAGGGTTTTGAGGCTTATGCCATGTGTTTGTCAACATAAACCACTGTCAAGTTAGCAGGCTCTTTGCCTCTATTGGAGGTAAGCAGCACAAACAAGGAGCATCTGCTTACAGACTTTATGACATTAGTCTCTCTCTGTCTAGGTACAGTTTCTGCCAATATCTGTATGATGGCAACTTATTCAGGTTGGCTTTTAGCCTTAAAAAAGTTTGAATCTTGACCTGCATCTGACGCTGATGTTTTTGTGCTTACCTATAAGCTATGCCTGTGTAATCAGAACAATACAAAACCCTCGTACAATGTATGTGAGGGGGACAAGATTTCTTCTGTGGCTCACCTGAAAGTTTGTGTTGGGGTTCACAGTCAACAATGCAGTGTATGTATTTATTGTTTTCTTTCAAAGTCCAGGTTTGCAACTCCCCTTTCTTGTTTGTGTGATCATTATTGTTTTGTTTTACCAATACCAGCTGAGGACATGATGGCCCTTACGCAAGGTTTTGTAATCCTAAGACCTAACATCAAGAAGGCTTTCAAACCTTTCGCTATTTTTGCCATGAAGAAAACAGGTCAAGTGAGGGCGCTATGATACAATCGCGATACAGGTGTGACAGTGGAGTGACTCGGCAATGCACCTGTCATATATGATTTGCGCCCCTTTGTGCACCAAGAACATAATCTAGCACTATTGTTACTGTCTATATTCAACTATGCACTGCACCTGTCGTTCTTATTTGTGTTGACTTTGGTAACAATGGGTGGGCCAAGCATGTGTAGCACATTTCTTTTGTCAATGTGTTCCAATGTCAATGTTAATAGTTTCTTTTGAGTAAAGGGTTTGTTTGGGATTTTCAAATTGGAGGTGTTAATGTCTTTACCCTTGGTGTATTGTAAAATCCACATGGGAGAAACTTTGTATGGTTGTTTTATTTGGTACAGCTGTGTGCTTATGCAGGTTTTCAATTTCTTGTATCTGCATGTGTGTGTGTGTAAATGTAGCTCTTGAAGTTGACAGCTATAAATGTAGTCAGGTGTTTTATCAGTCTGTTGGCATTGCATGTTGTAGGATCATTTTTCTTCTTGGGATGTTGGTTAAAAGAACCCAATACACTCATCGTTAAGAGATGGGGTTTGCCCGGGTGTTTTCTGGTAAGGTTGGCTGCAGACTGTGCCATAGCACCTTGCAAACCATTACATTGTGCTATGTAAATAAATGGGCCTTGTGTTTTGAACATAGGTCCACAAACCTTGTAGAAAAAATACTGAGCGCTTTGAGACGCTCTCGGGTATGATAAAGCGCTGTATAAAAATGGTGTACTATAATTGTTATTTTCATACTACCATTTTTGTTTATTTTCACTGTATACAATAACAATCATATGCTGATTTGGCTTCACCAAAACAGGGCGTTTTAATCTTCCATCCGATCTTGGTTTAGTTTACATTGGGAAAAAATGATGGCTGTAGAAATATACTTCTTATAAATATATGTACCAGGCATTATATTCTTCCTATTTTAATTTTAATTTCCAATTTGTATACTAAGAATATTAGTAAAATTAGGCCTATTATTAAATACCATGAAAAGTGTATAAGCCTATTTATTGCCCCTTTGCACCAATGCCTTAAGCGGCCACTGTCTGCCACGGTCACCATTGGGGAGCCCTTTGGAAGCATGTAAACATCGCTTCACCTAAAATGTGCATCACATGGCCCAACCTTAAGCCAGGTTGGTAGGTAACCCATTGTACGTAATGTAAGATTTTTGTTTCTTCCTATAAGATAAACTATCAGGCCTGAAAGCATGCACTGCCGTGACGGCGTGAGCACAAATTGAGTGGATTTTGTAGTTTGTTTTTTGCAATATTACAACTATTTCTTGAACATTCAGACTGCTGTACTGTTCATCCCACAAGTCCATATCTCTGTCTGTTTCTCTTTCTTCAAATATGTCACATCATGATTAATACTGCACACTTGAAGGGGTTAGGTTTACCTTGCTGTTCCCTCTACCACACTTACACATCTGATCCTATTAATCAAATCCTACCACATTGATAGAAACAGGAGGAGATTCCACAGCAATGGAAATGTTTGGGAACCAGTTAAATTGGCCCATGATGTTGTGCATCAAGCCAACAAGGCTCCTGGTAGTCAGACCACAGAGAATACTTAGTCATAGACTGGGGCATTTCAACTTAATGTTCTACATCACTGAAGAGGGTATGCATAGCTCTTCTTTAAATAAACATGCTGGAAATGTTCAGACAGGGAATGATTTGTGTCATTCCTGGGCAGGACATGTGTACACCAGCCCTGTATTGATCATTTGTGATAAATTGTGTGGTCAGGTTGTCTTAATTGCCTTGTGTGGTGTATGCAGTGGGTTTTGACACATCCAGTCTGTTTTTTCTCCCACTCCTTCATGAAGAGTTGAATTTGGGAGAGATGTACATGTAGTCACTATTGGTTGTCATTTTTCCTCATTGGGTCACACTTGATTATAATACTGAATTGAATTTAAATTTTGTTGTTGTTGTAAAGTCCCTTTGTGGTCATAAGCCGTGCTTGAGCCCTTCATAATACTTTCTCAACTCTGTCACACAGTCCATCGAACTTTAATTAGCTGATGATGTAGAAAAAGCTTATATCATTGTATGAATTCTGTACAATCTGAAGCATAGTATTAGTAGGTCTCCACATATTATTTATTATTATTATTATTATTATTATTATTTATTTGACCTCAACAAAAACAAGTACAACAAAAAGCACAGCAAAAGTGAAACGACAACACAACGAACCAATCAAAATAATAATGAACACAATAATTATTCAAGCAAAAAGCACACAATAATTATACAACTGAGAAGTAAATCCCTCTGGACTATCAAGAACGAGGTTTCTTAGTGAACTTTACAAACTATAGGTACGTACGACAGACCCTCTTATGTAGCTCTTGAGCTCTAACATGGCGGCCTAAAGAGCCAAAAGAAGATATCTTAGAATGGATGAAAGACCTACGTGTACAGCATTTAGGAAATGATACACTATACTATGTATATGAGTGCAATGGATCTTAGATCATATCATCATGTTGACACACCAACAAAGATTTGTAAACAGGGTATTGTTAGATAAAGGTGGGTTCCCATGGGAAGTTCAATGTGTTCCAACTGTCCTAGATATAGAAAGAGCACTTTTCATTGAATTACATGTATGCTGACTGTAGAGCTAATACATTAACCTTTTGTTGTCAGCAAGGTGTGTGGTTGGTTGCCCAAGGGAAGCCCAACACCCCCCTCCCCTGACTATTTCTTTATTGTTAAGGCTTGAAATTCAAGTAGGACACGATAACAATGTAATGAATGTAACCTATTTCAGCAACTGACGTGAAGTATTCACATTTACTGCGTATGTACTTTGAGCCATTTTAGAATATCTCTAATGTTGGTCTAATGTTGCTTTTTTCCATAACAAAAATCCCAGCCTAGGGGGAATTTATATTTCCCACTGAAAAAACCCCAAAACATTGTTTAATCTCGATCAAATTATGACAGTTCTCCGGCAGTGAGTTTAAACCCACTACTAGTAATTCTCCCTCTCTTCTCTACCATGAATCTCTTAAAACCATCTCACCTTTCTAAGTGCTCTATTTATGTACTAGCCAGGCCCACTGGGGAGATAATAGCGGTGATGTTTTGCCCCTCTAGGCTTAGAACAGCGGAAACACCTGAATCACCTGTGGTCTAAGAAAATAACAACAGGAGATTAGAGCTACCTACAGGACAGCTTAGTGTACAGAGGAGCAATAACACTTCCTGGGTGCTTCAAGGAGATTGTGTTTTCTTCCTTTTCGCTGTTTTTTCTTTTCTTTTTTTCAATCAACTTTAATAACTTGTCTGCACAACATTTACCAAATATTTCACTCATAGAAGATCTGCGTCCATAGTAAATATGTAGGTGTGTCTGTTTTGGTAATCACTGAATTACCACACCACTCACTTTATCAGCTTATGGAATCACAAGGTTATTTTAAAACATTTTTTAAAATCTCTTGAATCGTCTGTTAACAACTAACGTTAATCATTTCCAATGCAACAACATTCTCTAGCCGTCCCTCTCGATGTACTTTCATGATACAAATTAATTAGTCACATTTCAAGAAATACACAGTTGCCATACAAGTCCAGGCCATATGATATTCTTGTTTTAGCTTTTGGTCCCAATTAAAAACACAACTTTTGTTTTAAATCCCCCTGGTTTTTGTTTAATTACTTGTTTTTAATTTTGTTTTTCCTTCAAAATTCCTTGTTTTTAAAATTCCCTGGTTTTCGAAATCCCCTTGCAAAAGTTTAAAAAAGTCATACTTGCCATCTTGCTTGCAACAACAGTAACAAATATTGATTCACATTAGGTCTCTGACAACCCCACTAGCCTCAGTTTAATTACATTTGAATGGAAGTAATAAAGCTGAAGATGGCTACAGGTCTGTGGTTTAGTGTCATGTGATATATATGAAGCAATTAACACTTTCACCAGCCCCAATTCTACTCCAGAAGAGGAGTTCATTACTCATTAGATTGGCAATGTTGTCTTCATTGGCATCTAGTTGATCCATTTCTGTCCAATTGTTCAACTCTTACATGCTGACGAATGTAAAAAGTCTTATAGAAGAAACAATTGATATGGAACTACATACATATAAAGACTTCCCTCAGATTGTTACAAACTTATTATTCTCGTCCTAAAATCTAGTTCAGTCTGAAAGGTAGACTTGACTCAAACAGATATCGACAGTCGGTAACTGGAGCTCACCCAGGCTCTGGAGAAAGGAGGAGGAAGGACAATTTGATAGGCCTGTTTTCCTGAACCAAAAGCTTATCCATTTGTGTCTGATGACTCTATTACTGTACTGTCAGTATCCATATCAGTGGGATTGAGAGGAATGTTTTGTAAAAGGGAGAGGGGGGGGGGGGGGGCGGAGTTGACTGTGCCCCCTCTAGAGCACGGCAAACTCATACCCAGCAACGTTAAGATTTATTTGGAGTGCATGTTATTGAAAATAGCTTGCCTCATAAGTGGTGGACTAAATGATATTTAGACCAATTTATTGTATTTGGGTCAGTGAGGCGATACCGCTGAGGGACAGATTGCCGAGGGGAACCAACGAGAATCATATGCGAGACTGTTTGGGGGTGCATGGTATGTTCACGGTAACACTTTATAATTGACCCCTCGAAACAAATTTGTCAATTCGAGGATTTCAGCCAATAAAGGCGATCAATTTTTGTAGAAGTTCCAACATACAGGTGTCTGGTTTGCCCTGTAGGGTAGATCCATTGTAACAAAATAACAGTAGAAAGAGAACATAGTTGAATGGCTTTTTGGGGAAGGAGGCTAGGAACTATCAACATAGATATTTGTGGAGTAGAATCCCAAATTAGCCGAAGAGATCAATCTGATATCACATTAAAGGTTCTCATGCCTGCTTCAAGAACTTGAAACGTATTTCCTTTTTATGTTCCATGACGTTAACAAAAGTAAAATAAGAGCTCAAAGTAGTTTTTCTCATCTTATAACTACAAAGCTCAGTGTCTGGTGGTGTTTTCTGCACGGGAACATATTAAAAGGCCAACAATGGTAAATTGATAACATAGATTTTTGCATTTTCTTTTTTGCATTTCCAAAATATGATGTATCCTAGTTAGATATTTCCTAGTTTGTTTGAAATCATGTAGAAAAGTCTTACAAAATCAAAATATAAAATGAGGTTCTACTCCATACCATGGTGAACCAAATACCCTTCTCTTGTTTAAACCAAGTACATCCGTGTATTTTGTGCGTTGTGGGAACTTTTTCATTTTTGTGAGAAGAAATAAATAACTAAATAAATAAATCCAAGAAAGTCATGGTAAGATTCTGAAACATGCCTCTTGACCTTTCAAGAGGGTCAGAGGTTAAAAGTTAAAGCATGACTCCCTGTGGGTTTATCCAAACAAACACAAAGAGACAGTTTTGAGAAACAAACTTGGTGAATTTTGAATGGTCCCCTCACCCTGCTGAGAAAAGAAAGAAAAAAAGGGGGGGGGAGGAGGTAAATTTAATCTCAGAAAAACCCTATTTTGAATTAGAGATAATACTCACTCAGGCAGCATGATTTTTTTTTTTTTATTCATTACTTCACGGTACCTAGGATATATAATATTTAATTTCTTTGCATTGTATTTTTGATTGTATTTTTGTTCAACTTCTGGTTATGGGCAGATAAGTTTAACAATCGTCACAATGTAATAATGAAGAAATTTACCTTGATCATTCTGAGCTGATAGTGTGGGTATGTGACCCAGCTACTGACTGGCTCTTATATTACCGATACTCTTTGCTGGGTTTTATTTTGGATCAGATGTTACTTGTCACTTATTTTGTACTCCTTTTAATTTGTATGTTTACTTAAGTCTAAGGCATTTAAAGGGAAGGTAGATGATTAGTAATTACTCTTAGCATTAATGGCAATAAAAACTTACTTGGTTAGAAGTACAGCAGCTTTCGATAGTATAAAGCATTTTGAGAATCATTTCACCCCAAAGTAATGTGGCTATAGAAAAAGATATCGGGTTTAATGCCCCAAAAATTGAATCTGAGAAACATTACTGTCAGATATGTTTCTCGGATTGTGTATTCCAATTACGGATTATTTTTCCTGTGCGGACATAACCGCTACGGAATTTCGACGATATCTAAAAAAAACACGACCACCTTTTGATTTTATTGTATATAACTACATTTATATGGGACTAAAGCAATCAAACGATTCCAAAAACCAAGTATGAGTCTTAGCCTGTGTCCAAATGAGCAGCTGAGTGAAGCTGCAAGCTGCCCAAAGTAACAATATCAACTTGGTGCATAACAAACTATGTGTCCACTGCTACTTGGCTGCTTTATGTATATTTCTATAAGTATAAACTCTACTCTTTGGGGAGTTATCCAATTAAGGAACCAATTATAAATCAACAAGATTTAGTTTGCGTTGGCCTCTCTCACATAAGAGATTCCTGCAGCATAATACAATTCATATGACTCTGTGCTCTCTCTCACTCATATTGCTTGCGAGATACTCACATGTATAGATTCAAATCAATCTTTCAAAATTCATCAACAAATTGTGACCTTTCGTTACAAAGAGCTTCTGAAGTAGCCAGGAGTTTTTTTTACTTACAGGTCTTCAAATCTACAAGACCTCAATCCAGTTTGTCCAATTCACAAAAAGTTAAATAATGTGCAAAGAAATGAAAACAAATACATTGATCCTTGATACCCCTACGAATCTCTAAAAACATTATAACAAATCAATAAACTATTCTCTCAATCCCATGCAACATAACCATTCTTAATAAAAAAAAATAGCACAGATAGTCTCGTTACTTCAAATATTTGTACTCTTCTGTTGTTTCTGCCCAATCCAGGTGTCTGGTAGATGAAATAGTCTAAACACAAACTCGCTCTTCCCCTGCCTCCTTGCCTAGCACTCCGCAAAACCCGGTAAGTACCACCACATTTGTATTGATACCCTTTAGTACACTATGCTGGATATATACCCCTGGTGTTTGGAATCAAAATATGAAGAAATGCCTTGAGGGGGTTCGGTGTATGGAGGGGGAAACCATCTTTGTTGCATATAAAACATCTTTGCTGATCTTGTAACTTGATCAATATTCTTGGCAGCGTCTTGTGCACTTGGGTGTGTTATCCTGGATGAAGATTATATTTTATGGAATGTTATTGAAGCTCCTAGTGTGTTTTCCAATTAAGGAAATTAAAAAGTATCCCTTTCTTCAAGGATTTCAAAAGGAGGTATTGTAAAATATTTTGGGAATTGTGTTTGGAAAAGGGAATGTTTTTTTCATCCGAAGGATACACTGTGTTTTCTCTACATCTTATAAGTTATTTTGTTTATTTATTTATTTAATTATTCATTTATTTATTAATTTTTTAGTTAAGGGGTTATTTGTGCATTGCTAAATTATCTTGACAACATACCTGGCAGTCTGATACCTGGTATTCCATCAAGAGGGTACCGATGTAATGGGACATAAACAGTTGAAGATGTACATATACATAAGGGTTACACTATTACCATGGCTCGGTATCTACATGCCTACTGTGCCTTGATGCTACCCTAAAGGTATTCCTGTAGACATTCTAAAACTCCTGTGTCAGTTGTCTTTACTCAAGAAACTTGGTCTTGCCTCCAGGCTTGGTTGACAAGGTTATAATGGTTTTGTGAATGTGGATGGAATTGCAAAATCATCGTGTTAGGCTTAATACAATGAAAAAGAAGGGAAAGTATACCAGAATAAACTAAAGAATTGTATCCCAAACTTATTACAGACCATGAACAAATCTGACTGTCAGAGTCTGACAATAGTTGTATAGGTTTCTGTTGTAATTAAGTTTCTGAAATCAATGTTTGATGTCAATAATTTATTGTCACTATGCAGCATTGTATTAACTTTTACAAGAATTGGAGCACCAACTCCTTTTGGTTTATCAGCTTTTTTGTGAATAACTTTGCGAGAAGATGTATAAATTTGGAACAACATTTAATACTGTACAGCTTGTGCTCGTTTCATTTAGGCACCACGTGCTTTTTCCGTGAATAATTAATGTTACTACCATTTAAACTATCATAGAATTTTGAAAAATTGTATGATGTAAGGACATCTTGGTTTTGGATCATGGAGTAGTCAATCAGGCAGGTTTTTTTTCATGGTCAAAAATCAAGCCTTTTTTTGAAAACTTACTGAGTTTTATCATGTTAATTATTGCCCTTTTTGGTGATGTTGTTTTACATCTTTTTGCATACAGTAAGCCTGACATAAGTACTTTAGATGGCAGAAAACTCCAGTGTAACTGGAGTGTATTTTGTTGGGAATAATGAAACTAGGGATTTTATGAACACAGCCTTAGATCAAAGAACCTGCCAATGAAAACAACTTACCAGTCCAATGCTATGTAATGTACATGTACATGTACATTACTTTGGACTGGCACCCTTCAAAGTTTTATTGAGTAAAACTATATTTGCTGCTCAATAATAAAAAAAACAGCTGAATTTGATGGGCGCCGGATATTTATTATTGATAATGCTGTATCCCCATAGAAATAAAAAAAATATAGGTTTATACATTTGTTATCACATTCTTTTCAACTTTATGAATTATCACAGAATTATTTCTCTTGGGTCATTGTTTCATGTTTAAATGAGCATTATTAAAGGCACTGTACACGTTTGGTAATTACTCAAAATATATATTAGCAAAAAAACTTACTTGGTAACGAGCAACGGAGAGCTGTTGATAGTATAAAACATTGTGAGAAACGACTCCCTCTGAAGTAACGTAGTTTTTGAGAAAGAGGTAATTTCTCACTAAAATAATAAAAGACTTCTGGCCAGAAGCCTTTTATTCCTATCTGAAAGTACACTAATTTGTACAACAAGGGTGTTTTTTCTTTCATCATTTTCTTGCAACTTCATTGACCAATTGAGCCCAAATTTTCACAGGCTTGTTATTTTATGCATATGTTGGGATACTGGTGAGAATACTGGTCTTTGACAATTACAAAACGTGTTCAGTGCCTTTAAGTGAATCATGTAAAGTGCATAGCGCCCTCTATAGGAAACTTTCTATGAGTGATTTTATTTTGAGGAACGTAGCCTGACAGTGCCAGTTGGAATTGTGGGTAACTTATCCCCTACCCCTTTTTATGAGGGGATTTTTGGGTGGTTTGATTAACCAATAAATCATTTTGCCGATATGATTTTCAAACTGATTGATTACACAATCACAGTGAGATTAATGTCAGCTGATTGATGTTGCCTGTAAACACATCTCTGCCCTCAGCCAAGAGTGATATCTGCTGTTTGTCAATGGGGGTTCAACAGCCTGATATCACAAATCCAGTCAAATGATACTTTTTGATGGGATAAAATATCCGCTTTGATTGGTTTGTCATTGACGCTCGAAACTGAAACAGTTTCCAGTTCTGTCAACAGCGAACTCCCATCCATAGAACAGTTTTGATTGGATGGCCCTTGAAGTGTGAAACAACTAGAAATGAGGGTTTCTTTCTGCTTGGCTCCTTGAATGTTTCTTGTCAAATTGTTGTGAGAGTTTTGATGGATATGAACATACTAGGAGTGAGGCAGAAGTAACTTGAGTATAAAATTTCTGTTACATATTGCTTTTTAAAAGTACTGAAAAACAATGTGGTGTTGAATAGAATTAGTTTACAAGATACAGGTAGGACTAAGATCCAAGTTCAGAGAGGGAAATGTCTCGTTGCAAGTTGAGAATGAAAAGCCAAACACTGAACGTTGTGTGGGCTTACAATCACAGTGCCCCTGGGTGCCAGACCCACTTGTACCAGATTAGCCTGTATAACCAGGGAGGGAATAGAGGAACATGGTGTTGATAATTCCAGTGATATTAGAAACCAGTTCTTGAGGAGGGAACTATTGTAATGGGATTATAATGGTGTAGTACAATGTATGGTCTGTAGGGCACTCCCTGGTCTTATTGTTATGAAAGTAGACCACGATAACACCATCTAGGGGTATTGGCACAGTTTCCCTTATGAACCTGAAAAAATTCCCCAATTTGTATTCCAACTGGGATAAGCTTAGGGTTGTTTGGCATCTCATCTCTCAGCACCCCCCCCCCCCAACCAACCAACCTCTTTTTCTTATGGTATTTGTAATGTGGCATGTGTGGCTAGCAGGCATTTGTCTGTTGATTGACACATGTCATCTGAGGGTACAGACTCTGTAAGACTACAAGCTGTTTGTAGAGACTAGAGGAGCCCACAAGGCAGAATAATTAAACCTGCCTCTGCATCTTATAATAATCTGCAATCTTGAGACAGACACACCCTAAAAAATGTGTGCATTGTTGTAGAGGGGGGGGGGGATATGTGAGAAGATAATTTTTTTTAAAGTACCTAGCAAGTCAGTCTTGAAGCGATTTATGTGTGGCCTAGTTGTAGGGGGTCATGCACTGCATTATACATTCTGGAAACAAACAATCTCCTGGAGAGGATTCAGCTAATCTGCTGTCAGTAAAGTCAAGGGTGAGGCAGGGAATAGCATTTAACCGGATATGAAATGTTGTTATTTCCTGAGGAGTTCTTAGAAAAAAAAGGAGAAAAAACGAAGCAATCTTGAGCGAGAAACCGCAAAATGCCCTGCTCATAAAGCAAGATGAATCTGGGCAGGTTACTGTTGCTGTAGGGAAACACATGGGCAAAAGAATTTACCTCGCAGAGTCATATTACTTTATTGTTCTCTTGACAAATTTTGAAGGAAAAAACATGTATTTAAAAAGCTTTTAATTGTCATAAGTTATTAGCGTTGAATTGTGTCGCTATAGAAATGAGCCATGGAAACTCAGGGGTTGTAAAAAAAATCAGGGCACTGAGATTGTCTGTGTCTGTTTTGTTTGCTGTGGGTGTGTGATCACCAGTCCGGTCTGTTGTAGAGCCAGGGCCCTGGGAAGCTTTAATCCAGGGGTCGGCAGGTCACCGAGGTTGGACAGCTGACTGCACTTTTCCTTTGATGTGCTTGAGATGAATATTGAGAGGGGATTGACCAGCAGGGATGGATTAGGGTAGAGGTAGAAAGATAGAAGGGGAGAAAGAGGGGGAGAGAGTAATGGGGAGAGACGGCTCATTTCTGTCTGGCTCTCTGAAAAAAGAACAGAAAAACTAGCTGCCTTTTGTTGAAATATTTGAACAGCTGAATTCAAAGACAATGTCGCAGTGGGTAGGATTCGGTTTCCATGAAATTCCCAGGCTTATTTTTTACATGTATGTTCTGTACTGGCAGAGAATTTATGTCAAAAAGAGAATAAATGTACTATCTGTGGCTCAAATGGAAAAATTAAATCTTGATTTGCTCATTACAAGGGATAACTCTACTTGAAAAGGAACAGCCTCATGCATATTTATTATTAAAGTCAAACTGCAACCTGAACATTTTGAGTTCAGGGGTTTATTCTGTCATGCAATTGCATTAGGAGTGCAGTTGAAAAGGTTACTCTGAGCCTTCAGCAACACAGAATAATTGGAAGACGACCGAGAAAGTGCAACACGTTCTTGATCAATCTCCTTCCAAGGCCCGACCAGGCTTTAATGATAAGCATCAAAAAACTCGTGCAGGAATCATCGCTGGGCAAATTTGTTCTTTCACACTAAAACTGGCCGTGCACTGAATTAAACATTCATTTGAGCACTTCTTGTTTGAGAACAAGAAATGAGTCGCATCATTGACGGATTACTGTCAGAAGTAGAGGCTTCCCGGTGTCGGGATTGTAACATCTATAATTCACTGACAATTGCTGTATGTGAACTGTCTTCTCATCTGTATTATAGCCCCTCCAGTGTCAGCCCCAACAGTCCCCTCTCCCACCTGTCGACAATCCATCCCATAATGCTTAAATCCCCATCGGCTCTCTGACTGACTGGCCAGGTCTTGGTTAGGAGTTTCAATCCGACCGACCGTGCAGGTAATATCGCAAATGTCTGTAACTGATGGATCACAATGCCTAATACTTGAGTCCATCCCCTCCAGATCTAAAGCTCCCATTAATAGACCCTCAGACCAAGATGGGCGTTGCCCTCTTACCCCTTAGCAGTGTCACCTCTCTGAAAAAAGGGGGTCATCTGCAGGTAGATTTAGTTCTTTGCGTTATCAAGGGGAAGGGAGTGCAGGGATAGGGTAACAGCAAAGAAAACAAAATCAGGAGAGAAACTCTCTGTGCCCGTGCATGAAATTTGATTGAGCCATTTGTTGGCTTCTTGATAAAATAAAAGCTGTTGCAAAGCAATCTGTTGGGGGACGAGAGCCTGGTTGTGCTGATTCAGACTTTGCAAATCTAGTGATTGTTCCTCATTGCAGCTGTCCTGTAGGGTAGTCAACAACAGACAATTATAGCCAGTTGTTGAGCAGTCAATGACTTTCAGATCATTTACTTGGTTCCAAGATTTCAATGCGCATATCGAACTGATTGATTGTTTACTTTATGGAAAAAGGAATGAAACAAACCATTTTTAGGACAAATAAGTAAATAAAAACAGAGAAAAAGGATGAAAAACAAACATCTATCAAGAAATCATTAAAAAAGTGGAGGTAAACTCTAAGGGTTATTGCTGGATTAAACTGATCTGTAAATTAGCTCTCAGCACATTTCAAAACAGACACGGTGAGTCCTGATCAAAAAAAAAAAATACTGATTATTTGTAGGTTCCATTCCAATAGAACGTAGAAACCCTTGTCATTATCTCTCGCTTTTAAACTACATTTATAAAGTCAAAAATAATCTAGATACCTTAAAGACAAAATAGGGTCTCAGAGAAAGCTGAATCAATAAAGATTTGACAGATCAAATTTTCCCAACTGTAATAAAACCTTCCTCTATTCCACTTCTAACTAACCTGTCAGTCTTTGTTTCCAAAGAACCCCTTCAGGGAATGCTGATCGTTTGGAAACATCTTTAGACAAACACTTTGCAGGTATATTATACGATTCTATTCTTCGTTTCCATTCAGGATATGATTCAGGATGAGAAAAATAAATTGGAAAAGAATCACCTGCTTCTGTTGTGGGGATTCAACCACAGAGTATCCTCAAATTTATCTCATTTCAGGCTTCTTCTTTTTTCAACCGTATTTTTTTAAGTCAGGTTGGTTTACTTTCATTCCATCAGGTTTTCGAAATTTGTCATTTTTAATGTCTGTAGGCTGTCAGTTCATTAAGGGATCAAATCTGTGAAAATTTTGGAAGATACTTTGTGAATGGCCTCATGTTCTGACCCTAGCAGAGTCTTTCTATAAGGCTAAAGATTTAAAAGTAAAAGAAGGCTAATTTTTAGCCTTTTAGAAAGACTCTGCTTGGGTCATGAACAATTATTTAGGCATTTATACCATAGGTCCTTTTGGTTGGTAAGCAGTTTGCAACAGCTAAGTCTATTTCTCAAGATACTTCTGTAGAAGATGTTGTAGTTTGCAAAGGGTGTGGTGTCTCACTCTGGAATGATATCCAGATCATGTTGATGCATATAAAACTCTTTTAATATTCTGTGTGGGCAGAAATGGATGTGGGGGTGGGGCAAGATTGCGATATTAAAAACTATAAATGGATATACTTTTCCTTTACTGTGAAGCGCCCACATCTTTCGCTGACTAGTGGTTGGTGAGCAGTAGAAAGACTTTAAAGCATGTGATTACATGAAAATGTTGAATTTAAACGTATAATCATATTTTTTGAATGCTAGTTTTGTCAACCCGTGCAAATGATTTGGCAACTTTATTACAAATTTTAAGAGCATCAACATTGTAAGTTGTGTTTTTTCTCGCATTTTTCGTTCCCTGTTATATTCCATCAAAAGGGGTTGTCCCAAGTTTTCAACCGTTTCAATAAGGAACAGAAGGCTGTAATGTTTTAAGACGTTAGCTTTAATCAAATACCTTCAAATTGCTCCTCCGGTGAAATAAAAATGCTTAAACCAAAGGTGGACACTTGATGTGCCACAGGTATTTCCATTGAAACCAAAGTCTAATGTACTTGTGTATATTCACTGTCTTGCCTCAGTTGGGAAAGCAAAGGTACAATCTGTAATCAGACAGACTGTGGTCAAGTCCTATTGACACAAGCAGACAACTGACAGATGACAAATCTTCCACTTGTCAACAGGTGGCGCTATTCATTTCTCTCCACTAATAGCGATGGCATCATAATATGAAAAGCTTTGAATTTAAAAAGCTCGGCTGTGAAGTCCTTTCTTTTGCATAATTTTTCTTTTCTTTTTTTTAATGTAGAATTAACCTTGATAACAGCTGAAGTTCATTTGATAGTTTGAAGTTTACAAAGGAATTTCTTGCTTGTTTGTGTGTGTACTTTATGTAGTAACAGTTTTTTCCTTTTAAAAACATGTAAAGTCCAGAAATACAGTTAGTTCAATAACTTGAGAAATATAATGATGTAGGTAGAATGCTGCAGAAGACAGCGCTGTAAAGGTCGGTGGTCACAGTCTTGGATCTGCTGATCTTGGTTTGCACCCTTAGATCTTGGTCTTAATCCCTTAGATCTTGGTCTTAATCCCTTACTTTCAGGTATTGTGCCTGGGCGGTCTGAGACTCCTAGGTCTCGACTACAACACTGTGAGATCACAGAGGCTATGAAACTGTATTCTGTCAGCACAGTCAATATAATATAGAACGTGATAGAATGACTACTTTGGGGCAAGTGTTCCAAATAGACTAGAGTGTGCAGATAATATAAATGATAGAAAGTTTTTGGCTGTGTGATGATTGACTAATTGAGACATTAATGGTTTCTGTCTGATGATTTGGCACATTTTCAAAAACATGACAATGTAATGATATTGAAATAAGCAATAAGAGAACCTAACAAATATTTATAGGGACTGTGGAGGAGGAAAGGACTGTGGAGGAGGAAAGCACCTAAAGAGTTGACCCTTTAAGCTGTGTTTCTTGGTAAATGGTTGCACCCTTTTCACCTTAAAGGGTCTGTATACGTTTGGTAATCACTCTTAAAATTAATGGCAATAAAAGCTTACTTGGTTAGAAGTACAGCAGCTTTCGATAGTAAAGCATTTTGAGAATCATTTCACTTCTAAGTAATGACTAATGTGGTTATGGAAAAGATATCAGTTTAATTCCCAAAATTTGACTGATGTTATCTTGGCCAGCGTCTTTTAAATAAGTACTTTGATATAATTCATAGTGTGGTTATATTTTTGATCTTCTTAGTGTTTTGGGTCACCGGGGGCATTTGAACAAATTGGTCAGTTGTCAGCTTTGTGTCACCCTTGCTCTCCTTGTACTGGCAAGAATTCAAAGCTAGGAAATTTTAATCAATGACACAAAAAAGTGAGGGAAAAACATCAATACAGAAGATGATGTGGGTCCAATGATTAGACACTAAGTGGTTTCTCTACTGCTGTCAGTCTGGTTGGGAGAGATGGGAGAGAATACACACTACCAGCACGTTTCGGCTGGTCCCAGGCGTTGGACGTCAAAACAGAATGTCTCTGGCAGAGGGGTTTGGTTGAAGACACTAGTGGCTTTCCCAGCACGTAGTGAAGGGTGTTTGTGCCAGAGCAGAACCACTGGGGGTGACATGGGGGTGTGTAAATGAAAACGGGGTCATGAAGCTCAAGAGAGTCCTTGGGGTGTAGTTTGGTGGGGAGGAAGGAGCTAGGAGGAGGCCAGGGAATAGGCAATCAGAAGCTTAGGATGTGGAGAGGTTTATGTTTATGTGAACATTGGAACACATGGAAATATGTTGTTGTGGATTTGTGGTTTAAGTACAACATGGTGTACCAGGTACATGAATTGATAAGAACAACAGGTGCAACTCACTCAGAGGCCATGTGGAGTCTGTCATGTCAGTTGGGTCTTGTTGGGACTACTATTTTTTCATTTTGGTGCATAAGTCTGAGATAAAAGTTTATGGTATTCGGCTCGTGTGGGGCATTGGGATCAAGGTGATGATGATATTCTGAGATTTTTTGTCTCCTTCTTGACTCGGTTTTGTGCCTGACATTTTATGGATTTATTTTGCAACATGGAAATTTATTCTTGAACATTTGGTTTGGCAGTACAAGAAAATGAAAGTAACAGAAATGTTTACGTCTAAAAAGATTGACCTGGGTTTTTTAATTTCTCTTTTTAGAAGAGAGATCTTGATTGAGTCTCTTGTAATGAGATGTTTTTGTGTCGCTATTGATGCTTTAACTTGTTGTATTAATCTTTCACACCAACACGCACTAGGCCTATCTGTTTTTTTAATTTGTTAAGCGCCTAGGAGCATGTTTCATGGATGGACGCTATACAAGTTGTCATTATTATTATTCTTATCTGATGCCGTGACTTCATTCTTGACAACTCTTAATAATAATAAAATTAAAAAATAAAATAAAAAATCTCCATTCCTGTCTTTATTTTTCAACTTCTTTCTCATTCTTTCTTGTGAAGAAAGTAGACTTGAATTTCATTGTTTAACTTCTTGACAAGACAAAGAACTTGTGTGTTAAGTTCATTTTAGAGATAGAAGAAGACTTCTACAAGAAAAAAATATCCCCAAACCCACCTGTTTCATTGTGTAAGGCTGGATAATTGTTCACATGGATGGGTTGTGGGGAGCGATATTTTGGAGTCTGATGTAGTTTACAAGCTTACCTATAATACTTGCATTGATTTGACCGTCCACTTACTCATTGTCTCTACTCATTATAGTCAGTATCTTGTCCTAAAGGTCAAGAATAATCACCATGGTGATTGAGAGCCCCTTTTATCTACTAAACAGGACAGACACTAAATTCCACTCTGAGCTGCAATTAAAAAGTCTAAAATCCTCTGCTTTTCTCCCTCTGACCCCATCTCAAGATTTGGACAGATTTATGAGTTGATGGTCTTCCATTCTATATATTTGCTTTCTCTCCAGGGGAGGTTGATTATTTGACAGTGAGTCACTTTTAAGCAACTCCTGATAGAAAACAGTGTCTGGGGAAAAAAAGTACAGTTGTTTATTTGTATACAGGTACATTTTTGTTTGCAGTTTTTGGTGAACCTTTTTGAATAATTTTCTGATGAAAAACTTTATTTTTTTTTATTCAGAAGAATTGTTTTATTTAATTAAGCAAGACCTATCACACACACACACACAAAAAGGAGGAAAAGTAAAAAACAGGGAAAAAACAACAACACCACACCACACAACACAACAACACAACAACAACAATAATATAATAAAGGATATGTTGCTCTGTGTAGTTTTGCATTGATCGATATAGGGTCATCGTTTGGTATTGACCCCGGAAAAAAAAGTGATTCTCTCCAAAAGCTTACTTATTATGAAAATGGTAATGGTGGTAAGCATCCTGGGAAATTATTTCATCTGAAATGCCCATTTGATTAGATATCAATAAAAACATTTGAATATGAGAAACAATTCATACATGAATCATTTCTCAGATTCCTGAAGGTTGGTGTTCGTTTGCAAAAGCTGCTGCCAGATATGGGGTTTGTACCTGCTGTCTCCTCGCTAAATGTGGATGGATTTGAAGTTCATGTAAAAATACCATGACAGTTTTTTACAAGTTTTCTCAGCAAGCAGACACTGTATTCAGCTAAAACATTCACAGGAGACTTTTATTGTATCTTCCTCTATAATTTTGCATATAAATAAGCAATACGTTGACAAAAACCAAACGATGACCCTACCTAAAGTGATTGAGAATAGAGAACACCTTTATTAGTTTCTTGTTGCTCAGGCATTCTCAAGTCACCTGCCTGGGCTTATTACAGTGAAATATTTTTACTTTAATGGTAAGCATTTCAGTGTACCAGCACATAGGCCTAGACCTACAGTGCACAGAGGCAGTTTTAGTTCAACCATTGTATAGTAATATGGGGTATCTCCTTTTCTATATGAATCCCAGTTACAGTAATTGTCTGGGTGTCAGGGCAGTCCACTGCAGTCCACTCTATCTCTCCACCATGCACATCAAACCAAAACTAATGCAACGCTCAATTAACCCGATGCTGAAGACAAACATCCCAAAAACACCCAGAACATTTCCACTCTTGATGATCATTCACCGAGACCACTGTCTGAATATGCTTCGAAGTCTCCCTCTGTCTCTCTCTCTTCCTCTCCTTGTAAGCCTACCGTGAAGTAGAGCAGCGTTAATTTTTTGAGAATTAGCCGCAGTGGGACGTGCCTGGAAACAGAGACAAACAAATGCGGTTTATTGGCCACCTGTAAAGCTGAATGATGTTGGGGCAAGATTTCTTACACATCCAGACCCTGTGATTCATGCTCTGGGTCACCAGGGTTTTCTGTCTGGTTTTGTCCCTAGATATAAAGAAGAAAGCAATATTTTTTAGAGTGGAGATTAAATTCAGTTAAACTTGACTTTTTGCAACTATTATGTTTTGAATCTCCTTTTTGATGCCAGGTATTGCTAATACATCATTTTCATACTGGTCATTGATACTTGCATATATGCATGAGCTTCAATGATATCTTTAAATAAAATAAATAAAAATATGACACATTTATTTAAACTGTTAAGTTGAAATATATAAAGCGCAAACAAGTTCTAACAATTAAATTGTCAGTTTTAGAATGAAATCAACCAAATGAATAATGAGGTACATTTTTGTGGAAAATCCCCAAATGAGGGTGATTTCAGTGTAACATTACCAGTCCTAATCACTACAATCAAAATGAGAAAGTGCAATAAAAGTATGAGCACATGAGAGCATTATAAAGCTGCTAGCGCGGCTGTCAGCAACCATCATAATTCATCCTGTTTATAATCAAAGCAAATTAACTCAAATAGGCCTAAGTTCCATAGGGTTACTTATTTGTAGGCTGTTGGGGGGGGGGGGATGTACATTTGTACATTCCATAACATTACTGTGCAGGCCTAATTCAATCGTTGTTTTGATGAAAAAGATACTGTCTCACAAATTGCATTCCCAGAAAGGTCATTTTCCCAGATATTGTATATCCCCAGATGTTGGATTGCATTATTACTCCCAGTTCCAGTATTTTTACCCTCCGTTATCAATCAGCGTAGTCATTTCCCCATTTTAACTTGAGAATCTATTGTGACAGCTCCATTCCATCAGACTTCAGAAGACCCCAATCAATAGAATAGGTATATCCTGTGGAAGAACTAACATGTATTTTATTTTTAATACAACCAATAAAGCTCCCCCCCCCCCCCCAACACCCCTTGAACAGGTCACTTATGGTCACCGGGGTCATCTGAGGTCAGGTAGCAGCCCACTGCCTGGGCCATATGGTTTCAATGCACTTTTGTGGTGGCTGTGTGCTGCATACATACAGACAGGAGTGGATGGTACACCCTTTTTATGCTGCCATTATGCTAGCCCACAGTAGCTAATAACACCATTGTTAAACACAGACATTTCACTGAGTGCTTGGCAAATATAACTGGTCTGCAGTTGCATTTAGTGGCCAGCTCAGTGCTGGGGCGGTGTGGTCAAATACAGATGACTTTGAATGCCCCCCCCCCCCCCTGCTTTGTTATGCATTGTCCCCAATATTTTGGTGTTGTCACTTTGAGGGTTCTTTTTGGAGTGGTTTTTATGTGTGACACAGGAAAGGTTGATTAATCACCTGATTGACTTGTTTAAATATGAGTGGACTGTCAGATTGTTGGGGCAGCTGTATCACATGCACTTCTTGCAGACATGTTAAAGGAACCACGCTTGTTTCATTCCAATCAGGTAGTTTTCAAGAAGCATCTACCATTATCATTTTGTAAAACTTACCTCTATGTTATTCAGGTCTTCACATTATTTTCAACAGGTTTTTATAGTCACATTTGTCGTTTAAGTTCGTATAGGAAAAACACATTAATATATGGTTATCTGATCAGGATGATACACAGTTGTTAATAGTTTAGGTTTTCTCCGCCAAATTAAACAAATATTCATTCAATTTAACACTTGGCTCATTCAGTTTCATTTGAAAATGAGCCTGCATCAGCATTGAACAGTCAAAGGAGTAGGCCCTAATTCAATTGCAACAGTTTAGCATTCACTGGTCAATAAGATCATTCAAATTTATTAGATTGCAAAGATCCTTCAATTTTGCAAAAGCCAACAGCAAGAGGCTGGTCAACCAATTTATTTTTATCAATTGTATTAGAAAGTCAACAATTTAACTGAAGAATGGTGAACAAAAAAGTCTTGAATGTCTATCAAAGAAATAGAACTACTAATATAAACGTGAATGAATCCAACAATATAGATTGAAAACGAAATGGAATAGAACAGTGAGTAAAAAGAAACTCTAATTAGAATGAATTAGAAGACACATGAGTAAATTTGAATGCGTGTTAAAAAAACAGAATTAATTTTCGCTTAAGTTGACAGAGAAAACCTAAAATAGAAAACTAAAACTATAATTGAAAAAATATATAATAATAACAATAATTCTACTACTACTAATAATAATAGGGCCTAAGTATATTATTATTATTAGCAAAACATAATTAATAAACAATAATACAAAATAAATAGTAATACACAAAATCACAAAATTCAAACTTTAATACTGTTTTATGAAAATTTGAAAACTTATTTAAACTTATTTGTTAAAACTTTTAGGCATACAGGTTGTTTGACTGATGTAATTATTAAAAGATTGTAACACCCCCCCCCCCCCCCTTAAAAAAAATAAAAACAAGAAAAGCAAGAAAACAAACACAACAATATAAACAAAACAACAATAGCAACAAAACAAAACAATGACATACTGTACCAAACCTTCAGTTAAAACTAAAATCAATGTCATACAAATTTGCCGGATTGGATTGTTAAACTGTCCATCTTTTAGTGAAAATGTTTTAAGGTTCCATTTCTTGTTCAGTTTTCAGGAACAAGGACACTCCAGAAAAATCTGTTCCCAGACCTAGTCTGACCTGGTTTTCAATAATTCTTCCCCTCCACTACTATACCCATGTCATTGATATCTGTGAGAACACCTCTGTGCTCAATAAAAACTGCTCAATACTAAGTACTTATTAGCAGTCAATCAAGCTACATGGTGGAAAGGAACAATAAGGCCACAGAAGGCCAGTATGGTCAAGGACTGCTGGGTTTAACAACTCTTCTCCCATGGTCATCCTAGACTCTGAGTAACTTTTTTAATAGCATGCTTTAGTTTTAGTTATTCAGAGCAAACTTAAAAGGACTGGTTGTACTTGTGAAGCTGATTCGGGATGAAGTTGATACTGGTAGGGGATTGTCTCTATATAAATTGTTGTTATATTTGAGTAAGAATAAATCCAGTCTGAGGACAATCAAGACACGGCCCTCAGTGATCTCACACATGAGAAAAACAAAGACTAGTACTAATACTAGCTCCTAAGTTTGTATACTGGGTTACTTCAGAAACCGAAAAGGGGGGGGGGGGGTATTTTCCTTCTGCTTTCTTCTCTGTTCATCAAGGCACATGGAGAACCCCAGGGGTGTGGAGTGGCATTTGAATGAACATTTCTAAGGTGCATAACGGCACATTCTCTCAATGCGTTGTGCCGCCAACGATGCTTTTCAGCAGGTGCTTCCCTATTTGACGGGGCCAGACCCAGTGAATTGATCTTGTGTAAACAGTGGTAAGGAAAAAGGGCCCTTACCCCTGACGGAATCCTATGGTTTCTCATTGTTATAAATGTTTGTCATTAGAGTCTGCCACCAGGTGGGGGCAACTGGCTCTAATCGCCAGGCAGTTGGAGTCTAGTCAAAAAATGCCTTATAAAAATAGACATATAACATTTACATGTTTTTCTTTCTCGTTCTTAGTTCTTTTTTTTCATTCTCTCCTGTGTGTGGTGTTTTTTTAATTTCATTTTACATGATTGTGTACATTCTACATGTACGTGGAACAAATACATTTTTGTAGAGTGAGTCACCAATGTCTTGTGTGGAAAAACCTTGCTTTTTGTCAGCGAAGTTACAGTTTGAGTAGAAAGTTGTGTCAGTCAAGTCCTACAGTATTGGTGTTTGAGAATGTATATTGGGTGCAGTCTTTTAAGTTCATATATTTTTTTGAAAGGTAAACTAGTCTATTGTATAAAAAAAGAAAAACTGACTGGGTTAATTGTAAATGATTTGGGGTTGAACAAAGAACAATTTATTAAAGCGGGATTTGAACCAATGACCACCGGATTAACATGCTAGCACTCTACCAACTCAGCTATCTAGCTTCATGTTTGCGGTCTCCCTAGTCTATTTTATTTCATGTATTGTAAATCTTCATCATGGACATTGATGGAATTTCCGCAGGCTAATTTCCTTGTGAAGAAGTTCACCCTCATTTTGTTCATAATATACATCCCCACTCAAACACACTGTACCTTGACCCTGAGATGGCTCATTGCACAATTAACATTTTAACTGACTGGCCCATAACACTTGTTAGGGAACAATTAAAAACTACCAAGAGGTACTCCCCTTTGTCCATGATCCCTGGGCAGTTTTATGACTGAATCTTTTACATGGTAACAAATGTATCACTACATCATTTTGATGGTTGTTGTTTCTAACAATGTTTTATAACATCAACAGCTCTCCAGAACTCTTTACAAAGTAAGTTTTTATGGTCATAAATTTTTGGATAAATTAACAAAGGTGTACACTCCCTTTAAATATTATGTTGGGGTGTGTTCTTTGCCCCTCATAAAAATGGGTAAACTTGAAATTATTAAGCCTGAAAAGTTCTAAACTCCTAAAGCATATGTATGTCAGTGCTTGTTACTCAATAAAACTGTCCTACTTGTTTCCAAGGGCCACATATCATGCCTGAATGAAATAAACACCTTGCCTTGATTTGCTATGTTTTTGTTGAGAGAATGCAAAGACATGAAACTGTCTGAGTAAATAATGTCATCCAAATGTGATTAGAGAGTCATTCCATTTTTGGTTGGATTATAATGCATTGTCTGGCATCTTGCCCTGAAGATGTTCATTCACGTTTCATCATGACCTAGTTTCCAGCATTGCTGTACACTGGTATCACAGCCCATGTCTGTCCCAGTTCTCATGTGGTAACAAAAGGCGCCAGACCAATTAGCTGCTAAGAACACCAGCAGTTATTTGCATAATTCCTTAGCCCTTTGGCATCTAGTAACTGGTCTGTTTGAAATCTGGAAACATGGGGAGCGAGGATTGGTGTTACTCAGTCAATTGTACCTTTGAGGCTGCAGGCACTGCAACCTTGGTCTTGATTGTTGTTTTTTCCTTTCTTTGGTCTAGGGAGCCATTAATGAGACATATTGACCTTGGGTCATATATAACCTGTCATGATATAGAGAGGATATATATTGTATAATTGGAAGTGGCTGCTCAGTAATTGGGGGGTTATCATGGTGATGATTGCTTGGGTAATTGACAGTTTTTGTCAAATCATGTATAGCCTTTCTGTGTGCTCAGTCCCAAAGCCAACACGTCCACACTCTGCATTGGGACATCGTTATACTTTACAATAATCACAACAAATGTTTACCAAATAATAATAATAATAATAATACTAGGCCTAATGATAAAATTATAAATTTAAAAAAATGAGTATTTAAAACTTTTTTATTAGATTGACATCAACATTGTCTACCAATAATTCCATTATACTAAGTAGATGGTGTTACCTCAAGGGTGGGTTATGTAAAATATAAAGTGTGTGTGTATTTTTCAAGCAAGAGGTGAAGTTTAATTAGCTCATCAGCAATAGTTGAAGATTTATTTGAGCTGATCTGCTTAACTCTATAGGATCTTCTGGATAGTTCAAGATTTCCTGTATTCACCACATCATCAGTGATTTAACAGATGGCATACATATCAGCCAACTAGTAATTTACTTTATGACTGAATCTTTTACATGGTAACAAATGTATCACTACATCATTTTGATGGTTGTTGTTTCTAACAATGTTTTATAACATCAACAGCTCTCCAGAACTCTTTACAAAGTAAGTTTTTATGGTCATAAATTTTTGGATAAATTAACAAAGGTGTACACTCCCTTTAAATATTATGTTGGGGTGTGTTCTTTGCCCCTCATAAAAATGGGTAAACTTGAAATTATTAAGCCTGAAAAGTTCTAAACTCCTAAAGCATATGTATGTCAGTGCTTGTTACTCAATAAAACTGTCCTACTTGTTTCCAAGGGCCACATATCATGCCTGAATGAAATAAACACCTTGCCTTGATTTGCTATGTTTTTGTTGAGAGAATGCAAAGACATGAAACTGTCTGAGTAAATAATGTCATCCAAATGTGATTAGAGAGTCATTCCATTTTTGGTTGGATTATAATGCATTGTCTGGCATCTTGCCCTGAAGATGTTCATTCACGTTTCATCATGACCTAGTTTCCAGCATTGCTGTACACTGGTATCACAGCCCATGTCTGTCCCAGTTCTCATGTGGTAACAAAAGGCGCCAGACCAATTAGCTGCTAAGAACACCAGCAGTTATTTGCATAATTCCTTAGCCCTTTGGCATCTAGTAACTGGTCTGTTTGAAATCTGGAAACATGGGGAGCGAGGATTGGTGTTACTCAGTCAATTGTACCTTTGAGGCTGCAGGCACTGCAACCTTGGTCTTGATTGTTGTTTTTTCCTTTCTTTGGTCTAGGGAGCCATTAATGAGACATATTGACCTTGGGTCATATATAACCTGTCATGATATAGAGAGGATATATATTGTATAATTGGAAGTGGCTGCTCAGTAATTGGGGGGTTATCATGGTGATGATTGCTTGGGTAATTGACAGTTTTTGTCAAATCATGTATAGCCTTTCTGTGTGCTCAGTCCCAAAGCCAACACGTCCACACTCTGCATTGGGACATCGTTATACTTTACAATAATCACAACAAATGTTTACCAAATAATAATAATAATAATAATACTAGGCCTAATGATAAAATTATAAATTTAAAAAAATGAGTATTTAAAACTTTTTTATTAGATTGACATCAACATTGTCTACCAATAATTCCATTATACTAAGTAGATGGTGTTACCTCAAGGGTGGGTTATGTAAAATATAAAGTGTGTGTGTATTTTTCAAGCAAGAGGTGAAGTTTAATTAGCTCATCAGCAATAGTTGAAGATTTATTTGAGCTGATCTGCTTAACTCTATAGGATCTTCTGGATAGTTCAAGATTTCCTGTATTCACCACATCATCAGTGATTTAACAGATGGCATACATATCAGCCAACTAGTAATTTACTTTGAATAAATGTCCCTCCCAGACTTGGCTTTGATAACAAAACCAGACATGTTTTGCAGAGCTTGCGTCTTGCACAAAAAAATTACAATAATAAGAAACACATTAAAAAAAATTAAAAATTGACACAGTTTGACAAATCGCAGATTACTCTGTGTTTATTACATTAATTAGTGATTTAATTAGCACAAGGATACAAGGATATAAAGAACTGAATGATAATAACACCTGGAGAGCAGTGACTGCATTACAGGGGACATCCTCCCTTATAGTCTCGGCAAACGAGCTTTCACAATTTCACAGCGACCGATGGAAGAGGTCGTGTCCTGCCATCCATTCGATCTGTCGATCTGTCAAAGTGGGGCATCAGCCCACTTAGTGCATTCGTTATATTGATCCCGCAGTCTGCAGCGGCTTCTTCTCATGCTAGACATTTCTCTCCTAACGGTGAAATCAGCCGGGCTTTTCCCGCCTACTTCTCCCCTTCACCGCTTCGTCTCCCAATGTCGCGATCCTTTTACGCTTTCTCCTTGCCAACGGACTCTCTCCAACACTTCCTGTGCTCGACTCTCATAGAAAAATAATAATAAACAAAATAAACTGGAATAAGTAGGAAGCTGCAACCTGGGGGATTTATTTATTAAAATACATCAACACATTTGCGTCATTTTATCGGTTAATAAGGGTGGAAAGATGTTTGGGGTTGGGGATGGGGGTAATTTCAGTTAGTTGTGTTGTGTGTTTAGTCTGCTGAGGGATGCAGTATACTATTAGATTTTCAGCTTGGTTGAGTAGTGTGTTACTGTGAGAGGTTTAGCACTGATTGTCTCGTTGATCTTTTTGAAGGTCTATGTTTGGTAATCACTCTTAAAATCAATGGCAATAAAAGCTTACTTGCAGCTTTCGATAGTAAAGCATTTTGAGAATCATTTCACTTCAAAGTAATTTGGTTATGTCAAAAAATGTCAGTTTTTATCCCCCAAAATTTGAATCTGAGAAACGTTACTGTCAGATATGTTTCTCAGATTGTCTATTCCTATTAAGGATTATTCTTCCTGCGTGGACAAATTCGCTCTGGATTTTTGGCAATATCTAAAAAACACAACCACCTTTTGGTATGAACTTTTCACAGGTTAGTTTTATTGTATATATCTGCATTTATATAGGATGAAAACAATCGAAAAGATCCAAAAGCCAAATGTGACATCATTCTGTTGAGAGACTTCTAAAAAGTTCAAGCTCTTGCTAGCTTTCTCCTTTCATCCTGTCAATCAATTGTAAAAGGCAATTGCAATTAAATTGTCTTACTTGATAAAGTATTTTTTCTTAATACAAATTATTTATGCTTTATAAATGTGTTGAATGTTAAGATTGTATTTCCTGAAGTAAATTGATACTTTGGTTTCTTATAATAAAGATAATGTAATCAAAAGCTTTGTCTAGATTTACAGTGTTTAGAGATACTTAATTTGATATTTGATATATTAATGTTCAGAGGGTAAGGTTGCTAGAATTCATTGCTTGAAGATCCCATTTTCGTAGTTAGAAGTTTAGAAGATAGATTAGCACAGATATTATTTGTGCTAAGTTAACAATCCTACTTCAGCCAATTTAAACCACCATTTCAAAGTATTTATGAAAATGTCTGGGCGACAAAACTTTGAATCAACAGGTCTAAATTGTCTGCATTCCCCCCCCCCCCCCCACCCCCAGTCATAGTTTTAACTGGTTTGAACTTAGCAACCTCTTCCCAGTGAATCATCCACCGGGTGTGTTTGTGGAAAATTCATTGCAACTACAAAGCTGATAATTCTGTTGTGGGCGAAACCTTGATCCAATTCATGTTTGAAATAAAAATAGAAAAAGGTGTTTGACTCTGTCTCCCATGCCCTTTGTATTTGCAGACCAGATACTTGTTTAAGAATGTCTTTGTCTTTGAGCCAACATAAAATCAAAACAATGTCAAACATGGAGGTCAGATACTCTCATCTAAAGCACCATGTCTGGGGATCTATCTGGCTTTTCCCTTCGTTTTAAAAGCATTTCATTCACTCAAAAACCACTAACAGTATTCATCAAGATACAAGCTTTTCACGAACTGTTTTTTGTTTGTTTGTTTTCCTCCCCTTTGTTTCATATAACGTTCACTTACTCTTGGTTTTCACCATCAAGTGGCTCTGCATCTTTTGTGTGGATGAAATGCTTTGTACAAAAAAGGAAGCGTTGTTAATAATGTTAATTAAACTTATTATATTATATTACTTTATCATCAGAGATAATTTCTTGCAGTTTGTTTTATTTCTGACATTCATAAACACTTCTTAAAGTAAGCATTCTTTCACCAAGATGTTGACCAGACGCATTGTCCATATCCTTCAGTCTCTAGCCTTAGCATCAACAATTTACTAGAGTAGCTGTCATCATCATAACATGCTGTCTTCAGACCAGTTGGGCAATGCCAATATTTTTGCCCTAATTCCGGTTTTGTTCCTCTTATGTTGCTCTGATTTCATTCTCCATTGTGTCTGTTCGCCTTTTTTTATGAGTGACGTTGCCCCATTATTAGGACTAGACACACATGTGTCTCTCATCAGCTCCCAGATGATGAACGCAGTTAAGATGGAATGAGGAACAGACAGTCTAAAAGAGGTCTGACTGCCAGCCATACACTCAGCTAAGGGAGGGGGGGTGTCTTAATTAGATATTGTACCCTGATTAGGGGATATTGGCCACCATGTTTTCCGGGTTGTGTTTTTCTGGTTGTGCAAAACTCTGCAAAGCTTTTCTGTTTTTAAAATATATGATATTTTCTTGTCTCAAGAAGAGAACAGTATGAGTAAACGATTGAAGTCTTGCCATTAACCTGGTGGAATTTGTATCAGTCTATGACTCCAAAGCCCATTAAGTTGAACATCCTTCAAGTAAATGTTGCTCCTTCTCCCAAACTACACAATTTGAATATGTCATTAACCTGTTTACCTTGAAATTGACTTGTAGGGCTATTTGAGGAGTGGTGGTTCATTGTGTGTTATAGGGTTGGCGTTGGACACCAATACTGTTTGACTCTTCAATCATGATTCCTATTTTGGTATGATTGTCAAATCTCTCAAATCATAGAGGGGTCTTGTGAGGCAAGTTTGACTGTTCCAACTGAACCAGTCGATATTTGTAAACTAGGAAAATGGAAACCCAATGAGCCAATTGGAATTAGCAAAATGATTGACATTTGTTATTATTTCTTTGAATCAAATTTCCTGCTGACTAGATTAGCACCAACATTATTGATCTTGTCAAAGGTATTTTTTACATTAAAATCAAACCCAAACCCATGAACAATGTAACTTGGACATATCTGAGGCGGAAAATTACCAACGCTCTAATAAACAGAAAGTGTTTTGAGTAGCGGGCAGTGAAGTGCCATTCTGCAAAGAATCATTTTAAAAAATAAACATTATTAGCACACATAAAACACTATAAGTCAATGTCATAAAAAGGAGTTATTTTCTACAAACAGCAGATTGTGTTTTCATTATCTTAAATCATACGACATGTACATTTGAGTAGAAAACTTTTGCTTAATAATCCATTTGACTTAATAAATAAATAAAAACATTTGATCACTGCTAATTTCTGCCCTACCCAATGGGTAACTGATTTTTGGAACCCAAAGCCTTCATTTTAAAACTTGAGAACATATCATTGTCATACTTGGAATCCCCAATAGGAGAACATAAACACTCCTGGGGGGGGGGGGGGGGGGGTGAATGAATGGGGATAGTTTGGTGACAACAACCATGTAATTTTTAATAAAACTTTATTCTCTCCTGAAGTGATTTTGCAATGATAAGTCATCCTGGACTTTGCCTTTCAAGTCAATCAAAAGGGGCTCCTTTATCCCAGCTCTGATAGAAACATGTTTTTGTAAATGGGTCACCATTTCAAATAAGAAGTTTTCCATGTTTAGACAATGTGGCAAAATGATTATTGGGAAGTGGGTCACCCAATCACAGAGGCTTTAGCCCTTTTCACACGAGCGCTGACAACCAACGTCCTCGGTTACGAGCGCCAACTGTCTAGCACCTTGGTGGTTTGCTATTTCACAACGGTGTTTCACACGACAACCGAACCAACGTCCCTTGTTGTCGGCTTCACTACTGCGAGGTCAAAGGTCATGTGTTACTTCGCTGGTATGCCGCGCGAAACTCTTCAACTGGCTGGCTGGCTGGCTCTCAGTAGGCAACCAGTGATTTTCCCGCGTTGTATGTTCCGCATGGATGTGTAATCTAGCTTGTTTGCGTGCCACTCTTTTAGTTTTATATCACCACTACCCTCCTAGTTTTATATCAGGAATCTGTAGGGCCAATGATTTTCCGTTTCAGAAAAGTGCAAATTCCGTTTTTGAAAAACACGACTTCCGTTTCAGACGTAACAAACTCTCTATTAATCAACGGCCGATTCAGTTCCGGAGTTGGCAATTTTCAAAATTGTACTGCACTGCACTAATCCAATGTTATAGAGATCAGTGCACTGATCCCAGCAACAAAAGCAAGTTAGAAACATGCAACAGTCGTTGCGTTATCAGATATTGCACATGCAAGACAGAAACAGAACGTCAGCCATTTTGTTTTCGCTTTGGCGACGACAAAATGTTGAAAGTTTATGGTTGATTTAAGACCTTTATGAGTGAACAATCAATGTGTGTGTTCATATAGAGCAGGGGTAAGCTGGTTTGTGGTTGGTTGTTGATTAAAGGGAGGGATAAAATGCAATTTGAGTGAAAAAAACAGTAAAGAACGTGCCGTGAATGTGATGATTTTGACCTCCGTAGTAAACAACGTGTATTCATTTGTACATCGTTCATAGGCTCAACGGGTTATGACCTCACTTATTACGGTCTGATTTTTGATGTTTTCTAGTATTAAAAAAAGAAGTTTAATAAAGAACACAATGTTAAATTCGCTTGCCTATTCAATTTCAACACTTTTGAATTTAATAACTTGAAAAAGCCAAACTTGTTGTCACTTGTTTTACTTCAAATTAAAATTCCGTTTTCCGTTTCAAGTGGCAGATTCCGCGAATTCCGTCCGTTTTCCGCGATCGCGGAAAATCATTGGCTCTCGAATTTTCATCCTTTGGCGCAGGCGAGCTAACCCACACGTTTGCTGGCTGTTACTCGAATTCCTTCTGAATCCGAGGAAAGCATTTGCGTGTCTTCGACTGGAATTCACACACTGAAATTGCCGCAAAAATCTCAAGAGAAGTAGCACAAACATAATTTCTTCTGATGTCGCCATCTTGGAAGGACATGTCGTCATGTCGACCGGGTGTCAACACGGTCGAGGCACATGACGCGTTCTGCGCAGGCGTACTACAACAGCATAACCAACGTCCTTGGTTGAGTCGTTTCACACGGCCGATCAGTGCGATTATAACGCAGTTGCGATTTTTTGTAGTAGGTCTCGATCGCGGTTATATTTAGTCAGGATCTTTTGCTATTTCATAACTAGGATAGCTTTCACACGAGTGGGTTTTGCTATTTTTTATCCTGGTTGCGAAAAATAGCAAAATATGTTGGATAAAAAGCTCTCGTGTGAAATGGGCTTTTACCTGTTCTTTGTTATAATGTTAGACTTGTATCATCATGCTTCTGGTGTTCTGGTGTCATTTTGGACTGGTTCCCTGCATGTTTGATATAAAATGGGACCGGCCAAGCTAATGTATGATTTCATTTGATTATTCACAGTTTGTTTTGTTTAAAAAATTATTAAACCTATTTAGGTATAAAGTTAAACAAAGTTAGTTAAAACAGTTTCTGAAGAACTATCTGCAGAAATTTTAACCTCTTATGCACCAAATGTAATTTTTCCCTTTACTAAACATGGCTTCAATACAAGCAGGTAAAACTGCAGAATCTTTGATGCACAAACTTGTTAACACTTTACACAAATTTGCAGAAAAACTACAGTCAACTTAGGCCCTAGTATAGGCCTAATCATTATTTGTGTCCATTGTAAGAACTTATTTGTGTTGTTTCATAATTGTTGACAGACAAGCTGGTTTTGGCGAAACACAGGCATCTCATTTTCTGAAAAATAAAGAAGATTGTAACTATCATTACTGACAAGCTGGTTTTGCCAAAAATACAGAATTAAAACCTTAAAATGTTAAAATGAGGGGGAAAATGAAACTTTTGTGTCATGATACATATCAACACCAGTGTGTGAAAAGAGAGAGAAAGAAAAAAGAAAATGAAAAGCACTAACAAGAGAATATAATTCTGATACAGCAGATATTCAGAGACTGAATGAAACAACATTCAGTGGAGAGTGTTGATCTTTGTCTGGTCTCAAAGTTGAGGTATTCTACTGTAATAGCCAAGCTAACATAACTATATAATAAACACCCAAGCCTCTGTGGTCTGCCCTAGTAAGACAACTTACTCAACTATGTTTTTAAAAATAACTTTAGTATTGTTGCATTTTTCTTGTATGATTTATGAAAATGAGACAACGCCATTGGTATCATTGCAAGCCTTCAGTACCTGCTCACTGTTGGATCCATGACTGTTGTGTTCACATGCTGTCAGTAACGAAGCCCGGGATTTTGATTAATTTTTTACAATAACATCAGTGCAGGTTTTCCCACGCAACCTGCCCTGCCCTGTACAAATGGTGAATTTAATCTACCTACAAATAAAGCAAAAGTATCAACAGTTACCTTATAAACAGTCGATGTTATTTTTGCGGAGTTGAAAGTCACTGCAATCAAAATGATGTCCAAATAAATGGCCGGTTAGTGGTTTTTGAAGTGTTGTGTAATCAGGTATTACGTGTCTCTTGGATTTTAACATTAATTGGATGGAGCAGAGTATCTCCGCGTCATCGTAAGCCAGCATGACTGTTTAAATATAAGCTGCACGATTTCAGTTCACTTTATTATACTATTTATCGACTGAATTTCAAATTTCACAGACATTATGCAAAATTAAACACTATTAAGCAACCGTGCATCTTGACAAAATAGCAAACTGTCAAATTACACATTAAAATAATAAGAAGAAGAAATTATAGAAATACATCTCAAAAACATCAGTTGACAAAAACTAACAAACACAAACAACAAAAAGAAAACTTGTCAAAAGAAAACTATCCTTATTTAATCTGAACTTTTATTCAGATTTTTATGCTGAAAGACAAACAAATCATGCAAACTTGCATCTGCATAACTTTAAAGCATTTTTACAAGCTTACTGTTCAAATCTCAAAAGCTTGGTAAAATGAGAAAAATTTGAACATTTTTGAAAAAAAAAACCAACATCAATTATTAGGAAAAAGGGGTAAAACATACACAATAACCTTTGGTTTTTTCTTTACTCTTACAGATTTTTATGAAGAAAAAATACAAATCACACACTTACTATAAAACTGCTGTTAAAAAAAAAGCATCCGCATAACTGGATTGTACTTTTATGAACTCTTATGTTCAAGTTACAAAAATTTGCATAAAATTAAAACTTTTGTATAAACATACAAAAAGAACATTTGTAAGGAAAGAGGAAAAGATGTAAAAACGCATACACTATCTTCTTTTTTCTGTATATATATACTTTTACTGATGTTTATTTTTGAGAAAAAAACCATGCAAATGTTTAAGGCCTATGCAGCTAATGTAAAAAGAAAGAAGAACAAAAAGAGAGCACAATTTGACCATACTTTTATTAAATCTTTGGTCAAATTACAATTAGTTTGATAAAAAAAAAGTGTGAAAGTACATTAAACATTACAAAAATATGTTTATTTACAGAAAAATGAAATGTTAAAGGGACACGTTGCCTTGGATCGGACGAGTTGGTCTATAAAAAGCGTTTGTAACCGTTTGTTATAAAATGCATATGGTTAGAAAGATGTTTTAAAAGTACAATATAATGATCCATACAAATATGCCTCGAAATTGCGTGGTTTTCCTTTTACTTTGCGAACTAACACGGTCGGCCATTTATGGGAGTCAATCTAACCATATGCATTTTATAACAAACGGTTACAAACGCTTTTTATTAGACCAACTCGCCCGATCCAAGGCAACGTGTCCCTTTAATGCAAAAACAAGCAAAATTTCTGTGTAAAAATATACATTTTTTATAATGCATGTAAATTTCGAGGATAGGCACCTTTAATACTAAAATATCCTTTATGTGTCTGCGGTCTTTGTCAAACTCAACTGCATTTACACCTTCTTGTGCTGAAGTAATTTGGTCATGTTATCCACACTGACTAGGCAATCCTGTGAATTATTTGTTTCAACAATCTTTTTCTAAATTGAATTGAAGTGACTCTCATATGCAGTCAGAACATTCATCTGTCAACAAATTTGACAAATTGTTCACAACCGACCTGCTTAAATGCAATAAGGGTTCTTGGAAACTATTTCAATATATTTGTTGAATGTGCTGATACTTGGTGTTCTCTGTATGCATTATCAACCATGAAAACTGATCTTTACACATGTATATTTTAAAGGGGACATTCCATTTTTCCCATTACAAGCTCATTTTGCAAGCAAGAAAATAAGAAGCTTTTTCCATTACAAATGTTTGCTGATTATTAGAGGGGTTTGGTCCGATGGGGTTTGTGAAGCCCCATATGGAATTTATATTACACATGAGCTATGAAATTAATAGTTTTTGAGCAAACATGTCTTTATGGATGTTTTCCTCACTGTTCTTAACCTTCGTTTGGAGAATTTCCAACGAGAAAGAGGAGGTTGAGAGAGTTATCCAGGCCCAAGACTGTGATCTAAAATATAGAGGGTAGTCTGACATGCATATTCCTTTTATACCAGGCACCTTCCATAAATCTCACAAGCAGTTGCCCCCAAATAACGATTGACAAGTAAGGAAGGGGCCAAGAAATGCAGCAAAGGGGAGCAAGTTGATGTCAGTAACAATTTTTCTGAGAAATATTTGTGCCAAATTTAAGTTTTGATGTAATTTTCTTGTCCTTTCAAGGCAAGAAGTATACACTCTGAAGTGTTTCTTGGTAGATGTAAGGTTTCAATGCTGTATTCCTGAATATATGCATGTAAAAGTACTAACAATTTCCATTGGTTGGTTTGATGATACTTTGCCTAAAACTATGGACCACTGAAATGAATATTCTCATCCAAATATCAATGTTGTAGTATTCCTAGTAAAAACCCTGACACAAATGGTAGCTGCAGCCGATTTCACGAAAGTAGTGCGTAACTTGTGCCATGTCTTAAAGTTACGCCATGTAAATGTTGCGTAGCTGCGCCACTTCCTTAAATTGCATTTCACGAAACTTGCCTTAGCTGCGCAACGTTTTAATAACTTAAATGAATAACAAACACCGCGGACGAGGCTAATATCAACCTTTTCAACGACTGTTGCCTGAAACCACAGAAAAAAAAGCAGCGGAGCGGCCATTTTAAATCTTTTTACACAACAACATGTTTGTACAGTAAAGTGTCTACGGCGGTAAGTGTCGGGATTAGATGGCTCAACTTGGACCACTGACTTCGTTTATTTTGAATTCCTATTACATTTCATTATCTGACTGCTAAATTAAGTTGATGTCGCCATGTATTTTTAAAACAATGCTTAATTAAATTGGTGGGGATGGGCGTTGAATTTATTTTCAGCTGGTTTTTGAACAATAAAAAGTAATAAACTTGTTTGTTTTTAATCGTAAAAATTACTCATTATGGCTGACGAACGTGTTTTTTTGTTTTGAGTCAGCTACAGAGAAGAGAGAATGCAACATCTTTCGGTGTAAGCACTGAAATAACGTCGTTTCTCAAGGATAGTGTAGCCCCTATACCCGAGTAAAACACGTTGTGCCGTTGGCAGTTTATCAACTTGCGCTATAAAATACTGACTTACGCCATCAAAATCAAGTGCGTAAGTTGTGCCATTTTTGTGGCGTAACTTTCAGACTTGCGCTTTTAGAACATGAGCCTCTCTCAAGACACTGGAGAATTCTAAACAGAATGGCTAGCACTGGTTTCTGTTATAGTTTTATGACTTGGCTATTGATTATAGGCCTAATTGTTTTCATGATTAATATTTGCGTAAAGTACGGCTGACCCAACCTGAGACTGATGATGCAGTACTTAGGCCATTTGCCAGACGGATCTTATTATTGAACGCGTGGCGTTAAGACTTGGTAGCGACTTGTCCTCACGCACCCGCCTTCTAATGTTCTCTGTCGGAGCTCGTCACATACAACCCCGGTTGGGCAGAATAGCTGAATTGTTCCATGTGAATCTGGGTCATCGGCGAGTAGAGGATCACGGCCAACACGAAGCCCAACATGGGACACCTTGGTCTTTCAGGCTGTAGACAGCCCAAGACATGCAGGGCATATCATTGACACGGATTGAGTGAAACCCGACCCCAAACGAGCCCTTTAGAACCGTTGAAATATGCAGGATGTGGAATATCATCCTGTCTCCCTGGTTGAAGATAAAAAAAAGAAGAAACTCTTATTTTTTTCTCTTTTCCTTTCCCTTTTTTTTTCTTTCTTGTAATGCATAAAATGTCTGGGAGAAGCAGAGTGGAAATCGTACTTTTAATAATGTGGCATGGAAGACAGTTAAAATGAATGCCCAAGGGGGTTGGAGCCCGGCTGCTGCAACAACCCACGCTCCCTCTCTCTTTTTCTCTCTTTCTCTCGCTTTACCTCACTTGCTCTTCCTCCAGTCCTCTCTAACTGTCCAGGCCGCTATTCCGTATGCACACATATTGATTTTTGATGAGAAGTTGACACTGTTTGGGAGTTGTCTTTCACGACTGTCTGTACAGGAAGTCCAAAGAGCCCGCCCTCGCTGATATAAAAGCCGAGTGCTGCATTTAGCGCTAAAAAGTTGCGCTACATTTAAGATGTTTTTCTTCCCCTATGGCATTTCGCCGTGGCGTGTGCGGAGCACGGAAATGCTGGCTTGATGTGCGATCGGAAAGATGGCATTTCCCCTCGTTGAGAATAACTTGCTTGTTAGGTGTCATAAAATGATGATATGATGGCTATCTAGATGATTTAGGCCTAGGTCTTTTAAAGAGAGCTTCTTAAAAGGCTGGCAGTAATTAAGATTTATCCTGGTTTATCAACCTTGTTGATTTGCCTGGAGTTAGTGTTGGATTAAAACTGCAGGTACTGTCTAGGAATCAGTGAGTGAGTTTGAAATACTGCAAGGCTTCATCAGTTCGGATTGATGATTGAAATTGACCAATAGTGTGAAGGGTAGTTAATTGTGTAGCCTATTGTCACATACAGCACATGTTTCAAATTGTAAACCTAGTTTTTTTTTCTCATTTGGTTGTGCCTTTAAAAATTTTTTTTTAAATTAGTACAATTATGCATTATGTACAATGTGTCATGCCTTTTTGCATCTGGATTACTGTACCACTGGTGGTGTTTCTCATTCCATCATACATAATAAGTAGTTATTGATATCCTTTTCAATTGTCACTGAACAACATCGTCATTAAATGTCATGTATGTATGTGGATTATGTGTTGTGTGATGGTAGAGCATCAATAGATGTCATGTGTGTCACTCTGTTTGCCCTGTGTGTTCTTCTGATATGATCACTGCAGTTCATTTTCCTGAAAAAGATTGTTTTTGTTTTTAGTTTTTTTTTTTTTTTTTTACAACAAATTGACAGACAAATATGCAAACATGCATACAATAAAAACCGGTAGATATTTATACTTTGTCATTCACCTTTGTCAATATACAGTTGAAAAGGTTTTCTTCTCAGGGAAAATGAAAATACAACATTAAACATGTACCTCCCATGGAACAGGTGTTTTTGGCTGTGAAGTAGTCCATTCAGATTTCCTGCAGTCTTACAGACTATTCGCCCATCCATGTAAATGGTCGATCAATGAACTCACTGTATCATCATACTCCCTACTCCCCCAAACCAAACCAAAATATAAAAAGATAGTCAATTTCATCAACTTAAAAAGTCCATGAAACCACATGCTAAAAATTCATGTATTCAGACATTCTGCTCATTAATTCTCCATTTTGTAATGGAGAAATACGCTGATGTGTCCACTTTGCAGGATAATCAGGGGATCATGTTACCCCTGCAGTCCCTCAAGAAAGATGAAGTCTCGCTTTGTGGAAACTTTTTCAAGAGGGCGAAATGAGCCCTTGCCCCTGACGGCAAAACTGTGAATCCTGCTAAAGAGTATTTGCCCAAACAGATAAGAATTATTGAGATGTTTGCTGCTGATATCTAGACAGGTCAAAAACCTGTGGATGGTTTTTTTTCTTTCTTTTTTCGTCCTTCTTTTTTCCCCTTTTTTTTTTTCATTTGAAGGCAATGTTTGGGGTTCAGGTGTTCATGGACAGCAAATCGAAATTCTCACTCGTCAACCTCGCTGCAGATCTAGTTTCTCTTCTTCTTACTTCTTGTTGTTCTGGTTGCCGTGCGACTGCATGTATTTAAGGGGTTGTTTTAATTGCAAAGTTACCTGGATGAACCATAGAAGCTGCAGTTGACCTTTCTGGTTGGGATGTGGGGAGGGAAGAAATTCAACTAATCTTTCTGAAAACAAATTATCAGGATTTACAGATAATTTGCATTTTGACCAGAGGGTGAGTTTAGGTTTAGGGTTGGGGTACTTAGTTTTAGGATTAGGTTTTTGGTCATAGGTTTATCATCAGTGGGTTTTGGGAAGGGTCAGGATCAGTGTTCAAACGGGTACAATATATAACTTGTTTTATTGTTTGTTAAAACATAATTTTAGGGGAATTGAAGTTTAAGCCAATTTACAGAGTAGCGTTGGTTGTCATTTTCTAATTGTATAATTATATAAATGATCTTATAAATCTTATAAATTTTATAAATATTATCTTGTTCAGGACTCCTTGTCAGTTTTGAGGATTTTCATTTTCATTTCTGTAATTTCATTTGTCTTAGTACGGAGCTTAGATCTGGGTCACCTTCACAAATATAAATGACGTGTTCAATTCATAGTTCATTCATTGGTTTTAAAAACAATCTACTGTTGGGATCAACTCTCATTTGATAAACTCCTTTCCTCGTTGTCAGAGAAGAAATGCCTCAAGAAATATTACACAATTTGTTTTCTTCATGGTTACATTTCCTTGCAATAACAACATCTTCTCTGACGCGTCTCAGGTTAAAATCTGTACGCCTCTGAGAAGATCAGTTCCCAGACACTGGGCCATGGGAGCTATTGAGTTTACCCGTCCACCCACTCAACCACAGAGACTGTCCAAAAGAGAAGAGAGTACCATGGGACTGGCCCAATCTGATAGGGGTGTATACGACAAGGGGAAGGGAGTCAATGGCATCACAGGGGACTGAGCGATAAAGGATAGCATGGATTCTGGCCAACGTAGAGGCCACTGGCCTGGCATACACTGAACCGAAGTATTACCTATTCACCACAGAGTGCTTGTTGTTTTTTTGTCCCTTTTTTTCAGTCCCCGACTCGAGAGCAGGAAAACTTTGCATCTTTAATGTGCTCTTAGTCGTGTTTTCTTACGGCCGTATCGACGTCTTGCCAAGCATCAAAGGCTTTCAGATGAGTTTTGAATTAGCCCTCCGGAATAGAGCAAATAGCGAAAAACGTCTGTTTAGTTGTGAACCTGTATTGATGAGTCAGGTCGTTTGAGAATAAATATGAATTTTTTGGTTGTTTGTTCAAGCTTCAAGGTTTTTTTCTTTTTTCCAATAATCTTTTTCTTTCCTTGTACTCATAAGTAGCAACCTGTACATTGCCTCTAGCCAATCCAGGTAGGGAATGCATGCATTGTGAAAATCTGGTTTTTTACACGTCAAGGCAAACAATCGTCGTTGAATCATTCAACTCTGTCTATGTCTGTCTAGGTGCATTTCAAATTATTTTTTCCCCTTCACTTGACAGCTTTGTGCTGTTACAAGATCAAATTCATAGGGCAATGTCTGTATTGTTGGATCTAACAAGATTTCCAAATGTTGAGATTGTGTACAATTGGTCAATTGACAGGTGTCAGTCATAATACTTGAATAACCAATCAGATTTAATTAAATTTTACAAGGGGATAACCAACAACGTTAATAAAATTTGCAAAATACATTGATATCAAGTTATATAAATCTAGGTGAAAATGCATTCAGTAGGCTTTGAAGCATTTACTGCCAAATATCAGAAAATGAGGAAATTGTCCATTTTAAAGGCGTTAAGCTAATAACAAGTTGATACTGCTGCTTATTTAGGCATATTTTTACTTATTAGGTGTTCCGGTTCTGCAGCTCGCTGGAACAGCTAATGTTTTTGGTAAAGTTTGTTTTCTTTTTTCTGTTTATTAATTTTCTTCATTCTTTCTAATTATTTCTCTTTGCCTAAATGTAAACTTCCTAACAACTGATAAAGTTCATATATCTATCATATTTAGACTTTGATTTAGTGCATAAAACAATATCGGGTATCAAATTACAAGGCATTTAAGTTTTTATAAATGACCAACTGCTTTCCACTGTATTTCATGAAATTTTAAAGCTATGATGTTCAATACTGGGCATCTGATAGATCAAGACTGGGGCAACAATTGAAGGCTAACATCAAAATCGTATGCCTTTTTACTTCAGGTCATACCGGAAGTTCAAAGTTTGCCTTAGTTTTTTCATCAAAAATTCTCTTTTCAGGCCAAAATCCAAACTTCTGTATATTGGATCAAATTCAAATCTAAACAATGCTAAGACTTTGATTATACCTCTTTCATATTACAATTATGTAATTATGACTTCATCGAGCACCATGTGACGTCATCTAATAAGTATTTTTCAAAGATTTATAATTTACTGTACAGTGATCCATAAAACGCCGCCCACCATAGCAACTGTCTATTAACAGCACCCACGTGGGTAGCACTACCCATGTATGACACATGTGTCCTTCTCTGCCCTGAGCCAGACCAAGGACGCAACACACAGGTCCAAATAGTGCAAACTGGCTCACATTTTAATTGATGTAGAATTTTCACATAATGACAAATCGGTGTGTGAGTTCAACCCTAATTATATAAGATTGCTTTTTGTATTATGTGATTTTGAATGTGTTAAACTTGTGTGCCTGTGTAGCAGGTTGTTATTGGTCAATGCAATTATTTCTATGACATTACACCAAGGAAAGTGTACATTATTATTACAAATTTATATGTAAAGGTAGATTTGTTATAATCTAAAAGTTTGCTGTATATTCCTCAGTTTACTGTAGGTTCATTATGAGTCTGTAAACAAAAGAAATACATCATTCAAATACATTTTTTCTTTTTTTCTTTTTTGCAATTTAGTCTCATTTTGTAATATTATTATTACAAAACACATCAAAATAACAATTGAACTAATGGAATAAATGGGTTTGGCATAACTCTAGATTCTATGCACAAACCTATATTTTCTTGTCCATTCTCCTTAGCTGAATTTTATGAACAGTTTCATCTACAAGTCTTTCTTTATGTCAAGCGTTTGAATATTTTGTCAAAAAACTTCAACAAGTATTCCTTCACGCACACTTAGTACATGTTTATTTGGGCTATTCCCATTAAAATAAAATTTAATTTGTTCTTGAAGGTTATAAGACCATTGAAAAGGTTTGCCATACACCTTGAGGTTTAGTTTAGTTGGCGTGTCGTGGTCAAGTGGATAAGAACCCCGGACTCAAGCTCTGGTGTTTCTGATCAGCAGGGTGTGGGTTCGAGTCCCAGTCGTGACACTTGTGTCCTTAAGCAAGACACTTAACCATTATTGCTGTGTCCTTCGGATGGGACGTAAAGCCGTTGGTCTCGTGTGTTGTGTAATGCACGTAAAAGAACCCAGTGCACTTATCGTGAAGGGAAGGGGTTTGTCCCAGTGTTCCTGGTTTGATCGGCAGCATATTGTGCCACAGCACCTTGTAAACCATTACATGGTGCTATAAAGGAAAAAGGTCTCATACATGTACTTCAAAAACGTAGCTCCACATAGCTTGCAGGAAAAAATATTGAGCGCTTTGATACGCCCCTTGGGGTGTGATAAAGCGCTAGTATAAGAGCTGAGTATTAATTATTATTACTATCATTAGTTCCAGCTTGAAAAACAGGCCACTTCTTTCTGCCTCAACTTTTAAAAATACTTTTGAACAACAAATTCATGGACAAGAAGAAAAGATCAATGTGTTTAATGAACAGCTGTGTAATTGCTCAGTATTATGTTGGAACAAAAAATCCATACAAATAATAAAAATATAAAATTCATATAGAATGTCTCGCTGAATTACTTATCATCTAAAAGGAAATAGAATAACAATTTAATCAATCCATCAAAACTAACATGCTAAACTAGTTTTCCAGGAATTTTTGTTTAAATAATGCTTTCCTGTTCCTTATGGTAGTTGTGATTAAGATATGTATGGATATTATAAATACAGGGAAGAAACCAGTTTCAAGCACAAAATAGCCAGAGAAAAACGAGAATTCTCATATACATTAAACAGCCATTTGATATGTAGTGCATGCTCATGTACACACACTCTTAGGTTGTTAGGGTACTATAAAGGCCAAAAATAGAAGTTGAGGGGGTGCCAAATGTAACAAGTCCACCAATCCTACATGTAGTTATCCCCCCTGAATGGATAAAAACCTCCACAAGTAAGGCCTACCCACGTACATGTACATGTACATTACACCAAGTCACTCTTGTGTATTTCCCAATCCTTGTGCTATAGCTGAGGCCAAAGCAAAACAGCTCAGCCCCAGTGTCAAGCATTCGTCCCACGTTCATGCTTGCCACTGCATCAGTATTAAAATGTGTAAAGTGATCCACCATGGGGGCCTTCATGTATGGTGATGGCGTTAATTCAAACTCCTCTCTGCTTCACGTGCCAAGAAGACAAGGCACATTGACTCGTTCACAAAAACAAAAACACTCGGCAATTTTTGTCTCCCCCTCCAAAGTCTCTTCCACAGTCCGAAAAGGAATGAGATGAAAATAGAGAGCTTGCAGTCCTGGCCGATGGTTCCTAGCCAATTTTGTTTGGGGTTTTTTCCTCAGTGCCCTTATCTTTCTGACATGACGATAGGAGGCACTCACTGGGTCCGTGTTCAGCATTAAGCACGTTTGCATTAGCGCTCCCGGTGTAATGACGGCAAAATAAGGACTTGCCTAAACCCTAATTAGAATACTCATCAGACAGTGTTGTTGTAACCTGTCCGAAGGGGGCAAACCGTCTGTGGGAAACGTCAACGTGCTTGGATAGAATAATCGGAAATCAAAAGTATACTGCCTGTTTCTGTCTCTTTATCAAGAGACAGTACAGTTAGGGTGATTATTCAAAATAGAAGTAAATATCCATTGTGAGCTGTTCATCTAAAACCATGTATGGATTCATTCTTTTCCAAGTATTTAATAAAGAATAGAAAATAATTTCAATTTTTTATATATTTTTTATTTGATTCTGTTATTTATTGTTAATACATCTGTCTATACATTATTGTTTGTACACTTTTATTACATGCAAAACTAAAAAATAAATGGTTAAATGTAAAATGGTTGCCATTGGCATTTTATCTTTAACCTACCAGATCTTTCTTAAAGGCATAAGATTGTTGTGTTATAAAATAGTTGTATAATCATTAAGCCAAGGGTTTAGTACAGCAAAGAAATCTGAAATCTGATAATTTTAGTAATGTGGATTCATGTTGTAACTACAGATGGTTTAGATTGTTCAGAGGTTTATGTGAAGTTGCTTTGTGTGCTCTGTGTTTGAACTGCCTTAGGCTCAGTGCTGCTGGTAATTTGCAGAGTCATCTCATGTTTGCATGGTATTCCATCATAATCACCAAGTGATCGCCGAACTTCATAAAAATTTATTAATTTCACTTGATTGAAAGTGTCCATGTGGCAATTTTTGATAGAATGAACAGTTAAACACAGCTAATAAAGCATTGATTGCAGTCTACATGAAAGGGGGCGGGGGTCTATCATCAGTCAGGCAGTGAAGAAAATTGTCCATTGACATTACCTGCCTCTCTGGTCAATGCACACCAATGCACACCAAAGTTCTTTCTCATTATCGTTCGATCAAGTGTTGTCGATTGCAATTCGTTTGCAATTTAAGTTCACATCTCTAATAAAGAGAACACCGCGAGCGGGAATTATTTCTTCAGGGTTTTAAAACCGATCTGTTGATGACTGCACATTCTTTTGACCATTATGGAAAGAATAGTCAGAGTCTGGGTGCTCTACCCTCACCATTATGGAGTGGATAGTCAGAGTCTGGGTGCTCTACCCTCACCATTATGGAGTGGATAGTCAGAGTCTGGGTGCTCTACCCTCACACTTTATCAGAGACATTCAAGGGACAACCCCTGACAAGCAGATTAGTGAGAATGGTACATGATGATCTGAATGTACTAGATAGGAATTGTTAAGTTCAAACAGCTGCATAACTTGAAGTTTTTCTGGATAGTTTTGGATTCTTGAAAAACATCAAAATAAATCTAACCTTACTAAGCTGTCTGTAAATGGACAGGTATTTGCAACAATCTGTTGCATAGCTGCATCAGAAACTTTCCATTTTTGCACTGTTTCGATCACCTTAAGTCTTTTACATTGATTTAAAGGGTGGAAAAAATAAGATGTCAAAAGTATTAAATTGAGTCCCAAGCATAGTCCCAGTGTAAACTCTGGTATTTGATTACTTGGCATCTTCTGATTTGAAGAGCTGTAATTACTGAGTGTATCTTCTGATTTGAAGAGCTGTAATTACTGAGTGTATCTTCTGATTTGAAGAGCTGTAATTACTGAGTGTATCTTCTGATTTGAAGAGCTGTAATTACTGAGTGTATCTTCTGATTTGAAGAGCTGTAATTACTGAGTGTATCTTCTGATTTGAAGAGCTGTAATTACTGAGTGTATCTTCTGATTTGAAGAGCTGTAATTACTGAGTGTATCTTCTGATTTGAAGAGCTGTAATTACTGAGTGTATCTTCTGATTTGAAGAGCTGTAATTACTGAGTGTATCTTCTGATTTGAAGAGCTGTAATTACTGAGTGTATCTTCTGATTTGAAGAGCTGTAATTACTGAGTGTATCTTCTGATTTGAAGAGCTGTAATTACTGAGTGTATCTTCTGATTTGAAGAGCTGTAATTACTGAGTGTATCTTCTGATTTGAAGAGCTGTAATTACTGAGTGTATCTTCTGATTTGAAGAGCTGTAATTACTGAGTGTATCTTCTGATTTGAAGAGCTGTAATTACTGAGTGTATCTTCTGATTTGAAGAGCTGTAATTACTGAGTGTATCTTCTGATTTGAAGAGCTGTAATTACTGAGTGTATCTTCTGATTTGAAGAGCTGTAATTACTGAGTGTATCTTCTGATTTGAAGAGCTGTAATTACTGAGTGTATCTTCTGATTTGAAGAGCTGTAATTACTGAGTGTATCTTCTGATTTGAAGAGCTGTAATTACTGAGTGTATCTTCTGATTTGAAGAGCTGTAATTACTGAGTGTATCTTCTGATTTGAAGAGCTGTAATTACTGAGTGTATCTTCTGATTTGAAGAGCTGTAATTACTGAGTGTATCTTGAAAACATGAAACAGACCAGGGCCCAATTTCTTTGCTCTGCAAGCAAAAAATTGGCGCTTACTGAAGCAGGGAATTCTGTGCTTACGTCAAGCGTATTTCATGTGTGAGCAGGGAATTTGTGCTTGTGTGCGTGCGTATTCCACATAAATAGGCATTCTTCGATTACACAGCTAGCGCAGAAATTCGCCACTTCCTCAGTAAGCGGAGAACGGTGATCTTAAGCGCAGAATTCGGCGGTACGCAGCAGAGCCATGAAATTAGGCCCAGCACTGTGCCTCATGCCTGCACCTAGCACCTCAACTGTGAATCACATGGCAGAGGTCTTGGTCACCCTTGTTGATTGTCATCGGCCATTAGAAGACTGCTGAAAATGCCAAATCCAAATCAATTGATAAATAAGTTGGGACAGCTTTTGTGAGGGAATTATTTCTCATATCCACATTTGTGTCTGTGTGTGTTTGGAATTCAATGTTGGATTGCCTTTTTACTGTCTTTTTTGCTGTAAAGGGAAACTCAATTGGGTTATTGTTGTATTGATCTAGTTTGATTTGTAGAGTTTTTCCTGATTTGGCTAACTTATTGTGATGACTGCTTCAATAAACATTGATAGAAGTGATGAATCAGAAGTAATATTGAGAACAACATCACAAGCCTGAATTCAAACTTGCTTAAAGTGCATGTAGCTTTGGTCAAATATTTGTAGATTTGTTGCATCCATTGACTTCTTAGGATATGGGAAGCTGGGTTCTCCCCTTGCACAAGCTAGCGTAATGGTCAGATACGCGCAAATTGTGTGCTGATATGCGCAAATTTCAGCCGATATGCACAAATTTAAAAAAAGGGAAAACTATTTTTGTATTGGGCCATTTAAGGGCGGGAAAAAATAAAATAAATACAGTCAGTCCGCAGCGCACACAAAATCCGTTCCTTTTCTTTGCGCTGTATGCATGGCTCGGAAGTGCGTGACCTCTCTTTGAATATTTAATGAGCTGGAACCGTTCGTGGAATTCTTGTAGTTTCTCAGTTTTTAGGTGCTAATTCACCAAAATGTTCACACAATTGCTAAGATTAGGAGTATGTCATCCATTTTGCTCTGAAAATAATTTACTTCACTGACATTTTAGTGGTGTATTTTGATCGTCAAATTTTGCTTCAAAACGAAACGAAACGAACACAATTACATCATAATATTTCTCTCTTACACATTCTCCCACACGCCAATACTTACATGGATGAATAGAAAATGTCATACTCTGTCAGAAACTAGTTAGTTTCTGTCATAATTTTTTGTAGTCCAGTCAGGGCGCAAAAAATGCTGACGGTAGTCCAAAACGTCGTCCCATAAAAAGCCGCCATGATCGCACATGTAATTCCTGCATTCTGATTGGTCGAGACGGGCTGTGTGAACTGGCCCGGATGTACATGTGCACTCATAACACATACAGTACTGGATTAATCGCGACCTCTTTACTACGTTTTTAATAGCTTTGTATTAGCAACAGAAAACCTACTGACCCCATATTTCCGAGTAAACTTTATCTCAAAACCCTTATAATGCCTATAATGTTATAAATAACCCAAATTATAATGTCCATTAACACAGAAATCAACAAAAAATATTCACAAGTACACTGATTTCATATTATTTTAATTTTATAACAGAAATTTATTGTCAACCAAATAAAAATACAAAAAAACATACACGATACAGTAAATACACATACATTAGGTAATCTATATGCAATAAATAAATTGTTCTGCTGCTTCAGCAACTTTCATATAACAACTCTCAGGTAAGTCAATATACAAAATAAAAAATCATTGTCATCATTTTTTTCTAAGGCTAATTAAGTGTTTTTGTGCATGGCTTATTTAACTGACAAAACTTGGAATAATACACTACATGGTGAATACTTTGAATTTAAATGTCATCTTTTAAGGACCTTAAAAAAGAATAAAGGTTTCACAGCATTTGTGAAAACCCATCATAGATGTTTGTGTTTTTTGTATAAAACTTCCTTCATGATTCTTTTTTAGTTCTCCTTGGCTTCACAACCAGAATAAATGAAATGAAATGATGTATAAGCAAGGAACATGACATAGATGGTGAGAGTATGATGAAGGTCTATGATTCCTTTTCATCACAGTTGCTTGGATTAAAGGGTTTACTTGTCTTGCTTCATTTAACAATAAAGTTTTTACTCAAATCAACCTGAGGCTAGCAGAGACATGTCATGATCAGCTTTTGGTCTAAAAATGTCAGTTTCCAGTCAGGATATTTGTTTTCCTGCTGTTTTGCACGTTTTTCATGATAGAGCTCACATTGCAATTTTCTCAGAAAAGTTCAGCCTTAAAGCCTAATCTCAGTTATCAGTCAGCAACACCAACGTAACCTTTCCACAATTTAGTTTCTCTCTTCTGACGTTGTAGTTGTAATATCTGCAGTTGGGTTTTTTTAAGGGCAGTTTTGACCAGACATACATTCCTGTAAGCCTCGTGGTGTAGTGAGGCCACATCAGTTGATGCAATTGTGTTTGTAAACTTTATTTCATATCTTTGTGGCTTCTGCCAAGAATTATTTCATAACTTTGTGGCTTCTGCCAAGAATTTTTATTTTGTTTTTAAGTTATTTGTATTCAACCCACCAAAGGTTTTGTGGGGCAATGATTTACCTTGATACCACACACCTCCATCCAAGTGGTCGGTCTGGTGTGTGAATCAGAAGGTGGCCCATTAGAAAGCCTTGCAATAACCTTGCAATAACAGGATCAGTCAAAAGGTTCATATCTTTGACATTTCCTTCTATTTGCAAAAAGGAGCTACAAATCACAAGGGTTTCTAACAACCCCTCAACCTCAATGTCTCAATTTTCACATTAAATTTATAACTTCCATGAATCCTCCCTCTTACAAACTTGAACTAACCTCCCATAAAACAACAAAATCTTTATAAATGAAGCTTGAATAAGACACCAGGACCAAGCACAAGGGAAGGAGATATTTACGAGCAGGCTGAATATCTTATGATAAGATTTATAGGTAATTGTGATGCCCTTCTTCTTGGGCAGGATGTGTGAGTTTTTGTTTTTTGGGGGAAATGCTTGCTTCAATTATTGTCACCTCCTTTAAAGTGTGTGTACGACATTGGTAAGGGTAAAAATATAAATGTTTACAGATTTGCACACAACATAGGCTTACATGGTATAAAGATGGTCATGGTGGCATGGTGGAAAACTCCCTTGGACAAGTTTTTGCTTGAAGTGCTATAGTTTTTTGAGAAATTAGTAAAACAACTAGTTTTGGTCTTGCAAGTCCAAAACTCAATGTTTGAAAACTAAACAAATTTAAAGATTTTTCCACTTTTTTCTTGTGAGTCCAATGACCGATTGAGCTTGAACTTTCACAGGTTTGTTATTTCATGTATATGTTGGGTCACATCAAGTGTGGATACTGGTCTTTAAAAATGACCAATGTACGGTGGCCCTGAAGGGACATCGCATATGTGTGCGTATGCGATATGCGATGTCCCTTCAGGGCCACCATACTAATGTGACACATTTGCTTTAAGATGTATTGTCAGCATGTTTAGGTTAGCTCCTTATACTTGTGAAATAGTATTTTAAAAAGCTGTCGAAGAATAGCAGATCTGTAAGATAAAAGGGGTTATTTAATAATAGTGTATAAACCATAACACATCGTACATTGTACATTTGTAAAAAGTTGTGTATAAAATGCCATGGAAAATAAATGTAACTGGCCTGTACTTGATCACTATGGTACCTAGAAACACCACCCCATGTCTTAAAATACAAACTAGTGTGTTGCTAGTTTTGTGGTTCATGGTGTCAGTGGGAATTCTTCTTTTTAGAAATGAGAGGAGATTATTCTATGGTATTTATACACACAAGACCAACTTATGGTGTTAGCAACTGAAATGTGAGAGGGCAGTTTTCTCCAGGCATGCAGATTAAAATTATCCATTCCACCAATCAATATCCTTTTCTGTAACAAAAAACTTAGCTCTAATAAAGGTGCAAACATTTCCACAAACATATGCAAAACTAAACAGGGTGGCTGGGCTTAATTTCACAAAGAGGTAAGACCTATCTTAACTGCAAATCATTTTAAACTGCTAAGCAAAGTGTGGTGTCATAATACAATTCACTATGGTGATACTGACAATTCATTTTAAGGTAAATCTCAGTGCTTTGTGAAATCGGCCCCTGGCACAAACTATAGCCTGTAGGTCATGGTGTTTTGACTTGTAATCAAAATGTACTAAGCCAAACTTGTCTGTGCAAAGTAATTGTGTATATCAGTACTGATTGCACCGCCATCAACCATCTGTAGAGGTATTGCAATAGACCCTCTGTGGATTTGCTGAAAATAAAGCTTTGTTCAAGAGCAAAGACAGAATGTCACACTTTTTACACAACCAGTTAAATACAGCTGCCATAGCAAGGGTAACATGGCTCATTAAAAATAAACCATTTTTGTTGCCTTTGTTATATCAATGAACAGGTGTGGGACCCTGTTATTGTCATTTACTTTGTCTAAACAGAAATTAAGAGAAACGTATGGATTACCTGACTGCTCACTACTATTAAGGAGCTAGGTATTTCAGATTGGTTAAACTCCTGATTTTGCCTTAGCTTTTAAGTTATAGGGAAAATAAGAATACAATTAGAGTGACTTTTATTAACTTGCTATGTCTTCAATTGGTCCAGATAAGCTCATGCTGTAGAAGGTACAGCCGTTGATTAGCTGACCACATAGGTAATAGTGTAGACTAATTAAATTCAGTTTTTACAAATCACTTGGTTTTTCTTTGCTGCAAATGTAAATGTCTTCAATACAACATGGGTGTATTATTTAACCAAGTAGTCACATTCAATGGGTTAATGCACATAACAGAGTTGTTTTGCATTGGTGCAAGTTGAGTATCTTCAAAGTGCAACCAGCAAGGACTAGTCCGACCTTGTTGCATCTAAGACACTTTGTAAAGCTTTGCAAGGTATTGATACAGTTCTACTGGAATGTTCCTTTAGGAAGGGAAGTGACTGTAAATGTGGTCCGACCCTCGCCCCAAATGGCCCCATCTCTTAGTTTGAAGCCTTATAAGTTTGGATTACAAAGCTGATAATGGCAGACTGGCCTGACCATTAGAATACCCAGCTGTTTTTACTATTGAAGTTCCATCTCAAGTCACATGATGCGCTTTGAACCAATCACATGGTTAGGTAGCCGGTTGCCCTGGGCAGCCTAACCCTAATTGGGAAGGTCAAGGAGTTGGCAATGTGGGAGTTGCAGCAGAATGTTCAACTTCAAGGGGCAAGTGTGTGCCACATCTGGGCTCAATTTCATATCACTTTGGTCCAATAAAGACGGCTTTGATTTGGGGTTTGGTGTTTGTTTAATCATAGGGCTGGATTTGAGACCCATCAGTGGGTACATGAATAGTGGGCTGGATTTGAGACCCATCAGTGGGTACATGAATAGTGGGCTGTGTCTATCTAACAGTTTGGGCTAAGGCTTGAATGCCAAGATGGCCCCTGCAGCCAACAACCACCAAAACAGCTGAAGTTGTTTGATTTGAACACAGCCTTATGTTGGGTTGAAAGCTACATTCAGTTTAATATATCTTTTTACAATTATTCTCAACTTGTTGAAATTTCACTTGGTCTCAGTTCATGTTTTCACTTGGTCTCAGTTCATGTTTTCACTTGGACTCAGTTCATGTTTTCACTTGGTCTCAGTTCATGTTTTCACTTGGTCTCAGTTCATGTTTTCACTTGGTCTCAGTTCATGTTTTCACTTGGTCTCAATTCATGTTTTCATTTGGTCTCGGTTCATGTTTTCAATCAAATAAAATGGTTTGTATTAAAAAAGAGGAAGGAAAAGTTGCAGTAATCACTACGTACTGAATAAGCTGAATACAAATCATCAAATATCTTTCTAACAATCATCAAAACTCTAGATATATATTTGTCTTCAAGCACAGAGGTAACATTCTACCTGGTGATTTTAACCCCATATGAAAACCTCACCCTGATACCCAACTACCTCCTAATGGCAGAATGCCCCAAAACGTTTAATTCACTTTTCATCATCATTCTGTTTCAGATTATGTCAATTTATAAATTAATGTGGTGTTGACTTTTTTCTCTTAAAGATTGACCCGTGCTCTATTTTTATTTTTTTAAATTGATGATTGGTGAAGACTTGTTGGTGTTGTTTGGGGCTGTATTTTGTTTGGAATGTTTCCGTTGACAAATCATAGCTCAATACAGATATGGATTCTAAATGTTCTTGTTTTCTCTGCATAAGAACATGGAACCACCCTGTTCTCAAACAATCGTTAGGGTTAGTGAATCAGACCTTTATTTGTTGAATATTATTGGGTAACTCTAGGGCTTGTTAGCTGTGCCACAAGGAGCTGTGAGTTTTTTTAAATATATTCTTGTGTATAAATTTGGTGGTTTAAGATTAATGACATTGCAGATAGGATCAGAGGTTTGATAAGGCTTGGATTGGGTTGAGGCTTGGTGGACAGTCAGTCTTCTAGCAGTGTAGCTACCCCCTCAGGAACCTTGTGCCATATTATAGTCTCAGATCCAACAGTTATTAGGAACAGACTAGTAGTAGTTCTCTAAACATATCAAGGGGCCACTTTGGTCATGTAAATAAGCAGTTATTAGCACTGTGTGAATAGATACTTTGGCAGTAGCAGTAGTCTGTGCCCCCAAGTGGTCTAGTCATTGTCCTCATAAGGTCAAGGAATTGCTGCTATCCAATGTTAAACAGCCACAATCACCACAAATGCCTCATGGCACTCTACTCGCAAGTATTCAGTTTGCTTTACACTGTACACACAGGTCTCCCTTAATTACATTTTCGCAGCATTTTTCTCCTTTTGTACAATTGAAAGCAAGGTTCCTATCCCGTTCTTCAGTGCAAACAATCGGTTTTGCATGTATTTCGACCCTGGGGTATGCTCCAACACTCATGAACTTTTAAAAAAGAAGATAAATTAGATAGTGTCTTGAATCTGATCAGTTTTGATGGGTATTCCTTAGGTCTCCCCTGAGGTGGTTTATCCTGGTCAGGTGGTTGACCTGCCTCCAGGTTTCTTCTTTTCTTACCTTACATGGCTGCAACCATGGCAACGGGTTCATTTGAATGCTAGGTCAGCTTGTCTAGACTTGACCACTATGGAGAAGATTCAACTACAGTGCTGATAATATTATAACAGTTTAATTGATTGGGGTATATACATTTACATTTATATAATCAGACTCAATGGAAACATAGACACCCCCCAATCTATAGGACTACTTGTTGAAGTATCTGTTTAATTATTTTTGCTGCTGCTGGTGTTTTTATTTTGTGTTGTTTCCTTATCTTAATTTTTGGTATCTCAGAGAGGTAAGAGTTCATAACTAAATATTTGTATCATGAATTTGTTGTTAAAATATAAGAGGTAGAAATTTATATTGTTGTTTATTTATTTTGAAAGTTTGTATTCAGGCAAACATTGAGATGCTTATCAAGTGTAGTACAGATGAAAGTTTGTTCCCTCCATGTTGTTTGTGGGTTGATCTATTTGATGAAATATATGATCATTATCTAAGCTGTCAAAGACTGCTGTCATGTTTAACTTCATGGTAATTCCCCAGTTTAGATTTACTTTCTGACATTAAGAATGTACTGTTTTGGGTTCAAGAGATGCCATGGTTGAGTTATTTTGCTCAAAATTATAATGACTTGAATCTGCATAGCGGGCTACCGCTACTTAAGATATTTATAACTGCTGTTATCATGGTGTTTACATTTATTTCATTCAAATCAATGTAAGGAATCCAAGGCTAGAAAGGGAAATAATGTAGCCTGGCCCTCTTTTCAAAGTGATGAAAATCATGCAGCCATGATTGGTTTTATTTATGGGGGACTAAGTCAAAGATTGATCTATTGTTTTTCCTGTTAGTAACTCTAATGAAAAAGATGCTCTGTTTTCTCTAAGTTAATTTCAGTTGTACTTGTACTTCAAAAAGAGTATTTCATATTCTGTTTGTTAATCATTTGAAACACACATTTTAGAAGTGTATTGCTGAGGGCTATACGCGCATAGCTTAGTCTGCTGTTAACATTGGATGTATGACATGTACCTAGACTTCATGTTTCAATTCATCATGCATGTAGTAATTGGGGCATCTCCCTGGATAACATGTTTATTTTACATGTGCTCCACTCCGGAACGTTCATTCATTCCTTATCATGCATGGTTTACAAAAGCAGAATCTTGTACAAGGATGATGGTGGTTTCTCCTTTCTCTTGAACAATTCCTTGTTGGAAAAGTCACACTAATTTGTTTTCATGGTGGGTTTGGAATGGGGGACATATTTGATTGGGCATGCAGAAAAACAAGCAGAAGTAATTCTTGTTGAGATTCAAGGTATTTTTTAGTTTTTTTCCATTTGACTGGATAAACTAAATCCACAATTGTGTCGTTCTAAGTAAAAAATATGTAAGTCAGATTTTAAGCCCCAGCTGGTGTATTTATACCTGACAGGAAGGATGTGATCCTTGATTCCATTGGACCAGAAAGGTGTCAAATTCTATCTAAGCTGAAGCCAATACAAAAAGCTTTACCCCTGACCTTGTAGAAAAAGGGGCAAAATCAAAGGTTGGTAAGGATTGATAAAAATGCTGCTTGCTGTTTTTGATTTAGTTTCACCTCACTTGAGCTCATGCATGCTTTTCTTTTTTTCTCTCCTTTCTCTTGTGTCTCTTTCCCTCTCCCTGTGCCCGTCTTTTGTCTGTGTGTTCCCCACAGGACTGGAAACAAATAAAACTATAGCTCCTGGCTGGCCAAGTCCAAGGACAGTAGAAAAGAACACCCGCTGCCTTCAACAACCTACCGCTCTCTCTAAGCACTCCACCCACACACCAACAAACCACAACTGCACACTACAATCCTGGTTTGCCTGCCTGCCTGCCTGCCTGTCTGCCTACCAACACTGCCAACCGCTACAGTTTCTTTACCCAATCGGCCCGCGCTCATGGACTAAATAATTGAGGTTTTAGCATTAGTATTGCTTGTATTTTTTGCCTGTGGAAGTTGTTGACGTCACCGTCACCATTACCATCGCTGTGGGCAACCCTGCTTCATGAAGTTCCCACTGCCACCTGAGATTTGTCAATCGATGGCCTCTGAACTTTGAAGATTTTTTATATATTTGGCAACCCCAAACAAAACACACTCTTCTTGCGTGTGTTGTTTTTTCCCCAATATTTCTCATACCCCATGCGTGGTCAGCTTGCCAGTCCATTAAATTACATGTTGCCTTAGACTTGCCTGGTGTGACACAGGGAGCACTCATGCACAGTGTGTACTTGCTACTGTTGTGTACTGGTGTTCACTGCATTGTTGCCAGACAGAAATCACTCATTCACTGAACTTCACTCGGAATCCCGGCCGCAAGAAGGAAGCTTTGGCGTTGACCTGCGACCCCAGTGTACAGAATAAGCATTACACCATAACCGAGCCAGCCATCAATAACAATAAATCCCCCCTTCTACACCCCCCCACTGCCTCCCCCCCCCCCCTGTGGAAAACACCACGTGAATTGTAAGTACGTGCCAGCGAACCCAGTGCTTCAGACTCTCTCACTATTGAGCTGATCAAGCCAACTTGGACTGTGGCGGTTGTTGCCGCTTCATTATGGCTGTAGTCAGAGACACACAGTGGCTTATGCTCGAGGCCTGTCGTGAGTTCCAGCGAGGTGCATGCAAGAGATCGGACACCGAGTGCAAGTACGCGCACCCGGCCAAGTCAGTCGTGGTTGAGAACGGACGGGTCACAGCTTGCTTTGATTCCCTCAAGGTAGGTCCGCATTTTTGTTTCCAATTTCTTGAGTTATTTTTGTTTCCTACTTTGCCAATCCAACAACTTTGTTTCTCCCCTCTCCCAGCTCACCTGCTTTCGTAATAAAATAAAAGAAGAAGTTGTGCTCCCTGTTGACCACCAATAAATCTGTCTCACATTCCATGTTCATCGCAGATTTTCTTGAATGTAATCTTTTTGAATATGCATGACAACACTGTATACTTGCTCCTGGAATTGAAACAACTTTTTTTTTCCCTGAATAATTTTTTTTCTCATTGATATTTGCATTTTGGATCACTGAGTTTTCAAGTTACAGTCTGATAACCTTTAACCTTTTACCCCTGAGAGTTCCTTTTGCAGTTGAAAGTAATAATATCTTTGGAATGTTTTATGCTTTCATCCATTTGTTCCCACCATCAATTCTACTGGTTTTTGGTTTGTTTGTTTGTTTTTTCCTCGGGCAATTTTGAATTTTATATGAAAATTTGTGTCACATTAATAGATGGTTATTCACATAAACTTCATATAAATATGGTTGTTGCTTGTTGGTGTTTTTATAATTGTTTCTAACACTATTTTTTCTCTCAACCCTTTTACATCGGTGTTTATATTTTCTAGATAATTCACATTAACATATATATCCCCAGATTTATTTGATCCACAGGCATTCTTTTTAACTTGTCATGGGCTCCTGATAAATATGAATAACCCTTTAAAAAACAGACATATGAAAGAAGTATGACATGTGTCATCTTCTGGCCTGGGGCCGTCATGGCTAATCTTTAGCAAAAGGTTGAGTTTTCTGGTGAAAAAAATTGTCCAATCATGATGACTGGTAAAAGTTGTAAACATTGTTATTTTAACTTATTATTGTAGGGGTTATGTGTTAATAACAGCATCTCACAAATATCCAACGGCAGCCATCTTATCTTTTTTTCTCTTCAAATCAATTAGAACCAAACTTGGGTATGTTTGTTTTTCTTCCTGGTAAACTGAGCATCACACTTTGTGATCGTTGAACAATATGGTGTTGGTTGCAGTAGGGTCTGCAGGAGATATCTGCTTAGTCAATAAAAACAAAACCTGTTGCAGTATTTTCATCAAACCTTCACATAGATCAGTGTTCCTTAACCCTGGAAAATTGTGACAAGAAAACTAGTGCCCCTCCCCTTCTGAATTTGTGCTAAAGTTCATAAAGTGTTGAGGTTAAACCATAGAAACCTGGTTCACGGCAGTGTGGCTACTCAGCAAGATTGCACTTGGCCAAACTTTCCAAAGCAAACAGTTGCCAGCAACCAACCAAAATACTTAGTATTTGGGCTGTTAACCTGTCTCTTTTAAGCTGGAAATTGACTCTGATAACAAATGGTCTGTTCTTCAGCAGCTCTATGAAATTGTTTTGAAAAAGTGACATGTGGAATGATATGCCTATGATTATTTTTTATCACAGGACTCTGGGGAAGTCTTGATCATACTTTGCTTAATACACATCAATATAGGGGCAAAAACCATATAACATGTAAATGTTAGTAGCTATTATCAAAAAGTACATAGTTTACAAATGTTCCCATTTTAATTTGGCTGCTTCTACACAAGTTTCAGAACTATCAATGGAGGGAGAAAATGCTAGTGTCTGACCTCTACAAAGTACAATAGTTAAGGTCAAGCCGATATTGGTGCTATACACGATGGGTCTGATCACACAATGTTTTGGGATTTCCCTGTGCACAGGTGCTCTTATTTTCCATGCTCTTTGATTTCCCTCCCAAGTTTTTTGTTTCTCCTTGCATACAGAACACAGAAACGAAGCATGAAACCGTGATACATGGCTAGCCATGCTTGTCATAGATCAGGAAGTTTTTGTGATTTTTTTCTTTTCTTTTCTCTTTTAAATTTGTTGTAAATAGTGTAAGCAATTGTTTAGATTGTGAGTGACTCCATTTATCCAGTCTAGGCTTTTGTACAAGCAGTTTGGGTGTGAGAGAGGGGCTGATATTACAGAGTTTTTAATAGAAAGCTGTGAAATAGTTCTGAAAATTCCTGCATTCTTGGCATTAGGGCCTACCTTCAGTGCTACATGGCTATCACAATTGGTTACTCACAGTGAAAACCTCAGCTTCGCAAAGTACGCACACGCAAGGCAATTTTCAATTGCCACCTTCTGTTATTTCTGTAATTTCTGCTAATTCTACATGAGATTTTTAAATTGTACATGACGTTTTCTAAGCCTCTGTGAGCGGCTCACCTGAGCAAAAGGGATTTTGGGTCCTCCAACTTATTAAATCTATTTAAAAGGATTGTTCTCAGCATAGAGTAACCTAACCAGCTGGTTTTGTTAATTGGAAAGTTTTTGTTGTATCTTTGGCTTCGTAGATTAGAACTTCGAGACAATTTTTTGTTGTCAATAGCAGGTGGTCAATAATCACGCAACGAACATGGAAAATGAATAAATATATGTCATGGTTGTCATAGAAATCAATTGGGTTTTGTGTGAGTTTCTCAATAACCTTTTCTTCTCTGTTGTAGACACTGTTTCTGGTAAGCTTAGTTAGCTAGAAATACTGGTTCAGAATCTACTCACCCAGATTCTGAAATTTCTTCATGAATTTGAAAATGAACTGATCCCCGCACTCCAACATTATTTTCATGGTATACAAACAAACAAATGTGGGAAATCTGGCAGGGTTCACTGCTAAATTGAAAGCTCTAAATCTCTTCAAAAAGAAAAATAAGTTTACCACAACTGCACAATGCCATTCTCCTTTTTTGATTGTGGTTGTTTGTGTACAGCCCCCACATGCAGGAATTTCAACAGCAAATTGTGTTATTCCTGCTTTGTATGAGCTTCAGGGGTAACCAAGACGTTAGATACGAACCCTATAAGCTTGTTCATTGAGAAGAACAAAGTTTGAATATTGATGCGCCAGTGAAATGCTATTTGACAGGTTTTTGAATCTCGGGTCAGCTTATCGCCAAGAGTGTTACCTCTTTAGCGAGAGACTGGCAAACGATGAAAGAACTTTCATAAAGAGAAAACGAATGAGTGAGAATTTTATTTGAGAAAAGTGCAAAAAACCTGTTAGACCTATCCTGTTTCTGTTAGAGAAACCCCACGGCCCTGCTGTCCGAGGCTTGGCCCAGACAAAAAAAAAGATATACCCCATTAATTGTCCCAGGGGAGTGCCAAGCTTTTCAAAAGAAGCAACAACGTTCCTTTGTAGTTCCTGTGAAAAAGCAAAGGATTTCTTTCTTTCTTTCTCCGTCTATGGCTGGTCTGTGAGGGCCTTTTGTCCCAGTCTGTGATGTTATATTGCCTTATTAAAATGAAGTAAAAGCCCTTCCCATGTGTTAGTGCCTAGTTGCTTGTGAATGCTCAAGGGCACAGAGCTGCTGGTGAGGCTGTAATGATTATCCTTGAGACCATTTCTGTACTGTGAGAACTGTTTTGGTCTTGGTAGCAATATTGTATTTCATAGTTGCTGAAGATTGTCAAATCCATTCCAGAAGCTTGGAAGAGGACATGCATTGAGAGAAGCAAACAATGTTTCTTAATTGTGGGGAGGCCAGTGCACAAGTAAATTGATTACTGGTGAGTAAATCTCATTTGATTGAGGTACTTTGATGTCAGAAATAAACTATCATCTTAGAAGACACTCTAGTCCTTGTTGTGATGATGGCACAATTTGAATCAAATAGAACTTTTACTTTGAAGGTGTTACATTTCTGAAAGTTTATTGGTTGCCAAGTCTTCCTTTCCCCACAGAACTTGTTTTAGAGCACATGTGTCACATTGGTAATTGTCAAAGACAATTGACAATGTGACCCAACATGTACATGAAATTCAAATAACAAACCTGTGAAAGTTGAAGCTCATTCGGAAATTGGAGTAATGAGGAAAAAAGTGGAAAAACCTGAAACCATGCGTTTTTGACTTGCAGGATCAAAAGTAATTGTTTTAGTCATTTCTCAAAAACTATTGCATTTCAAGGACAAATATTTCAAAGGGAGTTTCCCACCATGACCATCTTTATACCAAAGTTGTCTGCAAATCTGTGAACATTTATATTTTTACTCTTACCAACGTAATCACACCCTGTTAATTATTTTAAACATCTGTTCACAGGAATGCAATAACAAGGATTTATATATAGGCTACTGATTAAATCTATTGGCAAAAAGTATTCAAGTTCTTATACTCACTAAATAAAGTAGTTGATATGACCATTTGAAACACCCCTGTTGATGGGAGTGAGTTTTACTATTGGGCTTTTCACCTGTAATTTCAGACTAGATTTAATAATATATAAATCCAAATATTTTGTTTGTTTGGGTGGAGATAGTTAGTGACCCTGTAAACATCTGCTTCAGGAACATATCTCTGTTGGGTGTCAGTGACCTTGTTGTGTTAACCTCGACCTTGTCATCCTTGGATACGACCCCTGGAGGTCAGAAGTCAGAGGTTAGCAAGTTAGGCTGTACAATGTACATGTACATATTTTGTAAGGTATGCAGCTGGTTAGCAGGTAATTGGTGTATCAGGAACTGCAGAATGAAATTGCTCTACCAGATCTTTATTCTCATCTTTCACTACTGGAGCAAGAATGCAAAACTGAGGACCTTGCAGAGTACAACGATATTGCTAGGAACTGTGTCCAGTTCTGGCTGAAAAACAATATCTAGTGTGTGTGGACACGATAAGAAGAAGATCTTTCACTGAATTTTGTTTCAGTCTTAATATTTTTACCTCCTTTTGCTTTGCTCATTTGTTTGAGTAATATTATTCTCATCTGTCTGTACACATTCTGTTAAACATAATTTTGTTCAATCCGAATTTCGAAAACATTTCACCATTTCTACTTTTAAGAAGATTTTGAGTGTGATGTATACTGCTTGGGAATGTATACATGTAGAAGTTGTCAAGAAAACACTTGTGATTTGCACATGTTCTATATGTTTTTGAGGCACAAGTCTTGGTTTACCAATGTATAAGGAACTACTTTTGTAGATATGGACGTATTTCTTGCTAGAATTCCCCCAGATCTGTTATTCCTTCACAACTTTTTTTTTTTTTCTTCTTTTGTTAACACACATAAAGCAGACTGGCTTCCAGTTTCTGATGATCCCAAATGTTGTATAGCATTGTTGTGTAGTTCAGACCAAATATGGACCAATGGTACATTTGGCATGATTCCAAACAATGAATCAGCCTAGTTTAGCAATCATTTCACTGTGGGTAAACTCTGTATCAATATTGCCCAGCATGGAATCATTCATCGCCCGACATCCTGAAGAAATACTCCCATGAATTGTGTCCTAATCCTCCTCTTAAAACTAGTCACATTGAATGGTGGAAGCTAGAAATCTTCACATGTTATGGGGACCCTTTCTAGAAATGTCTTGAAATCCAATTATGAAATCCCTGCACTTTCAAATCAAAGCAAAATAGCACACCAACAGAATTACATTTTTGTTGTTATTGTTACCTTCTATTTTATAGTTAAGGCTTGGAGGCGTTTCAATATTGTGTGATTGGAGTCACTATGATTACAAACACTAAATTAGAAGAAGAAAGTGAATGTATGATGAACGATTTTTTGTTCTTATTCTAAAAACTGAATTGATAATTACACCATGGAGGAATAAGTAAACTATGTAGTATTGACTTCACCAACATTATTTTAACACATTTTCGAAGGACCAAATTGCTTTATGGAAACATGACAAGAAAATTACATCTGAAAATAAACACAGATTTTCATGCATGTAAGCCTTAGCCTACATAATGATAGCCCTAACTAGGTATTAATTTGGACAAGAACACATTTTCCACTTTTCAATAGTTATAAATAAGAGTCTAAGTGACTTTCTTACTTGTAGAATTGTTATTAGTTTAGAAAATGATTTATGCAATAACATCCAAACTTGACTTATGACTTTACTTGCTGTATGTCTATAATAGTTGTTGATGTAACTGATGTGTGTTACAGACATGTATGCATTACCAATAACAATTTGTGGAATCTGTAGTCCTACATGCATGTACGCCGGAATTTATGGTTTGTACAAAAATAGGACCAGGCATCAAAAGATCAAGTGGTGTTTTTCTGGGAATGCTGGCGGGCCTATGTGGCGTATTGGAAGTGGTTAAATGGCCCACATATATATTAAAAACAGTCCTTTTTATTCTGAGAATTGTTAAAGCATTTAAACCTTTGCTGTTATTAAGGTTTTTTAAATACCTACTTCAATTTTACAGCAATGATGTCACATTTGTTTACTTTGAACATTTGTATTCATGAATGTACTTGGTGTATTGTCAGAACATTGATGTGAATGTACACAGAATGACATCAAACAGAAAGCTTATTGTTTGTTTGGGAGAGCTCTGCCAAGCTCCTATTATGGGAACATATTCACAAAGACCAACACAAATTCTACTTTCAGAGTTATAAAGGTGAAACAAAAAATAATGACCGTTCTTTAATGGCAAAACAAACAAAAAATCAGAACTGCCTAACATTACTTGTGAGCTCAAATATTAAACCCAACTTTGTCAAAAAGCATTTAATGTAAGGTTATGATATTTACCATTGCGTGTATGGAAACAATATGAGGAGAGGCTAAGCCTTGTCAGGCCAAGTTCATTGGGAAGATATTTATAACACTTATGGGCCCCCTAGACTGCCTTGTGGTTGTCTGGTAAAGTGGAAGAAATTTATCCCATGTCTGAAAATTGTCAAAAGGTCAAAGACCCTCAGTCAATAAATTGCTAAATGTTTTAGCAATCCTTGTATAAGATGCTATTGAGCAGTGGTCTGCAAACTTTTAGGCGGGTAACCCAGTGAAATTTTAGGCACTCGACTGCGACAAACTGCCGGCCGATTGATGTCATGAAAACAGGCTACTCTTGAACAGGAATATTAGTTATTTAAGCAGGTTGTTTTATTATAAATACTTAAAATTATTTGCATTGAACTTATAACAAAATTTAAGGCACAATACTAAGTTTTGATAATTTATCTTGCTGATGGAATGATGAAAAAGCTGACAATAAAATGTAACTGTTTCTGACAAAGTTTGGCAGCCCACCTATATTGTTGGGGACTCAAAAGTTGGTTACGGAAAAACCATTGTTTGAAAAGCCTTTCTTTAGAGTAATACTAAAAGGGTTCAACAACTCTAGTGACCTTTTTGCAGACACAAAAACCAAATGTTTCTATCATATACATGTATGGTGATAAAAAAGGTAAGATTTACAAATTGCACACAAACAATGATTTTACTGCCCAACTGTAACACTCTATATGTTCACAGACAACCTTAGTTATGGATCTAGGCTACAAAACAGACAAGTGTTTTTGAAAAAGGAAATACTTCAAAAATAAAAAGGTCAAAATTGAAAGTTGTTTTTGTGGTATTGTCTCTGACCTTTCAACAATGTTCAGACATAGAATGAAGCTTGGAGCGAAACATAAACCAAACGGGGAACTCTGCAGAGATTCAGCCCAAGTACAAGTGGAAAAAGAGTAGTTAGATGCAGGGTGATCTTTCAGGGTTTTCATTTTCCTTCTCCTTCCAAGTTATGACAGTGTTGAAACGAGTGCTCAAATGGTTAAACTAGGACTATGTTGTAACCATCTCGTTTGTACATTACACTTCCAACCAAATGGAGGCTGCCAGGAAAAATTGTCATTTCTTGTGTTGTTATAATGAGGGAAGTTCATTGCTATTGCATCAGCATGATCAGCTCTATAATCCAATAACAAGAACCAATCTTGTTACTCACTTGTGTGCCACACTCTACAAAACTCATGGGTCAATGGTTTCGGGTCCCCAGAGGGGACTTGGCCCCTGTCTGGGTTGTTGTGATCTGGAATCTGTGTCAAAATTACCCAGAAATGGGTCAAGCTGATGCAGAATCAGAGTTAAAATCCCATTTTCAACCAGTTTCCTGGTTAGCCTCACCCAAATGGGTCAAGCCCTTTGGGACCCAGGGACCTAGCACCACCAACTTGTAACACTAATAGATTATTGTATGAAACATGAAATAACCAATTAATGCCATTGGTATCCACTGTATAGTTGCAGTGTGGATACCTCATATGAGACAAGCTCAAAGAGCCCTTGTTGAAATGTCAAACTATTGTTAACATGTTGCCAAGGTTGTTTGCGAGATTTTTACAACCATGACAACTGTAAATAATTGATAATTTTGTAATTGTAGATGGTACATCTCTGCCTTGAACTCTGTTCTTGAAAGGCAATGAAAACGCTACTTTTATGAGGAAAGTGTAAGTTTCTGCCCTAATTGTACAAATGGCTCAACAATCAAAGCAAGAGACTCCCACAACAGTTGTCACTGGTTTCTCAGATTAATTTGAAGCTAGCCATCAATTTCTTCTTATCATAAATTAAATGTTTTGTTTTTGTCTTTTTGTACATACAATTTTAAGGGCGGCAACAGAACAAAAAGCATTAGAGTTAAAAGCCCCAGTTGGAATTCATATTGCCCTACTTACATAATATAAAGTGTTGACCATGGACCTTCAATTATAGTTAATCATTGAGGTTGTGTTTACACACTGTCTACAAATGACACTACTTCACTACTGAATGGTTCAACCACTGAGGATGGCACCAGTTAAAAGTCTTATATCCATCAAATCACCCCTCCCTCTCTCCGCCCATCAGCAAACAGCTCCCTTGGTGCTTAATCTTGACACTTAATGATTGCTGTGCTGTGATTGGACATGCCTTGGATGAAGAACAAAGCACTGTGTATCACTGCCCATTGTCACAATGATTTCTACCTTGTTTACCTTGGATTGTTAATTTAGTCTGTGTGATTGACAGCCACAGAGAAGGGTTGAGGTTGGGTAGATTGATAACTAACCTTGATCAACTATGGATAATTTGTCTTGATATGCACGAGGGAGACAGACAGCACTCACGGGTACTGATTATTCACCACGGATACCCTGACCCAGTTGTATTGGGAAACAAATAATAAACTTGAAAAGGATTTCTATGAATTTCTTATTTTATATTTAGTGGTAGCCTTATTGTCTGTTTCCGTATTGGTGTGTGGAGTCGCCACCTCTCAGCAATGGTAGGTGAGACAGCCCAACTGATAACAAAGAGATTTTATATGTACATGTATGTTAGTCTTCACCATCCATAAAAAGGATTGGGAGAATAGAATACCCAACTCTGCCTTTTTGTTGTTTATGGGAAGAGTTGTGTGAAAGAATACCGGGACGTGTGATAGGTGACTGTGTGTGTGTGTGTGTGTATCAGAGCCAGACCTTACCACGAGACCTAGTGGGTGGGTTTGTTGGGTATTGTTGTCGGCAAGACCAGACGTGGAGTCTACATTGAACAGGGGTTTCATGCATGTTCAAAGAGCCAGTCGCTCAATAACTCCACACTACGTTCACACAGCATCACACAGCATACTGTTTGATTGTACAGTAGCGCATGGTGGTAGCTCCACATCATAGCAACTCAAGAGTACAGACTGCCACTTCTTAGGAGAACAAATCCCAATGTGGACATCTAGACTCCACTAAGGAACTATTGGTTTTTAAGGAACTATTGGTTTTAAATTTTAAAACAAACAAACTTATAACGCTCATCATGTATCCCATGCCTTCGGACTATACTCAACATCAGTCACCGGCACCACTCATGCAGGATATGAACGAGGTACCAATGAGTTACTCAGATCAGGTGAGTATTTTTGTTCTTCAGTTTACAAGAGTTTTCTGTTTTCAGTGATACTGTTTTCAGTGAGGTTTTTGCGCAAGTTTGTAAAATTGAAATGAGCGTTCTGATTGCTTGTGTTTGGTAAAAATCGGCAGAAATATGATAAGGAAAATCTGCCAAAGTGATTTCTGAGATTGTCATGTCCCTTCAGAGAATGAATCCAGTGTTGTGGATTATTTTGTTATGCACTTGTGTACATTTTATGGAATGGGCGCAATATTGATAAATCAATAAATTATTATTATTTTATTTTGCAACAATGTTTGGCCTAATGTTTGTGAATCTCACACTTTTTAACAAACCATGACATTGTTTTATTCGTTACCTTTTGGAGACTCAGAACAAAACAAAAAGGAAAAACAAAAGTCCTCCATAGAGGAATTCTAAAGACTGGGGTGCTCCACAAGGAATTTTGTGTACAAAGTATTTGGGAGGTTCTTCACTACAGGGACTAAGGAAAGAACAAAAGATGTCTCTACATGGATGTAAAAAATAGAATTGGTGGTTTGATGTGTGTGAATCTCAAACACTAAATAACAAACCAGGAAATTGACCCAATTTGTGTGTGAATCGCTCACACTTTTTAACAAACCAATAGTTTTGCCTCATGTCTGTGGAAACTGCACGATTTTCTCTTGGATTGCTGGAAATGAAAGTGCAGTTATTAAACAAAAATGTAAAGATTTTTTTTTTCAATTAGGTTAGAGGGAAACCTTTACAAACACTTGGGAAAAAAAGGAACTAAAACACAAAATCCTGCATAACATCTACGGCCCTTCCTTAAGGTGACCCTGTTCTATTGCCAGCTTTCCACACAACTGATAAACTGACTCTCTATCAACTGCCAGTTTTTGAACAATAATTTCAGTTTCTGTTATTCTCCCACACACTTCTATTCTTCACAATTCACAAATACCCATCAATCACATTCGGCTGTAAAAGTCTAGGGATTTGTCTGTCTTGGTGTCAATTTTATTTAAAAATTTTTTTTTTAAGGGAAGGTGTGCTTTGATCTCATACCTTTTTTCACTTTATGGTTTTTGGGATTATTAGTCACCAGTTGGACTTGCATCGACATTTTGTGCACACCATTGAATGGAAAGTGTATCTATTGTAGAAATCATTGTTAATCAGTCGGAAGAAGGTGCCAACTTGACTGGAGTAAAGCAAAATTCATTGTTAGAAATTGTTCACGTTCCACATCACACGCTATTCCCAATACTTTGTATGGCAAGTTGCAATACTGTACTTTAAACTGTCAGAGATGCATAAACTGAGCATAGGACTTTTTCTTTTTAAATAGACTTGATAGGGTAACTTTAAAATAATGATTTACAGCAACAAGTTTGAGAGATACTTGTGTGAATTACTGGGGGCAAGGTCCCTGTCTGAGACCTTGTTTATGAATATTTTGCATTGTCCCAATTTAGCTTTTTAAATTTAGCTACTTATGTATTATGATAATTTTTAAATTACAGTTGCCATAGTGTGCCATAATAACCACATAGTTATCCAGTGTGCAGCCAAAGAGTCTGGCTCCCTGGTCATTCAAAACAAAGTTGAATGAAAGTCCCAACCGCCCTGAATGGAACCTGTCTATTTCATTTTGTTGTTTTCCACAGACCCGTCCTTCAGTATTGTAAAGATATAGAACAGGAGAAAATGGTAAAAGTGAAATATCTTGAATAACAATTGCCTATTGTGCACTTTAGGGGGCTGTTTATCTACTACCCATGCAAGTGGGTTGCATGTCTACAGTAAGACCAGCATCCTGGCACATACTAAATAGTTTGCAAGATTCAAAGACCCTTTGTCTGAACTGCCAGTAGTGTTTTACCAAATTATTGTTGGACCCAAAATATAAACATTTCCATATTGGACAGAAAAGAGAAAATCAATACTGCTGTTAGTGTTAGATTTACAAGTTTCATGTAACACCATTTCATAATTTATTAATACATATTAATTTTGTATTATGATATATTTTTTCATTTGGAAGTAGAAATCAGTGGAAGCGAAAATAAAATTCTGGTTTTACATTTTTTAAGGGAAGACAAAGGTTGCTTAGATGCTTTTTGGAAACAGGTTTTTAGTTCTGTTTTTCTGTCTGTTGTGTTTAGGATTGCAGTCACCTTGCCATGTAATTTGCCAATACATTTTCAGATAACATTTTTTTCTTTACATTCAAGTAAAGAAAATGCTGTCGCAAATTAACCTTTTAGTCCAGCGGCTTCACAAGGAGAATGAATTAAGCTTAAACGCTACATACACGCAGGGGGTTTGAAATTTCCCCTTAAGGCATGGTAACAAGTTTCTTACACTCCTCCAGCCCCAGACAAATCAAATCAAATTCACATTTCATTCACAAACATCACTGCCGTTTGTTATTGCAGAGTGCCAAGCTCTTGCCTATACCTTGTATGGTTACCAAGTACTTTGGCCCATAACCACTGTCATCTGTGGCAGTATCAGAGGACTCCCTCCCCCCCCCCCCCCCCCTCTCGTCATCCTTATTTGACAGAGAGTTTATTAGTATGGATCTGGGTCAGCCCTGCCTGCTGATGAATGGTCTATTCCGCCCACTGATTGTCGACTGATTAGATCGGGGCCATAAGATAGCCTGCCTGTGTTTAGAGCTCCATCTCTCTCTGAATAGGGAAAAAAAAGAACATTGTGTTGGTGTCATTCTGCTTGGAGGTCATTATGCACATAATGTGGAGAACTGGTTTATCTGAGTGCAGCGTACATTTTTAAGGGGCAACTTGGATTCCCGTACATTGTGTTGTGGAAAACATCTGGTAAGTTAAGGTCTGCTAATTTTACAGTGATGTTGTTTATGCAGTAATAGTTTGAGTCAGACAGACCATGTGTGCTGCCACCATGGTGGACCAGTGATGAAAATCAACATGGACAGCTCGGCTTGTGTGCTGGGAATAATGACAATTAAAAGCACTTAAAATACGCCATTACAAATGCAAACCAGAAACCACTTTATCTTGTTTAATTTAACCTGTTTATAATGAGGAAGTACCTGAATACCCATCTGTCTATGTATGTGTTATTCTATTAATGAGAACATTTGTCACAGGAACGGTTCTATGTGATTTTATTCATTTTTTTTTCTTCCTGAAAATAACATCTGAACTCTTCTACATGTAGTTCCAAATATTTCTCGAATCTGTTAAATATTGAGAACAATATTAATGAACAGTTCATTGTATCCGTGAATTTCTTCTTTTTCTTAATAAATACTGTAGTCACCCAAAAATGTTTGCTTTGCAACAAAAGGTTAAGAGTCGACAAAGTTGAGCCTCATATATTTTAGGTGACTGGTACCCTTATTGTTAGCGAATAATTCCAGTCAGTATTATTTTCTACCAAACAGCTGTATACAATGGCTTTTTTGAAATTTGATTTCGAAAATGTTTTTTAGCACATGCTGTGTGGCTAATTACTTGTCAAACTAGGAATTATCCATCACTTAATTCCTAACAACTCAAAACCTTGTACAACATGCTTCAAAGCAAACTTGGGGGCCCACGGCAGCCATGTTCAACATCCAGACAAACACAGATGAAGGCAAATTAATGGCATTCCGTCACGTACTATGTACAGCAAGACATATCCAGATTCCCCTTAACAAAATAAAAATATCAAAAATCCTCAATCTGTATGTTGTTTTTGGCTTCTCTTCCTGCGTCCCCCCCCCCCCCTCGATCCCCTCTTCTTAGGGATTGTAGGCATAGAGGTACATCTGCCCCAGCTGTGATGGTTAGTTCCAGGGTATACATGCCTAATTGCCAGAAATATTTTGAGCTTCATGGCTTTACAAGTGAGCCACTTACATGCCGAAGCATTGACATTTGACCCTCTATCCTAGCAGTCAGAAACTCTTCATATACATGTACATGTAGTTGTTTGCCAGTTGTTGACACAACAGTTTAGGAGTGCATATCTGCTTACATGGCGCACTATTTTGCAGTTTCATTCTAAAGGAAGATATTATAAAAATATCCTTTCATATTTCATCATGATTGTATCATGGTTTTCTGTTTGTCTGAGAAAAAAATTAATAACAAATGAGGGAAGGTTTTTTACGTTGTGTCCAATGATGATTTTGCCTTGATATTAAAAAGTTTGGTTTTAAAAGAAGGAACAATTTTAATTCAACAAGTTATCAAACTGTTTTTCTGAAACACTACAATTCCCAGTGTTGTGGATTAGAGATAATATTTCAACTTAATGATCAACCATTAACTCTCTCTTCTATATATTCTATCCGCATTTTAAAAGACCTGTACATTCATTCAACGTTAGAGCAAAGGTTTGTTTCTAATTCTAAAGGCATTTGAACACATCAGAGGCTCAACATGTAAAGGGAAAGAAAACCGTGATGACAAAATAGTATACAGGCCTGATATCCAACAGGCAATTGCCTCTGCTGCCCCTGGTCATTGACTGCTGCCCCTGGTCATTGACTGCTGCCCCTTGAAATATAAATTTACAATTTCCTCGTAGAGGTGTCCTTTTTATCAAGGAGAACCCACCTTGGTGCCCTTGCCTTTTTATCAAGGAGAACCCACCTTGGTGCCCTTGCCTTTTCAAAAACAAAGCATCAGGCCTGAAAATACAAAGGACACAATTAGTTGAATTAATTTGTTTTTGTTTGATTGTTAATTCTGGTTTTGGTATGGAAAGCAGAGGCTGGTGTTCTGAGGCTTGTCTTCCATGACCTTAATTCATTTCTACGACTAAAGCCAAAGTACAGAAAGTTTACACTCAGTACAAACCCACTAGAGCAATATTTCCACCTGAAGCAATGTCATAAGTCGTGGAAAGGCCCACAAGTCTTACTAAATTGCTTATTTTGATTGCTCGATAAGATCGATGCGCAAAATTCCTGACAAGACTATTTCACAGGTTGGTTGTATGACATGGCGTGTTTATTGAAAGCTTCTAAAAACCATTTTAATGGCAGCTCTCTGGAGCAGATTTCGAAAGGCTATAAAACCATATAGCTCTGTTGAATTACCCACATACAGCTGTCGTGAGTGCCATTTTGGTGATATCATAATGTACTGAAACATACATTTCAACCAAAAAGGTGCACTCTTAACATGAGCAGCACATCAATTAACCTTTCTTGGTTAATTTTCTTGAAACCCAGTTATTTCAGATTGAAGCTTCTCTTCCGAAAAACCAATGTTGCACAATGCCTTTAACTACAAAGTGGGGATAGGACAGTACTGGATGGTTGAGGTGATTAGTCTATTAATATGTCATGTAATTCCCTAGACTAATGCAGCCAGACATAGGTGGCAAATTAAAAACAGATGATATCGCTGAGTGTAACAAACTTAAAGCTGAGAGGTTCGCAGGCCTTGAATGGTTGACATTTGTGTCATCTTTTTGGTGAGTGTTTTTATCAAGTATACTCTATCATCAAAGTTGTTCCCAAAACTAATTGTTAATCAAAGTAACAACAAGAAATAGCTGTTTCAAACTGCCTTTTCCAACCCAAATCACCTGTTAAGCCATTCTAGGCCGCAGTTGTGTTGAAAAATTAAGCAAAACAGTAGAATTTCTCAATAGTTGCTGTTTAACTTGATTGGTATTTCCTATGAAAAAAAGAATATTTCTTAATGCCTAGACTTCCAAGAGGACATGTTAACAATTGATGAAATGCATCTATAACTCCTTTGAATAATCCAGGATACTATCTTAAATGGGGACTTCAACTAACAAGAAAAACAGAGAGACCTGTTTTTATGAATAACCAGAAGTGGCCTTATGACAACCTTAGCGACATCCAACCCCCCAAAAATTAACAATTCATCTTGAACTTTTTGGTTTTATTACTTTATTAAGATAAAGAATATTGATCAAAAAGCTTCTTGATCCGAAAACATCCATTCAGGGCTAGAATTTTACACTGGACCACAGGCCTGAGGCCAGTGATTTTAGTCTCAGGCCAGTAAACTCAAGACTGGACAAGTCTGGCGTTCTTATGATTTTCAATCTTCATTAAAAAAAATTATGCTCAACAAGATTTTGAGTCTCATAAATATCTTTAAACTATTTTGAGTACCAAAGTCTACTTGAAACCCATAGGACAAGTGCTTTCAATCTTTTCTTCTCAAAAAACCAACTACAACAACAATACAGTTCATGTTAAAACTGTGTTGTTATTTTTTAAATCTGGTCTTGTGAAAAAAATCCCGGTCTTGTGAAAAAAAATCCGAGCTAGGAGCTCTTGTGAATTTTTTCTCAAAATTCAAGCCCTGCCATTGTATATATGTACTGATTATTCCATTCTTAAATGTTAAAATCAGTTTCAAGAAAACCTTCTAGTCTACAGGTGTCTCTAATCAGACATTTTAAAAATCAGCTTTTAAACATACATGGACTCCTTTTGGTTTATGTTGTGCAATTATAATTTAAATTTTGAACTGTTCACTTGTCTGATTTGTTGTTTAAATCTCAAGGACATGAGTGTTTGATTTTATCAAAACCAATAATTCACCATTTCAGGAAATCTATTGAAAATTGGAATGAAGGAACTCATGCAAACAAATATTGATGAAATATCCTGTTTGATGTGTTTTTTGATAACTATAGAGGATTGTAATGAATGTAGTTTTTTCTAATGTGGCACCTTCCCTTTAATTATCCTTAGCCTTTGTATTATGGAGTTTGTTCATGTGATTTGATTCACAATACAAAAATGTACTTGATACACCGGAAGTCTGGCTGTGGGAAAAAAAGTGCCCTGCCCTAAGTACTGTATTTACTGAGATACTTTACTTTGTCTGTGTATTTGTACAATATAGTGTTTTTATTTGCAAACTTCTGTTGAAGAAAACAAAAAACAAATAGAATCGCATGTTGACCATGAAGTGTCATCAGAGATAACAGAGTTAAGGTTTAGAAGGATTTTTGTTTTGACCTTTTGCAAAGTGGAATGTGTGATATTCTTCGTTATATCAATGTTGTTTCAGACCTGATTGTACTATGGTGTGGGAATGTTCTTTTATGCAGTCATAGTACAGGTTCTTAGAGCTACTATGTTGGCATAAAAACCTCTACTTCTATCTGTGAGATACTTTCTGGCAAACCTCTATGAATGGTAGGGTTTATTTAAAGAGTTGTACATATTTGAAAATGTGGTTTTTGCACATATGCAGTAAATAACATGCAGACCTTTGGAATCACTTGTAGTTAATCAAATGAGGGGTTTTGATATCTTTTACTGTTTTTACCAGTTTTTGAAAACTAGGAAGCTTTGGATTTGTCGTTAGTTTGTTTGTTGTTTTTGTTGTTGTTGTAAATGTTGGGTTTTTTGTGTGTGTTTTTAAATTCGTAAATTCGGATTGATTATAATTAGTTTTTACCCTTACACTGATGTGTTTTAAAGGCACTGGACACGTTTGGTAATTACTTTAAAAAAATATTAGCATAAAAACTTACTTGGTAACGAGTATAAAACATTATGAGAAACAACTCCCTCTGAAGTAAAAGAATTTTTGAGAAAGAGGTAATTTCTCTCTAAAATATTTGAATCTGAAAAAGACTTCAGGCCTGAAGTCTTTTTCAGGCATCTGAAAGCACATAAATTTGTGCAACAAGGGTCATTTTTCTTTCATTATTTTCTTGCATCTCCGATAACCAATTGAGCCCAAATTTTCACAGGTTTGTTACTTTATGCATATGTTGGGATACACCAAGTGAGAATACTCAGTACTTTCCCGAGTTCTGTGGAAAAAAATCCACAGGCAAATCACTTAGGTGGGATTCGAACCCACAACCTTTGCATTGCTAGAGCAGATGTCTTACAACTAGACCACCGAGCTCTGATTCATAACATGAATTTTTGAAGGCAATGTATCCCTTTTGACTTTGTAAATTGAGCAAAGCATTGTAAGCCAAACTCGAGATTTAAACTAAAGTGTGTTTCAACAGTGTGGACATTTTGAGTGCTCAGGCATTAACATTGATTTAAAACAAGGTCTGCTCCCCAAATTGGACAGTACATGTCTTAGACTACATATAGCATCTGACATCTCATGTTAGCTGTAGTTTTCTGAGTTGTTTTTGTACACATACAGAGAAAGACTCCCATCTCCATCTCCCTTTCCAAGCATTGTTACCACACCCTGCAGTGGTAATCTGCACAATAGTGCTGTGTCGTGACGTCTTCATTGACTCAAATTCAGAGTGCAAACCTCGAACAGAAAAGTGTCATACTGAAATCATCGTCAACAATATTTTTGTAGAAATTACCTCTCTTTAGAACTTCTAAGCTTGTGTTCACAGTAGAGGAAACAGATCTAGCATTGTAATGACGTCTTCATCAAAATCATACAATGTGTACTGGTCTAAACAGAAATCCTATCAAAATGGTCCATTATCTGATTTGGGTTTGGCTCTCCCAAATGGGGATACAGGACTAGCTTTAATTCAAACTGACGTCATCATCAACAGGTTTCAGCGCATACTGCTCAAAACAGCAATCTGTCAGGTTTCTAGTTGTTTGTTTGTTATGTGTGTAGCATTACTTTTCAGGGAAATCATTCTGAGCTTTCGTTCAAATCTGGAGTCAAGTTTAGGAAAAACAGTTAAAGGGTTGTGCACATCAGAAGTGGCTTACTCACATGTTTTACGTAGTCATTTTTGTGGGGTCTTTTTCACTGTGATTCTTTAGGAGTTTCCCCCAAAGTTTCCAACTTTATTGCAAGGGGTCAAAGAGTACTTCATTTTAAATGAAACCTCTGGCTGTCCCTAAAAAGACTTACCTATTCTCGTTTTCAACTCAACATATTGAAAGAACATAAAATCATTTACCTCCTGCCTTGTATAACCCTCTGCTTTTAAACGGGCTTTTTCCCTCGTCTTTCTTTTTCAGAGTAAGATTTATCTGTTATCTGGGATATTTCATAATGTTTTCCCAAACAGTAGATCAGTTTATTATTTCTTTGAGACTAACAACACATTGGTGTACTTATCATCATGAAAATTTGTCTGTCAAACTGTCATTATTAAAGTGAGCTGACATTGAAAGTTTGATCATATTGCCCAGGTAACCAATTTCTTTGTATTTTTTTATTTGAATTTTGTTCAATCATTCTTTCAATCAACAGTTATTTCTGTATAAATAAACAACTTGATTAGTTAACATAGACTGAGACTGTATAGAGGTATGACCCTAACAGCAAAATGCTTGAAGGCTGGGATGCCTTGCACAAAACAAAACAAAGATGGAAAGTAATTATATAATATCATAATTATATAATAGAAAAATTTGTATTAATATTAATAGATTATACAAAGATCAAAACGAGACTGGTAAACAAGCACAAAAAACAAACAAACAAAGACGAGAAAGGTGGACCACAATTAACGAGCTAAACCACGATAATGAAAGAATGAGAACTTTTGTTGTTTTATTTTGTTTTGGGGGAAATGATATCCAATAAACAGAGCAGAAAATAGACACAATGTTGTTTGACTGCCTTAATCCTAACCAGATACAAGGCCTTTAGTTTAGCTGTCCAACTGTGCCATCAGGGTTCAGGTTTAGTGAATGGACTGACAGCTTTAAGTACATGTACACTGCTGGTGTAAGACCAGCATATATCAAGTTTGAAATGCTGAGGTGTTGATTTGTGCAATCCGATCGCGGACCTCCCACCACTCTCCTAACAGCTTCTTCATCTTGTCCACTCTCCCAGGTCGGTTTAAATATTGTTTCATAACAGTTGTCATGGAAACAGCAGGGGGTCCCCTTAGCTCCTTTTGGGCATGGGTCAAGCAACCTTTACAGCACCCAAGTGAGACACTGTTTACACCAATCATAGACTTTGCATGTGATCAACACTCTTGGGGACTCCTGAAATTGTTTTGTTTTCAAAATTGTGTACACCAGTAGCCACCCATTCATGAAGCACATTATTGGGCTGATGCATCCAGCTGTCATCTCAGGTACTGGGTTGGAGCAGAGAGGGAATCTGGGGCAGGGATTTAGGTCATTCTGACAGGGGGTATTTCAACTCTTCTCTCAGTGTGAGCTTTCTTGAAGGAAATAGTTTCTGACATTCATGATGGGCTGTGGTCAGCTAACTCACAAGCAATGGTTGAAGGCTTTCCAGTGAGGATACCCACTGGATGTCATTCATTTGAAAGGATTCTGTATGACTATGATTGAATTGTTTTGAAAAGTGGTAAAACTTTGGTTGCATTAGAATTAAACCAAAGGATTTTCAAACCTGCATCCTGCAAGAAAGACAAGAATTGTAAAAAGTGCATGAATTGATGTTTTCATGTTTATTATTCAGGAATGGAGATACAAACTTACAGTGAAATGTTAATTTTAGCTTTGCTCCTAAATACAGAGTTGCAGTCTTTCTGATTCCTTTCTCATGATTCCAAACCCTGAAGCATTAAGTGTGTGAAATATCACATGAAAAATTCAAAACTAGAAGGTGAATTTCTCATTGGGAAGGATAGCCAGATAAAACGAACGTTTCCAAGATTAACTCTTCATTTTTATTTTATTTTACTAATTATTCATTTCAACATCTTTCACTTTCCGAACAATTGACTTATCAACCCTTTATGCTTGAGTAACTCTGTAATGGAAATATTTGATTCCTGAGTTGACAACTGTTTATTTCAAATGTCAGTTAATAGGCTTACTAATTACAAACATAACTCTGGTGTACATGAGCAGAACAAACATGATATAATTTGGCGTCAGGAATATTTGTGTAAATGACTATAATTTATGAGACCTGTATTCTGGATGAGTAGCTATCAATATTTCATGTATTTGTCTAAATTGGCTTGGATGTCACAAAGAGACACGACGTTGATCTGTTTTCTCATGAGTGGCATGAGTGTAGTTTGTATATTTATTTAGATGATATTAGAGATTTGTGGTGGCATTTTGGAAATGCCTCTCAGTTGTTGTGCTGGTTTTGTTAAGAGATGGAAAGGAGCAAGGGAGTCTACTGACACATAAGCAGGACTCCAAATTTGGAGTGGACTAAAGGCCGGTGATTTTAGCATAATGTCCAAATGTTGACTTTGAGACTTTTTATTTATTTATTGGTATTGAAGTACACTTTACCTAACTGCATACTTTTTTTTCTCATTTTGGTTCTGGTCTTGCAAAAAAAACAAGTAAAACGTTTGAGCTGCAAGTCCCACGGTCTTGTGGATTTTCTCCTCAAATGGGAGCCCCAATTTCAGTCAGTGTGCACCAGTTGTTATTAATAAGAAAATTTAACTCATATTGCTACGTGTTTCTTAAATCAGGTACTGTTTGAGAAATTTTTTTCAGTGGATGATTTTATATCCGCCTCCTTAAACACAAAGTGATTCAAGAATGAATTGAAAGTTTATCTTTGAAGTCTGTTGCCTTTCCATCAGAAACTTTCAACATGGAGGGTTTCTGGTAGGTCATGAGGCACTTTCTGTGACCTGAACACTCTGTAGACCTTTTGAACTGTAAGATGATGAACTAGTCTTGAACTTTGGCAAGCAGTTGCTGCGTCCATCTCAAGGAGGAGGAATGTCTATGATAGGAGGATATGAGATGGTTGACCCTTGCATCTTATTGGGAATGTTTCATCAACACTTCGTCCTTAATAAACCTCCCTCACCCTATCATTGCAGTCTTGGATTAGGGAAGGATATATTTCAAGAAGAGGCAGAGTGGTATCTTCAGTCCGTATTTGCTTTAGCTGAATATATGAGCAAACTTTGTGATTGGGCCAATATTTATGCAGCACGAGAATTCAAGGATGGAGCATTGGGAGCATCTTAACAGACCCATTAAAAATTGTCATGAGTTATTAAAACTACGTGACTAAAAAGCCGCACTTTAAAAAAAAAAAATTATTAATTATTATTATTATAAAATTAGTAGGGTAGATGGCTGGCCTTAGCTTTCGATCCAAACTGGACCTTCTTCAGAGGCATTAACAAGTACAAACAAAAACATATCCATTTATAGCAAAAAGAGGAGCAAAGGATTAGGGGAAGGTATCCAGAAAAAAGCGGGAAGATTATAGCCAATCATAGTTATTAATTTACAGACAATGGGTTGGCTAAGAACCAATCAGAGTAAAGTAGTGAGGACAAAGGATGGTCAGTGTGAAAAGGGTGGATTACTGCACCATAAAGGTGGTAACTGCATTCTGGATATATATATATATATATATTTATTTATTTATTTTTTTTTGGGGGGGGGGTGGGTAATTAAGATTTAAGTTCACAGTTTTGCCAACCAAATCTGCATAAGAAGTGTTGTACATTGTAAGTGGTGTTCATGACACAGACTTAATATCAAACATTTGTAACTTGCTTTGAATAAGGAATTTAAGTCAACTTTTGGTATTCCTTGGAAAGATCTCTGTAAAGTGCTTCTTAAATGGCAGTACCACTTCCTTCAAAGTAAAAGTAGCATTGATATGTCAGGAAGGGTTTTCTAGCCCTCATTGTATCAAATGAGGATTGTGGTACTAGACAGGACTGTGGGACCTTCATATTGTCTTCTATGGCTCTTCTTTGTGTTCCATTAAAAAACAATCGATACAGAAAATTCCTATTCCAAAGGCAGTGCCAGTGAATTCTAGCCACAGGCCAAATTTCTTAGATGTTTTGAGCAGGCACTAATTCATATCAAATTTACTCAGAATGAAAAACTTAACTGAGAGCCAGTCACAAACAATGCTTTTTGTGTGGAGTATTGGCCAGTATCTTAACTTTGCTTAGCAAAATGTTTTTGTGCTTAACACATTTCTGTGCTTAACGCCCTTGTGAATTTTGCCCCAGTGTCTTTTAAACAACTATTGATGACAAGTTCTTGCAGGGGCAATGCCCCACATGTAAACTGGGGCAGTAAATTCATTGGTGATTGAATCACCTCTGCATGTATGCATGATTCCCAATTTGACGCTTGACATCACATTGCTTGGCCCCCATTGCTGGCGTCAAACGGCACAAAGGGTGGGGGTCTTTAACCTGATTGTCTCCTTTCAGTGTCAGTACATCAAATCTTCTTATTTATGTTTCTAGGGACTGTGATTACTTGATGAATAATTCAAAGGTATCTTTGTGCATAATAATATTTAGCTGTCATCGGAATAGAAAGGTAAATTCAGTTGACAGAAGTGATTGCATGCATAAATTCATCAGTCTGTGCTTGCCACACAGTAAGAACATCTCAAAATTCACTGCAAAGAATTGTTGTGATAAATCAAAATGTCAAAAGGAAACACCTTGAGAATGCTATCAGTAAATATTCATATAGGAGTAAGAACAGTAGAAATAGGCAATTTGTTTTGGTGGAAAAATATCTTTGAGGTGATACAAGTTTTGAAAAACTTAAGTAGTTAATAAGAAAGTAATTTTTGAAAAAGAACTGCCAATTCTGATTGAAACAAGATAAGATAATTTTAATTATGGATACCGATATGGAAAGAAAATAAATCTTTATAAAGAATTTTTCAGAATTTCCAAAAGAATACAACTCTGATTTACAAAAAGAAGATCTTCTTCTTTTTGTAAAGAGTTGTCATTTATACAGAAGGGAATTTGTGAAAATATAAATCGAGACATTTTCATTTTGGAGATTTTAGAGATGAATAGCTGGAGGAGTAAATACCACTAATGATTGACACAAACAGATGATTGGTGTGTTGGAATTTATTTTATGGTCTGATACTCTGATGGTCAGCATTCCTTCCAACCCATTTCTATCACTTCATTAAGAAGAAGTGGGGAGGGAATCCCTGTAAGAAATATAGAAATGACGCTGGCCACCTTGGTCAACATTGACATGGCAGGAAATTGCAGACTTTAAGTGAAAGGGGTTGCTTTATTTTGCTAGATTTTGAATTCTATTGCGGATTTATGAATTGAATTGGATCGTTCTGGATACTGCAATTATTGATGTGACATTAAAAACCTGTGACAAGTTAACGAATGATTTGTGAAGCATTTTTTGTTGTAAAGTCCATTCAGATTAAAAGTTCTTCCAGATTTGAGAATAATTGTCTGTATAAATAAATGATTTTGATTTCAAACTTTATTTGGATTGTTTTGAAATCATGAAAGTCTTTTAATTAAATGACTTTGAACATTGGATGACGCTAGTAGTAGTACTGTCTAGCTTTTTGTGTCAGTTTCTCCACTCTGTAACTTCAGGTTCCATGCTGACAAGAGGGATTTTCAATCGACGGAATACTCCTTCAGGATATTTTTGTACATTCGCCCTGATTTTCTTAATAATTTTCTCTGTATTTCTCGATGGCGAATGTCCTCATGATTCTGTTCCCACCTGGTTAAGTCTGTTCATCGTCCCATCTCCGCTAATCTTGAAATATTAATAAGAAACCTGATGTCCAATCCACTGCAAGGAAGGCAAAGAGAAAAAAGGACTAAAATGTAACTGATTTGTCCGGACAACCCCTGTGGGAATATCGGAGTAGAGTCATTGGGGAATTACCAGCGCTCTCCCTTGAGCTCAGAAACCTGTCACTTTGATTGGGAGTTCACCTCAAGACTTCTCAAAAGAAATCACCCTTTTCTTTTTTCCCCCCAGTTTTTGTTCCTTCTTATTTTTCTCAACTGTTGCCGGGTGTCCTGAAGTGAACCCTGTCTACTGGACATTTTTAACGGAGCGATTTGATTAGCCAATCAAGTGCTTTGTAATGGAGAGATGATGGTCTGAATAAATGAGTGAATGTGAAATACAAGATTAATGCTTATATTATCTCTTATTCTTTTTTGTTTCATGAAAAGAAAATCCTTGCTGGTTTTTTTTACACTCATATACACAAATTGTTAGGCCCTATTATTTTTGTTTTGTGATACTTGGAAGTAAATACATATTTAGGGTGATAAGTTAATGTAGTGTTTAATTTCAGGTGTCAGTTTTAAATGTAGAAGCTGTTGCTTCTTTTGAATTTTGATTTGTTTTCCCCAATGTATCAGGAATGCATTTTGACTGTTTCCCTTTTTCTTAATTGTTATAGCCTACTTGTAATACAATACATGGAATCTGATGGTAATGTGTTTGTGATATTGAATCTGGATGTTTCAAAAGCTTTATGTTTTTATAGGATTTCTATTGTCTGATATCTTTATTTAGATGTTTTTTTGTTTTTTTTAAATACTTCCTTCTTCATTTTCCATAAAATGAGTTTGTATTTAGTTTGCTGTACCTGTGTGTTTATAAAACTGACCAATCATTCAATGTTTCTGTGGGTTTGATCAGGCCCTCCCTCTGTGTGATTAGCAATAAATAGCCTACTCCACAGGATTAATTGGTCTTACCATAAAGATAGAAGATTTATTGGCTGAATTATCATTATGATAAAACTCACACTAATAAATAAATAAATTAAAACTATAATCAAACCCATGGGCTCTTTCATAAATCACTATTGGTGTTATATATTTATTATTTGTGCTCCCCCCCCCACCCCCAATGTAGCTCTCTCCTATATATATAATTCTTCGCCTTTCAAACAGGAAACAGGAAGTGTGAATTTAATTTCAGGACTAGTTATTGTCTTGGTTTAGTGATATTTTTTGAGGAACTGATCTTTATAATAAATAGCAAATGAACTTGTGTCAACAGGCCATCGGCCTAGTATCAGTCCTAACCATCCTAAATGGAACTGTATGTGTAAATTGGAATACAAGTCTCTTTTAGTTTCTGTTCAATTGCAGTCCCTTAGCTGATTATAGTTCCTGGTGTGGGACCTTCCAAACCAATTGTTTTCTAATAATTTAGGGGGTTCTGATCTACAGTGAGGGGCAGATTTCAATGTAAAAACCTAAAAAGGGGGCAAAAAAGTCAAATTAAGGAAAACATCCTGTCTGTGTTACTGTGGCATGTTGCAGAAGTTCAGACTTGTATACCTGTTGCATCAGGAAAACAAGGTCTAAGTGAACCTGTTCATATTTGAGATAATTGAGTCACCCTTCACATCAATAGAATATGATATTCTGTTTAGAGATGATTTAAACTGGTATGATAGCAATGGATCATTTGTTCTTGTACTTCAGTCTTTGTTACACTGGATTTATACGTAGTGCTCATCAAAAGCTACATGTAGTCAAGGAAATTTGTTCAAAGTTGTTGGACGATTCTTTTCAAAATGTCAGGCTTGCAGCCCGTTCCTTCAAGAGTCGCTTATAACTTCCATCATGCTCCATTATGTCCGGAGTTCTCCCAGAATTTTCAGGTAAATATCTTTCAGGAAAATATCTTTCAAGACACAGCTTTGTTAAAGATGTTTTTCCAGCAGATGATTCTGTAGAGTCAAGTAAATGCATGATCTGGAATGAGACTTCCTTCAACTTTCGACATCTGACATGATTTTTGTTCTAAAGTTTGCTTATTCTAGAATTTTGCTTAACAATCAAATCACTTACTGCAGAAATAGGAGACAATGTATCATTTTCACTCTAAGAAGTTTTTCTTGAAATAAGTTTCAAGAAGGGGGCTATGTTGGTGATGATTCACTATGAAAATTTGGGAATGACGGCTAAAATATCACATTACTCATTTCATCTCAATCTCTTCTTCAGTGGTTTTTATGTCTCATAAGAATTCAAGATTCATTCCACCTTGTTTTTCTTTGTTTTGGGTGGTAGGCCTACTTGTGGTTTTACTGAGTGAACTCTGAGAACAGAAAGGCAAAATTCGGTATGATGTTCATTGAACAATATTCACCATGGCACAAGCTCAGATCTTCACTGACTCATGAAAAAAGCATTAATCAGAATGAGATCTCTGGCTCCTGGGGACGATAGCAGAGAGGCAAACAGCTAACCCAACACCAATTGTCATTTTGTAATCTGTGCAGTTTGCTACAAACAAAATTCCCCACCGGCCTGGGTAAATAACCGCAGTGACAACGTCCCTCCCTGCTGTCTTGGCATTGCTGCTGCAGCTCCCAGTCATGATGGTCCCCCTCCCTGAAATAAAAGATTTGTTTTTTTCGGAAGGGAGGATAGGAGTAGATGAGGAGAGAGAAGGAAATCTCACATTTGAGACTGATCAGGCAACTTAATTGTGCAGTTTCCGCATGCCTCATTTGTTTTAGATATCTTTAGTCTGGAGTCATCTGGAGCGTTAAGCATTCTAAGCTTAGAGGTAGGGGGGAAGTTGCGGAAAGTATCGGAGCGGACACAACCGTCGCTGATTGCCCCTGGGCCTTCTCACCATGCCGGGTCCTAGCGAGCGTTGTCTGGTTGAGTGAGGAACACTTTGGTTTGATACCGTCCGTTAGTGCTAAACAGTGTACTGGGGATGATGACCAAAACGAGGGGGGGGGGAGAGATTCAACGGTATAGAATTTGTTTTAACGCTATGCTTTGAAGATAGATTCACAGGTGTCTAAGATCGTCCTAAATGGCATACAATAACAAATATGACTGAGAGATTAATCACTGTACTGACGTAAATACCATAGGTGAATGACTTACTCAAAGTAGATGTGGAGGTTTTTTTCATGGCTGTACTGTTATATAGACAGAGATCAAGGATTTGCATAGAGACATGTATCAGCAACTGATTTATCATCAGGGGAATGCAGTTTTATTTTTAGGCCAGGGATTTGGTCAAAATGTTAGAAGGTCATGAAAGATTCTTATGGTCTTTTTTTTTAGGGTTGTAACTTTTCTGCTCAGAGTTCACTCACAATGCCATTTACAATTTGATTTTGAAGTAAATCCATGTAAATGTTTAATCATGGAATTTAATTTGTGCTGTGTTTAAACAATATTTCAAATTTGTGGATGGTCGTGCAGAATTATTTAGTGGTAAAATGTTGAAGCTGAGTTAACTGAAAAGGGTAGTATAGTGCACCACACAATATGCAGATGACCACTTTTTGCAGATACTAACTGTCCATATATTGAAGGTAGTGTTAACATGGAGTAAAATGTCTTTGTATGTTTTTTCATACACTGTCAGAATGAAACCAAGTTTCAAGAAAGATTGGAAGATTTTTGAATGAATTTTGTTGATGCAGAAACAGCTAACAGTAGTGTTTTGTGCACAGTTAATTGCTGAAATGGAAATCTGTCTGCTGAACTGTTGCAGTAATTCCCTTTCTCTCAAAAATAAATATTTTCCAAAGGGGAACATTTCCTGTTGGTTATTGGTACTCTTAAGAGTTTTCATTGAAGGAAGGTGCAGGAGTGGGATTGACACATGAAAACAGTGTACCAATGGTAACTTTAGGACTCTTGGATTCTGTGAAATAAACAAATATTTGAGCTGGAGCAAAACTGCTTTGGATATTTATTCATGTTAAAACATTCCATCCAGGAAGGCCCTAACAATAAAGTGTACACATTTTGGCTACTTGTTATCACAAGTCACTTTATAATATGGTAGTTACTCAATGTTTACTTTCCTTAAATATTTTTCAATAACAATGTCTGTTGTTCGTAAAACAAGGGCTACTTATATTTTTGCCAAGTCACATGACTACCAACCTACAGATTTTCACTTTGAATCCAGTGTACTAGTATAGTTCCCCATTCCCAATTTCTCACTTGTTGTTTCTCTTGATCCCCTTAACCTCAGAGGTTCCTGTTTGGGACCCAAGAAGCCCTGTCCCTGAGTTCCCCCAGGACGTAGTCACTAATAATCTGTCTAGACAAGAAGGCAATATTTCTACCCAAGGTCAAGGTGTTTCCTTGGGTGTAGAGGTTTAAATCATGTTTTTTTGTAAGCCTGTGACATCTGCTTGAAAGGACAAGGTGAAGGGTGGAAGCCATCTTTATTTTCCTTCTCTAAAAATACTTGTGGCAACAAGGGTTATCAAGATTGTGTGTCTCTCCCCCCCCCCCCCCCCCACAAAAAAAAATTACAGTAAAAATGTTAACACTAAAAAAACACAGCAGTTTGTGGGTTTCTCTGTAATTGAGGGAGTTGGATGTGTGTGTGATGTAAAGGTAATTGTTGAATTTGTTTGTTCCTTGGTCCTAAGCGAAAGCTTGCAGATGTCCTCTTGTCCGCCCGGAGACACCTCATAAATGAGTTTTCAGGTTTTTGCTGTTTCTTCCAAAAGTAGTTTGTAGTGATTGACATTGGTTGACCTTGGAGATTGTTGGTGGTAATTGGCCTGACAGGGTTATTTTGAGATGTTTTGATAACAGCTGGCAACTCAGCCATCACAAAAATAGATCAATAACTCATGTTTTCATAATTACAGGATAATTCTTGCTCGCTTATACATCCAACACCACACACAAATGAAGCCTTTCATTTTTCTGCCATGCAAATGTTTGTATTGTTTAATTTCTTTTCAAGGATTATACTATAGTTCTTCAGTCAAGTTTATTTTCTCATCAAATATCCAAAACCATGAACTTTGGTCTTGGTAAAAGCCATCCACAATCCACTCCTCTGAACTTGTCCACAATGAGGCTTAATGTAAAAATGGACTGATGCCTTTTATTTAGCTACAATATGTATAGAAGAGAATCTCAACAAAGGTGCATGGTAGAAGAGCTACTTGCAGACCTATGTACTTCAATGTGGTACTTCCTACTTGCACAAAACCAATAACCGAAGTTGGATTTTACCCAAGAAGAGTTCCTCAAACTTTGAAAGTATTAAAGATCAATATCACTGTAAATGTGTACAGGCTGTTAATTTGATTGTAGTTGGAGTACAGTTTGCACATGCATCACCAAACCATTAGGCCTACTACTTAAAAATTGATTGACTTTGGCATTATTGAGACAGTATTTGCAATCAATCAGAATTATGTCTTAGACAACTAATTTCGTACCAGACAACAAAACATCTTTCTTTCTTTACAACAATTTATTTGAGAACTTGGGTTTAGAGAAAGGCATCACTAACAATAATAGTGTTGAAAGTGATAGCATTGGTGTCGTGTCAGCTATAAACCTAAAGGAAAGAAATAGCTGGGTAAATATTATCACCATTGCAAAGTATTTGTTAATTCTTTAATCACTATGTTGTATGTTATGGTTTAAGTCGCCCCTATCAAACTTTTGTCAACATATTTGTTGTGCTAACTGTGATTCAGGTACCAGCCATACTTTTGTAATATGTCTTTGCATTGAATAACGTGATAGTCATGCAGTGGTATGTTAACCACTTCACATCGGTATTCGGGGGACAAAATTTGGCGGATGCGTATTACTAATTATCAGAACTTTTTTGAGCTTTTGGAGTAATCATTTTCCTTTAAAAATATTGTTGCCACAACGAAACCCTGACTCGACAAAGGAAAGCCGACAAAGGTTCACTTAGTTAGCGCTGGGATTTGATGTTTTCGTGTGAGAAAATATAAGTAGGCACTCACACCGTGAATCACAGAACCTGGGCCATAAGTCACGGCCGATAATCTGCCATGGTATGCTGCACTCTAAGAACCCTCGGACTGGCCTCTCATTGAGCTGAATACAATGATAAACAGCCTGTCCATTCTTGTACGCCACATTTGTACAACAAAAGAACAAAGGTCTAGAATCTGAAACTACACAGTAAACCCAGAAAAAGAGATATTACGAGCATGAATTCCAGTATCTTTTGTCCTTCTTTGTATAATTGAAATGAAGCCTAGCACAAAAGGTGCATGCCTGTACTTGCTACACCATGAAATGTCCGAGTGGATATTTATGTCAGCCACCCGACTGAGTGCAACAAATTGAGGCTGCAACAAAGTTGTTCTGGGCAATAAAAACCATCCATGTAGCCCAATCCAGAAAAATTAGGCGTGTACACACTTTGTCTGGCGTGAAATGGTGAATGACAACAGAAACTTATTTCAGTTGTAACATTTTGAACTTCCCAGGGAGGAAGTCTGTGTTTTTCACATAAAAAGGAAGGTATAAGTTTGGTAATCACTCTTATATTACTAATGGCAATAAACATTTACTTGGTTAGAATAGTATAAAGCATTTTTAGAAGTATTTCACTTCGAGGTACTGTGGTTATGTAAAAATATATCAGGTTTTATGCCCCTAAATTTGAACGTTACTGTTAGATAGATTTCTCAGATTGTGTATTGTAATTACAGATTATTCATCCTGTTTGGACATAATTATTGGCTCTGGATTTTTTGCTATATTTCAAAAACGCAACCACCTTTTAAAATGAAATATGCACAGGTTAGTTTTATTGAATATATCTACATTTATATAGGATTAAAACAATCAAATGGTTCCAAAAACCAATGGTAAACTTTGCCTTTTAAGTAGGAAGGTGAGACAAGAACACTCTTCAGTCATTTTGTTTGCAATGACTTGATAAAACACAAAAAGACTGCACAATTGTAAAAAGATTGTCAAAGACCTTGGTCTCATCTAAATGGTATAATAAAAAATGAATGTTAACAAACTGAGATGCAAGTCACCCTTGTTTGTGATTAGGGGGTGGTGGGGTGTTGAGATGGACTCACTCACTGTTTGCAATGCTCAGTGGTCTGTCTGCGGCCCACAGTAGCATAGCAGACCCACAGTACCACATGGCAGGTGTTCCAGATTATGTTCTCCCTTCATGAATATTCTGCACCAGGGATTAAGCCCAGTTTTATTTTACATCATTCATTTTTTCCCTTCTAAGTTCTCTGGCTCTGTCTCTTTGTCCATGACATTGTTGGAAGGGTAGGTGGATTATGTAGCACTTGACAGCTTTAACTGTCTGGCAAAGTGGGTCAGCTGGATAAAATGGCCTGGTTTCTGCCCCTCGTGACCGACATCATTATCATCTGTCCGGAGGGGTGGTTGGTTGGAAACAAGTTTTGCTTTTAAGTAATGGTTTTAACGACGGTGTGAAAATTACATGATTTAGCTGTATTGGTATAAAAGAGCCATGTACAACCTGTCTTGAGTGAAAGTTAGTAATGAGTAAAGAATGTTTTGCACTACCTTATTCATCTTTTCAGTGATTTCTCTTTAGAAAGATTAAGGTGTGAAATAAAGCCTGTAGTTAGCCTACTGGCGGAAGATAACATTGAACATAGAATTGAGTAAGTAGCACATTTCCAAACAAGTTGTTTTGTGTTTTTAAAAAACTGGTTAGATCGGGCTACGTTATTTTGAGCACTGCTTCCTCCACAAGAATGAAGATAACTCGAACTGTTTATATGAGAAACTTATTGTCCATTCCCTGAGATCTTTACTGTTAACGGAGTATGTGAAGCTGAAGTGCTATGTCACACACTTGTAGTGACTTATAAAACCCAGGATTCTTGTCCCTGTCACCCAAATTACCCCCTTGGATCCCGAGAGGATCGTTTTCTTGATGGAACCTGCACAAAGGACAGGGTGCTCTCCAATGCAAATACTCCTCTGAAATTTGTGTTGTTGTTTTCACAGTTTTGTTTATTGAGGGGTACAAAATATAAATGAAAAGAAAACTTTGGCAAAAAGAAAAACATGTTGTAGAACGGTTGTTGTTGGTGAGTGGGATATTGTTATTGTGGGGGCCAGGATGGCCGTTGATGTGTATTTTGCTAACACTAATCTGCGCTCTGCCCCCTTCTCTTTGTGGATGAGTGGGATTGTTTGAAGGGGGTGACGAAGCTGCTCCATTGGGGGAACACTTGCTCAGATTCAGGAGGCAGCGAGCTTGCTTGTAAGCATCGCGGTAATGTTCGGGTTACATGAGCGGCCGCGCACAGCTCTCAGTTTGAGGTTTAGTGGTAGTGACAGCCCCTCTCTGAGAACACGGTCAACTGGTGACCTGTCACATTGCTCAACCAGTTCCCCCACTTAAAATGGAAAACTGGAATGCAGCTGTGAAACGGTTTATGTTCAACAAAACTTTTTGTACAGTGTGGTGGACACTAAATATTTAACTACATAAATGAAGGACTGGTTGGAAGTTTTATTTTATGTTTAATTTGTTACTTTATAGTTTCAGTTCAGATGTTGGAACTGGTTTGTTAGGGGAATAACTGTTCTATTAAAACCAATTTCCTGTTCTGTTTCACTGTTGAAAGAAGGGAAACTTACCTTTAACCTTGCCCCAGATGGCTGATCATGTTGCCTTATTCTTTGCAGCTGCCCACAGTTTTAGAAGGTCAGCTGAACTTGCTCTCAGTCTTATTTATCTCCAAGTCTTATTTATTTCCAAGTCTATGTAAAACAACAACAAAAACTAGAGACTTTTTAGAGGCATTTTGAAATTGTTGTGTGTGTGCGTGTTCCTTAACATTGAACTTGTTTGTGATATAATATGCTCTTCATTTGTACTTCATTATTGTTGTTTCTATTGTTATGAACGCTTTAGGAGAACAAGATCAGATTCCATGCAATCAACTTCACTTTGAATAAAAATTATGTTTAAAGTGTCTTTGCATGTGACTGCAGTGAAAGAGCAATAAACGAGGACCAATTGTCTGTGATTGAAAACTGTGAAATCTTGATGGGCTTATAAGATTTCAACATATTGAATCAAAAAGAAAATGAACAGCATTAAAGTTGATGAATGAAACGATGATGTAAATGCATTGCTGAATGCAATTATTTCATTAGTATAATCTGACGACTGGAAACTGTAACACTTTATGTTTTTGGGGGACGGGTGAGGTGAACAACTTCACTTTGAGAGTAGATGGAGAGACGGCTTGGATTTGTTTCACTTCCCACGCTTTGGATGACAAGGAAAATAAGCTGCAATTGTTCCCGAATGTCACTCATTATTACTTAATTTGGCTGGACAGTGGCGGAGGTAGCTTTATACACAAGACCTTTCAGGTGTCAAAACGTGTTGCTATTCAATACCTGAAGTATTGTGTTCCCTGGTCGGAATGCATGACGCACTATTACCATGTGGATTTTACTGGCATTGTATACCAACTTCTGAAAAGTGTCTGAGCATTGCAGTTTTGGGGTTTGGTTGATCCCCTGGGCAAGTTTTCTTTAGTTAAATTATTGTTTAATGGTTGTAGTTTTTTGGTAACTGTAGATGGTCGTATACACCCTGGCTAGGTCGTTTTACTCAACTTGATTGTTGTAAAGGTTTTATGTACACAGTTTGAGTGTGTCGGTTTCTTTACAACGATTCATAATTCATCCTAGAACAGCTTCTGCAATCCTGTTCAGCTTTGACTAAGAAAAGGAACGGTCACATCAAGCGATGCTTAAATGCTCATTAGCATTGTACTGCATGCAAGCAAAACATTATATATTTGATGAAAACAGCACAACCGCCCTAATGTGTACGTAAAGAATTCCTTCTTACACAACAATTACACAAAAGTTCTCTTGGGGTTGAGACTTTTTCCCCACAACACCTTCAGGAAAGCAATAATTTTTTTAAACTTTGTAGAGATATCCATCATAACCTTTACAATGATTTACATTACTTGATCATTCATTTTACATTTGTGCCCTGCAGTTAAATTCCATTACTTTGAATGCATCAGATCAATACTAAGCTTGAAGTGCAGTCAAATGGCATTTGACACTTCACAACATTTGTTTCCCCAAATCCCTGATACAACGCCAAAGGTTGAAAGAAACCTTCCCTTACTGCAGACATACTGGGGGGCATTTATTTCCTTTTTGTTGCTGCTGTAAAAAATGTATATTTATTTGAACAACTTTCTCAGGAGAATGCCTGATCTTCCGTCACTGTGTGGGCTTCAAAATCTCTTGGGGCCTAATGACAGAATATTTTAGTTTGGTCTCAATGTAATTATTGTTTGAAAACAGGGGGCTAATAAACAAAAGGGTGTTTTTATCTTTGTTTTCAGCATTTGCATCAGCTTATGTCATAATGCTAAATCTCTGGAGGCTACTAAGATTTACCAAGAAAAAAAGAAAGAAAAAAAAAACCCAACATGATTGTAAAAATAAGAATTTCCCTCGTTTGGGGTCGACCTGTTTGTAAGCCCCTGAAGTTTGGAATTACATCTGCAACTGAATTCCCTTAGCCACCAAATAATTGTCCGGAACTTAATTTCTTTGTGAAAAACTGCTCCGTTGATGCCCCCGCTTGCTTGTCAAACTGACATCCCTCTAGACTTTTCCATGACTGTTACAAACAAGTAATGAGTCTTGGTATACTGTGATATAAAATGAATAAAACATGCTGTTTAGTGATTGACACAATGGTTTCAAGTTATATTTTGATGTTAAAGGCAAGGTACAAGAGAAGTTGCTGAGAATCATGAGTGTCAAAGCAAAAGAAATTACTCAATCATGAGTACAAATAGACACAATGAGTAAGCCTGGATTGGAAAATGAACACTCTCCGAAAAAAGAAAAGCTGCTTTCCAACCAATGACCTGTGTATCAATGCAAAAACTGGTAGTAGCATTCTGTTATGAATCTAGCAAAGTTTTTCTCAAAGGCTAAAATTAATTTTTTCCATAAGCATGGGTGAAGGTATGAGTAAAAGGTACACTGTGTGAGTAACACAATTTAGAGTTTAGTACATTGTTGTGAGTATTGAAAAACTACAGGAGAATACAGTCCATGGACACTGTATGAGTACTCTAAATGAGAGTTACAGTTGAGCCTATTGTCCTGAGTATGGGGACAGGTATGAGACCCATAAAGAAGACATTGTTGGAGTACTAAAAGCCAGAGTTGCAGTCAAGTACATTGTAATCAGTAGGAGCATTTTGTTCAGAAAACAATCCTACTACATTATTCTGACAACAAATCAGCATCTGAAGATTGTCTTTGTTGTGAGGAGATTGTTAATCATTCTTTGAATTATTTCCCACTTGAAGTAGTTCCTCATTTGAGTGTAGAAGACATTCTTTAAGTGATTGCTTTTCTGCAGAATGGTCAACTGTAATGAAATCTAACTCAGCAGCAGAATAGAAATGATGTACCAAACAGGAAAGTTTGTTCGTCCCGACACGTCATCATTTTTCTAGAAACTCTGCAATGTCTGTTGAATCTGAAATGGATCTTGGGCTGGTGAATCATTTCAATAGAAGGGGAAAAAGCTAATGAATTTGTTTGGCCAATATTGTTTTCCCCTGAAACTGTTACATGGTCAACAAATTAAACTTGAATATTTTGGCACCAGAAAAATGAAACAGTTCTGAAGAGGCCTATTGTGATTGGCTTTTGTTCTGTTGAGAATGGCACAGTCTTAGATAGTTTAGTTCCAACTGATAAGTCAATACATGTAGCTGAGGATTTTAGAACAAGTGCAGAAGACAGAGCATCTAGCGACCTTTTAGGAAAGTATGGTGCACATCGAGGGTACAAATTGAAGTAGTTTTCCACAGATAATGCATTTTCACTAAAAATAATTGAATTAGCTGTGAACAGTACTCTAAACCAAATTTGAAACTTTAGGTAATTTTTGTTCAGTGTGGATTGAAAGTTGGTAAAAAATGTGTTTCCTGTTTGCTTGTCAAGAACCAATTAGAAAGTATACAAGGCTGCAATATGTTTTTAGAATTTTAGTCTCATTTTAAAGTGCAAGACTTTACACCGATCATAATTTTAGTCACCATTAGCTCTATGAAGGAATCACAGTAATTTATTACTGTAGGTAGTTCCTTTAAGGATAATCAGGTAGACATTGTGTACGTGATTACTTCCACCCCAAACTGGAGGGGGAAAAATTGAATTTTCAAAGAATGTGACGAAAGAAAAGGGGTAAAAAAAATGTGAGTCATAACATTATGTAGACCATAAAGAATGCTGTTATGAAGGGAATGCGGTCGTTGGTGTATGGTTACTAAGCGCTGTATTGCTGGTTGAACAAGGCGGGCATTAAAGCTGAGGCAAAGGCTGGGTGAATCTCATCAGCCAGTTGTCAAATGGAGGACAGATGCTCAGCTCCGCAGTCACAAATGCTTACTAGGTAAGAACAACTAGCATTCATGTTTACTATTTTGACAAACGTTTGTCTGGAACAATGGTTTTAGAAAATCATTTTTTAGGTGCGGTCTTTTTAGTCAGAATGTTCAAACCTTAACGGAGCGAGGACTTTATCTCTGGTGTATGATTTACTACTAGCTAGCTAGGGGGGCATGATGTTGCAGGTATGTTGTTCACTTTGAAGTTGCTTGTTGATGATGTATGTTTGATCATGGACTCTGGCATGTAGTTGGATGCTGTTTATTGTTGTAATAGTGCCCTGCTAGTCTTGACTTTGGGCGGGTAAACTAAAACTGGATGTGGTCAGTTTGGTTTCTACATTGACTTGTCTTCTTTTGACCACAACTTTTTATGCTCAATATTTGCTTGATTGAACGTTAGCAATTATGACAATATTCCTAGCACATATGACAGTATTGAGAACAGATGCTGCACAGAAACAAACTAGAGGAGGACAGTGTTTACAAAAAGGGGGATTGAGTTAGTTTGATTTGGCATTTACAATCTAGTCATGAGTTTGTTAATATTTGAAGTTTGTTAGATTTAAAAGATACTATGTTCATTTGTGTTAATACCAGACTTTTCGTGAGTTTTTATAGTAAGCCAGATGCTGTTGGCTAATTTCACCTTGCTGATAATGTTTCACAACTGAGAAATTTATTCTGCAACTTGTTTGGTAGATGCTCTCCTAAATAAACGCTTGTTTATGGTAAATGAATTTTTTTAAATTTCATTTCCATACACTCATTGTCTGACAATCTTCAACAGAGATGATAATAATGTTAATTATAACAGATTTATTTTTAGATTGAAGCCAATAGCCTTGGGGATCATCGTTACCACAATAGAAATATATAAGAACAATTAGAATTCCTAACATAATTAAATAATTATTAAACTATTGTACATATTCATACAACGAGAACAGTTGCATGCATAGAGGCCGCGTTATTCAAAACTAATTACTAACATATTTTAGTTAATAATCAATGGTCATTTGGAAATAGAATTCTAAATCAACTAACAAGGTTTCATGCTGTATAGAACAGCTGGTGTTTATCCTGTGATTATATCTACTCCACTGAATACAGTTTTCAATTCATGAGTATTTATATCATTTATTTAGGATCCTTTTAAGGAATTCAAGGAATTCAAGTACAGAGTGGGCAACAATCAATTGTTTCCCAATAGATAATCACACAACCCAGTTATTGATCTGGAAACTTTACAAAGGATTGTTGTTGTTTTCAGGTTTCAGACGATTACAACTAAACAATTGATTAACATGTGATCAGCTTAAAATAAAGGTAATTTGGGGTAGTTTTTTATTTGTTTGACTGCAAGGTTAACTTGTGTACAGTTACATGTAGTACTAATATAGGCCTACTTATCATTGGTAAGGTGTATGCAATTATTTCAACACTGATAAACACACACAGACTGTAATGGTTTTCACAAAAATCTGATCACTTTATTCATTGAATTATTCGCATGTTTATAGACTGTGCAAGTCTCGCGCGCATTCGAACTTCCGGGACCATAGTGGTCCCAACCATATGGAGGTTTACGTGGGCGAGATTTTGTTTCGTCAATTATTTTAGTTTAACGTAGTTTATGACCTAGAAAATTATACATGTTGTTGGGAACGCAATACTAAGTGATAACAAAATATGAAAGTAAAACCAATTCAACAATATAACGAAGAAAACCCGAGAATTAAACTTGACCTCAGCTTCCGGTTATTGCAAAAAATTAAGAATTTTGTGCTCACCTCCGATCATAAAACTTATGTAAAAGCTTGTTTTGGATGCGCGATTATAATCGCCAGATGCTGTAATTGCAAAGCGAACCCTTTTCATTGCAGTCTATAGTGTTGAGGCGTCGGCATTCCTCTTTAAACTGCGATACGGGTTAATTTAAAACCCGTTTGACCTTCACGAATCTGCGTAAGGGGTTTCTAAAAAGTTAACATCAAAAAAGCATCCTTGTCCCAGAGTTTTAATTTGTTTTTAATAATAATTAACACACTTTGGCGTATTTTTTTAAAAAGCTAAAACTAATTTCATGAAATTGTAATGATTTATTTTTGTTGTTCAGATTTTGTCATGAGATATAATTTAAAACAAAGATTTGATTTCAGAAATAAAAATGTTCTTCGTTTGACGTGTTTTCTCGTTCGGATACGCGCGAGACTTGCACAGCCTATTGAGAGTCAATAACTTTTTGAAATCGATGTCATTTAAGTGCACAGAGTATTTGGTGCATTTGGAACATTATAAAAACAGGTGAAATGGCTGAATTACTAGATACATATATACAAGGACTGGACGATATTGTATCACTATAGCTAAACAAATTATTTGGAAAGTTGTTGCAGAGGTCCTATTTTTGTAAAGGGAATAGTAGTTGTGGCATAATTCTTTAAACTATAATAATGTTTTTGAAACAATAAGCTGATCAGAAGGAAATAATTGTTTGAAGAAAACAAAACCCGTTCAGACAGAAATTTAAACCTACTACCTTTGGTTGATTATACCAGTGCTCGACCAGCTGAGTCACCCTACCCTATTTCCCCTGAATAAGTTCTACTGCACCTTTAAGTGGGTTAGAGAGCTTAAATGGGCTAATGCAGAGATAATAGCATTAGACAGTGTATTGTTGTTAGTCATTGATGGTGGGTTGTGATGTGTGATAATCTAGCAATAATCCTAGTATTTGAGGGCATTATATCTGGCTGCCCTTGTTGTGGCTAGGTGTACAGGAGGTGCTACACTGACACCATGCATGTAGCTGATGATGTGGTGCTCAACATGAGGCAGGGAATTACATCACTTCAGCTGTTGGTATAGGTGCAACTGTTCTCCACTGCATCTCTATTCAGCGTCTAGGTGCCAGCAGACATACTGGTTGAATGGAAATTTACCTGGTAAATACCGAGTTCTTATATAGCGTGTTATCACACCCGATGGGCATATCAAAGCACTCAGTATTTTTCCTACAAGGTATGCGGAGCTACGTTTTTGAAGTATGAGACCTATTCCTTTACATAGCACCATGTAATGGTTTACAAGGTGCTGTGGCTCAATATGCTGCCGATCAGACCAGGAACACCGGGGTGAACCCCCTTCTCTTTATGATAAGTGCACTGGGTTCTTTGGGTGCATTACACAACATATGGCTTTATGTTCCATTCGAAGGCCGAAGCCATAATGGTTAAGTGTCTTGCTTAAGGACTTAAGTGTCATCACCAGGACTCGAACCCACACTCTGCTGATCAGAAACACCAGAGCTTGAGTCCAGTGCTCTTATCCGCTCGGCCACGACATGCCACATCACATCACATATTTGTATTCTGTCATCTAGCATCTCAACAGACAGTTCTAGTTAAGTCATAACTGCAGCCTAAGCTGTCCTTAGCTGCAGCCGTTGGCAATTACTTAATGCCATAAGCAGCTAAATTACTGCCTGTACTCGTTCAATTCTTTGCATCAATTGATTAGGTCAATGGTCTACCTGTTCTTCACCTCGCCTAGACTACACCTTCTGGTTTTCCTTCACATCCCATCTCTTCTTCCAATCTTCACATTAAACATGAAAACAAATTCTTAAATCTGACATTACCAATTACAGACAAATAGGTATGAATCAACAAAATAACCAACCTCGCTAAAATTGCCAATCTTCAATCTTCATTCATCATATTTCATTTTCCAATAACTGTTGTGTTTAATCCGAATCGTGGTTAATCTTATTTTCTAATAGCATCAGCAATATCACATCAAACACTATCAAAACATTGATTTATTAAAATACTCATATATCACTCTCACCTTCCTAGAGTATTATGTTACTTCAATTTGTAATTACTTCCATTTGCAATGGTAGAAATATTATCTGAATGTGTATACTTATTGTAAAAGGTGGTGATATGAAATATCTGTTTACAGTTATTTGTTTGGAGTACTTCCTTGACATAATGAAGAGAGGATGACCAATGTGTTATTTTAGGCAAACTCTCCTGATTTGAATTGATTGAGTGTGCTTGGTTTTGAGAAAGCTTTGCCAACATCCTGTCAAATTTTGGGGAAAAAATTAATTCTACAATGCTTATTGCTGTCCCATACTATAAGAGGAAGAAAAAAAAAAAAAAACACACACACACACAAAACACAAACACGACATACCAGTATGACATTAATGCTTATTTTTGATACCAGCTTATTTAACATGGCCACCATCTTGGTTGATTTAGTCCTGTTTGTATTCAGTGGAACTTGTTTTTTGTCAGTGTAGATTTAATGGTTTCATGGAATTGTCAACATAACAGGACCAGGTGGGAGATCTTACAACCGTGTTACAGAATATTATTTGCTAACTTTTTGATCTCACCTGATACAATCCTAAATCCCCCCCCCCCCCCCCCCCCTCTTTAAGTCAGGTTCTATATCTTGAAGAAATAAGACCCGGCCATAATGTCAATCTCTCACTTCTCAAGTGGGTTGGTGGATGAGCAGCCACAGTTGTAAATTCATGTTTCGTTTCATATTTCCGAACGGCCCATTAACACCTTAAAGAGGGCCGCGGAAGGGGACATCTGTTACTTGATTTGATTGACGACTCACCAGTCACCTTAAACCTCAGGTATGGGAAGAAGGTTGAGCAATAGCCATCTTGGTAATGGTTGTAGAATTTCAACCTTTTCAGGAGTTTAAGATGTTGAATACTTGATCCCCTGGACCTTAGTGGATGATCTTTGCTTGTGTCAAAGCTAAGCTTTTAACATAAAAGGTCTGAATGGATTGCTGGCATACATGTTGGAATGTTTTATCCTCTTAAGGTAACCAAGAGCTCTCAAAATAACACATTATGGCCCTACTTTGGCCTCGGACCAACTCTGTATCAAAATATAAAAAAAATTTGAAACCAATGTTTGGACCTATAGGGTTTTTGACTGATGCTTGAAGACCAGCCATAATTTTTAACAGGCTGAAAAGATACCGGACTTGCAGTTTCTCAATATAGATGATTTATTGGTAGTTCTGTAAATCTGAGAATTCTTTCAGCCTAGTATAAGGCTTTTATTCTCATATGATATTCTCAAGAGAGGTGTGTTTAAAATCCTTTCTGATATCGAATTGCCTGTTTGTCAGTCTAGATAGGCAGTAAACATGAACAAAGCAGGAGCTCTTTTTTAACAGCTATCTTGGAAAATAGAGGATCAGTTGGAACACTAAATGGTGTATTACCCTGTTAATGAACTATCCATCTTTTAAAATTAGTCATATTTTTCTTTTGAAATGAACCATTTTAAGTCAAATAGCCTAATTAAGTTGTTATAAAGCAATTTCATCTCCTAAGATAACATTGTGTTTTCAGCGGTACTGTGAAATTCAGTTCAGGTCAGGCGGTAGGGATCCTTCATCGTTGATGATAAATGAAGTCTTTTCCAGCATTTCTTTAGAGAAGATGATGATCGGAACTGGCAGGCTAATCGCCTCATTACGATTCATGGATCAACAATACTCAATGTGGCCCAGTCAATGCTTTCCATGTGTGTTTGTTGTTTCACTGTGTGCTCTGGTGGCAAAGGCCAGTAGTCTTATCCTAAGCTGAGCAACCTTTTATTCCTCTCTACTCTCTGTCAACTTAACAGGAAAGGGCACTGTTTCACATCATTGGTCCTGAGTTTTAATGAATTTATTGTGAGTGCTTAATGGGACAGGTCTGATGTATTGGGACATAGTTCAGATTCAACACATCGTATAAGGTGTCTGTACATCTTTGTGCTCAGTCAGATGAACTTACTGGTCAGTTCAGTTGCAGCTGAATTCCAATCCTGTTCTACTTACATATATTCCATCATAATATCAATGTCATATGGGGTAAGGAAGAAGTGACACCAATCTTATTCAAACAAACCCTTAAAACTGGCATATTCTCTGTAAATCTGAATAACACAAGAATGTTTGGGTGATAGATTTTTCATTTATGGAGTTTAATTATAGAGTCTGGTGTAGATGACAATAAATCCAGTTGTTGAAAGGGGTCTTTGGAACTGTAAAATACCTTATTTTCAAAGTTTGTTTTATTTAAAATTGTAGCCCTTTTTTGCATGTGCTGTCAATCTTTGAAACCAAATCGAACATGCTTGAAGAACACGTTTGGACAGTTCAAACCTTGCTGCATCCCTGTGGTGTAATGCAGCTTTGTGTTACGGCATCAAGAAACTTGAAACAGGTTCAAAATTAGGAGATATATAGAGAGAAACAGGAAAATAAAAGAAACAATACTAGTAGTGCAATACTAGCGTTTAAAGGCTCACAAATTCAATTTGAAACTTGTCAGGTAGAAGGTGTATTCATATGGAAAGCAAAAAATCAATTATCGGAAGGAGTAGGATATTTCTTCGCTGTTTTGCCATCATTCTTACATTCTTTGTTCAAAATGCTTTATGTTGATAGGATAAAGGCAGCAATATCATGCTTCAATCATCTAGTTCATGTTCCTCGTTTGCAAAAGCACACTTCAGTGTTGATCCCCATTATGTAGACGGGCCAGACTATTGCCTCTCTCAGCCTTAGTATGGTTATATTGGTTTCAGTGAGGGGTGAACAAGATATCTGTATTGGGGTAAGGTCTTCACTTAAACGTTTGTATCCCCAGACTACTTTCAAATGTGGGGTAAATCCTGGCCTTGTAAATAAAGACTCTTAATTGTGTGTTTATGAAGCACAACATGCTTTATGCTTTCTGAATCTTTGAATCTTTCACATTCTGCAAGAGATGTCTTACCTGCCCAAACTAAAAAGCAAATGAAAATGTTTAAGCATTGCCAACTTAGCAGAGTGTGATCACAGATTGTAGATTGCTTTCGAAAGTTCCATAGTAGGACAAATAAACTTGGTGTTTCTCTAAGAAAATTGTTTTTCTCTCCTCAGTTTCTTTAAACATAAATTTCAAGTAAGAAAAAAGAAAGTTTGTTCATATGTCTGGATCCCTTAAAAGTTGAATAAAAAATTGGTGAAACACAACATAACTTTGTTATCCAGTGGATGTTGTTTATAGACGTAATATCTTCCACCTTTTTGTTTGATAAATCCCAAGGATAGATTTTAAGGATTAATTCAATTTTTTAAGCAATTCAAAGAGATGATCCAAGATAATCCAAATATTAGACCTAACATCCTGTTTTTTTTACAACGCAAACCAAATTATGCGTACGTGAATTAACTGACCAAATAAACTGAAGCCATCTCCCGTAGACATTCTACGCTTGTGTGCTTCGTTCGGGCATTCACACAAGGCCGAGTCTAACCCCTTAACTATCAGCCGGAGTAAATTGAGCTGCCAAGACAAAGCTGTTAGGGGCAGCGATAGAAAGAGAGAGGGGGAAAAAACCGTATCTGGGTCAATCTAATGTGGCATGCAAGATGCATGGAAGCATAGAGTGATGTATAGACGTCACATTGGTGTTGGAATCAAATCTCTCATTCAACAGGGACCCCCGTTCCACATGAATAAAGCTGCCAGGCCCCGGTGTTCCAGTTCTCTTCCCGCCGCTTTTTCTCTCCCGTCCTCCGCTGCATACAACTACGGGCTTGTGTGCTGTCTGACACGGTCCTCTCCCGTACTCCTTGTTCCATTAGGTAGGACTGGCTCAGGCATGCAGGAATGGGGTCGGTATGAGGCACGTGCGGTGCCTTCACAACGACAAGGCGGCGTTCAAGTTTCCATGACAGCTGGTTATATTCTTTACCATTAGGTACTGGGGTGTTGGTAGACATCACTTGTGTGGTTTAAGGTTTGTGCACAATTTGGTAGTGTCTCAATTAACATGTAGGTGTACTTGTTAGAAGCTGTGAAGATGCAATGGATCTTTGAATTAGAGGGATGCCAATGTATTTTGATAACCTTGTTCAGGCCAGACTAAGATGTTGACTAAACTGCTACACTGAGGTCTGTAGATTTAGGATTTGTATTCCTGGACATTCTTGAGTGACCTGTGTACTCACCGCTGTGATATGGCTTGCCATAAGATCACATTTTTTGTGTGGTTGTTTTCTTAGTCAGTGGCTTTTAAACCTAAACAAGTTTATATTGACCAGCCATTTTGATTCTGGTTGGTCTCTCTGTCGAGATAGATGGCTTTGTATGGAAGGTATGAGAGAAATCACATTGAGATTTTTACATGCTAGACCCTTAAGCATCGCCTTAATCAAAATAGTTTTGTCTGAAACTATTATGTGCTTAAAAATTGTGGAATGAAATTCCGCCCAACAAGGTGTTCTTGTTTGTCACCTGATGTCATGCAGAGAGTGCCTTCTGGTAGGATCATTAAGTGAAAGGGTAAACTCCACATGATGAGCTTTAAAATTAATTATTGCGGATGTCTTTATCATTGCTGAACAGAGCATGACTTAACGAGGCAGTATGGTTGGTTATTAAGGAGGCAGGAGAGAGAGCCAAGACAAACCTGACATTTTGCCGTGTTATAATTTGTAGCTCTTCAGGATAAAAACATTTAATAAGAAACCATAAGTGATGTTTTTTTATTTTAAGATTATCCAGATGTGACTAAGACACACAAATGAACAGAGGGAAATTAAGCCGAAATTTTTCTAACGAATCAAGTGAATTCAATGAAGAAAGAACAAACTGCTTTCTGGTGAAATCTAACACTTTTGATAAAGTTGCTTGTCGATAAAAAATTTGAGTTGTTCAGTCCTTGAGTTTGTTTATAAGACTTATCTTCTCTCAGGAAATGACAACTTTACATCAACATACAAGTATACTACCAAAAAAATGTGTGACTTTTTGAGAAAACAAAATTATTGTGATAGTTTGAGAAAAGAGTAAAATGTCAAAGTTTGTTACATTATTAGCTAAGGCACATATTGTGTTGAAATTTGTAATGTGTTTTTGTCTACATCATTTGCAGACATAAACAAATTTACTTCCAAGTTACTAACAAAATAACTTACTTGACTGAAAGTATATATTATTCCCAAGTATCAAGTCAAATCGTTTCACCAGGTGTTATTTCATTTTAAAGAAACATGCAATTTTGTGTTATTTTGAAGCAATGGTTGGCCGACCATTGGTTCATGATGTAGTTTTAATACAACAAGGTCTGTCTGACAGCTTAAAACCATCACCACTTGCTCTTGTTTTTCTAGGTAGTCACGACACAAATTGAAACAGGTCTGTGGAATGATATTTCATATTAAATCCTACCCCACAAATCCACATTTTCTTAAAAAATACAATTACCAGTGATGTTATTTCCCTTTAAACAGTATTTTTTCCAATTAATACTTGCACAGTATAATGACATAAGCCTACTGTCTTGAATTGCGCTCATTTGTTTTTACAATGGCTCAGAAAGTAGGATACAGTTTTTCTGTTATTTCACCTTTTCCATTGAAAGGATTTTTCCAGAATAAGTTTACATGTACTCTTTTGTAACTGAGCAAATTTCTTTTTAACCTTTTTGACACTTACCCCCCAAAATGCACTTAACGGATGATAGATGTTTGACAGTTGTAGAAATATTTGGGGAAATCTTTTACAACTTAATAACCAGTATGCTTAGTATTTATGTCAGACTTCAAAAAAATGACAAGCCCTAACCTATTGTTATCAATTTCATATGGCTTTTTTGAGAATATGTTTTGTAGATGCCATTTCAACTGTTACAGAGGCCCCTTGTGGAGTATGTCCACAATCATTGCACATGCATCAAGTATTTTGTTTGCTAGAAATGTTGAGTCACTGAACTATCTTTTTAAAGCTGTTAAGCAAAAGAAGAAAGAAAATGTTTAAAAAAATGTTTTTGTTGTGACAAATCTTCACTTACGCCACAAGCTGACACAGATGTCAAGCTGCGTAAAAAACAGTTGTATTTTTTTTAGTTTTCAGTTTTCCCCAACAATATTCCCCAAGGCCTATGATATCATAAAGTTTCAAAGCTTCAAGAACTTTAATTTTTTAATGACAATAAGTCTGCATTGCAACCTTTGTACAAAAGTGAACATTTTCGATCTCACCAACTGACACAAAAGTTGCATTTACCATTGTAGTGCACGGCGCCCACCAAGCTCAAAAATATGAAAATATATTTTAAAAAGCGTTTTCACAAACTGACACAAATGTGGAAAGTGTGTGGACCTCTGTATTTATGAATTGACACACAGAGTTTTGTTATACATTGGAATTTGTCTCTTCGTTAAAACTGAAATTGTTTGTTTTACTTTGATTTCGGTTTCACAGACTAACAACACAAGCCTTTGTGACTTTTGCCTATTTTTTAAGATGTGAAACATTCAAAAACACTATATTTATCAAGTTCAAAGCATCAGGTGTCCATTAAAAGAAAACCAGTTGAAAACACTCTTCAATTTTGAAGGATAGTGGTGTTTTAAAAAGCGTTCAACTTTAGAGGCTGTTTTCTTAGATTGCTAGTTTTGACTAGTAAGGTAGGTGTGTGTTGGGTTCGTGGCGTTGGTGACCAATTGTTACATTTTTCATGACTAGTATGGTAGGTGTGTGTTGGGTTCGTGGCGTCGGTGACCAATTGTTACATTTTTCATGAGGCTGTGGCAAATGCTATGCCATAAAGTTCCATTGCTTGTGAATAATTCACTGCAAATTTACCATATGGTTAGCCCCTCGAATTTGTTACAAAATTCTGCAAAGCAATTATCTGCAATTGTGTCTCCACAGTTTGCCAGCCAAGTTTGAAAATCAGCAGCTGTGTACATGTTCTAGTGGATCTGATTCCACATAATTTTATTGGTTATTTTATTGAAAATATTAGGTACTTTTTAACCTTTCACATTGATGGTTCATTTTTCAGTGGAATGACTTTTCCACTTAAAAGGTTTCCCTGTTCTGAATAACAGGTGTGTGTCAAATTCATATAGCTGATTGGAAAACATTATTATTGTATTTTCACATGCAAACTAGTTTTTTTGAAATCTTATCATGTATCCAGTTTGGTTACAGTATGGGGCATTGCTATTCTTGTGTTTATAGGCCTGCACATTAAAATTTACATAATCAGGTCAGACTTGTACATCTGCAGATCAAACACATGTCTCATTAATTATGAATTTCAGACACCTTCAAGGTTAAACATACTCTTGACAATGTTCAAATACTTGGAAACATTGTTGTTTTTTCTGTTCATGGCCGGGCAAATAGTGACAGGGCAATACTGCATGAAATTTCCTGGGATTCTCCCCCTGCTGTGAGTACTGTTGGGCATGCAGCCCGTCATAACACAACCTACGGGAATTCACATTGCTTACACACAGTTAGTCACCATCAATGCTACTAGAGGGCGACGTGTACTCACTCTGGTGTGTATAATATGTAAATAATTCCCATCAGTAATTCCGTCTGGGTCTGTTCCATTAATCCTGTTACTACCAGAGGTACGCACACAAACCACACGCTGGCTTTTCTTTTAGCTCCTAGCCTAATGACAGAACTGGGTTGTCAACTGGCTGTTGGGACACCTCGGACCCCAAGGGGGTTAACCAAGGGGTACAAAATCACACCATTCTCACACCCCTGCCCCTTTCTCTGGTGACAAAAGCGGAGAAGTGGGTGTGAAGAAACAGAAAAGGTATCCTGGGCTATGCAAAAAAGTGGGTCACTGAAAGAAGTGGGTCGTGAAAAATGTGCTTATTAGTTGATAAATGGTGCAGCTCGTTGTTCGGGGGGGGGGGGGGGGGGGGACATAAAACCAGATTCTATTCAAAAGGGATCAAAACTGGAAATTCTGCGCAGGGTTTGGCTTATGTTTGCTGGCCATTGTTATGATGAAGGGTGAATTATTGTTGCTGGTACATGTATAAACTGTTCACTTGAGTGCATGCATGAATGCTGTTTATGTAGGCTGTTTGTTAGTTCTATAGTTTGCCGATTATACTTTAACTTTTAAAAGACAGTCCTCTACAAACTGACATGATTTTACTTGTGTCTACATTGCGTTCTGGGAATCCCAGGAATTCTTTAGAGGTTTTAGGGGATGATGGCCTACTTCTGTTCTGTACACTACAATGGGTTCTTTTTCTTGATAAATTCCAAGGCGTACATCGTTTTTGTCCTGGTAATGGTATTGCAGAAGACAATCTTGACATGACTAGAGTTTCCCAATTTTAATTTCACGTTTGAGTTGGCACAATTTTTATGGTAAGCTTGCCAGTGAGTCTTTACAGACTTGGAAGCCTCACAAAATATTTATTTTTGTATAATTATATTTTTTTTTTTACAAAGAAATGTTAATAATTCTGCATTTGAATTATGTGGGATAATGTAATAAGTCATTAGTTTTTGAATTATTAGTTATGAATTGGTAACAATCACTTGTCTATGAAGGCCAAGACTCACGTTGCTTCCCCCTCCAGCTATTTATAGACAATTCAAGAGGGCACATAGTGGAATAACCCTAGAATGAATCTATTTAATAGATACGTCCAGTTGTTTGTTCATTCCTCGAATCAATTTATTGATGAATCCTGAACACCTAAAGGAGAAAACCGAGCATCATTGGTGAACACTTTTGTAGTTTTATCATCGACTGTCAATGAAAATGACATGTTCTGTCTGTTTTGTTAATTGGTTAATTGGCCTGTCACATTACTTGTTGTGTGTTTAAGAACACACGGGGGTTGAAACGAAACACTAGTCGAGCCATTCAGTAGCTTAATTTGATCAGTGGAACTGTGGTGCGGAGACGAAGCTAGACATAGCACTGTACCTCGAACCACTCCATAATATTGTGTTTCCTATGAAAGCTTAGTGCTAAATGCTGAGAAATGTATCCAATGATCGAGATCGTTATATGTATGCAAATGTCTTTGTTCCTTCGGGGGGATTGGGGGATGGGATGACGGTGCGGGGGAATGAGGTACAGAATTCAAGCAACTCGTACTTAGGAGGCAATTGCCCCTTCCGTTTGAAAAGCGGCTCAATATTAGGAAAAAACAGTAGAATCTTGGATTGTAAAATAAGGAATTTCATGTTAAAACTTTGAAGAAAATATGTTGAAATGATAGAATTAAGACAAATGAATGGGTGTATGCAGTGAGGGGGCAAGAGGATGTACGAGGGTAACATGATGTTCAAGGATACCCTGTCTAAAAACTACTTGAAATCAAATTAAGTCATTGGTATCCAATTCCTACATGGTAAGTGCTAGTTATTGTTGCCTGGCAGCTGAGGCCCCGCAGGGTCCAAAACGGGTCCGACACATCTCTCTCTCTTTTTTTTCCGTACATTTTTTTTCCCTACTGGTTTTTGTTTTTTCTTTTCGTCTCCTCTTCTCTTTTTCTTGCTTTCCTCTATTTCAACTGGTGATAATAAACGGCGTTGATACAACCACCCTTTGGAATTGAATGGCCCATCAAATTCCTGACTCGATTTCTCATTTGCGATATTTTGTGACGGCTGTGAGCGATCGCTTCTTCCTGCCACGTCATACGAAACATTGAGCGAACTCTTCTTCTTCTTTTCCCCCCGTCATCGTCATCTCTCTTTCCCTCAGCCCCCAATGATGTTAGTGTGGTGAAGAGGCTTCGGTCAGTCACCTCGGGTACCTGGCAAAAAAGGATACTTTGTAGAACACAAAAAGCGTTTATTAACTAAATTGGAATTGGCAGCTGTGTTGTAAATGAGGAAGGCTGCAAGGTGTGTAGGTGTAGTGCATGGTCATTCTGCGATTCAGGAGTGCTGGCGTTCGTGACTATAGTGTCAGATAATTTTTCGTTTCAAGTTTCGCTTTAGAGCTTGAGATGATTGATCAATCACTAAGGCCTACTCCCACCTGAGATATATATTAATGATTTTCTCGTACATGATGGTTTAAAATTTGATGAACTTGTTATTATTTTTTTGAATTTCTATTTGTTTAATTCCATGACTTTTAAACCTTATTCGACTTTGGATAAGGATATATCATGACTTCAATTTGGGCAATTAAGTTGTTGTAAAAATCAATGAAAATGTTTATTCATGCATAAAAAAAACACCTATCTTTAAAAAGTATAATGAATAATATTGTAATGACTAAAGCGTTTTAACATGCATGAGTAATAGCTGTTCATTCTGGTAAAAAATACTTATGTTATCTTTGTTGGAAAAAAGACTAACTGTGGTTTAATTTCATTAAACTACAAATGTACTAAAAGACTAAACTGTGGTTTAATTTCATTAAACTACAAGTGAAACTTTTTACAGACAAAGACCTCATAAAGGAAAGCTGAAAGCATGAATGAATTTTTGTCTTCAAAAACAACCACTAATGGAAATTCAGCCTTAAGAATTGTATTTAAATGTATACAGGACGTAAAAATTGACTTTGTGCTAATTTTGTGGGCACCTGTGTCGCGAGGCACATACTTTTGTTTTGATAAGATCATCGAGATATAACTCTCAAAGGTGTAAAGGAAACATTTGTGGCCAATATTTGAATTCTCTAGTAGCCTTTAAAGGATTAGTCACTGCACTTCCACAAACATGAATCAGAGCTGATATAATGAAGAATCACCCTCATTGAGTCACTGGTACTTCGTCATCAATGGTCTCTAATAACCGATACTTTTTTTGAATCAATGGCTTGTAAATCACTTAGTCTGTATACACATTACGAGGAAGGTTCCATCCATTGCAGTTCATTCGAGAATTGCCAACAGAAGAAAGTAATGCAGCCTTGGACTTGGTGCCTGGACTTTTAATTCGCAAAGTACCTGCACTGTGGAGTACCACCGCCCGTCGTAAATTGTTTGTGAACATGGGAATGTTGTTGGTCAGTGTGCTGTGTGATCAGGCAGTGATTTACTAAGTACAGTGAGTGTTGTAAATAAACAGTTTTGAAGGGTACTATTCCACATTAGAGTCCTGCAATCAAAACTGTCTTGGACTGGCTGGCCTGTTTACATTCATCATAATTAGTCTTGCAGGGAGTGTGTGTAATTTGCAAGTTTGATTTTTCGCACAGCGGTGCACATGCATTGGAAATTCAAACAGGCTCACGATTCTCAACTGTTTTGCTATGGAAGTCTTTTCGTTCCGATCTTGACGTGTTTGAATTTGCATCAGTGTTGTATTGAGCATGAATAGCGATTTCCACTATTTCCATTCAAAGAAATTCTGCCCACATTTTGTTATCCACAGTTGATATATTTCCGGGTGTTAAAACATTCAACATTTTTTTTTCACAAAAAAATAGTTTCAATGTTTTGATTTGCCAATGAAATTCAGCACGCGTGAGCATTTCTTAAAGTTGCATTTCATCATGAGGATCCTATACACTTATCTTTATCTCTGGTCATCAAACATACTTGAAACATTTCTTGAACTTCCATAATTTCTTGGGGAGCATGTCATCTCAAGCAACTGAGCACACATGGGTCACATACAATACTACCATTTGAACCCTCCCTCACCTAAGTGAAAAGAAAAAAAATTTGGCCAATTTTCCTTGCCCAAGGAGACTGAGAAGAGACTGCTTTAGGTCTTATAGTCATCCACAAGACACCACCAATAAAACTGGAGTTCGGAGTGCTACAACAACATAGTTTCCCCCTGTTTATCAATTTATTGTTTGACATCTATTGTGATAATCTTAATTGCAACTATTGGTTGCAAACTTATATTTTACACAGCTTTGTTTTTGTGCACACTAAGAAATAGTTGTCATCCTTTTATCGTTCTGTTCGGGAGACATTATTGTCTGCCTTAGACCTGAGCTGCAACTCTGCCCTGACATGCTGTACTCTGAATATCTTCAGACTGCTCAAGATATACCAAACATTTGTCAAATTTCAACTATTTCCAAGCCTTGCCGTTTAAAGACCTGACTGATCCACATGTAATCAAGTAGTACTTCATTTACCATTCGCTATACAGCTCACCGAATGCAAGAAATAACTGACCATAATTCTCTCAGCTCATGGAATTTAACGAGGGCAGAAAGCCAAGAATATCAAAGAAAAACCATGCATAGGATTGTCTGTTTGGTTTGAAATTAAGGAGATGTTGATTAATTTCTTGCTGGAAAGTATTGTCTTGTTATAATAAGCCAGTGGGCTCCAAAGAATATTCAGAATATAGTCATCTTGTAGAAGGTAAAGATCACATGTAGGAGATGAGTCTAAATGTGTCTGTACTGGGGCACAAAGGCAGCTTGAACTCAGATGACTGGAACGTGTTGCCTCTGTTTCCATATTAATGAATGTGTAGGCCCGTGCTAGTTGGTGGGATCGTAGCTCAGATCTGCAATTCCAAAAGTCCTCATATGTCATATATGGTCTATATTGCCTTTGAATTTGCCTGTTTGATATTGAAGTTTTTTTGACTAGACTTCTGAGTTTCTAATGGAAGTGTTTTTTCCTCAGGAAAAAAGGCCTGGATCCTGTGGGAGTGAAATTCCAGGCCCACTGTCTTATTCATCCCTGTAAGGAAATCCTAGCCATATCTTTCTTTATTTCAGCAGGTGAAAAAGGAATCTGATTAATAACATTGGTGTAATGGATAGTTGCAATATTTTCATGTCACTTTGTTTTGTTCTCCTCTTGTTTTACACAGGGTCGCTGCACTAGAGAAGATTGCAAATACCTTCATCCGCCGCCACACCTCAAAACGCAACTCGAGATTAACGGCAAGCACAGCATCGCAGCCCAGAAGATGCTGCAAAACTTTCACAATCAGCAGCTGCAGTTGCAAGCAGCAGCTGCAGCCAGCATGCAGTTACATCAACCTGGCGCCACTATCTTGCCGTCACACCAGGCGCTGTCAAACTCACTGGTAAGACTGCACTTTGGACAATTTCCTCCTGCCTAAAACTTTCTCTTAAGAATTCATTTATCACCACTTTCTTTGATCACTTCAATACTGCATTACACAGTAGCTCCGGCTTTGTTCATGCAAAAATCAAGTGTGGTTAAATGTACTGAATATTTGTTTGCAAAAAGTAGTAAATGGCTTGACGTTTCGACCCTTGCAGAGTCTTTCTTGAAAGCTGAAATATTTATTTGAGAAACTGACTTTGTTTGAAATTTGAACCATCCACAGGGGTTTCTAATATAGTTGATAATAAAGTATCTGGATCAAATAAGTCTTCAAAACAGCCATTTCTCCGAAATTGGATCTTGTTTTGTGATGTTGAAATCAAAGTGCTATAATGTATGTGCTTTTTTCTTCTTGCATTCCCTTGTGGACTAATGCTATTCTAACAGAGTGAAAGAAGTAAAGCGTTCATGAAATACTGTACTGAAAATAAATCTACTCCCTTGGTGTTTAAAAAGCCAAAACATATTGTTGTGCGGGTTGAAATAGATTTGCAACAGTATATGTTAGAAACTGATTCTGAAATGTATAAGGAATTACATGAATCATGTCTCATGTTATTAATTCTTTCAGTGCCCGCTATTTTTTACATTTTGAACCTAAATGCCCAGCTTTTTGAGCTTTTTCAAAATTTTGTAGTTGAATAAAAAAAGTCTTTCTCAACGAACAAAATGTGTCTTGCTGATTTGTAATGCCTTGGTACATCCCAAAGCCAATAGTATTTCTTGAGTGATAATGCCCTTTTGTGAAGACATGTACATTATGGGTCGTGCATCTACGATTCACAACATTTTTTAGTACAAAAAATAGATCGTACATGTACGATAATGGCACTTTCAGAATACATCAAATAAATCGTACATGTATACAACCTTGGCACTGAAAGAGTTAAAAATGACATTACCGTCAAATTGAAATCCTGATGGTAAGAGATTATGCACATTCCTTTAATTTTGGTCATTTCATCAACATTTTTTATCCAAAGAAGCCACACAATCTGTAAAACATAGCAGTTATTTGTGTTGCATCTTTTAAACATTTTGGCGACGAAATCACAAATGCTGTTGGCGTAGTTTAGGTTTTGTTCAAACTAACCATAACAAAGTCTGATAATTTGACAAACTAACTCAGTTTTTAGCACTGCATTTGAAACCGATTTAGTAAACTAAATCACAAGCTTGTTTCATGCAAATCATGCCTTACACAATACCTGGCTATTTGTAGAAGTTGGATTAAACCTGATCAACTAAAACCTATCAAAGTCTTGGCTAGTGTTGAATTCAGCCGAGCAATGACGCTTTGCACAAGGCCAAGATGAACAATTCTTCTCATTTATTTTAGTTGATGTGTTTTAGAAGAGATGAATGCTCAGTGCTTTGGAGTCCTGCAGTAAAACAAAACAATGAAAATTCATTTGTAGATATTACCCTGCTGTCCCTGAGTCCAGTGGTTTGGTGAGGGATCCTTATTTATAGTTACAGTCACTTTACCAGACAACAGGAGCGCATTTAAAAATGAAAACAGATACATATATTATATAGAACTGCTGACTACACAATTTTCTACTAATCCAAGTAATTTTTAAAACACCTACAAACTGGATGCAGAAAGCGCTGCAAATATGGTACATAACTTATTGCAAACCACTGCTTTCAAATGTTTTCACATCAATGCAAATTTTCATCCAAGTGCAACATTTACTTCATGAAAAACAACATTGTGTTTAAATATTGAGAGCAGTGCTACAGCATGAGACTTGAGGGCCTTGATTTGAGCAAAGAAAAATGACCTGATCAACACAGTCCCTTAGAAACCCGCACTATTTGCCAAATTGCATCTTCATCATTCAGAAGATTGACCAAACGTACGTTATCTCCAATAAGAAAAACTATTTAGTTTTAACGGATAATAAAGAAACATGTCTTGATGTAAAGGCAAGTCTTGGGGAAGAATTTAGTAAAGGTCCACTAAAGTAAGCAGACACTTTCAAATTGATGGATTTTGTTTTTTAGAGTGTTTAATTTTTGGCAACAAAATGTTGACCGAATCTGTTAGTGTGTGTTTCTGTGTAATTACTAACACAGGCTAATTCAAAGCAAATTGTAAATTTTGATCAGCAAATTTTGAATCTTGTGTTGCATTTTGCTTTACAAACAAACCCCTTCCCCGCTTTAAAGACATTGCCCTGTGTCTTTCCATTCTCCCCCTATTGACACCCCACAACCCTCTGTCTTTCTCGGCATAGGAGTTGGTTGGGGGTTGTCCGTCATACCCGTACGACATGGGACGCTACAACGCCAGCTGCACTAGATGCCTACAGTCAGAGGTAGGAACAATCAAAACACTGAGCCTGCTGTGCCACTTGGCATTTCCAACAAGTTTTGTGTCCAGGCTGGGCTGCTGCAAGAGCTGGGAATATCTCTTGGTTTTACTTGTTTATGTAGGAAGTACTTTTCCAAAGTTTGGAATATTAATCTTGCTTGTGTCAAAGGCTACACAACTTTCAAGCATTATTTTCATGATACCACAAGAAATTTTCAATTGATTGAGTTCATCATGTAAAGTTAAAAAATCTAACTAATTGTTCTTTCTGAAACTAATTAGACATTTTTCAAGTTTAAAATCATTTGAAGTTAGACCAACAGCAAAGCAATAGACAAAAAGTGTTTGTTGAAAAGAAAGAATTGTTTTGTTCACTTTGTTCTCTGATTCCTGTAGCATAAAACTGGGGGGTGGGTTTTGTGTGTTTTTTATTCTTATTCTGAAACAAATTGATGTCTGTGTAGCCAAGAGATATTGCCCTTATTTATTGCAGTGTAATTTTGCTGTGAAAATGCTCCAAGCTTGAGAAAGCTGATCCTTACTGGACCTTGGTCCTTCAAACCCCAACCCCCTCCCTCACTCCTCCTCCTTCCCTCACTCCTCCTCCTTCCCTGTCACACAAATGTTTTTTGTCTAAAAAAATGTTGAATTATTATGTTGTTGAAAACTTTAGAGAAAAAATGTAGAGAGCTGCTAATCTGAATATTAGCTAATAATTGTTGCTAAGCTAAGCTTGTTCAGACAAGAACCAAACTGCCTGATTTGTATGAAAATAAAACCAGTCACCAGCTTTATTTTATTTTATTTTGTCCTGAAATGCCTCATTGATATATAATATTGATCAGACATTTCAGTATTCAGCTAAATTATTTCTTAATAGTTGGGCCATTGCATACCAGACAGTGACTGCATTATTTGTTCAAAGCCAAGGTATTGTCATGGAGTTTTTCAAACAAGGATTTATAAAAGAAGAAGTAGGCCTACATCTTGATAAGACGTACCCCTGTTCTGTGGACAGACTAACCACACATCCAATCCTGTTGCAAGGCAGTAAGCCAGCGTATGATATAAAAACAAGAACAATCTGGAATAAACAATTGAAAGATTGAAACCATCTTTGGTGGGATTGGAACTGTATTCCATGACTAATTTAAAATCAGTACCTGTGAGATTCCAACATATTACCCAATGGAGTCTAAACGGCCAGCTGGCTAGGGTGGCTTGTGCATAAAACACTCGCCTCTCACCACTGCGGCTCTGGTTTGATTCCCTGCAAAGGCCATATGTGAGTAGAGTTGTGCATTGGTTCTCTATGCCATGAGGGTTTTCTCCTGACCCTCTGGTTGTCCTCCCTCCGGAAATATCAAACGCTTTCAATCTCAGGCTGTGCTCTGTGGTCATATGGGTCGATGCGGCTGGCTGCCAAAGGTGCCATTGCATGCCTGCGGCTCAAACACGTCGCAGACGCATCCTTCGCAATTCAGCGCTTCAGTTACCAGTCAGGATGATTAGCCTCCCAAATTGTTATTGTTATTATTAAATGTTTGGTTTGAAACTGCATGGCTTTTTATGTAACGTTTTGTTGTAACTGTGATGATTTGTTAGTGTCCATACAGTTTTAACAAATTTATTATTTTTTTTTCTTGCGTTCATTCCAGTGCTATTTTGTCCCCTCCTCTGTATTCTGTAGGCTTACGACATCTTAAAAGGTTTTAAACATTTTGATAAACATTTTTGGGGGGAGGGGGGGGGTTTGTTTCGGGGTTGTTGTTGTTGTTTTGGGTTTTTTCCAACCCCCCGGGGCCCACAATTAATTTCAGAAAAAAATTAGAGAAAACAGCAGGGGGAAGTTAGGAGGTTTTTATTTGTAGTTTTATTTATTTTCAATTTACAAGGGTGAGTTAGAGTCTATAAATCCTTCAGATGCTTTCATCACTGTAGATCTTTATCTTAGAGCAGCCATTTTGTTTTTCTTCAATGCGAACCCATATAAATCAAGGCTTGAAAGAAGCGGGGAAATGAAATTTGTGTGTCTGCTTTAGGAAACATAGCCAACAAGATGAATTGTTCTACAACGTTTCAAAGGACTGTTTAGTTTAAATCCATCTAGAAAATACATTGTCCAGAATCAAATATATAAAAGGGACCTTGCTTGACCGTTGAGGTAAAAGGAGCAGTCATTAATGTCCTCTCAGTAGTCATATTTACCAACTGAGCATTGAAAAGATTTGAGTAACTGGCAACAAATTATTATAAAAAGGAAGACAAAAATAGTAGGCACTTGAACATTGCTTTTACATGCAAGCAAATACTAGCATAGAGACAACCACCAGCTACTTCACCCATGTAGAAAAAACTAACGTATTTTTTGAAAAAGTTCTGCTGCTTTGTTTTTATCAAAGCTGCTGGTATTCAATTAAGCATTCCTGAGCTGTAAACAAAGCAATTAAATGCTGGGAAATATTAATGTTTGTTATTGTTATACTTTCTTGTTTTGATTGAGTGTTTCAAATTTTTACCAAAATAAAATACTGCTCAGATGGAAATCTTTCCTGGAATTTTTAAAAATATTATTTCATTTGTTTATTTTATACATGGACATGAGATAATGTCTGGATGCCAACAACAGTTCACTTTTAGTTTTTAATTAACTACCACTTATTATTGACAGATTTTTTTTACGCAATACCTCAAATGAAAGCTTACTGGTATTACTTCAGTTAATCTTTAATAATAGCTAATTGAAACTGAAACATCAATTTGGGGGTCAAATCAGCATCGTTAATGTGGTGTGGCCGTCTTGTTTGTCATCCATTCAAATAACTGTTACTGAACCGAGGCTAAACAAATATGCAGTCAGGAAAGACAACACCATCTTTAACCACTTCTTGTCGTATGACGTGTACATACATGCAAGATATTACTGGATAGATCTATCCAGTAATATCTTGCATGTATGTACACGTCATACGACAAGAAGTGGTTAAAGATGGTTAACGTTTGTATACGACCGGAACCAACTTTGTGGAGTGTCCTATTTTGGGTGTGGTCAGTTGACTAGCTGACTTGTATACATGCCCCTCTGACAGTCAGTTGTGTAGCATGCACAGACTTCAGTTTCCCTGTTCAAAAAGAGACAAGGGGTACTGGAATTCATGCTCCAAATCTCCCTTTTCCGGGAGTTATTGTGTAAACCCTGACTCCAGAGCTTTGTCTGTTTGTAGTACAAACGAGGATTACAGGAGATCTATAGGCTGCAACCTCTGTGTTTTTCATTGTAGTTGGTACATGGGAGGCAAGTCAAATAATCAAGCATACCATGGCAGATTATTGGCCTTGGTTTACAGCTAGGGTCGGGCCTATTCATGTTAAATACATTACAAAATTTCCTGTCAAAAGAGAACATAAAATACTGGGATTTAATACTGGGTTTTGTTTTGGGTTTTTTTACCTTTGACTTCCTGTAATCGATATGTTTTGTTGTCCATGTTCTATAAAAGGCCCAATGTTTAACAGAACTAAAACACATCATGAGAAATATTTCTATGCTGCATTTGCAAACATCCTTCAATCTTTTTTTCAAGCAAAACCCATGGTTTGAAGGGATGTACAGCATCAGCAACAACATGTTCTAAAAAACAAAATTCTGTGAAAAGTTTGAAAAATGGGAAGAGTATCATTTGATCTCCAGAAAAAAATTCATTTAGAATAGGACTTCATGGTGGTCTCATTCCCAGTGTATTCACAACCAAATAATTAGTTAATGATTTCTATTGTACCAGCAAGGAGTGAGACTTTGTTCTATTCCAGGTTTTTAAGTTACCTTGATTTCATTTGAGAAAAACATAATGGTTATTTTATTCTAACTGTCTTAAATGAAAGTGTTATTTTAACTAGATAAGCAAGGTCATATGGGTAGGGTCACAGATTGATAGTTTGTTCAAAAGCAACAATCCAATGTTGATCTTTGTTGGTCTTTGTTTCACTATCAAAATACTTTGTCCTTTTGTTAGTGCTCTAAATTTCAATGAGAACAGTTTCAGTTTGGCCTAGTTATAAATATGCTAGACTGTTTTATTCTCATCGAACCATTTCCTGTTTCCTTGTCAGTAAACTTTAGGTTATTTCCTCTTTATTAATGCTCAGAAAAAATAGAATTAGCTGATTGCAAACTTGTTACCAACCAAAATTACGTGTAAAATTGTTAACAAAGTGACATTTCAAACCTGACAGTCTTTCTCAAATGCTAAATGACAAGGCAGCACACTAATAAACATACAGGTATATTAATGTGGTACATTTTCAAGAAGGGAAAGAAGTGACTGTTTGATAAGAGGTAGCTCAGTTGATAGAGCATGGCACGCTAATCCGGAGGTCTTTGGTTCAAATCCCACTCTAGTTAATTTTTCTTTGTTCAGCCCCAAAAAGAAGTTTACATTTTTAATTGTAGAAGTTTTTTAATTTATTGTTAAGGTTTTATTTTCTCCCAGTGATCATTTACATTGGATTCTTTCATTTACTTGTTTTTGTTTGCTTGGCATGTTAAATGTATGCACGTGCTTGTCCATTTGCCCATTTGTATTGCACAGTCTGCTAAGAGTTGACTGAATCTGTACATATTTATCAACGTATCCTTTTATGGAGAGTGGTGGAGAATGCCTGCAGCAACGAGAGCATATAAACTACAAATTGTTCGATAGTTCTCTCTTTTTTTCCCTCTCATGGGTAGTAAATTTCACTGAGAAAGGAAACGAGTCCTGAATGCAGAGCAGCATTCATCACAAGTGGTTGTATTTCTGCCATCAGAGGCAACGACCACTCTGACGATACGGAGAGACTATGCACAGGTTAAAACATTTGCATCAGTGAGCCTAGACACTCAAAGTCTCGGTCAGAACACCGGCGAGATAAGAGCCCATCTTATTATAGAGTTAATTTCCAAGCTTGATCCACTTAACGACAAAAGGCCTATATCATTACCCGACGCTACTGTGAGTGAGTGAGAGAAGGAGAGTAGAGAAAAGGAAAAAAGTGTAATTTTCTCTGCTACGATATACAAAATTGCCTTTCCTTCACCTGCAGACAAAAGAAAGCTGAATTAATTATGACGGCAACGTGGAATCCCATTCCAGCCATTGAACTCCGATAACCCTGCAGACTTGCGGGGGCGCAATCAATCACGTGGTGAACCCTTGGTTTTTGCTTTTCCTTGTCTTTCTTTCTCTCATTGAGAATTTACTTGTGGTTAGGGGCCTGAGTCATAGCACTACAGACTGTGTGTCAAGTATACATCTTTCATCATTTACAGAACTAAATGCCCCGCACTTCAGCGTTCCACTTTGGAGACTCGACTGCTTCTCTTTCTTCCTTCAAGACCTGGCAGTTTATTGCGGTCGTCTTGGGTTTATTTCCACAAATGGACGATGCTTTCGTGGTATTCCTCTCTTCCCCCATCTCTCTTTCTCTTCTTCCCGTGCTCTCGCAGTGGGTCTAGAAGTGTTTACTCTCAGTCTGAGCAGGGGAATAACAAAACTGGCACGAGTTCGCTTTACATAATGCCCTGCTGCGTATGCATGGGAGACTTGCAGATGTTGGGAGTTGTGAGATGCGTGGTCTAAGAAAAAATAAGGTCTAGAATTCTGTGTGTCTGCACTGCAAGAGTTCACTCGCAATCGATATGGAAGCGTTAAGGTCCTGACAGGAGACTGTCTGGACATTGTGGTCTAAAGTTTTAAAAATCATTACCGAAAGGAACATTTACTTGGGTATATGAACAGAGCGTTATGAGGTTTGTAACGTTGGGATTCAAATGATGGATCCATGTTGGATAAAAAACAATATTAAGTTTAGTTTTGCCCTACACCAATATTATAGATAGAGAGATAGATAGATAGATAGAGGAAAGCGAGAGATTTCTGGTCCTGCAGAAAACTTTCCGAAGACAACTTTGAAGAGAATTGAACCTGCATTCTAGAGCATTCCCCCCCCCCCCCCCCACCCCCGTTCGGTGAGAGGCCGGGGGTGCTGCAGTCTTCGTCTTCCCACCTCCCCCATGATGAGAGCCGAGGTCAGGTGCTGTTTGTTTAATTTTTAAATAAAGACTCCCAATTTTTCAACCATAAAAGCATGTTTGATTCTGATAAGGGATCAGGTTGGCTCAGTGGCTTCTTTCCCTGCCTTTCAACTCTGTGGACCTGGTTCGAATCCCACCTCAGACTGGAGCCATGCATGTGGATTGGTTTTTCAGTCCCCACCTGATTGTGTGGGTTTTTCCCATTTGGGTTTTCCTCCCACATCTAAAACTGAACATTTCTTCCTGTTTCTTATTCATCCTGTTGTTGGCCCTAATTGTAATGTTGGGTGTGTAATAAATAAATAAATGAAAAACCAGATCCACAGTGGTCAGTATTTGTCTGTTAGCGGCTTCAACTTACAGCCATATGCCTTTGTATGGAGTGTTTCATCTGGAAGCCCAGGCTTTTCATTTGTACTTGTTGGACTGTGCCACAATGTAATTGAGAGTTGATCAAGTAACCTGTTCAATAGATCACATCTTTCTCTGACTATTTTGTTTATCTTTTAAACAAATCCAATCCATATATCTAAACAAAGTCTTAGCATGAATGGAGCTGGTCCACTTTGTCACTTGACTACTAGATTACAGAGAGTCAGACAATTCAGTGATGTTTTGTGGGGCACTGTGATTTCAAAGACAGCTGCTTGGCATAAAATATTGCTCAAGAAAGATGATTGGCATTGCTAAAAGTACCGGGGGAACCAGTGGTATACACTGAACGCTGTTTAGCATTTTCTGGTTACTGCTTGGAAAATTTACATGCTTAGCAGCTATTTAAAAGTTGCCGATTGATTAAAATAAACAGAATTACTATGTTTTATATTCAGTGCCCTCTGCCAGTGCATACCCCACTAAGTCACTTAACCCCTTTTTGATGGCATTAAAGATTCTGACACATCACCCTGTCTGGAGTATTTAGACAAGCATCCCGTTCTCCCCTCCAGATGTTGTTGCACTCTGGTCCTCATTTCCTTCTTAAGAAACTTCCATCACATCCACTCGGCCTCCCCAATCGCTTTTGTTTTCGTTGTTAACCCCTTGTTGTCAGATGTCTGTCTTAGCAGCAGCACCTTGAGGGGGTGCTTGCGTTACCCCGCATGCCTCTAGGGAGGTCTTGTTTCTGTCAGTGAGGTAGACTCTCCCCTGGGGTGGGGTTGGATGATGCCCGGGCTGTGGAAGCTACTCCCTAGAGGCTGTTGATTGTATCTTAGGCAGCGCTGGATGCAATGGGACCAGTTCTATGATTCACAGAGTCATTTACATTTGCAGTCTTGGCCATGGTTGTCCTCAGCTCGTTAGTCCACTGCCCTCTGCTCTCATCAGTTTGTGTCTCTTTTGTGTATCTAGCTGTCTAGTACATCCTGTGTGATGCAATGTAACCAGGTAAAGGTGCTAGGGTCAGAAGGTCATCCGACAACTTTTAAGGGATATCGTTCTCTAGAACGTCAAATTTGGTTCATCAGTGTTCTTTTCTTTAACTGCTATGCACTGGGATGGAGTTGTAACTTAGAAAACTCTTCTGGGGCTTCCAGTATATCAATTTCTTTAACAAACTGGTGATTCTGAAATGCTTAAACCAGGCATGCCACTTTTCAGCTGGTCAGCTGATTTCCTCTTTTTTTCTTTAACAATAGTGCCCTAGAAAACTGACAAACACAGTACAAAGTTCAGTGTGGTCAGCTATGTCCTCTTTTTCCTTGTTTTAATTGTGTTTAATTTATTATTATTTTATGTTTCAATTATGAAGTTAGCAGGCTCATTATGTGACAAAGTGACAGTGTAAGACTGTGGTCAATTTGTGATGAAAACAGTTTGAATCTTTGGCTGTATCTTTTGGCAACATTAAGTTCTCTTCTGAGCTGTCATTCTGAAACTTTGAACCAAAGGCCCTGGCTCGAGCTCATAGCAATTTGTAACAAATAAACAAATTGAGCTTTGTTTTTTCTTTGATTCATAGCCTTTGTTTTTTTAAATTTTATTTATTTAAGTTTCTTTTTCTACTGAAGAGTTGCGCTATACTAACCCCAGGGGAAGTAGTCACCATCTTGTCAGTACACGTGACCTTATCAAATGTGTTTTTTTATTGTACTTTTATTTTCGTAGCTCTGTGCTTATTTACTTTCACTTGATAATGTAGCTAAATTTGAAAACCATTGCAGTTTCTACCGAATTAAGTACCTGTCATTTTTAATGGTGTAATTTGCATTAGTGGGTTTTTTTCAAATTCTGTATCAATTACTGTCAATTGGGTTTGGTACTAAATAATAAAGCTTTGAAAGCTTAAAGCAAAATTCTTATTTATAAACATATACTTTCGTATGACAGCGACAACAGCGCGTTAGTCTTGACATTTTAAAAAAATATAGCCTAGGGCCTCATTTACTGATCCATTACGTCATCTAAAGAGAGATTGCGCTCTTAAGATTTATCAATATAATATACGTACATGAATATTCAGTACCTGTAATTAACATAAATATGCATTTTAGCATTTGTAATTTTGACTTCATTGCTAACTGAAGGCAGTTAGCACTCTTGTCCTAATGGTTATTCATTTTCAGCTGTCATTTAATCACAGTCATTCCAATAGACTGTGCAAGTCTCGCGCGTAACGGAACGAGAAAACACGTCAAGCGAAAAACATATTTTTCTCTGAAATCAAATCATTCTTTTTAAATTAGATCTATGAAAACATTTGAACAACAAAAATACTCATTACAATCTGTATAAAATTAGTTTTAGCTTTCATAATTAACACACACATCATGTGTTAGTTTTTGTCGAAACAAACTAAAAACTCTGGAACAAGGATGCTTATTTGATCTAAACTTTTTAGGAAACCCTTTTGTAAATCCACGCCCAAGTACGTGCAACCACTAAAAGCAGGTTTAAATGCAGACGCGCGATGATCGCACCTGTGTAGAATTAACGCGTGACGCAGTTTAAAGAGGACGCTGACGCCTCAACAACCGTAGACTGCAATGAAAAGGCTAATTAGCGTCTGACAATTACAGTCTGGCGATGATAGACCAAAGCAAATTTGGTGATCGGAGGTGGGCACAAATTCTTAATTTTTTGCAAGTAACCGGAAGCAGAGGTCAAGTTTAATTCTTGGGTTTTCTTCGTTGCATTGTTGAATTGATTTTACTTTCAGATTATTTAGCACTTAGTAGTACATTCCCAACAACATATTTAATTTTCATGGTCATAAAGTACGTTAAACTAAAATAATAGACGAAACAAAATCTTGCCAACGTAAAACTCCATATAGTTGGGACCACAATGGTCCCGTAAGTTCTATTACGCGCGAGACTTGCACAGTCTATAGCGCGATTAAGTAACCTTTCCACAGCTCCGCCCCTTCCTTATGATATTCAGTTCCACTCTCCTGAAACCCACCAATGATTGAGCCTTGTTTTTCCCTCCTTTTGTGTGTTTGTTTGTTGCACCTGTAGGCGCCGTCCCCTGGTTTGAGTACATCACCAGCCCACAGTACATCACCCGCTGTGTCAGAATCTTCCTTCTACAGTACCTACTTGTACCCCATGCCTGTTTCCATGGTTAGTTTTTCCTCATTTTTGATTTTTTTGTTAATTTCTGTTTTTTAACCCCCAAGGTATAACTTATGGCTGTGAAACTTTTTAATGTGAAATTGATTAACTTTTTACTTTCCAAAAGTTGATTTTTAAAAAGATTTGTTTTTGTTAATTTGAAACTAAAAGCACTCTGAATGGTAAAAGAGGCTAAAAAATGAAAGATCCGTATTTACACAATAATTATCAAACCTTGGAAAAGGAGTCTTTAGTACTTTAGTGCATTTTCGTTTTATAATAATTGAACCCCCAAGGGTTAATCTCAGAGTAAGATACTTGTCGTTAAAAAGAAATTAGTCTGACTACCCCTGTAACAAAAAAACCATCAAGAACACTGATGTCAAAAATACCATCATTATGTATTAGAAAGGAGCTTCAAGAATATTTATGAATATTTAAAGGATAAGGCTCTTGAGAGAGGGGATTATGAATAATTGTGAGCTGGTCATATTCCAAGAAGAAAGAGACTTATGAGTATGAATAATAAGTATCGGCACATAGTGAAACATAAGGGTACAGTTATTGGTTGTTTTTAAGGCTACAAGGCTTCTGTTGCTGAGACAGTTGAGATGTTCTGAGACACCGCCATCAAACGTAGCTTTTTAGCTGCCTTGATCCCAAGGGCTTTGAGGACGGCAATAATTTGAGAACAATTTGTCTTGAAGTTTGGAGCAATTAAATAACAAAGCTTTGATAATATTGTCAATCAGAGGTTGGATTTTCAAGTTTTATCAGCAGCTAAAGATCATTATTTGAATCCGTCTCAAGGATGTTCGTCTGGTTTGGTTTGATTAAATAATAGAGTAATTGTGCCTAGTTTGAAATGGTTTGTTTTTGAAACCCTTTGATTTGTTTGAAATTGAAAGGATGCTTATGCTAGTTTGGGATTGGATACTGCGTGGTCTGAAAAGTTTGGGGGAAACATCAAAAAGGGGGAAATGTTCTTTGAGGTATTTTTTGTGTACACTGAGGAATGGGCTCCGATAAGCAGTATGATTTCATGAAGGGATTGTGCAGTGAAGGAACCTCAGCCCCTTTTCTTTTCCACTCACGTAAACAGTGCCTTCATATCATCTACTTGATGCTTAGAACTCAGAGATGCTCCCAGTCTATCCAACAATGAAAACACTCGATCTCAGCATGGACAATATACAGGGTCAGTTTTACACCCCTTGGTCCACTATCTACATCTCAAAGGATTGAAGAGTAAAGCATGAACTTCTAACATCCAAGCAATGATGTCTCATCTCTGTGGTAAATGAAGCAATGTTGACACCACAAAGTGATCTCTTGGGGTCAGTCTACTTTGATTAAGAGTCTGTGGTAACCACCTCTCTGGAAGGAGAGTTGGCGATCTGTCCGCCCACAGGGTGTGGCAGACGATACTCATAGATTCAAATGGAAGACATGTTCTCTCTCTATCTCTCTCTGTCTGAAACAGTCACTGACAAGGACTCTTGTATGATGGGATACCCATGGTCTTTTCCCTTTATTTGGCAAGAAGCTACGTGTTGCCAACCCCCCTCTTTGACTGCTCCCGGTAAAAATGCCTATGAGAAAGTTTGCCTCCAGTTTATCTAGGGAGAATTGACGACCAAGGAAGCCAAGTAGAAATGAAGCTTTTGACTTGAGGTTTATATTAAGCAGGTTGCTACAGGGTCATCCCCAGGACTCAAGAGCAGATGGAAAGGGGACCTTTTGGGCAATTCCCCTGTCTACCTTATTCCTGAAGCCATCCTATGTAAGACGGAGCCCATGTCTGGGAATTCAGCAAGACATGTTTCCATCAATGATTCCCTGAGAGTGATTCCCTGAGAGTGTTTCCCCGAGGGAGTCCTCTTGGGTACTGGTTTGAGGGGCACAGGTTTGAGGTGCAGTGGTTTTCTGACTTGTACTAGTCTCATCTCTGCTGAGCAGCACGTTGAGGATTCTGAAGCTATACAAATACTGCAAGCATCGTAATAAATGGCATATATGAGGAACTGTTAATCTGGCGTCAAAGCACCTTTCCTTACATTGTTGAGTGCCCCCTGGTCATCGTACCAAGGGTATCTCTGAAATTATTTGCAAAACACTTAATTTGACAAAACATTTCTATCAGAATCGAGAGAAAGTGCTCTCCATTCTGATGACATGGAAATTTCAAATTGACCTTTTCATGGCTGGTATGCATTATCCAGGAAGATTTGGGTTTTACCTGGACAGGTGTCATTTAAGCTCTTGCAGTCCAGCCCATGAAGCTCATCAATCATTAAAATAATGACAGTTGCAGAGTCTAGACAGATTGCATGAAATCAGAGATGAAATGCTGAAGATTAATAACAAGGAAAAGAAACCTGTGCTGGGTTTTAGCTGTATTTTCATCCTACTGAAGTGTATTGTTTCTTTTAATACAACCCGTCAGCCAATTACAACATGAGACACTTTCTCGTTCTTCATCCAAATTGACATTCTGTGATAAATGTTGCCGACAAATATATAAAAAAATCAGTAGGTATTCCTATGTGTCATATGAATGGACATTCTTTACAATGTTTTGGGTACGCTATAGAGCGCCCTCCTAAGCTTATTGATTGCATTTTGTGATATTGCTTTCATTGTGCACAAATTACAAGATATATAAATGTGTAGATATGCTGCTTGCCTTGCATTGTTTTACTTCATATGGACATCAGCATGTGTATTCCGTAAGTGTACAGATTAGCTTAATTGTCATGTTTTTGTATGTACGAATGTTAAACCGCGTTTATAAATAAAAGTGTCTAGTTTTATTTTTTGCCTTCAGTCCTGTATTCAGTCTGAACAAGATCACATGCAGTGATATCAAAACCAATTTATCTTTGATCAAAATCTTACAAACCTAATCTCAATCATTGCACCAAGATGCATCAGAAGTATGGAGTTCAGGAAAAGCTGATGCATGAGAGTGTAGGAATGGTGTTGCATTCTGCAAGATGACTGTGAAATGCTCTGAAGAAGTTTAGTTTGATAAGAATACATAGATTCTGTGCAACAAGATTCAAGAGAAGTAAACACTGGGTGAATCTTAATCGATGCATTATGATCAAGTTGGACTGTGTCAACACCCTGAGACAATTACTTATGTTATGCACATTTAACATGTAACCACTATTGGTCCTAAGCACCTGGGCCCAATGTTATAGTGCTACTTAAGCAGAAATTTATGTTTACCACATTTCTGCTGCTACTTAAGCAAAAATTATAGTTTACCACATTTCTGCTGAGTGCAATTTAACAAGAAAACAAGTCATAAATTGCGTATGTGAAATGGTATTTTGGCTGGTAACTTTATTCTGGTAAGCAACATGTTGTTGTGCTTAGCTACTTTTTGTGCTTAAGCAGCTCTATGAAATTGGGCCTTGGTGTGTTGACATTTTATCTGGCCAATCCTTCATTTAATTATTGCGTGTTAAATGAAAATGGTTGAATAGCTTTGTTTGTTTAAACATACTATTCATATTTAAGAAGAAAATAACAAATTTTCAGTGATAAAGTTTTTCATATTTCTCTCTTGCTTTCTCTCTTTCTCTCCCAATAAAGCCACCGGCAAACCAAGTGCCAAATCAACTCAACATGTACTCTCAGTACCTGACGCCAACGACTGCAGTAGCCCCTAACCAACTGCAAGATTTCCCCACACCCGGACAGTTTATGACAGCAAACGGGGCAGTTATACCTTTTGTACAGCCTCGCCCAAAGAATGACAAACTTGAAGTGAGTTTTTAGAGAATGTTACGGATTTTGTGTATTACACTTTCGGTTTGTTTGGGTTTCTTTTTTTCTTTGATTGGCCAAACCCTAGTTTAGACCCTGACCTTAGCTGTGGAAAATGACTGCAAAGGTGTTCCTGGAGAAAATTTGAGAACATTTTTAGAAAATGGGAAACTTCATAAACAACTTTTAGGATAGCTCTTGTCATTGGTTGATTTTACTATTTGAGAAAACTTTCAAACTCTATACAATTTGGGAAAGCAGCATGAAAGCCTAAAGAAAGCTTTTTTATAACCTTTAAAACTTTGTGAAAAGACCAAAAGCGAATGAAAGTTTGCACTTTTACTGAAATAATACCTGCTGCAATCATCCTATGTTCCTCAATGCTCTGCTATAACTTTTCCTATAAGCTAATTTGTGATTGCGCCATCAAGATAACTTGAGCATTATTTAATTTAAGGGTTAATTGTTTCATTGCCTGCTTCCTCCTCTTTGCAATGTCTTTCATCAAACCTCACCCCTACCCCCTCCCACCTTTCCCTCAGGTCTGTCGAGAGTTCCAGAGGGGTAATTGTTCCCGGGCGGAGTGCAAGTTTGCCCACCCAGCAGATGGTGCTGCCATCGATCAGCTTGACAACACTGTTACCGTCTGCATGGATTATATCAAGGGGCGGTGCAGTCGAGACAAATGCAAATATTTCCACCCGCCTGCTCACCTACAGACCAAAATTAAGGCTGCCCAACACCAAGCCAACCAAGCTAGCGTAGCCGCAGTGGTGAGTCTCAAACCCCCCATGTCTTGCTTTTTACAAACCCCTTCCCAATTTTTATTTAGTCGTTTTACGTGTCTAACCCTTCCTCTGTTGTAGAGTTTAGATAAATGTGAGTCTTTTGTTCGGGGCTGTTGACAGTGTTTAAACCTCTCCAATCCCTATTTCGTTTTTGTAGCTTGTGATTGTGAAAGCAAATGTAGCTTAAAGATGTTAATGACCAACCTCCTTACCATTAAATTCTTCCTAAACACTCCCTCCCCCATTCCCTCCCTGTCTCTTCCACCACCCTTAAGAATCTTGTCCGAGAGTCCATGTCAAAGTTTTGAGAAACATTTTAACTAGAAGAAGCTGGTCTTCCTTTTTCACTAAATTCACTTGGAACTTTGAAACTTGTCATTGCCCCATCTCTTCCAATGTGTGTATCTCCCACACCCCCTGCATCCTGCCCTTCCCCCTCGCTTTATTACTCTGTCTTTCAACCATTCCAGGACAATACAATTGCAATGTATTTGCCTTCAATTATTTAACCTTTGAGGGTATTCCGTAAGCATTTCTTAGTTTCATTTACACTTGAAAGGGTGGAGCTAAACGACTTGCATTGAATGAAGTTGTACTCAATTTTCCCCACAAATATTGTGCACTTAAACAAAAACAAGAGTTGAAGCTCAATCCATAAGAAGAAATCTCAGACACAGTGTCTTTATGGATTCCTTCTTCCTTCAATTTTTGGTTCCTTCAGCTTCGATATATCGAGTACTTCTCTCCAATCTATTAACTTTGTCAACTCTTTCATAATAAACTGAATAACTTTTCAATTAAGATTTGCACCCTACCCCCCCCCCCCCCCAATTCCCCTCCTGGTCCCATTCAGCCACTCCCTTTATTTCTTTCCTTAGTCTCACATAAATGTAACCTCTCCATCTCACCACTCTAGACATAGTATCATTTTGCACCACTATTGCCCTCCCCTCCTTGGCATAATGGAAGAGTCCTAGAACCATTTCTAGCCAACCAGTGCATGGGAAACACCAGGCAGAGTTGACAGTAATTTGCTTTTAAGTGGTGTCATAATTGGGCAGGATTGATGGGAAACGTGGTAATGCATAATCGGCTCACAGCTTGGAAGTTGGGAATATGTGTTTGGTATTAACCAATTGCAAGAAAAGTCCTCCATTGTATTTTTAAAATAGAGAACCTATTCTCATGTGTGTAAGTACTTTGTCCAGTCAAGTACACATGTGTCTTAGCAGTTGTCCATCATTTTTAACAATATTTTTGTGTGTGAAAGCTCCACACGTTCTGTAAGTGAATTTTGAGATTGATATGTGATTGGCCCCAGAAACAAGTTTTTTTTTACAATCTTGTTGTGCAGTCAAAAACCATTTAGGATGATTGTATTATTGCAAGATTATTTTCATATTGTTTATGTATGTTGTTATTGTTAACACACTATTTTGCTGTTCACAGAGATTGGATGCAGCATAGGGCAGGCACTGAGTTATTTGACTTATATAATTGCGAGTTTAAATAAACAAACAAACAAACGAAACAAAACAAAACAAAATTGGGAATGAAACAAAACAAATATACAAATGGCTACTTGGTGCGCTGATTACACCAGTAAATTAGTTAAATGTAATCAGTAATGTATTTTTATTTTACTATTGTCACGTTTTTTATGTCATTCACGTGAGTTTTAGGTTCCATTATGGAAGGTGCAATAGGGAGATATTGGCCACATATTAAGGTGCTAAGTGTCTTTGAAATAGACTGTGCAAGTCTCACGCGCATTCGAACTTCCGGGACCATAGTGGTCCCAACCATATGGAGTTTTACGTGGGCGAGATTTTGTTTCGTCAATTATTTTAGTTTAACGTAGTTTATGACCTAGAAAATTATACATGTTGTTGGAATGTAATACTAAGTGATAACAAAATATGAAAGTAAAACCAATTAACAATATAACGAAGAAAACCCGAGAATTAAACTTGACCTCAGCTTCCGGTTATTGCAAAAAATTAAGAATTTTGTGCTCACCTCTGATCATAAAACTTATGTAAAAGCTTGTTTTGGATGCGCGATTATAATCGCCAGATGCTGTAATTGCAAAGCGAACCCTTTTCATTGCAGTCTATGGTGTTGAGGCGTCAGCATTCCTCTTTAAACTGCGATACAGGTCAATTTAAAACCTGTTTGACCTTCACGAATCTGCGTAAGGGGTTTCTAAAAAGTTAACATCAAAAAAGCATCCTTGTCCCAGAGTTTTAATTTGTTTTTAATAATAATTAACACACTTTGGCGTATTTTTTTTTTAAGCTAAAACTAATTTCATAAAATTGTAATGATTTATTTTTGTTGTTCAGATTTTGTCATGAGATATAATTTAAAACAAAGATTTGATTTCAGAAATAAAAATGTTCTTCGTTTGACGTGTTTTCTCGTTCGGATACGCGCGAGACTTGCACAGTCTATTACTAAAATTGGTATTTTGTGTAAATCACCAGGGATAACCCAAGTGAGGAATGTTGATGATATTCTTTATTCATTTACTTATTTATTTGTCTGTTATTATTTGTTTTAGACTCTATATACTTTCCAAATAAGAAATATATACAGGTTAGTTTAGGTGAAAGTATAATACAATATTGTTAATCAGTCACAGCATAGCATCACAAACTGGACAGGGATTTCAGAAACGCTAGATTTCAATTTTTAAAATACAATCAAATTTATTCTATAAAAATTGTGTTCGTTTTAGCTTCTTCAATGAAAATGTTGCACTTTCCGTGTAGTTAAATTACTTTATAATATTTCATGAAATCATAAACCTATCTGTAGTTAAATTCTTATTTAAATTAGTTGGTGGTTATTTAGTTACTCAAAGAATTGGAAGTTGTGTAACCAACTTGTTTTTTCAGCGCGCTGTGAACTCTTTGCACATTGCACGGCATCTGACTGTGGTCCTTACAAGATTTGTTCAAACTACTTGGGCAAAAGGAAAACATGCTTTGAATCCTTGTCATGGCTTTGGAAAATGAAAATTTAATTTATTCTTATCATTTGGTTTACTTTGTATATTTGTACATGTATATTCATGTTTTTTCTTTACTGCACAATACCTATTTTTTTTAAATAGCACTATATGCTTTAGTTTATATACAACCTTACACACACACAATGCAATCAACTTAAAGAATAGTCTTATTATAATGGGTGAAATATAAATAGGGGCTACACAAAACTCTCATTTTCAGAAACAGTTTATTTTACATATTAGTACATAGTTTACCTTAACCTTAAGAACATCAAAAGGAAAGATTTTTTAATTTTAATTTCAATAACTATTATAGGATTAGTGTAGGTACTGGAAGTATAGCCCCAATAAACGGAGTCAGACACTTCGTAGGCCTGGGAATCAAAGAGTGAACATGCAATAGTATCCGCTTCAACATAGCTTACTCCGCCTGAACAAGTACACCATGTAAAAACATCCATGTTAATTGTCTTGTCAAAAAGACATAGAAAGCTTACAGCACTTCAAAAAGCTTTGCAAAACACCTTTTTGAAATGTTGTTTTGGGGCGCTCCATTTTAGTTGACTATAGTAGACACCTAGCTTGCTCTGTATCCAATCTTTTCAATATTTTCCCTAAACCCTCTACATCATTTAAAAAAGAAGAAGAAGAAGAAGAAGAAAAAAGAGAACTAAACAAAAACCAGTATTGTCAATTATTTTTTGTTGACATCGTTGACTCCATAACATCACTGTATGTTCTTACACATTGATCATTCGTAGTCTAATTTGCATGATGTTTGATTATTTGATCTCTTGGTAGTTGTTTTACCATTCTGTAAACTCTCTTCCGTCCAAATTGTCAATCTGTCAGTCATAATAAGAAACACCAGTGTAACCTCTCAACTTCAGTGATTTATTTCTCATAATTTGATCATTTGATTATTCCCGGACAGGTTTTAAACAAACAACAAATATTAAATATATATGTAAATATCTTTATATATTCCCCTTCTTTTTACTCGGGACAAATTGGGGCTTGATAATGTATTGCATGTTCACTGGATTGATGAAACCAATTGTGATGATTTACTATCATGTGTATGACAATACAACTCATATCTTCTAATAACACATTAAAATACGTGTTTGTTTTTCGGCCAAGTTTGATATAAACCACTTTTATCCCAAAGAAGAAAAAAGAAACATACTAAAAATCACTCTAAATAGTACTGGGTGAATGTCGGTTGCACCAAAAAAGCCAGTCTATTGTATTTGTTGTGTTCCTCTACTGCAGGACGGGGGTGTACTGATTCTTGTTTTCTGCCTAGCATTGAAATGACGTATCATAGTTAACTGAAGTTCTTGTCTTGATTGTAGAATGACCTTTTAATTGTGTATGAACCAGCAAATATAAAATTAAAAAAATCAACAAAAGCACAATTCAGGGGACTCTTGAATGCTGTTTCTGTTTTCTTTGAGCAGAATTCACTTTTATCACTGCAACAACACTTTCAGAAAGAGAAAGTTGTTGAATCGCAACTTGGTTAGTATAGTTGAAATTACCAAACTATTTGATGAGACCATTAAGTTCTTGTTGAAGTGTTCATAGCTGTCATGTTTCAACTAAAACTGGATTAAGGATTAGATTGATTAATCCGGTTTAGAAACTCCACAAAGTCCCATTCAAAAAGAAAGAAAAAATTAATACAAAACTAAAACACTGAGCTGGTTTGACAGTTTCCTAAATTGTCTTGAAAGACTTAACCTAGAATTCTAATTTTACTAAACCAATGAAACACTTTGAAACTTTCCAAAGCTAAACTGGTTTAAGAATGGTAAGAATACAAGTGCAACCAGGGTTGAAGAGTCCTCTGTGTGTGTTTTTTCTATCTCTCTTCTCTTGATTCATTATTTATGCATGAGGTCACTGACATCCACCCTTTGCTTCTTTTGTTTTTCCACCCACAATGCATTGCCGCTCTGCTTGCTGGTTTATGTTAATGACTCTGCCTGTCCCATGCTGCAATCCCATTGGCCAAAATCCATCATGGCTGCGCATACTAATAAGCTTCAGACCACGCCTGAAACAATCAGCAAGAAACGAGCCCGGGAGCCTGCAGATGACATCATTCTGGTACTGGAAAAAATAGTCTTGTCTTATGCTTTGCATTTTTTATTATTCATTTATGTAAATGTATTCTGATTTGATGTAGATTTATTTAAAGTAGTTAACTGGCCAATCAGTGCATGTGGTGATGGCACACATGCATCCTTATTTAAACAAATGAAATGGTGGCAATGTTTGAATGTCCAGCACTTTTCCAAGAAAACAAACAGCAAACACAAATTGGTTATTTTGTATATGTCTTCATTTGCAATTTCCATCTGATTGTTTTAAACTTTTTCTAACCCAAAAAATATTTGCCAAGTCCTATATTTCTGTACTGCATTTTTGATTAGTTTTTGCACAACTTTCTTTGATTCCAACACTTCAAGTCCGTTTTGAAGAAAAACAATTTGAATTGCTTATTAATGATATGAAAGTTGTTGTTTTTTACAATCAAAAATGGAAAATAAAAATAAAATGAACAAAATTGTAATTTATATATTCACACATTTTTCCCATTTCACTTTGTTGGCATGATATTTGAATACTCTGCTGAAAGAAAGCGAAGAAAGTCCTTTATGGAAAAAAAAAACACTTTTTAATAGTAGAAACATGGTTTGATGGTTAGCTAACTCCAGCCCTTTCTAGTCAGTCAATCATTTAGAAAACTTTGACTGCAGCCAAATATTAATCACTCATGCACCCTGGACAGTTAATAACAATAGAATACTGTGTCAAGTTTTTGGTAATAGTTTATTTAGGTTAAATGGAATGCCAGCTTGCTGTTTAGATTTTTCACCTTGTTGTGTTTCCTTTCCAGATAAATGGCTTCAATGAAACCAAAACTCAACCAAATTAACTTTCTGGGATATTTTCCTCACATACTTATGTTTAAAAAAGGTTTCGTTAAAAAAGAAAAGAAAAAAAAATCAATTTTGTTGTAGTAAACCAACAAAACAATTTACCATACAATGTGTGTATATCTCACTTTTAATTTTTATTCCTAACCTATTTCTCCATGCATCTTTTTTATTATAAGTTCAAAGTATATTTAACAGAATGGTTTTCCATTTGAAGACAATTTGGAAACTTCAAAACCAAGTAAAACTAATTTTATGTCTGTCCCACTGTTAACTTGTCTTCTGAAAAAAAAAATTCTAAAGAAAGTGGGACGTGCAGTTTTTACACACATGTCAAAATACAGCAGCATGTTTGTCCTACTCCATGTTATCTCAATGGCCAAACTTTCAGCTTTTGAATTGCATCTAGGCCATTAGGTAGACATCGTACTTTCCTAATAATGTCTTCAGTGAAAACAAAAGAAGAACAATGCAGTTGTTAGAATACTTAGTCATATTCGTTGATAAATTTTAATTAATTTGTGAAACTACTATTGCTTTCATTCTACGGGAATAAAAACTCTCAAGGAAAACAATTATGAAAAATTGCAAACTAATATCTACTTTACTTCAATTCTTTCAAATCTCTAACATGAATTTTTGAAAGTTAAAAGACAAGACAAATCTAAAACAATTCTATATATCAAGCTTTCTAATGCAAACTGCCGTTGTTAAAATTCAGCAGTAAACAAGTTAGCTGGCAGTCCATTTCTTTTTATTTTATTTATTATTATTTTTTTAATGCTAATCTGATCAAACATGGAAATGTTAGTGGCACCAGAAGACCACTCCCAATATTTTGTTGAAATTGTCACTTAAATATTTATTGAAGGAAAAATTTTCCTTTTAGAAAGGGAAATAAGTTCAGAAAACACAACAGCTTTGAGTCGTCAAGGATATATAAAAAAAATGGTTGACAAGGGAACTAAAAATTGATCATTAGAAGTCATTTGATTGTTGAAATTAAACAAATAATATTTTTAGTATAAAAACAACCAATGAACAAGATTTAGGCATGTCCTTCAAAAAATTCCTTGATAAAGAAAAATTAAACCAACCTTTGTGTTCTTACAGTTTCAGAACTTTATATCCAAAAGTCTAAAAGAATACAATTTGCAGCTTGTACAGCAAACATTTCCTTGTTGTCAGTTTGGCATGAATTACTGTAGGCAGCTTCTTAGACCTCATTGTTCTTAACGCCAATATTTGTATGCATTTTTAGGGAGGGGGTAGCTTAGTGTGTACATTTTGTGTGCCCAACTGAAAGTGCAAAAAATCAAATTTCAAATTGTTCTCTGCTATTTTTTAGTTGTTGTTAGTGCCTTGGCTTTGCATTGTCTTTGTGCTGTGGACAGAATTTCTTTACCTTTTAGTGAAAATGACATTCCAAAAGATTAAAGAAACTGCTGTGTCTAGGTCTGAGCCCTTGTTTGCACATTGACACAAAACCTAAATATACTTTTTTGTTATTATTGAAGGGAAAACCATATAAACTACTAAAACCTGAATAATTTCTGTGATCCTCACTCTTTATAATATATTATCAGATAGGTTATAAATTTAGATTGATTAATTTGCCTAGACTGTAAAGTAGTGAGGTAGAATTAGGTCAGGTATTTTTTTCCATTACCTGCTGAAAATTGTATACTGTAAAACCAAAGTTCTGAAACAAATTCAGATTGGCTTGATTTGGAATCAGGTTGCATAATTACCTACCAAGTCTAAACAAATTGCCAGGTGTTGCTTGTTTTTAAGTGGATTGAAAATTCCATATACATGCAAATGAATCTAGAATGATTATTCATTTCATCTTTAAATTGGAAAAAGAAGAAGGAAACAAAGGGAAAAAAGATATCAAATTGTTTGAAATATGCCAATGATTAAACACAATTTTATTGCATTCTTAACCAACTCTTTGTAATGAAATAAATCTTGAAAATTGCCTCAAACAGTATACAATTTTCACCTCAGCTTTTACAGATAGTTTACAAATATTAGATGTTATAAATTACAAGAGTGAGTTTTAAAAGTTTACTTTGAAGTTTTGCATGAATCATTCCAGTTCTCGTGAACCTTGTCTTTTGTTTTTTGTTCTCTCTTTCCCCCATCTCTCCCCCTCTCTCTATCTCTGTCTCTCTTGCTTCCACTGTCTCTCATCTTGTACTTCCAACACCGCTCTTCCAGAACGCTGCCTTGCCAGGACTCTTACCCCCAGCAAAGAAGGGTATTGCAGCTGCAACACACATGGCTCATCAAGGCATGTTTCAACATCATCCAGCAATGTATCAACAAGCACTGGCAGCATCCATGCAAATGAATAGTCAACCTTCTCATCACTATATACCACCGCCAAGTGAGTTTTCAAAACGGGATGTGTTGGGGGTTTTTGTGTGTTGGTTTTTTGTTTTTTTAATTGAAGAGCCCAGTTTTTGAAGGCTGCTTGAAATTGGCCAGTTTCTCGAAGAGAAGGTATTTAAACTTAGTTGTTAATGGTTACTTTCTAGTGGCAGCCTTTAGGGAAAGTATTAATGGGCCAATTCTACTGACCACTTTTTGAGATACTTTACCTGTCACAACCCAGTAAGTTATTGTGATCCTATTTAAGAGGCCAATCTTTAAATGCATCTTGATATTATTTGAATGTCTGTGTTCTGCATTTTTCAGTTTGCTCGTTCTTTACACCCCTCCTCCGATTTATAATCAAATTTCTGCCTTGCTTTCTACAAACATGTCCTTATTTTCTGTTTTTTGAGGATTTGTATCAAATATTTTGTGGAATTGTGGTTTTGAGATAGCATGCAGTCTTGATATTTTGTTGAGCAATCTTAAAGTGGGCGACTTTAAACACCATTGGTCAAACTTACTTGATCAGTTTTATTGGCCTGCATGATTGCAAAGCACACTATGTGTCTACTTTATGTCAAGTCTGTACAGATCCATTAGTTCTGCAAATAGCTTTATATTAAATTATCTTGGAACTCCAAGAAATTTAAGAAGTGTTCTTACGAGCTAGCCGGGTGTATTGAATTGTCATTTCTCAAAAGACAAAAATGCTGGTTAATACAAATGGATAGCAGGACTTGGTTTATTTTTTATTTTTACTTGGATGGGGCAGGTATGGGGAACGTTTGGCAGGCCGTGGACTGTGAGAACTGCAAATTTAAATCATATCTTTTGATTCTTCCCCAAGGAAAAAGGAGACTCAAATCAAACACAAATCCAATTTTTTATGTTTCCAGAAGTGTCAAAGAGCTGGCATTACCAAGGCGCAGGGAGCTGGGTTTCTCTTCCCGCTCAATCATTACAGAAAGCAGCTCAAGAAGGTTTCAATATTTTCTCATTTCTTACTTTCTCATTCTTAAGTTTTCTTAATTAAGAATCTTCATGAAATAAATGAGAGATAGTCACTGAAATTTAATTTGCAGATGTTGAGAGAAGGAAATTATTCTGATTAACAAAAATGCTTTAACGGTAACTCATTTTTTTCTCAATCATTCAATTATTTTGTTAAATGTTATGTTACTTTTATTTGTTTAATTGGTTTCGGTTTCTTTTTATTCACATTAAATTTAACAACTAAACATTTTATCTTATTCATCAATCATACCCTACTTTTGGTATGTTAACAGACAGTTCATTGGGGGGAAAAAAATTGTCAATGAATCTCAAGTAGGGAGCAACATACAAGTTGAGGTTTTTTCAGTTATTTATTGACACTACTTTGGGGTGAAGTTTGGGTTCTTTTGCTGTGGGGCTTGTGAACGTAGGTGCAGTAGGTATGGGGATGCGCGTAATACTTACCAATGGTGTTTATTGTTAGTCCATATCAAGTTTGTGTTGGTCTTGTTTAGCTCATCCCTGTATGCTGTGTATACGTTCTCTCTATTATCACATGTTCTTTTTCCCAACCTTGTTGCCATGGGAAGTGTGTTTCCTCACTAACCCCTGGCAGAGAAAATACAATTAAGAAATTCTGAATGGCTCGGGAATGTAACTGTTTTATGCATATTCTTTTTGACAACTTTGAAGTGTGTACTCAAACTTCAAGCTGTCTCAAATTACTGCCCTGATCATAACAGAGAAACCCTCTACAAGTTATTTCAGTGTATGCAGGAGCACTTGACAGAAAATGTATCAGTTTTTAATTAAGATGTCTAAATAGGATGAATATTTCAACGTCCCTTTGTCAGGGGTTCAGGTTTCACACTGCATGCAGGTATCAAATGTAAGGCAAGATTCCCATGGTTACAAGTGTGATCTTTCATTATTCATTCTTATGGGGAAGGTACAATATAAGTATTTCCCCTGTGGGGAGAGGGGCTATATAGGGAACTTTGGCACTCACAAAACTGCAACGATGAATTCTGTATTATGTCTTTTGCTTGATGGCATCTTAATATCTCCCTTACATTTCATGGGAAAGCAGTTTCAAAATTTTCCAAGGTGGGAAACAACACTTCCTTATGTTATAGACATCATCAAGTCGATGTGAATATATTTTGCAGGGGCACCTGGGCCAAGACAGGCAATAGAAGCCATGGCCTTAGCGATGGCTGGTATTTGTTTGAATTATATGCTGTACCTTCTCCTACAGGTGAAGTAGAAGTTGCCATTGACATTATGATTAATGATATACGTTCAACCAGCTGCCATCGTTCCAAACGTGACATGCAAAGTCAAATTTTGTGGAAGCAGATTTGAAGTCTGGTTGATTCAAAATGGTTTTCAAAAGATATGGGCAAGCTATGCCCTGATTTGAATGACTTCATGTTTATGTTCTGCAAGGCATGTTGATGGTCATTTATTTCCATGGGTACTACTGGGTTTATTTGACTCGTTGCGATCGTCCCTGATTATCTTTTGATCTTCAGTGGATGATTTTCTTTGTCAATTCCTCTCCCATTTGCGAAGTTAATGGCTACTCCCCAATCCCTCATCCCAACCCTTTCCATTCCATTTATAAGACCATTTTTCACGAGGTCAAAGCACTTACGACAATTGTATGTCATTTTTATTTTTTTATTTTTTTCTTTCGATCAAAAAATGTCTGGAATACTTGCACGATTTGCACATTTAAAATAAAACGTTTGCCCCAAGGACAAGCATTCCTAGCTTTATACATTTTGTTTTGCATGTTGTTTTCAATTTTTTTTTGAAACATGGGTGTGGCACTATTTGTAGGTAATTCAACCCATCGACGACTGGATCAGTCTTTTCATTGAATTGCATGTCACATCCAAGGATTGGTTGCCGTGTTTGCAGAATTCAATGTGCCAGCCTGAGTTTCAAGTGTGATTTCACTTGTCCACCATTTATGAAACAACTTCTATCCTATACCCAACCATTGTACCCCATTTTGATTTACTTTTCCCCTGTTTTGTTCTTATATGGACTCTCCTTTCTGTTCACTAGTGTCTAACTCCTCTCAGTTACCTTGCAACCTGCTTCGCTTTAACCTTTGCACTTTCATTCCACTTTTTATTTAGAATAAAAAAACACAAATTTGAGACAAACAACTTAAAACCAAAGACAAAACAAAGCATGACAAAGTACACAACTGTCTTATTTTTCCAGAAATGTCAGTGAACTGGCATTACCAAGGCGCAGGGAGCTGGGTAGCTGTACCCGCACAAACTTGGCCGAAAGCAGCCCCCGAAGGTGCTCACATTTTCCTCATTCTTATTTTAAGTTTATCCTTTCCATATTGTTTATGTTTGGTACGCATTAATTCTACACTTTTGCAAAAGTGATGACGGTCTTATTATTTCATACTTGTTGTGTGAGGATTAAAACAGCTCATCAAAACATTTTCTCTGTATAAAAAATACCCTCAGGTTGTCTGCAGCTTGAAAATTATGAAGTCCAATACTCACATTATTATGTTGGTCTAAGCAAGTTGGATATGTTATGTAAACACCCTTTTTATCAAAACTAATCTATTTATAAAAATGAAAAGATTTACTACAATGGAGATTGAACTAAAATGAAATTCTATTCCACAATTGACTTTTTTTTAAATGAAATTTAGTCATAGAGGAATCACTGAAACTTCAAAATTCTTTTTGAATGAACAATTCCTCGCGAGATGAATTACTGTTCAGTTTTGATGACTGTTTTGCCCTATTTAGTCGCTCACCTGCTTCAAAGTAGACCTTCATGCTTTCAAGTCAAGTCCTGCTGTCAAGTAGATTCCGCTGTTTAGGTTTACTATCATTTCATGCTTCATCCACCTTTTTAAACAGTCAACTGAAACATTACAGGAACCCCCATCCATCCATCAAATCTCAATCTACTATATGACATATTAAGTTTCCACTTTTGGAGGTCAAGAACAATGTCAGATATAGTGTTGCTCAAGTTTTCAGTCCTAAAGATGTTTTTATTGTTTTATGCATTAGCAGAAACAAACAAAAGAAAGGTTAACAAATGCAAATTAAATTCTACCACTCTGTACTTGATTCCATTGAAGAAGAGAACATCATAACCTTACCATAGTCCATCTACACACAGCTTCCTGATTCTCTTTTCCCATACACCAGTCCCTGACTTAAGTTAGCAACCCTAGGACTGCCAAGTGCAGCTCTAATCACCAAAACTGTATGGCAGTATCAAAGCATCATCTGCCTCAATACTGATGTGTAGAGCAACATTAATTCCTTACATCTTCGTTTTCCACAGTCTCATTCAACCATTGCAGCCACATATACCTTCACAATAATCCTCCCCTCCTACAGCACTACCCTTAAACTCAGCCACTCACCCCCACCATTTCTCACATCCCACATCCATCAATCAAACTATTCACACTCATCACAAAATAGGAGTAATGGGAAAACCTATTGAGCTTGCTGTATGGCATTTGTGCTTGTTTTCATTTTGATGATACTAACCCTATAGATGCATGTAGCATGAGTATGGTGTTGGTTTCTTAACATTACAATCAATTGGTTCATGTGGGGAGGGAAGGTGCACTTTTTGGTTAAACCTCCAAGACCCATTTCTGATTTAGTTCATTCTATCAGCTGTTTTTACTCTAAACTTATTTGCTGTCCATTATCATTGGGCAGCCACGAAGTTTTCTCTAATTCAAATCCGTTTTAGGTTAAGAGACACCTTCATATTCCCACTAAAAAGTGTACAGGTATTCTCACAAATTATGTCAACATTTGGTTACATCGAAAAATGAAAACCTTTGTGAAGGTGTGTTATTCAGAGGAAACAATTAGCACCACCACAATGTTACCCCCCAAAAATCAAAAAGAAAATATTTTGTGTTTTTATAGAAAAGAGAACTATGAATATCTCTAATTAAAAAGGTCTGAATAACTTGTGTGGCTTCCACGGGAATATTAATCATACATGTAGACTGCCATCTCATGGTTGTTTCATGCTCTCAGAGTCTGAAGTTGTATTTAGCCAATAGAGGGGAGCAAACATCCCCCTCATCTAGCCTATTTGCCTTTGGATTGTAAGCCAGTTGAAGCTATGATTTGGCTATAGAGATTACTGTTTCAAGAAGAACAGTTTGAAGAAGCTGAGGCCATCAAAGTTATTTCAGAAAAATTGATCTGTTTCTTAAATTTAAAAATGTATATTTATTACATATGGGAAGAAATATAAAACTGGTGTAACTTGGTCAAGCTATTATGAACTTGAGTGAAATCTTTGAGGAAGTAGGATGCAGTGTTTGCAAATGGTGACCAATACATCACAAGCCATATTTAATAAGTGTTGCTGAGTACAATGCATCCAGACAATTTTACTTGTCTTAGTCCTGTGTTGACCATGCTTTACCAGAATGGACTAGTAAGTGGACATTGAAAGCAACTAACCTTTATCTATGACTTTATTCTTGTGACTATTGCCATATTTCAGATATTTCTGTTATACAACTGTTGTAATTTGTATTATCTATATGATTGCTTCTGTATTCAGGATTTGTGAGAATTTTTCTAATCTGTGGTATTTTTTTCCCTCTCTCTCCCATTCTTTCCCGAAACCATTTCCTCCATCTTCCATTTTTGACGATGCTTGCAAACTGCATCTGTAACATGCGTGCATTGTTCTGCCATGGCTGCCTTGCTTGGCATCCTCCCAAATAAAAAAAACACAACAAACAAAACAAACGTGGCACGCTTCTCCAAATCGCATGCAAACAAAAAATTTCAAAAAATGACAAAATCCAAAAACAAATCCCAACCCATCTGCTCTTCCTATATCCATAAACAAAAAAATGTTCTGTGCTTGGCTGGCTGGCTGATTTCCCCTTCCCATGATGATGTATTGTTGCCATGACGATGTGCTGTTGCCATGGCAATGCAGTTCCCATGATGCCAACTATGCCTCCAGGTGCCACAGCAGCAACCATGCCTTTCTACACGCACCAAGTAATGGCTCACCAGGTATTGTGATGATGTGCAATCGTTTTTATGCCCCTAAACCCATAGGTTCTAGGAACACATGTTAGCATTTCTTGGTTTTATCCAGATTATAGGATGTAGAACAGCATTTTTTACTGTATGATTTTAAAAAACAAATACCAGTTTGCGGTATAAGGCTGCTCCTAATGTGAAAACATGTTTTTGTTTACTCAGTGAGTTTGAGTAATTCTAAACAAGAACGTACACTTTTACAGCTTGCATATTTTGAGTTTTGAATTGGCCTTCCTGTAGCAGCTTGATTAGCATTGTTATCAACGCTGCATTTGATCTATAATTCATAGCCTAGGTATTTCTACACAATCAAACTTAGTGTTATTCTGCCCAATTTAGTATGTCATTGTAAACAGAAAGGGTTTAAAATGATAGACCTTTAACAAAAATCGTATTTGTAGCAACCCAAAGTTTACTTGAATAAAATGTTACGCACTTGATGAAGCACTCTCAGAAGTTGGTCTGCCTGACATGGCTGGTTTGAAACCTGAAAGAAACAGCGTTGGCCTGGTGAGCCATATTGGCTCAGGACAGACTTGACTTATACTTTAACATAGGTAACCAAAGTTGGACTACCTTCAATTCTTTCAGATGAGTTTCCCCATCCATTAGAAATTGATATATGAAACTTTAAAAGGAAATGAAAAGCAATAACAAAAAAGATTTGTTTTCTCAGTATAATCACCCAATGAAACGATTTTGTTTTTCGCCGTTTAGTTTGATAAATCGTTCTTTAGACATTTAAAATTAAAAACAAAAAATGCTGTGCTTTTTTGTTGAGCTTTTGAAAGATTGAAATTGTCATACACTGTAGAACCAGAATACCCCAACAATGCCCCTTGCATGTTAAATAATAGCTTGTAGTTGGTGTCACTTGTCAACAGTATGATGAAGTCTTAAGTTGCTTCCAAGATAAAGTGGCTGAATATGCTGTAAAAAGAAGAACTTCTGAACACCTGGAATAAACCATGATGCTGGCATGATATGCTGCAAATAATTTATACATTAGCTTCTTTCCTTCTTATACACGGCAGAGAGAAAATGAAAATGCACATAAGTCTTCAGACACTGTTGCTATGGAGACCTGGTTTTTCTAATTAGTTGTTTTCCTGTACAATCAAGCCTAGTGCGATAGAAACAATGGCAAAAACTGCTATCAAATGAAGAAAAAAATAACGCATGAAAGTTCATTTTTTTTGCAGCATGTTTCAACCTCATACTCTCATCTTATTTTAAAATCTAGAAGCAACAATTCCCTTGTATGATTTTTGTTTGTTTTTCAAATTCCCCAAGAAACTGTTTTGAAGGAGTGTGGCTGACTCCATGTTTTCTTACATGATTGTTCTGGTCCTTTTTCTAGCATTCGGCTGATACGATTCCTGTGTGTCGAGATTTTAAATCTGGAAGCTGTAAGAGGCCCAACTGCCGATATGCACATGTGATGGAAGGTAAGACCATTTAGTAAAAAAGAAAAAAACTGATTTGATATTATTATCAAATTTGAATGATGCAATCTTCATGTCAATTTGAGGACCTGAGTTTCTGTACTTGCATCTGACATTCTTCTCAACTTAGCCATATGGAAGTTACACCAAAGTTTTGTTTTTGTAGTTGATAGTTCTTAGCATTAGAAGAAGAACAAAAACCTTTGCTATGTATCGACCCTGGAAACCTACTTTGATTTCTAAATTTCAAAAATCTTATGTGTATCAAAAAAGAAAATCCATGCAGTATTTTCTGGTCACCAGTTGTTTGTGCAGGAGCAGGTTCTCTAGTTCTAATTGCCATTTAATGTACTCTGTTTGCATTCAGTTTCCTTCTGATGGTTGCTCTGCATATCAGTTAGGCCTAAAAAACAAAATTGTTATGTTGGCGTAACCTGACCTACCCTTTAAAAAAAAAGACCTACCATGGATATTTTAATTTTTTCAACTGAAGAAATTTAATAATTAAAGTCTATAGAAATCAGTTATATAAATACCTTTAAACCATTTCTGACCTTTTCTCTTCAATTGTATGGCGATAGCGTCCATGGGACTTTGGAGTGCACAATGTTTTGCACAACATGCTGGCCAATACTTTAGTACATGTGTAGTCTTGTTCAACAAGTCTGCAACGAGTGTTTCCCAAAGTCTAGGCCATTGAAACACTGAAAGGTTAATATTGCTGGAATGTCCTATCCTATCCAATACCGAGACTACAAAAACGATACTTTAAAAAACCCAAAACTACCTACCTACCCTATTTTTTCTGGCCCGTTACGCCAACATAAACAATTTTTTTAAAGGCCTTATAAAGCTACTCCATTCTGGCAAAGAAATTTGTAGAATTGAGCGTGAAGAACATGAAGGAAGTATGAAGTCTTTAATAAGTTGTTAGAAACACATATCTTGATAGACTAATTTATTTCTTGTACAGTGTACACGAAATCATCTTCTGTTCACTTGATTTATCTCTAGTGTTTTACCATACATGTAACAGACGTTAACATTGTTATTCTTACTCTTAATCCCTTAACCATGCCTCGCCTTCCAGACTACGTAGAAATCATTGACGGCAAGGTAACGCTATGCCGGTATGCCGCCCAGAGCCGGTGTACACGGCCCAAGTGTAAATTCTATCATCCGCCAACCTCTGCCTCACTGGCAGTTATGACACCCGTCCCTATAGCGGCACTACCATCGCCTGTCGTCACCTCAATCTGATATTCTATTGAGCTTCCACACAATCTTACAAAAACAAGAGCAAATTTTATATTTGCCTCTCCCGCCGTCGTGGATCATTCCAAAGAATCTTTTAAATGTTTGAAATTGTTGAACAAGTGTCTAACATGATTTTTGGTTTTTGTTTTATATTTCTATATTATTATTAAACTGAATTTTAAATGTTACAAAAAAAATAATAATAATAATATTAATATTGGTGCCGTTTTTGTAAAAGGCGGACACCAGTAAATTAGTTGTTTTTACTTTAGAGTAACTTTATAGGTCTAATGAACTTTGAACTTTGAACTACTAACTTTAACTGACTTGAGTTTTACCTCTAAGTGCAATGTGTTGTGTAAATGGTAATAAGACCAAACAAACAAGTGTATGGTTTAGAGGCTGTGCCAGCAATTTACTCCGGTGAGGGCACGATTACACAACTTTTTAAATGAAAATACTGCCAGACAGTTGACAAGATTATTTAAACAGTGAAAACACTTGGATGTTGAAAAAAACACCTCACTGTGTGAAAGCCAGTGTGTTTACAAAACACCAGTGTTAAACATACACCAATGTGCTTTTAATAAATGCCATTGTTACAGCACCAATTGCCTGTATAGTAACCAAAGTGGGGTTTTTTACACTATAAGTGTTAAAAGTACACCAGACTAAGCAAAGATCATTGTAAAAAGAACATGGCTCTGTTGATATAACATCACTGTAAAATTTATGCCAGTGTTTTGAAAATGGTAGTTTGAAATTCACCGATGTTGCATGGTGGTGTTTACAAAGCACATAGGTGTAAGTAAACGTTTGAAAGATCAGTTTAAAAAAAAAAAAAAGTGAATTGTGTAAAGAAGACAAGATTAATGAGGGTGAAGTGTTAATAACTACTGGCACGTCAAACGTGTGTGTAAATTATTTCACTTTTTGTCCGAGATTTTACAAAAACCCTTTCAAGGAGGGGCCTTATAAATTGTTCACACTGGCAGCTGACAAAAAACAGCCTTTGAGGCTAATTTCTTTTCTTTTCTTCTTTTTTGACATTTTCAACCCAAAAATATATCTATACTATCAATAAGATTGCTTAAACATATTGCAAGAACGAAGGAAATAACTGCTGCTGCAAACAAACAAAAAATGCTAGCATTAAATTCTGCTTACTTTTAATTTATTTCAATGAGAGCAGTTTTGATTGGCTGATGAGCTTTACTGCAATGATTTGATTGGCCTTTGCAAAAGTTTCAGTGCTTGTGATCGGCCGATGGACTTTCATCATTATCATTGCTGGTGAAAGGAACGCACCTTGCTTGTCACTGCTTTATTTGTCAAACTGTTGAAGTCTACCGTGTTTCAAAACCCCTGGAGAATTTATATATTCATGCCTTTGAAATTTATGGTTTTCCTTTGATCAAAAAACTAAATGTTAAGATCCTATGATTTGGTTGATGATCAAATGATGGATGCATGAAAAGCACACACTTGAGGGTTATTTAAGTTTGAATATATCTTTCCCTCCAAGAAAATGAGCTTTTGTTCAACCTGACATGTTTTAAAAAGATAAAAACATTGAAGGAAAGCTTGGATAATGGTTTTAGGGGGGCCTTGTTGAAGTATGTTGGGATAAACCATGATGACTTATATTAAACTGGGAGATTGTTGATTTGTTTCTGCCAAAACATTGTGTGCTTGCTGTTCATGATGCACTCCCTCGCCAAGTTAACACCACTGAGGTAATAAGAATTACCATGGTTTTGGGTTTTCATCAACTGGGAACTTGTGCTTTGTGGTATGTAAGCAACTTTGATCAAACAGTCCTTTTTGGCGCAGACTATACACAGTGTGTTATTTGGGGGAGCTTTGCTTTGTTTTTGTGTTGCAGTTGTTAACATTCTTTGCTCCCTTGTAATCCCACTCCCAACAGACCAAGTAGAGATCGTTGAGGGTAAAGTGACGATGTGTCGTGATGCCGTCAAGGGCAAATGTGCACGAGCCAATTGCAAATACTACCACAACGCCTCCTCCTCCTGTGCATCCAACACCAATGCTAGTACCACCGTTGCTGCTCCATGTTCCAATCTGGCTGCTGCAACCATGGCTGCTCAATAAAGCAAGGGGAAATAGTTGAATCAGCTGAATCTCTGCCTGCCTGCCATGCCTGTTTGCCTGCACCCCATTTTTTATTCCTCCCTTCTCTCTTTTTTTTCTGCTGGCGCTATGCCCCACCCAGCTAGCCCAGCAAATCATATGTGTGGTGACTTTTACTTATTACTTTTTTTTTTAGTTCACTTCTATTTTATCTGTTTTGCTGTCCGAGTTGTCATTTAAACTGAGAGCATATTTCTTTTATTTCAATGAATACTTTGGATTATCACTGAGTTATGGCAGGGGTGCTTTTTTCTTCTCTCTTTTTTCTGGGATTCATTGAGACCTAGCTGTTGTGCACCACAGAATATCACAACATACTCTTATTAATGCACTCACATACATGAATGAAATAGAGGGTGCTGTTTAGATTACTTACACATTTGTAGGGCCGCATGAATGCAGAATTTATTATCCAGAATAATCCACACAGTTCAGATGAGATTTTTTTATTGCATGCATTTCTATAATTTTTCTATTATACTATTTAGATTTTAATACTAATGCAAGTTCTTGTATCCATAATCGCCCCTGAATATTTTACGAATATTTTACGAAAGTGCCAAAAGTGTGAAGTCAACAATTTTTACTTGAATGATGAAAAATAATATGTATATATAATGATTGAAGAAATTTGCGTGGTTTTTTTTCTTTTCTTTTTTCCACTCTCTGTTTTTTTTTTTTTTAAGCTGGTAAAAAAATTCACTGGCATTACCAAGACTCTACTAGCCAAGATAGTTTACTCACAAGCAAAGAATTAGAAAGGGATTACTCTCAATTTTTTACGGTGCTTGCTTTTTTCTATTCAAACTGAAATACAACTATTTTTATATCGTTATGTTTACGCAAAATCTCATGAATAGAAACACAAGTCTGTATATTGTGTATGTGTTTTTAATGTAGATTACCAACAAAAATCTCCTCACTTTTCTTATTATAACTTTCGACCTTTTGATTAAGGCATCTGAACTTTGTGGATAATTTGAAGGACAGTCCCTTTTGTTCCTATCTGAAATCCCAAACTGACTTTTCAATTGTGGGACCTTGACATTTGTTGTCGGTTTTTGGCAGTATAAGGGAGTTCAGTTAATCGGTAAATTCTGTCTACAACAGGTCATAAAATGGTTGACTTTGAAAATCTCAGTTTAAAACTTGAAATATTGTTTTTCTCAAATTGTGCTTGTTGCATAATCTTTTAGTTTTTTCTTCTTCTTCTTTAATTGAAATGACTATAACTCCATTGGAATTGTGCCAAGAGTTTGCAAGGAACAGCACAAATTTGTTGTGTTCTTGCCACAAAGTCATAGTTGTCATAATAAAGCCAAAAAAACACATTTTTCATCACAGCATTATGATTTGATCCTCGTTGATAGGACGCCAAACAACTGATATCATGTAGTGTTGCATCATTAAAGAAGGATGTGCAAAAATGGATCACGATGCTTTTTTGAAATATTGGTACCTCTTTCAGAGTCAAAATGAAAATCACAATTTGTTTTCACAAAATCCTTTATTAATTCAAAGGAATGATTGTGTAGAACCAAGTTGCCAAAGATGCCATAGTTGTCAATGAAGGATAAAAATGATGCTATCATAGTTGTCAAATCTCACTTTATCCTGTATAATGGTGGCAGTCTTGTAAAACATGATGTGAGAATTGGGTCCTCTAGTATGGGCTGAAGTAATAGATGCTCCTATCTACTCTTTTTTTTCTTTAGGGCTGAAATATTTGAAGCGGATTTGTTCGTTATTAGAGAAGGGGTTCTGGTTATGGGGTAATGAATGCATTTATACACTAGTGGTTGTTTTTTTAATATTCATATGCCGCTGCTTTTGCTCTGAATGATGTATTATGCTCATTTTGCTTGAAAGCATGCCATAATTACCCTGCTCTATGCGTTGTCTGCACTAATGTGTGTCACATGATCTAACACAAGAGGGCGCTTTACCAACTTGTTTCTTTCATACCACTGTACTTCATTTTGCTCACACATACAGAGGTTATGTTTCATCCTGTGTCAGGGGACATGCTAGATTTCAGACCTGACATTTCTTGGTCTAGAAACAAGCTCATTAACAAGCTCATTATGATGAAATATCTTGGCTGTTGAACTTGTATAGCGCCCTTTTGTGAATCTCAGTTTGTGACGAACGTTAGCTCCCATAATTTTATTGGCTTGCTGGCTTGTAGGCCACCCATTATAACATCAGATTCATGCAAGTTTTTAAAAAAATGTTTTGCCAGAAACAAACATGAGGAATATATTTAACTTTTCTTTGTAGGGCAGCAGAGCAGATCATCGCTACTGATAACAATTCTGCAATTATTTGATTGTTGTCCTTTTTTGTTATTACGTTCTGTTGTTGCATTCTTAAATGCCGTGCCAAATGCTTTTACTTTTTTGTAGAAATTGTTGGGTGGTCCTGTAACATGAAGTGATACCCTGAGAAGAAAAAAAAAGTTGGCAAAAAAAGAGACAAAAAAGAAATGAAAGACAAATTGAAATAGCTGCATTGCAAAAGATCTGTTCATTGTATATGATTAATGATTTAAAGGAAGATTTGAGACAGGTTTTGAAGGAACCTGTTCAGTTCTTAATGTGTTGTGGACAAACAACTCTGTGGGTGAGATAGAAACGGTCTTTAGCACGTTGAAACCCCGCTGCTTGAAGCTTGTCTGGCAAGTATGCTTGACAAAAAATGCTATAAATTTTAAGAAATAATGGAGCGACGCTCCCTAAAAAAAAATAAAAATAGCAAATCTCGGTCTAATTCTCTCAGATTGAGATGTGTATACTCATCTCAAATGATAGTCATTTGTAGTTTTAACACAAGTATGTGTTTATTCATACTTATATATGTACTTACAAATAAGAAACTTTTTTGTATATAACGTGTGAGGTAAGGATATTTTTAGACAATTATCTTATCGGGTTTTTGTCAGTTTTCTTGGATCTAGATCTTAAGATCCGTCCTATTATGACTGATTTTAGCAACGTAGTGTCTTTGAACATCTTGGTGCCATTCTTTTTTGTTTTTCAAGTCAAAAAAGGAAACAAAAGTGTGTGCCATTGTTTTTTCAATTTTAGACAATTTGTAAACGTTTCAAAGTAAATAGTTGTGGTATAATTCTAATGAATCAGTATAAGATAAAAATAAGAATATTAATAATGATACAGGGTGAGGATGGTCTGGACTCTTTTGCCAAAGTGTTGTAAGATATAAAAAAAAAAGCAACAACGTGTTTTGAAATGACGATTACTTAAACAAGTGTGTGTTTCATCATTTTCTTTGTTTTTGTAATATCACACACTTCATAGCCAAGATGGTGTTATGACAAAAACGCCTCTCAGCTGTTTAAAAAAAAATAAAAAAAAAAAATTAAAAACAAAAAAAGTATTAAAAAAAGTAAATAAATAAATACATAAATAAATACCAGGGTTTCCGCGTTTCCTCCAATTTGTGAAAAACTCGGACATTTCACCAAAGATATACACTGGATTTTTTGTATAATGTCCATGTATAGTATTAATGCTAGAGCCTTCAAGAGTTGCTGCACTGAACAGTTAAAGACAAGAAAAGTCGCAACTATATTTAGCAGTGCCTGTATCAAATATGAACACAAAGAATCATATAAAACGCTCGCAGAATGAAGGCAGAGAAAGAAGCATTTAGTATTAAAGAATTAGATGTGGTGAATTGTAGCTGCTTATAACCCTCCACTGGTTTTAAAAACGGTGAGTGGTCAAAACAATCAATGGCGTAGTTTGTAAGCGTATGCTTATTTGTGACTTGCTAAAAATAATAATAACTGAAAAGGTTTTAAAATGCAGTAAATGTTTTGTGATAAAAGTGTCAACCAAACCCTTATATTTCTTGTGACGATAGTAAGAACAAAAATTAACAACAAAAATTATATCTTGTAAGCAACTTGACTGCAAATAAGAAACGTTCTGGATCAGAAATTTTAAGATATGAAAAGTGGGTTCTGTCAAGATAGCCTTGTTGAAGTGTATCAAGGGCTGTCTAGATCAAGACTCTCTAGTATAGACCTGTATTACGGTGTACCTTTCCTGTATTTCTACCAATATTATCATGTTACCCACTTTTGTATAGCTCGATGCCCATACTGAGGCTAGAAGGACTAATTAGTCTGGTTCCTTCTTTGTAAAACATGGGTATTGATGTTGAACTGTTGGATACTAGACTGTGATAAACTTGGCAGCACCAGGGTACAGGTCTGTTACGATTGAATGAAGCACACTTAATTAAATGCAGCTTCTTTTCCCCTTTGGCAACAAAAAGAAAACATGTGCTGGTCACAAGCTCAAGTGGATATATTCACCGTCCCGGCTTTTTGGTGTAATTTATGCTACCGCGCTGAGATTTCAGAAATGCTGCTGTGCTTGTATGCTTTATATACTCACGAGGTCTCAACTCAGATTGGTTGGAGTTGTGATTCACACACAAATTCTGGTTTACCACTGAAAGAAAGCAACCTACCCCAAATTCTGAAAAACATGTTTGATTGTTAAACAAAGAAAGTGATTTATGTTTATGATCCAACAAAAACTTGCAGAGCCATGATGAATGTGTTTGTTAATACATGGAAAGTGGAACTAAATTCTCTTCATTTGACTACTCCAATATGAAATGGGGAATAATGATTTCACAGACAATGGCCCCCAGTGGGAAACTGGGTTTCTAATTAGCATCAGAAAGAAAAGAAAGAAGAAAAAAACATTAGAATTGGAAACTGAATTTCTAAAGAGTATTACAATTGTGAATAATTATTTCTAAAATTGTGCATGTGATTTTGTGGCTTTTTATGAACATTTTAAAATGTCTGAACAACTCTTAGCAATCGTAGAAAAAAAATAGTGAGATTACGCAAAGAACCATTTCACAAGATTGTACATAGCTTAAATCACCATCTTAAAGATGGTGCCATCAAATCACATCAATTTCACTTTGATTATTTTTAAATTCACAATTTAGTTTTCTGTATGAATGGTTGTTTTTTGTTTGATTTTTCTTACTTAAATGGTTAACATGGACAAGTTTAAAAGGCAGTGAACTTTTGAAAAAGGGCGTAAAACGTAAGATTCAAATAAATGTTAAAAATAGTAATCACAATGTAAAGAGTGTGTGTTATACAGTAAGATTAAGGTGAGACCTTCTTATTCTTGCTACAGACAACACACAACATTTGTATTTGTTTTCCTTACGAATTGGAGAATCTTGCCTGGTTATCTTTACTGGAATTTTACAGACATGGGTTTTAAGTTAATGTCAATGTCTTGTTTGGAAATATATCAAAGACGAGGAGAACACGTCAGGGCAGCCTTGAAGCTAGCAGCCTTGAAGCTAGCAACCTACTGGAACATTATTTCAACAATTTTTATCTGAGAACTAGCTTGTGAAATGGTTCTAAAATTAGAGCATATTTTGTTGATTTTAGGTTTTTGTTTTGTTTACTCATGACCAGTCATGATTTCTATATAGATTCTATACAGTAGATGTGTTGTACATTACTTATTGAAGTACTACCAACTGTCAAAAGCATATTAACTGAAATGATCAGTTTTCTGAAATATGAAGTTTTTTGTCCATAGATGCAGTCTATTTTGAAGTAACATTCTTAATATTGTAAGTTTATATTCTTTTTAGAAAAACAACATTTTTTGAATTACATGTGTAAATTGTTTTTTTCCTGTTTACTTCCATTTGATGATTTTTTTCCAGCTTAATGATGATGTGGTTTTATCAAGTCTCTGTGTATTGATCGAGGCTTATTTTTACAGTGTTTGATTTAGGTTTGATTTGTTTTGATTTTTTTGAATTTGTTTTTGTTTGTTGGTAGCCATAAAATGTTTAAGTTTTGATGTTTTAAAATAGAGGATTGTCACTAAACGATGGTAGAAACAACAAATTTAGTATTTCTGTATTTAGGCACAAATCTCTGTGTGGTATTTTCAGATGCATTTCTTGAAGAATCTATATTCTCATCAACGGAGAAAACCAACTGATAATAAAAAATCTGGAAAAAGAAGAAATGTTGGAGCTTCTATCTGATTTTGATGTTAAACATCTTGGAAATTTATGTATAAATATGCAGATTTGTCTGTTGTGGTTTTGTGGTGGACTTTTGGGATACAATTTCAGGAGGATTATTTGAAAAATGTGACTGAAAATGCAACACAAAGAGGTAATGTAGAAATTAGATAACTAGTGTCATAGAAAAACACTTCACTTGAGTACACTATACGCAGATTGAGTACAAAACATATTCATTGTATAAACAGATTTTAAATTTGTAGGGAAAAGGTTGTTTTTGTTTTGTAAGGGGATTGGGACATTTTCTTGTTTTGTTAGTCATTTGAATTATTAGTTAACAGAGTTAAACCCGGTCACATTAACAGGACTTTAGTCTCATGCTGCGGTTTGGTAAACAAAGAATGGATTTGTTACACCCTTACTTGATTATAGTAAAGTTTGGACAGACCCATCTGTTATAGGGACAGTCAACCAAGTTAGGGCGTGACAGAGTTTTACTGAAAGAACACATGATATCTTGCCCCAGCCCCTTCCCCAGTGCGTGAAATAGCATTGTGGGACAACTAATGAAATCACAGCATTGAAGGGATGTATGTGTTCCTTATCCCATATGATGGTATTACCAAATAACATATGCAATAATTCATGCTAGAGCAGTTCATCAACTGCAAGATTCAAAATCAAAGCAGTATTTAAAATTCTTTTAAGTTTTTAACCAAAATCTAATGCTTACAACCAATGCGTTACTATTGCTGGTGAATTGCAGTGGCGGCCAAAACAAAACTTTATGAAAAAGCCCAGCGTCTGAAGCTAACAATATGCGCCTTCAATAACATAACCTCAAAAGATGCTTTACTGGTTGGTTAGGCTTTAACCTGTAACACACAATTTGTTAAATTCAAGGGAATGTTTTCAAATGTGTGCTGTGATTGGCAAGCTTTTGGGAATGGGTCTTTCTGGAGCCAATCCAAATTGAGCTCTCATGATAAACAATCCCAATGAACTCGTTCATACAGCCTGGCATTTTGGAAGCATTGTCTACAGCACACATTTGTTTGAAATTTCCCCTGGTTTAGTTTAAACAGTACTATATCTGTATGAAATATCCCTCAATGGTCTCAGCTGAAACTGACGAAGAAGGAAAACTCCACTTTACAAGACATTGTTTAAGTAGTTTATTAAGTAGAGAGTACATCTCCCACTTATCTGTCAATGTAGACTTGTTCTTTTAGTAGAATAAAAAGATTGACTTTTGGGTCGAGCCAAGAATGAATTGTAGCTACAGGAATCACTCGTGACTGCAGACTTTAAATAAAGAGAAGTCATAAAAAACCTCAGTAGTGACTGGTGAAATTGAACAAGATCAATTACGGAAGTTGGAGTTGTGCCAAAGAAAACGGACATTGAAAAACCTGAGTGACAACTCATTCTTGATCTACCAGATGTCCTTCTTTATATTAAAAAAAGCGCTTACTTATGATTTAACTGAAGCAATGCTTAAAAAATAAAAAGTAAAAATAATGAAAAAAAAAATGTACAAATTAGTGTAATGAAAACAAGAATTATATATTATAACAAATGTTTAAAGGAATGGAATGGAATGAACTTGCTACAGGAGACGTTAAACGTTTTCTCGCTATGCTGCGTGCATGTCATTAGCTGGAAAGGTGGTGCTTTATACTTTAAATAATGAATCCACAGTGAATGTTTGCCAATAAACAAAAAAAAAAGTTACTAAGAAACGCGCTTTGTCTTTGTTCGTCTACTGCTGTGGCAATCAAAAAAACAGTGCCACAATAAAGACACCCAATAACTATTGGAGTATGGAAACTTGATTAACGGTGTACATCTCATTTATTTCAGTCTTGTTGTTTTCCTGTGTTTTCTTTGAAAGGGTACTAGTTTACATGTTTGTTTAATCGCAAGGGTGGGGGGTTCTACCTTGTAAATAACACATATGTGGCGTGTTGTGGACGAGCGGATAACAGCTCTGGTGTTTCTGTTTAGCAGAGTGTGGGTTCGAGTACCGGTCGTGATTGGCTGCAGCACTTTGTAAACCATTACATGGTGCTATGTAAAGGAGTAAGTCTCATAGTTCATGAGTGACCGATATGAGCGCTAAGAAGCCATTATTATTAATACAATTTTCTATTTAAAAGTAAACCAATTGCAAGGAATAAACTTATCAAGGAGCAAGTTCAGATTAAGAACCCGTCCAACTTCACCATAGTCAATCTAGATGACACCACATGGTTTAACTAGCTTGTCCAACGGAATACTGCACATAGTTTAACTAGCTCATCCAACCAAAAACTGCAGTTTAGCAAGATAAACCAACTGAATGCTGCATGGTTCAACTAGCTAGTCCGACTGAATACTGCATGGTTTAGCTACATTTAAATAGTCCAACTTGATCAACACATGTTTAATCTCCAAGGGAATCTTCTGGGGAAATGTGGAGCTAGAAGAACCAGGAGGTTTGGGCATGCCCCAGTCAGGTACTACCCTAATTGTACATCAACATTCAACTTTATGTTATCTACATGTGGTGACATTGAACTAAACCCTGGACCAGACTCAACTAAATACAACAGAACCTTACTTAATGCTCGAAGCATTAGACATAAAGGTATTGACCTTGCATCATCTATTGCATTTGATACCAACAACAAACAAATAGATATATTAGCATTTACAGAAACCTGGCTCACCGATCAAGATCATGACTCTGTTTTGAATCTACCAACTGAGTACATAATTCACCGTAAAGATCGCCCTGCACCAGGGGGTGGTGTTCTCCTTGCAATAAACAACCATCTACACCCTGTTAGTCTTTGTGAACATGAGTCTACTGAGCTGGAATTGATGTGGGTGTCGGTATCTTGTCTTCACACAAAATGGCTCATCGGATTGATATACCGACCCCCCCAAATGAGAATATATCCTACTGGGACAAATTAAACAATGCAGTTGGGAATATGGAACATCTTATTCCTGATTTTGATGGTGTTATTCTCATGGGAAATTTCAACGTAGCCTACTGTTCACCAGGAGATGTATCTTCTAACCAGTCATCACTTTATGAAATTACTGATAACTTGCATTTTACACAGCTTGTTTCAGACATTACACATCCTTCACCTAGAAACCCGTCAGTTGGAACCATAAAATTTGACCTCATATTTATCAGTAAGCCGGATTCTGTCACAAGTCGGCACTGTTCCAAATCCAGTCTCTAGTGACCACAATGGAGTCAATTTTAACTTTCGGGCTAACCGTGCTCCACCTACTCCAGCAGTTGTGCGGCAGTTCCTGTCTTACAACAACCCTGACCATATTCAACACTTAAATGACCTCCTACACTATGCACCATGGGACCTTTTTATTGACAAAGATGACATCGAGTCAACGTGGGAAGGCTTCTTAGATTTGTAGATGCTGCAGTCAAGGATACCTTGCCTTCATCCACGAGACGTGTGAAAAAGAACAACTATCCATGGATTAATGGTGAATTGAAGCGTCTCATCTTCCGAAAACGCAAACTCTTTCACAGGGCTAGAAAGTCTGCAAATCAAGAAGACTGGACCATTTATAAACAATTACGTAATCAAATCAAATACAAAATTCGTGTTGCCTATAAGAAATTTGTTTAATGGTATAAAGATGCATCTTTGTGACAATGGTCTTTTAAACTAAAGCCAACATGGTTTTGTTGCTCGTAGGTCATGCGTGACCCAGCTAATAAATGTTCACCATGCATGGGCTTCCATTCTTGACCAGCGTAATCCACCCAGGATAGATGCTGTCTTTCTAGACATCTCTAAAGAATTTGACCGTATGCCTCACCAACACATGCTTACCAAACTTGGTACTATGTTCAACATTAGGGATTCTCTTTGGAGATGGGTCAAGGATTTTCTGGTCGACCGTCAACAGCGGGTGCACTTTCTTGGGGAAACATCTGAATGGGCCAATGTTCGATCAGGCGTACCCCAGGGGAGTGTGCTCCCCTTACTCTTCAACTTGTTCATTAATGATATCACTTTTGGATTAAAATCTACTTGTGTATTATTTGCTGATGACATCTTAATATATCGGTCAATCAAATATATCTGTGATGTAACTGTTTTACAACAGGATCTAGACAAGCTGTACAGCTGCTGTACCAACAATGGAATGACTTTTAATGCTATTAAATCTAAAGTTATGCATGTTACTAGAAAACGTAACTTGCAGCTGCCCATTTACATGTTAGGTCACTCTCAATTATCCATTACTAGTTCATTTAAATACCTTGGTGTAACTTTAAATGCTCAGTTAACTTGGAATGATCATGTTAAGAATGTTATTTCTCGTGCAAATAGATGCTAGGATTAATAAGGACTGTTGCATTTAATTCATCTGTTAGTGCTAAACTATGTTTGTACAAGAGTCTATTCATTTGAAGAGAACAAGACCAATAATACATCAGTTTGGCTTATATTCGAGGTAATTACTAATTTAAAGCTGCTGTTCAGTTGAAGAGGACCAAGTACATCATTTTGGTTCATATTCGGAAAAAGTTTGAGGCTAGTAAATTAGTACATGTTCAGTTTAAGTGAACAAGAGCAGTACTACAGCAGTATTGGTCATGTTTGAGGCTTGTAATGAGTACCTGTTCAGTTTAAGTGAACATGAGCAGTATTATTACTGTTTTATGGACAATAGGCCTAATTACACATTGCTGTCGTGGTTTTAAACTTCAGAGAACTGCTAGGGCAAGACTAATTATGTAAACTCGTTTATTTTGGTTTTATAGTAAGTCTCTATAAGAACCTTCAGGGCACTGATATTATCATTGTTTTTGCCTTATATGTGCGTTTTTAGAATTGGCAGATTTACGTTTATACACATTATGTAGAAGACGGTCGCCAAGTCTTTGTGCTTGGGATAAGAGGCTGGGACCACAGAGACATTTTAATCATGATTTTGAGGCATCGTTATATCAAAAACAAATCAATATCTTAAAAAGTTGCCAACGCAGACGACTCAAAACAAGAATTTTCTGCTTCTCGCACTCCGTTACACCTGTATACCAAATTTCAGACGATTTGGAAACAAAATATTTTCGGCCGATTTTGGAAAATAAATTGAGGCTAGTTATTAGTACATGTTCAATTTAAGTGAACAAGAGCAGTATTACAGCAGTATTGGTCATGTTTAAAGCTTGTAATGAGTACCTGCTCAGTTTAAGTTCAACATGAGCAGCAATCCAGCAGTGTTGGTCATGTTTGAGGCTTGTAATGAGTACATGTTCAGTTTAATAAGTGAACAAGAGCAGTAATACAGCAGTGTTGGTTGAGTTTGAGGCTTGTAATGAGTACATGTTCAGTTTAAGTGAACAAGAGCAGTATTGGTCATATGATGCTTGTAATGAGTATGCATGTTCAGTTTAATTGAACAAGAGTAGTAATACACTAGTATTGGTCATGTTTGAGGCTACTTGTTCAGTTTAAGTGAAACAAGAGCAGTAATACAGCAGTATTATATAGCCATGTTTGAGGCTTGCATAATGAGTAATTGTTCAGTTTAAGTGAAACAAGAGCAGCAATACAGAAGTTCTGGTCATGTTTGAGGCTTTAATTGTAATGAGTACATATAAGTGAAACAAGAGCAGTAATACAGCAGTATTTGTCATGTTTGAGGCTTGTATAAAGAGTACCTGTTTAGTTTAAGTGAAACAAGAGCAGCAATACAGCAGTATTGTTCATTTTTGAGGCTTGTATAATGAGTAACTGATCAGTTTAAGAGAAACAAGAGCAGCAATACAGCAGTATTGTTCATTTTTGAGGCTTGTAATGAGTACATGTTCAGTTTAAGTGAACAAGAGCAGTAATACAGCAGTATTGGCCATGTTTGAGGCTTGTAATGACTACGTTCAGTTTAAGTGATACAAGAGCAGCAATACAGCAGTATTGGTTATGTTTGAGGCTTTTATAATGAGTAACTGATCAGTTTAAGTGATCAAGAGCAGTATTAGACAGCAGTATTAGTCATTTTGAGGCTTGAGTACATGTTCAGTTTAAGTGAAACAAGAGCAGCAATACAGCAGTATTGGCCATGTTTGAGGCTAATTGTCATGACTTCATGTTCAGTTTAAGTGAACAAGAGCAGTAAAACACCAGTATTGGTCGTGTTTGAGGCTTGTAATGAAGTGAAGTGAAACAGGAGCAGCAATACACTAGTATTGTATAATGAGTAACTGTTCAGTTTGTGAACAAGAGCAGTAGGCCTAATACAGCAGTATTGGCCATGTTTGAGGCTTGTGACTTCATGTTCAGTTTAAGTGATCAAGAGCAGTAATACAGCAGTATTAGTCTTTTTTGAGGCTTGTAATGAGTACATGCTCAGTTGAAGTGAAACAAGAGCAGTATTACAGCAGAATTGGTCATGTTTGAGGCTTCCTGTTCAGTTTAAGTGAAACAAGAGCAGTAAAACAGCAGTATTGGTCATGTTTGAGGCTAGTATGAGTACATGTACAGTTTAAGTGAAACAAGAGCAGCAATACACTAGTATTGGTCATGTTTGAGGCTTGTATAATGAGTAACTGTTCAGTTTAAGTGAACAAGAGCAGTAATACAGAAGTGTTGGTCATGAGGCAGTTACTGAAGAAAGTGTTCAGTTGAAGAGAACATCAGGGGCGGATCCAGGATTTTTTTAACCGGGAGGCACAACGGAGCAACCAAGATATTGTATTAGAGGTAGACAAAAATGGGTTGGGTCCAGGGGCCGGCCTTACATCCCCTGGTGGGGTCCAGGGGCGAAGCCCCGGTGGGGGTTCAGGGGGCTAAGCCCCCTGAAGCTCTGAGCCTTTGGCGTTCTCGTTCTGTGGGGTGAAAAATCAGGCCTCCATGAGCCTAAAACAGAGAAATAGACAAACTTTTATAGGAAATCAGATCCATATAAATCTTCTAAATTTACTGGAAACATTTTTGTAACATCGATGGTGGGGGTTTTGGCATTTTGAGGGGTGAAAAACCAAGCCTCCATGTGCCTAAAACAGAGAAATAGACACACTCTTATTGGAAATCAGATCCATATAAATCTTCTAAGTTTACTCTAAAAATGTCTGTAACATCGATGGTGGGGTCCAGGGGTGAGGTCCCGGTGGGGGTCCAGGGGGCGAAGCCCCCGGAAGCTCCGAGCTTTTGGCACTTTGAGGGGTGAAAAATCAAGCCTCTGTGTGCCTGAAACCGAGAAATAGACACACTTTTTAAGCACTTCTTATCCATACCACTCTTCTAATTTCACTCAAAGAAAATTTTAATCCCACAAATCTCGCGTTTGGATCTGGTCGCTGCAATATCTGGTTTCATGCATATTCATTCAAAAAATATAGTTCAAGCTTATAGTGTAGTCTTTACACTTGAATGCCAGAACGACATGAAATATATTTTATGCAGGACAAATTGGCACGTCAGGTTTCAAACACTTATGCTATCGTGCAAATCTAAGCAATTACAAGTGACATATCATGAAAGATTCATTTTGGCAGAAAGAAACAAATTTGATAGGCATAGGATGAAAAACAAATCCATTCTGCCGCTGGGGGAAAAGACACCACACCACCACACTTGTGGCTAATTTTTAAGCAGAATTTTTTATTATTTTTTTTCAAATTTTACCCGGGGGGCACGTGCCCCCTGCCCCCCACCCCCTGGATCCGCGCCTGAACATGGCAACAATAACACCTTTTAGTCAATTACTTAGTATTTAGTTGAAGAGATTTTGACCAGTATTACATCGTTTTGTTTTAATCGAAAAACCAAAGTTTTTAAAGTTAAATTGTTCAACGTTTATTTCACTGCATTATTCACTTCCCTTCTATTCATCCCGAATCACTTTGAAAGCTTCGCTTTGATATGCAAATTGTTCATAGTGGGGTCATTCATCTGTGCCGCACAAAGAAAGACAACATGGCCGACGGAGAAACACTCCATGTACTCTCAAAAGTTTTCCTCATTTTATAGCGAACTCCGATGACAAAATCACAGCAAAAAGAGCGAGGTGAGTTGAATATTTCTTATAGAATCCATTACATGAATTCTGGAGAATATAAGTTTCTAAATCAGTCAAAATTTAAAAAGCTTAAGGCTTCCCCGAATTGAGTGTGGCGGCGCCCTGTGGATGGAGGAGCCCATCATGAACCGGGGGTACGTGGCGACGTACTTGAATTATGCGTTGCATGTTAAAAGTGTACCCAACCCGTAAGTCGCTATAGACGAAGTGTTAATGTGAAAAGGCCGAAAACGTTTGTAAGAATCGTTTAATATTTTCGAGACTCGGGAATGGCAACTTGGTAGTAAACGTGAGGGCATGGGGATGATTGGGGGTGGGGGTGCACATGGGGTGCACCAAGATCTCCGAAGTTAAAGCTAAACACTGATGATCATTCTAAGAGAGGGAGCGGGCAGCAGCGGCATGGGTCAGGGGCCTTGTTTTCCCCTACATATATGGGGGGCTTGCCCCCTGTAACATGAGCGATAGAGTCTTTCATTCACTATTTCTTAGTTCCATTGTCACATTTGTATTGAGCCTAGTAAGGCTAGTGAACCTAGTAAGCTAATTCAGATTATCCTTAATCATTTTAACCATAAGGAAACATTTTGTATCTATCAAGGGAAATCATAAATGTAATCATTCTGATCATTTGTTCCCTTTACGCAGTGAGGAGAAATGTACATCAAGAGCAGCTGAGAATCCAGTTAGATGACTCAGACTACTCCAAAATGGGATCCTCACCATGAACATGAGAAGTGCACAACAAGAAGAGCCTCGTATTTAAGGTAAACACCAATGAAGATATTAGTACTCCTTTTTGGAGGTTGGAGGGGTGGGGGAGGGGCTGGATAGATTTATATATCAAATTTGTTGTGCTTGGGAGGGGATGTGGATGTCAATATTTAATGTTTTAAGCTAGTTAAGGTTATAGTCTTGGTCTAAGCCTTGATCCTTGGAAAGTTATTTAGTGGATGAAATACAGTCCAACAGCTTTGGGTTGGGGGTTGGGGGTTGGCTGGTGGGTGGGGGAAGTTTGAGAGAAAGGTAGATCTAGCATGGCACATGAATGTCTTATAGACATGGGCCCAATTGTTAAGCACAAAACGTAGCTTAGAACATCATAACGATGATTACCAGAACAACGTTACCAGCCAAAATTTTATGTCACCATCTTTGACCGGTGTGCTTACTTTTTGTTATGCAAACAAGTTGATAAGCAAAATTTGCTGTTTTAAGCAGCTCATTGAAATTGGGTCCTGGTTTGTTTTAGTGTGCTTGGGAGGGGAAGTGGAGTTCACCGTTCAATGACAAACTTACTCATCGATTGGGATTACGCCAACCATTAGGATTGGATATTTGTTGGGAAATTACTGAAATATTATATTTGGATAAAAAAATGTAGATGGAATATTTAGTCAGTTACACTGCTCCCTCATTTACTCCACTCAGGTTTTTACCTTGTGCTGGCACTTCCCAAGAGCATCCGTGCACCAAGCAGATTGTTAGCACCTACCTTGCTCAAGTGTCTCCATCTAAAGTAAGTTTATAATACCTAAAAGGGAGGGTACAAGCATTAATTTGTTTGGCATGGGCTGTGTTAGATGCAGTGACGTACCTCTTAGTAATATCACTGGCTTTTTAACAAGTTGACACTAAATTTTCATCCTCTGGTTGGAATTAGAAGCACCATACAAGCAATGAAATATTCATAAAATTTGCTAGATATTCGTCATAAATCTTTTGCCTCTCAGCCTCGGTAACTCATTTGTACATGTATGTAATTAAATAAAGAGCGATTTGGTCCTAGCTGGTTCAGCTCTGAACAACTCTGCCAAAAAACCCAATTGAGCTTCTGAAAAACACATAAACCCAAGGAGTTGTACTTAGACATTGATTAATGAGTTTCCATCTTTGTTCGTTACAGGTTGGGAGAAACATTCAGGGGCATGTACACACCACCTGATGCAATAGCTTCCTACTCTGAAATGCTCTGATCCTCAACGAGACAAAGAATCTATTGCAGCCTTGGAACAATCGCCATCTGATGGAAACAAGCAGATGATTATAACTATGGACAAAAGTGATTATTGCTACACTGATTCTCTGGACGAGATGAAGCAACTTTATCAGCAGTTCGAGAACCTTCGTAATTTTGATTTAAGTAAATGGTTAACACTTTGCTGAAACTTTTAATGTCTTTGGAGATGATGAAGTTGTTTTCCCCAAAAAACTTACCCAAAAACTTAACAACGGGAAACAAACTCTTTCTTACAGATGCAAATCAACTGAAGACTCCTTTTAAATTTTAATTTAAAGTGTCAAGAAGACAACGTTTGAAACTACTACAAGAGAAGTCATCTTCCTGAATATATTTCCATAAAAGAACTATTCAAAACTTGTGCTAAATAGTTAATTTAAAACGTTTGAACTCTAACAGAATAAAGGCTGATGCTGTTTAAGGGCAAATCAACTAAACCAAAGGGTATACATAGTTGTGAATAAAGTTTTACAAATAAGGTTTCCCCTTTGGTTGATTTGCTTTACCTTGACGTTGTCTGATTATTTGAGTTGTCTTGTGTATTTGGCCGCCATGTTTGCCCACAATGCAACATGAATTGGGTGTGTATTAATTTTATAAAAGTTTTGATGCGTAAAATACTTTGCTAAGAGCGCGTAATACACATCATTTGCGTTGTTGGAAAACATGGTGACCTGAAGGTCCATCTTATCTTGGTGGAACCCACCCCCTCCCTGTAGAAACTGACCACTTAGGTTGGTTTCTACAGGGAGGGGTGGGTTCCACCGAGATAAGATAGACTCTCACTCTTTGGGGAGAACACGCGGTGGGGGTAGGTTTCACATAAATAAGACAAAAAGTACAGAGAGGGGGGCACATTTCAATTGTTTTATTTTTTTTTTAATTTAAAAGAGTTGTGCCCACACCTGTGCCTGTCAGTGGTCCCCCCTCGACTACCCAGAACTTGTAGTGACTTGAAGGCCCAAGTGCAATGGTTGATATGTTCTATGTTCTCTGTTCAGTGAAGTTCAAATAGATGTACCATCAGCATTCGACTTCAATGATGTAATGTCTTACAAGACTTGACGAGCTAGACGCAATTGTTGCACTTTGTTTTTGTCGCAGAAGTATTGAGCAGAAGGAAGTTGTTGCTTGCTTAAATGAGTGACGCCCCCAAGAGTGCTTAAGATTTCACCCCTTGTTGTAAGTTACCCGGGTGCACTGGTGGTGCCGAGAGATGTCAACTCTTGTTCCAATGATATCCTAACCCAATAGATGATGAAGACTTTTATCCAGATGATCGTATGCTGGTCGGAGAAACATGTTCAACAATGGCCATAATTTCCCACTTGCTTTTCATGGGGCAGCAATTTGGACATTCAGATGTAGTCGACTGACAAAATGACTACAGAGAACTTAATTTTGACAGACTTTGATCAAAAACAAAGTCATAACTGTACAAAACCAAACGCTACAAACATTGAGGAAAATGTTTGATGTAAAAACTTTGATCTGGAAACTGTTTTAGTGGTGACCTTTTGAACTTAGTCGCCAATAAATACCAAAGATGACATATTGAATTAATAAAATACCTTATATTCTACATCCACGCTATCACTGCCTTTGAACACAGACTAATGTGATACACCCATTATTGACATGGGTAACTCACTTTAAGTATTCAACAAATCATAAAAGGGGAAATATGGGTGATTTATCAGACAATGTGAATGTATGGGTGAACTGCCACACAAGGGAAGTGTGAGACTCTCACCAAATGAGGGAATTTATGGAAAATCACACAAAGGGAAGTGAGGCAAAATAAAACTAGCACAAGGGGAAGTATGGGTAATCAAAGAGACGGGTAAATGATGGGTAAACTGCCACACATTATTGGGGAGGGGTGAGACTTTCACCAATTGATGGTACTATTGGTAATTTTCCACACAAGGGGAAGTATGGGTATTTAACACAAGCAGAAGTCTTAGTTAATTGCCACACAAAGGGGATGGGTAATTAAGCAGATGGGGTAAATGATGGGTAAACTGTCACACATAGGGAAGTGTGAGACTTTCACCAATTGAGGGGACTATTGGTAACTCGCCACAAAAGGAGAAGTGTAGGTAATTAAAACAAGGGGAAGTATGGGTTATTCCCCAAACAAGTGGAAGTATGGCTGATTAAAGACAAGGGAAAGTACGGGTGATTAATTCTCACAACATAAGTATGGGTGAATGGTATGGTATGGTATGGTATGGTTTATTTAATTTCCACTCAAGTAAAAACATATAATTAGAAACAGCGTAATTGATGAATGAAAAGCTGAGCGGAGGGGACCATCTAGAAACCCGTAGGGCTTGTATTGATGTCCCCATGTATGTGCCAATGGTAGGGTAGGAAAATTTTTGTTTCGATTTAAAGAAAATATAATCCTTAGGGAAGAAAACCAAACAAAGAGAACAATTTGGATAGTGGAGAACATAATAAGCAGTTCCAACCCTACCATTGGCAAATAAGTACAAAAGTTATTTGAAGTAATTGAAACACATAGAAACACAGAAGGACTTTAAACAAGGACAAAAACACAGGACAGAAAAACAACTCGTAGAGGCTAAGAGGTATATGCTTAGCTAGAACTTACTAAAAATATTTTAACAAATCTGGAGAAATGGGTCGAGGGCCCCTGGAGACAAAATTGGGTGAGGACTCTTTTCAGAGAAATTATATAATAATAAAAGGGAAGGAATCACTCAGAAAAACGACTATCATTTTGAATATTGGTCAAGAAGAAATTTCTTCAAAGAACGCTTAAAGGTGAGCAATGAGGAAATGGAAGTAATGTTGGGAGGAAGGTTGTTCCAGGTTTTGGGGCCAGAGAACAAGACGGTACGCTGGGCAAAGGATGTACGGAGTTGGGGAATGTGAATTTTTTTAGCAGAGCGAGTGTTGTAAGAATGAACTTGACAACGGTAGTTAAAGTTTTTAGAAATAGACATGGGCAGGCAATTTTTGGTGTATTTAAACATAAGCAGAGAAACTTGGTATATATAAATATCTTGTAACTTAAGTAAAGCAAGAGAATTAAACAATGGGTCAGTATGTTCTCTGTAATGCGAATTTGTGAGAATTCTAAGAAGACGTTTTTGGAGACAAATTAAAGGAGTGAGTTTGGACAAGTGGGTAGACGCCCAAACTATATTACAATATGTAAAGTAAGGCAGAATTAAGGTTGAATAAAGTGTTTTGAGTGCAAGGTGGGAAACGTCATGTTTAATTTTGTTAAGAACGCCTGTTAAGCGAGATATTTTTAAAGAAATATGATTTATGTGGTTAGTCCATGTGAGATTTTTGTCTATCATTACTCCCAGGAATTTAGTAGAATTAACCTGTTCTATTTGTATGTCATTAATATAAATATGGCTGTTGATATTGAAAGATTTAGAACCAAAAATAATATAATTAGTTTTCTTAAGATTGAGAGAGAGTTTATTACATTGAAACCATCCAGCCAACTGGCTCAGCTCAGTGTTTAGAGTTTTACAAAGTTCCTGGAAGTTTTCATGACTATAAAAAATGTTTGTGTCATCTGCGAATAAAAGGAAGGAAACTTTTTGAGATGAATTTATGATGTCATTGATATAAATAATAAATAACAGGGGACCGAGAATTGTTCCTTGAGGAACGCCACAAGTAATGTTGGAAATATTAGATGTTACCCGAGAAAAAATAACACATTGTTTACGATTTCTAAGATAAGAATTGAACCAGTCCAAGGCTATTCCTCTGACACCGTAATGACAAAGTTTGGAAAGTAAAATATCATGATCAAGAGTATCAAAAGCCTTGGAGAGGTCCAAAAAAAAACAATGGTATGCTTTTTCCTATCAATAGAATCAGCAATCTTGTTATGGAGATCGATCAATGCTAAATCAGTAGAATGTTTAGGACGAAAACCGAATTGTCTGTCAGTAAGAATGTTATGAGCATTTATGAAATTATTTAAACGGATATGAACTAATTTTTCGAGTAACTTAGAAAAAGCGGGCAAAACGGAAATAGGTCGATAATTATAGAAACTAGAAGGGTCACCGGATTTTAAAATAGGGGTGACTTTGGCCACTTTCAAACTGGATGGAACTACCCCAGTACTTAAGGAGAGGTTGAAAATGTGGGACAATGGACGAGTGATATTATGGAGCGATTTTTTGACAATTGAAGGATTAATGTCGTCGTGTCCCGGACTCTCGTTATCCTTAAGAATATACTTAAAACTCAAGATCTCGTCGTGGTTTGTAGGGGTAAAAAAAAGTGAATCAGTAGTTTGGCTACCAAGAAAATTAATAGGACTAGAATGAGAAGTTGGAATTTTTTTGGCAAGGTTGGGGCCAACATTGATAAAATAATCATTGAATTTATTAACAATGGAGGTAGGGTTTACGTATGAGTTGTCACCGTCATAAAATTTCAAAGGTGGTGAAGCTTGATTTTTTCCTCTTCCCATGATGCCATTCAAGACCTTCCAAGTCTGTTTGATGTTACCTTTGACCTTATCCAGCTTTTTCGAGATGTATGTTTTTTTTGAAATTCTAATGAGATGTGTAAGTTTGTTTCTATAATTGGTATAAAGATTCTTAGATTGAATGGAAGGATGTTTGATAGAAGTTTTATATAATTTATTTTTCTTTTTGATAGATGTTTTGAGAGCAGAGGTTAACCAAGGTTTCGATGATGAAACATAAGTACGGGTATGTTTTACAGGAAAATTGTCGTTATAAAGACGAGAGTATGTATTTAAGAAAAGTGTATATGATTCATTAGGACAATTTGAATTAAGCACTGGATGCCAGTTTAAGTGAGCAAGCTGAGAATTAAAATTAAGGATATTTTTATTATTAAATACTCGACTGGAACTGACATTGACCTTGTTATTTGCTTTACAACCTGTGATATGGAAAATTGGAAGATGGTCACTCAAGTCTGTGACAAGAATACCTGACATAGTGTTCTGTGTAATTGTATTAGTGAAGATATTATCAATGAGCGAAGCAGAATTTTGAGTGATTCTGGTTGGTTTATCAATAACTGGAACTAGGGAATGACTTAGGAGAGTATTGATGAAGTTGGTATGGGAGTTTTTATTGTTGCATAAAAGGTTTATGTTAAAATCTACGGTGAGATAACACAGTTTTTGTTCTCTGGTGAAGCGAGTACAAATGCCATCGAGGTGATTGTTAAAATCGTTGATATCTGTGTTCGGGGGTCTATAAAGAACACCAACAATGACATTTTTTGAAGAAGCATTTTCAATTTCAATAAAAAGAGATTCTGACGTATCAGTTTTGCCAGGAATATCAGAACGAATTTTAAAGGAAAAGGAGTTTCTAACATATAGACAAACCCCTCCACCTTTGCCATTTACTCTATTTTCACCCAGAAATGAGTAGCCATCAATCGTTGGAGGGATTGTATGGTCTGTAAGCCATGTTTCAGTAAAGCAAAGAATAGAAAATTTATGACGAAGTTGATTTAAATAATTATTGATGCTGTCAATGTTTTTGATAATGCTACGGGCATTATGATGAAAAATTGATAATTTGTCAGAACATTTGAAAAATTTGTTGTTGAAGTCATCTTCTAATAGGTAATTTGCAGTGGGGGTGTCTATGGAATCCTCGGTAACAGTATCATTTTGATCAAAATTGGCATAAAAAAGAGGGTTTAAGGGCAGAGAATTTGAGTAATGGAGATCAATAGTGGTATTTGAACTGAGCTCTGAAAGAGCTATTGCAAAATCATTGTCGCTCTCTAAATGATTAAAAGGGAGGTCCAAACTCAAGTTAATTTCGTTAGAGTCACCATCGAAAGAAAAACCAGTGTAAATGTCTCCAGGTTTCCTCTTACCATAGTCCAGGGGATGGGTTTCTGCTGGTGTTTGAAGTTGGGTTTGGAGTATAACTCCTCATGAATAGTAGTCAGGCATTTGCTATACAGTAAATGAATTTGGCTACGAGGATCTAGAACAAACAAATGAAACAATACAGATAATTTCAAAAAAAGGAAATCAACAAAAACTTGGTACAAAACACACAAAACAGTGGACAGTTGATTGATAATTAGTAAATATAAAGGTAACGAGTGATGAAGAACATCCGCAAAGTGGATTTAAATCAAGAGTATGGATAAAAGAAATCATTTTTCTGATATTATCATTTTTGTTCTTAATATAAACAAACTTTTATATGGTAAAACAGTCGTTTAGTTGAAAAAGTAATTTCAAAGGTATTTCTATTATAGCAAAGAAATGTGAGGTACGGCAGGATAATAATATCAGTTCTTAAAAGTGATCAAGAACAAAGTTTTGCTAATGAAACTTGGGGTGTGGGACTGTACTTCAATTCATTTGAAGGAGGGTAGTACCGACGTCTTTGCTTTAGTTCAGTTTTCTGAGGTCGTCTTCCGAGTTGATGGTGAGCCTGGTGTTATTTTGTAGCCGGACTTCAATTTTACCGTCTTGGGTCCAAGCTTTCAGTGTAGAGGTGTGGTTCCTTGCCTGCTTCAACCATCGTTGTCTCGTTGGAGTCAAGCTTTCATGTACAAAAATGTCTTTCCCCTTGAAGGCTGCTCTGGCACGGTAGAATATTGCCCTAGTGTTGTAAGTGTTAAACTTGATGATAATCGGGCGTCTCCGAGGCTCTCCATTTCGTCCTGTCTTGCTACCGAGGCGATGGGTGCGGTCAATTGTAGAGATTGGAATGTCTACATTGAGGTGGTGTTTGGCGATTTCAATAATCTTATTGTCAGTGTTCTCTTGATTGTCCTCTGGAATGCCATAAACAATAAGGGTGTTTCGTCTGGAGTATTGTTCAAGTTCGCCCACAAGGGGAAGTCTGGCTGATTTAACAAATAAGGGAGAAGTGTGAATGCTTCACCACATGGGGAAATATTGGTGATTCCACACAAGGGAAAGTATGGGTGATTCAACACACATGGGGAAGTATGGGTGATTCAACACACATGGGGAAGTATGGGTGATTCAACACACATGGGGAAGTATGGGTGATTCCACACAAGGGGAAGTATGGGTGATTCAACACACATGGGGAAGTATGGGTGATTCCACACAAGGGGAAGTATGGGTGATTCAACACACATGGGGAAGTATTGGTATTTTACCACAGAAGGGAAAGTGTGGGTGCTTCACCACACAAGGGGAAGTCTTTGTTGTTTTCCCCATTCAAATGCAAGTATGGGTAATTCACCAAACAAGGGGAAGTAAGGTTTACTCACCACAAAGGGTATAGGTAATAGAAGTATCATTTAATCATTGACTGGGACTTGACCTCTACTGTAAAAAACAAGTTTTAAAAAATAATACAAATCAAATCTTTGGTCATCTTTGGTATCAAAAGGCAACAAAATGAGAGTTTCTTACAAAATTGTTGATGCTAAGTGGCATGACCAAGCAGAACATGTTTCTCCAACCATACCATCAACTAATTGAAGTCCTCATCATCCATTGGGTCCAGATTCCATTGGCTCAAAAGAAGACTTCTCACGGAACCGCTCTTGAAGGTTGCATATGAACCCCAGTACATGCCTGTTATACTATACAACAAAAAATGACATGACCAAAATAAGGATAAATAATAAGGGGCCCTTATCTCGACATCTTGGGAGATCGATCAACACGTTTTAGGGACCAACCACTCACTTCCAACTCGCCCTAGTATGTACACGCATGCTTCCAAAAATGCTCGCTCTAGCTCTTCAAGTCTTGTAAGGCATTACACAATTGAAGTAGAACACCAATGGTGCATCTAAGTGAATTTCACTGAACAGAGAACATACCTTCCATTGCACCCGGGTCAGCAGTATCACCACTTGTTCCAAGCAGCCGAGGGGGGTCCACCGACAGGCACAGGTGCATGCACAACTCTGCAGATGAGTTTTTTAAATCTTTCCGATACATGCATAAATAAAAACTCATTGAATTGAGCTGCCCATACCAATGAAGCCATGTACTAGAAAAAAAATACACAAACAAAAATGTTGAAACAGAAAATAAGAAATGTGGTTTTGGCCTGTGAGCTCTGCATGATATTCTCAATACCATGCAGAGCCTAAATTTGTTGCATATATTTGTTTTAAAAATATTCTTTACTGTAAAAAGCCTTTAAAATCCTTTCAAGAGTTTTGTCAAAATTTAAAACGAAAATGATGAATCCACTTGCAAGTCATTATTTTATGAGAATGTAATTTTTAAATGGCTTCATTTTTGGGGTAGGAGCAACTCGACATGTTTAGTGTAAATTTATGTAAATTCATTAAAATATGTGATGCAGAATTAGGTTTTTCTTTTAGAAAGTTCATTCTCAGAATATCCTAAATTTAACAAAAGTTTTAACTCCAATCAAAATGCACTGACTTATTAAGCCATTTCCCAGGAAGCCATTTCCCAGGAAGACAATCAGAATGCCCTGATTACCTGCAAGGAAACTTTTGGGTAAAATTTCCAACATCTTTTGTGCAAATTGTTTGCAGTAGTCAGACTTGATCTGATTCTGAATCAAGTAGCTTTAGGCAGAGTATTGAGACTGGATGGATCTTTTTGTTTTTCAAAACAGAGGGAAGTATTGGTATTTCACCACACAAGAGGAAGCATGGTTAAAACACAACACAATGGACAGTTCGATCAATCACCATACAATGAAAGTATGGATAATCTGTCACACAAGTGGAAGTGAGCCTTATTTACCAAGTGTGGTTGATTTACTACAATGGTGGAAGTGTGGTTAATTCACTACACAAGTGAGAGTGTGACCTGCCTCACAAGTGGAAATGAGCCTTATTTACCACACAAGTGGAAGTGTGGTTTATTTACCACAAAGGTGGAAGTGTGGTTGATTCACTACACAAGTGAGAGTGTGACTTGCCTCCAGGTGAAAGTGTGTCTTATTCTTAACAAGTAATGCTAGTGTTGTAGACTCACCACACAAGTAGAAGTGTGGCTTAACAAAGCACTTTGGTGTGTCTTTTTTACCACGTAAGTGTAAGTTTGGCTGATTCACCACTCAGGGGAAGTTTGGTTGATATACGCTGATAGATCCAGGCATCTCTACTGGTTATGAAGTGCAACAGCCGTTCTGCATGAAGATCCGACACTCTCTGTATTGAATTTAGCCAATCTGTAGTAGATTAAAGAAATGAAACATCTAAAAGGTTGAATAATTGTGCATCTGCTTACAAAACTATCTATAATTGTGAAAGACAAACTAAAGGCCTGGATTTGACACTGAAGCGATGGTATCTTTTGCGCCTTGCATTATCTCCATTGAATGTAAGATTTTCCAGTGCAAGTGTCTTGTAGCAAATATCAGGCCTATGTCTTTGTTCCAAGGACAAAAGTCAAACCCAAATTTACCCCAGCATGAAACATTGAAGGCCAATGATGGACAAAGGATGCAAATTTTACAGGAAATCCTTAAAGGTAAAACTTGCTGGTGGAGTATATTCATATCATGGCATGCACTTACTCCATTTCACATGATTTGACAATCCCTGTTTTCAATTTCTTTTCCAGACACTTCTTTGATAATACAAGAAAATTTTGATGGATCTTTTAACAGTACAAATCAAGTATACCCTTTCCATCAATAAAAATAGTTTTCAGTGTTTGTTTTTACTTGAGGAAGTAGTCTGATATCATATTGAACATTTGAAAAAGTTCAGTACTCCTTGTTTTCTTGACAATTTGATTGTACACGAAAAATCTTTAAAAAGAAAGAAACTCACTTGTTTCTATAAAGTATTTGTACATTTACAATTGTACAACTTTACTGATGTTTAAATCTTTATTCATCAATTTGAAATAGCTCATAATTGTCCAATCTCACCTGGCATGAGCTCTTTGTTGAAGAGCGTTCTTTGCTTTTGGATGTTTTATGCATCCTTTCATTGAAATGGGCAACAAGGACTCATAATGCCTTGTAAATGCAAGTTCTTTACTTTTAAGTGTGACTTTCATCACTTTCAATCTTGTTCTATGTTCTTATTCAAGATTCCTTGCTTGCCAACTTAATTAAACACCGTGGAGACATTTAAAAGGCAGTTTTTACTGTCTGTTGCACCATGGGTCCTTGTTGTTCCTGGTGTTCTGTCTATAAGGTATGTAGTGACATCAACGGTTCTCTACCACAGAGTGAGATGATTCTATGAGCTTGCTTGGATGTCATGGAGATGCTTATGTTTGACAGTAAACACATCAACTACATCGGAGGGTCTCAAGCAGAGGCTGACCAAGTTTCATGAGATACAGCTGCACATGAAAGCTGAACATCTTGGTATGTTGTGTTGTCACTGATGATTTCATCTGTTTCGAAAGTAAAAGACAAGTAAACATTAATTGTATGCCGGCTTACAACGTGTTTCTTTGGTGCAACAAGTCAGTGTCTCTGTTCAGTAACAATAAAATTACAATCAACTCTAAAAAGACACTTGAAGGTGTAAACAAGTGTTGCACCAGACATCGGTTATTCAGGTAATGCTCACTGAAACTAAACAAATCACATGTGCTATTGCTTTTACCAACTCTATAATTAGTCAATGGACATGGGGCTATAAGCCTCAACTGTTCGTCACATAATTGTTTTTTGAAAGGACTTGTAAATGTACAAATATAATACTGAAGCCCCATGGTGCAATTCTAAAAGACCTACTAGAACGAAAAAAAGAAGAAGGGATCTTTGCTGAAACTAATATAAAATGTTTTCAATGAATAAGGAAATTGAGTGCACATGAAATTACACAGATATTAAAGGTGCAAAAAGCAATTATTTTGAATACCCTTCTCCTGTGCTTTTCAGAATTATTTGCAAAAACCCCCATTACTTCACCACTCATGTTATGTCATATGTGGGAGCTTCGTTTTGTTTAGCCGATTTGTTGCAGCATTGAGGAATAAACAAGAAAAACTCCCATTCATGAAGTCAAAGTAAAGCCATTTTGACGCAGGTTGCCAATAGCAAAAGTATTTCTAGTTTTTCAAACTCTTGAGGTTGGGGCCCAAGTTTTACACAAATTTGTGGTGTACAAATATCAAAATTACATTTAAATTATAAAAACAAGCACATTACAAACAAATTTAAATAGCATTCTCGTTAAAATTTTTGCTCAAGTAGCTGTTTAATGACTGAGTATTGAGAATTGTCTCTGTCTTGTGAGGACAAACAGCTTTTAAAAGGCAACAAAACATGCAGATTTTTAAAGGTGTTTTTTCCCGTCTAAAACTGACCTTGATTGTAGGTCCTTGTTATTCCTGGTGTTCCACTCATAAGGTTTGTAGTGACATCAATGGTTCTCATCCACACAGACTGAGATGATTCTATGAGTTTGATTAGATGTCATCAAGGTGTTGCAAATTGGAAGTAATGTTCATGTGGTGGAAAGCTGCAGCAAGGCTGACATCGACTACATGGAGGAGTCTCAAGCTGAGGATGACCAAGTTTCACAAATTGAAGTTACACATGAAGGGTGAACATCTTTTGCTGTCATCACTGATAGTTTAACCTGTTGGAAAGGAAAGGCAGGACCTGAGTAAATAATGTCATGCTTACAGTAGGTGTCTTTGGTGCAATAACTTGGTGTCTGTTAGGCCACAACATTACATTTAAATGATAAACAAAAACATACAAAGAAATTTAAATATCATTCCTGTGAAACATTTTTTTGCTAAAGTAGCTGTTTAAAGACTGGATATTGACAATTTTCTTGGACTTGTGAGGAAAAACAACTTTTGAAGGAATTGCTGGATTAAAAGTTGATGGAAGTTAGTTTACTTTTGAAGAATAAAAATAAACCCATAATTGAAAACATGAATGATTTTCCTGTTTCTTGTCTTAACTTTTTTTTTTACCATGCAGATTTTAAAAAGAAATTTTGTAACCGTACCTCGTTTGCACCATAGATTTTTGTTGATCCCGGTGTTCTCCATTTATCAGGTCTAAAGTGACATCAATGGTTCTCTACCACGGACTGAGATGATTCTACCTGCTTGCCTGGATGTCATGAAGGAATTTGTGTAGGGGAAAGCTGCAGTACGGTTAACATCGTCTACATGGAGGTGTCTCAAGCAGAGGGTGACCAAGTTTCATGAATTGAAGTTAAAAATGAAGGGTGAACATCTTGAGATCTTGTGCTGTCATCACTGATAGTTTCATCTGTTGGAAAGGACAGGCAGGACCAGAGTAAACAACTTTATTTTCTCAATTGAAATTGTTAAGTATTACACAATTTGTTGGGGGAATATAATGCCTGCATTCAGGAAATGGGACAGGGCACCACGGTATTGCTGGAATTATATCCGTTATTTCCAGGCCAAAATCATTGCTGGGTTACATAGGAACATTCTTGTATATTCGTCTACTTTTGAAAAATGAATACAAAACCATGAATAAAAAGTTGATAATTTTCCCATTTAAAGGCTACAAATGTGGCTGCAAATGTTGATTTCAGTGAAACACTTTAAGGTCAATATTGCTGATGGTGTATATTCAAATCATGGCATGCACTCATTCCATTTCACATGATTTGACAATTCCCGTTTTCCAATTTCTTTTCCAGACACTTCATTCACAATACAGGACAATTTTGATGGTTCTTTTAACGGTAAAAATCAAGTACAACCTTTTCGTTAATGAAAATAGGTTTCAGGGTTGGTTTTTACTTGAGAGGAAATATAATGAGTTGAGCTAGCCTGATATCTTATTGAACATTTGAACAAGTTCAGTACTCATTGCTTTCTTGACAATTTGATTGTAAAACAAACCTTTAAAAGAAAGAAACTGAACTTGTTTCTATAAAGTATTCGTACATTTACAATTGTTCAACTTGAGTGATGGTGTTTCATCAATTTTGAATTAGATCATAATGGTTTAATATCACCTGGCATAAGCACTTTATTGAAGAGAGTACTTTGCTTTTGTGCATTTTTTTTCTCTTTATGCATCCTTTAATTGAAATGGGCAACAAAGACTCATAATGCCTTGTAAATGCAAGCTCTTTACTGTCAATTGTGACTTTCGTCACTTTCAAACTTGTTCTATGTTCTAGATGACCCAGAGCCTGATTATTAGAGACTGAAGAACCATCAGAGAAACCATGGTGAATGGCTCCGATGGCGGTAATTTTTAACGGTTGCTGTTTACAGGCCACTTTCATAAAGATACAAAAGGAAGTCGCCTATTGTTTCCACAGAAGAATGGGCTGGATCGATAACAATTTCATAATCGGCTGTTGTACACTGCCCGAGTCGACGCTCTACAGCTGTGGGCGGCGACAAGTGCAGCTCGCTCAGAAAAGGCCCGCCGAGCGGAAAGACTGTTCAACGCGTCAGGTGTAGGTCCCCTGGTGCTGGATGAAGAAGACCGGATTGAGGCTGAAAAAAAAATGTCTGGCCGCCGCTGGAGAATCACGGGGCGGAGCACCAGAAGTCTGGCAAACCATGGCTGGCGGGGCCAGAATGGGCCACGAGGAATATCATGCAATTTTCTTGCTCGATCTTTGTCAGGTCCCGAGCGAGGAGGGACAGGGGCGGAAAAGCACAAGTGAACAGCCCGTCCAAAGGAATCGCCAAACCATCTGTCTGCCAAGCATTTGGATCGTCACTCTCAAGCAGTCGGCAAACAGTTGCTGAGAGTTGTGGCAAAGAGGTCGATGTGCGGTCGGTCGATCAGGGAGAAGATCGACTGCGCAACCGACGGAAGTAGGGACCATTCCATCGGGATGACAGGACCCCTGGAATAGGGCGTCGGCAAGGCCGTTCTCCTCGCCCAGGAGATGTACTGCCGACAAGGTAATTCTGGGAGTTCCCAAAGGAGTTCCCAAGTCAGTGCGCATAGGCGTGCTGACCGATCGTGCCCCCCTGGTGATTGATGTAGGCCACCACTGTCCTGTTGTCGCAGCGATTGCGAACCGCCCGACCAAAGGCCAAGCGAAGGAAGTGTTTGAGGGCCTCCGACACCGCTAGGAACTCGAGAACATTGATATATGAAATGAGTGTTGGGTGGCATCCCAAAGTCCCGCTACTTGGCGGGGGGACAGGGTGGCTCCCCAGCCGGTCAGCAACGCGTCGGTCATGATCGTGCCACTGGTTGTGGCTGACAGAATGCAAGGCCCTTCGTGAGATTGACAGGGTCTATCCACCAGCACAGATGGGGGATGTCCCATGCTGTTGTCGGGACCATATGGTCGATTTGGTCCCGGAAAAAAGGACAGCAGGAGGTGGAGCTGGATAGGGTGCATGTGCAACCTGCAAAACTCCACTAGGTCCATAGGATCCAGCAAGTGGAGCCAAGTGCGAGCTGGGGCACTTAGGACGGACAGAAAAAGCGTGACACACTGCCGAAGGACCATCACGCGAACGTCGGTCAGGTTTGAGGGAATTATTATTATTATTATTTATTCGACCTCAACAGTACAAATTTGTACAGAAAATACAATACAATGCAATAACGGAGGGGAAAAAACCCAAAAACAGAAACATTATGAGAAAAAAAAACCCAAAAACCAAAAAAAATCCAAACAAAAAACCAAATAAATAAATAAATAAATAAATAAATAAATAAATCAATCAATCAATCAATCAATCAATCAATCAATCAATCAATCAATCAATCAATCAATCAATCAATCAATCAATCAATCAATCAATCAATCAATCAACCAACCAACCAATCAATCAATCAATCAATCAATCAACCAACCAATCAATCAATCAATCAATCAATCAGTCAATAAATTAAAAAGGAATTAAATAAATAAATAAATAAATAAACAAACAAAATAATATAAAATAAAATAAAATAAAATAAATAAATAACTGAACAAATAAACAAATAAGTAAATAAATAAGTAAAACAAATATATAAACAATTCTGATGACGTGAGGGCAAATAGAGAGAACAATGAAAATGAGCCTATGAGGGGAGCATGCACGTATAAGAAGTTAATCTGGGGAAGGATCGACACAAGAAAACTACTCGACAAAAGGACCAAACAATACTATGTGGGTCAGGGACAACAAAAGTAAACTAAATTACTGATGCTCGGAAGCATGTTGTTCCACACATAGTAAAACAGAAAAACTGGAGACAATAAACTTGACAATAAGAGGGAAGGGAAGAAGATCAAGTTCCCACACACGCATGCTCCCGGGTCAAACCGACTTATTTTGACTTATTTTGAGCTCCCACTGAGCAGATTATAATGATGGCAGCCTGTCCATTCTTGTATGCCACATTTGTATAAAAGTGGGACAAAGGTCTGTAATGGAGGGATACACAATAACCCTGAAAAAGAAATTTACAAGGCAAGTTTTCCACATCTAGTTGTGGCTCTTTGTACAGGCAAACCATAATACATCACGTTATAGGTTCCTGCCTAACACGCTACACAATACGGAAAGTCCGGGTGGATAAAAACTTCAGTCATCAGCATGTCAGCAAAGAATGGAGTTGTTCATTAACGTTAAAAAAGATCCAGCATAAGTTTGTCCAAAATAAATGTGCATGTACAGACATCATCTGACATGAAGTCGTTAATGTCATCCAATGTGAAGTAGATATTTCAAGGCCGGAAAAATAGACCATGCTTTACTTTAAAAGTAGTTGCAGGTTGAACAAGGATGCATCCTTGTAGTTACTTTTTTTTTTTTTGAAGATTAAAATCAAAACCAATTTGAAACATGAATGATTTTCCAATTTTTGGCTGAACTAACAACAATAGAAAAATGTTTAGATATAAAGGCAGTTGTCAGCACCTGCAATCTTACCTTGGTTGCAGCTCAGGTCCTTTGTTATTGTTCCTGGTGTTCTGTCCTGGAGGGCAGGCACCAGACTGCTAATGGGTTTTCATTATTTGAACTGAGTGATAACTTCTGTCTGGAAGTTTCAGGAATGCTTTTGTGCTCTGCATAATTTTGGTCTTTGTAATTATATACAATTACTTTTAGAAGTTTTGTATATTTGTCTAACAAAGACTGCACTGAGTTGCTTGAGTTTTTTTAAACAATTTTTGATCACTGAGGTAACTTCTCCTTTGAGGAGAAATTGTTACTGAGAAGAAATCCAATCGTGATAGTAGCCGGTTACGCAAACTCAAAAACCCTCTTTGGGGAAAAATGAGAACGTAGTTTGGCCCCAAGGCTATCTATCTCATGCCAACCTGATGATCAGATTTATACGAGATTCTCAATAACTAAATGACCTTAAAAACTGTTTGTTTTATAACTTCATTGCAACTTCTTATGTTTATCAGACAGAACACATCATGATCATTTGAGAATCAGTTCAGGTCATGATCCCTCAGGTTCTTCAGCTATCACCCGGTTTTCTTCTAGGTCGTTAAGGTCTGTAGTAACATCAATAGTTATCTACCACAGACTGAGATGATTCTATAAGTTTGCTTGGATGTCATCAAGGTGTTTCTGTTTGAAAGTAAACACAGTGGTAATGTAGCATGGAAGCTGCAGTAAGGTTGACATCGACTACATGGACTAGTCTCAAGTAGAAGGTGACTAACGTTCATTGGTTAAAGTTACACATGAAGGGTGAACACCTTGAAATCTTGTGTTGTCATCACTGATAGTTTCATCTGATGGGAAGCGAAAGGCAGAACAAGTTTAGAACCTGCAGGAACACAAGCTTTTAGTGCAATAAATTGGTGTCTTTTCTAAGACAAGAGTCAAATTATCATCCACTCAGGAAAATTGAAGAAAGTGTTCACTATCGCAACAAGGACACCGGTTATTATTTGTTAAATGCTTGTTTACACTACTTCGTAAAACACAGGGTGCATTTTACAAGTTCCATAGTTAGTAAATAGACAGTTAGGCCTACACAAAGCAGTTGTTGACTTCATCATGGAGCTAAGCTTCAACTGTCCCGCAAGTATTTTTTCATCAAAGCTCTAGTATGTTCAAGTAGAATGTTGAAGCTGGTGCAAAAATATTACTGATTATCCAAGAATTGTCAAATTAATCTTTGCTCAACATAAAACATTTTAAAAACCAAAATAGACCGATAATACAAATGTAAACTGCACATACAAATTGCTGATTATCTACGTACATAGCTATGAATTTTAATTTCTTGGTTTCTGTGAAATGTACATACACTTTTTACTGACATTTTGTATCACATGGAACATCAAATTTGAAAAATTTGACTGTCGTAGGCAATCACGTCCATTCCTAAAGTTTTGGCAAGCATGCAATTCTGTATAAGCTCAATATTGCGTACGTTGGTCTGGAAAGCAATATTTGAATGGAGAGTTTCTGTATGTTCTAGTACTTTAGAGAATTTTGAAGTTGGGTACATTGTCTAGCATAAGTAATTCAAAGAAATGTTCTTACCTTCATTGTATTGTGGATCAACATGAAGTGCAGTCAATTATACAAGTGTGACATCAGATAGTTTGAGCAGAGGGTGGGTGGACCCTGTTGATTTGCTTCTCTCAGTTTGAAAGGTGAGCAAGAACATTCAGTAGATGCCAGGATCAGGGTGACATTAACCGAGAATTAATTCTCAAGCAGGAAAGGATGACCAAGCTCCTGAGTTTATGAGCATGACACTGTGAGGAACATCTCAGGATTTCACTTTTGTTACAGATGGCTTAACGTGTATCTGTTGTGAAAGAAAAGCAATGAAAAGTTTAATTACATGAAGACTACGTACAGGACTTTAATTATACAGAGCCCACAGGACCATGTCCTGCTGCACCTGGTCTAGCTTGGCATTGAAGGCCCTTCTAAATATTTCAGTACACTTTAACATTTTCAAATGGGAGTGTCCATTCAGGTGTTCATCACGTATGCAGTTACATCAATGGATCTCTACCACAGAGTGGGATGATTCAATGAGTTTGCTTGGATGTCATCTAGGTGTTTCTGTATGTTCATTGACATACATGGAGGTGTCAAGCAGGCTGACTAAGTTTCATGAGCTGACTGCACATGAAGGGTGAACATCTTGAGATCTTGTGTTGTTACTGATTTCATCTGTTGGAAAGGGAAAGGCAGGACTTGATTAAATTACCTGCAACGAAGGCTTACAACATGTGGCTTTTGTGCAATAACTCAGTGTTTTTAGGCCACAATTGCTTTACTGACATTTTGCATCAGATTTAACATCAAATTTAAACAACTTGATTTTAGTACGCAATCAAGTCCATTCCTAAAGTTTAAAAAAATCCAACTCTGTACGAGTTCAATATTGCCAAGCAACATTTTGAAGGGAGCAGTTTCTGTATATTCTTGTCCTATATCAGACCAACAACAGCTGTCAATGTCAGAGCAGTCTGTTATTTTGAGGAATGGTACATTTGCCATGGGAAACTTTAAAACTCATTGCTTGGTTCAAGAGGAACACTCATATCACTCATAATATAATTTCTTTAACTTTTGAAGAACTAAAAGAAAACCATGATTGAAACTTGAATGATTTATTGGCTCAACTAAAAGAAAAAATGCACATATTTAAAAGGCAGTTTTTAGCACCCGTACCTTGCTTGTTCCTGGTGTTCTGCTCACAAGGTCTGTAGTGACATCAATGGTTCTCTACTTCAGACTGAGATGATTCTATGGGTCCACCTGGATGTCATCAAGGTGTTTCTGTTTAAAAGTAAACACAGTGGTCAAATAGCATGAAAGCTGGGGGAGGGGGTTGTGAAGAAAAATATCAAATAAAAGATTGCTCAACCTTAAACCATTTTTTCTAAAACACCACCTTAGACCCAGGATACAAGTTCAACTTCACACGTAGCATTTTAAGGCTCTACTGTCTGTTCAGCCTTTATTTTAATCATAAACATCTGGGGGGGATCATAATAACAGCAATCTTCAATGTGGCCAAACGACATCAAGGAAACCCTTTTTGTGATTTTGAGAGTATTTTTCATACCTTCATTGTATTGCAGAGAATTTGAGCAGAGGGTGATGATTGGATCCAGTGGGTTTGCCTTTCTCGGTTTGAAGTTTGATTCACAGGATTACACACTTCCCGTCTTTCTGTGCTTGGTTTCCTCACACTCAAATTCAGGAGGAGTCTCTCGAGCGTATCCAGAGACGTGCAACTCGATTTATCTTAGGTCAACGATTTGGAGAAATGTCTTACACCGACAGACTTTGTACTCTTCTATATCAAGTCGCCGCAATTGTTTGATGATCTCCTTTGTTGTCAAGTGTCTTTTTAATACAAATTAAATGTGAATCTGTTAATAGGAACATCAATGTTAACCATAGATACGACAGCGCTTTAACATTCAAACATTTATTTGCCAGAACTCAATCCTTGCATCTGAGTGCGATCCACAGATTTCCCAGGCTCTGGTCAGCTCTGCCAGTCGAATTTTGCAATAGTGCCATTTTAACTTCTCTGCCATCCTTTTTAAAAGCTCTTAAGCAGATAGTGTAACTACAGCTAATATTTCTTAACTTTTCTCTTTGTTATATCCTTATACAGTTTTATTATAAAGATGTGCAATTCCATAATTAATTTATTACTTATTGATTTCATTAATTTATTCTATATTTCAACATGTATTATTTATTTATTATTATTTTTTTTTAAATCTATATATTAGTCATTTATTTGTTTGAATTTATTTATTTTAAAAATTTTACTTACTTGCTAATTTCTTCGTTTATTTACCTATTAAGTGATTCAATTATTAATTAATAACTTGATTCATATTCAATGCTATATGCCCATTTCTCGTAGGTTTCATTAATTCTTTCATATTCTTAACTTGAGATGACTTGTGCATTTTATTTTCACATCACAATGTTCCTCAGTTTTCCCTTTCCCCTTACACCCTGTGTTCACTCTTCACATATTTCATGCTTCTAATGTTTTGTTTAAAATGTTAACCTTTGTGTACATGTACATATGTTTATTTATAGTTAATTTATTATCTTTTATTTTTCACATAAATTGTTATATTTTTTACTCTACTTGTTTACAACCTTATGTGGGGCAGCAGGTCTACGGACCACAGTAATTACTTTGCTTTTGTTTCTCCAAGCCCATCTGGAAGTATTTTTGTATTGTTTTGTATCATTGTGTGTTGGCTGAATAAATAAAAATAATAATAACAAAGACAAGCCTTCTTGATTAGTTGCAATAATAAAACATACAAAACCACTCCTTTCTGGTAGAAAATAATTGTTTTATTATTGTTCTTTTCTTTGAAACCACAAAATAGACCTTTTGCATTGACATCATCTTGCCGCAACCTTGGAGGAAAAAATGATAATGAAACAGTGGAAACACAACAGACTGACCAACCTTTGACCTCTTCATAAGGGCAAACTGTCGCATCACAAATAAAAGCTTTAAAGGGCGCCGTCATCATTATCGCGAGTGCAAGTTCAGTAACTGGGTAAGAGTTCAGAATTCAATGATTTGCCACAGACTCGCTGTGATCACGACGACACAGCCCATGGTCATGGTAATGGCCATATTTACTTTGTGTTTCCATCAACCTCTCTGGTTTACAAAGCTTGTATTCCTGCCATGCAAAGTTTAAGTTTCAAATTCTACTCTGATATTTACACATTTTCACAATGTCAATCTATTTCTAGAATACATGCACACCAGAAAAAATACACAAACTTAAATAGCTGATTTACAGAGTGTACATGTTTTTAAAATAATTTACAAGCCAAGATTTACAGATCTTCAAAGTGTGAAAGGTCAATGATTTCTCTTGTGTTTCACATTCAAATAGGCTACTTTCATGTTCTTGCAAGGTGAAATGTTGTTTACTGTAATCAAAGAACAAGCCCAATTCTGCACTTACGACCTACAGAATCACGCTTACCGCAGAATTCTTCAATAAGCAGTGCATGAAAATGGGCCTCACTGTCTCATGGAGAAAGTTAAGTGCTTATTATGTAAGCATATTTATATGGTTTAGCAAGAAATATTGACTTTGTTAGGCATGCATGCTTTGCTTCTGCAGCAAGTGAAGAAGTCCACTATCTCTGTAAGTTGTAAATTGGTGATTGTAAGCACAGGCTGCCAACATAAGCATCATTATGAATTATATACCTCATATATAGAATCCTCTAATCTGATTGGTTAAAAGTGGAGTCATTGAAATAGCTGGGCCCCCTTTTTCTATCAAGATGACGTCATAATTAACTGTGCCCGGGGCACAGCAAACGACTGTGCCCGCCAGTCGCAACACACTGCTGTATTTCATAGGTCGCTTGTGTACTTCGCGTATACAACGCGTACAGAAGTACGCGTTGTATACGTTCGTGTCACGGCGCGAACTGATGTCCTTTCTTCGGTATATAAAAGAAATATTGACTGCTTAATATTCGGGGCACAGTTAAAATTGTAGGCCCTCGGTGATGTCAAAACCATGACTATGCCCTCAGCTTCGCTTCGGGCATAGTCATGGTTTTGACATTACCTTGGGCCTATAATTTTAACTGTGCCCCTCATAGTCAATATTTCTATAATAGTGTCCTGAATAAAGGTCAGTGACGTAGAAGGGATGCCAGTGCATCTCAAACCAAAGTCATTTGTTATGTAATCTCCGGGAACTATAACATTACACTCAATGCATTTTATAAGGTGGCCTGTGAGATGTACTTTATGTCAACTTGCCAAATAATTCACCAATTAGTTTACTATTGTGCAAGGGTCTTGAAAGAAATTGCAACTTAAATCAGTCAAGTGCTTAACATACTACAACAAGCTGTACATGAATAATAAAATAACTTTAAACTGAGTTCAGTTCAGGAAAAAACATATTAAGTTGATCCTGTTTGCCCAACAGATGACAAAAAGCTGGTTGGAAGTCTTTTAGGCGCAGAAATTAGAATTATGTAATCCTGTAACCATGCCATTAAAACTAGACTACAGCCAGCACTGACAAAATCTTCCAAGAAGAGCCCAACAATGTGTCTATAAAATAAAGCCCTCTTGCTGCATCTCCAATACTGATGAATACAGAGGAAATCCAATCCAAGTGTTGGAAATTATAGGAAGTTGTAGATTCCACATATATAGGGGCTCTAGAGTTTTAACACATTTGGAATGGTCGGTTTCACTTGTTGTAAAGCTTAGAGTTGGGAATATTATTATATGTTTACTTGCTGTTGGGTTTGATGTTTGAAATGGTGCAAATTTGTTTCTGTAGTGCCATTTGGGAGTGCTAAACCTTCCACATGCAAACTCTTTACTTGCTGTTGGGTTTGATGCTTAAAATGGTGGAAATTTGTTTCTGTAGGAGTGCTAAGACTCTTTACTTGCTGTTGGGTTTGATGTTTGAAATGGGGGAAATTTGTTTCTGTAGTGCCATTTGGGAGTGCAAACTCTTTACTTGCTGTATGGTTTAGCATTAGGGTTCTCTCTTTCCTTCTGATACTCCATCTCCATCTTGGCTTGAATCTTCTCCCAGTCCACCTCAACCTAAACAACACAAATACACACTGCATGTAAATACACCATTCATTTGGGGAGTAGTCTTGACTTGCGTAACATCACTATTATGCACATGTCGGACTTGCCAGAACACATTTTTGCAAGAGGGAACCATTATGGGCTGCTTAAGGGCCCCTGAAGCTTTGGGTCCTAGACATTCTGTCGTGCAATCTAAGCCACTATTTGTCGTGCCACCATTGTCTTTTTAACAATCACTGAAAGTCCCTGTCACCTCCGTTCATTCCTGCAATGCACACATGTCGTACAGAAAATGTGTATAAACAATCGTGTCTGTATGTGTGGTGTGGCAGGCGATTCATATTGGATTATATTCCAATTGGATTTCTGGGAGAAAAGTCACATCCCTATAAAAGGTAGGTGAGCTAGATGCTAGATGCTAGATTGCATGCTCAAGAACTGGTGCATCATAACCCATTATGCTCTGATTTAACCGAATGAATCTCGCACATTTCAACAGGAAACATTGACAGGGTTTGCCGTTCACTTTTTCAGTGCCTAGTCAGCAGGACTAGCTAGCTTGTCATTTCACTAGTCCATCAGCTTTTGCACTAGTCCATACTTTGTTTAGGGATGCTTTTCAACACTGGACTAACCAGCCGGACTACTTAGAGTGAAGTTTGACTGGTCCTCAGTTGTTTTAACTGGCATTTGGCCAGCAGACCACTGTTAAGGGAGAAAGCTGATGGAGTGAACATCTAGAGGAGAGAGTATGACTTATGAATCAGAAGGCCTTACTCTGTTAATAAGGTTTATCGCGAATAGCAAAATACCAAGAGAGGGCGCTGTTTCGCCGCGCATGATAGTGTAGTGAAAGGGGGCAACCCGGGAACTCGCGCACGACGACCGACTGTAGCATTTGCCCCCTCTGCCCTCCCATGATCCATTGCGATTCTGAATCGCGATAAACCTTATGGTCCCAACATCTGAGATCACACTTCAAGGCTCATGCCACACCAGCTTTCAGAACCTGCTAGTTACCTTTGACTTTGCATGCCATTATGCTGTGTGTATTCACACACTCATGCATATAGTATCAGTCTGGTAGCTATGCTTCATTGCATTAACATGTCTTTCCAATTAAACTATAGATTGGTAATACATGATCCAGTTTCTGTCTTTATCCTAGGGAACCCAGTCTAGTTCACCATTTGCAGAGCTGCCAACATATGCATATTGCAATCAGGAAGATTTTGTACAACGATCAAGTACATATTTAGAATTACATTCAGCATAATAGGAAATCAGAGAGATTTACAAATTTGTTTATCAGAACATGGAAAGATTGGTTTATTTTTAGGAAACTTTCTGCAGAATCAGAAAGAGTTGTCAGCTCTGCATTTGATCAAACACTGCCAGCACTTATAATGAGATGACAGCCAGGTCTGAATCTGTTGTCATTGCTCTATCAGGACTGACATAACACACATTTTGTAAGCAACTTACCCCGCTAGAGTACTGCAAGAAACGTTTGTTGGTCTCTTTCTTCTCAAAGTTCTCAAGGAACTGTTGACGATGTGCTAGCACCGTGTCCACATGCGTCTTGTGTTTCACTGCAAGCTCAAGCGCTCTGTGGGAAAAGATATCCATAATATTACTAACTATTGGACACTGGGCTAATAGTTCATATAGCTGCTTACTGTTAGCTTAGAGACAGCTGCAAGACCCATCCCATTTATCCCCAATAACCTTTCCAAACATTCATGGCATATTCTCACAAACAAATTAACACTATGGCTGATACTCTTCTGATAAACATGAACCCATCGCAGTAATAACCACTAAATCTTGGTCTTCTTCCCACTAATAAAGCACCATTATGCCCGAAAAGCTCATAGTAGGACTCCTCAACCTCATGAACATTCCTTTGCCAAATACATTTTCAGAATGTCTTTTTCAATCCTTCATTTCAGTGACGTTACAAAACTAATTCAGTTTTAAAAACCGTTGTGCACTTTGGCTGTGTTTTAACGCTACAGACGAAGTGTTGACCTGAGAATGAAAGAGGTCCACATAATGTAGGGACTTGAAACACTATGTGGACTTAAACACGTCCACAGAGTGTTTCTTACAGTGTTGAACATAGGATTTTCCTTAAGTGTACATAACAAATGAATGTCCACAGAGTGACTGCAACACAGAGCTGGTTGTGTGGGTGGGTAAGCATTACATACGAAGTGTTTGAGGTCCACATATAAGGCAGGGTTTTGAAACACTATGTGGACTTACACACGTCCACACTGGAATTGAAAGTCAAAATCACTCTTTACTGGGAATACAGTGTAATCTCTATTTCCAGACCTTTGTTCTTTTGTCTGACAAACCAGGAATATGAGAGGTCGTTAGGCTGCCATGATTGTTTCCCATTGTTCTCAGCACCGAGGTTAGTGAGAGATGGCCGATTGTTTGTTTAGTCGGGGTTTGATTTTGACAAAAATATCCCCACCCCTAAATCACTGGGTTGACGTTTAATAAACTAATACAGTGGGTGGTACACATTGACGAGAAACTTTCACCAATTGAGGGCATCTACAATACCTGATCAACCATTGATAATACACCACCTACCTGTCCCAGTTATAGAGTCCTACATTCATCATGATAGCTCTGAATATAAGTCCTGCCTGTAGAAGGATCCCTTCAGCATCCTGTGAGTTACCACAGAATAGTGCCATCTCTGCATTACGTACATCTTTCAAGGGCAGCTCCTTAATGTACAGGATGTACTGTACTTTATCAGCCTGTAGAGACACACGAAATGGAGTAAACAGAAGCACTGTGCAGAAACTTCACTCAGATCTCCTGTATGTACGTTTGAGGACTCAAACCAGTCTATTATGCCCCCCCCCCCCACCCCCTCACCATAGTACCTGCCTAGGGAATACATCCTTGTGGGAGAATACACATGTCTCCACCCTATCATCGAGCCAGAGAATAACACCACACACATTCACAAAACGCATCTACAGCATTTCTTATGTCGGCAACTTCTTTCAAATTTTGTAACAGTATTTTAAGGTGGCAGCCTTTTTTCTCTTCGACATGCAGTCAAGGTTGTGATATGTCAAAGCATTTAGGTCAATTTGTCAATCACACTTACATGTACATGTATGTGTGCCCTTACACACACCAACTTGTGGGGTACTTTTAACAATGGAACAATGCTACCCCACAAAGTTTTCTTTGTTCTAGTGGTACCCACAGAGACTTTCTTCAGAAAAGAGAATAATAGAACAACAATACGGAAGTACCCCGAAACTGCCATATGTAAGGGTGTGGCTGAGAACTGTGTTCAGGGTTATTGAAATGTGTGCTGACCATTCAATAAATAAGATCAGTAATCTACAAACAAGATATTTGACACTCTAAAAAAGAAGAACATTTATTGAGATAAGGGCCCCACCCACATGTTGTATAAACTATTTAATGGAACTTAACTGAATTCTAGTCTGAAATCAGACTAAAATGGGACTTGCAGTTACTGTGTCCATAAAAGTCAGGTAAAACCCATGGAAGGATAATTAGAGAATTTGTAGTTGGGGATTGAACGGTTTGATACTTACAGCATCTATGGCTGCATATGCTACTTCTACAGTATTGAGTTCCTTAGCATAAGAACCCATGGCAGCAAGGCACGCCCACAAAGCTTGGTCCTGTGAAGAAGAAAACATTATACAATCATAACCTGACAGACTGCAAAGGTAAAACACAAATTAAAATTTGAATTTAAAACTACTTTACAAAAGCCGAGTCTATCTTGTGTGGAAAGGTACCACAAATATAGATATCCTGGCTTTTGATGTCTGCAGGGCAAGATGCTTCAAGGAGGCAGTGGAGGGTTTGCTTTCATGCCCCTGGTTATCGCCTTGGTGTCCTTTGAAATGTTCCAGTAATCATTTTAAATTACTTCAAAGAGGTGCTCTCAATTATTAGGGAACGTCTGAAAAGTCAGGCATGTTCTAGGCACAAAAGAACATTATTACAGGAAAGCTCCATTAAGAAAGAGGCCAAAATAATACATCCTTCTTGTCTTTACCAACTCACATCTGTTATCTCCATGTAATTTCTTTTCCAAACAGTGGACCCTAATCTTGAATTGGATTAAGAACAAGCCAGTAGTGCTGCTGACTGCCCTAGGCAGACAAACTCATCATCCATTAATTATAATGACCCAAGTAATGACAATGTAAACACACTCACTCACTGAAAAGGATGTATAGATTGCAAGTTTTGGTGACCCAACTCAGAAATTCTTTAATGGAGCTTTCCCGTAATGGGCCCAATGGCACATGTCAGCAATCCATAAGACCACCAGAATGTTCCCCTAGACCGCATATTGTGCCGACATACGAAGGAATCCTACACGAGTGAATAAGACTTTAGTATTTTGAACATTCCAATTGAACTTTCAGGCGGTCAAATGAATGGTCCATGTGCACACTCATAAAAACTTATCCGATTCAATTAGAATGTTCCTACAGTGGCAACTTTAGTGAAGTAAAAGGCCTGTGTCTGGACCACAGTGTGGGATTGCATTTAAAGGGTGTCCCGTAATGCGAGTATGGATCTTTTAGTCCAACACTTGATCATAATTGCTTTCAAGTGAGACATCCCATGTGTTTGGGTACTAAGTAAAACGAGTTCGTTCTATTCTCACCTTGACAAATCTGCAAAGTCTTACAGCATCTTCCCATCTACCATTATTGACTAGATCATGAAGCATAGCGGGGTATGGTGAGATACCCGTGCTGACGAGGGCGCCGTCTGCTCTGCGTATCGTGATGTGGTTACCCAAAAAGTCTACAATCTGTGGGTTCTTACCAAACTCACTGTTGGGAAAGAAAAGGTCATTTTAGTAGGACTGTGGTAATAATGTGAAAACAGCTCTCATGAGTTGTGTTGGATTAAACAAGAACAGGTGTTGTGTAACATCTTGTTGATTTGGAAACTATGCTGTGAGAATCTTTATGGGAAGTCTTAGACTAAACATTCTTATCCACCATTAGTTCTTCAGAACCAGCAACAGAACCAGCAACAGAACCAGCAACAGAACCAGCAACAGAACCAGCAACAGAACCAGCAACAGAACCAGCAACAGAACCAGCAACAGAACCAGCAACAGAACCAGCAACAGAACCAGCAACAGAACCAGCAACAGAACCAGCAACAGAACCAGCAACAGAACCAGCAACAGAACCAGCAACAGAACCAGCAACAGAACCAGCAACAGAACCAGCAACAGAACCAGCAAGGTTCATAAGATACTTACATGGTACAAACCTCCACCATCAAGCAGGACAAACTGAAACCTTGAAAAGTTGGGAAATTCATGGGCTGACCTACTTAATGATATAGGCTTTGATAAGCACAAATCTTACTGGTCCTTGCTCTTTGATTGCACTTGTGTAAGAAAATGTGATGGCCTTCTTGTTGTTCGCACTTTCAATAGTACAGTAACAACCAGTCTTAATGGTACTGGAAACCACCATTAATATAAATCTAACTGATTTTCTGTAGGCAATAAATCACAAGTCAGATCTAAATCAAAGGAAATATCATGCATGCACCAGGCTCATTTTCAAAGTGTCTTCTTTTCAATTGTTGCATTTATGAATGCGTACCTGGCATCTTTGACCATGATTGTGAGTGGTAGTAAATCTTTGTCTACATAGGCAGCACTAGGGTAGAACCACACTGTCAGCTTGCTATCCTGTAGAGCTGCTAGCATGTTAGTGCCATCATTAACAGCCAAGCTGGATATCATATTACCTGTAAGAATAACACAATTATTTAAAGAGAATGAAACAGAACCGATATGCCTTGCAGAGGTGTCAGTGGATCCCTCAACCCTCTTGCCAAAGGGCAGACAGTATCTTAAGCAGACAGTGTATCAAGCCGCTGCCCCATGCAAAAGGGCAGACACATTTTCTCAAGCCGCTGCCCCATCCCATGAGGCAGACAGTGTCTCAAGCAGCTGCCCCATGTCAAAGGGCAGACACTTTGTAGAGCAGCTGGCCAATCGTGAAGAGCAGACAGTATCTCAACCAGCTGCCCCATGCCAAAGTGCAGACAGTATCTCAGGCAGCTGCCCCATGCCAAAGTGCAGACAGTATCTCAGGCAGCTGCCCCATGCCAAAGTGCAGACAGTATCTCAGGCAGCTGCCCCATGCCAAAGTGCAGACAGTATCTCAGGCAGCTGCCCCATGCCAAAGTGCAGACAGTATCTCAGGCAGCTGCCCCATGCCATAAGGCAAACGGTACATAATGCAGCTGCTCAATGCCAGTAGGGCAGACAGTGTCTCAAGCAGTACCCCAAGCAATGCCCCATTGCAGTATACATGGCAAAATAAAGGATGACACATGTTGCATGTTCCACCAAACAAATGACAAGGATCTGTGTGAGGTGTATATAATAGCTGATTACCTATTTCTGCAAAACAGCAGTTTTTCTGCGCTTACCAAATGATGCTGAACAGCTCAACGAGGCTGGCCACCCTATTCTTTCATGAGGAGATTCATTTTCACTTACCTAATTTGACAATCTTGGGTGCTTTGCCGACATTGCGAACTGTACTGAGGTATAAATCTCGGTTCTTATCAACGATAGCAATGTGCCTCTCACTAGCTGGTCCACATTGGTCTAAAGCAATCTCAACGATCTCCAGCTATATAAAGAAATAAATACAAAGTCAGTTATCTTTAAGTATGTTTTCCGTCCTACCTTATCTACATGCCATGTCAAAGTGGGTTTGATCCCTGGCTACACAGCAGTTTACGGTTGTATGGCTTCTGACTGGCACCCCCCCGAACAAAGATATTGACAAAATAGGGAGACCGCCAATAAAGGGCTAGATAGTTCAGTTGGTAGAGCGCCGGCACATAAATCCGGAGGTCGTTGGTTCAAATCCTGCTCTAGTCAATTTGTCTTTGTTCAACCCAAAAAGATTTTTAAAGTATACATTCATTGTTTCTCGTACTGTTATATTTTATCTGTAATGCTGTATCTGCACTGTTTGTTGAAATTTTGGACGAATAAATAATAATAATAATAATAATAATGGAAGTACCTTATGAGCTAACGGCTTGCTGTCTACTTGCCGACTGGTAGCAGCATCAAATAGATGTACTAGCTTCTCATCAGTCTTGTCCCTGACAGCCACTGTGTCATTACTCACACATAATGACTGAGCACTCAGTGTGTCCGAGTGCATTCCGGCAAACTTGGGTGATGACAAGAGACGACCCTACAAGTAGGCAGAAATTCAAATAAACGTCATCTTTGTAAAGTGAATGACGAATTATTATGAACTATACAGTATAATATTTGGTCTTTGGAAAAAACAGTAAGAACATTTTATCAAGTACAAGGGCTGACCATGAGCACATGGTGTAGGCTAGACCTTTAAGGCTATTCAATCACAATTTTTCAGATTTTTCCAAAGGGAACAAAATTCAGAAATCAGATTATAGTAGGAAGTATATATCATGTCTGTAATTATAATCCAGCAGTCATTACATTGTTTGTGAGTAGATTGGTAGAATTCAAGATACATAACTGGAAATGATTGAAAAACTTCAAATTTCAAAATGTTTAATCTTAAAATACTTTTAAAAAAAATAAACACCAGTGTCCATTTTCCTGTTAAATACTACAATGTGTACTAAAAGTGTTCCAAAAACAAAATTGTTCTTATTTTGATATGCCAAATCATGCATACCAAGAGCACACAATCCATGAAAAAACATAAAACCAGATTTCTGTGTTTTCTTCTAAACTGATGACAATTGTACAGGTTGGTTGAATGGTGTGTTTATAGAGAGTTGGAATTAATCTGTTCTTCCAAAAATTAATCTTGATCACCTTAACTTTATACTGTTGGAAACTTCATGGCCAGCTAGAGTTGAAAATAATAAAACCTTAATATTATAATTTGTCCTACTTTCTGACGGTCTACTTGAACCCTAGTTTTTATAGTGCAAGAGTTTACTTACCTCATATGTATAAAGGTGAATTCCAGCACTGTCTACAATAGCAAAATGCCTAGAATGATATTATCAGATCCAGGGTTAATATTATGAAAATCCATCCTCATGAAGTCTTTAAAAGGCAGACAGATATTTACCAACATGAACAGGCAAATGTTTGCTCCTTTTTGGGTGGGAGTTGTAGTGTGGTGTGGTAACTACTTAAACAAGTAAGATGGGACCAATTTTTTGAAAACTGAAGTTTATAGGCCAGGAAAATGTCTTGATAGTGTTTACTTTGGCGTGTCGTGGCCGAGCGGTTAAGAGCACCGAACTCAAGCTCTGGTGTTTCTGTTCAGCAGAGTGTGGGTTCGAGTCCCGGTCGTGACACTTGTGTCCCTGAGCAAGACACTTAACTATAATTGCTTCTCTCCACCCAGGGGTAAAATGGGTACCTGTGAGGGCAGAGATGGTTCTTGTGATTGATTTAGCCTAGTAGCGCATATATTGCAGCACAGGCTGTATACTCCCCAGGGAGCTGAGATGGTTTAAGGAATGAAATAAATGGCCCAGTGACCAGGGGTAATAGTATACCTTGTTAGGCGCCTTGAGCATCCCTTGGGGTGGATATGTGCGCATTATAAATGTTGTTATTATTATTATTATTACTTTAAAGAAAGAAATCTGTCAACGATTCCTCAAACATCAAACAAATTCCATGAGATTATTTAACAGTCAAAAATGTTGTAAAATATGATAGTTTAATGATGATAAGAGTGGTTACAAACAGAACAACTCAAGATACAATGTAAACAGAGAACAAAAATGATGCAAAATGAAAGAACATTTTATGATGGAAACAGAAGTATGATTTGAGTTTATGTTTAAACTCAAGAGGTACAGTACATGTAGTATAAGGAGGTATTGAGTTCTAGCATGTTGTATCGAGCTCGGAAAATAGAATTGACAAAAAAAGGGGAGAGGAATTACAATATTTGAATTTGGACTTACTTCTCTGCTTGGATAATCAAAGTTACTGTGCCTTCCTTCAAGTCAAAGATCATCGGCGTGTTCCAGTTTTTAGTGCTAGGTTAAAATAAGAAATTGTTCAAACTCAACAGATCAATGAGAAAGGTTACATGCATTGTCTCTTTCTGTTTATATAAACTAAGCTTCAGCCAACATGGAGGAATTTCTTTTCACAAAATCTTTATCTATTAAGATTTCAACCCAACAAGGCAATCCCAAAAAGCTTTGTACTGATAAAGTGATCAGTCAGATGTTATGAATTGTTGAAAATCAATGTGATACAAGGCTCCACTTTCATAATTCAACAGACATTGTACATGCAGCTTAACAAATTGCAAATATATTGCAAGGATTCAGTCACAACCAAAGTTGATTGCATGGTGATTTAGTTGAACACCCATTTTTGCTAAGCAAAGTTTGAGTGAGAATTAGGTCCAGTCTCACTCTTGAAAAGGAAAAAGGCAGGGTATGCTTTTGGTAATTGTCAGAGACCAGTATTCTCACTTGTCATATCCCAAGAAATGTATAACAAACCTGTGAAAACCTAAAGAATATAATGAAAGAAAAAACACCCTTGTTGCATAGAATTGTGTGCTTTCAGATGCCTGAGACCTGAAGCCTTTCTAAGATTCAAATTATTGGGTGAAAAAATAACTCTTTCTTTAAAACAACATTACTTTAAAGGGGTCGTTTCTAACAATGTTTTATAATATTAACAGCTCTCTAGTGCTCTTTACCTCCCTTCAATCACTTCCCACAAAAACTAATTCCCTTACCTATAGACATAACATTGTGAGGAGGTAGCGACCACAACATAATCAAAGCCAACAGACGTCTTGATGATACGATCTCTGAATTCCAGCTTCTCTTTGGCATCATTAGTGACGTTTCTCACATGGATTGTCTTCCTTGAAACCACTACAACTTCAAAGTTCTTCCATTCCAACCGTCTAGACATTAGAAATAATAATACAGTGGGCTTAAATAGATTGCCCACTAATACACTCATTCAAAATGTGTCAAAGTACCTACTGAAACGTTTTCTTCTCAGATGCTTGTAAAATCACTTCCTTGATTCCTCACCTAAAAATGGCAAGGTAAACCCCCGCAGAAGCACTAACTTGTTGTTGGTGTCAAGTTCTTAACACAGTTTCTATTCACACCAAAGATTCATATGTCTCATACTATCGTTCTGTTGCTACATCCAGCAATGTTTACTATACATACCAGGGTAATTCTGCCCAGGATTTGTTTAGTGCCGGAATTTTTTTTTTTCCTAGTACAGTCAAGTAAATTTCCTTTCGATCGTGCACGGAGTGGTTACACACGTGCACCCTGCAGCTGTGCCTTGAATGTAGGCCCTCAGTGCGCGCACGCCTTTACCGCCATGGGAAAACAATTTACAGCATCTATAGCATGGTGCTTACTCTGTAGTTCATTTCCGTTGTATTAAACGCTGTAGAATAGGGTTCGCAACATGATGAAACTGGTATCATGTTATTCCAAGCGTAAAGCTATAATCAGCGTGACTGGAAACCATTGCAAAATCAATGCGGGTTTCGTGCGTTGGATATATTGTACATCGTACAGGCGGGAGGAATGCTCGATCCTGGATCATTAAAATAGACTCAAACCAAAGAAGTAGGCTACTCGAAAATTTGGATAAAACTGTTTGCTGGTAAATAATTTGTTTTACACGTTGTTCAAAATATTTTGAAGGAAATGGGCAAAAAAAAGGGAAAATGTGTGGTGGTCGGAAAAAGAAAAAATTCTGCGAGTGCCGGTCGGGGAATCATGAGTGCCGGTCGGGTTTTCCGGCACCGACCACCATGGGCAGAACCCTGCATACAAATGTACTGAATAGGCTAATCATCAGTAACAGTTTTTAATCAGAAAGTTTGTGTTTGCTCAGGCATATTATTTGACCCCTTGAAAAAAAGTAGGAATATTTTACTGAGTACAAGTGCTGACACACATTGGTATAGGCTTTAATAGACATTTCAGGCTATTTAATGAAAGTTTTGCAAATTTTTCAGAGGGCCAACAATTTGGAAATCAGTCTCAAGTAGGAAGCGTATCATGCCTGGTTTGTTTTTAAAATGAGTAAGAGATTCTAATTTCTTGCATTCGATGTCGCAATCAGAGAGAGAGAGATTTTTATTGAGCAGTAATTTGCCTTGCATGTTGAAGCCATGGGTGCATCCATATTTATTTCAAACCTATGGAAGAGCTTAACATTTTGTTTGGCTGTACACTATTTGTATTATCAGTGCATTCATTCTTTTCTGTGCACTAAAAGAATCTATACACTGAAAATTGAATGCACATCAGTTTATGTGCAAAGCCATCCAAATGCATAGGTTCCTCGTTTTATTACAGGTACGTAATTAGAAGTTTTAATACCCACATTTTTTTAAAGATACATGTAGACAATATGGAAGAATGAACTATTCTATAAACTATTCTATTAAGCGTGTCGTGGCCGAGCGGATAAGAGCACCGGATCCAAGCTCTGGTGTTTCTGATCAGCAGAGTGTGGGTTCGAGTCCCGGTCGTGACACTTGTGTCCTTGAGCAAGACACTTAACTATAATTGCTTCTCATCACCCAGGAGTAAATGGGTACCTGTGAGGGCAGAGATGGTTCTTGTGATTGATTTAGCTTGATGCGCTACATATTTGGCAGCACAGGCTGTATACTCCCCAGGGAGCTGAGATGGTTAAAGGAATGACACAAAAATGGCCCAGTGACCAGGGGTAATAATGTTGAAGCGCCATGAGCGTCACTGAGTGACGGACCTGAGCGCTATATAAGAAGCCACTATTATTATTATTATTTATTATTATTATTATAGCTTGATATTGAATCATTCTTTTCAATTTCAAACCTACCTCTCAATAATCTGTGCAAAGATGACCTGACCATTACCACATGCCCCTGCTACTTGTGTACCATCACCACTCCATGCAATGCAGAACAGACTTCCTGTGTTAGGTTTCTCTAGAGCATATGACCACTGTGTGTCAAATAAAAAATGAATCAATCAAGAGTTTATACAGAATTGTAAAATACTACATGAGACAGTGTGATCACGACCCAACTTCATGGCTCTGCTTACTGCCGAATTCTGCCTTGCAATCACCATTCTCCGCTTACAGGGCAAGCTCTGAATTTCTGCGCTAGCTGTGTAAGCGAAGAATGCCTAGTAACGTGGAGTACACACGCGCACAAGAAAAAATTCCCTGCTAACATGTGAAATATGCTTGACGTAAGCGCGGAACTACCTGCTTCCTTAAGAGCGGGTTCTTTGCTTACGGTAAGCAGAGCCATGAAATTGGCCCTGGTTGCTCCCCCATACCCAAGCTAGTACATTTGGCCGATAAACACTCAGTTTGGGATGATACGCCATAAAAGAAGACAAACCCCTGCTATTCCACTCCTCTCACTTATTTTTACAAATGAAAAAATAAACCCAATATAAAACAAATATACTGGAGACTGACTCAGAAAAAAAATCTCCTGAGAAAATTGCCTTATCAGCATACAATCAAAGAGAGCATTTTAAATAGAGCATATAATAAAAACTATGCACATGACGCAAACTTTGTTTCATGATGACCCCACCCGCCAACCAAATTCTAGCAATGTAAGCATTGAAGGTTCTCAACTCTTGATCCACCCCTAGGAGAGTTTCAATAGAAAGTGCATCAGTGTTAGCATATACCTTACATCATTCCTGTATAAAGCACAATGACTCACCCCACTCTTGTCACAAAGCCGTAATGTGTTGAAGGATCCGATTGCAAAGAGCTGTCCATCAGGGGCCCATGAGACAGATACAATGGGATACTCATGGGCTTGGCTGCTGTATAGCTGCCTGCCATATGAATCCCATACCTTATAGCGACAATCTTCACCTCCTGAGAGGATAAGGTTACTGACAGGATTCCAATCCACCTTCAGGATCACACCTTCATGGGCTTTCCACTGTATTAAGAGATCATAGGAATCATTCACACCACTAACTCTAAGATTTCAGTCAGTGAACTACAGTGATTCAGGTCATTTGTTTGATGCACTTTCCTAAAGTGTAGATCTGGAGCAGCAATAGAATACAAAGATAACTTGAAACCCTTTTCACTCTACTCTATTTCCCAGGGCCAACCCCAGGGAATAATGGCCAGTGCTTTCACACTTGGATCGCTATACCCCTGATCTACCTCAACAATTGGGCATAACCCGGGGAATAGCCACCCCTGCTCTGGAGTAGGGGTAAGCGGTAAAACCCTAGGGTACTCTTCTAGGCTGGAACAGTGTGGAAGTGGGCCAGGGTAACCATGGGGTAAAAGAAACACAAGGGGATAATAGATGTGAAAAAAGGCTGAAGAGTAATCTACTTAAATTACTCGTACCCCTCCCCCTTAAACACATGGAATACTATGCATTTTGTAACAGTCAATCTGTGGACATTCATTGTAAACATATAGTTTAAAACAATACATTTTTAAAACCCTTCCCAATTATGACTCACAGTTGTTTTGAGGTCTGACAATCATTCCTCCTATATCCGACATTATTTTCAGACTTTCACCAGAAAAGGGAAATGATTAAACTTCAAGCAAATTACATTTTTCAATTTATAAAAACACTGTATGGACATGCACAATGTTTAATGTCACAGAATGTCGCACAGAAAAAAAAACTACTTTGTGTTGAAATCTGTTTGTAAACCCTACCCAATCCTTAGTTTTCAAATTCTCCATCAACTAAATTGTTTTTTCATGCAAGTTATTATTCTAAAGCAATGCAGGTTTAATTGCTCCCATTTAAATCCACCCATCCCATTATACTGATTTATTATGATCATAACAAGGTTAAGCTTGGGCGATATTGCCTTTTTTCATTCACGATACATCGTCAAAAATATATCGCGATATTCGATGATATCGCGGTTAATTTGTGACGTGCGTTGATGAGGGAACCCACTTCACATTTAAAAATAGTGTTAAAACTGAAGTGCCGCGAATTGATTATTGATGTAAGGAAATTTGATAAAGGCTGTAAGGCTCTCCATTCTAGCCATGGTTTTATTCTTCATGTTACCCGAAGCACCACGAACGCAATTGGCACAGGCTGATTGGCTGATTCCTGACCGGCCGCTTTCCGATTGGCCGATCGCGTGAATAATTATGACGTAGTGCTTCTCACAGCTTTCCGATTGGCCGATCGCGTGAATAATTATGACGTAATGCTTCTCACAGCTTTCCGATTGGCCGATCGCGTGAATAATTATGACGTAGTGCTTCTCACAGCACTGCCATAGTATTCATCACCTCGATCCCGCAGATGTGCTTGCATGCTCCTAATGTGGTAAACTTTATAGTTAGGGGGTGAAGGAATGGCGTGTAGCTGTGGGAACGAAAAGGCAAGGGAAATTCCCTTTGTGAGAAATCACCTCGTGGTACGGTCGGGAAACGTCCGAGGAACGTTTTTATACATGTACATGTACGTGCGTGAGCAATACCGCACAGTTGGTCTGTATGAGACCGTCTGTTTGATTCGGTCTTTTCAAAGAATCCAAGTCGGGGATCAATAGTAGGGAATCTTGCGGTTGCGGTCGGTGCCTTTTTATGTTTTTAAACAGCTCATATCATCTCGATTAGGAAATGCATCGCGATACTTCATCGAAACCGCGATTTGCCGATATTGCGATTTAAAAAAACAGACACGATATCGTAATCGTTTAAAAAATTGTATCGCGATTTTCGATAATATCGTGGTATCGCCCAAGCTTAAACAAGGTTTTAAGCCAGGATTTGGTAAAAGGCTGTCCAAATTGGCTGGAAATTAAAAAAACTGGGTGTCGAAATTGTTCACTTACAAAAAATTTACATGTAAATGACAAATAAAACAGGGAGTCCAAATTTAAAACAGGGTGTCCAAAAGACACCCAGATACCTCTGGCTACCACTATGATCAATCAGTCATCCCGCTGAGATTTATGTCATGCACAGAAATTCATCACAAAGAGTGAACCAGATTCTGATACATCGAGTAAATTCTTAGTTTTGTGTAATGCACGAAAACAGCTCAGTGCACTTATCGTAAAGAGAAGGGGTTCGCCCCGGTGTTCCTGGTTTGATCCGTCGGCAGCATATTGCGCCACAGCACCTTGTAAACCATTACATGGTGCTATAAAGGAAAAAGGTCCCATACTTCAAAAACGTAGCTCCACATACATGTACCTTGCAGGAAAAAAATATTGAGCGCTTTGATAAGCCCCTAGGGGTGTGATAAAGCGCTATATAAGAACCCAGTAGTAGTATTATTATTGTTATTAATTTTGAATCAGCTTATTCATTGCTTGTACTGTAAAGTGAGTCACATTACGACACTAATGTAGCTTAGTTTAAATTAGGTGCCTATATGGCCAATGACTGACCTGTACTGGTTTCGCGTTGGCTTGTAGAGACTTAATGATGAGCTGTCTGCCATTTGTGAATAACACCTGGTCAGAATCTGGAGACCATCCTATTGAATACACAGGAGATCCTACACAAAGAGATCAACCAACATATAAGGTAAGTCTGGCAAGGAGGACAATCAATGATGTGGATAACTTCAGAAGGATTTTATGAAGGCCTGCTGCTTAGAATTCTCAAGTAATAAACCACAAGGGAAACTGACTGGTATCTTAGTTCTGGTTAATACTTCGTCCTTGACCAAGAAACTAAACAATAATTGCTTCTTCAGAAGTAAATTAGTTCAGAAGAGTAGAGGTTTCACTGTAAATGATTCGAATGTCACCATTCTGCTGTATTAACTCCAACAAGAGCAGGAGCTCATTTTATTTTATTTTTTAAATTTTGGTCCTTAGATAAAAAATAGACCCCTTGCATTGGTCGCCACCTGATGTCAAACAATGAAAATGTGCACGCGTGTATGCGATGTGTACGACTTGCAGCCAATGATAGCTCTTCATTGACCCGAGTGAGGGAATTGTCTTGGGCTTGTGACACCATATGCAAGAGGTCTTGGCTCAATAAGGCTCTTAAGCTTTTAAGCGTCATGTACATTTATGCAGCAGCATGACTTGATTTGAAACATTGAGATGTTGCCATGTAAGTTTATCAATTTGAAACAAATCCGACCTTGCTGACACAAATTAGGACATGAATTGTCCTTAAGACAAACTGCCAAACTTTTTTTGTTTCTTTTTTCATTTTGATAGTCCACCATTTTGTATTTATTTTTAAAACAACTGGGAACTTAAATTAAGTTTGACTTGAGGCATCTTTGTATACTTTTCCACTTTGACATTGCATACCTGTTTGTGCTAATGTTGAGCGCAGCATTCCACTGCGTGACCATATCTTGACTTGACCATCTTCCCCTGCTGTTGCCATAGCTGTCCCATCATAGCTCCATCTGCCAGACAATACTGCCCCTCTATGTGCATCCACTGACTTCTCAACACGTCCAGACTTTGAAATTAACAGGAACTTTCCTAAACAGGTAACGGAGGAAGAATTGTAGAAAACAGATCTTTAAAGAATTGAGGTTTTGCATGGTGGGTGGAGGGTTGATGCAGCTTTTGGTTTGTGGTACACCGTGTTTGTAATCTCCCTATCCCTGTGTGTGATTTATCACAATGGTTCTTTTCAGGAACCATTATTAGATATGGTTCTTATAAACTGTTTTGGACTTCTCAACATTTTCACGAGGCCATTCTTTCTTGTCTTTGATTTTTCAACGTTTGTCCATAGACTGTGCAAGTCTCACGCGCATTCGAACTTCCGGGACCATTGTGGTCCCAACCATATGGAGTTTTACGTTGGCAAGATTTTGTTTCGTCTATTATTTTAGTTTAACGTACTTTGTGACCATGAAAATTAAATATGTTGTTTGGAATGTAATACTAAGTGATAACAAATATCAAAGTAAAATCAATTCAACAATACAACAAAGAAAACCAAAGAATTAAACTTGACCTCTGCTTTCGGCAAAAAATTAAGAATTGTGCCCACCTCCGATCACCAAAATTTGTTTTGGTCGCGCGATGATAATCACCAGACGCTGTAATTGTCAGACCATAGAGCAAGGACAGAGACGCTAAGCCTTTTCATTGCAGTCTACGGTTGTCGAGGCGTCAGCGTCCTCTTCAAACTGCGTCACGCGTTATTTCTACGCCCGTGCGAGCGTCGCGCGTCTACGTTTAAACCTGTTTTAGTGGTTGCACGTACTCAGGCGTCGATTTACAAAAGGGGTTCCTAAAAAGTTAAGATCAAATAAGCATCCTTGTCCCAGAGTTTTTAACAAAAACTAACAAATGATTTGTGTGTTTATTATGTATGCTAAAACTCATTTTATACAAATTGTAATGATTATTTTTGTTGGTCAGTTTTTTTCATAGATCTAATTTAAAAACAATGATTTGATTTCAGAAAAAATATGTTCTTCGCTTGACGTTTTTTCTCGCTCCGATACGCGCGAGACTTGCAGAGTCTATTACAGGATGAAGGGCTCAGCATGATGTCTCCAACTGTCTCTATTCTGTGCTTGTTGATACCAATTGACTGTACCCCAGTATTGTAACAGCTTATCTCTCCATCTTTTTCTCTGGTGCTAATGTGTCCTGCCCAGCTCCATTGTCACTTTTTTACTGTTTCTAAGATGTACTGAACTTTGGTCTGTTCCCTTATTCATTAGTTTGTTTTTCTGTCCTTCCGATACTAATAGTCATAATATTGTACATATACAAAGTACTAATGATATATCAATTAGAAAAAATTAAAGGAGGAAATAAACCTAAAATGTACTGTGTACACATTTGACACTAATTTAGGTAAAACTGCAAACAGGTTTGTTTGCCGCTCTCCACCATCAATCAGGCACGCATACATTGTAGCTTTTTAGAGTTGTATTGAGGTATACTGCAGTCATTGCTAATAGTTTTTTAGTGTTGTACATGTATTGATGGAAAACGGCATGGGGCAGCCATTTTGAATTCAATTCCATTTTACCAAACCAGGAATATAGACTTGTTTCTTTTTATCCAACAACTATCAGTATTCTTTAATGTGGTTGTCTTCTAGGGAATATGACTTACCATCCGTGGATGTCAGGACAAACACATCAGACTGTGGTTGTTTTGTCTTTCCACCTAACCCTCTGGGAAAGAAATGAATATCTGTAGCGTAAACATCGTTAGGGAGCTTAGCAAGAGTTGATGTCTCATCTGTGAGGAGCTTCCATCTCAGGATCTTGTGGTCATCACTGCAGGAGTAGAGCTCCTCAGATGTTGTCCAAGCTACACAGCTTACCAGTTCTGAATGTACTCGGCAGTTAAGAAATATAAACTAAATAAACTAACAGACTGTGCAAATCTTGCGCATATTCAAACATTTTGGGACCACTTTGGTCCCCAGTACATTGCTTTAACGCGTGAAGGACACACACTAACGCACCCAGTCACTGTGTGGATATTCCTTTGTCCTAATCCTCAACACTGTAAATAACACTGTGTGGACATGTGTAAGTCCACATAGTGTTTCAAGTCCCTACATTATGTGGACCTCTTTTGTTCTCAGGTCCACAGTACACTTTGTATGCAGCGTTAAAACACTTAAACAAGTCCCAATGTTTGAATATAAGCGAGAGACTTGCACAGTCTATTACATGTATACGTAGGTTGGCTGATTATGATTAGAGCCTGTTCCAGAGATGAGTGAAACAAACATTATCGTTCTTTTAGTTTTCAAATATGCCACTGCCCGTCTTCAAGAGAATGCTGGACTGCTGCTGCAATGGTGCTAGAAGTAGACAGGGGGTGATGAGCTTCGTGCCGAGCCAGGAAAGCCACTGAAATCAAGTCACACAAGACATCGGGCTCTTCATCTATGACTTCTGGTCACAACTCAAGTGCACCTTTCCATCAGCTGCTCAACACAACACTGACACACTCCAATGCATACACATCCAGCCAGCAGGCATCTCCAACGCGTCACCGGTCAAGAACAGCTTGGATTGCATTCCCCTAGCCCTACTTAATCCTCGCAGCATCAGCACCAGTCAAGTATTCTTCTGAAGACAAGCAGAGTATCGACCCATTGAATAACGCGAAACACACTTCCGCAAAAATGCACTTCTACTATTTCCACTAATTTGGGAGTCAATTTCTTTGTGTACATTTTGACTCCCATAATGGTGGACAAGATAAGAGCGTGTAAGTGCGCTGCCATTGTGCAGGGGGTCTATACTGTTCGAATTGTGAAGACAATAACAATGCTCTTTGCACTCATCCCACAAGAAAATTACACATGGCTGTAATCACAGGTTTAATAGTAAAAGTTACTTCCTATATGTACTATTCACACCATGCAATGCTTTACATTTCTTACAGTCCACCTTGATAAACTTTTGCACACAGCTTCTCTTGTGAGTACATGTTGAAAAATGATAAATTAACAAAATAAGTGAAGTTAAAAGGATATGTTTAGGGTCTTTAGCAAGTGATGTCTTGAACCGCATGTTGAATTGCAGACTTTTGATTTTCTTTAGATAGTTTGATGTTGATTTCAGCAGCAATAGATATCTGTGAAAGAGAAGCACCTCCTAATCCTTTTCTTCCTGGCAAAAAAAAAGCACAAAAACAAATTTGTATCATACCAGGCATACATGTATAAGCACTAAGCAGTAAAGCACTGTACACGAAACATTGCCATTGCGAAAAACAACTTAACAATCAAGGTGATTCCTGGTCGTCGCTAAGGTCGAAATGATTTTATTACTGCAATGAGTGCCGGGGAATGCTTAGGGATTGGATGTTGGAATTAAACAACAACTGATTCTACATGTATGGTCAGGAAGACCAAAGAGGCTTGGAGTTGGGAGATGTCTGTTAGTGTATTTACATATTCCAAGTGCAAAATTTTTACTTAACAAAAAAGATGCATTGAATCAGCTAAGAATTAAGAGTAGAAAGTCAACAGAAGTGTGCAGACTGTAATAAAGAATTCAAGATGCTTGACAGTCCTTTCTTATTTTTTGTTAGCAACCTAGTTTTTCAACAATTAAAAATTCTAACTTTACCTTGGCCCAATTTCATAGAGCTGCTTAACAATTGTCTGCTGAGCAAAAATGAGCAGGATACCAGTCACAAAGTGTTCATGTGCAGGGAAGTTTGACTGGTAACCTTATTTTGGTAAGCAAAGTTTTGTTGTGCTTATCTACTTTTTGTGTAGCCTGAACACTTGGCGTCACACTTTGAGGCTTGTGAATAATGCCAAATACTGGCCTTGCGGACCTAGCAGGATCCTGCTAGATGTATCTTTAACCCCACATAAGTGACATATAGTCACTCATGTAGTTGTTGTCATGGATTATCATATAGAGTGTATGGGTGTGTTGGTGTACTGTAAACGATAGGGGATCAAACCTCATAAAAGTCAAATTATAGTTCTAAAAACTTGGAGTAACCATTAGGATGCCTTACAATCAAGGAAAATGCTCTGAATCTGATACTGGCGGCAATGTGGGACTAACTTCCTTAAGTTAATAATAACGATAACACAAACAACTAGCCCCGGACAAGTGCAACTGCAAGGAGTAATGTGAATGAAGCTTTACTACTAATGTACTAGTACAGTCGTTTGACCAGTTTTGGATCACTTTTTGAATTCACGTTGTTTTTTGTTGCAATCTCTTTGACATCTTAAACAAAAAAGTTGATCAGTTTACCTAAACATGTCATAAAACTCACCAAGTATCCACTGACAAAAAAAGATTAGTACTTTTGAAGAGGCTTTGAGAAAAGTATCGTCACCTGTTTGACCAGTTCAGGATCAGTTGAATCTATTCTGAATCAGTAGTGTGCCCTTTATTGCAAACCCATACTCCCATTCATAAAACTGTCTCTCAAGGACATGAAACTTCAGAAGTGTGTTGGCATGGACTTGGACTTCCCCATCTTAAGTGAATGTCATGGAAGTGTCTTCAACAGCAGCGCAAAAACCCAGCGACACAAACACAAAACAACAGCTAAGGCAATTGAAAAAGTGAAGCGCACCTAAAAGCAACATTGACCCCTCCAAGTTTCATTTTCTCACAAAAAAACCCCAAAGAATTTGTTGAAGTAATGTATCTCAAAAGCAATAAATAAACTTTCTACTGCAGCAGTATGATTTTACCTCACTTAGTATTAAGTTAGTAGTGCGGCACCATTTGACGCAATGAGATGTTGAGTGATCCCGAACTGGTCAAGAGTACAATGCCCCCCCAAAGACGATTTTGGTAATTTCGTCTCCTCAAAAAAACAAGATGACTGCTCAGTATTTACGTGAAACATTTTTTACACATCCTTCGCATTTTACATAAATGTTTTTCGCCCTGGCGTTCAAATTCTAAAGGTGAGAAGTTTTAACAGCCTTTTTCAACCAACATTTTTAAACAAAATAAATATCAATATTGCTCACAAACTTCAGGAAAATTGCCATAATTTATTTGCCGATAATGTTTGGCACCTTATTTTGGGTTTGTTGGTTTAATGTATGTTATTCTTCACATGTAGGCCTAATGTATCAACAGAAATTGGTAATGTGAGAAGTAATATAATTATTTGGTTATTGCAAAGTTGAAGTGATCCCGAACTGGTCAATGATCCCGAACTGGTCAAACGACTGTATACTACACTAGCTTCCTCTCTCCAACATAAAACAGGAAAAAATATGAAAAATGCATGTGTGTTACAATTTTTTTTCGCAATACAGTCGTTGACCAGTTCCGGATCACTTTTTGAATTCACGATGTTTTTGTTGCATTCTCTTTAACATTTTAAACAAACAAAAGTCGATCAGTTTACCTACACATGTCATAACATTCACCAAATATCCATTGTCCAAAAATAAGTAATACTTTTGAAGTGGCTTCGAGAAAAGTATCGTCACCCGTTTGACCAGTTCCGGATCGGTTGAATCTATTCCGAATCAGTAGCGCGCCCTCTATTGCAAACCAATACTCCAAATCCCATTCATAAAACTGAAAATACATGTGCAACGTTATCGACGGCTGTTGGATGAAGTACATGTAGTTTTACATTCCTTGAAATATAAAAATGCACGCTTCCAGTGCAACTTAAATGACAAACTTTCTACAACAGCCGTATGATTTTAACTAACTGAGTGCGCCACCATTTAACATACCAACATATTGAGTGATCCGGAACTGGGCAAAGGTACGATGCCTCCCAACAAACGATTTCGGTAATTTTATCTCATAAAAAAACCAAAACGTCTGCTCAGTATTAATGGGAAATATGTTTTACACATTCTTACCATTTTACATAAATGCTATTCGCCCTGGCATTCAAATTTGAAAGGTGAGAAGTTTTAACAGCGTTTTTCAACCAACATTTTGGGGGGTAAATAATGATCATTATCGCCGACAAACTTAAGAAAAATTACCATAATTTATTTGTCGATGATGTTTGTCACCTTATCTTGGGTTTGTTGGTTTATTGGATGTTATTCTTCACATGTATCAACAGGAATTGGTAATGTGAGAAGTAATTTAATTATGTGGTTGTTGCAAAGTTTAAGTGATCTGGAACTGGTCAATGATCCGGAACTGGTCAAACGACTGTACAATACGGGACCTTTATTTTATCCCTAGACTCCGTACATTGCCGTCACGTTGTCATATGCAACAGACATGACAGAGGAGTCCAACCTGGGCTAGTTGACAACAAGCATAGTTTAGTTAGTTACCTAACGCTCGATCTCAATTGCCTGGTATAAATATTACATGATCATGAATCCCCATGGCCATGATCATGATGGCAGATGGTCATGATCATCATCATGGTGAATGATGAATGAAGACTGAAAAGAGCGTCTGCAAACTAAAAAAAGTGAGATTCTGACCGCAATAATAAGTATCATTTTGTACTTTGGATACAATAATATAGAATATCTTATGGCTGTGGTATTTCATAATATTTAACAGTCATTCTTACCTTTTTAATGCAAACTAAAGTCTAAAAACTATCACTGATCTGTACTGTCACATCGGATTCGGTAAGTCTCCATTTTGGAATTTCGGAGCAGATGGAATTTTTGCTTTGCGCATGTGCAAAACTTTTCTATCACAACTTAACATTTTCTTAAATAATATTACCAAACTAATTGATTTTTATTTTGCATTTGAATAACTCATCTGTTTAATTTAATAGTAAAAATGTTTATTTCAAATTTGTTTGCTAACTGACTGTGATATATTTTTGCGAAATAAGTTTAGAGTGTCACATGATTGAACGAGGATGTAGCCTATCAACCACGCAAAGGGTTCTGGGTAGATAAACAACTTGAATGAAATTCACACGGTGCAACTGTGCATGCTATGAATATGATGGCAAGCAGCAGCAGCAGTGTGATGAAAATGCGGAAGTGCATTTCTTTCACATTAGTTTGTTTACACTGTGGACATTTTTAAAGTGAGTTAGATCATGGAATATAACTTACGTTAGTATCTATAATAATAATAACGTTAAGTACGCACTGCCACTGCAAGGCAGCATGAAAATGAATCTAATTATAATGAAATTAACATGTTTGCAGGGTTGTTTGTTGAGAAATAAAGAAATTTGGACAGGTGGGAGTTTGGTTGCATTAAATTAAACAAATTAGTAACAAATCTAAATTTTAGAATTGATTATAATTTGATCTAGAAGTAGAAGTAGAATACATGGAATATTAATACAATAGTATCAATGTTTTGCAAATTCTTACCAAGAGAAACGAATAATAATATTGAAGACTATTCACTAAAAGTTTTTGTTTCTCCATAGTTAGATGCAGCCTGGTTAGAATAGATGTCTGTATTGACTGTTGTAACAGTAACCCTACTCAATATGCTCAATGTCAACTTTTAAACCATAGGCTAAAGAGTAGAAAACAAAATGGAACCCATCAGAAGTTCAAGTCGATCAACACTGAATGTGACAATACCATCGGAGCATGGAGACAGCAGCTGTAGTCTTGACCTCAGAGGGGTTAATCAAGGGATCATCAAGGGATCAGAGCAGAAGTCATTCGTTGAAATTCCACCACCCAAGATCAGCCCAGAAACTCAACAGAGGGAGTGAGTATATTGTTTCAAATTATAACAAAGTAGTAATTAGCCGGTACTAGGGCTGACTAATTCAACTAAGGAAGGGAAACAAGTTCAAAATTCATTTCAATTTTGGTAATGCTTCAAAACTTGAGCAAAGACTTGTTAGAAAAACAGTATAACTTTTGCACAGAATTAGGTTGACATTAATTTGTAAAAAATGGTTGACAGATTTGATCAGAAAATTAAAATTTTTAATTCTAAATAACTAGGCCCTATTCATATAAATCCAAAAAAGTTATAAGCTTTCATTTAAGGTATTGCACACAAACAATTCTTCAATTAATAAGTGGTAGTTAATTAAAAACGAAAAATTATTTATTGTTAGGATCCTGACATTTAACCATGTCCATCAGTCTTTTACAAACAATTTTGCATGATCATGGCATATGGAAATGTTTTTGTTGTTTTTTGTTTGTTTTTGAAACAGCTGTATAAATTCATATGGAGAAACAAATTGTTTTTTATCTTTCCATGTTAAATCTCTGACTTTTGTCTATTTAAAAAAATGTTCTTACTCTTCTTTATATTGTATAAATAAAACTCAATTCAGCCTCCTTAAGGCTGTGAAGCTTTTATTTCCGAAATAAACCAATTAATAAAATGACTATACGGCCATGCAATTTCAAAGTTCAATCTACCCTGCAAACTAAGTTTTTTGTTGACTATAAACTCTCCTCTTTTCAAAAGTTGTCAACTGTCATTGATACCCAAGTGACAAAAACACCGTCTCTGCATAGTATTGTGCATACTGGATGTTATTATGACTTACCATTACATCTTCATTCCTTTAAGGCTGATGCAGATCATAGCAGCTCGATCCATTGAGAGGTGTTGGTGTGCCTACAGAGACCGCCAGATGTTTAAACTCCTTAAGCATGCAATCTGTGCAGCCGTGAGTTTTTATCCTTCTATCTTGTTGTGCTTTTTTCTGAACAATCTGGTGCACTGATTTTTTACCTTTATGGATAAAATATTTCACTTTGCAAAGGGTGCAGATGTACCTGCAACAATGAGACTTTGAAACACAAAACTAGGGCAGACAGACCAGGTAAATTTCACTTTTATACAATTCGGGGCATGCACAATTCATAGCACAATGGATTTTACCCCCATCCTCTTCTACAGCACCTGTGTCGTAGTAATGATGAGTTCTACAGTTTTTGCTTTTTACTATTTTGGTTTTAGCTTTAACCTTCAAGAAACGGGTAAAAGGTCACAAACTGGGTGCATGAAAATTTTTCAGAAGGGTGTGAAATGGTTGCTTAATTATTATTATTATTATTTATTCGGCATATCAAAAAGTACAAACAAAATACAGAAAGAACAAACCAATACTAAAAGCCAATGGCACATTTAAAAAGTGAACTAAATATAAATAACTGTGACCTGAAAGCCTTCAACTCCGATGCCACTGGCTACATACGCACATGAAAATACACCAAATCCAAGATCCAAGAAAATTCAAAAATCTCACTCTAGTAAATTTGTCTTTGTTCAACCCTAAATCATTTAAGAATTTCTCAGCCAGTTTCCCTTGTGGTTTATTATTTGATTTTAACATTTGTATTTTCATCATCTACAGGAACATTCATTAACCCATGAAATTCTACGTAAGGTCAGTCCTGTGGAGGCCAAACTCATTAAAGATCCAAGCATAAAAGCCAGAGTAAGATTCAGGTATGTCTTGATGTAACATTCCTATCGGTTAAAAAGTTCAAAGATTTTCGTAAAAAATAAACACCACTTTTTTAGTTCACATACTATCTACCAAACAAAACAATAATCTCCACTTATTCTGAAATATTTTTACACAAAATATTGTATATGAAAGATTATGCAGAAAAAAACGGTCTGTGGGCTTCATACCCATATGCAAAGTTTCAAAGCTTGTCTTCTCAGTGACTTGAATCAAAGATAGGAAGTTGTTTTAAAATGTTGTTGTTTCTTTATTTTTTATAATATGTGTATGTTGTACTTGTAGTAACATTCAAACCGGGTTCTTTTAAAAAAGGGGTTCGCTGTTTGTATTATATAGTGTTATATGTTTGGGGGTTTGGGATTCTTTTTGAACCTTTATTGTTAATGTAATTTGTATTTCAGATTTGCAGGGTCTGAGTTTCCACCGTTGATTCTCTTCAAAGTTTTCACTCATACTGAGGGTGCTGGACTGAAGTACTACAGTGGAAAACGCTGTATACAACCAGCGTCAGATGTGAGTTCACTACTATTGGCACACACTGTACTGGTGTTCATGTATACCTGTACTGTTTGGGAATTAAGTGGTTGGAGATTTGATCTAACAATTAATTTTTGCTACAAAACTTTCTGCTGGTTATAACCCACTAGTTGAAACAAAAAGAGGTGTACATTTATATTAGATATTACACAACAAAGATATAGCTTTTATAAAAAAAAATTTAAAGCAATATCATGCTAAAATTAAAGATGAAATATTTTGCTATACCCTCAACTTGATGACTACAGTTGGGTCTGTCCAATAACTATGCTATATGTTGTAGAGTAAGTTGTAATTTCAAGGCTAAAGCTCTGAAACTTTCTTCTCTAAATTTGATATGTTGTTTCCTTTGCAGGCAGCAGTGGATGCTTGTCGTATGATGGGTCATCGAAAGTTCTATGATCAGATGATAGCGGATACATACCAGCATGAACGAGACAAGATCTCTGGTGAAGTTGATGTAACAACGGTCAAAGACTATATGCAGGTAAAAGGGAGGATGTGAACTATGGTCACACAAAGTTTCTGAAGTCACCTCCAGGTGGTCAAAGTTGTTCCCCATCAGGCCATCACTTTTTGGCCAAAACCATGTACTTATTTTATCAAATTGTACACTTGAATATTTCAGGGCATTTCCTGGCAGCTTAAGGGAAGTTTGACATTTTACGCCATAATTTATTTATAAAATTATGCATTAAAAACCAATGGCTGAAAAGTTTTTGAAAATATCTGCCCTGTTTTATTCAAGCAAAGATTGCAAATAATTGCACACTGCAACTGAAAAAATAGAAGTTTTTATAAAATGTTGTTCATTGAGCCGCATGTATGTACAGTGTAACTACTAAAAGCCAAGTTTTTGAGGTTTTCGCTGCCCACCAAAGCAACTGCCAAGCATCAAAGGTTAACTCGAAAATCAATTTTATAAAAATAATGGAATTATGCTGTAGAGCACATTCATCACTTCACTTCATGAAAACTGTGATGATACAGTATCACGAGTCACACCGTATTTCCACAAAACTATTTGGCAGTGGCAAGTATTTGAATAAAAGTTGAGTTGAAGAAATCTGTTCCAATTTGTCCACAGTATCTAAGCAAACTGGATGAGATGCCGTCCTACATGGGAGGCAGGGAGAACCTCTGGCGCAAACTGGATCTGAATGGTGAGTCTTTCAACTCAACGGATCAATTGTAGACTTTAACCCTCCTACTGTTCGCAACATTTTCAAGTGAGTTGACCAACCATTTGAAACCATTCAACTGCCAAAGTTGTGTATGGTGGCACAACTGTGCACAGAACTAACTGTGTACTGTGTACATGCATTCCCTCATGGTATCATATTGCAAGGCTGGCATAGCTTATCTATCATTCAAAACCACAGTGAATGGTATTGAATGGTCAGACAGCAAGAGGGTTAAGGAAGAACAAGGTGGCAACAGCCATTTTGGTAAAATGCAATGCTCTCAAAAATTATTGCAAACTCTGAACTATGTAAGAAGGAAAAGTAGATTTGTCTGCTGCCATGTGCAACTTAGTGTCTCAAATTCTGCCATTGTTTATTTGGACCCAAATCCTCATGTGATACAAAGTTTACATTTGGTTATTTTAGATGCCTTTTCTTCTTTTCATTCAAAGTTCTACCTAGGACGACAATCTTGTATGATGTCATAGACTATTTAAATCGAGGTGGCAATGCTCCATCCAAGAGACTACAGGCTGAGCTACCGGTACTCACCGCTCGGCCGGTTACCCAGGAGATGCAACGAGAACATGTCCGGATCATCTCTGAACTAAGGTAAATGTGGGTAACCATGAGTAGTTCAATGCCTGTTACGAGCTCACTATTCCCCAAACAATTTTACAGAACTATCGTAAAACTTTGTAGTGTGACCACTAGTGTGAAAAATTTTAGAAAAAAAGAGAAGAAAATGGTTCAAACAAAACTCCTCAAAACATGTACACATACGTGTATAATAAAGTGTGTGTCTTTCATGTTTGATATTCAGATACTTTGCGTATTTAAGTGAATACCAGCTAAGACAGTGTTCAAGTCAAACCCTGAAAATCACTCATTCTAGTTTCGTTTCAACTTCCTATTTTACAATTAAATGGGAGAATGGCAGATATAAGAAAAAATAAGTATACAAAAATTCATTGGTGAAACTGTGTCGGGCCCAGTTGGAAGCAAAGCTTATAAGGGTGTGTAAGATCCTACTTAGTAAAGCATTGTAATAGGACCCTGAAAGAATTGATGATCAGTTAGGGTTCAATGCACATGCTGCTAACAAAGAAAACAGTTATCTAAAACACAAAATACTCAAAACAAACTAACAACAGATGTAAGCAAACAAATGACAGGTCAGCAAAGTGCATGTAAAATAAAGAAACTGATTTTTTAACAGTTTCATGTTTGTTTGTGTAGCCTCTAATATTGACATGTTTGTTGTTCCTATTCCCTAAATAAAAAATGATAATAAATCCTTGGGGCCCAACTTCATGGCTCTGCTTACTACCAAATTCTGCGCTTGGCGATCACCATTCTCCGCTTACCGAGCAAGCGCAGAATTTATGCGCTAGCTGTGTAAGCGTAGAATGCCTAGTAACGTGGACTATGCAAGCGCACAAGCAAAAATTCCCTGCTAACCCGTGAAATACGCTTTACGTAAGCGCGGAATTCCCTGCTTCTGTAAGCGCCGATTCTTTGCTTCTGTAAGCAGAGCAATGAAATTGGGCCCATATTACATGTAAAGGTATAGTATACAAGTCCACACCTGTACATCCATTGTTTTTGTAGGAGTATTTTAATTTTCTGTTCAGTGCCACTTAAAAACTCTCCATTTTGTCAATATAAAAATATTGGAAACTAAGTTTTGCATGAACATTTTCAGGAATTTGTTTGGGTATTAAATTAGACCATAGAGCAAGACAAACTATTCAAAGGAAATTTGTTATGGTAAAAACTAGCTTTCAGCTCTTAAGACTTTTAATCATTATCACAGAGCTGCCATTTCTCCCCGATTCTTCTGAAAGTTCCCTGAAAAAGAACCAATCTTTCCATGTTCAGATGAACAAATTTGAAAATCTACCCGATTATAGACCATGTTACCTTTGTTTACAGAGTGGTGACCTTGTACATTTTAAAGCGTTTCCTGCCGGGCAAGATACTACACAGGCTATATGGGAAAATTTACATTTTGTGTCATAATTTTCACATAAATTCAAAATTTACAAAAGCAACAGCTGTACAGCTTTTGAGATATGTCCACCCTTTCTTCATATCAAAAGTTGAGAAAAATCCGACAGTGCAATCTCCATACAACATAAGATTTGTTGTTTTCTTCCATTGATCTGTGTACAAATGTGCCTGCAGGAAGTCCAGGCTTTGTGGCTCTTTTGTAAACATGTGATGTCACAGGTCACATGGTCTATAGAAACTGTTTCCCTATTATGTTTTAATGTAGTTCTAAATATCTACCTGATTGTACAAAATCTCTGTGAATGCAAGATGCAAATGTTGGCAGCTCTGTTATCAACCTGTGTAATTTTTCATGCCTTAAAATGTTTGCTATTTTTCTATAACAGAACACCATTACAGATTGCAATCCCCTCTCCTACCTTCAAGCCAACTAGTGCCAGACCCAGTACATCTGGGCACACCTCAAGACGATCCAGGCAGGCCAAGCAGAGGGCATCCAGAATGAAAAGAATGTACATGGAAAGCAAGGCACAGGTAAGCATAGCAGTGTACATCAGCTCATTGACCCACAATGGCATACTGTTATATGGTTTTCCATCTGGGAGACGTTCACCCTTCCAATCCAAACCTGTTCTTCTCAGTCAAATATATTTTGCTCAGAGTCCATGAGAAATTATTGCAATACAATTTATGTGAGGTCCTCTCAATACAACTTTCAAACCTTTTTGCATTGTCAAAGGATCATGAAAGGTTAACTGACTTGGATACTTTCAAATCATTACTTAAAACCCATCTGTTTTGTCAATCTGAATAGTCTGGTTTTAGCGCTTAGAAACATACGTATAAAGCGCTCTATAAATGATGTTATTATTATTCTTATTATAAATGGGTACCAGTGATGGTTGAGGTTGAAATATTGTGTTTGAAAAAGTCTTCAGAGCGCCATGGCAGCCCGGGGCTGCATACACCCAAGGAGCTGAGAAAGATTACAGGAAGGTTACTTGCGCAATGACCACTACCCTAATGTTAAAGTGCATCGAGAAACGCTTTACAAGAATTAGTTATTATTAATATTCTTGTTATTAGGGTTAAGTAGTGGAATTTACGGGATGATATTATTAAACGTTCTTCTTTTGAAAATATGTACAAATGCTTCTTCTACTTCTCTGAAATGAACAACTTGTTTTTAAATAAGGTTCTTGTCCAGCTACTTTGTAGACCTACATGTACGTTATCATGTGTATTTTGCTTAAGTTGGACAATTGGAAAAGTCAGCTCTTCAATGACAACTGGGCCCAATTTCATGGCTCTGCTTACCGCCGAATTCTGCGCTTGCAATCACCATTCTCCGCTTACCGAGCAAGCGCCGAATTTCTGTGCTAGCTGTGTAAGCGAAGAATGCCTTGTAACGTAGACTACGAAAGCGCACAAGCAAAATTTCCTGTGAACCCGTGACGTAAGCGCGGAATTCCCTACTTTCGTAAGCGCTGATTCTTTGCTAATGGAAATTGGGCCGTTGTAATAACACAAAGTAAGAAATGGGCCAATGCCAATGTCAAGTTGCCTCATTCAAAAGATGCATTGAACTAGGCTTTTTGGCTTGTGACCCCTACGACTTCACACTGCTGCTTGAAAATTAAAAGGGAACCATTCATAAACACTTCATCTCTTAGCTGGTCAACATAAATTGTGATTTGTAGACCCTTGTAGCCATTTTGATTGAACTGCTGAAACGATGTTTTGGCTGATGACAGGTTTTAGATATAATCAAAATGTTTCTCTGACTTAAAAAATGTAGTATTTAATTAGACCTCTTTCAGCTCAGCAAAACAATCCGTGCACAGCAAATTTAAGCGATTTGGCATCTCCACTTAAACTAGCCCAAGATGACATTGTATTTCTTGTCATTGATTCATTCAGTCTCAAGGGGAGAATGTGACCTATGACCCTGTTGGCACAGTAGTTGCTGCTGCTCAGACGGTTCCAGGTTCTGGTCCCTACGAGGAGGAGGATGATGAGATGGATTATGGGATGGGTGGAGACGAAGAGGAAGAATGGGAGAGAGAAGCAGATCAGATGTATGCATGGACACAAGATCTATCATATGAAGATATAGGATTAATAACACCTTGCTAATGCTGGATGCAATATCAAAACTTGAAGTGTGAGATGCAAGATTTGTCTTCTTGAAGACTTGGGAAGCAGCAGATTGAATGATACATGGTTTTAGATATATATCTTGTATGTACATTGTAAGGTTTGTGAACAAGACTCCCACACCGCAATGGATTTGAATCATTGGATTTACACAAGCATGGACTAAGACAAGTCTAACATTGATGTATAAAGATATTGGATTGTTGTTTGCAGCAACACCACAAAGATATTGGACTTCAAACACCTTGTTTTAAACTCTGGACTCGTGATTGAAGAGCCAGGAAGGACCATGGACTTGTCGCACGGAAACACCACACCTAAAAAGCATTGACCAGTACTGGACTGGCTTTCCAGTTGTAAATCAGAATCTGAATGCAAGGTTTATCTACATGTACAAGTAGGAAGAAAGCAGATTCGATAAGTTCAATAGAAAGACATCTGATTCTTGGTTGACAAAAACCTTGCTATGAGGAAATGAACTATTACATAATAAGCAATTGACTGAGTTACCATTATGAAATCCTAGATATTTGTTCAGCGTGGAGATACATAACCAAGAAAGCAGGGAATGATGATGATACGATTGAAAAAAACGGTACAGCGATAAAATTGCACCAAGGGATGAAGGTCATCCAGTTGTTTAATGTTGATGTGATTTTAATAAACGAACCAGATTTAGCCCAAGCTATTCATAGACTTCCCAGAGCCATCCCTAGGTCTTGCTTTATTTGGATGAAATTGTATTGTTGCTATTGGCAAAGAATCTACATATTTGTGGTGCTATGGGAAGTCTTTTGACAAACCTTGTAAGTATGCTGGTGACAAGGTTTTCTTTGCTGAACTCCCTTCTGTGTAATTCCCTTCCCAACAGTGTTTTAAAAGTATAGACCAATCTTTGGACCTTTCCCTTGTCTGTCCCAGACTTTGTTTTCAGTTTCATGAATCCTATAAAAAGATGTCATTATTTTATTAAATAAAAAATTTCATAGAATGACATTTATAAATATCAACACTAAAAAGTCAATCTCATTTTGCTTGTCTGTTTAATTCATATGAAGAACATGGTCGTGTTTAAATTGAGGGCAATGGCTATTGGCTATGGCTAGATCGCTGAGAATGTCTACTCTTCAACATTGTCACTGCAACCAACAGCCATAGCCAAATTCAGTTTGATTCAAACAAGGCCCATCTCAATACAAATGCACTACATGTATGTAACTTAAACATTACACTGACATTGCCTGAACAAATACATCAAACATATGACCAGCTCTAGAGAGCATGTACATACTGTATTATAAATAATCAAGCCACATCTTAGACCTTATGCACATGAAGTGACGTCATTTGAGTAGGGTGCCTTTGGCTAGAGGTCAAAAGAAGATTGCGCAGGGCTCGAATTTGGGGAGAAAATCCACAAGACTACAGGGCTTGTAGCTCAAAATCTTTACTGGACCAGACATATTTTTACAAGACCTGATTCAAAATGTGAAAAAACCCCAAAAACTTGCTGCCACAGTTTAACATGCATTTGACTGCTTTTATATGAACCAGAACTGAGACAAGTAAGAGAAGAGTATACTTGATTACTCATAGCATTGAAAGATAATTTATTAGACCCAAAGTCAACACTTGAACATAATTTGTTTCTGTTATTCAATTGAAAAACACAAGACCATCGGACTTGTTAGGGTCATAAGTTTACTGGCCCAATACTAAAATTACTGGCCTCGGGCCTGTGGTCCAGTGTAAAATTCGAGCCCTGTTGCGCATAATATAATTTGCACCCCCCCCCCGAACAAAGATATTGACAAAATAGGGAGACCGCCAACATAGGGCTATAGATAGCTCAGTTGGTAGAGCACCGGCACGTTAAACCGGAGGTCGTTGGTTCAAATCCTACTCTAGTAAATTCGTCTTTGTTCAACCCAAAATCATAATATAATATAGCGCACATATCTACCAATAAGGTACTCGAGGCGCTTGAAGAAAATAAAAAAAATCCAGACAGGTTTTGAATTTATTTTGAATTATGACACCCATAGCACCTTGTAAGGGTTTCAAAGTGCTGCAGCGCATTTAGCAGCCACTGCCAGAAACGCCGAGGCAAACCCCTTCTCTATCAATAAGTGTAACTGTGTTCTTTTACGTGCATTTTACAACACACGAGACCTACGGCTTTACGACACATCCGAAGGACGAAAAAATAATGGTTTTAGTGTCTTGCTGAAAGGGACACGGTGCCTCGGATTGAGCGTTTTTGGCTATGAAAAGCGTTTGAAACCGTTTGTTATGAAATGCATATATGTTTAGAAAGATCTTTTAAAAGTAGAATATAATGATCCACACAAATATACCTCAAAATTGTGGGGTCTTCCTTTTACTTTGTGAACTAACATGGCCGCCATTTTGATGAGCCAAATTTTGGACTCACAAAATGGCAGACCGTGTTAGTTCACAAAGTAAAAGGAAAACCACACAATTTCGAGGCATATTTGCGTGGATCATTATATTCTACTTTTAAAACATCTTTTTAACATGCATTTCATAACAGTTTCAAATGATTTTCATAGCCCAAATCGCCCAATCCGAGGCAGACGTGTCCCTTTAAGGACACAGGCATCCAGACCTGAACTTAATCTCTGCTGATTAGAAACACCAGAGCTTTAGTCTGGTGCTCTTAACGGCTCAACCCACGATGTGTACAAAATGTGCATTTTGGGTTGTTTCATCGTCGTTTTACCCCTAAGATGGCGACACGTTGACGTCAATGCATTAAGGTCCATTTTGTCGGCTCAGTGCTATAAGGTCATTTATTGCAATTTCATACTCAAAAGTGATCAAAAGGTCATCTAAACATAGTCGGAGGTATGAATTTGATTCATCAAACTGTTCTGGAAAGCTTGACAAGTAGCACCTTATAAATTACAAAAACACATTATCCTACATAATAATAACAGCACAATGAAACTGACCTAATGACCTGAAAAACACTGGCTTGATATGGTTTAAGTAAGTTTTTCAAATAGAACAGTGAATTATTGATGGAACTTGTATGAGAAAAAGTTCAATATTTTGGCCAATAGTGTACACAGATGCAGTAACTACATGAAGGAGCAAGACAACAGTATAATATTACATGTATCCCATACGTTAACGCATGTAAACTCATCAAAGACACTAGTTATGGAGTACATGTACATCAAGTCAATCCTGCATTAAAGGCTGGGTCATACATTGGTAATGACCCTGGGAAAAAGATTGTGTAATATCTATCCGACACCCTACTTATTATAAAGATGGTAATGATAATAAGCATCCTGCAAAATTGTTTCATCTTAAACACCCCTGTTGATTAGAAGTCAATAAAAGCTCGCCTCATTTTTCCGGCCGCATGGATTTTTAAAATATTTGTACCAATTCAAAATGAGATTTTAAAAAAACACAAAATGTCAACTGATTCATCAGAAAATATTATACTTGCAAGTCAGAACTTAAAGATCTACTTCAACGGCACTAAGATAATTTAAACTTTGCCGAAATCCAATCAATTTGTGTTTCATGATTACGTATATTTCAAAGAAAATCCTTAGCGGTGGTTGCGTAATTAAAAAAAAGGGTCATTTTGACCAGCGTTCAGCAGCTCCTCATAGCGAGTTTTTGGAAACGGCGTGTCACGTGATGAAAATATACCATAGACTTTGATGACGTACATGAGTGGAAACGGCTTGTTTACCCCCCCGCGCAGCGGAGTGTGTTTATTGTACGCGTCTATAGCTATTTTCACGGTAACGAAAAAAAAAAGTCAGACACTAGCGGATCGTGGGAGGAACATAGTGTGGACGAAGAAGAATTAGTAAATACATATGATAGTATTGATAGTGAGGATAGCTCTGACGGTTGAGGGAGCTCCTCCGAAGACGAAGAGGACGTTGATGAAGCTGGGGGAGTTGCCGAACCATATACATGTAGGTTTGAGCCACTGGCCGCAGAGGATCGCGAACTTATATATTTCCATTAACGTCAACGTAACAGGGTGTTTAGATAATCTTCCAAGTTAGCTGGTGGACAGTACAAACGAACTATTCAAACCTAATCTCCCCACTCCAAGCTGTGTACAATTGGGCTTTGTACCATTAGCATTTGAAATGGCGCTGTAGGAAACAGCATTTATCTAGAAAATTCAAACTGCCAATTAAGCAGTCACTGTTTTTTATTTAAATGATCTAGTTGTAATACTCCTCAAAAGGTTAAGAGTATAAAAACGAGATCTTAACAAAGCCCAATTGTACACAGCTTGGAGTGGGGAGATTAGGTTTGAATAGTTCGTTTGTACTGTCCACCAGCTAACTTGGAAGATTATCTAAACACCCTGTGTTTATGAGCAGATTATCGAAGCCATCAAAGTGCTACCACAAAACACCAGTGCTGATGGTGTGAATACCACTTGTTTGATTTTGCATTTTTCACAAACTTGATGTGATATTGTGATGACCAGTTTGAATGAAACCTGTGGCTATTTATTATCAACAAACATTTAAAACTATTGTATATAGTATTATGCTACTACAGAAGTATATGTTTTGATGCTTCTGTGCCTGTCCAGTCTGACTCTCCGTTTGTGAAGCATGTGATGGCACTGTAGTTGGCGCTTTCATGGTTGGAATTGACCCTGGCGTAAGCCTGTTGTTTTAGTTGCGATGTTGAATCCCGACAGTCGTCTGTAAAATGGGCACTACAAATCATTGTCCATTTTGTCAACGTGAAGTTTTTCCGTGTGTTGGTCACGAAACCCACCCCCTTCTCTGGACAGGATCTCTTGGAAATCGGTAAAAAACTCACATCTGGATTCTTATTTGTGTTCCGAGTACATCCACCGACAGCACATGAGTTCAGGACGGTAAATTATCTCGTCTTAACTTGGTGAATGTCTTCGAATAATGAGATCATCATACATAGTTACCGTGTAAACACACGACACCTCGCTACTTCCTGGTTTCCCGTCCCAACAAGTACGTCATCATTCGCTGGTTCACGCACGTATCCTATAGTGGGTTTGTGGTGCGCGTAAATGCAAGTGCTATAGTATTGGACAAGCACAGTGCCTATGGAGGGAGCCATGGAAGCGCGCGAGTTTTTAAAAACCCCAAGAAAGGTTTAATTTTTTCAGTTAAAATTACGAAACAAATATTGGTGTAAAACAATCCAATCTACAAATTCAGAATACTTAATAACATTACGTATGAGATTAAGAAATCTGTTTTATTTCTCAATTATCGTTGAAGTAGATCTTTAACCAGTTACATGGTTAAAAATCGATCGTTCAGTTACACATTTACATTTATTCTTGTGAAAGTGAGCTACATTCCTGAACAAACTTTTAAAATAAAATCACTGTAAATATGTTCAATGTATTGTCTTAACACGTTTCTTTTGTTATTGTGCATTGAACAGTGGAAAACCAATGGTTGTTCGAAATAAAAAAAATAAAATGGCAGCCATCTTGAAAATGAAAAATAAAAGACGCCTCCCGCTCCCTTTTTTTTTTAGGAACCCGGACGCTAAACTTTATTTTTTTTACATGGCCTAACAATAGTCTTATAAGTTAAAAATTCTGTTGCAAGAAATTAACAGACTTGGTACCGATCATTGGCAATGCACAAACAATTGCTCAGAAAACAATACCATATGGTAAACATTCTTAGTCCATTGTGAACTGGGCTTTAATTAGAACATTTAAAAGGACATAAAGGTCAAGACGAAGTTGTATTCGTGAAGTTCAAGGCCTCCTTTTAAAGAGGCAGTCTAACATTTGCACATTGAGGCAACTGCTTTTGTTGTCTGTGAAATTCATTAAACCTGTTCGCACACCAAATAAAACTTAAAAGCCAAATCTTTGTTCTTTATAACGTGTACTCTGTACTAGGCCCCATGTATTGTAACAATTTTGTATGCAGAAATAGTATTAAATACTTGCAAAGTGTAATCTAGGGTTGGCAATGGAATGGTTGGCTTTGTAGAACATTGGTCAAAACAGCACCTTTCCAGCATGCGAGCTAATCATGCATGATTACTGTTCACTTACTCATTCCGCAAACCTTCAGAAATACTCCTAAAACTATCTAAACTTCTAAAATATATCCTCATTGTAAGGGAGCGTCTCAAAAGTCTGGCACGTTCCAGGCGCAAGGAACGTTCCTGTGGGCATCATTCCCGCAATCCATTGGACCTCAGGAACGTTCCGCATAACCATGGCATTGGTATGGTCCAGTGGAACGGACACACATACTCTATTGTTACATAAATAACGTTCCTACCGTTCCAAAATTTGAGACGCTTCCTAAGTCAGCTTTGAATGGGCAAATTTTGATGATCAAAACTTCCAGTAGAATCTGTGTCAATGAAGAAGATTTGTGCAAGGGAACTAGCTATGCGATGCATGCGATGTGTTTTTTGTTTGAGATTTTTGGCACTCCAATGCTTTTTGAAAATATTCACACTAGGCGTGCCAAGCCATGCAGCAAGGGACATTGCACATAAAGGGATTTTCTCGCACGAACTGCCATAACGAAATTCAAATCAAGAATTTGAGGGTTGATTGGCTTCAAGATAAAGTTAAGAATACGAGCATTGTGATTCATTTTCTTTTATTCCTCCATATGTATTTTGAATTAGGAAGCACTAAAAGACAAGTTTACTTTTTATAGTACCCTTCAACGACACAAGTTTTCAAACTTGTCATATTTTGACTGCTAAGGATCATGAGTTCAAGTCACATAGGGTCACCTGTGGTGATTTTCCCACAATATTTACAAGCTCCTCTAAAACTAGGCGTTTTTTAGGGCAACATCATATTTAAGACTCACGAATACATATCTGATTAGAATAGGCTGACTAACTTATTGGAAAAACTACTTTAGGTATCTTAATTTTTGTCTTAAAAGCACAGTAGTTTCTTTGGTGATCTTTGAGGTGTCCAGTCTGCCTAAAGCGCTTGCCACACTCGCATAAAAACGGTCGCTCCCCAGTATGCAGCCTGACATGGTCTTTCAGATTGGAGCTCTGTTTGAATCCCTTGGAGCAGTACTCACACTTGAATGGAGTTTCCCCAGAGTGAGCCCTTCGATGTACAGTCAGATGGCTGTTCTGCAGAAAGCGCTGACCACAGGTCTCACAAACAAACCCCTGTCCGGAATGTACTCGCCTGTGAACCAAAAGTGCACTGCTGTTGTTGTACCTCTTGTCGCAGGACTCACACTTGAATGTTTTCTTCTTGCCGTGCATCTTCTTGTGGCTTGTGAGGGCAGCAGACCCAGTGAATGTTTTGCCACACAAACCGCAGGCATGGGAGATGCGTGGTACCTTTTTGCGTGCTTTAACAAAGGTAGCACACAACCCTAGCTCCTGATGTTCCTCCATCTTGTCAACCTCAACACTTTTCCCACATTGAGGGCATTCAAGTTTGGGAATGTGGCTCCTTGCATGCCTTTTCAGATGGTTGCTGCATAGGAAAGTCCTGTCACATGATTTACAAGGGTAGGGTCGCTCACCTGTGTGTAAACGCTTGTGCACATTCAGAGAGCTTGAGGTCTGGAAGGACTTTCCACAGAATGGACATGCGAAGGGTCTCTCCCCTGTATGGATCCTGTCGTGCTGTTTTAGATTACTCTTGGTGGACAGAGATTTACCACAAACTTTGCAGATTACTTTTTTTGACATTTTTGCCTGTCCATCTTCATCTCGTTTTTCCAGTGCTCTCGGAAAAATGTCTTCAATTTCTTCTTCACTTGCAACAAATTCCTCTTTGATTACGAGACCATCCATGTTTACAAACCGTTCCTTTAAATTGCACCAGACGATTCTTTGAAGAACAAAAACAATTCTCCAAGTCTTTTATGCACGATTGATGTCAATACAAAACCAGTTTATCACAGCTCTTCACTCACTTGAAATGCAGCTTCACTCGGTGTTAACCTTAGTCTTAACCAAAACAACCTGTATACAAGAAGAAGAAAAAAATCACTTGAAAAATAAGATAGATCAAAGCAAGTATTTGAAGTAAAAAACCTTCAAGAAAAACAAAAAACAAACAACAAACCCTCATCATCAGGTCCATGCAAGAAATAGTTAGGGGCCTCGCATTTCAACCTATAAAGCAGTCTTTTTCTTGAAGGCTAAATGACAACACAACACACATGAACAGGTAGACTCCCTCCACTGGTGTTAAACAGGTGCAGTCAAGAGACGAAAAGAGAATGAGACAGAACAATGAAGAGGGTGACAAAAGGGGGTAGAGGGATTTTGTCCCTTGTGTTTCCAACCTCTTGTGGTCAAACCAGTATAGTTCCCTCTACAACCACCCCCCCCCCTCTCCTCATTGTTCATCCCTTGCTTTTTCTGCCTATCATTCTCTTCATTTCTTTCCACTTGACTGCATCTCTTACACCAGCAAACCTGTTTATGTGTGTTATGTTGTCATTTAGCCTTGAGAAAGACTTACCTAGGGTCTAAATGCTAGGCCAATGACTATTATTTTGCATTTATACCATAGGTCCTTCTGATTGGTAAGCAGTTTACAACAGTTATTTATATTTGATAATGATTGAAAATAATACAACATTTGAAAAGAGTTGCAAAAGGAGTTTCAAAGTGCAGAGCAGTATGCTGGTGGCACCAAGTTTGTCTTTATTATTTTGCAGATTTATCATGTTGCTTACACACTGGGTAGTTACAATCACAGGGTAGATTTACAAAATTAATTGAATGCCAATGACTCTCGATGATAAGACACACGTGTTTTTCTTAAAGAAAATGATAAATTTAAGTTTAAAAAACAAAAACAAATCTGCAACACTTTAACATGAATATAATGTGAAAATAGGTATACAAAATAGGTAATTCAAGTTTTAAAAACAAAAACAAATCTGCAACACTTTAACATGAATATAATGTGAAAATAGGTATACAAAATAGGTAATTCAAGTTTTAAAAACAAAAACAAATCTGCAACACTTTAACATGAATATAATGTGAAAATAGGTATACATTCGGCCTAGCTGTTCCAAACTGCTTACCAACCAAAAGGAACCATGGTTTAAAGGGAAGGTATACGTTTGGTAATCACTCTTAAAATTAATGGCAATAAAAAAACTTTTGTTTATAAGCCTAAAGCAGCTTTCGATTGGAAAAAAGCATTATGAGAAACATCGCACTTCAAAGTTTTGTGGTTATGTAAAAATATATCAGTTTTGATGCACCCAAGTTTCTGTCAGAATTGCTTCTCAGATTGTGTATTCCTATTAGGGATTATTCTTCCAGCATGGACATATTCACTCCAGATTTTCAGCGATAACTCACAAACGCGACCACCTTTTGAAATGAAATTTTCACAGATTAGTTTTATTGTACTGTAGGGGTGCACTACTCTAAATCGACCAAAAATTCATGCGCCAAGCTACTTATCATAATTTGTAAACCCACAACTTATTTTTAATTATAACGTTTTGGGGGTCATGCAACTAATAGAGTGTGTAATTATAAGAACTTATCACAACCTGGGGGTTCTGGGTTTCAAGTTTTGAGGAGATTTGATAAATTTGGGCTTTAAAGTTGGTCCTATTTAGCTTGGGAATTGGAGGAGTGCCTCCCGAAAACTGGCAGCAAGTCGGTTTGGGAAAAAACACATTTTCGGGGGTGTTTTTTTTCTGGGGTAATTAGCAAAAATTCCAAACGGCTGACCTGCCAAAAATTGAAAAGAAATCTGAAGTTTAGTGGTCTGAAAATATATTTGATTGGTTTTCAAGAGGCTGAGAGACTTTTAACAATTTTTTGAGAATTTTTGAATATTTAGCATTTATCATTGTTTGCTATGGGAGTCTATTTAGAGGGGTGAAACCTATAGATACAAAATGGTGGCGCCCGCTACACCCATGTGCTTGTTGTTAATACGGTTATGTAGGCTTGAAACGACGACAGTAATGTGTTGTATGGGGGCACTTTTCGTCAGTTGTTGCTGTGTTTACATTGAAAACATCATTCCTTTGGCTGTATTAACAGATAGTATATAGTAATAATGTTGCTATTTGTTCCTAAAATTACAAAACAACAGAATAATTCAACGTTCCAAAGAAAGGTTTGCTGGGTTTGGTTTTTAGTGTAAGACTATATCGACGAGTATGAGACTATCACGGTAAGTCACATTCAAGAAACTCAAGAATCTTCAGTGGCTGGTTGATCAGGGGAAAAGTAGAGACAAACCATCAACAGACTATGTGAAGATGACATAGGCGGTGGGTGGTTGATATGGCATCATGAACGTCAAGTTCCCGGGAACTGATTGCATGTGTGAAACCCTAGCCCTCGCAGCCAAAACCCTAGCCCTCAGCAAAAACCCACAGCCTACACCCAAACCCTAGCCATCAGCCAAAACCCTAGCCATCGGCACAAACCCTAGCCGTCGGCCCAAACCCTAGCATACACCCCAAACCCTAGCATACACCCCAAACCCTATAGCCATCAGCCCAAAACCCTAGCTCTTAGTCTAAACCCTAGTTTACAGTCTTAACCTATTGTCCACAACTAACCGTATAGTATCTGGAATGGAATTTTGCAACATGCCCCGCCCACCCCACGCCCACCCCTTTACCCCCCCCCCCCCCCCTTAACAGCTAGGAAGATGAAACTTGGAAGAACAATAAATGTGGTAAAATGTGTTTGTTTGTTGGGAACTTTGTTATAAAGTTCACAATTTTAAACTCAATATGAATACATGGTTAGAAAGATTGGAGGGAAAGCAAAAACGCTCCCCCCCCCAACTCAAGGCCCCCTTCCAACCTGTTTCCCTTTTTACCGCTTCTCCACAATAATTAACTCCCTCTTGTCGATTAATTAAATAGTTTGTAAGGTTTTTAGAATCTTATTACGAAAAAGAGACATGTTAATAACTTTTTGAGGGAAGATTTGGACGTAACTTCCAAGTATTCCAGTATAATGTACACAGTGTGTCATGCAGGTTTTTCCTCTCGCATTGCTCAAAGTACATGTAAATGCTTCAACATGTTTGACCTTGTTGTAGACAAACGCAATAAAATATTCCAATTTTTTTTCCAGATTTCATATCAGTGACTTATTCTCAACATTTTAAGCATATTTTTTTCCCCATAAAGAATAACTGACTGCCCTTATAGGGTGCACTACTCTAAATCGACCAAAAATTCATGCGCCAAGCTACTTATCATAATTTGTAAACCCACAACTTATTTTTAATTATAACGTTTTGGGGGTCATGCAACTAATAGAGTGTGTAATTATAAGAACTTATCACAACCTGGGGGTTCTGGGTTTCAAGTTTTGAGGAGATTTGATAAATTTGGGCTTTAAAGTTGGTCCTATTTAGCTTGGGAATTGGAGGAGTGCCTCCCGAAAACTGGCGGCAAGTCGGTTTGGGAAAAAACACATTTTCGGGGGTGTTTTTTTTCTGGGGTAATTAGCAAAAATTCCAAACGGCTGACCTGCCAAAAATTGAAAAGAAATCTGAAGTTTAGTGGTCTGAAAATATATTTGATTGGTTTTCAAGAGGCTGAGAGACTTTTAACAATTTTTTGAGAATTTTTGAATATTTAGCATTTATCATTGTTTGCTATGGGAGTCTATTTAGAGGGGTGAAACCGTAGGGAGCCCAAGTGCGCCCTCAGTGTTGATGATTATGAAAAGTTAACTTTGGGGTCGCGACCTGTAGACCTAGTCTTTTTTCTTTGGTAGCATTTGCACGAGAGAGCACATTATTTTATCTCTGTATTTCTCTCCATTTTGTGGGGAGCATGGCTCTGGCCATGCTCCACATGCTATTCATTTGGGAGGGATGGTTTCGTAGAGCTCTCAGTGAGTATTATTTTGTCTTGAAATATCTTTTGAGTTGAGAAATATTGTGATTTATAGGGCTGTTTCAATCGGTATATTATTGTAAACTTGTGTGTGTGTAGCCAGCCTCGTGTTGCGCTGACCTTTTGCCCTTTAGCTGTACATAAGTTTACGGTGTGCATTTGTAATGTACATGTATGCTATTTTGTAGTCTATGTGCTGTGGCATTGAATTAAATCAGTACAGGAGATCATTGTTTTATATTTAACGCATCATCTATAGAATTTGTTGCTTTTATTGTATTGTCTCTTGGTGAATCCTCGTCCTTTATAAATAGAGGACCGGCCTCCTTCCCGTGTCTCAACAGTACACCATATCAATATTTATATAGGATTAAAACAATCAAATGCTTCCAAAAACCAAAGGTATACTTTGTATAGTTAAAGTCCTGACGTTTCGACCCTGCATGTAGCAGAGCCTTTCTCGAGAAAAACTCTGCTGGGGTCGAAACATCAGGCCATTAGGTATTTTTAGCATGAAGATAATGACATAAAACTTAAAAACTGCATCAAATGCAACACCTTCTTATGATTTGAACATTCATGATGACATGAAGTCATGCACACAAAACTATTATTTAAGTACTTCAGGCCTGGAATTCCATCTTTGAGAGGGCAAGGCCATTGGCGTTTTACAAAGGGCAAATATTAGAAAAGCTTAAAATCTATTGGAAACTTTTGAAGGGGCACCAAGGCCAAGACTAAGGCAACAGAAGGGCACCAAGAACAAAACCAGGGCAACAGAGGCTATGGCCTCCTTGGCCTCTGTGTAATTCTAAGCCTGGTCCTTCATATTAAAACCCTGGTTACAGTACATGTATCTAAACTCCACTAGAAAACAACTTCCATGCTTACGTACTTTCTTCATGTGTGTCCGCTCATGGCGTAGCAGCTTGCTCTTCTTATAAAATGTTTTTCCGCACGTCTCACAAGGATGAACTTTGGAGACAATATGTGCGTGATCGTTCTGCATATGCTCCTTTAAGCTTCCTTTCCACTGGTAGCTTTTGCCGCAGGCAGGGCAAATGAATATCTCATCCCGTGTATGAACTCGCTCATGCCGTTTTAGACTTCCTCGCGTTAAGAAGTCTCTGTCACACAGGCCACAGACAAACTTTTTCACGCCTGTGTGGAGCTGCTGATGGGCAGTCAGACTGACACTGTGTCGAAAACCCTTCCCACAAACTTTGCACTCGTATGCAGCCTCTTCAACGTGGGTTTTCTCGTGAGCGACAAGTGTGCTCTTGCGGTGGAACGTTTTGCTACATATGCAGCACAGGAACGGTTTTTCACCAGTGTGTGTTTTTTCGTGCCGTCTAAGATCACCTTTGGCTGCAAACCTGCGACTGCAAAGTTTACAAGGGAAGGGACGATCTCCTGTGTGACTTCGCTTATGTTCAACTAGGCTGTCTTTCTGACGGTAGGATTTATCACACTGATCACAGGAAAACGGCTTGTAATCCGAGTGAGTTTTCAAGTGTCTGGTGAGATTGGAACTCTGATTGAAAGCTGCCTTGCAGAATTTACAGATGAAACTTCTCTCATCTGTGTGGATTCTCATATGTCGTTTGAAGCTGCTTCTGTGCCTGAAGACACGACGGCAGATGTCACAAAGCCGACACTCGCAGATCGGTTCACTCTCAATGTCCTTGCTCTCACTTTCTATGTCTTGAATATGGTCATTATTTAATCCAGGTGCTTCAACATCACAACCTGGTTCCTCATCACTTACATTTTCATTTGGTGCACTATCTGTAAATATTTTGCGGGTGAAATGATCATGCTTTTTGGCTTTTTGTACAAATTGATCTTTCAACTTGATTTGTTTGCCACACGTATTACATACTTTCTCTCTGCAATGAAGAGTTTTACCAACACCTTGCTGACTGTCTTTAGAAGCAGAAACAAAGCACTTCTCCTCATTGGGTTTATGTTTATGTTCACTGAGTGCCTCCCCTGGTGAGTTGATTAGCTTTTCATTATCTTCATTCTCATAAATGACTTCACCTTTGCTGTTTGATCTCGACTGTTCCTCCTTTATATCACTTCTGCTCATACTGTTGGTTCGTCAATAGACTCACTGTGAACAGAGACAGATTCATAATTAATATAAATTCAAAGCATCGGTAATGTTGGCAAACTGTACACATGGCTACTGAAACTAACTCAGCGTATTGAGCTGATACATGCGTGCCAATACACAATTCCTATTTTATTTTGTTTTATTTTGTAAGGGGAGGAGGGGACTTCAGATCAAATTCACAAAGAGCAGAGATATGAAATAATCTAAAGTGCTCAAGACTGCACCGTAGATAATCACTAAAGAAAGTAAAAAACTTCCAAAATTTGGGGTCCAAGATGCCCAACATTTTGGAAAAATTCTTGGGAGATCCCTTGATTAACTAGTGTGAATACAGATCATTTCTGTATTTATGGTCAACTAATGAGCCTTGGGTGAGGGACTAATATTTAGCGCACTGTGTGGGGGGAATAATATAATCTTGCTTCTCAAACTTTTGAAATGGCACCCTGGACACCCAGCACTTTTGTTGAGATTGCATTTAAAGGTCCATTCCAAAATAGCCATGATCCATAAGTTATTGAAAATAATCTTTTTCAATTTGCTCAAAATTACTTCTCTCCATATATACATGTATACATGGAGAGAAGTAATTTTGAGCAAATTGAAAAAGATTATTTTCAATAACTTTGGTTATAAAAGCTCAGTAACTTCAACAGCCAAAGCACTCAAGAAAAGCTTAGACGAGTTCAGACACATTAAGATGTTTAAAACCACTGGCCCACCCGTAGGGGTTGCACCCCGATGTACACAGCTGCACGACTGAATGAGTTTGGCCAAGTGGCTAAAGGGTTCACACACCATCACCACATGGAACTACTCCTAGAACTTCGAGGTTCGTTCCACTATCGTCTCGGAGTAAACCTCGTAGTTCTAGGAGTAACATGGAGCTATAGCTTCTACATAGTTATTATTAGGGCAGTGGGTTTTTTCCCACTATAACGGTAAAGTTTATGTGAAATGATAATTCACCAGTAAAATTGTATGGCGCCCTCTTTCCAAGTATACATTTAGCCGAAATAAAACCTATTAAATTACCAAAATTTCTAACACGGCTTTGTAACTGAGTGGTCCACCTTAGTCCCTGCCCATCACACACAATGTTGGTGATAGAGTCAAGGTGTCTTTTTTACTTTTCTTTTTCAACCCCCAAATAAGAATACTTTTCTTTTTTAATATTAAAATTTGACTCCATCCTCCCGATGGTCTGCGACTGTCGGGAGGATGGAGGTTACGATTATCACAACTAATTACTAATTAGCGGCTACATACATTACTTAGCTAGGACTCGTACTGAGTAGGACTATGGCTAGCGGCTGGTTCACAGCATCATCATATGGGCTGAAGTGAAATACATAACATATGTAGGACATTTTTAGCAACTCTCTACTTTAGTCTTAGCAACAATTGAACTATAGCCAAAGTCGTATACGGCCGGCCATAAATTTGAGTATGGTTGAATTGAGTTTCCATGCAGACTTATTTCTAAATATGAATAATGATCAAGCGACTGACTCACTCAGTCACTGAGAATGCAAGTGTAATAAATGAGTACTGTCGGGAGAATGGAGGGTTTGATTGCCGCAACTATATAGAAATGTTCGTTATGAATTGATTGTCAGTCTGGTTTTCTCTGTTACAATAATGTTCAGTCATGTCACTTGACGTTTACTTACTACCTCCATGCTACAGACTAGACACGACTAGTCAGTAATAATAGTATGTAATATTAATTGCTCATGTCATCAGCAGTATCACCCAAGGGAAGTAAATTCAGTCATTTACACCCAGTAAGCTTGTCCATCATGTTTTATAGAATACATACGCTAGCCTTACCTTATCCTGTAGTGGCCTGATACCACAGAAACATGTTATTGTTAACATTTTTATTTAGTTACATTTTAATAGTTTTATTCAAGTCACACACACAATTACAATGTAAAGCAACAATAAAATTATTGTGCGAGGAAGAAGTATGGCGCCACCAAGCGATCGTGGATGGTGCCCGTTTTGTGACAGGTTAAACAAGAACGTTACTAGATTACACCCCGTACGTATCACACTGAAGCATGGAGATATATAACAGAACAGACGTATGAAGCTAAACCACGAACTACAACCATGCACGTTCTATGGTAACTGCCGCTGGTTCCCTGTTTCTCATTTGATTTATGAACAGTGTATGTGCTGTTGGAACCAGTGCTCGGTTAGTCTCTTGTCCGTGTCGTTTTCTCTTCAGTCAAGATGAGAATCATGAATATTAATGAACTATACTAATTTATTCCGACGACCCCCACAACCCCGTGGCGTTTTCTCATGTTCTCTACAGAGTTGAGTCATGGTGAGAATCATTAATATTAATGTCCATAATAAATAATTCGGACGACCCCACAACCACCACATGTGAACGCCGGCGGCCGGGGAGGTGTCTAGAGAGAGACGATTGCTACAAACATCACCAAGATTGGCATCAGTTTAGTTTCACTCAGCTCAGTCAGCAAATTATCGAGGTACGTTAGTAAGTTTCCAAGTTTGGTACTGAATAACTTGAGATCAATTAGTTAAAATGGATACTGTTTTAGTATAGTAGTAGCAAGTTTTACCATGTTTACTGTTTGCTGTGACTGTGACTAGACAATCTCTAGTACAGTAGTGCAGTGATAAACAACCATACACAACTCAATGGGAAACTACACAACCGTACACAACTCAATGGGAAACTACACAACCGTACACAACTCAATGGGAAACTACACAACCGTACACAACTCAATGGGAAACTACACAACCGTACACAAGTCAATGGGAAACTACACAACCGTACACAACTCAATGGGAAACTACACAACCGTACACAAGTCAATGGGAAACTATACACAACCGTACACAACTCAATGGGAAACTATACACAACCGTACACAACTCAATGGGAAACTACACAACCGTACACAACTCAATGGGAAACTACACAACCGTACACAACTCAATGGGAAACTACACAACCGTACACAACTCAATGGGAAACTACACAACCGTACACAACTCAATGGGAAACTACACAACCGTACACAACTCAATGGGAAACTACACAACCGTACACAACTCAATCATGGGAAACTACACAACCGTACACAACTCAATGGGAAGCTACACAACCGTACACAACTCAATGGGAAACTATAGACGATGTGACCTCTGACGTCATTTGAAAATCATAACATGATGCGCGCGCATGTCGCCGGGCAAAACCTTTGTGTACTTGACAGCCAGCTAGAAAGTACACGCAATATTACCATGACTACGCGTCTTTTTGCCCGGCGGAACATGACTTGGACAACAGACTTGTCAACAGAGGGCGGTTTGAATGTAAACAGAGGTCACATCGTCTATACAACCGTACACAACTCAATGGGAAACTACACAACCGTACACAACTCAATGGGAAACTACACAACCATACACAACTCAATGGGAAACTACACAACCGTACACAAGTCAATGGGAAACTATACACAACCGTACACAACTCAATGGGAAACTACACAACCGTACACAACTCAATGGGAAACTACACAACCGTACACAAGTCAATGGGAAACTATACACAACCGTACACAACTCAATGGGAAACTACACAACCGTACACAACTCAATGGGAAACTACACAACCGTACACAACTCAATGGGAAACTACACAACCGTACACAACTCAATGGGAAACTACACAACCGTACACAACTCAATGGGAAATTATACACAACCGTACACAACTCAATGGGAAACTACACAACCGTACACAACTCAATGGGAAACTACACAACCGTACACAACTCAATGGGAAACTACACAACCGTACACAACTCAATGGGAAACTACACAACTGTACACAACTCAATGGGAAACTACACAACCGTACACAACTCAATCATGGGAAACTACACAACCGTACACAACTCAATGGGAAGCTAGACAACCGTACACAACTCAATGGGAAACTAGACAACCGTACACAACTCAATGGGAAACTACACAACCGTACACAACTCAATGGGAAACTACACAACCGTACACAACTCAATGGGAAACTACACAACCGTACACAAGTCAATGGGAAACTATACACAACCGTACACAACTCAATGGGAAACTACACAACCGTACACAACTCAATGGGAAACTACACAACCGTACACAACTCAATGGGAAACTACACAACCGTACACAACTCAATGGGAAACTACACAACCGTACACAACTCAATGGGAAACTACACAACCGTACACAACTCAATGGGAAACTACACAACCGTACACAACTCAATGGGAAATTATACACAACCGTACACAACTCAATGGGAAACTACACAACCGTACACAACTCAATGGGAAACTACACAACCGTACACAACTCAATGGGAAACTACACAACCGTACACAACTCAATGGGAAACTACACAACCGTACACAACTCAATGGGAAACTACACAACCGTACACAACTCAATGGGAAACTACACAACCGTACACAACTCAATCATGGGAAACTACACAACCGTACACAACTCAATGGGAAGCTACACAACCGTACACAACTCAATGGGAAACTATACAACCGTACACAACTCAATGGGAAACTACACAACCGTACACAACTCAATGGGAAACTACACAACCGTACACAACTCAATGGGAAACTACACAACCGTACACAAGTCAATGGGAAACTATACACAACCGTACACAACTCAATGGGAAACTACACAACCGTACACAACTCAATGGGAAACTACACAACCGTACACAAATGATGCTAAGCAAACTGCAACCGAGGCTTCTCAGAGTCCTTCTCAGAGTTTAATAGAAAACAACACAATCAAAGCTAGCGTATTGGAGTGACAGAAACTACTGGGAAAAGATGCAACAGAATACAGAAAATCTGCCCAGAACAGACCACAGGAATTAATTTTCAGCAAAGCTATAGAGACACTGGTTATTTGTTATATTTTGGGGGTTGGTCTTCACAATGGAAGACTGGAAGAAGAATGTTACAAACAATACTTTTAGAACAGGGAGCCAGTGCAATACTTTTATGAGATTATTGTGTAGAAAATGAAGAGTGTTGCTCATTCACCTGTCTTATCTTAACACATTAAGAGCTAAAAATTTCAGGTCTGATCCTAGATGAAGCAAACTATGAAACCCCTATTGTAGTTGTTCTTGTTGTATTGACTGTTCTTCTATTGATTTTGTTCACAGTGTCCTTATAAGTAGCTGACCTGGTTGAATCTGAGGAAGGGCTTGATGATGATGTGACCCATTTTGAGCTGTCAACTTTTTCAGAGGGAAATTTGTACAATGGACAGCTAAAAGAGCACAATGACCAGTTGCAGGAAGGATGCTTAACATGATATGAGAATGACGCCTGGAGTATTTTCAGATTTGTTTTCCCATGGTAAGTACTTGCCTAAATTCAATTTTCAATACAAATTCAATTAAAAACCCGAAGACATACATTCATGAACAAGTAGGTTTTATCATAAAACAGTTTTAAAAGAAAATTACAACTATAAACTTTGAGGCAAGTTTACAGACACTTAAAGCTGAAGGAATGCTTTGGCATACCAAAAATAACAGTTGTTTTGTCTTTATGTAAAATAAATACATGGGAAATGAATGTGTAGTCTTCTGACATACTTGTGTTACCCTGCCCTAAAACAAAATAATAATTTGCCACAGCCACTCATCTCATATCTAAAAATTTATTAATTTCAACTAAGTATGTATTTCCGTTTTGTATTCTTTCATCAGCCTATTCCATTGGATACAAACAGATGGGTGTTCAAGATACAAGGCCACAAGTAGCCAAGTTGCAGAGCAGATGATTTCGTCCCTCCAACGCATCAAAGTTCAGCTTTTATTAATGGCTCAAGACATTTGTGGGTGGCATTATCGTTTCTATTTGTGGGAAAAAGGAATAATTAAAGAAGCTTGGTTGTTTTTAAAGCAGTTTTTGTAGTATCATTTACATGAACCTTCCTAAATTCAATGTGCAATTTATTCTATATTGTACAAGTTGAACATGGACAATGTTGTACTGCTATGTATCATTGTCAAAACGAATTGTACAAATGCATACATTTTCTTCTCATGTTTAGATTAAAGTTCCATACTTTTATGATGTAAGTATTTTGAATCTTTGAAATAACCTTTGGTGGAAATATTGCGTCTAGGGAGATTGGTACCACTTTCATTTTTTAAAACTATACATTTAACCAAATAAAACAACTCACCATCAAAGATATATCACAAATAAAGATGGTTTTATAATCCTCGTAATCAAATTTCCACATTACAGAAATAGTAATTAAATTGGCTGCAACCACAATTCTGAAGAGTGATTGTTTCTTTGCATCATTTAAAACTTTTGTACAACGTATTTCCAACTGCAAATTAACAATGTTTTTTTGAAACAACAATGGAATAAGACAGTACTTTCCTATCATTAAAGAAATAAAGATTGTGCAGATAGACGCACCAAATGCAGTAATAGCTTCCTCTGATTTATTTTCAACTGCTTTTTGTGTTTATCTTCATTTCATATTTACATTCTAGAGTTAAGTTTCTTGGGCAAAGGTTATTGTCAACGGTGGAGGGAGGGATATAACTTGTTACATCAAAGTTTTTAATGGCATTTTCCGATGCAAATTGTCACCTAATTGATCTCCATATTCAGTGTACTTTTGTTTGTTTGATATAGGCCTAGCACTAATTAAGTCAACTGATATTTGGATGGGGAAGGGAACTCCGCATAAAAGCCTATAGCGCACTTTTAAAAAAATTGATTAATACGAAAAAGGAAACGTTTTTTGTTTGAATTATCAAAGATTTGTGCATGTTATGCCTTTTAAATAAAGTACACCTTTTGGTATTTTTTCCAATTTCAAAATAGTTATAGAATCAACCGTGCGTCGGGACGGGATTTGTTGTAAATAAGTGTTGGGCATCTGTTCTCGATAATGTATTCTTCGTGAGACCGGGAAGAGTACGATGCAAAACTCCCAACTTGGGTTTTATATTTTTGAATAAATTTTGCCATGGACATTTTGTCATAATCACGTCTCAGTTGTGACATGGAGGAAGGAAATACATGTATTTTCCTTCCTCCGTGGTTGTGATAAAAACCTTGATCAAAAATATTGAAGAACATGCTGCCGCGCGTATTATTTTATGCGCATGTATTTGTGTTTATTATTAGATTTGGGTTCCTTTTGCATTGGAAAATGCAACTTCTGTAGTGACAAATCAGGGAGGAAAGCCTAAAATCCCCCCCAACCGTGATAGGCCTATAACCTTTACGCTTTCCTGCATTTGGAGACGACTTGATATTCAACAAATATACAAGATGCCTTCCATACTGTCGTGATTATTAAAGCCATGGATCGGGAATGTCAAAGTGACGGTAAATAGTTGTGTGATTTCAAAGAAATTGCTTCACTGACAACTTTTAAAAAGTTTTCAATAGTCACAAACATTCAAACCAATGTTGATATAAACTTTACTTAAATGGATTTAAATTAGCCAGTAAAAGTAAAGTTTAAATCATGCTGTGCCATTTTTTATTTATTTATTTTAAAAATCAAATTTGTATATCACCTAAAATTATAAGACTCTTCCAACCATAAAGCGCATCAACTTGAAAATGCTTTTAAAATATTATCCAGTGTGGTGATTTAAAGTTGAATTGATTTATGTATAAAAATGGGTAAGCCCTATCTATTTCCCTTCAGTCAAGTTAACTATCGTTCATTTGAGATACGAGACATAATCGTCAAAGATGATTACACCGAAGTAGTCCTGCTTATAAAGTCGCAATTGAGTTATTGCTTGACATAACATCACTTTACTAGAGATAAACACTGTACAAACATTGTTTAATCAAATAATTATTTAGTGCATTGAGCGATAACTGTGTTTTCTGTTTTGTTTTGCTTTGTTTGTCTATTGTTTTCGACGGATGCGCTAAATGGATATTGAGAGAGAAAGAAACTTTAATTCAAAGTAATAATAATTATGACCAAAGCCTACATCTTATAATTATTTCAGTACCAGTCATAATAATGACTTATATTTAATTTGAACTATAGCACAAGTCATTATGACTTATTAGGCCTATCTATCATAGCAGTTATTTGTAAATGAGATATACCGGTTTGTAATAATTCTATTACCGATAAATGCTTACTCGGTGATAATGTTTGGTCATTATTATGACATTGTATCCCTTAATGATTGCGCATTTTCCTCTCTTTTCAAAGCCCCTTCGTAATTGTCAGTGTTAAAAAGTATGTTTGGTTTAAAAAGTATTGACATATTTTGAACTTCCTCGCGCCCAAACAAAACACATTTTTTTTAGATCAAAAAAGAACATAATTAGAAGCGCGTGGCCGGAACGGACCAAATATTAATTAGCACGTCTTGTTTCTGTTGACAGTATTTGTGCTTGTTATTCTTGCTTTCTTCTGAAAAGAAAAACGTTTTCAAAAAATAAAAGGGGGAATTTATATTATTGTTTATGTTTGTTCGTGTTCTGTTCTAGCTCAATTATCTTTGATGTAATATATTTTTACAATAGCCACTGGTGGTGACGAGAGACGAAGCCCCATTTTTTCAGGGTACACCACTAAATAGGCCAAAAGTCATGTGAAAAACTGGCTATCATATTTCTAGGCCCTCAAATTCTTTGGAATAATAACGGGTTTTTGGTATTTTTTTGGGGGGGGGAGGGGTCATGCAATTAATATATTAATATATTGTGTAATTAGGGGCCTATAACGATTTATCACAACCTGGGGGCTCTTTGCTTCAACTTTTTAGGAGACGTGATAAATTTAGGCTTTAAAGTTGGTCCTATTTGGCTTGGGAAGTGGAAAAGTGCTCCTGTAAACTTGCAGCGGTTTAGGAAAAAAGCACATTTGGCTTTTTTTCTGGGGTGATTAGCAAAAATTCCAAAAAGCTGACCTGCCAAAAATTGAAAAGAAATCTGAAGTTTAATTAGTTGTTCGAAAATATATTTGATTGGTTTTCAAGAGGCCTAGATACTTTAAATATTTTTTGACTATTTTTGAATATTTAGCACTAGCATTGGTTGCTAGCTATGGGAGTTTAGCAACTTTTAGAGCTGTTTAGCGCCCTCCCGTGTGAAAAAATTGAGATGCAAAACACTGGGTTGAATTTCCGCCAAATTGCATATTCATGATAATGTCAACCCACTTCTGAATATTCAAATCACACTGTTTATTTGGGAAATAATGCGAACACAGGGTAAGAAAACCTCCATGCATGATCCAACCGTAAAAAAGTGTCAGTGGACAGTTTACTAAGCCGCTTAATACTTACCCAAAGCATTTACGTGACAAAATATGACGGGGTTGAACTTTAGTTTAGTTTAATACAGTAAATAGTATTGGCTCAAAAATAAACACAACATTACGACTGCAAGAGACTAATCAAAATTTGCGCATGCGTATTTTAATCACAACCGCCGTGGTTTAGCTTCATACGTCGTGTTGGTTATATGCCTCGAAGCATGTGGAGAAATGAACGCAGAGTGTGGTAGCCCGAAAGCACTGCACACGTGCTCACGTCACGTCAACAGATGATGGAAAACACAGAGTGATCAACGAATGAGAAAAGACCTGTTTTTACAAAAATCAAACAAATTGAAAATAAACTTGACACAGTGTTACTATTGTATGTCCTTTGTTTCCCCGAAAACGAAAGAAAGACATATTTAGGCCTAGGCTTATGCGTTTTTCATTTTGGGGGGTAGTTTTTTGCAAAATCGATTTCCGTCAAACGAAAGCTCTAGTCGCGCCTGTACTCTGTATAGGCCTACTCTGCTAAATTGGATGCTGATTTTGCATTGCCAACTATAACCTAAAGCTACTGAATAAAAATGAAAGTGAAATTATTATTGAATGATGGGTAAACCAAAGAGCCAAAATCGCATATACTTCGATGCCTGCAAGTGTCCTTTCTCTATGGTGTAACATACTCCAACCGATCACCCCACCCCCCGAAAATGACCGGGAAAAACTAAACATAACTATGCGATCGAATCAGGCTAGTTACTGGAACCCCCCCCCCCCACCCCTCCCCACCCCCCTCCCCATTCCCCTCCCCACCCCCCTCCCCACCCCCCTCCCCACCCCCCTCCCCACCCCCCTCCCCACTCCCCTCCCCACCCCCCTCCCCACCCCCCTCCCCATTCCCCTCCCCACCCCCCTCCCCACCCCCCTCCCCACCCCCCTCCCCACCCCCCTCCCCATCCCCCTCCCCACCCCCCTCCCCATCCCCCTCCCCACCCCCCTCCCCACCCCCCTCGGGTTCATGGGTCACGGAAAATCAACCAATGGAGAGCTCTGAAAATAGTTGCATGTAAAAAAACAGGGGGACAAGATAAGGATCACTAGCAAGCACACTGCACACACACGTGCAAAGCATGCAGCAGAGCGCTACTGACTACTCGACTAACTACATATATCGAGTAACCTCCATTCCTTCTTGGGGTTGAGGCCGGGTGTAGCAGCACAATAGCACACAGTGCACACTCTTCAGAGAAGAATGCAGCATCATGAGCTGTCCTAGTGTATGGGGACTACTGGACCGGAATCAACCCTTCTCTCCAAATAATTATGCACGAGGTATTAAAGCAGCAATGTCAGCATCTTTAATTCCAAATCAATCGCTGCTCATTCTGCTGGCGGTACAACCATGGTACAACAAACCGTCATGCACTTGACATTGTCGTTTTTAATTTGAGCATGGTTCGAGCAGAGAAGAGACACCCAGACAGGTTTGTACATGTAAGTGTGTGTATGGGAATGTCATTTAACTGAACATTGTCTGCTGTTCCTTGATGGGGCCCAGAGTGGTAGGACGCCAGTGTCTATTGACGCCATGCCGGCCAGTCTCTGTTGTACGGCGACGAGGAGAGAAATCCTTGGCTCCGGATCCGCCATGACGATGTGCGGAGAGCGTTGATTTCATGCTTCATTTGTTTTGTCAAGTTGTGTATCTGTTCTGAAGAAAGTGTCATTACATTACCGTGACAATACAGAGTTTTATGTAATTGTATAGCCCTGGTACTGGTGGTAGGACGTCGTCAGTATCCGTTGCACCATTGCACTGCACTGCACTACAATGGAGGAGTCCAACCTGGGCTGGTTTAAATTAGCTTCTATAATTACTACTAGTCCGTACTAGTTGTTCTACTATTAACTGGCAAGTGCTGTCCCCAATTTGGGGCTCTACAACTTATTATACATACAAGCAAACAACCGATGTGCAAAAGGGCAAATAGTTATTATAACTTTAGTTAAAATAGAAAACTCAACTTCTCAACTGCTCAAGAAGAGAGCAATGAGTCATGACTGACAGTGAGTCCATTGTTGAAGCATTTATGATTTGAAGTCAGTGTAAATTCTAGCCTGCCTGTCGGTGTCAGCAGTGAGCATGCTTGGTGGTGATGTCGCAGTGTAAACCATGGAGCTACTTACACGCAAATCAGTCTTAATTACTTATGCTAAGCAAAGTGTGACGTCTCAACAAAAATCACTACGGAATACCATGGAGGTAGGAATAGAAGGAGATACAACGACCAGCCGATGAGAGGATTAAACTCCCATGCCGCGGTCGTTATCTTAATGCTCAATTGGCTAAAATAAACAACACCCACTGAGCCGCTAATTACATTAGCGATCGTCTGCAAGAAGCCGCAATGCATTGTGGTTTCACTTGCGCGTGCGCAGTACCTCCACTACGTTGATGAGCATCAAAATGGCGGCGTACACAGCAACAAGGACGACTTCTAAAAAGTAAAAGAGTCCAACTTCAGCGATTTTTCGGAGAATGAAGAAGATCTGGCAGGCTTTTCTGACGGAAGTTTTGGGTCAGATGATAATGGCACAACGCGGTATTGTGTCTGTGGTTTGCCGGCAACGACAGAAATGATTGCCTGCGTCGACAAAGGGTGCAAAATTGAGTGGTTTCTTACCCGTCCGGGGGCGTCAGGTCAGATTCAATACCGCAGTGGTTTTGCGAACTCTGCCGTCCAAAAGGTAGGATATGCTTTTTTGTGGTTTATGGGAATCAGACAAAAACGTGGCCCTATTTGGCATTGGCCTAATAAAATAAATGTGTATAAAGGAAATCGATTTTATTTCAGTTTTTTCCAGAAGAACTTTGGAAGTTTTGAAAATTCTCTATCTAAATTAAATGAGAAGTCTTGGATCATTTTTCGTTTCTAAGCTTGTCTTAAAATGGGGTTTTGAAATGCATTAATAAATAAAGTAGGCTGTAAAAAAATTGTGTTGTCTTAAAATACAATTTCACTTGCTCAAATAAATTGTAATATTTGTCATGAAAAGTGGAGTACGTGGGCCTCATTACGGAAATCTTTAATACTAAAGATGATAGGCCTTCTTGGCTGTATTTATTATAGTACAATTGCTGAGAAATGTTTAAAGAATCTCGCAACATTTTTCTTTTTAAACAGAAGATGTAGACCTGTCTGACATCCCCTCGTGGTCAAGCTTATCCCAACCATGCAAGAAGACTAAGCACAGTGTTTCAGTGGCTTAAGAATCAGAAGAGTCATCCAATTCAAAGGGTTAAAGGGAAAAATATTCATCATCCCAGGCAAGGCGAATTGCAATCCAATATAGAGGTAGCCTTTTCAACATTAAGGATGATGTTTATCTATTTTTTAGGACAATGGAAAATATAAGTAGGTTTTTCCTCACTAAAGATAATTTGGACAAGTTCCCTGGTGCGACATCAAAAGAACTCTGAAAGAGAAAATACTATCCCAGAACAGAGTTCATAATTATTGGTGTAACATGGGGTAAAACAACAAGGAATGTTTCCAAAAAGCTGTTTGATAATGTTGTCAATCCGTATATTAAAATATATTTAGATTTGAAAAAATACAATGGTGCTAATACATCTTAATGGAAAGTTTCTTATTTGGTAAAGTGTCTGTAAATGCTTCCGTACTTTAAATGAATCATGAGATAAACAAAACCAACCTGTGAAAATTTCAGCTCAATTCAAATCGATGCAATTTTGTTTGATGTTCATTCTTTGTGAGTTAATTAACATTTATTGTTTAAAACTGTAATAAAATTAAATGCAATTGATTTAAAATGCATCAAATGACAAGGATCTATGTGTGAGTATTAAAACAAAAACTGGATGCCTTTCATTCGTAACATTTTCACATAATATAATCACTTGGAACAGTCCAGATTTCACCTTGTGATTATATTGCATTGCACTCATATGCATCAAATAATTGTACAATATATAACTTCCTTCTTGGAAGAGGGGTGTCATCTAAATTGTTTTTTTGTGGGGCCACTGTTTGGGTGTTTCCCTTCTTGGATGCTTTCGTGCAAAAGGAGGCTACATAAAGTGTATACACGTTGTGACCAAACTGCTCTACTGTGGGATTATGCCCCCGGCAGCACGCTGTTTGCTGAAGAAGCGGATCTTGATTCATCTTTTTGCTTAAGATGTACTTCACACCTGGGTACCTCAGCAAAGTTTTGGAAAGCTGAACAAACGAGTGAAATAATAATGAAATGTCATGGGTTAAAAAAGGGCAAAACATTGGTAAACAATCAAATGTAAATAAATGTAGGAATTGTTTTCACTTGAGAAAATACTGAGTGGGGAAAAGACTGTAAAGTTTTTTTTTTTACTAAGAGTAAGGGGGTCTTTACAAAATATTTAAAGGCCAGTTCCACGGAATTTCATAAAACTATGCTGTGTCTGGATTTTTGTACATCTCCTGTGCTGATCCTGTCTCCTGCAGTGCTAGGCCTAGACTAGCTGGCGTTTTTAGGAGGGAACTGTTTATAATAAGTGAGAAAAGTGGGGGTTGGATACCACATTCTTTCCCATAAAAAATGCATACTGTTCGATGGGGTCATTCTGAAAACGCCGATCAATTCGGATGAAAACACATTTTTTTTACGGCAATATTTTTGTTGGTCCACGTAGCAACGCATTGGGAAGGCACTTGTCGTGATGAGAGAAAAACACTGCTTCATAAAACTCTATTTTCGAACACAGGGGACGACAGGGGCCTTTTAAATAACCCTCTAAATATCAACCATAATCTTACATTCTTCATAATTCATAAAAATATGATTTGAGTACAAACCTGCGAAGGAATGGTCCAAAATCGCCGATCAAAAAACCAAAAAACTCACAATTTCACAACGCATTGAACGGAAAACAAGGCGCATAGCTTACACCCTGTTAAATACTACTGCGCATGCGTTTTCTTTTCCAGATCTGTGTGATCGTCGGGGAGTTCCGTACTCCAGTAATGATTTGTGTTCGCATGGACGGCCGAACCGCGGCATGGGAGTCTGTGCATCAAAGAGCCTTATCTCGGTCGTAAACTGCAAGCGCTCAGCGGGTGGCCCCATTGGTTTACTGCAGGGTTGCTGGAGGCGCTAATAGGCTTAATTGGCTGTGGTCTCTCGTTGTATCTCCTTCTATTCCTACCTCCATGGGAATACTGACAACTCTTCTGAAGTTGAATCTTACTTTGGAGTACTTAATGAAATCTTGCCCAGACCTGTTTGAAAACTTTAAAAGTCATATTCTTGGAATGTAAACTAATGTTGAAATCCATTTACAAATTTCATAGGTAAAACAAAGCCAACAGTTCCACAAAAATTAGACTTTCAATTTCTTAGCCCCAGACACTACCCAGAAAGAATGGTTGGCATCGCTTTTTGGGTGGAATGTTTCTCATTTTAATCCCCTACAATTTTGCTTAACATTTTGCTTTCTATTCCACCCTACTGTGGTTTGTGGTTTTTTGACTGTGTTGCAGTGTTCTATTTTTTAATCCTTGAAAGTCTGTTTACTTGTGCTCCTTTTACTGATGGGCTCTTAGTTCTAACTGGAATTGGTAGAAACAGTTAAACGGAAGTCACTAGTTCCGTTTAGGCCTAACTGTTTAGAAACGTGAGCATAAATGCACGACTCTAGTTTAAACTAGACTTAAATTTTTGTTACACAACAAAAACAAGGTGTTCGGCATGACGTTCAAATATGGGATGTTACTCATTGTCAGCTTGAATACATCAATTTGGTTTTAAGCTTGACCAAGCAATTGTAATACTGAGTATACAAATCTGGTAAAACTGCAACTTTAAGTCGAAGTCATGTTACAATTGATGACGTCTTTTATCAGGAAAACAAGCGTTAAATGTAATATATCGCGGCTTGAGCTCAATCTTGCAATTTACTATAGGAGCACAAAAATAATGCTCCAGTACATAATATAATTAAATTGGGCCCCACGAGTGCAAAACACAACATTGCAAATTTATTGTAAATTTGCAACGTGGTTGTAGATCGTTGTTACGTTATACGCATGTTTTCTGCTAGTATTAATAAGCACACGACAATTCCTTTTGTCACCTTAGTGACGAAATGCCTTATATTCAGCGTACCCTGTCACCGATTAACGTTTTACAGCAAATCAAAGCAAATTGACCACGTCATTGACCACCATCATTGATGAAAAACAATGGAAAAGTGCACGCGTGTACGCGCTACGCACGACTCAAAGTGTGTCTTTGTTGGCCAACAAAAATGCTCACATTGGTGTTTGCGTAGACTAAAACGAGCCGATCTGTCACAGAGCAAGCCAATAATGCCACAAAGCGTGGTAAAAGCATGACCATAATTTGATATAGCACCACCAGCTTTAGCAAAAGTTTTAAAAAGCACACGATCGAAAGCATAGCATTTGATTGTTAACGAGGTTTGCATGGACGGCTGTTTTAGAGACTAACAAAGCGTATTGTCAAAAGCAGGTTGCGCGAACCTTGAACAGAGACTAGACCACAAGCATGTTTGATGGACTTTGAACCTTGCGGATGATTTGCTCAACGTATACACACACACTACGTGATAACAAAACAGTAAACTAGTTTAGTTCGCGTAGTGTGTGTGTAGCCCGTGGTTTGACAGCGGGTCAATAAATACCCGTAATAATTGGTCAATATTTCAAATATTTGTATAAAAAAAAGGAATGACGTCATCATGTTCTTTCTTTAGATTTACATAGTCAATATCACTGTCTTTCAACATGCCAAGTTTCAACTCAGTCGATCTTGTGGTTTTGTAAATACACGGCTTCAAAAAGTAAACCTTTAAGGCAATACCACGTGACACACGATGACGTCATCAATCTAAAACTTCACACATATGTTGTCTGCATGAAGGTCATTATGTATACCAATTTCGAAACGATTATCTGAAACTTCGCCACAGACATCTAGGAAAAGTGCATTTTTAATTGTTTTCAACCTGCCGCTAGAGGGCGCTCTTGACTTTTATGACGTCATTTGTCTTATTTTGTTAAACCAGACTCTTGCTCGACTATAACACCGTTAAAAAAAACTTCAAAAAGTGTGCCACTTTTAAATTACAAGGCACTTCCTGTTTCTTCCTGTTACGACCGGAAGTAGAGGTCATGTGAGGTCATGCACACGACAAAAAATAAAGACCTATATGACCTAAGTATGATCCCGCATAAAACAACCGCCGGTCTCTTAAGTGTGATTTGTTACAGATTTTCAAAGATTAATTTATTTTTTTCTAAAAACCTTGTAAATTGACACCTGATGACGTCATCATGACGTAAGTGAAACGGTTTCGTCTCCTAATGGTTATCTAACTATGGTAGAAATTTCAAAATTATACGAGCTTGGGAAGTGTGCTTTTGTTAGCGGACAATCGCGGGGGATAAGAAGAAGAATAAGAAGTATTAAAAAGTAAGAAAAAAAACCGGAACAAAAACAAGAGGTGTTACGGGCTGTGTGCCCGAACACCTAATAACAATTACCCTAGGAACTCAAAAACATTTGCCATGGTATTGAAAGTGCAAATTGACAATTTACATGTCAATTTTATCACCTGCAGTTGTTGCGGTGATAACCCAAAAAACACCACCACTAATACTGGCTTTGAGCCTAGTCTTGCAAGTAGAAAGGGCTCATCCTGCATTGCCACCTGGTCCGCATTGGACTTCACATTTTCTTGGTCAAGGCATTCACCGCACCCTTGGGTGGTGCACAGCTTGCACGGTGAAACCACCACAAACACCAACAAGTATACTTATTTCAGTTGAAGGCACAGTATACCTTTTGTTTTTTCAAACTGTTCGATTGTTTGAATCCTATATTAATGTAGAAATATACAATAAAACTAACCTGTGAAAATTTATCTTCAAAAGGTGGTCGCGATTTTGAGATATCGCCGAAAAACTGGAGCGATATGTTCAAAAAGGAAGAATAGGAATACACAATCTGAGAAACGTTTCTGGCAGAAACGTTTCAGCACATTTCTTCGAAGTGAAATGATTCTCAAAATGCTTTTTACTGTCGAAAGCTGAGCTGTAGGCTTCTAACCAAAATGTTGTTATTGCTATTAATTTTTAGAGTGATTACCAAATGTAAACCTTCCTAATTGATTATTTACACATGTAGCAAAATGGTTGGCTTTTTTTCTTGCCTTGGTTACTATACACAGGTACACATTCATGTAACTAAGAAATTATACAGCAACAACCATGGATGATGTGTATACATTGTATGTTATATAATGTAAAATGTTAGTGTATTATACATGAACACTGTAAATATGCATGCAGCCGTGTTCCACAGCTCATTTTGTTTCATGAGCACGGATGTGTTTGTTGGTCACATTGGGACCTCTGGTTGAGTAATTCATACGCAATCCAATGACCCCATTACTTTCATCTTTGCAGCTGAACCAGAGCAGACTGTAGTACCATTGACTGTCTACCCCTACATGTACGTCTCTGACTGATGGCTGCACTAAAGGCCCAGTGTTGTGGTTGTGGTTGTTGGTGCTGGTATGGCTGGTATTGCTGCAAGTGATTGAGGTTGACATGTTTGGTCTCCTCGGCTTAGAAGCAACTGACTGTTCAGGAGGACGCATTAATACTTCATGTTAAATACATGTAGGTATTAATAGTTATTACACATTGTGCGAGTGGAATACGGAAAAACATAGTGCTGCGTCCTATATTCGACAAGGTCAAAGGCCGAAGGCCAAGTTGGGTGTAGGAGGCAGACTTGCTACATTTTTCCGAATTCCACAAGCGCATGTGATAATTAATTTATCTTCAAGTAGACTTGAAGCGTACATGTAGCTTCAAAAAGCGCATTACAGAACAGTGTTTGATATTTGCTTTTATAATATAGGTTTGTATCACACTATTGTTGCTATGGATTGACCAATCAGAATCAAGGATTCAAATTTTTCTTGAAGAATGTGAGAAATACTATCTTGTACATGTACACCAGTATGTTTTTTCAAAGATATAAACTCAAGGAAAATTGAAACTGATAAGTTTAAAACTTTTGGTCATGTTCAGGATGTAATCATTGACAGTTTATTTTACATAAATGTCTTTGCAGGTTCTGAGGTGATGGAATTAGGTGCTAACTGGATACATATTGAAGTCAACAATCCTATAAATTACAATATGATCCAGCTAAGAAAAAGGGTCAACTCATCATCAAGGTACAAAAAACACTAACATTATGACTCCGACTTTGGGACTTTGGACTCAGTTTCTGCAAGTTGCATTGTAGCACTGTGGTTTTACATATACTATCACAATATCACTGGTTTATATGGAAGTAATCTAAGAGTAAAACAGAGTAGGTCATTGGTAAATGGCAAGAATTTTTTTAGAGATGGCTGTTGTCAGTAATAGCCAGTGTTAATCCCATTGGAAGTCATTGCAACACATGCATGCACATCTGCTGCGTATCCAAAGCTTTCGCTACTTCTGGCTCCAAAGCTGACATGTTTGTCCGAATTTTTACAAAAATTACCCATTTCAGTGTTCAAAAGCATTTCCTATGACAGAAACTTTTGATTCTGAGATTTGAAGAACGTGTGTAAAAAACCAAGTTATTCAACTTTTCTTGCTTAAATCCTCAGACAAAAACTAGCTCAATTCAATTCCTATTGGCTTTGGGTAATCGTTGGAGAAACACGCATTAATATGTACAGTGTATTGCGTGTGAGTACAGCGCCTCGTCAGTGTAATTTTTTGATGACAACTTATGATGCATCTGGGCTCGAATTTGGGGGGAAAGTTCACAAGATCGCAAAGTGTTTACTGGACCAGAATTTGTTTCACAAGACCAGAATTGAAATGAGAAACAATCTCTACATAGTTCAACAGTTGGACTGTTTTAATTTGAACAAGCTCTTAGAGAAGATTTATCTAATTATAATTATTGGTAAAAATTCTGTAATACTAAACAGAACTGAAAAAAATTTATCAGACTGGAAGTATTTATCAGACTGGAAGTCTACATTTGAACAAAAACGCAAGACTGCCAGACTTGCCCAGTTGTGAGTTTCTGGCCTAATGCTATAATCACTGGTCGGCTTGCAGTACACTGTCACTTTCAAGCCCTGTGCATTATGATGTCATTGGTCTAATAAATAACAAGTTTCATCAACATTTATCTACATGTATTGTGGAACCAAGGAGGAATGTGTAATCCCTCTCCTGATAGTGCTAAGAGAGGTTTTGAGAGCATGTTCTGATGGGTCACAGAGCTTATTACTGTAATTGAACAAGATTATCTGAGTTTTGTTTTGTTTTGAGTACCTCTATGATAAGGTACCAAACTTTTTGCTTTTAGGAACTTGATTCATAAGGTACCAACAAATAAAAAACAAGAATTCCAGTTTTTGATCCAAGGTACATGTACTTGGAAGGTAGCAGTGGACGATATCTCGATATTATCGTCGCGATACGATATTGAACCAATATCGTCAATATCGATGATGGTTTGTAAGATATCGAAGTATCGCGATATTCACGATATTCAATAAAATAGACGATATGGTTTTAAAGAAAGCTTTGTTATGCTTTTTCCGTTTAAAGGGTTCCAATTTGCGTAGGCCATACAATATTTAGGACGGCGACCATGCCAGAATCCTCATTATTCGTAAACAACATTGTTTTTTTATTGTAAATGCCGCAAGTTGAATGGATTGAAGCTTGTAAATTTATCGAAGGAAACTGGGCCCATTGTGTACGTCTTCCCATCTAGCCATGGTTGTCTTTCTTCATGGTATCGCAGCACGAACGTGATTGGCACAGGCTGATTGGTTGTTTGGTGTGAATAATTGACGTAATGCTTCTGCCATCCCATAGTATTTATCACCTCGATCCCGTGGATGTGCTTGCTCCTAACGTGGTAAACGTTATAGTAAGGGGGTGAAGGAAGGGCGTGTAGCCGTGGGAGCGAAAAGGCAAGGGAAATTCCCTTGTGAGAAATCACAGCGTGGTCGGGAAATGTCGGGAGAACGCTACGTAACACGCACTGCACGGGATCGGAATAAACGTCCAGGCACCAGCTTTTAGAGATCGCAACGTTCAATCGTTGAGGTAAAACCATTAATTAATTGTGTCAGAACCAGTTATAAAAAGCACAAACAAATGTAAGACGTTCTGTTTTCATGGAATATGGATATTAAATTCAGTGATTTTATCTCAGCGGTTTATCCATACAGTCATGTCTTGTTAAGTTGTTTGTTTATTTTATTGCTCATGTCCTCCCTGCGGTAAAACCGTTTTTCCGTGTTTGAAAATTGTTCACGATATATCGATATATCGGCAATATTTACCCGACGATATATCGCCAGCCAAAATTTACGATATCGTCCAGGGCTATTGGAAGGGGAGGGTGGAGGGTTGTGTACAATGGGACTCTCTAGCCCACAGTAGACTATACTATACTGCTGGTGGAAATTCAACTGCATCTGTGTCTAAGAATCGGCTCTGGCAGCAAGTATAAATCCAAAGCAGATTCAAATTCACAATACTGCACAGGGAAACTGCTGTGGTTGGCCTCGGGCCACTGTGATGATGTGAAATACCCGACAGCTGTACACAATGTGTTAATTCCTGTTTTACAAACTGACTCTACCCAGTCAATACCCAGTAAGTTATCCATATTCAGGCATCAGTATGGAGTAATTATTATGATTTGGTTTTGCTCTTTACAGATGTACAGTTACATGAAAAGCTCTACATACTCGGCCCGCTCTGAGTCTACTTGCTGGTTGAGGTACTAGTCACTGCTTTCAAGATTCTGACTGGACTGCTGCCATTCTCAGCAAGCTTGATGTTCCCAGCCCAGTGTGGGTTGTTGTATCATGTTGGGGTAGTCATCCATACATCAGAGGTTCATACAGTGGTTATTTACCAGTACATGGTACAGGAGAGGAGTATGATGTCAAGAGTAAACCCATCATTGAGGAATGCCAAGGAGATGATGGTAGAAACCTTCAGGTATGTTCAGTGGGTTGGTTAGCGAGACTTTTTATCAGATTCCCTTGTCTATGATAATAAAATAATATTAACAACAATAATGACAATGAAGTATTATGTAGCGCATGTATCCACCAATAAGGTGCTCAAGACTGCAGTGTACCAGTTGATCGGTCATTTTCTGATTGGGCTATTGTACACACTTGCTCTTATATATAATATTAAAAAATACCGCTTGAACAAAGAGGAACACTTTAAGAAAGGTTTTCAATTTAATGAAGTATGAGACCCATTTATGTAGCACCTAATAAGGGTATACAAGGTGCTATGGTGCCCTCGGCAGCCACTGCCAGAAACACCTGGGAAAACACCTTATCTTGGTGATTTTAAAAAACATTTTTTGTATGAGATATCGCCTAACTCACAAGGCCACGGACGGCCACTTCAAGGTGAGGGCTACACATAACTGATTTGGGCTATCGACCCAAATCAATTGACACCAGGGGCACGTTGCCTCCTACTCCTGGGGCTGAAACGGGGTTACCCCCTTCACAGTCCATAAGGATGTAGGCATGGGTATCATCCACGCACTAGGAGCCTGGCTGGTAGAGCAGAATGCACTACCTTCCCAACTTTTTTCGAAGCAATTATGGTTAAGTGCCTTGCTCAGGGGCACAAGTGTCATGACCGGGTATCGAACCCACACTCTGCTGCTGACTACACCAGAGCTTAGGTCCGGTGACCTAGACCGCTCGGCCACGACACGTCACATAAGTAATAAGTGTAGCTTATGGGGTAGTAATGAGTGTAACTGCATTCTTTTACGCCCATTACAAGACACAGGACCTAAAGCTTCATGTCCAAGGACAAAGCAATAATGGAGCCGGCATCCATAAAGTAAATAAGCTCTAAACTAGACATCTTCTGCTCTCTGTTGGCCACGTCATATACCATTGGAAAGCTTATTAAATAAACTTTCTAACCATATGGTAATAGATGTAAATTTTTGGTTTAAAGGCACTGAACACGTTTTGTAATTGTCAAAGACCAGTATTCTCACTTGGTGTATCCCAACATATGCATAAATAACAAGCCTGTGAAAATTTGGGCTCAATTGGTCATTGAAGTTGCAAGAAAATGATGAAAGAAAAAACACCCTTGTTGTACAAATTAGTGTGCTTTCAGATAGGAATAAAAGGCTTCTGGCCAGAAGCCTTTTATTATTTTAGTGAGAAATTACCTCTTTCTCAAAAACTACGTTACTTCAGAGGGAGTCGTTTCTCACAATGTTTTATACTATCAACAGCTCTCAGTTGCTCGTTACCAAGTAAGTTTTTATGCTAATATATATTTTGAGTAATTACCAAACGTGTACAGTGCCTTTAATAGATGTTAATTTTTGCATCGGGGATAATGAACATAATTTGTTTTTACCCTACACGATGTGTGTTAAGCACTGTATACTCAGTGCTTTCCTGAGTTCTGTGAAAAAAATACAGGCAAATCACTCGGGTGGGATTTGAACCCACATCCTTTGTATTGCTAGAGCAGATGTCTTACCACTAGACCACCAAACCTCTTCCGCTGAGCAAGATACTTTTTGCTAAGCAAACTTTGGAGTTCACCGGGGCCAAATTTAGTCAAGCTTGTAAGCCACACTTTTGTTGGGTTACTAGCAAAATGTCATTAAATATAAATTGTTGCGACTGGTGCCTGACTAATTTTTAGCACACTGCTTACTAATAGCTTTATGAAAGTGGGCCCTGGTCCTCATGATAAGGTGTATTATCTTTGATGAGATTCTTAGGTTTCTGTGTCTGCTGTATTCTTTACTTGGGTTTTCTGATTGCTTCACAGCAACAGCTTCAGTCTGCAGTATTCTTTACTTGGGTTTTCTGATTGCTTCACAGCAACAGCTTCAGTCTGCAGTATTCTTTACTTGGGTTTTCTGATTGCTTCACAGCAACAGCTTCAGTCTGCAGTTCATGGTGTGATGGTATCCGGTCCGCTACAAGCAGAAAACCTCATTCAGTTTCAGGAGTCATCCAGTACGGAATGAGCCACCAGTAACCGAGATGGTGGGTTTGCTTCACAGCAACAGCTCCAGTCTACAGTTCATGGTGTGATGGTATCCGGTCCGCTACAAGCAGAAAACCTCATTCAGTTTCAGGAGTCATCCAGTACGGAATGAGCCACCAGTAACCGAGATGGTGGGTTTGCTTCACAGCCACAGCTCCAGTCTACAGTTCATTGTGTGATGTATCCGGTCCGCTACAAGCAGAAAAACTCATTCAGTGTCAGGAGTCATCCAGTATGGAATGAGCCACCAGTAGCCAAGATGAAATGCAGTGACGCAATAAGGGAGAGGTGACACTTTTTAATATTAGACAGGGTTCTCCTCGGAATTTTTCAAAACTGTGGGGCATTCTGGACCCGATGTTTGAAGTTTTGACAAAGCATGCCGAATTGAAACGAGGTCATTGGAATGTTTGCTACTTAGTGTTTATCTTTGGTTTTAAAAGCTGTTAGTGCAATCTGGAGCATTCTAAATGGTTTCGTCTTGATGATTTTTGTGAATACGATCTGAAGTAAAAAAAAAAAAAAAAAAAAAAAAACAATTTGCAATATCGGCCCGATATGCTAGCTTGTGCATGGGGAGAACCCTGTTGGAGATGATATATTTTATTTATAACAGTACACTTTTTGCCAATACAGACAACATATTCAGTAGAATGTATTGTCAAAATCTTTTGTGCACTTCCATGTTGAAACCAAGGCTCTATGTATTACACACAAGGGTGTTTTTTTGGTGATACAAGTTGTTATGGGTTCTGCAAGGTTTGATCCAACCTTGTGTGTTTTTGAAACACTGAAAAAATATTGACAGAGTTCTGCTTTTATTGAAGTTTAAGTAACACGTATAGCCTCGCTTTCAAACCTTTGAAGTGTGCTGATCAATGTTCAATTTGTTCATTTGTAATTTCACTATGCAATGATTTATGACTATATTTATACTGAACTTCTGTGCGTCTGTGTTTTGCCAGAAGAAGACAGAATGATCAATTGAATCCTGTTAGTTGGTGATCTGCAACACCATGTACCCACAATATACACAAACCAAAATTTCTAAAAATAAAATTGTTTAACTGGGATATAAATGTACTGGGAAAAAGTAAGAAAATACATAAAGATGTATGAAGAAAATCAAGAACACCAAGAACACCAAAAGATCGCAAAACATATTATGTGCAAAAAAACAAAACAAAAAACCCATTCATCGTAGGAAAGTTAATTTCAATAGAAATAGAAAACATGACTTGTGAGTAAACAAAGGTTAATGTACCACTGTATCACATCAACAAAATCAGATAACTTCTGCTAGTATGTTGGTTGCATACCCAGAAAGTCAAGGAGCCTTGCATCCTTTTGCTGGGCACCCTACAAGATGCCACATACATGCTTCATACTAGCGAGGATGGCTGCATTGACAGGCTTACAGGCATGGAGTTTCATCTTTGATAGGGCAAGGTCACTTTTCATTTTGTAAAAGGGCACTCCATTGGAAAAATCTTAAAAGTCTATTGGAAACTTTTGTTGGGGCAACAGAGGCCATGGCCTTTGTGGTCCTCATGTCATTCCAAGCCGTACTTATAAATCATATTAAGATCAACATGTTCATATCAACCTTTCCTGTTTGTCCCCAATGTCTCTCATTGTCAGAACAGGGGACTACCAATTTATTGCAATTTCTGTAATTTGTGGCTAATTCTTCATCAGCCATAAAAAACACTTAGTATGACATTGTGCAAGAATTATCTTCAGTCAGTGACTAAAAAGCTGTGATAAATTGTTACTATACATGTTTTTAACCGTGTGTACCTCAGATGTCTCTGTTCCGTGGGTACATCTGCGTGAGTTTCCTGTGCCCATTTCTTAGGAACCTTGTCTGATGTAACAAATTTTACCAATACGTAAATGAGTCAATTTTTGTACATGATTCATTTTATTTTTGATTTTTTGGCTGCTTTGTTGTGTTTTTGTAGGGAATTATGCTAATTTCACAATAATGTGACTGCACTAAAAGCCTTTAAAGGGTACACTACAAAGACAGTGCCCGCTCTGAAGTTTCAGCGCATGAACTTTGTTGCATCTTTTATGATCATGTCTTTTGCTGAAGTGCTAGACCCCAGTATAGATGAAGTAGTTAGTGACATACATGTAAGCTCTGCATCATTACCCTCATTTTCATGTTTATCTCAATCAACTACTTTTAAATGTACGTCCACATCTTCATAAAGTAGCTCTTCTGTTTCACCCATTGTTTGGCAATACAAGAATGACCCACTTTTATTGAAGTTTCGTGAGTTTAATATTCTTCAATATAGATTAAAACAAGTTGAGCATCCCCAAAATTTGTGCATTGCCTTTTGACCCGAATTGGATGTTAGGGCATTATAAGAGTGGTTTGGTTCTGATTCTTCTTAAAGCACCAACATTGGCACAGATGTCGTCCACAGCATACTTTGTCTCAGCACCAAGGTTGTGCCAGATTATAGATAGCGGTTTAGGTCTCCAATGGTGTCCAAATGATCTTGGGTTGCCTCAAGACTTGTCAAAGATAGCATCAAGCGAGAGCAGTTTTCCTTGATGAATGTTATGTATAATCGAAGCTCTGGGCATATCTCTTTGTGGATGGTCTGCTCAACAGCCATGCCCTTACTCTATTCCTTCTTGAAGAAACTGTCATACATGTGAAAAAACGTGGTCAGTGAGGGGCTGGCACCAGCAAACAGGTGAGCAGCAGACAGCAGCAGATTTCCTGCAGGTGTTGCACTGGGCCAAGGCTGGGAATTCCAGGATGTTTCCTTTGATTTACAGGCCCCACATCTCTGGAATACCGAAATGAATGTGCCCGTAGTACGTTATGTAAGAGTAACATTCCGGGAGCCGCATTTAAAACATTTCTTGAAAGTTTCAAAAGCTCCTCCCCCCAGTTTTTATGAAATCTGCATTTCTTGGATCTACCTGAGACTGACCCCCCTTCCCTTTATTTTCTCTTGTTTGCCCTTTCAAGTTGTCTGACCTTTAGTCATCCTGATTGACATCTACTCTTTGCGCTTTGTCTAGGTGCAACTTTACATGCGGGAGGAAGACATCCTGAGCATATTCCTTAAAGGTACAATGTATGTGCTGATCCAGGCTTTAACATAATTACAATCATCTAAGATGATAACATCACCAGTTGGACTTTCTTCCTCTTCCTCAAACAATTTCAGATTTGGTGCCAAGTCTAAGCTTCCCCTGTCTGACAGTGATGGTGAGCATGTCTGAGTCTCGTGAGAGAAAAGTTCCTCAAGATTGCCATCTCGAACTTGGCAAGGTCTTGAGAAGAGATTTCGATCACTTTCCACTGCTGACATGAGCTCCCTAGCTTTTGTCTTTTTATGCATTTGAGCAGACACAAGCATGGATGGGCTTGTGAGGGATGTGTCTGAGCAGAAACTTCGTCGCAAATCAGCTGCAGCTCTTGCTTTGAATTGAATGATAGGCGGGGAGTCGTTGTTGTGCACTGCCATGTGATTGTTCACTAGGCTTCGAACAATTGGATGGACAGTTGAAGGGCTGGTGGTTGCATACGGAGGGAGAAAGAAAAGTAATAATAAATAAATAAATAAAACACATGTTGGTAACCTTCCTATAAATCTAAATGAGTGCAACACAACTTTCTTCATACAAGATAAAATTTTCCTACATCGGTACTTTTAAAATCAATACTTTCACTCTTAGCAACACACTTAATGCAGTTTATTAGAACTTTGAATAAATCTTGTCCAAACTGGGATCTCGTAGGGGCCTCATGACTGGACTGTTTTACTATCGATGGAAAAGTAGATTGCTACATTGTCCTTACCGAAAGTGTTGCAAACTCTTGATGCCATTAAGTGGTTTGAAGAAAGGTGCCAAAAATTCTTGCCAGTCATACTGCTGGACGAACACGTTTCCGGCCTCATCACCCACAAGCTGAGGAATGTTGACCCCTGTTTGGGTACTATTATTGAGGACTGCAACTACGTCTTCCAGACACGAGACCGGTGTGTGTCTGTAGCGCTGTTTGAAGAGGCCAAAGCACCAGTCTGGCGCAAACTTTGTGTGGCCTACTTCCATGAAATGAAGCTCGATGGATTGGTGCAGACCATTCATACAGCGCCACAGCAGGTACCATAACATAAAACGGTTCTTATTCTGCCCGCTACAGTTGTCACAGTGCAGATGGGCAGTACACTCTCCCAAACCATACCTCTGAAAGAAGTGGTTGAGATAGCTGATGACAGTATTGCTCCCCTTGGAGATGAGGAGTGCCTCATCAACCAGATAGTTTATCTGTTCAGTCATGCCCTCGCAGTGTATGCCGAAAATGCCCAGCTTTCTAGGCGTCAAAAAGTAAACTGGGCCAGGCTGTACCGGATCCGCTGGGTAATGCACCTGCTGGGCGTAGTCGAACGAGTAATGAGGGCTCGAATTTGGAGAAAAAATCCACAAGACCGCAGGGCTTGTTGCTCAGAATTTTTACTGGACCGGAACATTTTTTACAAGACCGAAGTCTTCTGAGAAGAAAAAAATCAAAAACACAACAAAAATGTACCAAAAGTTAACATGTTTTTTCATACTTCTGCACCTGTGCAAATTTTTCCCTTGCAGATCGCTTAGTAGGAGGCAGTTTGGGCCTTGACAAATTTCCACATACCTTCTTTTTACAGTACGTTTTCTGCCACAGAAAAAATGAAATCAGTTTTGACAGGACAATATTATCAACAACGTTGCAAAAATTTAACATACGGCAAAGCAAGACGTTTGGAAACAAGACCTTACTTTTAATCCATGCAACACAGGGATGTGCTGTGTTGAAAGAATACAACCTAGACGACATTAATACGATTTCAACACTATACAATTCGCTGGTAAGGTATCAGACTTTAAAGTGACTACATCCAATGTGTTGCATCCACCACAGCATGACATGTACATAGTCAGTGGTAAACAAACTTAGCGCTGTACTGTCGTGTTCCGCCGGGCACCAACACAAGAATCATGCATGCAAAAGAATGGAGGGTGCTGTTCGCTCGTCCCCCTGGGAGCCTAAACCTATGGTTTTAGCCCAGTGCATTGGTGGTGGGCATAAGAATAGGGAAGTTGCAGCACGAAGAACAGTTGGCCGTGTTGGATGTAATTTGCTCAGAAATAATTTGACGACAACAAGTAAAACAAAAACTTTTCAAACTAAGATTTAAATACATTTATTTAATGAAAGATGCATTTCAGATTAATAAAAATATCACTACGTAAAAAAAAAAACAAGACCGCCGGACTTGTTGGGTATAAAGTTTACTGGACCGACGCTAAAATCACTGGCCTCGGGCCTGCGGTCCAGTGTAAAATTCGAGCCCTGGTAATGCATGGCATCTACTCCACTGCATGTCTTGTTGGGCCCAAGGTGGCTGACTCCACGCTGCTCTGCAGTCTCCTTAGCCTGCTTCACAAGTCTTCTGTGAAACGCTCTCTCTCTGTTTACCTGCTGAAGGTGTGCTTGCTGCAAAATGCAGCGGGCTTGCTTCTCAGCATCTGGTAGGTTTGCAGACTTGTAAAGCAGGCTGTTGTTCTTCTGGCACTGCCAGCACACATCCGTCATTGGTTTATGACAAACTACGAAGGGGCAAACTCTGTTCCACAGTTTCCGGAACGTGGAAAGCCCAATCACCCTGTTACCTATGGAAAGGGGGAAAATTGTGAACTGAAATAAAATATTTTTGCATTTAAATATTTCATTAATTCAACTCCAAGTTAGTGCATATCCAATAATGTCTCCTCTAAACAATTGATCAAAATGTTACTTTTCAAGAGGCTTAGCCCTGCATGCTTGGTTGGAGTGAGCATCTTAAAAGTTGTGGCAAATGTCAATCAGGATTTGTATACAGTCCTTACAGAATAACAGCGCACCTGCCCCAAGATGAACATGTCCTTCTCTCCTTTAAAACAAAATAATGCCAATGGAAAATATTATTCTTAAATATGAATTGTTTGTAGTTTGTCAATTCGAAGTGACATTATTCCTACAGGTGAGTTAGCTTTAAAAGATGTGTCCAAGCCTTGTCAAATCAAATTCAAAAATAGTGTAAGTTACAACTAAGATTGTAGAAGCCCGAAAGGTTTTAAACCGTTAAAATATTGGGGTGTTTATTCAATTGTTGAGCTAGCTAGTATAGGCCTAGGCCTACTGTTCGACACTGGCTTTGCACTAGACCCAGTAACTGGGGCGCTGTACTCCTTTTTCGAAATTTTGTCAACATCGTTCGTACTAGCGCCCCAGCGAACGCTTGTATTTTCCCATTGCGTTTTCCGATCAAACTCTCGTCTTGACGACTACGTGGTCTAACGGCACCCGTTAATTAGACGGGTGCCTTGCCTCAACCGTGATAACAGAGCGGTTGAGGCAGGACACCCGTCTAAAAATTTGACAGGTTGGCTTGTTTCAAAAGTCTCAAAATCATGTCGGACGGAATTCGATAGAAAAACTTTTTAGTTCAGGATTTTTGAATAAATGTTTTTGTATCGATGCTAAAACACAGACTGTCAAAAAATTTTTTTTTTCCAATTTAACAACTTTGTTTTCTTTAATTTGGACAAAACGTCAACATGTCGGACGGAATCGATAAAAATGGATCTTCTGGAATTTTGATAAACAAATTTAAATTTTATCAAAACTTAACAGAGTTTTCTTTACTCAGGTACCATATTTGCAACAGTAACAATTATCCTTCATGTAAAGGTATCACAATTGCAAGTTTTATAGTTTGCTAATTAAATAGGTGCAGTAGAATAAACATCATGTCGGACAGAATTGAACATGTCGGACGGAATTATAATGTTGACCACCCAAAAAAAATCACTGAACCCTAGTTTTTTTATTATAATTTTTAAGTAACTTGTGTGAGCTTACTATTTTGACATGGAAAAAAAAAAAATGCCTGGCAAATAACAAATTATGCGTGAGCAAGTGTGATAAGATCTTAGTTGATCACCCTTGTCAACACCTCCCATGTTCTTGATGTGTAGTCAACCGCTTGGGGTGGGGCAGGTATCGACTTCTTCTTCAGCCGACCATCTGTGTTGGCCACTTTACGCACCACCGTGCCTGTTTTAGGATCTCTCCAATCTTGATGAGCAGATGACAGGAGCATCATGACCTTGCTGTCTTTCCACAGGCAGGATGTTAGTTGGCCGTTCTGGCGGGAGTAGAAGGTTCCTCTTTCGCAGGCGTTCATGTGCTTAACCTTTTTGTGGTGTGGGTTACTTTGTGAGCTTGAGAAGTCCTTCGGTAGGCCCTTGCTATTGCTTTTGACAGCACCAGTTAGATATGTACGCTTTTGACTTCGGACAATTGGATGGCTGGTGTGTTTTTTTTCACTTGACAGTACAGTGGTTGCATACGGAGGGAGAAAGAAAAGTAATAATAAATAAATAAATAAAACACATGTTGGTAACCTTCCTACGTGTATAAATCTAATGTTCCTATAAATCTTTGTATTCACCATCTGCATTTGGGTAAGTTTGACGAATTTTGTCCATGATACACGATGGCAGTGGAACTCTGTTATGTTGCCCAAGGTAACCCCAGCACACTACCTGGCGATATGCGACATGACGATACCTCCTGTAATAAATATATGACACAATTAATAATAATTTTAAAATGTCAAAATATTTTGAGGGGGTTGGGTAGGCATTTCATCTAATTTTTTACATGCTTCAGTGTGACACCAATTTATAGCCACGTTCATCGTGAAAGAGCAGGTCTCAAGCATTCCACCAATGTAAAACAAAAATTAAAATAGGGCAAGCGGTTCTCAAAATACAAAAATTTTAATAATGCAAAAATTGGTTCAAATTGTCGCTAAAGGTCAAAGGTCACCTTTTGTTTTTCTTTATAAAGAGATGGCACCGTCAAGAATGTAAATATTACAGTATTATCTCTCATAACTCCAAAACGGTTTATTCAATGTTGTTCATATTTGGCACAATGATTACTTATATTGTTGCGCTCTAATTAAAAGCAAAATTAAGATATTAAAATAATGTTTAATTGCTCATTTGCATATTTAATTACCAAAATGTTATATTTCCCCATGAATGATTATATCGTTCTTTAAAACTGACAGGAGATTGTATTTTTTTAGTTCATCTTCGTCTTCATAGTTTATTCTGTAAACCGTCTTCAAAGGGTCTTCCTTATGAGAGCTGATATCGGTTACTCGTCCTCTTATCCACATTTTCTCGTGGTTGACAACAAACAAATGCTCGATGTCTTTACCTACAAGTAAGGCAGGGTTGTCAAGAAGCTTCTGCAGAAACAGTCGAGAACTTTGAGCAAAACGCTTTTTCTTCTCACCTTCGATTTTCTTAATGAGTTTTCTCTTTTGTTCTTCAAAACTTGCGGATCTATCATCTTCCGTAGTATACTGCAGACCACTGCTGTCGGATGTAGCGATGAAATAACCTTGTTTGGGTCAGTTTCTGGTTACAACTTGTTATTGTGTGTTGTCGTATGCTGTTGTCCAATGTGGGAAAATGAGACAAATCAAAAAATTTAAATGTACTGAGTCAGCAAAATAATAATTTGGTATTTGTGTACATCAGGCTCCTTAAAATTTATTAAAAAAATGGAATCAAAGTATATGTAGGCCTAGTATTATGTACTTCAGTCACGTTTCTCAATCAAATGATAATTAATTTAACAGTGTTCATGATATTTGTTAACATTTGAAGAAAATATTTTTCAAGAGGCTGACTGTTGATATTTTATGAACGATGTAAACTGACAACAATTTTAAAGATACTAAACAAATATATCAACTCATTCTTTATTTGATGGTTTGATCTACAGCACAGAACATAGTCCAGCCAGTCCATTTGAATAATAAAAATGCATCAGAAGGCCGAAGTAAGAAGTTGAGTCACAAACAATGACAAAACAAATCCATAGCGCAATAGGTTCACGAGAAAAATGGGACGTTTTTGTCCCCCAAAAATACCTAACATTAATCGTTTTCTGAAATGTAAATACACAATAAGTATAAAATGACTCTCTTCCTTTAATATGTAAATATCTTTTTGATGTATCAATAAGATTTAGGGGATGAAAATTGGTGACTAATAACGCGACTGTAAACAAATTGTACATGTACGTGTTCGATACCCAACCTTCCACAGTATCATGTGTATGAAATTGTCTTGTGGTAACCAGTCTACTGACAACCATGCGGAAGCAAGTGTGAAAAACTGGGAAAAAAACCGCTGTACAAAAGTACATTTTGGGAGGCGACTGGTTTTGTGACGTCACTGAGATGCCTAGTTAGGGTCACACAATTTTTACAGAACTGGAGAGCTTGTTTGGTGGTTTTACACCTTTAAATCAAATGCTCGGTACTACTATTTGCAAGGACTTGCATTACAATCCATATTAATTGAAGACGGAATTAAACAAGTATTTTTTGCTGAATTGTTGAAAAAACTTACTGGTCAAGAGTGCCTTGTACAGCGTTTCTGCCATACTGTGTTTGATACTGGAGGTGTGCTGTCTGAAGTGTGGCAGGATGAAGGCAGCAGGCAGCATACATGTACCACTCATGATCAGTGATGCATGTATCCACAGAATCAATGTCAATCATTAGTTCAGTCATTTTTGCACAGATTTCTGGAATTTCTTTGCAGCATTTACTATTCTGAGGCAAGGGCTGCACAACGCAGTGTCCACAACTGCACCTTTGATTTGTATACAAGAAAGAAAAAAAATAATGTAAAGTTAGTAAAACATTAATGAAAACTGCCAAACATATATGTATTCATATTGATCTCTGTTTTCAATATGGTGGTAAATTGTTTCAGACACGTTTCTCAAAGAAAAACAAAAAAATTGCTAACCATCTTATTCCAAATAAACTGTTAATTCTCAACGTCGTAGTATTAGGACACTAAGTCCTTAGCCTGTTCAGCTGCGATTGTCTCCCAGATGTGCAATGCATAACAAGCATCCTTTTCTTCATCGATCGGAACCATTGGCAAGGTCTTGAGAAGATATTCCGATCATTTTCTATGATGCACATATCAAATACCATAAATTTTTGGTGTGTGGTCACACTTAGTCTCATTTCTTAGTTTGCTTGCACACAACTACATGTATGATTTCACTCTTCCCTCTACACACATGACCCAAGATGGATCAAGCCGGCTGTCATCCGACCGTGGTAAAATACCACTAACCACTATCTAAGAAAGGGGGAAGTTTTCCCTTAGAGTGGTAAGCAGTCTCCTGTAGGCTTGAATGTTGCTATGAAGAAAGCCCTGTTCTAGGTGGTTTGTTCCCAAATGTAACAATATAATGTCAGCAGTGTGCGAGTGAAGATTGGTATTATTAATGACACACTGACGGATAATTTGCGCAGTTGCCCCTCGGCGAGTATGCACATCTGTGCTCAACAAGCTACTCTTAAAGTTCTGCTGCAAGTACTTTGTAAGTGAGTCACCCAATATCAGTGCACTGATCTTTTGGGGTGGTCCATACACAGGCTGTTGGGATGGCTTTAGTAATCAAAATGACACAAAAATTTGTCAACAAAATGTAACACTTCTTAAATCATCATAGTTGTTACGTTAAATTATGATTCTGAAATAAATGGATGAGATAATGTTTTTTGCCTGTTTTTGAACTACATCTGCCACACTTCCTACATCCCCCTTACAAACTGGGCATTCAAACCCCATGCCTTCCATTTCTACACCCCTTAAACCAACACAATCGGTGTGGAACCATCCACTGTCTTCATCTGACTCGCAGGTATCGCACTGGACCCACTGTACATGTACATTTCCTATTGTGCCATGTGACATGACTGACAATGCACATGCAGGTAATCCACAAGGGTCACTGGCACCCCTTCCTCTTCTACCCTGCTTGACTTTCTCAAACCCCTGCAACAGCTTCTCTTGGAAATCCTGTTCTTTTGTGGCCTCCACAAAATCTCTCTCACATTCATCAGCTTTTACTGAGACAACTTCCCATCTATTATTTAAATCCTCATCCCTGTCACTTAGTGTACCCCAGTTATGTTTCTTGGTTAAATCTTCTACACTTCTGTAAAAGTGCACAACAAGACCTAACATGATGTGTAGAATTGGTGGGACAATGTGATTGATATCATGAATGATGTGCAGAATGGGGTCAAAGGCCATGGAATGATGGTAGCCCTTATGAAAAAGTACCATGATTTTACCATGGTAAAAATCCATGGTAAATTGCACATACCATGGTACAGTACCATAATAATTACCATGGTAACTATGGTACTATGCCATGGTTATACCATGGTATGAAATTGTAGTACACTGTACAGGACCATGGTATTACTATCACCATGGTACGAAACCGTGGTACTAGACCATGGTATTACTATCACCATGGTACGAAACCGTGGTACTACTACTAGACCATGGTATTACTATCACCATGGTACGAAACCGTGGTACTAGACCATGGTATTACTATCACCATGGTACGAAACCGTGGTACTAGACCATGGTATTACTATCACCATGGTACGAAACCGTGGTACTACTACTAGACCATGGTATTACTATCACCATGGTACGAAACCGTGGTACTAGACCATGGTAGTACTATCACCATGGTACGAAACCGTGGTACTACTACTAGACCATGGTATTACTATCACCATGGTACGAAACCGTGGTACTAGACCATGGTATTACATGGTTCAAAACTGGTACAGGATCTTGAGACTCACAATCATCACTTGACTCACTGTCACTGTTGCTGGTTTCCAAGTCCACAAGTCGGGTTGATTAGATTTTCCTTCTTTTCCCCCTGCCTTTTTCAACATCGGTCTCAATCGCAAGGCCATCACACACCTTATTCCTTTTTCCAATTAGCTTTAGCTTGGATTCTGAAATTAAAGAAAAGCGGAATTTATAATTAAATTTGGTGGTATGAGCTGGTCCCCCTTGTCCAAGTGCCTGCAGGGGAACGTAGCACCAAAGGCATGGGTATGTGGCGTTTGGTCATATGTGCCCAAGTGTCTTGGTGAGGAACTCGTAGTCACCTGCAAGAAAAATTCTGCATACCTTTGAGCTCCCCCCAAATCTTACTTGGGACACCTCCTGCATCTTTACCACCTCATCCTTGTAGATGCTGAACACCTTTGCCATGTCTGCAGAGTTACTGTTTACTATGTTGGTCACCTGCACAGCCAGTTTCGTTGATGTACCGCCCTTGTGCCCCTGGAAAATACAGTTATCCAAGGTTTAAGTAAATTGTTTTCACATTTAATGCATTCCAACAAAAATGGCTTGAGTCAACAAGAAATTTTTTCAAATAATCCATGACACATGAGTAACCATGTCCCAGGTGACTATTAACTTAACGACCTTGTGAAAGCCTTTAAAAAATGTATAAACAAAGATAATTTTACCATGCCTAAGGGCAGAAATACAATTTTCCTGATATTAAATTGTTCATGGTATCAATCATCCCTTGAAATATATGTCAATTGAATTGAATTGACAAAAAGGCAGTTTGATTAATTGTAAGGTACTATGTTCGTGGTAAAGGAGATCCTTTTTTTGCTGACATAAAATAAACAGACTAAGGAGTCTTTCAGAAGTATGCATGTACAGTAAACCAAATACATGTATGTGGCTTCCCACATTTGAGAAAATACTTACGACAATTTTTATCTATATTTCGTTCCGAAAGTGTTCGTCTTCCCACAGATCCCCTCGTTCCAGCTTCTTCTGAATCAGCATTTCAATGTGCGGTTGGAGCTGCCGAACCCGAACGAAGGGTACCTGGGCTGTGTTTGCATATCTGCATGATATCCCTTTTTTGAGCATTTAGTTTTTCAATCTCTGTGCCCATTTGACGAACTTGCAAATGAAAAAAGAAAGCAGCAAATGGTGACAAATTTAAGCTGGGGAATTAATTACCTATCCTATTGTAATCGGTGTTTTTTTTTAATGGGCTCGGAAGGCAGATAACTTCCTATTCACTGTCTGCCTCAGCTTTGCTAGAGAGTATTGTGTTGGTTGGACCATCATAACATATTCTGCAATATAAAATATTTCTTGTCCTTCGTAACATATTGCAGATACACACTTTCCTGCTCAATAACGCCCCTGTCTGTTGTTCCATCAGCCATAACACACAAGAAACCGAGCCTCTTTTATCTCTGCCGACAACTCATTTTTCGTTGTGAGGGCGATGGCATCTACAAACTGCCTACACGCTTTGTCATTCCGGTGGTTGTTTCCTATCTTGGTGTTCTTCTTCGTTGCTCTTCCTGGTGACACATTGACGTGATCAGCAGGAAAAGTGGCAAATAGGTTGCATCATGTCAGCGTTGTAACTTTTAATTCTATATGGCCTAAGCTGATTAGCTGGTCCCTCCCCTGGTTGCAGACAAGTTCACGCAGTTCTGTCAAGACCATGCAACATTGGACAAGAGTGATGAATCACCTTCTGAATGCATTCTGTGAATTTCTGAAAGCTGTGATGCCTTTCATTGGAGATGAAGCATCCCTGTTGACAGTCTGCTCCAATGTCAAGTCAACTGGACACCTGGCATATGACTTCTTAATGCGCCACATGAGGATGGCACCAGCCTCTAAAATCTCAAAATTCTCACTCCAATTTCCTTGGGGTGAGAAAGTAGACAGGGCCAGGCTGCATAGGGTCTGATGGATAGTGCACCTGCTGTGCGAAGTCAAAGGAATGCATCTCGACAAGTCTGCTGCATGGGTTGTTTGGTCCGAGACGAATTACTCCTTGCTGCTCTGCCGTTTCCTTCGACTTCTTCACAAGATCCCTGTAGAAAGTCCTCTCCATGGCCACATTGGTGAGGTGTTCCTGCTGTTCCTACATGTACAGCGCTTATGCTTTTCTTCAACGGGAAGGTTGGCAGATTTGTAGACTAGATTGTTGTTTTTCTGACACTGCCAGCAGACATCAGACATGGGTTTGCAGCACACGATGAACGGGTAGACAACATTCAAGATGTTCCTGAATGTTGTCAGAGCCACTACTACCCTTGCATCTATTCCAAAAAAAAAAAATTGTAAAAAGTAATGTAGAGATACGGGAAGGAGGCCGGTCCTCTAATTAAAAAGGACGAGGATTCACCAGAAGAATACAATAAAAGCAACAACAAATTCTATATGATGACGTGTTAAATATAAAACAATCTCCTGTACTGATTTAATTCAATACCATACAACACATCGAACACAAAATAGCATACATTACATGTACATAGTCACTTATGTACAGCTAGGGCAAAAGGTCAGCGCAACACGAGGCTGGCTACACACACACAAGTTTACAATATACTGATTGAAACAGCCCTATAAATCACAATATTTCTTGAATCTAAATATAATTTAGGACAAAATAATACTCACAGAGAGTTCTAGGAAACTACCCCTCCCAGATTATTAGTATTAGGAGCATGGCCAGAGCCATGCTCCCCACAAAATGGAGAGAAATACAGACTAATTATAATGTGCTCTCTCGTGCTCAAAGCTAGAAAAGTAAAAGAGACTGGGGCTACAGGTCGCGACCCCAAAGTAAACTTTTTACAATATAAACACTGAGGGCGCACTTGGACTCCCTACAGGTTCCCTACTTTATGACCACGCGACCCGAGTGGTCCAAAAACAATACAAATACAAGTGCGACCTTGAAAGGATTTATGAAAACAACAAATAGTTAATACAATCTCATAAATTGATAGGCCTACACAAGATCCATCCTATAACATTATTCAAGATGGATTCAGAATCCATTATACACATCAGAAAAATACACTGCATATAATATCCACTGAATGTTCACTAAGACCAGGTTTTCTAAATACCAACTGACACACATGCATGGATAAAACAATGCCCATGAAAAACCTGTTACAAGCTGGCTCAAAAATCATGTAGGAAGCAGGAAATACATCCCAATACAAAACCTGTCTGGATAATTTCACATGTAAACACACAGTATCAGTACATCAGTGATCCAATCTCGAATACTAAAAGTGATACAATGTTATACATTGAGGTCAACCACAGCATGCACAGGGTTGAACAGACAAACAACAATACGCTCACATGGCGGGAATAGCTTGTCTCTATTTATAGGGCAACCATGAAACATACCCTGCACAACAAAATGGTTATTTTTAAATAATGTCAAAACTCTAAATAGTTTACACAGCACTTGGTGTAAAATCTTTCAAAAATGCAAGACCCTGTCCTGAAATCAAAATCACATTTATGCTGGATCTCACTAGACAAGTGGTTTTCACTTGCTATACTATAATATACATCAAAATGAACAATTGGATCTGAACAGGCAGGCAAAACAGTTTGGTTCCATGCAAGGCTCAGAAAGATTACAATGGAGAATGTATAACTTTAACTGCATTTTCTTGGAAAGCAAAAAGGCAAATGGATTATCAATCACTAAAATGTATGCATCCACAAGGTAGAAAAGCATGGTAGATTATAAATAGTCTCACCCACACTGTGAGAACAAAAACAGAGTTGGACAACACAGCCAACTTCAAAATTCACACTAAACCATATCAGGCTAAGTGACAAAATTATTTCAATTCTACCTGCCAACTATAATAACATCTACAATTGAGGGAGCAAAGACCCATCACTATGTACTAGGTTGTCAACAATGATATGAGAATAATGTTTAATATGACAAAAGCATTTCTTAAAAAGTGGTCCTATAAATGGCAGTAAACATGGTGAAAACGTCAGACAAAAGATCTCACTACAGAAGGGTATATAAAAATATCCCATTAATCGGTGAGCATAAAAAGTTGGATTACACCAAACTATAAAACTGCTGACAAAAATATTTCACTTAGCAACCACACTAAAATTAGGAACCTACATGTATAATCCCGTCGCGAAACGTTCTTAGGGAACAAAGTTAGAAATGCAATTAGACATCATAAAATTCCCATATCACAAAGATTGTGAAAGATAAATATACATGACAACTATCTCCATGAACCAAACTTTGACAAATCAGGATATAAACCTGAATAAAAGCATCTGCACAATCATGAAATTATGTAGATCCAAAAGTCAATACACATACATGCACTTACATTATACCAAATCTTCAATGGCATGTAATATCAATAGCTGTATAATAAAATACAACAGATAAATCTCCTCCATAAATTATGAAAGAAAGCAAGTTTAAAAGTATCCAAAAGTTGGAAAAATACAAAAAGGAAACTTGAAATTTATACAATGCAAAGGACTACATGTATATAATAATGGTGCGGAAAACATCCAGACTCTTTATGAAGAGAAACACCATGTTATATATTTAGGTTGATCAGAGGCAGCTTGAGCTGACACTACAAGTATGCAGGATTCCTCTGCTAAATACATTTAAAATTTAAGTAATGGCATTTGGCCACAGACCCAAGATAAAATATACTGTGGGTCTACCAATGGTCACCGTTACTGCCAAGACAGGTATATACAAATGATAATAAATTACAATCCCTAAATACAAGGGAGACTTCCCTACTTTTTCTTTGGCTTTGCCATATGGCAAACCAAACCAGTGGCTACTAAATACACTGAGGCCCTTGGAAACTGCATGGTGGCTATCACAAAAAACACTCACAGAAGGAGAAATAAAAACATCTCCTGCCACCTCTACACTATAAAACACAGCAGCTCCAACTAAAACTTGTTCACAAACTAGTGGCTCAGCCTCTTCAAAAATTGTGTCTACCACCTCAACTGAATGAGAAAAAGTAATAGGGTCAGGTGATTGCAACTTATTAATTTTTTCTTCCTCAAGCTTTTCGAAAAGCTTATAAAGGGCAGCGGATCTGTTGTTAAGTATAGTTTCAATGTTATCAACTACACGTTTGCTTATAATACCAACAGGACTTAAACTTTCATCGTCTTCACATACAAAAGCATTGACGGCACGAACTAAAGTCTTAGCTAACTCACTATTTGACTTCAAAATAGAATCTGGCAAAGACATGGTTGGAATAACAATAAGCAATGTATACTATATGACTTGTAAAAATACAATATGAGGCCTAAATCATTGACCTACAAAACAGTATGCACACAAACAGACAATAAAAACACAAGTCCAAAATTGTCTAACAACACTGTTGACCAAAAGTACAATTGCTACTCATAAATTTTCAACTGACACAGTCTTTTTACAAAGACTTAAAAGTTACATAATAATATGCCAAGATAATTGAAGTCATAAACTGTACACCCTTCACACAGGTGCAAAAAATAAATGCAGTTAGCTAAAAACTTCCAAAGTTACAATAATATGTGTGCAATAATAAAACCATTTGACTTAAAACCACTTTATCCAAAGCACAGGCCTACACTGGCTCTAAAATTATCTGTTTCTAAAAAAGAATCTTTAAAAGATCCACACGAGACACAACTGCCTTCAAAACTGAACAGATCTAGAAAAGCTTGGATATATTATATAAATGGTCAAATAAAATACAATTCTACCTGAATAGAATCTTACAATACAAATTGCACACATACAAATACAATGTAAATAAAACATAAATCCGTTGACGAAGTCCTCACGTCGATAGGGAAAGCAAAAAGTTATATGGTGACCATCACATCCATAGATCGCGACGATTGTACGCGAAAAGGATTACATCGATCCTCAAAAGGAAATCTAAAGTCCGGGTTTAAACGAATCCCTGGCAAAGCGTCACCGAAAAGTTCTACTCCAAGTTAACAAGGCGTAGACAAATCCATTGATGAAAAAATGGCAAAAACTGTATCCTGTCTACGACGCCATTTGTAGAGGTACGGCGTAGACAGAACAAATGCGAAAAAATGTAAACAAATGGCGAATTCTCAATCCTGTCTACGACGCCATTTGTAGAGACACGGGAAGACAGAACAAATGCGAAAAAATGTAAACAAATGGCGAATTCTCAATCCTGTCTACGACGCCATTTGTAGAGACACGGGAAGGAGGTCGGTCCTCTAATTAAAAAGGACGAGGATTCACCAGAAGAATACAATAAAAGCAACAACAAATTCTATATGATGACGTGTTAAATATAAAACAATCTCCTGTACTGATTTAATTCAATACCATACAACACATCGAACACAAAATAGCATACATTACATGTACATAGTCACTTATGTACAGCTAGGGCAAAAGGTCAGCGCAACACGAGGCTGGCTACACACACACAAGTTTACAATATACCGATTGAAACAGCCCTATAAATCACAATATTTCTTGAATCTAAATATAATTTAGGACAAAATAATACTCACAGAGAGTTCTAGGAAACTACCCCTCCCAGATTATTAGTATTAGGAGCATGGCCAGAGCCATGCTCCCCACAAAATGGAGAGAAATACAGACTAATTATAATGTGCTCTCTCGTGCTCAAAGCTAGAAAAGTAAAAGAGACTGGGGCTACAGGTCGCGACCCCAAAGTAAACTTTTTACAATATAAACACTGAGGGCGCACTTGGACTCCCTACAGTAATAATTAAAATAAAGAAACATAACAAGTTTTGTGGCTCATATTTCAATCATGAAAAACAAAAGGAAACTGACACTGCCAGCAGACATCAGACATGGGTTTGCAGCACACGATGAACGGGTAGACAACATTCAAGATGTTCCTGAATGTTGTCAGAGCCACTACTACCCTTGCATCTATTCCAAAAAAAAAAAATTGTAAAAAGTAATTAAAATAAAAAAACATAACAAGTTTTGTGGCTCATATTTCAATCATGAAAAACAAAAGGAAAAACAGTCAGATGATGTAACGATGTGTGTTTTGATAGTAATACGACCTTATGGTGACCTTTTCAATGAATTGATTCAGAAAACAGGGTTTGTTTTAGTTTTTTCTTTTTACCTGATACCTCCATACATGGGCTTTTGTTTCGCATGAGGGCAGCAACTTGATGTCATCCCGCTTAAATCCAGGAATACGACCAGGAAGAAGGATGGCATGAGTCTCAGCATAGTTTGCAATGAAGTTTCGCACCCTGTTGTCTTCATAGCTGAGGTGGTGAGGAACAACTCTGCTGTTGTTGCCGTGAGATCTAGGCTTGCAGCCGTTCTCCCTGTAGTGTTTCTGCAGAGCTGTTAATTTCTTTCTGCTCATGCTATAATGAAATAAAAGCAAAATCACAGTTCATTTTAATTGTGTGTGTTGATAAGCATAACTTGATCCGAGGAGTGATCAATGCGTTGAATGTGATAACATAACTTAGATGCTGCATCATAAGTATCATTGTTGTTTTGAAGGAATGTATTGATTTATCATTATTTTGGTTATTAAAAACATAAATAATTTGTGTATGTGTACAAATAAACCTCACAGAGAGCCACAAGTTTGCAGAGATGCTATAATTAAAAATTAAAAATGAACATGTACTTACCTGTGAAGAAATAGGAAGGTAGTTGTACAAACAGTCTGCCCATGGAACATGAACGTTGATCTCTGCCGCTGTCATTCTGCGTGAGGACTTAGTTAGCTTGCTGTTGTTAACAGCACAGCAAATCTGTCCTAATATCAGCATGTCCTTTTCTCCTGTAGTGAAATACATGTTTACTCTTTAGAAATATTATTATGACATGCTGTTTATAATCAAATAAATGTTTCAGGTAAACCTGATTATGCATGACTTAAAGGGACACGTTGCCTTGGATCCTTGGATCGGGATGGATCGGGCGAGTTGGTCTATGAAAAGCATTTGAAACCGTTTGTTATGAAATGCATATGGTTAGAATGATGTTTTAAAAGTAGAATACAATGATCCACACAAATATGCCTCGAAGTTGCATGGTTTTCCTTTTACATCGTGAACTAAAACGGTCGGCCATTTTGTGGAGTCAAATTTTTGACTCCCTTAATGGCCGACCGTGTTAGTTCGCAAAGTAAAAGGAAACCACGCAATTTCGAGGCATATTTGTGTGGATCATTGTATTCTACTTTTAAAACATCATTCTAACCATATGCATTTCATAACAAACGGTTTCAAATGCTTTTCATAGACCAACTCGCCCGATCCAAGGATCCAAGGCAACGTGTCCCTTTAAAGAAGTAATCTTGGTCATCAGAAATTCATTTGGTGATTTCGGACAAAGTTGTTGGTACAAACAATACTTGTGCTTTGTGGCTTGTGCTACTTAGTCAGTTTCAGCCGCAAATGCAATTCTCAATTAATAACGACAATTAAGTTTAAGTTAACTTATTTCGATAAAAATGAAAAGAAAAAAAACCTGTTCCAAATTAATTTTTTTTTTTTTTTAAGTAATCTTTAGATATTTTACCTCTTGTCAGTTCAGCTGTTTCAAATTGGAAATTGACGAAATTGTCTGGGGTGAATCGCTTGGAACATGGTGCACCCTGATTATTCTGGCACTTGCAGAGAAATTCCCTCACTTTGTTGCGTTGGCCAGTAATCTCTAATGCACCATTACACCCGATATCATCAATTCAAGGGGCAAAATGTCCACAATTAGTATGGGTGGGTCAGTAGGTTCCTCGCAGTTTCTGGCGTAACCTTACTTAGTGATACTTTACTGTTCCACAGCTCTGTTGTGGAATCTAGTGAACAATAAAAGTAAACAAAATAAATAATATTACAAAGGCTTGTAGCGCCTAGCAGCATTGCTCATCTTCTCACCTCCATGGCGATTGAAGGCAGCTTCCGATTAGACTCTGTAAATTGAAATACAGAAACCATGACATACTCTTCCTTTCCGTCATCCAGAATGCGATGGTGCCAGGGGCACAAAAGAAAAGTCTCCCTGGTGGTTGAAGATTCTCCAATGCCAGCATTCAACTACATGTAGCAAACCATAGAAATCCCCAAGACAAGTGTCTTTGAGTTCAAACTGAGAATTCTTTATTTCCCGACCAAGGCAGGACAGTTCCTCAAACAGAGTCTTGGGAATTGGAAGTTCTATTAATTAACCTTACTGTCTATTTTTTCGTTGTCCATGTAGGCATTCTTAGACAGCAGTTTTTAATTGTTAAAAAAAATGTGTTTTAGTTCATCAGTGAATTGTAAATAGCATTCAGGAATGTCTATTACATCTGCAGCATCCCGCCATGAGTCACCTAACATGGGGGGTGCTCCACTCGTCATCAGTATAGTGGACTTTGACCACTAGTTTGTCATCAACAAACTTTGAATCGATGATTTCAAGTTCATAAAGTTTGGTTGAAGACCACTTTTTGGACACTACCATTTCTGATACCTTTTCTGCCGATGTTAAGTGAATGTTGAAAATAACACAAAACCTGTGAAACAAAGTCCTCTCAAAACATTTCTGGTTTCACATCTTCTTCACTGTGGATTAGAGCAGTGGCAAATATGACACTTAACTGCAACACATGATCTGAAAACCCTTTTGATGGCCTTCTACTACTCTTCTTTCCATTTTGTTATAATCGCTGATACACTTACAGCAGAGGGAAGTGCCTGTGTTTGCAAATCTGAAATGCTTTGCATGTCTCTGCTCTTTGTCACTTACAGCAGAGGGAAGTGCCTGTGTTTGCAAATCTGAAATGCTTTGCATGTCTCTGCTCTTTGTCACTGGAAATGAAAGATATGAAGTTGTATATTGCAGGGTCTATCATTTCAAGCAATTTTTCACAATTAAAATCAACAATATAGCCAAAGGATTTTGCTTATAGTACATGTATTCAGTCACTGTCTTGACTGAAGTTTCAATCTCCTTGCTATCTCTGGGATGATGTGCCGCAGTTGCAAATTAAAGTTAGTGCCTGCATCAAGTGGTGGAGAGGAATCACTTGAATCTTTCTGCTTTGTTAATCTGAGCAAACGACTTTTTGCAACAGTTGATGCAAAGCCTTCTTTATATCTACATGAGAGTGCATTAAAAGTGTGCTTTTTCGCCGGGCATCCAATTGATGAACTGTAAGCAATTTACCAAATTTACTCATGACTGATGTTAAAAGCCATTGGCTGTTCGTGAACAGTAATTAACATCAAAGTTACATTCTTTATGCTTTTTCAAGAGACACCTGAATATTTTCTGTAAATACGTCATACATGTCAATTAATAGCATCGCATTATTAACAGACACTTTTTCCCTGATAGTTGGATTGTTACATGGTACATTTACATTCAAATCTCAATTTCCACAATAATTTGTAATGGTGCTTGCATAGTGAAAAGGTGTGAGGGCTATCCACATTACAATCAACAGAAAAGCAAGAAGCAAAATTGTTTGTATTACACTGCATGATTTGAGAATAAAGTGCAGAACATGAGTTATTAAATGGTTTACATGTAAGTGCAAACACACATATTTGTTAACCCTGGACTTTGTTGGTGTATAGTTCAGGTTTGTTGCTTTTTCCAAGCTGAAGCTTTGCAAATGCAATGGGAATCTAATATTTTTGTGTTGGATTTAAACCACTTTTTTACACTTTCATTTTGCAGATTATCCAAGTGAACATAAGTAAGGCTGTTGCGTTTACATCGTGCACATGGGCCACAATGATTTTTCCCACAAGGAAGAACCTCTTTTCTTCTTTTCTTGTTCCCCCTTGCTCTGGGTTTACCCCTGCTGCAGAAGGAAATTACAGCTACATGTACAAACACGTTTCTTATCTTTCTGTTTTTTTTGTTTACCCTCTCGCGATGACGGCTCTTTTTTTCCCCTGCTGCTTACGTAGAATGTATGGGCTAGCCGGTGGACAGATGTAGGAGTCTTTAGCCGTGTTCCCATTGGACTTATTTTTGCTAAAGTACCGCGACTTTTCTGTAGAATGACAAAATTAAATCCAATGGGAACGCATGGTAAACTGACCTCCCTGTCAACTTACCGTGGCCGTGATGTAAAACTAACAGGCCGAAGGAGGTCGCGGAAGACTTCCGCTCATCCACGGTAACTTAACAGGGCCGCTAAAAAGTCCAATGGGAACGCTCCACGCTGTAAACCTACCGCGACCACGGTGTAAAACGCTATACAAACAACACCACTTCCTGTTTACGACACAACTATACACAGAGGGCGCGCGAAAATGGTATGGTTCCCTGTTTCATTTGCACTGATGGCCGTGTGGTATGTAGCGTGTGTACATGCAATACAAAAACAACGCCTTTTCTATCTCGTCCAGCGGCAGCAAGTTTTTGCTTTACTGTGGTTAGAAACATGGCAGATTTGATCAATTTTGTGAGGAGTTTAATTGGGCTAGATAAACGTGAAAATGTGGATGAATTCAGTGCGAGAAAACTACGTCACAGGCACGTCATATCCTGCATAGGTCAAAGGTGACTGTGCACAGCGCCCGCAATGTGTACATTCTGCCAGTTTCGAACAGCGAGTTAACTGTTCCATCGCGGAATTTAAGTCCAGGTGGGAACGCACGGTAGAATTACATCTAATCCAGTCACGGTAAGTTTCCGCGTGGCCGCGGAAGAAAAAGTCCAATGGGAACACGGCTTAGGAAGTAAAATTGTTTACTCAAAGATGACGAACAATGAATGCAGTGGTATAGGATAATTATGTTGAGTAGGGGTACCTTCTTTTGGGTGTTTGGGTAACCCAACCTGAACAAACCCATCCTCAAGAAGGATATGTTGCCTATTTCTCTTTGAAGGCCTCTTTGGCTTGGGAGGGCTTGGTGGTGGAGATGTTGAAACAGCATGGTGAAGTGATGGAGGAGTGAGCTTCTTCTTTCTATTCTTGTTTACAAGCTTGCAAAAGTTCTTTGGGAATGAAAGGCTTGGTTGGTACACCTGGAACAACTCTCATTAACAAATCTTCTACAGTCGACTGCTAGCTTGAAGCAAAGCGTTCGTTGCCACTAAAGTTAAGATGAAGCCCATCTCGTGCAAAATGGTGGCGCCCATTTAGCACTTCCCCATGATGAACTTCCAATCAGAAAACTTCATGCAAATTTTGGCAAGATGAATGTTGAACATGATAACTTTGTCATGACAAAAAACCTCATCATGACGTGGCAAGAGTCCGCTGACAAGAGTCTTACTGTTGCGGAACTTTGCCCTTGTGGACCTCAGTAGCACTTCATACTGTTGTAGGAAGGGATCCAAAAATTGAGAGCAAAGGTTGTTTGTGCTCATGTGCAAAACAACATGTGGTTGCCCATCCGAGAAATTGTCACTCCTGGCCGGGGTTACAACATCAGGAAGAAATCAGTCACTGTTTAAGTTCTCCGGCAAGTCGAGAGTGATAACCCAAATTATACTACAGATTTCTGATAGTAAAAGGCTCAAAACAAAATCAGCCGAAAACTTGGAAATTACGGAGGGGGGGCACAATGAGGCCCCCCCCCCCCCCCCCCCCCCGGTCCCCATAAGTAAATTTTAAAAAGCCCGGTCCTGGTAGGGTTAACTCTACTTTACCTTTCTCTTCTTGTTGTTTGTCTTCTTCTTCCTGTTCTCCGTCGTAGTCTGAAGAAACTTCTTCACTACTACTGTCGGAGCTGGTGAACAGCGTACATTGTAGGTGTAGTCCGACCTGCAGAGCCAAAAAATTATAACTTTTACTGGCAGAATTTCAATCAATAATGGCAATTAAGTGAGAAGCGCAGGGCTCCAAATCAATCTGATGTTACATTTTGAGCCCCAAAAATGCACATGGGTAAATAAAAATATTAAAGAAACAAGTGCAAGGCTGCAGGGAAGTATCTCATTCAGTGCCCGTCAAGCTGAACCCTATTAGACATGTGCGTAAAAAAGTATAAACAGACGCACGGTGGTGGTTTCTGTACTCCAGTAATGGACGACCTTAAAACAAGATGGCGGCCCCCATTAATGTTATAAAATCATGAACAGACGATCTTCTTTATCATGATTTTTTAAATTCTGTGTTTCTGTCATTAAAGGTATTATGTTAGATGCACCATGCCAGACATCGTATGAGTGTTTTATATCAGGATGGGATTGTTCTGTAAATAACTAAACACCAATAGAGTTTACTTCATATAATGTAATAGATCAGGTATAAATGAACAGGTTTTTTTGTAACCAGCCTAAACTTAGTAAACTTCAAATACACATGTACATGTGTACCTAAGTTTAAAACAGGATCATATCTGTACAGAAATACAGATATGTTCCATCACCAGTGATCCTACATAAAATGAAATGCCTATACTTCTTGAGATATGTTGGTAAACAAGTTAACTTGATGATTCACTCATTTTACTTGTGAGAACAGTATGAGCATCTGTTACAAGCTCAGCCACCTTCATGTAATCATCCTTCAGCCGATCCAGGGACTTCATGAGAGCCCTTTGTTCCATTCGGCCACTCACCATTCCTGCCTCACACTTATCCATAACTTCAACATCTTTAGTGTCATTTTCCATGACAGTGTATGTTAAGTATTGGGCACAGTGTCCTGGACTGTCGTTTCTCCCGTCTCCTGTTAAAAGAAAACAGACAAAGAACACATCAGAAACAAATTAGTAACCTGTCTTCAGTATCATATAAACATATTTTACAGAATACCTAAATAAAGGCAGCTTATAATACTTATTACCACATACGACAAGTATAGACACTTCGTTTGTACTGAGTGGCTTGAGCAGCCTTTTATTCCATGTTAACGCTCAAACATGATCTTAGAACCGTGCACATTTTGTCACGAATGCACCCATTTAGCCAAACTGAATCTATTTGCAAGAACAGTAATGATCTCCGGCAGTATCATCTAATCCGCGAGATCTTAAACATTATCAAAATTGATTTCCGGCAGTAATCCAATCCGCGAAATCTTTTACAATTATTACAAAAATTGATTTCCGGTAGTAATCCAAACCGCGAAATCTTATACAATTATTATTAAAATTGATTTCCGGTAGTAATCCAATCCGCGAAATCTTATACAATTATTATTAAAATTGATTTCCGGCAGTAATCCAATCCGCGAAATCTTATACAGTAATTCTCATAATTGATTTCCGGTAGTAATCCAACCCGCGAAATCAAAATATTTAAAACAGCACTGATCTCCGGCAGTATCAATTAATCCGCGAGATCTTGAACATTCAGCAAAATTTACTTTTCATGTAAAGCTAAAGGGAACAGTTAAATCAAATCATAATACCATAGTGCTAGCAGGTCACTGGCAGAATAAATTGCAAAGCTAAATTTGCCATCAGGTATACATAAACAAACTAATACCCAATAATTAAGAAAGTAACAATTGAATGAATACACACGAGGACTATGGAGGTGTACACAATGAAGTTCCGCCAAACGGTCATTGCAAAAATGACCGCCGCCACAATAGCCTCATTTAGTGAATTCATTAATTTAAAAAAGTTGAATAGTATGAAACAAGAGCCTCATGAAAATTAACTAGTAAAAAACGAGCAGACTTATCCGTGAGGTGCACACCATCCTGAACAAAAAATTCTGATTTGTCCCAGGCAATTTGAGGATGTGCAATCAACCCCCCAGGAGATGCTCGAAACAGATTACCCACGATCCTGTTAATGGCCCGTCGTGTACGCTCCACTTTGTTCTGACGGAAGGCCCCCCCCCTTATAGTGAACGCGGGGCAAAATTTCCGACCAAAACAACACTGCGTTGGGCAACAGCTGTCGAGCCCAGCTCAAAATATTGTAAATGTTATCAAGAATTCGCTTCTTTGATAGGTGGCCGAGGTCATTCGATCCCACGTGTATGATGCATACGTCTGGACACTGCTGGGCTGATGTCCATATCTCCTGCAGAAAATCACGAAACTGTGCCAAGCACAGACCTTGTCTGCCGAAGTACCGTACTTCAAACCCCTGAAGGCAGGTTACGTCATCATGCCTCGCCGCCGTCCGGGAAAGCCAGTGTACAAACGAGTCACCAATGACCCACACCACAGGAACACCGTGGTGTAAGGTCGCTCAAAAATTAAAGATAAACAAATAACATTGCGTTAATTTGGCAATAATCGAAGCACTAAACAATTACACTGGTATGGATAGTTAAGCGGCATGATTTATAAAATAAAGTCAGGTTCAATACGAATATATCGCCTGTAAACGTTGGATTTCCAACGCCCCATAGATTGAATGACCGACTCGGACAAACCTGACATGGCTGCAGACGTTGCTGCCCCAATGCGGAATGAATGCGAGGTGAAGCGCAGGTCCTGAAGACCGACAAATTCAAGAGAGCGACGCAAGACTGCCGTGAATTGTGCCCGTGTGACCGGGGTCCCATCAAAGTGGGAAAAGAAACCTAATCCTTGCGAGGAGCAAGCGCGCATGGACATAAACTGCTCAGCGGCCCGCACAGGACATAATATATTGTTAGCTTGTGAGAACTCTGGAATGACATGAAACAACCTTTACCATACTGATCAGTTTTTGAAAACCGAACATTCAAAACAATAACTTTGCCGGCAGGTTCAATCTGCAGGGAAACATCAGACAGCCTCAGGGGAGAATCCGCATACTTGGATGTGGCTGTTAGTTCGCCCACCCGCAGAAAACCAAAGAAAGCCAACAGAAACGCTGCGCGAAATAAGCGAGCTTCAAAGTTGCTGGTGCAAATGGAATCCAGCGCAGGAATAATGCGCCGCAAAATAAGCAAAGTAATTGGGCGACGTGCGTCACGTCGGCTGTTAAGCCGTCTGCAGCCGTCCAACAAACGCTTAACAATGAAATGCTTGGTTATATCAGGTGACCCCGACAAACGCAATGTTGATGCTATACCTGAAACATACGTTGCAATGGTGGTAGGTGCATACTTATTGACCGACAAAAATGCAATAAATTGAACAAGGGACTGTAGAGACGGGGAAATTGTATTACAGAAGTCATGACTTGAGCAAAAACATTGAAAAAATTGCCAGGCCCTTTGGTACAGCAAATGCGTGCGGGGGGCCAATGAATGATGCAACAACTCCTGTACCTCTAACTGAAGTCGTCCCAAAGGTTGGTGGGTAAGGGAGTCATAACGGGGTCTGCCCCGGGAGCCAACCTGCAAAAACGGGAAAGAGCATCAGCGATAGAGTTATCAACACCAGGTACATGACGTGCCTTGAAGTGAATGTTGAATTCTAGACAATGCAAGACCATTGAACGAACCAAATGCATGATCTTAGGACATTGTGACGTCTGCCGATTGATAATAGAAACAACAGCTTCATTGTCACACCACAAAATTACCCTGTGATTTCGCAAGGCGGGACTCCATAATCGCAAAGCAAGCGTTATTGGGAACAGTTCAAGAAATGCTATGGACAATTTTAACGAACGAATCGCATCCGGCCAACGGCCTTGCGACCAATTTCCATCAAAATATGCCCCAAAACCTATTTCTGCTGAAGCATCAGTGAACAAATGTAAATTGCTGTTAGACAACCAAATATCAGGTGCAAACATAACTATGCCATTAAAGTGTGATAAAAAGTGTTGCCAAGCAAGTAAATCTGCCCGAGCCCCAGCTGTGACACGGATGCGATGATGCGGCTTAGACACACCCCGTGTCATATCAAACAAGCGCCTCAGAAAAGCACGACCTGGCCGTACTGCCCTACACACAAAATTCAAACTCCCTAACAAAGATTGGAGTTCACGGAGTGAGACCTTCTTCTTTACCAACACACTGTCCAGTTTAGCTTGCAATGCAACTAGTTTGCACGTAGGCACCATACAGACATGCCAACTAGTACGTTTTTCCCGTATTTCGTACGGGTTTTCTTTAAAAATACGGTTTTGACCACCGCCACCGCAAAAATAATTCCATTCCCCCAAAACGGCTGCGAGAAATACTCTACTAACTAAAGCTAGCGCTATTATAATAAGCCATGTGGTACAACCTCGTTTCCAATGGTGTACAATCTCGCCGCGCAATTATTTTCTTTCCCAGAATGATCGATACGGCGCACGCGCTACCCATGTTAGCGAGGTTGTCTGTGGGCACGAGGCAGCGGAGGCTCGTTTATCACCAATTATTCGTAAGCGCGTCAGTTATTGGTGCATGGTATGTCAGTGTCAGTTCACGCTGTTTTGGGGAATTTTTTTAGCACTCCTGCATGAAATTGTAATATAAATATCTGATTATGGCTTCGACCTCGTCGAATAAAAGGAAGCAGTCATTTAAAGGAGAATATTCAGCGAAGTGGGACTTCATAAAAGCGTCCAAAAAAGGGAGAAAATAATTAATTTATCAATAATGTTATTTTGTTATGTAATTTGTAAGCAGCATCCCTCACAATATGGAATGGATGGAGGTACGCAGGAGATGTTTTTTTGTTAATATGGAGGTATGATTGTGTCAGATATCTTTCAAAAAATTTAAATTTTCGGCTAAAAGGTTGCCCCAAATCTTCCGCTTGCGACTTCTCTTGTCCACTCTCGTTCAGCTGCACAACGAATTGGACAAACTCTTGCGCAATCTGCAGTTTGCGCCATGCAGAATCGGCAGCTCCCATTGCCTATCGAGTAAAGGTTTGCGCAATTTTCAGATTGCGCATTGTCTTGTACACCATGCGCGCTGTGTACTTCCACGAAACACGACGCGACGACCGACCGTGGATCACAAAATCATGAGACCAAAATCACAGAGATATCAGTGGATGTGTTCTGGTTTTTTAGTTCTGTTTTTTTTTTTTAAGTCGAATAAAAAGTTTAGGGTCGTGGCACGGGAAACCGAAACAGACATGACAGAACACCCTTTTGGGGGGGCTAAACTCTTTTATGCATTTTTTTTCAAAAATACAGGTTTTTAAGGAAAAATACAGGTTTTGGGGTTTCAGAATACAGTTTTGTGATCCCAGAGGTTGGCATGTCTGACCATAACTTCCTGCGATATTGTATTAATTGACAAACCGAGGAAAGTTAATGAAGTTGTTGGTCCCTCAGTTTTCTCTACTGCCAGAGGCACCCCAAATTCTTCACAAACGACTGTAAAAGACTGCAGGGCACGCTCACACTCGCGAGTGGCCTGCCTCCCAACGAAAAGAAAATCATCAAGATAGTGCATAATGTGCTGAGTGGCTGCAACCTTGCGGACACTGTATTCAAGGAATGTGCTAAAACGCTCGAATGTGGCACAAGAAATAGAACAACCCATAGGCAGGCATACATTTGTCGAAATAGAAATGGTCATCCAGAGTGAAACCTAGCAAATTGAAATCATCTGGGTGAACCGGAAGCAATCGAAACGCTGATTTAATATCTGATTCAGCCATAAGAGCACCGGGACCCAAAAAAGTAACCATCGCAACGGCATCATCAAAACTAGCATAAGTGACTGACGTTAAAGATTGATCAATGTGATCATTAACTGAATCCCCCAGCGGTGACGAAAGGTTATGAATCAGGCGAAATTCGCCAGGCACTTGCTTTGGTACCAGACCAATTGGGGAACAACGGAGTATTGGCAAAGGAGGAACTGAAAATGGACCGGCCACTCGGCCAAGCTCAACTTCACGGGCAACCTTTCGCCTAACCATGGAAGGATTGTCAAGAACAGAAGTCAAATTACGAGCCAGTGAACCGACCCGAGGACCAACGTAACCAAGCCTAAAGCCAGATGAAAAACCATGCAAGAGAATTTGAAAATCACGTTTGTTAGGATATGTTTGCAAAAATGGGAGTAACTTATTGAGCTTGATTGGGGTAGGTGCTAGCAGCTGGCTTGAGTGCCCGAGTAGCTTTGCAATGCACGGCTGCATGACCGGCTGAGGAGCAGTTAGCGCATTTGTGCGCGTAACGGCAGGCTGTACGCACACATTGACCGCGGTTGAAGTTGTGACAGGTACGGGGTATTTGGTTTGACTGCCGTTGTCCCACTCCACCACTGCGGTCGTGCTGCCGAAAGGAGCCACTGCTTCCGTAGGGCCGAAAATTATGTGGCTGAACCGGTGCACCAACCAAAGTGAGCCACAACTCAGCGTCAATGGTAGCCCAAGAGCGGGATGGCATACGGGCTTGCCTCAATCTAAAATTGATATCGTAATCGCGCCAGCCAAAGCCAGTACGCCTATAGGAAGCAGAACGAACAATATCAGCATATTTAAGCAAATGTCGCGCTTGCCCAGGATGACGCTTAAGAAAAATGGAGGCAAAAATAAGGAAGGCTGAGGTCCACTGTTCAATTGACGTTATACGCCGCGGCTGCTTATGCGGCCCGAGTTGCCACGCTGGGGACTCTTGCGGACCGACCATAAAAACGCAATCATTGACGGAATCGCTAGGAACAGGCCGCAACAAAGAGCCAAATTCCACAAACTCGCCTTTCCAAATCTTTTCCTGCATTGACAAAGGCACTTCAGCCCCAAGCTCATCGCACACGCTAAGCAGTGGGGACTGAGTGACCAAATCTGGTGCGGTGATAACTGGGTTGATAACTGGGGATGTAAAATTGTCTAAAGGAAAATTTAAGCCGGAATTTAACTCACCGATTCCCGAGGTGACAGGCGCAGTGGTTGACACCGAAGCAGAACTTTGACTTGCCATCACTGGAACCTCCACGTTGATAACCGGAGTAGAGGATGCACTCGCCGTGGTGGCCGTAGCAGATCGCCCGGTTGGGCCGCGCTTCTGCCGCTTAGGCCTACCAATGGCTGTTGTTGACTTACTAGGGACGGCAGCAGTACGCTTTGAGCGAGGCATCACTGCAGCAAAAACGTGAGAATACGCAACAAGAAAGCGAATCCACAAAAAACTATAAGTTATAGGCCAAAGAAACTCTAACAGAACAGCCAACGAAGCAGAGAGGAATTTAAACAAACTGATTTACTTAACAGCGTAAGAGAACATGTTAACACGAGGACTGCTCAAACGAAAGTGAAGTAAGTTGCCATGTGGAACAACTGATCCTTCCAAGGGGGGCTGTCAGCGAACCAGGTCGTAAATCAATCGCCACGGCAAATACCAATGGGCAGTTAAATTGTACCAACTTCCGACGAAGCAATAAAACGCTCCCTGCCCCCGGGCAGCCCTCCAGACTGTCTAGTGGCAATAAATTATTTGAAGCTCAAAGTATTGGCCTCAAATCGAATAAATGAATAGCTGTTGTTTAATTAAGGCAAAACAAAACACACACTTCAATTGAAACCACACATGCACACCATGTTAATTACATGAAAAATCAAAATTTCAATGAAGTGCACGTTTACAGAAATTTTAATGACTTACCAAGTATTGTCAACTCTTTACCTCTATGCTTGTCCCTTGTTTGCTGTAGCAAGGCCTGGCATTCCTCTTCCACAGCAGGTATTACATACTTCTTCTCAATGGAGTGGTACATGTGTAGGTGTTGTGGTGGAGAAATGCTAAGTTCATGAAACAAAACATGAGCTGTATCTTAGTGAAGTTGTTCCCCGAAAGAAATAAAGCAGTAGCAATGTCTAGTTCTCCTATGTTTGCTTTATTACATAAAAAGAGGTTATGACGTAATAATGACGTAATTCAAGGTGATCCCATTCTCAGATTTTTTGGAGCATGACTTTTTTGAAATCTATGGGTCAAACTGATACTTTGGTGAAAAAATGGTGCTTTTGTCCACCGTGTAACAATCTTTTCCTTAATCCACCTCACTACGATGGAGGACCTAGACATGTGTCCCTATTCACAAATCTGGGTCACCCTCGAATTTGCATTTTGAAGATTTTGACGTTTTGAAGATTGAGTGAAAAGATGGTTATTTTGTATTAGTTTCATCAAGTTTCAGCTGGACTGATTATAGTATTGTGTAAACCGTTGAAAGATTAAGTTGATTTTATTATGTAAGTAAAGTTTAACCTAAGTTTTGTTTCTGTATGTTCTTTGATAACCGTTCCTTTTCCCATTTTGATTATTTGCAAATAGCGGATAGTCTTGACACCCAGCCGGGCAAGTGCAGTAAGCAGAATGAATTGTGCTTCTGGGCTTCTCTGCACAATCCCAAACACTGTTGGGGACTTGGCGCACATTTTCTGAGGGTATGCACTGAGCCTTCAAAAAACCCACTGCCGAGTTCTTTGAAACAGGGTGATAGAAAACTTCTTTCAGCCATTTGGAATCAAAGTAGCTGTGTGCCTTTCCCTCTTTATATAGTCGGGAAGCAGTCTCTGCTGTAGCGACCTTGCATTAGTTTCTGAGTGACTTGTTCTGCTGGTGCTCCATCCAGCTGGTTCACCTGCTGGAACAGCTAGATGGTTGGCCAGTTCAATCATAGAGAAAGGACCACATTTCGTCGAAAGCGATGGTAACATTTCTATGATGATCTGGCATTGACTTCAAATTTGTATCTTGCAAGATTCTCTTCACCATGTCGGAATTAAAACCTACTGTTGGGTTGCCAAAATGACTGTAAGGGTGTAGGGTGCTAGGGTGGGGCAAATTGATAAAACCGCTCTCTCTGATCAGGTTATATGCTGCAGTCGACTTGTTTTGCAGAGCAATACACCAGCGAATGATGGCTGGATGCCAGCGTATCCCTTTTCCTTTCTTGATACTGTGCAACTGCTGGTCCCACAGAAGGCGGCCAGGGGAACCATCAGCAAGCAGTTTTGTAATAGCAGAACAATTGCTTTTGACAACTGCATGCAGTTGGCTCTGCTGGTCTGGAGGAAGAGCTGTGCCTTCTTTGGTCATCAGACTTTGGATAGTCGTATTCATGGAGTTGATCTTTCTCTTGAATACACTATTCTGCCTTCCAAGGCGTTTTGCTTTCTTGATGAGATTGGCCTGGCTTAGGAGGTCATTTCTAGTGGTCGCTTTTGACAGGGTAGACGATTCAGCTCCTCTGCGACGACAGACTGAAGAAGAAAGGTCACCACGAAGGACTTTGCATGAGCACATCGCGACCCTGGTTTAGCGATCACTAGATGGCAGAGCTTGTGTCTGATGGTTTTTGTAGGAAACACTTGATAAACATCATTTCCAGTGATGGTAATTGGTATCTCGCCATGAAAACCGGTCTTTGCCTCAACAAGACTTTCAAAATCTGGATTTCCAGTACAAATGTTGCTGTTTACAATTGCATGGACTAATTTTACTGCATCAGATGTTGATGCAATAAGTTGAGGAACTTCACTAAGAAGGGAATTCTGAGATGCAGAAACTTGCAGATTGCAAACATGGACTTTCCAAGAAAGATCATCAAAAAATTGAATATTGGCCACTGGTGTTCCACAGTCATTCATTTGCATCGCCTGAAAGAATTTCGGCCCTTGCCACGTCACTAACCCATGATGATTCGCAACTTCTTGAAATGAAGAAGACTTACTGCTACGACAGAATCTACATTCAAAAACCTCCTTAAAAACAAAGACTTTGATGTTGCAAACGTTGCCTTTCTTGTGTTTCTTTTCTTTTTGCCACCAATAATTTAGCTTTTTCTCACAACTATGACAAACGAAAGGAGGATGGACTCCAACTTCATCAAATGAAATGTCCAAGTTGAGGGCACGTTGTATTATTTCTCTATATTTCTCTTTTGGATGAGGGGTTCTGCCAGGCTCTGATTTTTCCCCACACAATCTACAAATATCCTGCATTTATTTCAAAATGATGAGCCACAATCAACCTTCAATAAAAACACAAAGCAAACAGCAAAATTATTTATTTGAAAATTTTTAAGTATTAACTGTTATTACAAAGTATTAAGTTTCACATCAACAAAACTATTTGCAATAGACTGTTTTCAAACAAAGCTATCACAATCACATCGACCTACTACAGCACAGGCCAAGCTAAAAAACATTTTACATCGTCATGTACATTTATTGTAATGAAGAAATATGTTTTTGCTCAACAACCCACCCTGCTTGGAACACATCTTTGCAATTTGAAATTTATGGAGAAAAATAATATTTTAGTCCTAGATTATCATTTATAAATAATGTTTGTTGGCTGGTGGTTGTGAAATTCATTGAAAGTGTGTTTTCAAAACGACAAAAAAACACGAACAAATTAAATCCCAAACCATACAAAGGAATGTCCACTTGTTGTGGTTATGTGGATTGAGAGCACAGCATTTAAAATTACGAAAAGGAGAAACGATCTAAAAAGGTGAACAGTTTTGAGTCCAGGATCAGCGTTGGCTAAGTTTGGCCACGTCATCGAATAGCACGGTTACAAAGGTGAACTCATGACCGACATAATGCATCAATTTTCGACCCAGAAAAACCATGAAAATTCCGCTTATATTAATTTCCATAAAGTATACATTTTTCACCTGAATTTTGACGATTTTGGTGTAACTTACCTGAACTTCGGTCGATTCTAAAAAGCAAAACATTGGCAAAAAGCTCTCGACGCAATCTTTCTCATTACATGCGATTCGATGGTAACAGACGCTATATACTCGTCTGCGCATGCAGAAAAGACTCGCTTGCTGCACAATGTTTACTCCAGTAAAGGGAAAAATCTTGCAGCGAAATGACGTCAGAAAAAGTCAAGTAGCATTCTTCAACGCAGGGCAGAAATGAGGTTGTGGGTTACCAGCGTAAAATGCGGCGGTGCACAACCAGAACAAAGGGAACAGTGCGGTCGTAATGTTTACGAGACTCAGCGGGCGGTCGCAGCGCTGTTGCAATGGGGCGATGCTTATCACTGATAAGCGTTAATTGGCTGATTTTTATAGCCCGGCAAGTTCGAACTCCTTCCGTCGTCCTTTCTCATCCTTCAGCCGATCCAGGGACTTCATGAGAGCCCTTTGTTCCATTCGGCCACTCACATTCCTGCCTCACACTTATCCATAACTTCAACATCTTTAGTGTCATTTTCCATGACAGTGTATGTTAAGTATTGGGCACAGTGTCCTGGACTGTCGTTTCTCCTGTCTCCTGTTAAAAGAACATGACAGTGTATGTTAAGTATTGGGCACAGTGTCCTGGACTGTCGTTTCTCCTGTCTCCTGTTAAAAGAAAACAGACAAAGAACACATCAGAAACAAATTAGTAACCCGTCTTCAGTATCATATAAACATATTTTACAGAATACCTAAATAAAGGCAGCTTATAATACATAAATGAATAGCTGTTGTTTAATTAAGGCAAAACAAAACACACACTTCAATTGAAACCACACATGCACACCATGTTAATTACATGAAAAATCAAAATTTCAATGAAGTGCACGTTTACAGAAATTTTAATGACTTACCAAGTATTGTCCACTCTTTACCTCTATGCTTGTCCCTTGTTTGCTGTAGCAAGGCCTGGCATTCCTCTTCCACAGCAGGTATTACATACTTCTTCTCAATGGAGTGGTACATGTGTAGGTGTTGTGGTGGAGAAATGCTAAGTTCATGAAACAAAACATGAGCTGTATCTTAGTGAAGTTGTTCCCCGAAAGAAATAAAGCAGTAGCAATGTCTAGTTCTCCTATGTTTGCTTTATTACATAAAAAGAGGTTATGACGTCATAATGACGTAATTCAAGGTGATCCCATTCTCAGATTTTTTGGAGCATGACTTTTTTGAAATCTATGGGTCAAACTGATACTTTGGCGAAAAAATGGTGCTTTTGTCCACCGTGTAACAATCTTTTCCTTAATCCACCTCACTACGATGGAGGACCTAGACATGTGTCCCTATTCACAAATCTGGGTCACCCTCGAATTTGCATTTTGAAGATTTTGACGTTTTGAAGATTGAGTGAAAAGATGGTTATTTTGTATTAGTTTTATCAAGTTTCAGCTGGACTGATTATAGTATTGTGTAAACCGTTGAAAGATTAAGTTGATTTTATTATGTAAGTAAAGTTTAACCTAAGTTTTGTTTCTGTATGTTCTTTGATAACCGTTCCTTTTCCCATTTTGATTATTTGCAAATAGCGGATAGTCTTGACACCCAGCCGGGCAAGTGCAGTAAGCAGAATGAATTGTGCTTCTGGGCTTCTCTGCACAATCCCAAACACTGTTGGGGACTTGGCGCACATTTTCTGAGGGTATGCACTGAGCCTTCAAAAAACCCACTGCCGAGTTCTTTGAAACAGGGTGATAGAAAACTTCTTTCAGCCATTTGGAATCAAAGTAGCTGTGTGCCTTTCCCTCTTTATATAGTCGGGAAGCAGTCTCTGCTGTAGCGACCTTGCTTTAGTTTCTGAGTGACTTGTTCTGCTGGTGCTCCATCCAGCTGGTTCACCTGCTGGAACAGCTAGATGGTTGGCCAGTTCAATCATAGAGAAAGGACCACATTTCGTCGAAAGCGATGGTAACATTTCTATGATGATCTGGCATTGACTTCAAATTTGTATCTTGCAAGATTCTCTTCACCATGTCGGAATTAAAACCTACTGTTGGGTTGCCAAAATGACTGTAAGGGTGTAGGGTGCTAGGGTGGGGCAAATTGATAAAACCGCTCTCTCTGATCAGGTTATATGCTGCAGTCGACTTGTTTTGCAGAGCAATACACCAGCGAATGATGGCTGGATGCCAGCGTATCCCTTTTCCTTTCTTGATACTGTGCAACTGCTGGTCCCACAGAAGGCGGCCAGGGGAACCATCAGCAAGCAGTTTTGTAATAGCAGAACAATTGCTTTTGACAACTGCATGCAGTTGGCTCTGCTGGTCTGGAGGAAGAGCTGTGCCTTCTTTGGTCATCAGACTTTGGATAGTCGTATTCATGGAGTTGATCTTTCTCTTGAATACACTATTCTGCCTTCCAAGGCGTTTTGCTTTCTTGATGAGATTGGCCTGGCTTAGGAGGTCATTTCTAGTGGTCGCTTTTGACAGGGTAGACGATTCAGCTCCTCTGCGACGACAGACTGAAGAAGAAAGGTCACCACGAAGGACTTTGCATGAGCACATCGCGACCCTGGTTTAGCGATCACTAGATGGCAGAGCTTGTGTCTGATGGTTTTTGTAGGAAACACTTGATAAACATCATTTCCAGTGATGGTAATTGGTATCTCGCCATGAAAACCGGTCTTTGCCTCAACAAGACTTTCAAAATCTGGATTTCCAGTACAAATGTTGCTGTTTACAATTGCATGGACTAATTTTACTGCATCAGATGTTGATGCAATAAGTTGAGGAACTTCACTAAGAAGGGAATTCTGAGATGCAGAAACTTGCAGATTGCAAACATGGACTTTCCAAGAAAGATCATCAAAAAATTGAATATTGGCCACTGGTGTTCCACAGTCATTCATTTGCATCGCCTGAAAGAATTTCGGCCCTTGCCACGTCACTAACCCATGATGATTCGCAACTTCTTGAAATGAAGAAGACTTACTGCTACGACAGAATCTACATTCAAAAACCTCCTTAAAAACAAAGACTTTGATGTTGCAAACGTTGCCTTTCTTGTGTTTCTTTTCTTTTTGCCACCAATAATTTAGCTTTTTCTCACAACTATGACAAACGAAAGGAGGATGGACTCCAACTTCATCAAATGAAATGTCCAAGTTGAGGGCACGTTGTATTATTTCTCTATATTTCTCTTTTGGATGAGGGGTTCTGCCAGGCTCTGATTTTTCCCCACACAATCTACAAATATCCTGCATTTATTTCAAAATGATGAGCCACAATCAACCTTCAATAAAAACACAAAGCAAACAGCAAAATTATTTATTTGAAAATTTTTAAGTATTAACTGTTATTACAAAGTATTAAGTTTCACATCAACAAAACTATTTGCAATAGACTGTTTTCAAACAAAGCTATCACAATCACATCGACCTACTACAGCACAGGCCAAGCTAAAAAACATTTTACATCGTCATGTACATTTATTGTAATGAAGAAATATGTTTTTGCTCAACAACCCACCCTGCTTGGAACACATCTTTGCAATTTGAAATTTATGGAGAAAAACAATATTTTAGTCCTAGATTATCATTTATAAATAATGTTTGTTGGCTGGTGGTTGTGAAATTCATTGAAAGTGTTTTCAAAACGACAAAAAAACACGAACAAATTAAATCCCAAACCATACAAAGGAATGTCCACTTGTTGTGGTTTTGTGGATTGAGAGCACAGCATTTAAAATTACGAAAAGGAGAAACGATCTAAAAAGGTGAACAGTTTTGAGTCCAGGATCAGCGTTGGCTAAGTTTGGCCACGTCATCGAATAGCACGGTTACAAAGGTGAACTCATGACCGACATAATGCATCAATTTTCGACCCAGAAAAACCATGAAAATTCCGCTTATATTAATTTCCATAAAGTATACATTTTTCACCTGAATTTTGACGATTTTGGTGTAACTTACCTGAACTTCGGTCGATTCTAAAAAGCAAAACATTGGCAAAAAGCTCTCGACGCAATCTTTCTAAGGACGTAATAATGACGTAATTCAAGGTGATCCCATTCTCAGATTTTTTGGAGCATGACTTTTTTGAAATCTATGGGTCAAACTGATACTTTGGTGAAAAAATGGTGCTTTTGTCCACCGTGTAACAATCTTTTCCTTAATCCACCTCACTACGATGGAGGACCTAGACATGTGTCCCTATTAACAAATCTGGGTCACCCTCGAATTTGCATTTTGAAGATTTTGACGTTTTGAAGATTGAGTGAAAAGATGGTTATTTTGTATTAGTTTTATCAAGTTTCAACTGGACTGATTATAGTATTGTGTAAACCGTTGAAAGATTAAGTTGATTTTATTAAGTTGATTTTATTATGTAAGTAAAGTTTTGTTTCTGTATGTTCTTTGATAACCGTTCCTTTTCCCATTTTGATTATTTGCAAATAGCGGATAGTCTTGACACCCAGCCGGGCAAGTGCAGTAAGCAGAATGAATTGTGCTTCTGGGCTTCTCTGCACAATCCCAAACAATGTTGGGGACTTGGCGCACATTTTCTGAGGGTATGCACTGAGCCTTCAAAAAACCCACTGCCGAGTTCTTTGAAACAGGGTGATAGAAAACTTCTTTCAGCCATTTGGAATCAAAGTAGCTGTGTGCCTTTCCCTCTTTATATAGTCGGGAAGCAGTCTCTGCTGTAGCGACCTTGCTTTAGTTTCTGAGTGACTTGTTCTGCTGGTGCTCCATCCAGCTGGTTCACCTGCTGGAACAGCTAGATGGTTGGCCAGTTCAATCTAGCTGGTACATGTAGGTGGCCACTGAAGAATCCCTTTTGACTCCCCTAGCCATCCATCTGTGAGGTTTTGCACAGGATCTGGCAACATAATATCTCCATATTTTAGCAAATCACGATATTGCTGAGCATGCTGCTCCTTTTCCACAGTTGCAGACTGCAGCACCAGGACCTTGAGTTGTGTTGCTGCAGCATAAGCAACTGCGGCCAATTCTTCCTCATGTGATGGGGGGCAGTTACTTCCTCATGTGATGGGGGGCAGTCATTTCCACACGTGGCGAGACAGGCGGAGTAACATCGCCATCAGCCTCAAATTTGTCTTCCCACAAATCTTGGATTTGGGCTGACATTTTCTTGAATAGTTTAGACTCCAAGCATCTGCACACCCGTGATGTTTCTGGCCAAGGATGTGTCTCCTGTTTAAAATTACAAATTTAAAATTACAAATTTAAAATTACAAATTTAAAATTACAAATTTAAAATTACAAATTTAAAATTACAAAATTTCATCCATGTATCTCTTGTAAGGTGTTATATTTTCAAAAACGAATTAACACGCAACTTCTTAGATTTTCCAAAAAGAAAGTGGTATTGATGGGCCATGGAGAATATAACTCTTGTATGTAAATCTCTACCCAACTTTAAAAGTTAATTTCCTCAAAAATGGTATAAACTAATGAATATATCACCCCCCCTACGGAGGTCACATCAAGGATGATGTCAAAATAAACAAGTTTGTCAAATTTCAAAGCAATTAGTGAAAATATAAGCTGAAAACAACAGACCCAAATTTCCTTTAATGAATCCCAACAGTATTAAAAAATAATAATAATAAACTCCCCGCACAGAATTTTTTTGGAATTAAATTCTTTTTCTTTCGACTAACATTACAAAGAAAAGGCAGTCAGAACTATTGTAATTTTTTCTCGGCCATTAAAACTGAGTTTCAACATAACTTTACACGCATGCAGGTCCAAGTGTACATGTACCCACGCTGTAAGTGTATTTATATTTGCCACTGAAGAATCCTTTTTGACCTTCTTAGCCATCCGTCTTTGAGGTCTTGTACAGGATCTGTACAGGATCTGGCAACTTAATATCTCCATACTTTACAAACACCAGCTGATGTTATCCAGTGGCAAAGATTGGAGAGTCCGTCTCAGAAACAGTATACATGTAGTCTGCTTTGGGTGCTGGCAAATGGATGACCTGGCCCTCTACAAGCAGAAGCATGTCATGCCATGGCAGAATGGATGGTGACCATCTAAAGTCATTTTAAAAAATTACCTCTGATTTCTCAGCGCCGACCCTGAAATCTGACCTTTAAAAGAGCTATTGCTACGAGTAAATAGACACATTTTTACTACATATGTGCAAGTAGGCCTTGATTCAATTTTCCTCCATGGTCGAGATTGACATAAATTACATGTATGTTATTGTCATTAATGCCCGGGGTGGAAACATTTTTGTTGTCATCGATAGCCCATTTCAACATGACAGCAGTAAAGCCAGTCTTTGGCTATGCAAAGTGTGTGTATGCAGGGGGGGTGCATGGATGAGGTAAGCTAAGGAATCCAGCCTGTCGCATCAAATTCTAGGCGGAGTTCGATTTGGATTGAACTCCGATACACGATATTATTACTGCCGGGTGCCATCTCATCTGCTTCTCTGGTTTTGCATATTTCCTTTGTTGCTCCCACAGTAACCTTGCAGGAGAGTCCTCACCTAGTAGTAGGTTATTCATCTGCTCATCAGTGTTCAAACGTAGCTGCTTTTCACTCCTCCTCCATTAGCATTGATGATGGGCTCTTCTCGGAGATCATTGGGGCAATTCGTGTCTCGAGGGTTTTTCGTTCCCTTAACAAACTTTTCCTCTCTGCCTGCATATCTACCACCTTTTCCTCAAGTTGCAATCTTGATAGGGAAGCATCTGGTGCATGTGATGATGCTGATCCATAACGATGCTGCTTGCCTCTCAGTCGACTAAGAGCAGACGCCAAGTCTTCACTGTGTATTTTGCAAATTCTGCATCGGTCAAGTGCCGATGCCTACCATCGAGTCTGAGTATTTCAAAGTGATTGACATCATATGAATACATGAACTTTATCGTGTTGGAATCCTTTTTGCCCACTCTGATCTGCATAAACTTCTTCCAGCCAACCAGAGGCAGGAGAATGGCCACAAAGAAATTCAATGTAGAATACCGGAACATAGTTGTTGATTTCCTCTCCGCTTCGTTGTTACTCTGAAGTATTGTAACAAGAATTTCCTCTGGGTTCTTCCTCGGCAACACACAGCAATAACACACAGTATGAGACAGTTTTCTGGGTCACTTTCCTGCTTCTTTATTCTTACGTCCACTCCAAAGCACTTACATAACAAGAAGAACGTTTAGGCTACGTCTTCCCAACGAGACGGGTGTCCCAGCCGTTCAGCGAGGGGCCCGCTGCGACACAGCTCCACAACGGTGCCGTGTCACAGCGCCCTCCAGGAAGTCGCTTGGTAACACGGCTCCCACCGGTGCCGTGTTACAGCGCCCTCCCATCAACGGCCAACTCCACCACGGAGTCGTGCTGGCGCCCTATCGCCGAACGGCCTGGGCCAACGCTACAGTATAGAAGAGAAATGGTTTCGAATAATCTATAATCTATAATCCCGGCCATCTCACTTCTAATCAATACATTTATGTTACAGTGAATTTGCCTCTTCAGTTGAAACTGAAGCATGCTTATTTATTCAGCAAAATTAATCAATTTCACTTTTGTACAATGTATAAGGCTTCCCTTTAATTCAGCCATGCATGCAAAAAATAGAAATTCAATTTCGAAATTGGCATCGTGAGCGCGTTTTAGAGATTTCTGCGAAAATCTTTCAAGAATAATGTTCGAGTGGATTGTTAGTAAAACTCAATGTTTTTTTTTTTTTAATGGCATGGCTCAATAGAAGAATTGCTTACACATTGGGGGTCTAAAGGTAGGGTCATTGGTTTCAACTGCCTTAATGCAAAAAATGTGCATAGACTGTATACAATACAAATCACATGTGAATGTTTCAGCTGAATACACTGTCTATACTTGCTGAGAATAGGCTACAACATTAATCTGTCCCGGTTAACCAGAACGTCGAATCCATCCCCATTTAGCGGGTTGACAGTGGGTACCAACCGAATTTCTTGCCGCAGCATTCGTGACCGGACACCAACCAGCAGAAATCATGCATGAATCGTTTCTCAGATTCAAATTTTGGGGTGAAAAAAGGGCATATTACTTCGAAGAAATCCTTTCTCAAACATGTTATACTATCAACAGCTAGCTGCAGTGCCATTCACCAAATAAGGTTTTATAGTCATTAATTTTATTTTGATTATTAGCAATTTATCGACTGTACCTTTACGTTGGCTGGTGATTAGCCAAAAATGGCCGGTTAAACCTAAATATCATCTTAAAGAATGATTTACAATTGTTTGAGACAGCCCATCGTTCAACCAACTGTCATCATTGGTCGGTTTCAGATTGAAAAAACAACTTACAAAGAACAACAAACACACAAACAAACACTTTTTCTTCTCGATTTTTAATACTGTAAACTGCAAAGCCTCCTACATGTATGTATGCCAGTGACTTGGTTGAGGTCACCGACAATGAGTTTTCTCAATGTACGTCAATTTGTGACCAATCTCAACAGATTCCAAATAATTTAATTATGTAACTAATTCTGCCAAGGCTTTTTGGATACATTCTCCCATCTCTGGACATTCAACTATAGCCAGCATGTAATTACCACGTTCAGAAGCACAGTGCTCACATCTTGAAAAGTTGAAACCTCCTTGTCCTTAAGAAGAACAATGAGTTCTTCTTCTAACTCTTTATTTCTTTGTTCCAAAAACTTTGAGCGCTCATCTAGAAGAGCTCCCATTGGCTCCCGAAAACCCGAATGCTAAATAGGCCAAAATCGGGACAGAGGCAAAAGAGAGTGCCACGCACGTGTGAACAAGTTTCCGGCGCTTTTGCGTGCAATCTGTTCCGGACTTTCCTGACATGCCTTTGGAGTTTGACTCATAACTGACAAAATAAGTGAAAGTTTTTGTTTATTTTTCAGCAGTATTCACTCAAGATATACATTGTTACGATTACCAAATCTTATTATCACAGTTGTTAGGAAACCCGAGATATTATCTTCAAAGTTTTTACTTCAGTTTTTTACCACGTAAAACTTTGTGTGTGGGGCCCTCGTGTACGTGTTTACAAGGGGTTGTGGTGACGTCATTGAAATGTCTAGTTCAAAGTGAGAGTGCTAAAACAAAATGTTGACTGTGTAAGTAGCAAGTCCTGAAGAATCTGTGTATATATAGCAATGGGGCTGTATTGTAAATATTACTTGGCTCTGCAGACTACCTTGTGTTAGAACGCCACAGTCTTGAAAGCTGTTTTTATTGTCAAATAAAAAATCCAGCGTGTCAAATTGTTTACGCACAGGGCCTGGCTTCTTAATGACTAGCTGATCGCTGTCAACGACAAATTGAAGATTCTGATCCGGGGCTCTTGCTACTACGGCGTTAGCGGTATCCTTATACAACAACGCAAAATCCACATTTATAAGACCCTTCCCGAATCTTTTCTTTGAGAACCTGGGGAACGTGGAAGCCCAGTGGGGTATTAATGCCAATTTGAGTGACTGGTACTGGCCTAACACTAAGATCGAATAAATTCATATTCGTATATACAATACTCACCCCCCAGTGCGACCACAGACGGCAAAGAGGTTCGCGGAGTTATGCTGGGCTGCAGTGAGTGCTGCACATGTTAAACTTGGGGCTGCGATGAGGGCAGCTGCCTAGCATCTTGAGTTGGAGTGCCCTTGTTGGCCTTGTGCTTGGGCTGCTTCGGAGCAACTGTAGGACCATCAGCCAAGTCGATGTCCACAAGGCGAGCTGGCCACCGAACGGGACGTTTAGGCCTCGGCATTCTAAACTGTTGCCGCGGTGACACACCCGCTGAGAACTTAATTCGTTCAAAAGGTGCAAACCGAATCGAATGTTCCAACGAAAGGTAACGCTAGTGGAAATCCTGTTTGCTCAGCTGATGCGATGTCCAACGAGAAATCCCAAATCAAGGATCGAAGGAAACGTCTCAATTCGTTCAAAGTTTAACCCTTTGGTGCACATGGCGGTCGTTAGCGACCACCAAAAACAAGTTCAATTTGGACTTTGATAATTGGTCATAACTCAAAAACTACGGTCCCCATATATACTGCCCTCATTCGGTTGTTTAGAGCAATTGTTGAGCTTTCGTTTGATGTGCTATTCAATAGAGGGCGCTATTGAAAAAATTCAAGAAAAATATGGTTGAACGTTTTTGTTTTTTTTCTTGTGATTTTGCGACACATACATGTACCTTTTATAACTTTGACCTTCTGGGGACTTAGGGGAGCCCTGGCTTCACGTGTGGATTTATATCGGGGACACATTTTTCCCTCTACCGACCTGTCTTTCCTTCAGTATGTCAGTCCCCCAAACTGCCACAGCCAGACCTTTGACAAATAGTGAATGCTTCTTCTGGCACTGCAGTGCCTCCCACTGGTTAGTTGTCAAGCTGATCCCCAAAGCGGATCTCACTCATGCCTGAAGTATTTGCTGGTCTAGCTGAACTGTCTTCATCACTGGCTAGCATTTTAAAGGTTGCCCTTTCTTGTTCCAGCATTACCCTCCACATCTCAGCACCCTGCCTCATTAGGGCGTTTTTATCTTTGAGCTGACGTCCTGAGAACCAGCCGTTTAAAATTGGTTAATTGTACACTCTAACAAATGTAGAATAGTAGGTTACATAGTTCAATGAATCAATGCCATCTGTAGTTTTTGGATTGTAATTCATTTGTCAATTTTTTTATTTTTTTATCTCTTTTCTCTTTATTTTGTGCTTTTTGCACAAATATTTGTATCATAAACATTTGAGAACGCCCCAGACTTTCACTAATTAATATATGGAGACATTTCACTATTCATCACATTTGTTTCTTTAAAAGTTTAACATTTCCTTTTGAACACATTTTTTCATTGAAAACTACCTGTGGAGATCTTGAAGCGCCTTGAGTGTCACTGAGTGACAGATATGCGCGCTATTTAAGAAGCCATTATTATTATCTTGTTTTCCTTTTTATCTTACAGTACACTAAGGTAATGAATACATAGGCAGATTAAATTTGTAACTTTGTCAGTCACCCAAACCTTTGACAAACAGTGACTGCTTCTTCTGGCACTGCAGTGCCTCCCACTGGTTAGATGTCAAGCTGATCCCAGCACCAATTGAAATCTGTGAGTAAAAAACAGAAAATTACAGGCTTCCTCAGCATGCGTCATATAAAACGGTTGAAAACGAATGTACATGTAAGTACAAATTTGTTGTACATTTGTTGTACATTTGTATTTCTTTTTTGACCTGCTGAACTGGGCTACATATACTTACACCGCTACGCGAACAACTCGCTCCTTCGTTGTTCTTGGAAGACCTTTTCTTTTTATTGTCTCCAATATGCTGTATTAGCTTTAGTATTCCTTTAGGTGTCGCGGTACTATTACCTGCAGTTAAAAAATACAAGATGGACAAATAGTACTAAAGGTTATAACAAATTAAACAATGTTAGTCAAGTCTTGCAAAAAGAAATCATTGGGAACACAAAATAAAAAGTTGTTTAGAACTTTCACAAACAAATATTAAATGACAGAGTTCATTGACATTGTACTTTTTAAGATTTTAAGAGTTAAGACAACATTTTTAAGAACAAACACTGATTTTTAAAACATATACGCAGATGAACAATGACCATTAAAAACACAACTACAGACAAAAAGTGCAGTGAAGGTCAAAAGTTTATTACCGACTATCTTCTTGCATCTGTTCTTCAACTGATACCGTTGGCAGATTAGAGAGACCCCTAGCTGTATGAGATGATCATCTGACATTTCCGGCACCACCTCTGTTGTTACCTGAAATACTTGTAAGCACAAACAGAAATGGGAAAAGTTAAACAGAATAAAAAAGTACAGTATATATGGAATGTTTAATATCCAATTATTGAGAATATGTTTGATTTATCTGAATGGATAACAACTCCACAGACCTAGGGTCAATCCACTTCAAATAGAGCACAAGATGGAAGTTTATAATTCAATAAAAAAAATTCTCTGTGGTGTAACAACCTGGGTGATTTTACAGTTCTTTTTATAACTCCATGGCCTCCCCCGTTGATGTGGACGCTACCTGAGGCTCCGTCATGTCCGTGGGCCCACCATGGCATGCCTGAGCACCAAACGCACCAGCAGAATGACGAGATGCCTCCCCAGACGACCCTGCTGCCTGCCGAGCCCGACCATCAGCGGTTGCTGAGGGTGTAGCATCCAGCTGCCGACGACCCTTCCCCCTTGCACCTCGGCCTCGTCCCCGACCACCGGATCCTACTGCTGCCGAGACAAGGCTTGGTGACTCCAAAAAGCGAGAAGGACGACGACTCTGTCGCTTGGCTGTGGATTTGGGCATTGTTGATGGTACCGCCAATGTAACAGAAGTAAATTATAACTCGAACTTTGCGGACGTCGTGAATGCACGAAATATAATAAAGTTAGCGATGAAACCAGTTCTGCACAGCCGCGGTCGACAAGTGAATGTTACAATTCCGAACGAAAGAGATATAGCCAATGTAATTCCTCGACGAAAGGAATGCTGTAGAAAACGTCCCAATCCACAAAATTGATAATCACGTCCAAGAAGGTTCAGTATAAAATTCCAAAATAGCCAGCAAAACGTGGTTAGGAATAATTCAAGAGAAAAACAGATAAAACGCAATCGAAAATATTTTTTTTTTTTGATAGAACACAAAATGAAATGAACTGTTCTTTAATAAAGCTGCATCAAAAGTGACTATAACTTGGCGCCCATCAAATAGTTCTTCCCCAAATGGACAGTTCTTATTGGCTAAATGCTACTCGAATAGCCAACCACCCCTCGACTGGAGCTGACCAATCCAGGGATGACCCGCCACAATGCGGACAAGGCCGGCCTGACCTGGGAACCTCACTCGCATAGAGTTACTTCACAGGTTACAATTGACATATCCCCGTTTGGTTGATCCTTTCATGAATTACTTTTATAAACTGAAGTACTACTTACGCACCAGTTTATGGAATGTTTGATGTCCCTTCAGGGCCACCATAGTTGAACACTTTGGATGGTCCCTAATGTTAAAATTTAAACAGTTTAGATCAAGAGAATCTAATCATTCAGTGTGCTTTTGTTTTATGCATGGAGCATTTTGTTAGTCATGGTTTTGACAACATATTGGGCACCATTAACATCCATTGGTAGGATTAAGGTTCCTGAGTAACACTATAGGAGCACCTGGTTTCAACTTCAAAACGTGTTAAGTCTTTCATTCTTTGATGTTCTTTGCAAGTGGCAATGCATCCTGGGTACCTCAGAAGGATGGCAAAACTTTGCTTGCCATCTCGACCAATCCGTCCAGTCTCTTGGAAGTAATCATCTACATGTATTGTATGTCACGTGCTGGGCCATAATGTAACACATGATAGAGCTCTTCCACATGAACACCCATGCCGAATGCAACAGTTGCTAGAATAACTCAAATAAAACTATCCGCCTCTGTGAAATCTTGCATGATCCTTTTGGTCTTCAGCGCAACTGTGAAACATTGCAATATGGTTGATTAAAATCGTCTCCAAGAACATCATCAAATCTGCAGCATGTAACTCTGGGAACTGCCTATGGGACTGACAAAAAATAATGAGTTTGGGAGTTTGCTGCTGATGCTCCTTAATTTCTCTGAACAATGATCGGCACGGTTTGGGTCAAGACCCTGCAGACGGACGGTTACGAATACGATCATCGTCGCAACGAAGTGAAGACTGATGAATCTTTAATTGATTAAAATTGAGACCTAAGTTTATGTAAAAATCAATATTTTGTGCAGAAACAACGGTTTAATACTTGATCAAGTTTATATCCAGACCACAGGCAGGTCTTCTTAGTCTTACTTTGCAAGCGGGAGGCATCGGTTAGTTTCCGTAAACACACCGTCCGTCAGAGCTACATCAATACACGTGCGATGTATGCTGCTGTTAAATAGTCTGGTTGCCGACCAGTTCTCATTGGTTTCAAAAGAAGTCTGCATAGCAATACCGCGCAGTGAACAGGCAATTTATTTGTGGAGTTAAAAACCAGACATACAAATGACAACCTCCTTATTGGTATTGGTTTATTATCATTCATCTCGTGGCCCAAGGGCCAAATTACAGGAAAGTTACAATATAAAACATTAAAAATACAAAACAGTTAAAATCAAAAAAACACAAGACCCGGAAGTAACAATCATGAATTTAACAACTTAATGTAGTGAGGAATCGGGCTCTTTCTGAATCGATCAGTCCTACAGGGTAACATTGAAATGGCTTGTGAGTTGCACAAATTCCTGCCATGTGTGTTTTTCCTAGTTGGGGGGATGAGGTTTTCTGTTTGCCTGCAATTAGCCAATGACTGAGCAAATTTGTAACAATGAGCTTGCCTACGATCAGAAAGAGTTTCGATTCCACACTCATTGATTGCATCTTTATAAGTAGTGTAGTTTTTCCCTAGCATGATTTTGCAAGCTCTCTTTTGTACTTTTTCTAAAGTTTGAACCTGAGCTTGGGTGAGTGAGGAATTCCACACTACATCCCCGTACTCTAACAGGGGTCTAACATATCCTTTATAAACCACTGACAGTTCATCCTTGTTAAAACAAAATTTCTTAAGTGTACGCAGCATATATAAACGTTGAGTTAGTTTTTTTTTGCATATCATTAACCTGCACATCCCATTTCAAGTCATTTTGAATCTTAATGCCTAAAATTTGGGAGAATCATAGGCTGTAGCGGGTTGCGTGTATGGGATAGATATAACATCGTGCTTGGGATCGAGAATATTTCTTCTGCTATCAAGCTCTCTCGAAACTGAGCAAACCGATCGCGCATAGCAACTTTTTCTTCCTGATCCAGAATTAAGTTTCACTCTTGCAAATTTATTTCATCAAATAATTAATGATACAAAAAATAGATGTTTTTCTTTTTTCGAGAGCACGGCTTGCAGTAAAAAACGGAAGCCGTGCATCTGAAAATAGGCCGTGATTTATTTAATTTAGCCGTGCCAATCACGGCTGCACGGCTGGCTGCCTAAAAGCTTGATCCTACTGCTTACTGGTAACCAGTGCAATTCTTTCAAAATCGGCGTTATATGGCAGGACTTTTTAGTCAAGGTAATAACACGAGCAGCATAGTTCTGAATACGCTGAAGACGTTCAATTTGAGTACAAGGAAGACCATAAAGAAGTGAGTTACACATGTCAAGTCTGGAAACTTCGACCGAGTGGACTATCTGCTCAGTTGCATATATTACGAATGTGAAATGGCGTAGAACGTGCAATACTAGAGATATGCGAACTACATGTAAGTGTCATGGAAGAGTCAAATATCACACCAAGATTACGAGCTTTGGTAACAGCGGTAACTTCGGAGTCACCTATATTAATATGGGGAATAGTAACTTTAGAGAGTTGTTGGTGTGAACCAAGTATCATAAATTGTGCAAGAAAAATATTTTCACTTGCCTTTTGTGTCGTTTTCCTTAGACATGTTTCTCCTCTTAACGTTTCTCTATACGATCAGCTAATGTTGCACACACCCTTACAGAAATTTTGATAAGCTTGCCTGCAAGCTTGCCTGCAAGTTTGCAGGCAAGCTTGCCTGCAAGCTTGCCTGCAAGCTTGCCTGCAAGCTTGCCTGCAAGCTTGCGGTTCCAAATATTTAAATTAGGGCAAGCTTGCAGGCAAGCTTGCAGGCAAGCTTGCAGGCAAGCTTGCGGTTCCAAATATTTAAATTAGGGCAAGCTTGCAGGCAAGCTTGCAGGCAAGCTTGCAGGCAAGCTTGCAGGCAAGCTTGCGGTTCCAAATATTTAAATTAGGGCAAGCTTGCAGGCAAGCTTGCAAGCATCCTTTTATGATAATTTTTTTTTGAAAATTAAGGCAAGCTTGCGAGCTTGCAGGTAGGCAGGCAAGCTTGCAGAGAGCGTGCGTTATTCCAAATATGCAAGCTTGCCGCAAGCTTGCCGCAAGCTTGCAGGCAACCTATATGATTCCATTAAAATGTTGTAAATTGAGGCAAGCTTGCAGGCAGGCAGCCTCGCAAGGTTAATTGCAGCTGGCTATAGTTTTGCAGGAAAATATAGTTTGTGGGCCATTTAAATTTTTTTGTCAAATTATATAATGGAAAGCTACTTGCAGAAATGCAAACGTACATACCTCGCTGCATGAAGCCGAAGAAAATGCATACGAAAGAATAAAGAATACTGCAATGAAATTGAAACTCTAGGCAATTTTGTCATTTTGGTTAAAAAACTCACTTTTTTAATGTTTTAACGCGCTTGTTCACAAGCTTGTTCCTTTTAAAATATACATATAGGTATACAGGGCGGAAAACTTCACACTTATGATCAAATAATTAGTTAATAGTCAAATAGGTTGAGTAATTTCGTTCAAGTTGATCTTGAAGGCAATTTGGCATGATATTAGGAATATTTTATCAAGTACAAGGGCTGACCTACATGGTGGTGGCGGCTTTAATGAACATTTCAGGCTATTTAATCACAATTTGTCTGTTTTTCTCTACGGGTAAAAAGAAAATCGAAAAACGACTCAAGTAGGAAGAATATCATGCCTGCAGATTTCCACATCTACTGTTTCGCCTGCTGCTTTTTGAGGGCGCGCCTGACAGTGGAGCACTTTTGATTTATTTTTTCATTAAATTCCTTTGATGAAAAACAGGGTTGCCCACTTGACGTCTTAAAACGGCGGAGTACGGACTCTGAAGGATAGATGGAAAAAGGGTGAAGAATATTTTTAATAAAAAAGAAATAATACATGTTGACATATTATTGTGAAGGTTAACTGATTCAAAACCTGTTAATTGCCTTCCTCACAGGTTTTCAACTGAAAATGTTTACTTTTAAAGCACTTTGTCTACAGATTATGCACGTATCAATTGTAGTTCCGGCCCTGGGGGCCCCGGGACTTTGGCAGAGGTTGCCAGGACATAGACGGGGATGTGCAAAGAACTGTGCCCCGCTAGCCGGGACAATAGCGGGGTCTTTGCCGAGGTTGTACAAATTGTTTCCCCGCCCTACCGGGACAATAGCGGATCGTGGAGTGTGTTATAAATGCCCTGCATGCCGGGGCCGGGAGATGTACAAAAACAAGTGCCCCGCCCCGACAGTAGCGGGGCATGGCAGGGACTATGACGCCAAGCCATTTTTACATCCCTGGCCAACAATTGATATGTGCATTAATCTGACCCAATCTCACTCATAAGTAATGGGTAAACATCAAGTTTATAGGATTTGAGATATTGCATGGTGACGTATCAACATATGTGGTATTATATCTACTTTTCAGGTTATAATACAAAATGAATGTAGAAGGTTAACCTACATCATGGGATCCATAAAATGTCTTTGGTACAGTGGTTTATTATAGTGAACACAGTGGTGTGATATAGCAGCATTACTGCACTAACAAATGATCCAGCAGGGCAGTATCTGTAATTGTCCTGACTTAGGGCACATAGTGTTAGCCAGAGAGGTGTCTGGGTGTCTTTTGGACATCCTTTTTATCTATCATTTACATGTAAGTGAACGTTTTGGACACCCTTTTACCAAATCCTGGCTAGTACATATTTCTGTGTTACCTTCAGGGATGTCGACTTCAGATTTATATCAACACACAACAAAAATATAAAAACATAATAATAATAATGTAAAAAATACCTTTTATTTCATTAAGTTTGCCAGCATCCAGGGGCATGGTAGAGTCTTGGCTGTTGTGGGCCTGCCTTAAACCACACGCTTTGCCTTTGGCAAGTGGTCCTTCTCCTCCAAAGACAGCCACCAGCAAGGTGAACAAGAGGGTTTCTTTGTTGGTGCCTTTGGAGAAGGCCAACCTCTTCTCCTGCTCACTAAGTAGTGGCACTCCACCGGGGTAGAGTGGGGTTAAGGACTGTGAATACAAAAATGTAAAAGTTGGCTGTATTTATCAGGCAAAAGACAGTTTTTGCAATGGCTCTTGCATCAACTTACAACCAGAAAACAATTAAAATGAAATTCTTCCCAAATTATGTTCAAAGCGAATATGATCTGTAATTGGAGTACACAATCTGAGAAACGTATTTGACAGAAACGTTTCTCAGATTCAAATTTTTAAGGAATCAAAACTGATATCTTTTTTAATAACCACATAACTTCAAAGTGAAATGTTTCATACTATCAAAAGCTGGTGTACTTCTAACCAAGTAAGTTTTTATTGCCGTTAATTTTAAGAGTGATTACCAACTGTACCTTCTTTTTAACGATAAAAGAGAAAACAAAGTTCTGGATGTTACATATACTTGAATGTCTTACATTGTCTGCAGCTGTAACCGATGCTTTTTGGGCTGCACTAAACGGCGACAGTTGTGGTGGCAGCGGGCTAGCTCTGGAGGAAGGTGGCGGCAGGGGGCTAGCTCTGGAAGAAGGTGGCGGCGGCGGGCTAGCTCTGGAGGAAGGTGGTGGCAGGGGCCTAGCTCTGGAAGAAGGTCGTACATGTATATCGATTCTTGATTGTTGGGGGCCAGCACTGTCTACTCTTGTCAATTGAGAGGACTGCTCAGATGACTGCAGAAGAGCAGTCACCTCTTCCATTAACTTTATCTTCTTGGGTGTTATTGCTAAGAAACATAAGAAAAATATACGAGTTAAGTTCCTAATCGACAGGAAAGATCACTTTGTTTTTACATAACCATGGAAACAATGTTTCCCCTTCACCTTTTGACAACTGCTGCAACTCAAATCATCGACTCAACTTTGGTATTTGAGATGGGCATTCATGTATGGTACACACATACATGAATTATTAGTGCCGAGACTCTGCTAAGAAAAATGTAAACAATGTTTTGGTCAACACCAGCTGTTTACTTTAATTCACAAGGCATGCATAACTTACCAACACTGAAAGGGTGGGATGTTGGTTTTCCCTGGGCTTTCAGGTGTTCAATCTCCAGATCTTTGTCCCTCAACTTCTTCTGGAGTTTGTCAACTTTGTGCCTCAGGGCTGAAACTTGTCCTTCTGGCCAACTGAACATGTCAATGATTGGGTTTCTTCTTTGTTTCTTGTTGGTAGTTGACCATACCCCACTGTGGAGGAGACAGACTTTCCTTTAACGGGGCTGCCTGGTTGTGTGACACTGACTTCCTCTTGTTGTGAATGACTGATGAGACGTTTTTGTCATCTCGCTTACGAGCATTGGCAAACTTGTACTGAAGTATGTACTTCCAGAGTCTTGTTACCTAGTTTGCTTGTTGAATTAAATCTCTTCGGAGTTACTATGCACTTTCCCCCAACCATATAATGATCATGCCAATGTGTAGTAGTTCAGATGGTTGTAAACTTACAATTTTCGGATTGGTGAGTGCAGGGAATGTCTTAATAGACCAATCCATTAAGCCCAGCCTCCTTACGAGTTGGCCAATCACAGCCACGAAACCTGGTCACCATTAGAGCAAAGATTACCAAACGGCTCAAATGGTGATCAGATTTCGCGGCTGTGATTGGTCAATGAGAAATGGGCAGGGCTTAATGGATCGGTGTATTGCAGCCTGGGTACTAGTTCCTTCATCAACTAGAAGCTTGCGGTGATGACTGTATGTCCTCAACCAGTGGTCTTTGAGAGTCTTGGTGTTTGGTGCCACTTTGTTCATTTCTTCTTGCATTATTGCTGTTTGATAGATCCTGCATCCTCACCTTGTGTTGCCATCTCCTAAAATGCAATCATGTACTTCAACAGGGGTTTAAATCATTGTAGAAATAGTATCCTCTAAACTACATGTAATATCCTCACAATCAGAACATTGAATATTGCTGCAAAGTGAATATTGAAGGAAATACTGTACATGTGTCTTTTGTCTTTAAATACATTCTTAAAAATCTACTAAAAGCAAGAGTAAAGCAAACATGTAATCTCACTTGGTATAACTCCTATTACAATTGTGTATCGTGGGAATGAGTAGATTGAGGGGTTTGGGAATAATACTCAGTTTAAAAATCAATTAAATTTGTTGACTTTATATGAATCATTTGGTACATTGTAACTTCAACTTGGCAGTATTTTTTTGTAAGTTTCATCTTTTGACATTCTCATTAGCAAAGATTGTCCAAATATTAATATCTGCCATTCACTCCCTGCCCTTGGGCACTTAAATAGCAACATGCAAAACTGCAAATAATGTGTGATGTCATCAGATTCATCGATAATTAAGGGCAGCTGGTGCAATAATTATCTTTCCTAAGGCAGTGTGAAAACAGGATGAACTATAATTTTCGGGTTTTCGGGTATCATTGCGTGAGCAGATTGTTGATATATTTTTTTTTTTCAAAAAAAAAGTTGGTAAATCTATTACATTGATACTTTTAGTGTACACGGAGGGGAAATGCTACTTAAGACTGCATTGAGGCTCCAGAAAGTGTACTAGATAAACATTTATAACATTTTTCATGTAAATAGTCACAAACTGAACTGATTCTTTAAAAGACAATTCAAAAATACTTTTATCAACCTGCTTGCTACCTTCTTTGATAACAGAAGCAACAACATTTGTCATGATTTTGAAAGGGCATAAGAACCTAGTGATTACACAGTGTGCAATTTATGTTGACCTTATTTTGTTGTTCACATTGTACTTTGAAGTATTCAACAGGATCAAAAAGTTTGATTTTCATATAAAAAAACGGTGTGGACCAGAGTCAAATTTATGTTGATCTTTTTCCGATTGCATTTTCTCAGTTAGCAAAAGTCATACAAAACACCGAAACATTTGATATTTACCATCAAGCCAACAAAGGACTAACACAAATGTTATAGGCTAAATAGAAAAATTGATTTAAAAACACTAAAAATAGAATTTCTTTTGAGGCTTTTATGGATTATTTTGTTGGGGTGTTCTTGCGTTTAATTTTGTTTTTGGGGTCTGTGTTTGTTTTTGGTAAAAAAAAAAAAGAGAGCAAAAATGAATAAAGCCAGGATTCAATTAATCATCAAATTATTATGTTAATAAAACTTCTTTTATTTACGTATGTTTTTAATTATGTTAAAACATGTGTACCCCTAAGTGTCTCAACTAGCTCCATGAGCTTTAAAAATTAAAAATTACTTGTTCAACGAGCGTTCAGGTTTATTTGCAAAGTGTTTTAGATTTAAAACTTGTTTTATAGATGATTGTATTTGCACACTTTATTGTATATTTTTATGTGGGGATTGCTAAAGTCAGTGCCATGTGACAGGAGATTATTATTTGGTCTGTCTTAATTTTTTTGTTTTCTATTGACACTGGCATGTCACAAAGGTGTCATTTTGCTTACATTGTGTCCTTTGGGAAATAGGGCAAACTAAATTTGTGAATGTGCCTTTGTGTAAATACAGTTTAAAGTTTTTATTAAGTGTTCTTCAATATAATTTGTAATTCTGTAATTTGTACTGTTATGAGCATGTTCAACAAAGCAAATTTCCAATTTATGAACAATAAACATTGAATTGAATTGAATTGAATATTGGTGGCGCTCTGTATTATGAATTACGTTAATTGAATTCATTGTATTACACACATTTCTTACCTAGTATGTTGTTTATTGTTTATTGTACTAAACGTATTCTGTAATTACAGATTACACTTTTATGATTTGTGTATTTTGGAAATTCTGCATTTCACATTAATTACGCTAACTTCACAGGTCAATTTCACAAAGCACTAAGATTCATCTTATTTAGTAAGTCGTCAGTAATGCCATAGTGATTTGTATTTGTGAAATCACACTTTACTCAGCAATTCAGACTGGTACACATCTTAAAGAGGAATTAAAGGCACTGAACACGTTTAGTAATTACTCAAAATATATATTGGCATAAAAACTTACTTGGTAACAAGCAACGGAGAGCTGTTGATAGTATAAAACATTGTGAGAAACCACTCCCTCTGAAGTAACGTAGTTTTTAAGAAAGAGGTAACTTCTCACTAAAATAATAAAAGACTTCATGCATGAAGCCTTTTATTAGCATCTGAAAGCACACAAAATTGTGCAACAAGGGTGTTTTTTCTTTCTTTATTTTCTTGCAACTTCGATGACCGATTCGTCAGCCCAAATGTTCACAGGTTTGTTATTTTATGCATATGTTGGGATACACCGAGTGACAATACTGGTCTTTGATAATTACCAAACATGTTCAGTGCCTTTAAGGGAAGTGGACAATTCAATTTTGTGATGTACTCATTTTCTAATAGATAGAGTCTTCATGAGTGTGGGAAAAATTACAAATCTCTAATCTAATACCCATCAAGTGCAGAAAATAATTGTCAAATCCATAACATGTGATGACATTCTGAGAAAAATGGGTCTGTACATTTTTTTACAGGGATGTTTTGGTTCATAGCTGACTTGCAATAATACAAAATTAAAAAACATCTTTAAACTTGACATTTTTAATGACCAAAAATTTCTCCTTGGAATGTAAAGATCAATTGGTTGTTGAAATCCAAAGATGTCATAATTCAAATTTCACTCTGAAAAAGTCAGTTATGAACCAAAACAGCCCGGTACAAAAAATGTAGAGACCCTTTTTTCTCAGAATGATGTCATCATATGATTTGAATATTGGAAAAAATTTCTCTGGGAAGGTATCAAATGCAATGGTAATTTACACCATTTTGACATAAGGTTAGAGACTTGTAATTTTTTCCCAACTAACATGAGGACACTATCTAGTGATTGATCATTTCCCTTCCTCTTTATATCAATCGTAGCTTTTTGTGAATCGAGTCAGTCAAGGCATTGCATTTTATTCCTGTCGATTTTTACACATTATTAAAATGTGAATATTTTCCAAATTAATTAGAAATCCATGCCTTCTTTTCTGATCCACATCAAGGTGGTTTACAAATTGTTTATAGCCAACCAGAATTCTACACTTTTTAAGTAAATGTTCATTGACTTTAAGTTTTTGTGAAGTAACGTTGTGTCACAGAGATCTTTGTTTCAAAATGGACTAAATTTCGGATTGTGATTTATTATTTTATAAATTTATTTTACTGAACAACATGTATGTTTGTTATTTACAAATGGAATAAATAATTAAATAAAATCAATAAAAAGATGACTGTTGATTTGTTTTCTTTCTCCAAGATCTTTTGATTTTAGTGTTAATAAATAGTAATCATATTAATAAAGAATTTTTCATATAGTTTCTGTATAGATCAACACAATTGTGTTCCATTTCAAACAAGGCGAATACGAGCATGACGCTTATTATCTGCCGTAGTGAGCTATGAGATTTTAGCGTGTAGTGCCCGAGCAGTCCGGATCATCAGACTTTATGGATCATCTCAAATGTCAGCAAAAATTAATAACAATTTCATTACATGCATTCAAATTTACGCATTTTCTCATACTAAATCAAAGAAGGGTTTTAGCTAACACTAAAATATAATGATTATCAAGATGATTTTTATTAAGGGGTATCTGGAAGGGGCACTACTAGGAAAAACCATAGAGCAAGGACAGAAACGCAGCGTAACAAAATTGTAAAAGTCAACATTTTAACAGCACAAAGACTGGTTCTACAGCGTTTACCATTGTCAACATTTTGGAAAATATCATCAGATCGTAATTTTTGTTTACAAAGAAAATCAGTGCCACATTTCTGCAAATAAGAAGGGTAGACAGACATCTCTATGTTGCTGGAACAACAGGGCGCAAGCACCCACGCAGTAGTATACATAGCTTTTCTGCACATGTATAAAGAGCGCCCTCATTTTTTCTTCAGCCGTAAACAAGGTGCAAAAAAAATAATATTGCGCAACATCACGTAAAATCCATGCAACACAAGGTCTGTTTTCGAAGCACATTCTCTACCACGTTAATATGGTTCAACACGTTGTGCAGCCATCATGGTGCACCACAGTCAGCGTTAATTTGCAATTTTACACTTCGAACCGGATATTGGAGGTCGATCGAGCACTAATTCCTCATTTTCTTGTAAATGTAAGTTTCCATATTTTATTTTATTCATTTGTTGGTTTTCCGCCAATTGGGGGGTTGATAAAAAAGGGTTGTGACAGAAATAAGAATCACAAAAATTGCACCCACGCTTAATATCTCCCGATCCCATAGCTGAGAGTGCCTGGAAGGAAGCTCAATGGTGACCTTTAATATCGTCGCGAGACTTACACGGTCTAGTGAATGTGTGCCTCTATTGTTGTGTATTGCATGCTATTGGTGTGAAAAGGGGAATTCCCAAGCACAGAAATAGGGTCCAAATTTGCCACCTCGCTCTCATGAACCGCATGTCGTATCGCTCCCGTCATTGAACAATAATAATTACGTACCTATAAACCACAACATTACTCAATTTTTTACAAGTAAGACTCAACTTACATGGGAATGAGGTGATCAGTGTGGGGTTTTCCAAGCATCAAGTCTACGTAGTAACATGTATAATTTCCTGGTAATAATTAGAGATGCGACTTTTCGTAGTTTGTGTGAGAATCAAAGGTCCTGCAATAAAAGGGCTCAACAACTGCAAGATCCATCTTATTGTACTGACTTTAAACTTGTCTAGTAGTAGTAGTACTAGTATATCATGATTTGCCTAATTTGGGAGCATGTTTCAGACGTTTTAAAAACGGTTTTGCTAATGTGTTTTCCTTGCTGGTGTATATTGCACTTGCTACGTTTCAGTTGGAAGTGTATAAGGTGGCCATTCTTCTATCCGATCTGGAGTTCGGGTCAGTCCTTCAGCTTTCCAGTGACACCAAATGGAGACAGTCGCTGCACCTTCGTGGAGCCACCCCCGTCACGCAGGACCGTGCAAGACATTAAGACGTACTGTCTCGATTATCTGGTAAGAGGACAGGGCGACATTATTGGGGAGCAATTTGTTCATTTATATACAATTAAATTAAATTAAGTATTCATTCTTGTGTTTAAAAAATGTGTTTGGGGTTTCCAGCTCTCAGCTGTACATTTTAAGCTGTGGTCTGTCGCATAAATTGCAGGTGCTCTGGAGATCTGTGTTATACAGTTACATGTACCACCCAGTAATGTGTCCAAACAAAATGCCAAGCTCACTTCACTGCATTTTTAAAGGGAAGGTATACGACTATACGTTTGGTAATCACTCTTAAAATGAATGGCAATAAAAACTTACTTGGTTAGAAGTACAGCAGCTTTCGATAGTATAAAGCATTTTGAGAATCATTTCACCCCAAAGTAATGTGGTTATGGAAAAATATATCGGGTTGTGCCCCAAAATATGAATCTGAGAAAATTTTCTGCCAGAAACGATTCTCAGATCGTGTATTCCTACAGAAATTTTTCTTCCTGAGGGAAATATTCGCTCCTGTTTTTGGTGATACCTTCAAAATCGTGACTACCTTTTGAAGTGAAATTTTCACAAGCTAGTTTTATTGTATATATTATCTACATTTATACAGAATAAATCACTCAAACAGTTCCAAAAACCAAAGGTATACTTTGCCTTTAGATGATATAGGGGCTTAATCATTAATTTATATGTGTGAGAATAAGCATTTATATATGTTTGCTTTTGTTTTTCTTGGGATCCAGATTATAAAGATACTTGGATTCAAAACATTGATCTTGAAAATCTATGGATACTTCAAGAAACTGCTATTTGAAGACAGATATGAAGTGGAGCATAGAAGTGCAGCAAAAGAAGGGGAGCAGAGACGTGCAGCAAATAAAGTGCCGCAGAGAAAGAGAGGTGCAGCAAATAAAACGCAGAAGAAACAAGCAGCAAATAAAGTGCAGAACAGACGAGCAGCAAATAAAGTGCAGCAGAAACGTGGAGAAAATGGAGTGCAGCAGGGAAGTGGAGTAAAAGAAGAGGAGCAGAGACGTGCAGCAAATAAAGGGCAGCAGGGAAAGAGCGATGCAGCAAATAAAGTGCAGCAGAAACGTGGAGAAAATGGAGTGCAGCAGAGAAGTGGAGCAAATGAAGCGCAGCAGGGAAGTGGAGTCAATGAAGCGCAGCAGGGAAGTGGAGTAAAAGAAGAGGAGCAGAGACGTGCAGCAAATAAAGGGCAGCAGGGAAAGAGCGATGCAGCAAATAAAGTGCAGCAGACACTTACAGCAAATAAAGTGCAGCAGAAACGTGGAGAAAATGGAGTGCAGCAGAGAAGTGGAGCAAATGAAGCGCAGCAGGGAAGTGGAGTCAATGAAGTGCAGCAGGGAAGTGGAGTCAATGAAGTGCAGCAGGGAAGTGGAGTCAATGAAGTGCAGCAGGGAAGTGCAGCAAATGAAGTGCAGCAGGGAAGTGCAGCAATACCAGTGCAGCAGAGAACATTCAAGAACTACTTGACCCAGCCATACAGGGCCGAACAAGACACCCAGACGTACTGTCAAGGCTATCCGGTATATCATCCTATTTAAAAAAAAATCAATCTTATGACGTTCTTTACTCTTTGGTTTGAATTTTGACATGTTCTGATTCGGACACTTTTCAGAGTTAATTTTTTGATACTTTCATTGGATCTAAGAGCACAGGGAAGGTGGGGGGTATCAGTTGAGGATTTGTGCCGAATCATGTGGGAAAGGGTCAGAGGACCTTCTAAAATTGATAGGTTGCTCAATTGGGTAATTTCTTATTTGCGCAGTTGTAATTTTGCATAACTTAATTTTTTTTTTCAGGGAAAGGGAGACAATTTGAAGCTTTGCGACAATTGGATGTACTATAACAACATTACAAGTGGACGCAATAGTGAGTTGCTAACCAGATATTAATTTGTCCCTGAATGGATGTCAAATGAATTCAACTAAACACTAAACCTTTGTGGAAGGACATTCGTATCACAAAAAAACTACACTTCCGTCACTGTAGCACTCATGACCTCTACCTCTAGTAAACACTGCAAGACAATTCTAACGACCGCCACCTTGCACATTTTGTGTGTATTTTCCCCTTTTGTCTCGGTTTTATGTTTGTCAGGCGCATTGAGATTTCTTTTATTTAAAGGCCCTATATACACTATTGGTAAGATCGAAAAACACAAATGTTCACAGATTCACACATAACTTACATGATTTAAAGTAAGTAATGGTAGAAAGGGTTCCTTAAAATATTTCTGCCTAAAATGCTATCGTTTCTGAGAAATTAGTAAAACAATAGTTTTTATCGCGCGCGATAATAAACTCGATGTTTGAAAAACAGAAAACACATAAGGTCTCTTTTCACTATTTTCTCGTGACCTCGATGACCAATTGAGCTCAAATTTTCACAGGTTTGTTATTTCATGTATGTGGTTGATTACACAAAACATGAACACTGTCTGTGATTATTTTGTCAGCTCTGCCAATCCTGTATAATACCTTTAAGAGGAAGGGAAATTACCAATTTAATTTTGTGATGTACTCATTTTCCAATAGATAGTGTCCTCTAGTGGGAAAAAATTACAAGTCTCTAACCTCCCATTAAAATGGTGCAAATTGCCATTTTATTTGATACCCTTCTTGAGCAAAATCTGTCCACATCCAGAACACTGACGACATCATTCTGAGAAACAAATGGGTCTCTACATATTTATAGGAGGATGTTTTGGTTCATAACTTACTTTTCCAGTGCGAAGTTTTGAAACTTGATCGTCATTGGATTTCAACAACTAATGAATCTTTACATTCCAAGGAGTTGTTTGACAGTCAAAATGTCAAATTCAAGGCTGTTTTTATTAAATGTTATTGAAAGTCAGGAAGGAACCAAAACATCCCTAGAAATTTACCTTCCAAATCCAAGTCACTTCTTGTCATTTCCACCCCTGTTACAAAATCATACGGAGCTAGGACATTCCAAGTAGCTGCAGCTGAACTGTGGAATGGCTTACCCGAGTCTGTTAAGGAAGCAGTCACGGTTGGCCAATTCAAAAGTCGCCTCAAAACACATCTATTCACCGTCTATCAGTAATTTCCGTTGGTATTTTATTTGTATCTTCTTGTTTTCTCATTCCTTTAAAGCGCTTAGGGACTTAACAGTGATATGCGCTATACAAAAACGGTTTATTATTATTATTATTATCCCGTACAAAAATGTAGAGATCCATTTTGCTCAGAATGTTGTCATCAGATGCTTTTAGATTATGACAAATTTTGCGTTGGAAGGTATAAAATACAATGGCAATTTACACCATTTAAATGTGAGGTTAGAGACGTGTTTTTTCCCCCAATCACATGAGGACTCTATCTATTGGAAAATGAGTACAGAACAAGGTTGGAATGCAATTTCCCTTCCTCTTTAATAATGAGGCACTTGTTATTTATAAGTAATTAATTTATTCATTCCCACCCTTCCCTAGGTATGTCTATCGACCAAGTTCACCAGAAATGGTTTGGAAACTACTGTGAGCTTGAGAGTTGCCATGACTACATACAGTGGTATGTTGGTAGTATTAAAGAACAGTCGATACACGTGTTGACATTCAGTTATAATAAATCACACCTTGTGTAACATTAGTTCTAATAAAATGTGCATGAATTACATTTCTTTATTAAAAATGTGTGTCAAAACCATTAATGGTGAATGGCCATGAACTTTACAAAATTACAATAACGTTTAAAGGGAGGGTATTCCTTTGACAATTACTCCAAAAATGTATGACCATGAAATCTTACTTGGTAAGGAAGCACTACAGCTGTTCAGAGTGTAAAATATTTAGACAAATTATTTCTCTGTAAGGAATGTGGTTTTAGAGAAAGATTTAAAACAAATTCAATCTGAGAAACATTTTATGCATGAAACGCTTCTCAAATTGTATATTCCAATTGTAGCGGTCACCGGAAATTGTTATAGAAATTAGCCCATAATCATATTATAGATTACCTCGATACCATTCTAGAACTTTTCCTTTAACTATGAGATGAGTTATTTGACTTTTTCTAAACCGTGATCATCCTTAGAGTAATTGTAAGCATTCAGGCACTTAAATTAGTTTGTTACTTTTCCTTTACGACGATGGGTTTTTAGTCGAAGATTAACTGCTTTTCTCCATGATGCTTTGATTATTTATTTTGTATTTCTTAAATCAAGACTTTATAGAATGTCCTCATTCTTTTCCTTTACGACGATGGGTTTTTATAGTCAAGGATTAACTGCTTTTCTCCATGATGCTTTGATTCATTATTTTGTATTTCTTAAATCAAGACTTTATAGAATGTCCTCATTCTAAGATTGGTACTTGGTTACTTTCCTAACTATATGTATTTTGGGGAGGGAAAGTAAGTTTAGTTTTCTGTTTGATAAGTTTAGTCCACTGCATTATTATAGCCTTTACATTAGCCCAGCATTGTCTTATACCATGGAGGAAGGAAGCCATGCTTATACATACTCTGTGTGGCACTAGAAAGTCTGTTAGGCTCATTAACTCCATCAGCCTAAGGGTTTGGTCAGTGGTGCAAGGTCTGAGTTGTATACACTAAGTGATGTGCCATGTGTGCCAGAAAAGCCTCAGGGAGTTCCTTAGTATAAAGTTGGCAAAGAGCTACTATTGTTACTTTTTGGGATTTAGTTCAGTGGTAAATACTGTGGGGAGTTATTGCTGAGTGATTTGTTTTACTATCAGAGACAAGACATTGCTGTAGTTAGTTTATGTTTTTCTTTATCCCTTAACAGTCAAATGGTTCCAATAACCAAAAGGTATGCTTTGCCCTTAAAGGCACTGAACACATTTGGTAATTACTCAAAATATATATTAGCATAAAAACTTACTTGGTAACCAGAAACGGAGAGCTGTTGATAGTACACAACATTTTGAGAAACGACTCCCTCTGAAGTAACGTAGTTTTTGAGAAAGAGGTAACTTCTCACTAAAATAATAAAAGACTTCATGCATGAAGCCTTTTATTAGCATCTGAAAGCTAACAAAATTGTGCAACAAGGGTGTTTTTTTCTTTCTTTAGTTTCTTGCAACTTCGATGACCGATTCAGCCCAAATTTTCACAGGTTTGTTATTTTATGCATATGTTGGGATACACCGAGTGACAATACTGGTCTTTGATAATTACCAAACATGTTCAGTGCCTTTAAAGGGAAAGAAACGTGTCAACTGTCTGACAGATAATCACTGGCATAATATTTTTGTAACTCAGTGGGATTGTTTAATGTTCACTTTAGTTTTTCAAAGCTATAACTGGACATTTATTTTGATGCATACATTTATTACTAACCACTTTTGAAGTTATCAGTATTTTAGAGGAAAATCTTTTAGATAACAACAAGCCGTTAAGGTCGTGGTAATCACTTTATATTGGTTATGACTTTTATTTTTGTAGGGTGTTTCCCATCCGAGAACTATCGATGTACAATCGCCGGGCTCAAGAGCTTCAACCTCACGAGGCAAAGGTAAAACTAGAAAGACAAAGTATCTAGTAGATAGCTATTCATGATACATCTATTTATTTGAAGTGTTATTTCTTTGATTGGTTTTTATTTTTACTTTTGTTGTTTGTTTCTCCTTTCTTATTTTAATGTATATGTTTTGTTTTTTCCTTTCTTCTTTATCAGCGGATTCGTGAGGATCCTGATGCCAGACATCGAGTCTTGTCCACATATCGCATGATGCTTGATTTCTGGGGCATGCAACTTCAAGATGAGGTGACTGGAGACATTGTACGAGGAGACAACTGGAAGGAAAGGTTTAGACATCTCAATAGGTAGGTTTTTCATCTTGGAAAATCTTAAGTATATTCCTGTAATATTTTTCTTTACAAATTGTGATTTCTGTTTGTCTTTCAGGCTATATCATTATTTTTGTAGTTAATGTTTTCATCTCTTTCCCCAACAACTGGACAGCAGGTCCATGAATCAGAGTACCTATTGTTGCCCCTGGCTATCTGTCTGTATTATTACTGTTATCAATTCAGTGGGTTTTTTCTAAATGTAACAAATTACTTACCTTACAAAAACGAGTGGTTCGTGTAATTTCGAATGCTGGTTACCGTGACCATTCAGGTCCATTATTTGCAGAATTAAACATACTTCAATGTAATGACTTATACCACCTTAATTTGGGTAAATTCATGTATAAATGTATGCATAACCTACTTCCTCCCTGTTTTAATTCTTGTTTTACTTTAACGTCAAATATTCATGCATATAGTAGTGCTAAGGGTAATTTGTTCGTTCAATTTAATAGAACTTCAATGTCTAAAAACAGTGTTGTCCATCGAGGCATCTCATACTGGAATAGTTTAGATGACTCTCTTAAATCTTCAACCTCCCTATCTGTGTTTGTTAATAACCTAAGAGCTCAGTTCCTTGACTCTTATTCATAAACTAATAAGGTGTAACTTGTAAGTTGTGTTGGCCTTGTCTCACACTGTCTTGTCTGTTTCATTTGTCCATTGTCCTGTTACGGTTCCTTGGTTGTATGTTTGTCTGTCCATAGGTTAGGGCACAAAAGCATTTTGCTTAACCTTACACCTAAATGTCATTAATTTGCTGATTATTATTGAATCATTGTGTACTAAATATAAATCATATCTCATGCTAATGTATTACTTGTGTAATTTCAACATAAATGTGCATTATTGTAATGAATGACAGCATTGAAATAAATGTTACTGAATGAATGAAAGTCAAAAAATATAACAAACTTCAAATGCTTCCAATTTACTGTACAATCGCTCTGCGTTTCACTCAGGGAAACAGGTTTTTAGTATAAAGTGGTTTGCATTTCAAATAATGTTGTATACTTCCTTGTTTTCCATCAACAGTTCTTCACACAACTACCTGAGAATAACTCGCATGCTGAAGTCTTTAGGAGAGCTCGGTTTTGAGCATCTTAAGTTCCCATTCTTGAGTTTCATCCTGTCTGAAGTCTTCTTAGAAAAGACTTTGGTCAATGCCTCAGAAAGTTGCCTCCATTATTGGATCCACTTACTCCGAGATGAAGAAGAGAAAGGAAAAATAAGGGAAACTGCTCTGGAGTACCTGGGGTAGTGGGTCGTAATGTGGAGTATCATTTGTTAAAAAGAGAGACACGGCTGGAATAATTATTGCTCATGCTTCAAATTAAAAGACTTTATTGTTTTTATTTTACCAACTAAAACCTCAAATATATATTTTCTCAATGGTTAAGTTTAAGAAATAAAACATGCATGAGTATTTTCAGTGTTGTAGTCGGGACCCGATAGCCCGAAACCAAGACCGAGACCTGAAAGTCAGAGGGGGAGACCCGAGACCCGAGACCGGCAAAACTGGTCTTGAGACCGGTGGGGAGACCTACAACACTTTTGACGGTGTACATTACGAGTAACATTTTAAAAGTGATCACTCAAGTTAAATTGTTGTAACTATTCAGTAAAATGTTTTAATCCCTTAGATTTAGGTACTCGGAGTGAAATACAGAGAGAGCTGAATGTTAGGAGACAGTCTTGTCAATGGGTTTCAAAAATTTCCCAGAATTGTTTACGCTGCCTGTACATAAAAGGGAAACATGCTTATAGTTGTATTATTTGTTTTAAGTTGGCTCATCTAATATAATCTAAAAAGGAGACCAACATTTACCATTCGCCATTCTAAAATAGACACAATTAATTTCATTGGTTGGTATTCAGTTGACAAAGTAAAAATATTAAATTTCAAATGTTCGTTTGGTACAATCAATTTTGTTTAAGAATTTGACGGACTTTGCAAACACTAACATTATTTGCATTATTTAAGGTACCAGTAGATAATGTCTCTAATGTGATGGAAGTATTATTAAATTCTTAATGGAATTATAGTAATACAGACTTATAATCAACACAAACCCAATGCGCTACAGTAAAGAGTCAACTTGGGAATGAGGTGGTTCTATTGGTGTTTCATAAATATTGGGTTTCCCCAGCTATGTACGTTTAACATATTTTTTCCGAAAATATTTTGAGATGTGTGAGGTTTTTAAAAAACGTTACAGTATTATTCCTTCAGTTAAACTACAGTAAAAAAAAAAAAACTACCAAAAATTTATATTTATTCTACCACATGAAATGTTTTTTGAGCGCTAACAGACAAAATAGACAAGTTTATAAAATATTGCTTTACTTTTTGTTTTGCTATTGAATGCGCAGATTGAATAGCTGTTGGTCCCAAGGGTCAGGTGGTAATAGTGAAATATTAATTGTGAGTTATATTTCTAAGTGGTTTTGGTGCGAGGGTTAAGTTAAAAACTGAAGTTTTAGTTCAGTGTGGGGTTGGGGAGTACCGGCTTGGTTTCACAAAACACTAAGATTCATCTGAATATGAGTTGTCAGTTTTACTATAGTGATTTGTATTGTGACACCACACTAAATAATTACAATTTATAAGATAATCTTAGCTCAAGAGTTGTGTTTGTTTTTGTTGTTTTATGCCATGGTTTGTGTTTGTATTGCAACAGTGTCGTGCTCGCACAAAGTGTAGACTTTGAAATTTCCCACACATCTTTAAATGATACTTATTGAGCAATGAGTAAAGTTTGCCTATTATACTTAAAGGGTCTAGAACAATTCGATTGATTTAATTTCACAAAAATGAAATAGGCCCATATTAGGCCTACCTCAAAATACTTAAAACTATTTGAAGTACTTGAAGCATCCTTTTACAGTGAGTTGTGGAGGTTGATTGGGGGACTTGCATTGTTCGTGGCGCATAACTGAACAGCACTTGCAGTTTATGCTAGTTATAAGACAACTTAAAAAACCCAATAAATAATTGTGTGGCACGAAATCCAGAAATTAACGCTCTCTTTCGAAAGAAGCACGGAATTACTCATTGTTTTAAATTAAGTGGTAAAATAACTACTGGGCCCAATAATTCTTCACAGAGCTGCTCAAGCGCCTTACAGGCAAAACAACAATTTGTGCTTAAAGAAAAAAGGTTTATCATTCTAATCAAAACTGAGCCATAATTAACAAACGCCCCAACACCCCACACATAAAACAAACAAACAAACTCACCAACATCCCACACACTAAACAAACAAACAAACAAGAACCAAGTTAGGCATCTGGCGCGAATTGAAATAATCATGGTGGGCAATGTTTATGTTTTACCACAGTGTTGCAATAGTTAGGCCTATTATTTCCGTTTTTTCTTTAATTGTCCTCACATGGCAGAAGAAATTAAAATTATACTTGAAACGAAGCAAAACGATCGCGTTGTAATGTAGAGACACAGGAAGGAAGCCGGTCTTCTATTTAAAAATGACGAGGATTCACCAAAATACAATAAAAGCAACAAATTCCATAAGATGACGTCTAAAATATAAATGTAAGTGATGTACTGATTTATTCCTTCAATGCAATACAGCACATTGAATATAAAATAGCATTCACAATAACACAGTCACTACGACTACGAGGCTGGCTGCATACACAAAGTTTACAATATATATATTTTCATACCGATTCAAATAGCCCTATAAATTACAATATTTCTGTAGGCCTAATCAAAAGATGAAATATTATCCCTCCCCAATGAATAGTATTTGAAGCATGGCCAGAGACATGCTCCCCCCAAAACGGAGAGAAATACTGACCGAACATGATATATGTGCTCTCTCTTGCTTAAAAGAGAGTGAGCTGAAAGGTCACGACCCAAAAATTAACTTTTGTTGGAGTACACACTTGAACACTGAGGGCGCACTTGGGTTCCCTACAGTAAAAAACGTGTTCTAAATAAGCTGTAGTTCTTTCATCGGAGGGTAAATACATAGCTTTGTTCTCTCGCTCCGCTTTCAATACGTCTGTCAAAAAGGCAGAAGTTTGTGTCAACTTACAGTATTCGGCGATCTTGAAAATGTCCCATCTTGCTCCGTTTTCATTGATAACTTACACCAAAGACAATAGTCTTAACAAAAACCATGTAACTTATTAATATTAGAAACATGTGAAATAAAAATAGTAGCAGCCAACTCCGCTTGATACTGATTGAGAGACAGTTTTGGCGCTCCATACATCGTCGTCTGCAGGCAGCTACTGCTGTTGGATATCTGTCCAGGTGTGGCCGAAGAGACCGCGAGACAAAAAGTGACCAGTAGACCCATCTGCTGTCAGGCAATAGACATTCGTGTTAGATTAACCATCTGTCCTTGCTCTATGGATTAACCACATCTAGCTGTACGATGACGCTCACAGACGATAAATAGAGGTCGATCTGTCATCAGATCACCCCAATAGCCAAGACTGTCTGCATTATCCTTGTAATCAAGGGGTATCATGAAGCCATGATCCTGTACTATTGTTGGCCACTTATCGTCATCTGGTTGGTCTTGATCCCACTTTCGGTATTCAGTCGGATATTTACCATCCTCGCTGCAGTTCCATTCGCCTTCAACTTCGGCATCATTACAATTGATCCAAATACCATTTAGATCTCCGTGTTGCTGAAACGAAGTAAGTATGAACGTATTCTCCCTATCTGAGCTTGGGACCATTATAGATGCATTGTTACGATCACACTGCATCACGGCAGTGTACCAGTCGCCGTTCATGGATCCATCCAGACCCAAGTAGCAAGAATCATCATAAGGCACCCATCCAACAGGGCATGCCTCTCGCTGCAAAGACACCCTTAGTTACCATGATGATAACAGACAGTGAAACCAAAGTGTACGTGGCAATAACTCGACAGGCCATCTTGTAAAACACCTGGCTTGCAGCTCGCTCACTTGTTCACTTTCTACTATGACTGCGTGGATATCTTTAGGTTTCAAGATGTGGCAGTCCATACATAGAGACAACGACTTAGTATGGCACCAGTGATGTTTGTCTTGGAACCATTGGTCTCGATAGTGGACCTTCTGGTCTTCTCTTTTCAGAATATTACCCCATTAGGCGTGGTCTGCTTTGAATGACGTAGTTTGTCAGCAGGAACTGTTCCATCGTCTGCTGTTGTGTGTGCATACTGTTTCTTGTTTGTTGCGCCGATACCGAGCTGTGTGCTCAAGGCCCAGGGTAGCTTTTGCTGCAGGCGGTCTTGGCGAAAACGGCTGTAGTGTGCTTTGCTGGGGGCTGCCATTAACAGTAATTATTTACATGACTCGTGAATAATTTCGGTCTTTCTGCTATGTGCTCCTAGGCTATATTTATTTTATCAAACTTTTGGAGTTGAAGGTACTGTTCGAATGAATTATTACCGTGGTCAGAATCATTGTCCGATCTGTGTGGTTATTTTAGGGAATGGTGCATGTGCTCACCGTTTGGCTCACAATCAGTTATAATCGCCGGCATAGTTCCTTCAAAACGAATCTCGTCCCTCAGCCTTCAGTCTCATTAGTGACTCTTATTTGAGGAAGCTGGAGACAAGAATCAGGTTATCAATTATGACAGTGCCCGCCACAATGAGCTAATTAAAAGAAGAATAAAGTAATAATGAACATGACAATAGTTCTCAATGTTCTCTCATGAGTTATCACATCTGCACTTTACATCATTCTTTATTCTGTTACTAATGCTAATAAAACTGTAAGCAGATAACGGTAACAGTCTAAGACTGCTTTTGAACAATGACTGTATTGTTTTACTGCAAGTATCTTATGTCGCTAACTAAGCAGTATCTGCAACAGCTTCGGGAGGAAACACAAAATGGCAAATTTAGTGGCAGCGTACGTGGTTTAAACTGATTAATGTATTTACGAAACTATTACATTAGGTACTGAAACTTGCTGAAGTGTTAACAGTAAAGAGTGTATTCATAAAAACTTGCATAAAAACAGATCTGCCAAATTTTGTGATTTTTGAATGAAAAGGCACTTAGTCCTCTAGGAAAAAATATAGCTCATTACTAACTTATATCACACTTATTTATTTATGTTTAGAAAGGGGCATTATAGTTAATGGTAACAACATACGTACAGGATTGGCAGCTATAGGCATGAGCAACTTTCGTTGACTTTTCATCGTCATTCAATACAATTCGCACACACTGCCTCATTCTGAAGCTTTACAAAAAAGTTTGGGTCGGGTCGTCATCGATTCTTGTTTCGCATCGTGTCAATTTGGTCTTCACACGCCCTCTCGCGCTGTCATGTCTAAGTCTTTACTGCTGATAAGATGAGCAATCGAACTTGCCTGAACATCTGACGTCACACTTCGAAGCTCGTGAATTTGTGAGCCATCCTTTGTATTTTGAACAATGATAAATCGGCTAGGGGAAACCGACAGTGTGTGCCCATTTTGAGTCAGCTTTTTAAAATGGTGTGTGTTCTTGGACACATATACGCAAAGATTTACTTAAATTCACACTGTGTCTTTTTTCCAAGCGGCAACTTTTTTTTCTCTAAGCGGCGATTTTTCTTTTTAACGGGCGCCCTTTTTTTTCTTAAAAAGTGGAAACCGTTTCCTCGAGGCAACTTTTTCAGGCGGCGATTCAAGTCCCTTCATTGGTCCAACTTGGTACTATACAATGATTGATGGCCACTAGATGGGGGAAAAACGAAATCAGTGAACAAAGGTAGGCATATTACTACGTTTGTGTACGCAAACAGTTTGAAAGTTGCAAGTTTAGGGATACTTTTTCCAAAAAATTTGAATCGCAAAGGCAAACACACTCTGACATTTTTTAGTTCATTAAGCTTTGCTAACATCGACGATACGACTGCAGCCACATGGGTTGTGTTTTCTAACACCGATGATGAATTTTGTTAAGGAAGTAAAGATGACATTCAATTAGATTTCAATTTTTGACACCTTCATCAACAAAATTTTATTTTTTATGGCCATTAACTAAAGCTCAAACTCTTCATTCAACAACAAAATGCACATTCATTATTAATTTAACGAAAGTTAAACCTCATAAATATCACAAAAAACGGAGCCGAACGTATTACATAAAACCATTATTCATATCATAGTACAACAGTTGCGATTAAAAAGTAACAATGTTTTTAGTGGAGATTAAAGTGGAATATTTAAAATAATTTACAAGGAAATACATTGTTGAAAATGAATGCTGGCAATAGGGTACGGTATGTTTACGGGTTAACGGCTAAACAAATATAATTATATGTACATGTACTATGTATGAAACCGTTACACCAACAATTTTTACGGCCTTAGGTGCGGAAAGTCGTGGGTTCGTGAGTACGGTATACCTGTTATTCCATACTTCGTTCAAGACTTCAAATTATAATTATTAATATTGCAAAAGTTTGACTTTTATCTTAATGGAAATGTTTGGGGGTAGGTCAAACAGCCTGAGTTCCTTGATGCCTTAAAATCGCAGCGACTGTCGTGGTGAGGCCACGGCGGTGGAAAACTAAGGCGTTGGTTGAGGCAGAGGAAAAGAAACCAACAATATTGGCTTTAAACCCGGCCCCCAAACAGCGATCTGAAATCTGGATTGTCTATACCTGACAAGAAGCAATCTTAAAAACGTGCCACATACGTTTAGTTTAAAACCACCATAGCTGACACGTTGTGTTACATTGACCAGTCTCTCAACTTGCCCAATTAAGAAATTATTCTCAGGCTCCTCTGCATATCGTATCAATCTTTCGCCTTTTACTAAAGATTTCCGTGCGGAGGACCAATAATGAGTATCTAATTAATTTTTCACAGGCTTGATGGAAGTTAAGCCTAATAAAGAACCTCAAAAACAGAACCAATCGTATGTGACCCTTGAACTAAAGTCGTCGCGAAATGGCAATCAGCGTGACTCAGAATGCAATGTTGTCTATTAGAATCTGTCGGGAGAAGGACAGCACGTACATATTTATCAATAATGGTCTGCAGTCCGAAACAGAATGATTTTACAAAATGAAAAATAATTAATATAGATAAGTAATTTTAAAATATTGAACACTGAAATAAAAGCGATTACTGAAATATTTAAACAACACCCGCGGTTTGCGCCAAAATCAATAGCGCGAACACCGTCCGAGGATTTACGGTAAGTTAACGAGTAAATGTAATAAATACCAGTTATTTCCAATCTTAGAACCAGTGATGAAATAAAATATAGTATTTCCTCAATGGCACGATCTTTAATAATGATAAGATTATTAGGAGAACCTCTAGAGATACTAAACATCGCAAGTCAACAGGTGTAGCTAGCTTCATGTTTCAAAATCAACAAAATATCCACTAAAGTCAACAACAATCTAAACAAAACGAGACTTACTAAGTACCAATTAATCTAAGTTGGTATTTATGAAACATTTATATAAAATATAACGAGCAGTTTACCTGTTGGGTGTAGACAACATAAATACGTCATTCAGAGTGATATTACACCAGTAAGAACCTAACTTCGTTCTAATTTGCAACTCAACCGAACGAAACTACGTTAACGCCGGTTTAACCTTGTCGTTCAAGTGATCGTGCCTAAAAAAAATCCGTCCATATGACGTCACAAGCCCAAACAGCGCCCTCAATGAGTTAAATAGAGTTATAATGAGCAAGTTCGGGTGTTGACCTTTAGTCAGTTTTCCGAATAAATCACGCAAGCGTGGTCTGTGTTTCACTCGAACGTGTTTAGTCGATTGATTCGGCAAATATGGCGACCAACATGCCGACGACGTATCGAAGAGAGAAAAAAAATGTATTTTTCCAAAACGCCATCTTGACAAAATGACGTAACCGCGTTGGTTGACTAGAGAAACAGTGTTCCGGAGCAAGGTTGGTCCAGTTGGACTAGCTGGTTCAACCATGCAGCGTTCGAGTGACAGCTAGACCGACTATGGTTAAGTCTAGTCGACTCTAGTCAGCCAAGAACAGAACTTGCTTTTAGAATTGCTGAGAGTTGAGGGCGGCAGGTACAACCCTGCACGCTTCAATTTTTTTACCCAATTAAATTACACGAAAATTAGCCCAGGTGATGTTGTGTTGTAGTTAATTATACGTTTTCTTTCCAATCTCATCAGGTTGATTCTCAGATTTTTTTCCGTTTTAAACTTGTAGGCCTACATTATAATCATAATATCAATTTGTACATTTCAATCTTTGAAGACTGGGACATTCCTGGGCTGAAATTGGTGGAATCACAGTTTCTTATAAGGCTTCTAATTAAGTTTCAAGGTGTGTCTTGAACACTACATGATTGAAAAAGAGACTCTCTCTATAGTGATGACTTTCATTTTAAACTTCATTTTTCAGTCGTCGCTAATGAACATGTTTAATGAATAAATCTAGTAGAGAAGTGTCTCTACTCAAATTGAAATTCTATGTTATGTGCTTTCTGATTCGTAGCTGTCTATAATTATATAATTCAATCTTTGAAGACTGGGCACAGTTTCTGATGGGTTTCTTATAATTAGGATGTGCCTTGAAAACGACATCTTGAAAAAGAGAATCTCGCGATTGATGACCTTTACTTTAAAAACCATTTGTCGGTCGTCGCTAATTAATGAACATGTTTAATGAATAAATCGAGTAGAGAAGTGTCTCCATAACCACGCAATGAATCGTTGTTCGAAAGACATCCCTAAAACGTCCTCCAAACGATTTTGTTTCTCACATGACTGAGCATCTCATTCACAGCATGGGTGTGGCGTTGCTGACTGCCTCTCACGATCTTTAGAATGCTCCTATCAATTCATACTTACCTGGCTCAGGAGATACCGTGATCATTCAGGCGGTTCTCCCAAGGCGAGGCCCGGCCATTGCACACCTCGGCCTGGGCTGACCTTTGCGATTCCCCCAAATGTGGGGAACTCGGGAGTACAATTTCTGATAGTGGGGACTGCGTTCGCGCTATCCCCATCACACAAAATCTAAAGACAGAAGAAGCCTAGTGAAAATTCGTTATGTATATGTACATCCTGTCGACCATCCAGACAGCTAATGATAGAATTTGAGTTAAATTTGGGTGGATAGAGTAGCATTATCATTCCAAACAAAATGTATGTGTTGCTTGTCGGTACGCAGATGGCTCTCAATGCCACGCCTTGCCTGTTATACCCAGTGCCCCCGCAACCCTAATTGCTCCGCGGAGCGCAGAGTACCGGTCATTAATATAACAAAAGCATGCCTGAGTCGTAATTACAAAAATTTGTTCGAACATAGTTGACATGTTTGAAGCAAGTCAAACAAACAAACAAACAAACAGAAGTCCTTGCGCGAGACTTGCACAGTCTACAGCGACTGCCGGGATGGGGCTGTGCCGGTTAAGGACTGGCAGAAAAACTGAAGATGCGGGGGATGATCGGGCGTTTTTTGTAAGGGTCGAGGTACCTCTGAGCTTGGTTTGCAATGGGTTTGTTTTACTGATGAAGGCGTTGGTTGAGGCAGAGAAATTTTTAGAATAACAATGTTTGCTCCTAAAATCGTACCGCATACGTTTCGTTTAGTTTAAAACCCATCATAGCAGGCACGTTGTGTTACATTGACCAGTCTCTCAACTTGCCCAATTAAGAAATTATTCTCAGGCTCCTCTGCATATCGTATAAATCTTTCGCCTTTTACTAAAGATTTCCGTGCGGAGGACCAATAATGAGTATCTAATTAATTTTTCACAGGCTTGATGGAAGTTAAGCCTAATAAAGAACCTCAAAAACAGAACCCATCGTATGTGACCCTTGAACTAAAGTCGTCCCGAAATGGCAATCAGCGTGACTCAGAATGCAATGTTGTCTATTCGAATCTGTCGGGAGAAGACAGCACGTACATATTTATCAATAATGGTCTGCAGTCCGAAACAGAATGATTTTACAAAATGAAAAATAATTAATATAGATAAGTAATTTTAAAATATTGAACACTGAAATAAAAGCGATTACTGAAATATTTAAACAACACCCGCGGCTTGCGCCAAAATCAATAACGCGAACACCGTCCGAGGATTTACGGTAAGTTAACGAGTAAATGCAATAAATACCAGTTATTTCCAATCTTAGAACCAGTGATGAAATAAAATATAGTATTTCCTCAATGGCACAATCTTTAATAATGATAAGATTATTAGGAGAACCTCTAGAGATACTAAACATCGCAAGTCAACAGGTGTAGCTAGCTTCATGTTTCAAAATCAACAAAATATCCACTAAAGTCAACAACAATATAAACAAAACGAGACTTACTAAGTACCAATTAATCTAAGTTGTATTTATGAAACATTTATATAAAATATAACGAGCAGTTTACCTGTTGGGTGTAGACAACATAAATACGTCATTCAGAGTGATATTACACCAGTAAGAACCTAACTTCGTTCTAATTCGCAACTCAACCGAACGAAACTACGTTAACGCCGGTTTAACCTTGTCGTTCAAGTGATCGTGCCTAAAAAAAATCCGTCCATATGACGTCACAAGCCCAAACAGCGCCCTCAATGAGTTAAATAGAGTTATAATGAGCAAGTTCGGGTGTTGACCTTTAGTCAGTTTTCCGAATAAATCACGCAAGCGTGGTCTGTGTTTCACTCGAACGTGTTTAGTCGATTGATTCGGCAAATATGGCGACCAACATGCCGACGACGTATCGAAGAGAGAAAAAAATGTATTTTTCCAAAACGCCATCTTGACAAAATGACGTAACCGCGTTGGTTGACTAGAGAAACAGTGTTCCGGAGCAAGGTTGGTCCAGTTGGACTAGCTGGTTCAACCATGCAGCGTTCGAGTGACAGCTAGACCGACTATGGTTAAGTCTAGTCGACTCTAGTCAGCCAAGAACAGAACTTGCTTTTAGAATTGCTGAGAGTTGAGGGCGGCAGGTACAACCCTGCACGCTTCAATTTTTTTACCCAATTAAATTACACGAAAATTAGCCCAGGTGATGTTGTGTTGTAGATCTCATCAGGTTGATTCTCAGATTTGTTTCCGTTTTAAACTTGTAGGCCTACATTATAATCATAATATCAATTTTTACATTTCAATCTTTGAAGACTGGGACCTTCCTGGGCTGAAATTGGTGGAATCACAGTTTCTTATAAGGCTTCTAATTAAGTTTCAAGGTGTGTCTTGAACACTACATGATTGAAAAAGAGACTCTCTCTAGTGATGACTTTCATTTTAAACTTCATTTTTCAGTCGTCGCTAATGAACATGTTTAATGAATAAATCTAGTAGAGAAGTGTCTCTACTCAAATTGAAATTCTATGTTATGTGCTTTCTGATTCGTAGCTGTCTATAATTATATAATTCAATCTTTGAAGACTGGGCACAGTTTCTGATGGGTTTCTTATAATTAGGATGTGCCTTGAAAACGACATCTTGAAAAAGAGAATCTCGCGATTGATGACCTTTACTTTAAAAACCATTTGTCGGTCGTCGCTAATTAATGAACATGTTTAATGAATAAATCGAGTAGAGAAGTGTCTCCATAACCACGCAATGAATCGTTGTTCGAAAGACATCCCTAAAACGTCCTCCAAACGATTTTGTTTCTCACATGACTGAGCATCTCATTCGCAGCATGGGTGTGGCGTTGCTGACTGCCTCTCACGATCTTTAGAATGCTCCCATCAATTCATACTTACCTGGCTCAGGAGATACCGTGATCATTCAGGCGGTTCTCCCAAGGCGAGGCCCGGCCATTGCACACCTCGGCCTGGGCTGACCTTTGCGATTCCCCCAAATGTGGGGAACTCGGGAGTACAATTTCTGATAGTGGGGACTGCGTTCGCGCTATCCCCATCACACAAAATCTAAAGACAGAAGAAGCCTAGTGAAAATTCGTTACGTATATGTACATCCTGTCAACCATCCAGACAGCTAATGAAAGAATTTGAGTTAAATTTGAGTGGATAGAGTAGAATTCTAAAATTAAACGAATAGAATGAAGTTTAATTGGAATTCTACTGAGTCTATCACCGACACTGAAGGACTTTACATGAGATTACACTTTCCACCGGAGTAATTAGTCACAGTTGAGAGAACATGAAAAGATGTTCCTGGTATAAATGCCCCACCACGCCCAGTGCTCCCCAATACATTTTTCACCAAGGAACATAGTGCCCGGCCAAAAAGGGGGCGGGTCAACTAATTGAAGTTGCAACCTAATGTGGAGGGAATGTAAGTCCTTCAGTGTCGGTGATAGACTCAGTAGAATTCCAATTAAACTTCATTCTATTCGTTTAATTTTAGAATTCCACCTCGTCATCACCTCCACTTCGGACTTACATGAGATTTTAGAGCACAGAGACGGGCAACATGCAATAAAAAACATGATTGTGTATACGCTTCGATGGTTTTAACACCATTTATTAGACCTTCGATAGCTCTGAACTCTTTAACTATTGTAAACAAGCAAGAAAAAATCGTGCATTAACATAATAAAATACATTTGCATTTCTTAAGAAATGACCAACCTACTTGGTTGTACCAGCCAAAACTGCGTTTGCAAAGCTGTGATCTGTTTGCTCTACTGGTTTGTTATAAAATTTAGCAAAAGAAGTACTACTTCTTGCCCAATGAGCAGTACTTAAAATAATGTCCAGTGGTACTCCATTCTTAAAAGCCGCACTGCAGGCAGCAGATCGAGTATGGCGTGTCAAACGTTGAAATATTCGATAATGTACAATGTATGTGCGATGTTTGTCATATATATGCGATGATTGTCACACATGTGCGATATTCGTTTTATGTATGCAATATATGTAATATATATGCAATAATTTGTAATATATGTGCGATAATTTGCAATATATATGTGATAATTTGTAATATATATGCGATAATTTTTTAATATATGTGATAATTTTTTATATATATTTGATAATTTTTTAATATATATTAAATGCGATCATGCGATAATTGTTTAATATATGCGAAAATTTGTTATATATATTTGATAATTGTTTAATATATATGATATGCGATCATTTGTATGCGATGTTTTGTGATATACATATGCGATAATTTAATATACATGTACATTGTACATGTGCGATGTTACACCAATGTATATTTGATGTTCGTTCAATATATATGTGCGAAAACGGAATTGTGGGATATAGTATGGCTTCCTGTCCACTTGATCCCCGTATCCTTGATGTTTTAGATCGGGCCAGACTATGGATGGTATAGTATGGTTCACTGAGGTGGGCGTACGGATGGTCAGGGAATGAGACTTGATTCGCGTATACAAGGGAATGGCTGCGGAAGCAGGAGAGACCCTGGACAGTTTTTTATTTCTTTACGTGATGTCATCAATTTTTGTGAAGTGAAGTACTCTTCCAACGAATTTTCTGATGCAGAATATATTGTGCTGAGACTCGAGCGGTACGTGCGTGCTTTAGTAATCATCCAGGATCATCATCTGAGTCTGACGTAAGCATAAACATGATAAACGATAGCATTAGCAGTGTTGTTGATTGATGTTGACGTTAACGTTGTTTAGTGACAGTGACACTGATGACCATGTTGACGTCGGGCCAGGCCGTTCACTAGCAGCAGTAATTGCAACTTCAGAGAAAATATCATCATTGTTGAGAGTAATGCAGGAAATCAAGACCTTGTGGAATGAGAGACTCATGGAACACTCAACACTCTGCACATTAATGAGAAATGCTGGCATGGTTGAAGTTTCTGCCGTTCCCGGCCCAGCATGCCCAGGTCGTCCAAGATTCAACATTCACCTCGATCAGGTTTCATTTTTGTTCCATCTTGGATTCAAATTTGTTGCCATAGCCCGCATGTTTTTGGTGTGTCGGACAACACTCTGGAGAAGATTGCAGCAGAGTGGACACATACTTAATCGTTACAGTGACATCAGTGATGATGACCTTACGGAGCATGTACGTTCAGTTTATCATGAACACCCCCATTGTGGCTTTACCATGATGGTTGGGCCGGGAACAAATTCTTCTCCAAAAACATGCCGGCTATGGCAACAAATTTGAATCCAAGATGGAACAAAAATGAAACCTGATCGAGGTTAATGTTGAATCTTGGACGACCTGGGCATGCTGGGCCGGGAACGGCAGAAACTTCAACCATGCCAGCATTTCTCATTAATGTGCAGAGTGTTGAGTGTTCCATGAGTCTCTCATTCCACAAGGTCTTGATTTCCTGCATTACTGATGATATTTTCTCTGAAGTTGCAATTACTGCTGCTAGTGAACGGCCTGGCCCGACGTCAACATGGTCATCAGTGTCACTGTCACTAACAACGTTAACGTCAACATCAACAACACTGCTATCGTTTATCATGTTTATGCTTACGTCAGATGATGATAATTCCCAGGTTGTCCTGGATGACTACTAAAGCACGCACGTACCGCTCGAGTCTCAGCACAATATATTCTGCATCAGAAAATTCGTTGGAAGAGTAATTCACTTCACAAAAATTGATGACATCACGTAAACAAATATAAAATACGGTCCAGAGTCTCCTGCTTCCGCAGCCATTTTATTCCCTTGTATACGCGAATCAAGTCTCATTCCCTGACCATCAGTCTAGTTAAACCACTGATCTCTATTATACTGACTGGATAGCGGGTTGGCCCATGCGTGTGCACAGGACCGTGAAGTCACCGCACACAAGCGGCGGCCATTTTGAAACACCCAAAAAGCTGTTGAATGCACATAGCGGGTATACAAAATACTATGTATTTTTTTATTTAAATAAGGGATTTCATCACATAAACATGTTTTTCCTTTCCCCCAATGTTTTTTATGAACATGTAATTTGTTACTTCAAAAGTTGAATGCCGAGTGTTTTTATTAAGTAATCCCTGTCATTCGCTCAAACCCTCACACCCACATAAGCCCAGGTACAGACAAGTACATTCGTTGATCCGGTGAATTACACCCCAATTTACTTAAAGGCAAAGTATACTTTGGTTTGTGAACTTCTTGCCAAGTAACCTTTGATGGTCATTTATTTTTTGAGTAATTTCAAAAAATAATCCCGATGAAGCATTGTATAAAATCATGTAAATTAAAGAATAATACGACAATACATTGAAGAACAAACAAGCATGTTATGAGTTGTTTAAGTGGTATTTATTCCTGTATATTGTTCATTAGAATTTTACAACAAACTGGTTTTATCAATTCTATAAACAAATTATGAAAATAAAAATATTACAAATAAAAACAATAAAAATTAAGAATTTCAAGCAAGTTATTGAAAGAAAATTTGTTACACTGTGACCCTCTTTCCTAATCCAAGCTAATTGCAAATTTTTGAACATTTACATTTCACATTTTGCAAAAATCTGCACACTATAAATTAATAAACTAATATTTCACATAAAATCAAGAAAATGTAATAAATAAAATTATAAAAAATCAAATTTGTTTATATAAATAAATATATGTAAAAATAAATAAATATATGTAAAAAACAATATAATTAATAAACCAATAAACTAACAAACCCATAAATGAATGAATGAAAAAAGACTTAATAAATAAATAAATAAATAGATAAGTCAACCAATAAAAAAATACATAACATGCACCCCCCCCCCAAAGAAAAAAAATTCAAATCCCCCAAAATGTCGGCTAAAACACAGATGTGCATGCCCCACGCTGTTTGTGTGGCTGTTTTGGGTGTTTCAAAATGGCGTCCACTGAGCTGCGGTGGCTTCAATGAACGCACTCAACCCGCTATCCAGTCAGTATAATAGAGATCAGTGAGTTAAACCCGTACGCCCACCTCAGTGAACCATACTATACCATCCATAGTCTGGCCCGATCTAAAACATCAAGGATACGGGGATCAAGTGAACAGGAAGCCATACTATATCCCACAATTCCGTTTTCGCACATATATAAGATCGAACATCAAATATACATTGGTGTAACATCGCACATGTATATTAAATTATCGCATATGTATATCACAAAACATCGCATACAAATGATCGCATATCATATATATTAAAAAATTATCATATATATTAAAAAATTATCAAATATATATAACAAATTTTCGCATATATTAAACAATTATCGCATGATCGCATTTAATATATATTAAAAAATTATCAAATATATATAAAAAATTATCAAATATATATTACAAATTATCAAATATATATTACAAATGATCACATATATATTGCAAATTATCGCACATATATTACAAATTATTGCATATATATTACATATATTGCATACATAAAACGAATATCGCACATGTGTGACAATCATCGCATATATATGACAAACATCGCACATACATTGTACATTATCGAATATTGCAACGTTTGACACGCCATAATCGAGTACTATGTGCTGTGAACTTGGCTGTGTCGATGCCAGCCTCATGCAATGTGTTCTTTATCCAGCGAGAGATTTCTCTGGCCTTACTTGTTTGTGGGGTGATGCATAGCTTACAAACAAACACCGTTGTTTACCCCTTAGGGATTTTGTCTTAATTAAATACTGTTTTAGCGTCGTCATGACACAAAGTTGGTCATCATGAGGATACCTAGGTAGCACCAAACTAACAGGTGGTTTGCCAATCTTGCTGGTTTTCGTCAACTTAGATACAACAAAGATAATTGTTGTAGCTGTAACTTCAGCGTCGTCTAAATTAAGTAGCGACAAAGTTTGACATCTTTGCCCTGAAATCAATGCAACAAGCATAACTAGCTTCATAGTGAGTTCTTTTAAGAACAACTTATTAGACGGACCCACATTTTGTAGGTATTGTAACACAGTATTAACGTCCCATGTACAAGTATATCTGGGTATTGCAGGTCTCATGTTGAAGACACCTGTCATGAACCTTTTTATCAGCGGGAGAGCTCCTATTGGTGTCCCATCTATAGGGGCTAGTATTGCTGACAATGCACTACGTAGTGTGTTCAGTGTGCTGTAACTACTACCCTTGTCAAATTCCTCTGTTAAGCAGTCTAGGATCACCGCTACAGTCGCTCGAAGTGGATCACTCTTTGTTCGAGCACAGAACAGAACCCATTTTTGGATCGCTGATCGGTAAGACTTCTTAGTTGAAGTCCGCCAGGATGAGATAATAATGTCGGCAGCGTGCTGCGAAATTCCTTGGCTCTGTAAATTTTCCCTGACAAATGGCATGCCATCAGTTGCAGCCGATCTCGCAATGGGTGTAGTCTACCTGAGGAAGGGAGTGAAAAGTAAATTAGTTCTTTTTGGCAAGATAATTGGTTTGTTCACCAACAGTTTAAGCATCCATAGGAAACCATGCTTGTGTATGCCAAAGTGGAGCAACAAATATGGCTGTTGACTCCTCATATTCGATCTTTGTCAATACTTTCCCAATAAGGCAGAACGGGGGAAACGCGTAGACTTTATTTTGACCAGTCTAGCGTAAACGCATCATTGAAAATTGCGTTTGGGTCAGGTTTCCACGATACATAAGGTTGTATCTGATGGTTCAATCTTGACGCAAACATGTCAATATTTGGCATCATAAAGATATCGATAATCTTCCGAAAAACTTCTAGGTGTAACTTCCATTCGATATCTTCATGGAAGTGACGTGATGCAAAATCAGCACTCACATTTTCAATACCCGGCAAGAATGAAACGGACAGCCATATTTTCCTATTCAAACACCAAAGCCAGATTTCCCTGGCCAGTTCATTTAACTGAACGGAGTGTGTGCCACCCAAAAACTTTATGTATGATACGGCAGTTGTATTGCCCGATTTAAGGTGCACGTGAATGTCCTTATGTTTACTGAAAAGGGACTGTATGGCAAAAAAGCAAGCGTTAAGCTCAAGGTAATTAATATGCCATGCAGCTTCTTCAGCTGACCATTGTCCACATAACATATGCCCATTGCAATTCGCACCCCAGCCATTGAGGGATGCGTCAGTTTCAACAATGAACTCGGGCTTGTTTCTGTGAATGGGGGCACTAGCATACTGTAGGTTAGTAAGCCACCAATTTAAGTCTGCCTTAGCTTGGTCAGACAATGACATTCTTGCATCAAAATCATCGTGGTTTGCAGTCAATGCTGCGTTTTTCTCAGATTCAATAGATCTTCTGAATAATTTACCGTACGGTACGGCAATATCACAAGAGACTAAAACTAAGGCCCACTACTTGGGCAACGTCCCTAATTTTGGGAAGATTGGCAACAATAATGTTATGAATAGCCACTTCAATTTTCCTCTTTTTTGCTGGAGGAATAGCAATTGTCATGTTTTCTGAATTTTATTGTAAAACCCCAAAACACGATGGTCTTCGTGGGTTTCATGACAGATTTCTCAGTATTGACTATAAATCCTAATTCTTGGGTGAGGGCAACTCGAGCTTTAACATTGGTTATGCACTCTTCTTTTGTTGCACCTATCAACAAAGCGTCGTCAATGTAGTCACAAGATTCGTGCCCCATTAGTCTTAAAGAGGCCATCAAAGGTTTCATTATCTTTGTAAATACCCTTGGTGCACAAGCTAAACCGAAAGGCAGGCAGGTAAATTCGAACAATTTGTTCTGCCACATAAAACGCAAGTATTTGCGGTGGTTTTTGGCAATCGGTACTGTAAAGTACGCATCTTTAAGATCAATTGATGCCATAAAGCATTGTGGTCGGATTAATTGCAGTGCAAAATGAATTGTTTCCATTTTAAAATGGACATAGGCCACTGATTTATTCAACTGGCGAAGGTTGATAATTGGGCGAAAAGTCCCGTCTTTCTTTGGACAGATGAAAATGTTTGATACAAACTCACCATCTTCATGGGTAGCATGTGTAATTGCTCCTTTTTGGAGAAGTTTATCAATTTCCTTAGAGATAATTTCAACCTCATTGGGAACAAATTTTATTTGTTTAGGGGAAAACGATTGAAAGGGTCGTTTCTCAAATTCTATTTCATAGTGCTTTATAGCATCTAGAATCCACTTATCTGAAGTTATTTCTTGCCATTTTGTAACAAATTGTGCTAATCTACCTGCAATTTTGCTAGATTTAATGCATGTTGTACTTGTAGGGACATGCGGGTTTACTTTGCCGTTTCCACATCTTGCCGTGACTTGGCATTCCACCGAGTGTCTCGGTGTCTGTTGTGGCGCTGATAGTTTAAATGCTCGGCCTTTTGGCTAAGATCATGTATGACCTTTGCCCGTCCAAAATTTAAAGTTCGAGAAAATCATGAGTAAGATCAACAGAGAAAGAAGTGTTACACTTACCTGCGATGAAAAGGCAACTTACCAAGACGTCTGCCAGATGATGAAGGAAGATTGCGGCGAAGCAGTGACGTGCCTACAACAGCTGAATGATACAAACTGGGCAGTGACACTAAAGACCACAGAGGATGCCGCCAATCTACTTACTCACCAGTTGAAGATACGAAACAACGCCATACACTCTGCTGCGGGTTGTTCTAAAACCCCCTCGACCCCCTCGACCCCCACGACCCTCGACCCCTCGACTTATGCTCGATTTTTTTTTATGTACACCAAAATTGCCACATGACACGATCTCAGCCAATCACGCACGAAGCAAACTGCGCGTGATTGGCTGAGATCGGGTACTGTGGCAATTTTGGTGTACAGAAAAAAAATCGCGGCATTTCCAAGCGTATCTCTTGGCCGACCCGAGCCTGAATAGGAGTATATCCCAACTGGGATCCTGCGTTTACCGCCCGAGTACGATTTAGGCCAACTCATTACGTGATGATCAGGCAGACTCATTTCCGGCTGATCGCTCCCGTCCTGTGTCAACAATTACTACTTGCTCTATGCGGAGCTCGAGGTTGTAGACCCGACCGACCATGGCCCACACGTGTTTTGGGGTTGTCAGTCTCCCACACCCGGGCCCCCGACCATATGAAACGAGATCATGATCGGTGTGCACGTAACGTGCGGAAGCGGATTAAATACGCCCATTTATGCTATAAAGTGGCCTCATTTGTCCTGGGGAAAATACGCAGACCATTTCTTTTCGGATTTTGGTGTTGGCCACAGAATGCTAAAATTAAAATTGCCGTTTATATTTAGGCTGTACATTAATGCTTCTTTAAGAAAATTAGATCTTAAGTAACTTATTGGCTAATTTTAATATTAAGGACCAAGTTACATGCGATAATATGAACTTTCCCCCCCCCCCCAATTTTTTATATGTCTTCCACAATTCCAAAACGTAGCTATAAAGTTTAATGCACATTATTTCTCTTTTAACCTATTTTTCCTTACTCCATTCAAATTAAAATCTGTTAAAAATTTCCCCAAATAACCGTTGTGTTTTTGAAGGTTTTCTTTATTAAGACAGGGAGGATGTTTCGGCAACATGTAGGCGACCAAGTATTTCATTTAGGTGGGTTGGGTTGTAGTACATGTAGAGTTCTTGGAGATTTAATAAATTTACAAATACTCTTCTTGTGTCGTGACTCTCACTCGGTCGGTGCAACACCACTGACTCTGGACGTATGGTCTGTTGGTCATCAGCAGGTCGCCGGAAGGAAGTCGCGTCGCCAGACCAGCTAGCTCTTTGGATCACACGCTGTGAATTCTAAATCGGGAACTTATTTCTTACTCGGCCGTAAAGCGATGTGTTATGAATTGGAATTGGGACACGTTTCGATAACGGGGCGGACGTCGAGGGGTCGAGGGGTCGTGGGTCGTGGGGGTCGAGGGGGTCGAGGGGGTTTTAGAACAACCCCTCTGCTGCAGCTGGAAAGCCAGTGACCTTTGTCACGCTGCTGCAAGCTCCGTACGAGATGACTGACGCTGACATAAGAACCAGCCTGGAAAAGTACGGCAAAGTGTACGGGGTTCGAAGAGGTCACTGGCAGCAATTTCCAGAGTGGGAGAACGGCAACAGACACCTGAAGATGGAGCTGAGTAAGCCAATCCCAAGCTATTTACAGGTGGGAGAATACCGGCTCATTGTCAAGTACAACGGTCAGATTGAGACTTGTCGGAGATGTAACGAAACTGGACACAAAGCAGCTAACTGCCCACACCTCACCTGTTTCAACTGTGGTGAGCCTAGACACAGGGCAAATCAATGCCCCGAACCCAAGAAATGTAGATCATGTGGACACGACGGGCATTTTGCACGGGAATGTCCCACATCCTATGCCAACAAGACAAAGAGCTGGGCAAAGCTCAGCGAGACCAGCTCGGAGGAGAATATAGCAGACCCCACGCCTGAACCACAGCCTGAACCCCCCAAGCCAGCAAAGACACCTAAAAAGAAGGAAGTTCAAACACCAAAACTGGAGGGCCCCCTGCGAAAGCTTCGCAGGCGGAAGTGCCCAGCAACGAAGATCCCAGAGAAAGTAAAATAAGTGATTACATGAAAAGATACATCACTGTACTAAACAGAGGGATCTGGTACCCTGATTTTGAGAATATCTGCCCTGCAAAATGGGAGGAAAAGATGAGGGAACAAGGACACTGGAAAACATTTGTAAAAGCAAGGAAAGAAGGTAGGGAGTGTGAACCCCCGTCAACGGACTCGGACTCGGAATCGGACTCCGGAGATTCTACTATTTCCAACGTCTCAACAAAACGTCAGCATTCACCACCAGCCCAGCAGTACCAGGTGAAAGAGGGAAAAAAGGCGAAAAGAAAAACAAAACAAAAATCCAATTCAAAGAATTGAACTGTCATCGTGTTTTAGGCTAATGTCAATTTTCCAATGAATAACAAGCAGTAGTTGTTGTAATGTATATTTATTGTAGATTTGTGTTTGTTAAATTCGCCATTTTGTTTTGAGTTGTATAGTCCGTGCACACACTACACCCAGGTTGAGTTAACACCATCTTTTCTCCGGGTGCAGTGTGAGGGAACCAGCTTTTGTACGGTTTTGTATATATTACGATCACTTAAAGTAAATAACATTGTATTGCTTTGTATGTATATAGTACGTTTGAGTTGTTGTGCTTTGTATAGTCCGTGCACACACTGCACCCGGGTTGAGTTAACACCATCTTTTCTCCGGGTGCAGTGTGTGCGTTTTTTGTATATAGAATGAATACTTAATGTAAATAACAGTGTATTGCTCTGCATGTATATAGTACGAATTCACCATTAGTTTTGATTTGTTGTGCAGTGTATGGTTTGGTTTTGTCACAGACTGACGTTAGACCAACGTTTTCCTTTCATTGTTGTACCATAGCTATTGAGTTGAATTTTTTGTCGCATTTTTTCTTTGAGTTCAAACGTTGTTAAATCGAATGATATTTAACTTCTAATTGTAAAATTGTATAGTATAGTCTGACAAATCGTAGTTGTATTTTTCATTTCGTTTTCCTTTGGTAGAATTGTTGGCTCTTTCGCTAAAGAGTAAATTAATTTCGCTTAATGAAGTAGAAGACAGTTGTTTTTGTTGATATTGCAGTAATTGGTTTTGTTTGTCACAGGCTGACGTTAGACCAACGTTTTGTTTTATACCATAGCTATTGAGTTGAAGTACTGTGGTCGGATTTTCTTTTGAGTTTAAACTTTTTAATTGTATATAAACTGCATGAAATGTATGTACGAAGCCCAAATGGGTTATTTGTAAGAATAAACCATTTTAGAAAAAGTTCTCCCAAGGCGAGGCCCGCCATTGCCGGCCATTGCACACCTCGGCCTGGGCTGACCATTGCGATTCCCCCAAATGTGAGGAACTCGGGAGTACAATTTCTGATAGTGGGCACTGCGTTCGCGCTATCCCCATCACACAAAATCTAAAGACAGAAGAAGCCTAGTGAAAATTCGTTATGTATATGTACATCCTGTCGACCATCCAGACAGCTAATGATAGAATTTGAGTTAAATTTGGGTGGATAGAGTAGCATTATCATTCCAAACAAAATGTATGTGTTGCTTGTCGGTACGCAGATGGCTCTCAATGCCACGCCTTGCCTGTTATACCCAGTGCCCCCGCAACCCTAATTGCTCTGCGGAGCGAAGAGTACCGGTCATTAATATAACAAAAGCATGCCTGAGTCGTAATTACAAAAATTTGTTCGAACATAGTTGACATGTTTGAAGCAAGTCAAACAAACAAACAGAAGTCCTTGCGCGAGACTTGCACAGTCTATATAGCGACTGCCGGGATGGGGCTGTGCAGAAAAACTGAAGATGCTGGGATAATCGGGCGTTTTTTGTAAGGGTCGAGATACCTCTGAGCTTGGTTTGCAATGGGTTTGTTTTACTGAAGGCGTTGGTTGAGGCAGAGCAATTTTTAGAATAACAATGTTTACTCCTAAAATCGTACCACATACGTTTCGTTTAGTGTAAAACCCATCATAGCAGGCACGTTGTGTTACATTGACCAGTCTCTCAACTTGCCCAATTAAGAAATTATTCTCAGGCTCCTCTGCATATCGTATCAATCTTTCGCCTTTTACTAAAGATTTCCGTGCGGAGGACCAATAATGAGTATCTAATTAATTTTTCACAGGCTTGATGGAAGTTAAGCTTAATAAAGAACCTCAAAAACAGAACCAATCGTATGTGACCCTTGAACTAAAGTCGTCCCGAAATCGCAATCAGCGTGACTCAGAATGCAATGTTGTCTATTCGAATCTGTCGGGAGAAGACAGCACGTACATATTTATCAATAATGGTCTGCAGTCCGAAACAGAATGATTTTACAAAAGGAAAAATAATTAATATAGATAAGTAATTTTAAAATATTGAACACTGAAATAAAAGCGATTACTGAAATATTTAAACAACACCCGCGGTTTGCGCCAAAATCAATAACGCGAACACCGTCCGAGGATTTACGGTAAGTTAACGAGTAAATGTAATAAATACCAGTTATTTCCAATCTTAGAACCAGTGATGAAATAAAATATAGTATTTCCTCAATGGCACGATCTTTAATAATGATAAGATTATTAGGAGAACCTCTAGAGATACTAAACATCGCAAGTCAACAGGTGTAGCTTCATGTTTCAAAATCAACAAAATATCCACTAAAGTCAACAACAATCTAAACAAAACGAGACTTACTAAGTACCAATTAATCTAAGTTGTATTTATGAAACATTTATATAAAATATAACGAGCAGTTTACCTGTTGGGTGTAGACAACATAAATACGTCATTCAGAGTGATATTACACCAGTAAGAACCTAACTTCGTTCTAATTCGCAACTCAACCGAACGAAACTACGTTAACGCCGGTTTAACCTTGTCGTTCAAGTGATCGTGCCTAAAAAAAATCCGTCCATATGACGTCACAAGCCCAAACAGCGCCCTCAATGAGTTAAATAGAGTTATAATGAGCAAGTTCGGGTGTTGACCTTTAGTCAGTTTTCCGAATAAATCACGCAAGCGTGGTCTGTGTTTCACTCGAACGTGTTTAGTCGATTGATTCGGCAAATATGGCGACCAACATGCCGACGACGTATCGAAGAGAGAAAAAAATGTATTTTTCCAAAACGCCATCTTGACAAAATGACGTAACCGCGTTGGTTGACTAGAGAAACAGTGTTCCGGAGCAAGGTTGGTCCAGTTGGACTAGCTGGTTCAACCATGCAGCGTTCGAGTGACAGCTAGACCGACTATGGTTAAGTCTAGTCGACTCTAGTCAGCCAAGAACAGAACTTGCTTTTAGAATTGCTGAGAGTTGAGGGCGGCAGGTACAACCCTGCACGCTTCAATTTTTTTACCCAATTAAATTACACGAAAATTAGCCCAGGTGATGTTGTGTTGTAGTTAATTATACGTTTTCTTTCCAATCTCATCAGGTTGATTCTCAGATTTTTTCCGTTTTAAACTTGTAGGCCTACATTATAATCATAATATCAATTTGTACATTTCAATCTTTGAAGACTGGGACCTTCCTGGGCTGAAATTGGTGGAATCACAGTTTCTTATAAGGCTTCTAATTAAGTTTCAAGGTGTGTCTTGAACACTACATGATTGAAAAAGAGACTCTCTCTAGTGATGACTTTCATTTTAAACTTCATTTTTCAGTCGTCGCTAATGAACATGTTTAATGAATAAATCTAGTAGAGAGGTGTCTCTACTCAAATTGAAATTAATGAACATGTTTAATGAATAAATCGAGTAGAGAAGTGTCTCCATAACCACGCAATGAATCGTTGTTCGAAAGACATCTCTAAAACGTCCTCCAAACGATTTTGTTTCTCACTATCCCCATCACACAACTGATAGTGGGGACTGCGTTCGCGCTATCCCCATCACACAAAATCTAAAGACAGAAGAAGCCTAGTGAAAATTCGTTATGTATATGTACATCCTGTCGACCATCCAGACAGCTAATGATAGAATTTGAGTTAAATTTGGGTGGATAGAGTAGCATTATCATTCCAAACAAAATGTATGTGTTGCTTGTCGGTACGCAGATGGCTCTCAATGACACGCCTTGCCTGTTATACCCAGTGCCCCCGCAACCCTAATTGCTCTGCGGAGCGCAGAGTACCGGTCATTAATATAACAAAAGCATGCCTGAGTCGTAATTACAAAAATTTGTTCGAACATAGTTGACATGTTTGAAGCAAGTCAAACAAACAAACAAACAGAAGTCCTTGCGCGAGACTTGCACAGTCTATAGCAGCGACTGCCGGGATGGGGCTGTGCCGGTTAAGGACTGGCAGAAAAACTGAAGATGCGGGGGATGATCGGGCGTTTTTTGTAAGGGTCGAGGTACCTCTGAGCTTGGTTTGCAATGGGTTTGTTTTACTGAAGGCGTTGGTTGAGGCAGAGCAATGTTTAGAATAACAATGTTTGCTCCTAAAATCGTACCACATACGTTTCGTTTAGTTTAAAACCCATCATAGCAGGCACGTTGTGTTACATTGACCAGTCTCTCAACTTGCCCAATTAAGAAATTATTCTCAGGCTCCTCTGCATATCGTATAAATCTTTCGCCTTTTACTAAAGATTTCCGTGCGGAGGACAATAATGAGTATCTAATAAATTTTTCACAGGCTTGATGGAAGTTAAGCCTAATAAAGAACCTCAAAAACAGAACCAATCGTATGTGACCCTTGAACTAAAGTCGTCCCGAAATCGCAATCAGCGTGACTCAGAATGCAATGTTGTCTATTCGAATCTGTCGGGAGAAGGACAGCACGTACATATTTATCAATAATGGTCTGCAGTCCGAAACAGAATGATTTTACAAAATGAAAAATAATTAATATAGATCAGTAATTTTAAAATATTGAACACTGAAATAAAAGCGATTACTGAAATATTTAAACAACACCCGCGGTTTGCGCCAAAATCAATAACGCGAACACCGTCCGAGGATTTACGGTAAGTTAACGAGTAAATGTAATAAATACCAGTTATTTCCAATCTTAGAACCAGTAATGAAATAAAATATAGTATTTCCTCAATGGCACGATCTTTAATAATGATAAGATTATTAGGAGAACCTCTAGAGATACTAAACATCGCAAGTCAACAGGTGTAGCTAGCTTCATGTTTCAAAATCAACAAAATATCCACTAAAGTCAACAACAATATAAACAAAACGAGACTTACTAAGTACCAATTAATCTAAGTTGTATTTATGAAACATTTATATAAAATATAACGAGCAGTTTACCTGTTGGGTGTAGACAACATAAATACGTCATTCAGAGTGATATTACACCTAAGAACCTAACTTCGTTCTAATTCGCAACTCAACCGAACGAAACTACGTTAACGCCGGTTTAACCTTGTCGTTCAAGTGATCGTGCCTTAAAAAAATCCGTCCATATGACGTCACAAGCCCAAACAGCGCCCTCAATGAGTTAAATAGAGTTATAATGAGCAAGTTCGGGTGTTGACCTTTAGTCAGTTTTTCGAATAAATCACGCAAGCGTGGTCTGTGTTTCACTCGAACGTGTTTAGTCGATTGATTCGGCAAATATGGCGACCAACATGCCGACGACGTATCGAAGAGAGAAAAAAATGTATTTTTCCAAAACGCCATCTTGACAAAATGACGTAACCGCGTTGGTTGACTAGAGAAACAGTGTTCCGGAGCAAGGTTGGTCCAGTTGGACTAGCTGGTTCAACCATGCAGCGTTCGAGTGACAGCTAGACCGACTATGGTTAAGTCTAGTCGACTCTAGTCAGCCAAGAACAGAACTTGCTTTTAGAATTGCTGAGAGTTGAGGGCGGCAGGTACAACCCTGCACGCTTCAATTTTTTTACCCAATTAAATTACACGAAAATTAGCCCAGGTGATGTTGTGTTGTAGTTAATTATACGTTTTCTTTCCAATCTCATCAGGTTGATTCTCAGATTTTTTTTCCGTTTTAAACTTGTAGGCCTACATTATAATCATAATATCAATTTTTACATTTCAATCTTTGAAGACTGGGACCTTCCTGGGCTGAAATTGGTGGAATCACAGTTTCTTATAAGGCTTCTAATTAAGTTTCAAGGTGTGTCTTGAACACTACATGATTGAAAAAGAGACTCTCTCTAGTGATGACTTTCATTTTAAACTTCATTTTTCAGTCGTCGCTAATGAACATGTTTAATGAATAAATCTAGTAGAGAAGAGTCTCTACTCAAATTGAAATTCTATGTTATGTGCTTTCTGATTCGTAGCTGTCTATAATTATATAATTCAATCTTTGAAGACTGGGCACAGTTTCTGATGGGTTTCTTATAATTAGGATGTGCCTTGAAAACGACATCTTGAAAAAGAGAATCTCGCGATTGATGACCTTTACTTTAAAAACCATTTGTCGGTCGTCGCTAATTAATGAACATGTTTAATGAATAAATCGAGTAGAGAAGTGTCTCCATAACCACGCAATGAATCGTTGTTCGAAAGACATCCCTAAAACGTCCTCCAAACGATTTTGTTTCTCACATGACTGAGCATCTCATTCACAGCATGGGTGTGGCGTTGCTGACTGCCTCTCACGATCTTTAGAATGCTCCCATCAATTCATACTTACCTGGCTCAGGAGATACCGTGATCATTCAGGCGGTTCTCCCAAGGCGAGGCCCGGCCATTGCACACCTCGGCCTGGGCTGACCTTTGCGATTCCCCCAAATGTGGGGAACTCGGGAGTACAATTTCTGATAGTGGGGACTGCGTTCGCGCTATCCCCATCACACAAAATCTAAAGACAGAAGAAGCCTAGTGAACATTCGTTATGACAGCAAATGATAGAATTTGAGTGGATAGAGTAGCATTATCATTCCAAACAAAATGTATGTGTTGCTTGTCGGTACGCAGATGGCTCTCAATGACACGCCTTGCCTGTTATACCCAGTGCCCCCGCAACCCTAATTGCTCTGCGGAGCGCAGAGTACCGGTCATTAATATAACAAAAGCATGCCTGAGTCGTAATTACAAAAATTTGTTCGAACATAGTTGACATGTTTGAAGCAAGTCAAACAAACAAACAAACAGAAGTCCTTGCGCGAGACTTGCACAGTCTATAGCAGCGACTGCCGGGATGGGGCTGTGCCGGTTAAGGACTGGCAGAAAAACTGAAGATGCGGGGGATGATCGGGCGTTTTTTGTAAGGGTCGAGGTACCTCTGAGCTTGGTTTGCAATGGGTTTGTTTTACTGAAGGCGTTGGTTGAGGCAGAGCAATTTTTAGAATAACAATGTTTGCTCCTAAAATCGTACCACATACGTTTCGTTTAGTTTAAAACCCATCATAGCAGGCACGTTGTGTTATTTATTTATTTATTTATTTATTGGCACTCACTTTTAAAACAGTGGCACACACCCAACACTACAAGTATATAGGTGGTGCGTCCATATACAAATTATTCAAGTTACAAATATGCTGTATAAACGATTTAGAATACAAAAGTACAGTGCATGTAGTAGACATAATTAACATCGCAGAAATACATATACATGTCTGTATACCCGTAGGTACATAGTTTGAACACATACATAACATTTAGACATACAGAATATCGAAGCAATACAAAAAAAACAATAATAATGCAATGTAATATATACATGCAATGTAAGACACAATGTATAAAGAATACAGGGAATTAATTAATTAGCGCTGTTGTTGATTTTCCAGAACTAGTACTGCAGCTTATATAACTTAATGATCAGTATAATATTATATCCAGTCGTATCATTTAAATTGTACATAACTAGTCTGTGATATTGTTATATAATTCCGTCCTAGCTTTCCATGCACATAATAAAAATTGTTTGCATCCTTGGTCAAGTATACGACCTATCTCGTTATTATCCTGGAAGATATTATCTAACATTAGATGACGTTTTATATCTATGTTGCCATTTATAAAGAGTTGCCACATATTGTCCCATCCATTATTTAGTAGATTATTTTTTAACATGTTAAAAGAAGTGTCTCTTATTATGGCCAATTTGGTGCACTCAAACATGAAGTGTTCGATTGTTTCTTGCTTATCTTTATTACATAGTTTACAAATCCCATTATATTCGTTCGACCAAGCTATCTTTCTACCTTCCAGGTTCAGCACGTTTGATCTTGCCTTAAATTTCAAGTTGCACCCAGCGAAGTTAAGTTTGTCCAATAGATACGGTTCAAGGGAAGGCTGTGTCTTGTGTTTGATGTAGTTTCTTAGTGTTGATTTACCCTGAGCGTTATCGTACCAATTGTTGTAGTCAATAGCTTTATAATTGCTTTTGAAAGTATTGGCCCATCGCGGGATTATTTCACTATCTACATTATAAGAATTATCCATGTTACACTCCGCCAGTATGTCGCGAATGTTACGAAGCCAAGACCACTTCAGGGTGTCCTGAATTGCAAATATGGCATTGAATAAGAGTTTTGGCCAGCGATCGTCATCCATGCTTTTCAAACGATTAAAGTACTGAACACGTTGTGTATTTTGAATCGAGGCTAGCGATTGCCAGCCCAAATCACCATATAATGCTTCCTTTGCAACGTTTCTCGGGGCTTTAAGAATAATTTTCGCCATTTGATACTGTAGGTTTTCAAGTTTAAGTACAGGCGATTTTCCATTACCAAACCACACTGAGCAGCCGTAATTAATTGATGAAAGGCCTATGGATTTCCATAGTATATCCCCGTAGTACACTCTGTTAAAATCATCTTGACTATCAATTATTGACTTTATATAAGATATTATACGATTACCTTTTTTTAAGGTTTCCTCTATGTGAACATGATCCGAAAGATCCCTTGAAATATAAATGCCAAGATATTTATACGTGTTTATTTCGGTAATATATTGATTTCCGATTACCCATTTCCTATGTGGATTGGTCCGTTGGCCAGTTATCAGTACGTTTGATTTAGTGTGGTTAAATGATAGCTTCCATCGCTTAGAAAATTCATTTGCTGTATCAAGCAACATTGTTAAGTCTGTTTCACTGTTTCCTATTAGGACCACATCATCGGCCCAGAAGAGGCATCCGATCTTTTGGTTTAAGATTGTAACACCTCGGTTTTCCTTAGTAATCATTTTAGCCAGTTCGTTTATATATATACAGAAAAGAATAGGGGATAATACACATCCCTGCTTTACTCCTTCGTCTACATCGAAAAAGGATGTTTCAATATCATTAAATTTAACTTTGGATTCAGTATTTTTGTACATATTTCTCAAAATATTTAGAAGGCTCCCGCTAATCCCGATATTTTGTGCTGCGACTAGAAGACCTTCCCTCCAGACGGTATCGAATGCTTTTTTGAAATCTAAGAATGCTAGATAAGTATGTTTTCCTTCAGCTTTTCGAGCGGCTAAAATACTCTTAAGGGTAAATATGTGGTCCTCACAGCGTCTACCTTTGCGAAAGCTACCTTGAACTTCAGTAAGAATATTATTGTCTTCAATGAACTGTGAAATTGCTTGTGATATTATCCTGTTATAAACCTTTGATACACATGAGGTAAGAGTTATACCTCTATAGTTGTTCAAATCTTTCTTGTCTCCTTTTTTGAAAATCGGTATGATTATTCCTTTATTCCATTCGTCAGGGGTACATTCAAGGTGATTAAGTCTTTTGAACAGATTGTATAATGAAATAATCATTCCATCACCACCATTTTTTATCATTTCGTTTGTGATAGTATCAACACCAGGGCTCTTGTTATTTTTACATTCATGAATCGCATCAATTACATCCTTAATTGAGAAATCCAGAGAGTCCAGTTTAATTGTACATTTGTCATTTTTGTCATTTTTTAGTTCGGTGTCCCTAGTGTATCCCGTAGGTTCTGCGTCATGTTCATTCATGACATGTTTCTTTTTCCCCAGCGTATTATAATACATCTTGAGCGTGGATTCCATTTGTTTATGGTCCGAGGTTGTTTGTGTTGTTCCGGGAATTCTAATCGACGGTACTTTCAAGTTATTTACTTTATTACCTTTCAGTTGTTGCCAGAAATCGCGGCTTTGTACGCCACCCCTTTTCATGATATCCGAACATCGATCAACCCTCTTAGTCATCGTCTTTTGCCTTATTAAGGATTTACACTGAGTACGTTTATCTTGGTAATCCTCCCAAAGGGAGTTGCCGACATCTTGATCAAAGTCGGGTTTTCCTTTGTTCTTACAGTAGTGTCGATGTGCCCGACAGGCTTCCTTTCTTGTGGATATTGAGTCATGTATGTCTTTGTCAAACCAAGCTTTACAATTTGTTCGCTTTAGTTTGTAGCCTATTGTTTCCTTTGCGGCTTGTAGTGTGAGTTTTTTCCATTCCTCCCACGCCTCACTGGCTGACTTCGTAATTGGGTCCCAATCTTTAAAATTATGACTAAGCTTTGCCTTGAAAGGAGACCAGTCTTGGTTTGGCTTAATATTCCAGAATTTGCCTTCCTTGAGGTTCGGTTCCTTGGTTATTGTTCGATAATTTCCAAGTTTCAAACTGACTAGCATAATATTGTGGTCACTACCCAAGTGATATACGCCTAGGTCATCTACTAGAAGGCAGGTGATATCATTAAATGTAGTCTCAGATGCGAGTACATAATCAAGAACACATGTTTTCTGATTTTTTACCCATGTAAATACACCACTGCACTTATTTGTGCAGTTCAAAATGGATAAATCGGCGTTGTCACATAGTTGGAGTAGGCCTTTACCATTATAGTCTGTTGAATTGTCCCCATTATGTATGTTGTTACCAATCTTACCATTGAAGTCACCAAGAATCATAATATTAGCACTATCATTGTCATGTTGAATGTTTAGAACTTCCGCCAAAAGACATGTATACAACTCGTCGGTAAGACTACGATTAGTTCCTTCACATGGAAAGTACGCCACTGCAATATAGTGAATAGAATCGGACGATTCAGTGAATTGTATCTTTACCCAGGTTCTTTCGTAAGTGTCTGATCTTGTATCGAGTACGTTATCATCTAATACTTTGCAATTATCTTTTATCAGGAAGCATTGACCAGTCTCTCAACTTGCCCAATTAAGAAATTATTCTCAGGCTCCTCTGCATATCGTATAAATCTTTCGCCTTTTACTAAAGATTTCCGTGCGGAGGACCAATAATGAGTATCTAATTAATTTTTCACAGGCTTGATGGAAGTTAAGCCTAATAAAGAACCTCAAAAACAGAACCAATCGTATGTGACCCTTGAACTAAAGTCGTCCCGAAATCGCAATCAGCGTGACTCAGAATGCAATGTTGTATATTCGAATCTGTCGGGAGAAGGACAGCACGTACATATTTATCAATAATGGTCTGCAGTCCGAAACAGAATGATTTTACAAAATGAAAAATAATTAATATAGATCAGTAATTTTAAAATATTGAACACTGAAATAAAAGCGATTACTGAAATATTTAAACAACACCCGCGGTTTGCGCCAAAATCAATAACGCGAACACCGTCCGAGGATTTACGGTAAGTTAACGAGTAAATGTAATAAATACCAGTTATTTCCAATCTTAGAACCAGTGATGAAATAAAATATAGTATTTCCTCAATGGCACGATCTTTAATAATGATAAGATTATTAGGAGAACCTCTAGAGATACTAAACATCGCAAGTCAACAGGTGTAGCTAGCTTCATGTTTCAAAATCAACAAAATATCCACTAAAGTCAACAACAATATAAACAAAACGAGACTTACTAAGTACCAATTAATCTAAGTTGTATTTATGAAACATTTATATAAAATATAACGAGCAGTTTACCTGTTGGGTGTAGACAACATAAATACGTCATTCAGAGTGATATTACACCTAAGAACCTAACTTCGTTCTAATTCGCAACTCAACCGAACGAAACTACGTTAACGCCGGTTTAACCTTGTCGTTCAAGTGATCGTGCCTTAAAAAAATCCGTCCATATGACGTCACAAGCCCAAACAGCGCCCTCAATGAGTTAAATAGAGTTATAATGAGCAAGTTCGGGTGTTGACCTTTAGTCAGTTTTCCGAATAAATCACGCAAGCGTGGTCTGTGTTTCACTCGAACGTGTTTAGTCGATTGATTCGGCAAATATGGCGACCAACATGCCGACGACGTATCGAAGAGAGAAAAAAATGTATTTTTCCAAAACGCCATCTTGACAAAATGACGTAACCGCGTTGGTTGACTAGAGAAACAGTGTTCCGGAGCAAGGTTGGTCCAGTTGGACTAGCTGGTTCAACCATGCAGCGTTCGAGTGACAGCTAGACCGACTATGGTTAAGTCTAGTAGACTCTAGTCAGCCAAGAACAGAACTTGCTTTTAGAATTGCTGAGAGTTGAGGGCGGCAGGTACAACCCTGCACGCTTCAATTTTTTTACCCAATTAAATTACACGAAAATTAGCCCAGGTGATGTTGTGTTGTAGTTAATTATACGTTTTCTTTCCAATCTCATCAGGTTGATTCTCAGATTTTTTTTCCGTTTTAAACTTGTAGGCCTACATTATAATCATAATATCAATTTTTACATTTCAATCTTTGAAGACTGGGACCTTCCTGGGCTGAAATTGGTGGAATCACAGTTTCTTATAAGGCTTCTAATTAAGTTTCAAGGTGTGTCTTGAACACTACATGATTGAAAAAGAGACTCTCTCTAGTGATGACTTTCATTTTAAACTTCATTTTTCAGTCGTCGCTAATGAACATGTTTAATGAATAAATCTAGTAGAGAAGTGTCTCTACTCAAATTGAAATTCTATGTTATGTGCTTTCTGATTCGTAGCTGTCTATAATTATATAATTCAATCTTTGAAGACTGGGCACAGTTTCTGATGGGTTTCTTATAATTAGGATGTGCCTTGAAAACGACATCTTGAAAAAGAGAATCTCGCGATTGATGACCTTTACTTTAAAAACCATTTGTCGGTCGTCGCTAATTAATGAACATGTTTAATGAATAAATCGAGTAGAGAAGTGTCTCCATAACCACGCAATGAATCGTTGTTCGAAAGACATCCCTAAAACGTCCTCCAAACGATTTTGTTTCTCACATGACTGAGCATCTCATTCACAGCACGGGTGTGGCGTTGCTGACTGCCTCTCACGATCTTTAGAATGCTCCCATCAATTCATACTTACCTGGCTCAGGAGATACCGTGATCATTCAGGCGGTTCTCCCAAGGCGAGGCCCGGCCATTGCACACCTCGGCCTGGGCTGACCTTTGCGATTCCCCCAAATGTGGGGAACTCGGGAGTACAATTTCTGATAGTGGGGACTGCGTTCGCGCTATCCCCATCACACAAAATCTAAAGACAGAAGAAGCCTAGTGAAAATTCGTTATGTATATGTACATCCTGTCGACCATCCAGACAGCTAATGATAGAATTTGAGTTAAATTTGGGTGGATAGAGTAGCATTATCATTCCAAACAAAATGTATGTGTTGCTTGTCGGTACGCAGATGGCTCTCAATGACACGCCTTGCCTGTTATACCCAGTGCCCCCGCAACCCTAATTGCTCTGCGGAGCGCAGAGTACCGGTCATTAATATAACAAAAGCATGCCTGAGTCGTAATTACAAAAATTTGTTCGAACATAGTTGACATGTTTGAAGCAAGTCAAACAAACAAACAAACAGAAGTCCTTGCGCGAGACTTGCACAGTCTATAGCAGCGACTGCCGGGATGGGGCTGTGCCGGTTAAGGACTGGCAGAAAAACTGAAGATGCGGGGGATGATCGGGCGTTTTTTGTAAGGGTCGAGGTACCTCTGAGCTTGGTTTGCAATGGGTTTGTTTTACTGAAGGCGTTGGTTGAGGCAGAGCAATTTTTAGAATAACAATGTTTGCTCCTAAAATCGTACCACATACGTTTCGTTTAGTTTAAAACCCATCATAGCAGGCACGTTGTGTTACATTGACCAGTCTCTCAACTTGCCCAATTAAGAAATTATTCTCAGGCTCCTCTGCATATCGTATAAATCTTTCGCCTTTTACTAAAGATTTCCGTGCGGAGGACCAATAATGAGTATCTAATAAATTTTTCACAGGCTTGATGGAAGTTAAGCCTAATAAAGAACCTCAAAAACAGAACCAATCGTATGTGACCCTTGAACTAAAGTCGTCCCGAAATCGCAATCAGCGTGACTCAGAATGCAATGTTGTCTATTCGAATCTGTCGGGAGAAGGACAGCACGTACATATTTATCAATAATGGTCTGCAGTCCGAAACAGAATGATTTTACAAAATGAAAAATAATTAATATAGATCAGTAATTTTAAAATATTGAACACTGAAATAAAAGCGATTACTGAAATATTTAAACAACACCCGCGGTTTGCGCCAAAATCAATAACGCGAACACCGTCCGAGGATTTACGGTAAGTTAACGAGTAAATGTAATAAATACCAGTTATTTCCAATCTTAGAACCAGTGATGAAATAAAATATAGTATTTCCTCAATGGCACGATCTTTAATAATGATAAGATTATTAGGAGAACCTCTAGAGATACTAAACATCGCAAGTCAACAGGTGTAGCTAGCTTCATGTTTCAAAATCAACAAAATATCCACTAAAGTCAACAACAATATAAACAAAACGAGACTTACTAAGTACCAATTAATCTAAGTTGTATTTATGAAACATTTATATAAAATATAACGAGCAGTTTACCTGTTGGGTGTAGACAACATAAATACGTCATTCAGAGTGATATTACACCAGTAAGAACCTAACTTCGTTCTAATTCGCAACTCAACCGAACGAAACTACGTTAACGCCGGTTTAACCTTGTCGTTCAAGTGATCGTGCCTAAAAAAAATCCGTCCATATGACGTCACAAGCCCAAACAGCGCCCTCAATGAGTTAAATAGAGTTATAATGAGCAAGTTCGGGTGTTGACCTTTAGTCAGTTTTCCGAATAAATCACTCAAGCGTGGTCTGTGTTTCACTCGAACGTGTTTAGTCGATTGATTCGGCAAATATGGCGACCAACATGCCGACGACGTATCGAAGAGAGAAAAAAATGTATTTTTCCAAAACGCAATCTTGACAAAATGACGTAACCGCGTTGGTTGACTAGAGAAACAGTGTTCCGGAGCAAGGTTGGTCCAGTTGGACTAGCTGGTTCAACCATGCAGCGTTCGAGTGACAGCTAGACCGACTATGGTTAAGTCTAGTAGACTCTAGTCAGCCAAGAACAGAACTTGCTTTTAGAATTGCTGAGAGTTGAGGGCGGCAGGTACAACCCTGCACGCTTCAATTTTTTTACCCAATTAAATTACACGAAAATTAGCCCAGGTGATGTTGTGTTGTAGTTAATTATACGTTTTCTTTCCAATCTCATCAGGTTGATTCTCAGATTTTTTTTCCGTTTTAAACTTGTAGGCCTACATTATAATCATAATATCAATTTTTACATTTCAATCTTTGAAGACTGGGACCTTCCTGGGCTGAAATTGGTGGAATCACAGTTTCTTATAAGGCTTCTAATTAAGTTTCAAGGTGTGTCTTGAACACTACATGATTGAAAAAGAGACTCTCTCTAGTGATGACTTTCATTTTAAACTTCATTTTTCAGTCGTCGCTAATGAACATGTTTAATGAATAAATCTAGTAGAGAAGTGTCTCTACTCAAATTGAAATTCTATGTTATGTGCTTTCTGATTCGTAGCTGTCTATAATTATATAATTCAATCTTTGAAGACTGGGCACAGTTTCTGATGGGTTTCTTATAATTAGGATGTGCCTTGAAAACGACATCTTGAAAAAGAGAATCTCGCGATTGATGACCTTTACTTTAAAAACCATTTGTCGGTCGTCGCTAATTAATGAACATGTTTAATGAATAAATCGAGTAGAGAAGTGTCTCCATAACCACGCAATGAATCGTTGTTCGAAAGACATCCCTAAAACGTCCTCCAAACGATTTTGTTTCTCACATGACTGAGCATCTCATTCACAGCATGGGTGTGGCGTTGCTGACTGCCTCTCACGATCTTTAGAATGCTCCCATCAATTCATACTTACCTGGCTCAGGAGATACCGTGATCATTCAGGCGGTTCTCCCAAGGCGAGGCCCGGCCATTGCACACCTCGGCCTGGGCTGACCTTTGCGATTCCCCCAAATGTGGGGAACTCGGGAGTACAATTTCTGATAGTGGGGACTGCGTTCGCGCTATCCCCATCACACAAAATCTAAAGACAGAAGAAGCCTAGTGAAAATTCGTTATGTATATGTACATCCTGTCGACCATCCAGACAGCTAATGATAGAATTTGAGTTAAATTTGGGTGGATAGAGTAGCATTATCATTCCAAACAAAATGTATGTGTTGCTTGTCGGTACGCAGATGGCTCTCAATGACACGCCTTGCCTGTTATACCCAGTGCCCCCGTAACCCTAATTGCTCTGCGGAGCGCAGAGTACCGGTCATTAATATAACAAAAGCATGCCTGAGTCGTAATTACAAAAATTTGTTCGAACATAGTTGACATGTTTGAAGCAAGTCAAACAAACAAACAAACAGAAGTCCTTGCGCGAGACTTGCACAGTCTATAGCAGCGACTGCCGGGATGGGGCTGTGCCGGTTAAGGACTGGCAGAAAAACTGAAGATGCGGGGGATGATCGGGCGTTTTTTGTAAGGGTCGAGGTACCTCTGAGCTTGGTTTGCAATGGGTTTGTTTTACTGAAGGCGTTGGTTGAGGCAGAGCAATTTTTAGAATAACAATGTTTGCTCCTAAAATCGTACCACATACGTTTCGTTTAGTTTAAAACCCATCATAGCAGGCACGTTGTGTTACATTGACCAGTCTCTCAACTTGCCCAATTAAGAAATTATTCTCAGGCTCCTCTGCATATCGTATAAATCTTTCGCCTTTTACTAAAGATTTCCGTGCGGAGGACAATAATGAGTATCTAATAAATTTTTCACAGGCTTGATGGAAGTTAAGCCTAATAAAGAACCTCAAAAACAGAACCAATCGTATGTGACCCTTGAACTAAAGTCGTCCCGAAATCGCAATCAGCGTGACTCAGAATGCAATGTTGTCTATTCGAATCTGTCGGGAGAAGGACAGCACGTACATATTTATCAATAATGGTCTGCAGTCCGAAACAGAATGATTTTACAAAATGAAAAATAATTAATATAGATCAGTAATTTTAAAATATTGAACACTGAAATAAAAGCGATTACTGAAATATTTAAACAACACCCGCGGTTTGCGCCAAAATCAATAACGCGAACACCGTCCGAGGATTTACGGTAAGTTAACGAGTAAATGTAATAAATACCAGTTATTTCCAATCTTAGAACCAGTAATGAAATAAAATATAGTATTTCCTCAATGGCACGATCTTTAATAATGATAAGATTATTAGGAGAACCTCTAGAGATACTAAACATCGCAAGTCAACAGGTGTAGCTAGCTTCATGTTTCAAAATCAACAAAATATCCACTAAAGTCAACAACAATATAAACAAAACGAGACTTACTAAGTACCAATTAATCTAAGTTGTATTTATGAAACATTTATATAAAATATAACGAGCAGTTTACCTGTTGGGTGTAGACAACATAAATACGTCATTCAGAGTGATATTACACCTAAGAACCTAACTTCGTTCTAATTCGCAACTCAACCGAACGAAACTACGTTAACGCCGGTTTAACCTTGTCGTTCAAGTGATCGTGCCTTAAAAAAATCCGTCCATATGACGTCACAAGCCCAAACAGCGCCCTCAATGAGTTAAATAGAGTTATAATGAGCAAGTTCGGGTGTTGACCTTTAGTCAGTTTTTCGAATAAATCACGCAAGCGTGGTCTGTGTTTCACTCGAACGTGTTTAGTCGATTGATTCGGCAAATATGGCGACCAACATGCCGACGACGTATCGAAGAGAGAAAAAAATGTATTTTTCCAAAACGCCATCTTGACAAAATGACGTAACCGCGTTGGTTGACTAGAGAAACAGTGTTCCGGAGCAAGGTTGGTCCAGTTGGACTAGCTGGTTCAACCATGCAGCGTTCGAGTGACAGCTAGACCGACTATGGTTAAGTCTAGTCGACTCTAGTCAGCCAAGAACAGAACTTGCTTTTAGAATTGCTGAGAGTTGAGGGCGGCAGGTACAACCCTGCACGCTTCAATTTTTTTACCCAATTAAATTACACGAAAATTAGCCCAGGTGATGTTGTGTTGTAGTTAATTATACGTTTTCTTTCCAATCTCATCAGGTTGATTCTCAGATTTTTTTTCCGTTTTAAACTTGTAGGCCTACATTATAATCATAATATCAATTTTTACATTTCAATCTTTGAAGACTGGGACCTTCCTGGGCTGAAATTGGTGGAATCACAGTTTCTTATAAGGCTTCTAATTAAGTTTCAAGGTGTGTCTTGAACACTACATGATTGAAAAAGAGACTCTCTCTAGTGATGACTTTCATTTTAAACTTCATTTTTCAGTCGTCGCTAATGAACATGTTTAATGAATAAATCTAGTAGAGAAGAGTCTCTACTCAAATTGAAATTCTATGTTATGTGCTTTCTGATTCGTAGCTGTCTATAATTATATAATTCAATCTTTGAAGACTGGGCACAGTTTCTGATGGGTTTCTTATAATTAGGATGTGCCTTGAAAACGACATCTTGAAAAAGAGAATCTCGCGATTGATGACCTTTACTTTAAAAACCATTTGTCGGTCGTCGCTAATTAATGAACATGTTTAATGAATAAATCGAGTAGAGAAGTGTCTCCATAACCACGCAATGAATCGTTGTTCGAAAGACATCCCTAAAACGTCCTCCAAACGATTTTGTTTCTCACATGACTGAGCATCTCATTCACAGCATGGGTGTGGCGTTGCTGACTGCCTCTCACGATCTTTAGAATGCTCCCATCAATTCATACTTACCTGGCTCAGGAGATACCGTGATCATTCAGGCGGTTCTCCCAAGGCGAGGCCCGGCCATTGCACACCTCGGCCTGGGCTGACCTTTGCGATTCCCCCAAATGTGGGGAACTCGGGAGTACAATTTCTGATAGTGGGGACTGCGTTCGCGCTATCCCCATCACACAAAATCTAAAGACAGAAGAAGCCTAGTGAACATTCGTTATGACAGCAAATGATAGAATTTGAGTGGATAGAGTAGCATTATCATTCCAAACAAAATGTATGTGTTGCTTGTCGGTACGCAGATGGCTCTCAATGACACGCCTTGCCTGTTATACCCAGTGCCCCCGCAACCCTAATTGCTCTGCGGAGCGCAGAGTACCGGTCATTAATATAACAAAAGCATGCCTGAGTCGTAATTACAAAAATTTGTTCGAACATAGTTGACATGTTTGAAGCAAGTCAAACAAACAAACAAACAGAAGTCCTTGCGCGAGACTTGCACAGTCTATAGCAGCGACTGCCGGGATGGGGCTGTGCCGGTTAAGGACTGGCAGAAAAACTGAAGATGCGGGGGATGATCGGGCGTTTTTTGTAAGGGTCGAGGTACCTCTGAGCTTGGTTTGCAATGGGTTTGTTTTACTGAAGGCGTTGGTTGAGGCAGAGCAATTTTTAGAATAACAATGTTTGCTCCTAAAATCGTACCACATACGTTTCGTTTAGTTTAAAACCCATCATAGCAGGCACGTTGTGTTATTTATTTATTTATTTATTTATTGGCACTCACTTTTAAAACAGTGGCACACACCCAACACTACAAGTATATAGGTGGTGCGTCCATATACAAATTATTCAAGTTACAAATATGCTGTATAAACGATTTAGAATACAAAAGTACAGTGCATGTAGTAGACATAATTAACATCGCAGAAATACATATACATGTCTGTATACCCGTAGGTACATAGTTTGAACACATACATAACATTTAGACATACAGAATATCGAAGCAATACAAAAAAAAAAATAATAATGCAATGTAATATATACATGCAATGTAAGACACAATGTATAAAGAATACAGGGAATTAATTAATTAGCGCTGTTGTTGATTTTCCAGAACTAGTACTGCAGCTTATATAACTTAATGATCAGTATAATATTATATCCAGTCGTATCATTTAAATTGTACATAACTAGTCTGTGATATTGTTATATAATTCCGTCCTAGCTTTCCATGCACATAATAAAAATTGTTTGCATCCTTGGTCAAGTATACGACCTATCTCGTTATTATCCTGGAAGATATTATCTAACATTAGATGACGTTTTATATCTATGTTGCCATTTATAAAGAGTTGCCACATATTGTCCCATCCATTATTTAGTAGATTATTTTTTAACATGTTAAAAGAAGTGTCTCTTATTATGGCCAATTTGGTGCACTCAAACATGAAGTGTTCGATTGTTTCTTGCTTATCTTTATTACATAGTTTACAAATCCCATTATATTCGTTCGACCAAGCTATCTTTCTACCTTCCAGGTTCAGCACGTTTGATCTTGCCTTAAATTTCAAGTTGCACCCAGCGAAGTTAAGTTTGTCCAATAGATACGGTTCAAGGGAAGGCTGTGTCTTGTGTTTGATGTAGTTTCTTAGTGTTGATTTACCCTGAGCGTTATCGTACCAATTGTTGTAGTCAATAGCTTTATAATTGCTTTTGAAAGTATTGGCCCATCGCGGGATTATTTCACTATCTACATTATAAGAATTATCCATGTTACACTCCGCCAGTATGTCGCGAATGTTACGAAGCCAAGACCACTTCAGGGTGTCCTGAATTGCAAATATGGCATTGAATAAGAGTTTTGGCCAGCGATCGTCATCCATGCTTTTCAAACGATTAAAGTACTGAACACGTTGTGTATTTTGAATCGAGGCTAGCGATTGCCAGCCCAAATCACCATATAATGCTTCCTTTGCAACGTTTCTCGGGGCTTTAAGAATAATTTTCGCCATTTGATACTGTAGGTTTTCAAGTTTAAGTACAGGCGATTTTCCATTACCAAACCACACTGAGCAGCCGTAATTAATTGATGAAAGGCCTATGGATTTCCATAGTATATCCCCGTAGTACACTCTGTTAAAATCATCTTGACTATCAATTATTGACTTTATATAAGATATTATACGATTACCTTTTTTTAAGGTTTCCTCTATGTGAACATGATCCGAAAGATCCCTTGAAATATAAATGCCAAGATATTTATACGTGTTTATTTCGGTAATATATTGATTTCCGATTACCCATTTCCTATGTGGATTGGTCCGTTGGCCAGTTATCAGTACGTTTGATTTAGTGTGGTTAAATGATAGCTTCCATCGCTTAGAAAATTCATTTGCTGTATCAAGCAACATTGTTAAGTCTGTTTCACTGTTTCCTATTAGGACCACATCATCGGCCCAGAAGAGGCATCCGATCTTTTGGTTTAAGATTGTAACACCTCGGTTTTCCTTAGTAATCATTTTAGCCAGTTCGTTTATATATATACAGAAAAGAATAGGGGATAATACACATCCCTGCTTTACTCCTTCGTCTACATCGAAAAAGGATGTTTCAATATCATTAAATTTAACTTTGGATTCAGTATTTTTGTACATATTTCTCAAAATATTTAGAAGGCTCCCGCTAATCCCGATATTTTGTGCTGCGACTAGAAGACCTTCCCTCCAGACGGTATCGAATGCTTTTTTGAAATCTAAGAATGCTAGATAAGTATGTTTTCCTTCAGCTTTTCGAGCGGCTAAAATACTCTTAAGGGTAAATATGTGGTCCTCACAGCGTCTACCTTTGCGAAAGCTACCTTGAACTTCAGTAAGAATATTATTGTCTTCAATGAACTGTGAAATTGCTTGTGATATTATCCTGTTATAAACCTTTGATACACATGAGGTAAGAGTTATACCTCTATAGTTGTTCAAATCTTTCTTGTCTCCTTTTTTGAAAATCGGTATGATTATTCCTTTATTCCATTCGTCAGGGGTACATTCAAGGTGATTAAGTCTTTTGAACAGATTGTATAATGAAATAATCATTCCATCACCACCATTTTTTATCATTTCGTTTGTGATAGTATCAACACCAGGGCTCTTGTTATTTTTACATTCATGAATCGCATCAATTACATCCTTAATTGAGAAATCCAGAGAGTCCAGTTTAATTGTACATTTGTCATTTTTGTCATTTTTTAGTTCGGTGTCCCTAGTGTATCCCGTAGGTTCTGCGTCATGTTCATTCATGACATGTTTCTTTTTCCCCAGCGTATTATAATACATCTTGAGCGTGGATTCCATTTGTTTATGGTCCGAGGTTGTTTGTGTTGTTCCGGGAATTCTAATCGACGGTACTTTCAAGTTATTTACTTTATTACCTTTCAGTTGTTGCCAGAAATCGCGGCTTTGTACGCCACCCCTTTTCATGATATCCGAACATCGATCAACCCTCTTAGTCATCGTCTTTTGCCTTATTAAGGATTTACACTGAGTACGTTTATCTTGGTAATCCTCCCAAAGGGAGTTGCCGACATCTTGATCAAAGTCGGGTTTTCCTTTGTTCTTACAGTAGTGTCGATGTGCCCGACAGGCTTCCTTTCTTGTGGATATTGAGTCATGTATGTCTTTGTCAAACCAAGCTTTACAATTTGTTCGCTTTAGTTTGTAGCCTATTGTTTCCTTTGCGGCTTGTAGTGTGAGTTTTTTCCATTCCTCCCACGCCTCACTGGCTGACTTCGTAATTGGGTCCCAATCTTTAAAATTATGACTAAGCTTTGCCTTGAAAGGAGACCAGTCTTGGTTTGGCTTAATATTCCAGAATTTGCCTTCCTTGAGGTTCGGTTCCTTGGTTATTGTTCGATAATTTCCAAGTTTCAAACTGACTAGCATAATATTGTGGTCACTACCCAAGTGATATACGCCTAGGTCATCTACTAGAAGGCAGGTGATATCATTAAATGTAGTCTCAGATGCGAGTACATAATCAAGAACACATGTTTTCTGATTTTTTACCCATGTAAATACACCACTGCACTTATTTGTGCAGTTCAAAATGGATAAATCGGCGTTGTCACATAGTTGGAGTAGGCCTTTACCATTATAGTCTGTTGAATTGTCCCCATTATGTATGTTGTTACCAATCTTACCATTGAAGTCACCAAGAATCATAATATTAGCACTATCATTGTCATGTTGAATGTTTAGAACTTCCGCCAAAAGACATGTATACAACTCGTCGGTAAGACTACGATTAGTTCCTTCACATGGAAAGTACGCCACTGCAATATAGTGAATAGAATCGGACGATTCAGTGAATTGTATCTTTACCCAGGTTCTTTCGTAAGTGTCTGATCTTGTATCGAGTACGTTATCATCTAATACTTTGCAATTATCTTTTATCAGGAAGCATTGACCAGTCTCTCAACTTGCCCAATTAAGAAATTATTCTCAGGCTCCTCTGCATATCGTATAAATCTTTCGCCTTTTACTAAAGATTTCCGTGCGGAGGACCAATAATGAGTATCTAATTAATTTTTCACAGGCTTGATGGAAGTTAAGCCTAATAAAGAACCTCAAAAACAGAACCAATCGTATGTGACCCTTGAACTAAAGTCGTCCCGAAATCGCAATCAGCGTGACTCAGAATGCAATGTTGTATATTCGAATCTGTCGGGAGAAGGACAGCACGTACATATTTATCAATAATGGTCTGCAGTCCGAAACAGAATGATTTTACAAAATGAAAAATAATTAATATAGATCAGTAATTTTAAAATATTGAACACTGAAATAAAAGCGATTACTGAAATATTTAAACAACACCCGCGGTTTGCGCCAAAATCAATAACGCGAACACCGTCCGAGGATTTACGGTAAGTTAACGAGTAAATGTAATAAATACCAGTTATTTCCAATCTTAGAACCAGTGATGAAATAAAATATAGTATTTCCTCAATGGCACGATCTTTAATAATGATAAGATTATTAGGAGAACCTCTAGAGATACTAAACATCGCAAGTCAACAGGTGTAGCTAGCTTCATGTTTCAAAATCAACAAAATATCCACTAAAGTCAACAACAATATAAACAAAACGAGACTTACTAAGTACCAATTAATCTAAGTTGTATTTATGAAACATTTATATAAAATATAACGAGCAGTTTACCTGTTGGGTGTAGACAACATAAATACGTCATTCAGAGTGATATTACACCTAAGAACCTAACTTCGTTCTAATTCGCAACTCAACCGAACGAAACTACGTTAACGCCGGTTTAACCTTGTCGTTCAAGTGATCGTGCCTTAAAAAAATCCGTCCATATGACGTCACAAGCCCAAACAGCGCCCTCAATGAGTTAAATAGAGTTATAATGAGCAAGTTCGGGTGTTGACCTTTAGTCAGTTTTCCGAATAAATCACGCAAGCGTGGTCTGTGTTTCACTCGAACGTGTTTAGTCGATTGATTCGGCAAATATGGCGACCAACATGCCGACGACGTATCGAAGAGAGAAAAAAATGTATTTTTCCAAAACGCCATCTTGACAAAATGACGTAACCGCGTTGGTTGACTAGAGAAACAGTGTTCCGGAGCAAGGTTGGTCCAGTTGGACTAGCTGGTTCAACCATGCAGCGTTCGAGTGACAGCTAGACCGACTATGGTTAAGTCTAGTAGACTCTAGTCAGCCAAGAACAGAACTTGCTTTTAGAATTGCTGAGAGTTGAGGGCGGCAGGTACAACCCTGCACGCTTCAATTTTTTTACCCAATTAAATTACACGAAAATTAGCCCAGGTGATGTTGTGTTGTAGTTAATTATACGTTTTCTTTCCAATCTCATCAGGTTGATTCTCAGATTTTTTTTCCGTTTTAAACTTGTAGGCCTACATTATAATCATAATATCAATTTTTACATTTCAATCTTTGAAGACTGGGACCTTCCTGGGCTGAAATTGGTGGAATCACAGTTTCTTATAAGGCTTCTAATTAAGTTTCAAGGTGTGTCTTGAACACTACATGATTGAAAAAGAGACTCTCTCTAGTGATGACTTTCATTTTAAACTTCATTTTTCAGTCGTCGCTAATGAACATGTTTAATGAATAAATCTAGTAGAGAAGTGTCTCTACTCAAATTGAAATTCTATGTTATGTGCTTTCTGATTCGTAGCTGTCTATAATTATATAATTCAATCTTTGAAGACTGGGCACAGTTTCTGATGGGTTTCTTATAATTAGGATGTGCCTTGAAAACGACATCTTGAAAAAGAGAATCTCGCGATTGATGACCTTTACTTTAAAAAACATTTGTCGGTCGTCGCTAATTAATGAACATGTTTAATGAATAAATCGAGTAGAGAAGTGTCTCCATAACCACGCAATGAATCGTTGTTCGAAAGACATCCCTAAAACGTCCTCCAAACGATTTTGTTTCTCACATGACTGAGCATCTCATTCACAGCACGGGTGTGGCGTTGCTGACTGCCTCTCACGATCTTTAGAATGCTCCCATCAATTCATACTTACCTGGCTCAGGAGATACCGTGATCATTCAGGCGGTTCTCCCAAGGCGAGGCCCGGCCATTGCACACCTCGGCCTGGGCTGACCTTTGCGATTCCCCCAAATGTGGGGAACTCGGGAGTACAATTTCTGATAGTGGGGACTGCGTTCGCGCTATCCCCATCACACAAAATCTAAAGACAGAAGAAGCCTAGTGAAAATTCGTTATGTATATGTACATCCTGTCGACCATCCAGACAGCTAATGATAGAATTTGAGTTAAATTTGGGTGGATAGAGTAGCATTATCATTCCAAACAAAATGTATGTGTTGCTTGTCGGTACGCAGATGGCTCTCAATGACACGCCTTGCCTGTTATACCCAGTGCCCCCGCAACCCTAATTGCTCTGCGGAGCGCAGAGTACCGGTCATTAATATAACAAAAGCATGCCTGAGTCGTAATTACAAAAATTTGTTCGAACATAGTTGACATGTTTGAAGCAAGTCAAACAAACAAACAAACAGAAGTCCTTGCGCGAGACTTGCACAGTCTATAGCAGCGACTGCCGGGATGGGGCTGTGCCGGTTAAGGACTGGCAGAAAAACTGAAGATGCGGGGGATGATCGGGCGTTTTTTGTAAGGGTCGAGGTACCTCTGAGCTTGGTTTGCAATGGGTTTGTTTTACTGAAGGCGTTGGTTGAGGCAGAGCAATTTTTAGAATAACAATGTTTGCTCCTAAAATCGTACCACATACGTTTCGTTTAGTTTAAAACCCATCATAGCAGGCACGTTGTGTTACATTGACCAGTCTCTCAACTTGCCCAATTAAGAAATTATTCTCAGGCTCCTCTGCATATCGTATAAATCTTTCGCCTTTTACTAAAGATTTCCGTGCGGAGGACCAATAATGAGTATCTAATAAATTTTTCACAGGCTTGATGGAAGTTAAGCCTAATAAAGAACCTCAAAAACAGAACCAATCGTATGTGACCCTTGAACTAAAGTCGTCCCGAAATCGCAATCAGCGTGACTCAGAATGCAATGTTGTCTATTCGAATCTGTCGGGAGAAGGACAGCACGTACATATTTATCAATAATGGTCTGCAGTCCGAAACAGAATGATTTTACAAAATGAAAAATAATTAATATAGATCAGTAATTTTAAAATATTGAACACTGAAATAAAAGCGATTACTGAAATATTTAAACAACACCCGCGGTTTGCGCCAAAATCAATAACGCGAACACCGTCCGAGGATTTACGGTAAGTTAACGAGTAAATGTAATAAATACCAGTTATTTCCAATCTTAGAACCAGTGATGAAATAAAATATAGTATTTCCTCAATGGCACGATCTTTAATAATGATAAGATTATTAGGAGAACCTCTAGAGATACTAAACATCGCAAGTCAACAGGTGTAGCTAGCTTCATGTTTCAAAATCAACAAAATATCCACTAAAGTCAACAACAATATAAACAAAACGAGACTTACTAAGTACCAATTAATCTAAGTTGTATTTATGAAACATTTATATAAAATATAACGAGCAGTTTACCTGTTGGGTGTAGACAACATAAATACGTCATTCAGAGTGATATTACACCAGTAAGAACCTAACTTCGTTCTAATTCGCAACTCAACCGAACGAAACTACGTTAACGCCGGTTTAACCTTGTCGTTCAAGTGATCGTGCCTAAAAAAAATCCGTCCATATGACGTCACAAGCCCAAACAGCGCCCTCAATGAGTTAAATAGAGTTATAATGAGCAAGTTCGGGTGTTGACCTTTAGTCAGTTTTCCGAATAAATCACTCAAGCGTGGTCTGTGTTTCACTCGAACGTGTTTAGTCGATTGATTCGGCAAATATGGCGACCAACATGCCGACGACGTATCGAAGAGAGAAAAAAATGTATTTTTCCAAAACGCAATCTTGACAAAATGACGTAACCGCGTTGGTTGACTAGAGAAACAGTGTTCCGGAGCAAGGTTGGTCCAGTTGGACTAGCTGGTTCAACCATGCAGCGTTCGAGTGACAGCTAGACCGACTATGGTTAAGTCTAGTAGACTCTAGTCAGCCAAGAACAGAACTTGCTTTTAGAATTGCTGAGAGTTGAGGGCGGCAGGTACAACCCTGCACGCTTCAATTTTTTTACCCAATTAAATTACACGAAAATTAGCCCAGGTGATGTTGTGTTGTAGTTAATTATACGTTTTCTTTCCAATCTCATCAGGTTGATTCTCAGATTTTTTTTCCGTTTTAAACTTGTAGGCCTACATTATAATCATAATATCAATTTTTACATTTCAATCTTTGAAGACTGGGACCTTCCTGGGCTGAAATTGGTGGAATCACAGTTTCTTATAAGGCTTCTAATTAAGTTTCAAGGTGTGTCTTGAACACTACATGATTGAAAAAGAGACTCTCTCTAGTGATGACTTTCATTTTAAACTTCATTTTTCAGTCGTCGCTAATGAACATGTTTAATGAATAAATCTAGTAGAGAAGTGTCTCTACTCAAATTGAAATTCTATGTTATGTGCTTTCTGATTCGTAGCTGTCTATAATTATATAATTCAATCTTTGAAGACTGGGCACAGTTTCTGATGGGTTTCTTATAATTAGGATGTGCCTTGAAAACGACATCTTGAAAAAGAGAATCTCGCGATTGATGACCTTTACTTTAAAAACCATTTGTCGGTCGTCGCTAATTAATGAACATGTTTAATGAATAAATCGAGTAGAGAAGTGTCTCCATAACCACGCAATGAATCGTTGTTCGAAAGACATCCCTAAAACGTCCTCCAAACGATTTTGTTTCTCACATGACTGAGCATCTCATTCACAGCATGGGTGTGGCGTTGCTGACTGCCTCTCACGATCTTTAGAATGCTCCCATCAATTCATACTTACCTGGCTCAGGAGATACCGTGATCATTCAGGCGGTTCTCCCAAGGCGAGGCCCGGCCATTGCACACCTCGGCCTGGGCTGACCTTTGCGATTCCCCCAAATGTGGGGAACTCGGGAGTACAATTTCTGATAGTGGGGACTGCGTTCGCGCTATCCCCATCACACAAAATCTAAAGACAGAAGAAGCCTAGTGAAAATTCGTTATGTATATGTACATCCTGTCGACCATCCAGACAGCTAATGATAGAATTTGAGTTAAATTTGGGTGGATAGAGTAGCATTATCATTCCAAACAAAATGTATGTGTTGCTTGTCGGTACGCAGATGGCTCTCAATGACACGCCTTGCCTGTTATACCCAGTGCCCCCGTAACCCTAATTGCTCTGCGGAGCGCAGAGTACCGGTCATTAATATAACAAAAGCATGCCTGAGTCGTAATTACAAAAATTTGTTCGAACATAGTTGACATGTTTGAAGCAAGTCAAACAAACAAACAAACAGAAGTCCTTGCGCGAGACTTGCACAGTCTATAGCAGCGACTGCCGGGATGGGGCTGTGCCGGTTAAGGACTGGCAGAAAAACTGAAGATGCGGGGGATGATCGGGCGTTTTTTGTAAGGGTCGAGGTACCTCTGAGCTTGGTTTGCAATGGGTTTGTTTTACTGAAGGCGTTGGTTGAGGCAGAGCAATTTTTAGAATAACAATGTTTGCTCCTAAAATCGTACCACATACGTTTCGTTTAGTTTAAAACCCATCATAGCAGGCACGTTGTGTTACATTGACCAGTCTCTCAACTTGCCCAATTAAGAAATTATTCTCAGGCTCCTCTGCATATCGTATAAATCTTTCGCCTTTTACTAAAGATTTCCGTGCGGAGGACCAATAATGAGTATCTAATAAATTTTTCACAGGCTTGATGGAAGTTAAGCCTAATAAAGAACCTCAAAAACAGAACCAATCGTATGTGACCCTTGAACTAAAGTCGTCCCGAAATCGCAATCAGCGTGACTCAGAATGCAATGTTGTCTATTCGAATCTGTCGGGAGAAGGACAGCACGTACATATTTATCAATAATGGTCTGCAGTCCGAAACAGAATGATTTTACAAAATGAAAAATAATTAATATAGATCAGTAATTTTAAAATATTGAACACTGAAATAAAAGCGATTACTGAAATATTTAAACAACACCCGCGGTTTGCGCCAAAATCAATAACGCGAACACCGTCCGAGGATTTACGGTAAGTTAACGAGTAAATGTAATAAATACCAGTTATTTCCAATCTTAGAACCAGTGATGAAATAAAATATAGTATTTCCTCAATGGCACGATCTTTAATAATGATAAGATTATTAGGAGAACCTCTAGAGATACTAAACATCGCAAGTCAACAGGTGTAGCTAGCTTCATGTTTCAAAATCAACAAAATATCCACTAAAGTCAACAACAATATAAACAAAACGAGACTTACTAAGTACCAATTAATCTAAGTTGTATTTATGAAACATTTATATAAAATATAACGAGCAGTTTACCTGTTGGGTGTAGACAACATAAATACGTCATTCAGAGTGATATTACACCAGTAAGAACCTAACTTCGTTCTAATTCGCAACTCAACCGAACGAAACTACGTTAACGCCGGTTTAACCTTGTCGTTCAAGTGATCGTGCCTAAAAAAAATCCGTCCATATGACGTCACAAGCCCAAACAGCGCCCCCAATGAGTTAAATAGAGTTATAATGAGCAAGTTCGGGTGTTGACCTTTAGTCAGTTTTCCGAATAAATCACTCAAGCGTGGTCTGTGTTTCACTCGAACGTGTTTAGTCGATTGATTCGGCAAATATGGCGACCAACATGCCGACGACGTATCGAAGAGAGAAAAAAAAGTATTTTTCCAAAACGCAATCTTGACAAAATGACGTAACCGCGTTGGTTGACTAGAGAAACAGTGTTCCGGAGCAAGGTTGGTCCAGTTGGACTAGCTGGTTCAACCATGCAGCGTTCGAGTGACAGCTAGACCGACTATGGTTAAGTCTAGTAGACTCTAGTCAGCCAAGAACAGAACTTGCTTTTAGAATTGCTGAGAGTTGAGGGCGGCAGGTACAACCCTGCACACTTCAATTTTTTTACCCAATTAAATTACACGAAAATTAGCCCAGGTGATGTTGTGTTGTAGTTAATTATACGTTTTCTTTCCAATCTCATCAGGTTGATTCTCAGATTTTTTTTCCGTTTTAAACTTGTAGGCCTACATTATAATCATAATATCAATTTTTACATTTCAATCTTTGAAGACTGGGACCTTCCTGGGCTGAAATTGGTGGAATCACAGTTTCTTATAAGGCTTCTAATTAAGTTTCAAGGTGTGTCTTGAACACTACATGATTGAAAAAGAGACTCTCTCTAGTGATGACTTTCATTTTAAACTTCATTTTTCAGTCGTCGCTAATGAACATGTTTAATGAATAAATCTAGTAGAGAAGTGTCTCTACTCAAATTGAAATTCTATGTTATGTGCTTTCTGATTCGTAGCTGTCTATAATTATATAATTCAATCTTTGAAGACTGGGCACAGTTTCTGATGGGTTTCTTATAATTAGGATGTGCCTTGAAAACGACATCTTGAAAAAGAGAATCTCGCGATTGATGACCTTTACTTTAAAAACCATTTGTCGGTCGTCGCTAATTAATGAACATGTTTAATGAATAAATCGAGTAGAGAAGTGTCTCCATAACCACGCAATGAATCGTTGTTCGAAAGACATCCCTAAAACGTCCTCCAAACGATTTTGTTTCTCACATGACTGAGCATCTCATTCACAGCATGGGTGTGGCGTTGCTGACTGCCTCTCACGATCTTTAGAATGCTCCCATCAATTCATACTTACCTGGCTCAGGAGATACCGTGATCATTCAGGCGGTTCTCCCAAGGCGAGGCCCGGCCATTGCACACCTCGGCCTGGGCTGACCTTTGCGATTCCCCCAAATGTGGGGAACTCGGGAGTACAATTTCTGATAGTGGGGACTGCGTTCGCGCTATCCCCATCACACAAAATCTAAAGACAGAAGAAGCCTAGTGAAAATTCGTTATGTATATGTACATCCTGTCGACCATCCAGACAGCTAATGATAGAATTTGAGTTAAATTTGGGTGGATAGAGTAGCATTATCATTCCAAACAAAATGTATGTGTTGCTTGTCGGTACGCAGATGGCTCTCAATGACACGCCTTGCCTGTTATACCCAGTGCCCCCGCAACCCTAATTGCTCTGCGGAGCGCAGAGTACCGGTCATTAATATAACAAAAGCATGCCTGAGTCGTAATTACAAAAATTTGTTCGAACATAGTTGACATGTTTGAAGCAAGTCAAACAAACAAACAAACAGAAGTCCTTGCGCGAGACTTGCACAGTCTATAGCAGCGACTGCCGGGATGGGGCTGTGCCGGTTAAGGACTGGCAGAAAAACTGAAGATGCGGGGGATGATCGGGCGTTTTTTGTAAGGGTCGAGGTACCTCTGAGCTTGGTTTGCAATGGGTTTGTTTTACTGAAGGCGTTGGTTGAGGCAGAGCAATTTTTAGAATAACAATGTTTGCTCCTAAAATCGTACCACATACGTTTCGTTTAGTTTAAAACCCATCATAGCAGGCACGTTGTGTTACATTGACCAGTCTCTCAACTTGCCCAATTAAGAAATTATTCTCAGGCTCCTCTGCATATCGTATAAATCTTTCGCCTTTTACTAAAGATTTCCGTGCGGAGGACCAATAATGAGTATCTAATTAATTTTTCACAGGCTTGATGGAAGTTAAGCCTAATAAAGAACCTCAAAAACAGAACCAATCGTATGTGACCCTTGAACTAAAGTCGTCCCGAAATCGCAATCAGCGTGACTCAGAATGCAATGTTGTATATTCGAATCTGTCGGGAGAAGGACAGCACGTACATATTTATCAATAATGGTCTGCAGTCCGAAACAGAATGATTTTACAAAATGAAAAATAATTAATATAGATCAGTAATTTTAAAATATTGAACACTGAAATAAAAGCGATTACTGAAATATTTAAACAACACCCGCGGTTTGCGCCAAAATCAATAACGCGAACACCGTCCGAGGATTTACGGTAAGTTAACGAGTAAATGTAATAAATACCAGTTATTTCCAATCTTAGAACCAGTGATGAAATAAAATATAGTATTTCCTCAATGGCACGATCTTTAATAATGATAAGATTATTAGGAGAACCTCTAGAGATACTAAACATCGCAAGTCAACAGGTGTAGCTAGCTTCATGTTTCAAAATCAACAAAATATCCACTAAAGTCAACAACAATATAAACAAAACGAGACTTACTAAGTACCAATTAATCTAAGTTGTATTTATGAAACATTTATATAAAATATAACGAGCAGTTTACCTGTTGGGTGTAGACAACATAAATACGTCATTCAGAGTGATATTACACCAGTAAGAACCTAACTTCGTTCTAATTCGCAACTCAACCGAACGAAACTACGTTAACGCCGGTTTAACCTTGTCGTTCAAGTGATCGTGCCTAAAAAAAATCCGTCCATATGACGTCACAAGCCCAAACAGCGCCCTCAATGAGTTAAATAGAGTTATAATGAGCAAGTTCGGGTGTTGACCTTTAGTCAGTTTTCCGAATAAATCACTCAAGCGTGGTCTGTGTTTCACTCGAACGTGTTTAGTCGATTGATTCGGCAAATATGGCGACCAACATGCCGACGACGTATCGAAGAGAGAAAAAAATGTATTTTTCCAAAACGCAATCTTGACAAAATGACGTAACCGCGTTGGTTGACTAGAGAAACAGTGTTCCGGAGCAAGGTTGGTCCAGTTGGACTAGCTGGTTCAACCATGCAGCGTTCGAGTGACAGCTAGACCGACTATGGTTAAGTCTAGTAGACTCTAGTCAGCCAAGAACAGAACTTGCTTTTAGAATTGCTGAGAGTTGAGGGCGGCAGGTACAACCCTGCACGCTTCAATTTTTTTACCCAATTAAATTACACGAAAATTAGCCCAGGTGATGTTGTGTTGTAGTTAATTATACGTTTTCTTTCCAATCTCATCAGGTTGATTCTCAGATTTTTTTTTCCGTTTTAAACTTGTAGGCCTACATTATAATCATAATATAAATTTTTACATTTCAATCTTTGAAGACTGGGACCTTCCTGGGCTGAAATTGGTGGAATCACAGTTTCTTATAAGGCTTCTAATTAAGTTTCAAGGTGTGTCTTGAACACTACATGATTGAAAAAGAGACTCTCTCTAGTGATGACTTTCATTTTAAACTTCATTTTTCAGTCGTCGCTAATGAACATGTTTAATGAATAAATCTAGTAGAGAAGTGTCTCTACTCAAATTGAAATTCTATGTTATGTGCTTTCTGATTCGTAGCTGTCTATAATTATATAATTCAATCTTTGAAGACTGGGCACAGTTTCTGATGGGTTTCTTATAATTAGGATGTGCCTTGAAAACGACATCTTGAAAAAGAGAATCTCGCGATTGATGACCTTTACTTTAAAAACCATTTGTCGGTCGTCGCTAATTAATGAACATGTTTAATGAATAAATCGAGTAGAGAAGTGTCTCCATAACCACGCAATGAATCGTTGTTCGAAAGACATCCCTAAAACGTCCTCCAAACGATTTTGTTTCTCACATGACTGAGCATCTCATTCACAGCATGGGTGTGGCGTTGCTGACTGCCTCTCACGATCTTTAGAATGCTCCCATCAATTCATACTTACCTGGCTCAGGAGATACCGTGATCATTCAGGCGGTTCTCCCAAGGCGAGGCCCGGCCATTGCACACCTCGGCCTGGGCTGACCTTTGCGATTCCCCCAAATGTGGGGAACTCGGGAGTACAATTTCTGATAGTGGGGACTGCGTTCGCGCTATCCCCATCACACAAAATCTAAAGACAGAAGAAGCCTAGTGAAAATTCGTTATGTATATGTACATCCTGTCGACCATCCAGACAGCTAATGATAGAATTTGAGTTAAATTTGGGTGGATAGAGTAGCATTATCATTCCAAACAAAATGTATGTGTTGCTTGTCGGTACGCAGATGGCTCTCAATGACACGCCTTGCCTGTTATACCCAGTGCCCCCGCAACCCTAATTGCTCTGCGGAGCGCAGAGTACCGGTCATTAATATAACAAAAGCATGCCTGAGTCGTAATTACAAAAATTTGTTCGAACATAGTTGACATGTTTGAAGCAAGTCAAACAAACAAACAAACAGAAGTCCTTGCGCGAGACTTGCACAGTCTATAGCAGCGACTGCCGGGATGGGGCTGTGCCGGTTAAGGACTGGCAGAAAAACTGAAGATGCGGGGGATGATCGGGCGTTTTTTGTAAGGGTCGAGGTACCTCTGAGCTTGGTTTGCAATGGGTTTGTTTTACTGAAGGCGTTGGTTGAGGCAGAGCAATTTTTAGAATAACAATGTTTGCTCCTAAAATCGTACCACATACGTTTCGTTTAGTTTAAAACCCATCATAGCAGGCACGTTGTGTTACATTGACCAGTCTCTCAACTTGCCCAATTAAGAAATTATTCTCAGGCTCCTCTGCATATCGTATAAATCTTTCGCCTTTTACTAAAGATTTCCGTGCGGAGGACCAATAATGAGTATCTAATAAATTTTTCACAGGCTTGATGGAAGTTAAGCCTAATAAAGAACCTCAAAAACAGAACCAATCGTATGTGACCCTTGAACTAAAGTCGTCCCGAAATCGCAATCAGCGTGACTCAGAATGCAATGTTGTCTATTCGAATCTGTCGGGAGAAGGACAGCACGTACATATTTATCAATAATGGTCTGCAGTCCGAAACAGAATGATTTTACAAAATGAAAAATAATTAATATAGATCAGTAATTTTAAAATATTGAACACTGAAATAAAAGCGATTACTGAAATATTTAAACAACACCCGCGGTTTGCGCCAAAATCAATAACGCGAACACCGTCCGAGGATTTACGGTAAGTTAACGAGTAAATGTAATAAATACCAGTTATTTCCAATCTTAGAACCAGTGATGAAATAAAATATAGTATTTCCTCAATGGCACGATCTTTAATAATGATAAGATTATTAGGAGAACCTCTAGAGATACTAAACATCGCAAGTCAACAGGTGTAGCTAGCTTCATGTTTCAAAATCAACAAAATATCCACTAAAGTCAACAACAATATAAACAAAACGAGACTTACTATGCAGGTGTTGGAATATTGATGTCGCCACGGGCAAAAAACAGCTGCCTTGCCACCTTCTACATCACTGAACGGATCATGGCTGCCCGCTTTTGTTTGAGGAAAGGCACCCTTCTGTTTTTCTCCGTCTATGCACCTACATCCACTGCAACAGATGATGTTATCAACAACTTTTACGAGCAGCTACAAGATGCGATCAATTCAAACAAAAAGAACTGCGACACACTTGTTGTGGCGGGTGACTTCAACGCAAAACTTGGAAATCAACCTATCCCTCTCGTCATGGGACCCCATGGCTATGGAGACAGCAATTCAAGAGGAGACAGACTGGTTGATTTTTGCTTGGATAACAACCTTACTGCTGCACACTCCTGGTTTCCCAAACGATCTGCCCACAAGGTCACTTGGATCAGCAGGGCAAGAAATGCAAGAAATGCTATTGATCACATCTTAATTAGCACAGAAGCAAGGAATCATCTAACTGACTGCCGTTCCTACAGCGCTTGCTTTGACACTGACCATCGATTAGTTATCTGCAACCTGAAGTGGAAATTTCGTTGTCATGCCACAGCACATGGATTGCGACCGAAACGACCAAACATTGAAGCCCTGAAGTCGGAACAAACATCTGAAGCCTTCCGTCAGCTGGTTCGATCCCGTGTTACTCCAGGCGACTCTCTTGAAGCTGTCGCACACGTCATACACGAAGCATCTCTTGAGACCTGTGGTACAAAAACTTCTCAGAAGAAACAGCCGTATCTGTCTGAATCAACTCTCCATCTAATTCAGCAGAAGAAGAGGGCTGTAGGCACCCCAGAATTCACAGCTCTGAGAAAAGAGGTCAAACACGCATGCCAGAAAGACCTCAATGAATGGCTAGCAACTAATATCAACACAATGAACCAAGCATACCAGAACCATGACTGCAGAACTATGTTCAAAACTGCTGATGTTCTTCTTCAGAGAACACGTGTGCCTACGGTGAACATCAAAGACACAAACGGTCGGGTATTGGAGACAGTTGAAGAAGAAATACAGCGTTGGCATCAGTATGCTATAGATCTTTTTGAGTCCAACCGGCCACGTCCTCCCCAGCACACGACTGAAGTTGAACGAAACCCACCTACACAGGAAGAGACCAGGAAAGCCATACAGGCACTGAAAAACCACAAGACTCCTGGAGCTGACTGCATCACATCTGAGGCTCTTAAAGCTGCAACACAGGATCCGCAGGTTTTCAGAGTCCTTCATGAGGCAGTCTGTAACATCTGGAACTCTGGGAAGTGGCCACCGTCGATGACCAAGTCGGTGTATATCCCGTTGCACAAAAAGAATGACCGAGGTTTGTGCAACAACTACAGAACACTTGCTCTAATCAGTCATGCCAGCAAAATCGTCCTGAATCTGATACAACGCAGACTGGAAAGAACCGCCAACATCGTAGTGAGCGACACCCAATGTGGCTTTGTAAGCGGCAAGGGCACAACGGATGGAATCTACCTCCTTAAAGGTGTGGCGGAGTCGCACTACGCAGGAAAACGCCCTCTCCATCTGGTCTTCGTTGACTATAAGAAGGCATTTGATTCAGTCAACCACACACTTCTGTTTGCAAAACTGCGGTATCTGGGTGTGGAAGAGGATGTGATGCGATTACTTGAAGAACTGTACATCAACTCAAACGGCCAGCTCCGGTGGAAAGGCCAGATGACGGACGGGTTTGAAACACCAGTCGGAGTTCGACAAGGCTGTCCACTGTCACCAACACTCTTCAGCCTCTACACCGAGTGCCTCATGCGAGAGTGGTACAACCGCACAGCGCACCTAACGGCTCCGGATGTAAGTGGTACCCCCCTAAAGGAGATCAGATATGCTGATGATCTTGTACTGATGGCGCTGTGCAGGGCCGATGCTGAAGAGATGCTCAATACCCTGGGCGATATATCTGAGAGGTATGGGCTAGCTATTCACCCTGATAAGACTGAGTACATGATCATCCAGCCAACAGCCGATGATACCACCATCACATACCGCTCAGCACAAATACCTTGTGTCACATCTTTCAAGTACTTGGGCGTGTCGATCAATCACATGCTTGATGACAGTAAGGAGGTTCGAATGCGGCTAGGCATGGGCAAATCTACTCTCCGGCAGTGCAAATACCTACGCTCTCCCCGCGTCAGCATTGAGGTAAAGGTACAGCTCACTCGGGCACTAATCATGTCAAGGGTACTGTATGGTGCCACCACCCTATCGCTGAAGGCAGCTGATATCAAACGCCTAGACAGCTTCGGCCGAACCATCTGGCGTCACCTGCTCAACATCAAGTGGCAAGACCATGTGACAAATGAAAGACTGATGGAGATGATAGGCAACCGTTGGTACTTCAGCAGCAGTGCTGTGATTGAAAGAAAGGCAGCTTGGTTGGGCCATGTGGTTCGCCAAGGCGGTATAGCAGCAGCCGTTGTGGATGGGATGCCAGAGGGATGTCATCGTCCCGTGGGCCGACCAAAGATGCGCTGGGTAGACAACATCCGAGAATGGTCAGGTTGCGATACCACCGAACTCAAAGCAGCAGCACTGGAAAGACGGGCTGTGGTGGGAGCGGTACCAGTGATTTCAGCAGGGTACAATTTGAGGAGGAGACCACGGGCAATTGCCTATGTCTACTAGAGAGAGAGAGACTTACTAAGTACCAATTAATCTAAGTTGTATTTATGAAACATTTATATAAAATATAACGAGCAGTTTACCTGTTGGGTGTAGACAACATAAATACGTCATTCAGAGTGATATTACACCAGTAAGAACCTAACTTCGTTCTAATTCGCAACTCAACCGAACGAAACTACGTTAACGCCGGTTTAACCTTGTCGTTCAAGTGATCGTGCCTAAAAAAAATCCGTCCATATGACGTCACAAGCCCAAACAGCGCCCTCAATGAGTTAAATAGAGTTATAATGAGCAAGTTCGGGTGTTGACCTTTAGTCAGTTTTCCGAATAAATCACTCAAGCGTGGTCTGTGTTTCACTCGAACGTGTTTAGTCGATTGATTCGGCAAATATGGCGACCAACATGCCGACGACGTATCGAAGAGAGAAAAAAATGTATTTTTCCAAAACGCAATCTTGACAAAATGACGTAACCGCGTTGGTTGACTAGAGAAACAGTGTTCCGGAGCAAGGTTGGTCCAGTTGGACTAGCTGGTTCAACCATGCAGCGTTCGAGTGACAGCTAGACCGACTATGGTTAAGTCTAGTAGACTCTAGTCAGCCAAGAACAGAACTTGCTTTTAGAATTGCTGAGAGTTGAGGGCGGCAGGTACAACCCTGCACGCTTCAATTTTTTTACCCAATTAAATTACACGAAAATTAGCCCAGGTGATGTTGTGTTGTAGTTAATTATACGTTTTCTTTCCAATCTCATCAGGTTGATTCTCAGATTTTTTTTCCGTTTTAAACTTGTAGGCCTACATTATAATCATAATATCAATTTTTACATTTCAATCTTTGAAGACTGGGACCTTCCTGGGCTGAAATTGGTGGAATCACAGTTTCTTATAAGGCTTCTAATTAAGTTTCAAGGTGTGTCTTGAACACTACATGATTGAAAAAGAGACTCTCTCTAGTGATGACTTTCATTTTAAACTTCATTTTTCAGTCGTCGCTAATGAACATGTTTAATGAATAAATCTAGTAGAGAAGTGTCTCTACTCAAATTGAAATTCTATGTTATGTGCTTTCTGATTCGTAGCTGTCTATAATTATATAATTCAATCTTTGAAGACTGGGCACAGTTTCTGATGGGTTTCTTATAATTAGGATGTGCCTTGAAAACGACATCTTGAAAAAGAGAATCTCGCGATTGATGACCTTTACTTTAAAAAACATTTGTCGGTCGTCGCTAATTAATGAACATGTTTAATGAATAAATCGAGTAGAGAAGTGTCTCCATAACCACGCAATGAATCGTTGTTCGAAAGACATCCCTAAAACGTCCTCCAAACGATTTTGTTTCTCACATGACTGAGCATCTCATTCACAGCATGGGTGTGGCGTTGCTGACTGCCTCTCACGATCTTTAGAATGCTCCCATCAATTCATACTTACCTGGCTCAGGAGATACCGTGATCATTCAGGCGGTTCTCCCAAGGCGAGGCCCGGCCATTGCACACCTCGGCCTGGGCTGACCTTTGCGATTCCCCCAAATGTGGGGAACTCGGGAGTACAATTTCTGATAGTGGGGACTGCGTTCGCGCTATCCCCATCACACAAAATCTAAAGACAGAAGAAGCCTAGTGAAAATTCGTTATGTATATGTACATCCTGTCGACCATCCAGACAGCTAATGATAGAATTTGAGTTAAATTTGGGTGGATAGAGTAGCATTATCATTCCAAACAAAATGTATGTGTTGCTTGTCGGTACGCAGATGGCTCTCAATGACACGCCTTGCCTGTTATACCCAGTGCCCCCGCAACCCTAATTGCTCTGCGGAGCGCAGAGTACCGGTCATTAATATAACAAAAGCATGCCTGAGTCGTAATTACAAAAATTTGTTCGAACATAGTTGACATGTTTGAAGCAAGTCAAACAAACAAACAAACAGAAGTCCTTGCGCGAGACTTGCACAGTCTATAGCAGCGACTGCCGGGATGGGGCTGTGCCGGTTAAGGACTGGCAGAAAAACTGAAGATGCGGGGGATGATCGGGCGTTTTTTGTAAGGGTCGAGGTACCTCTGAGCTTGGTTTGCAATGGGTTTGTTTTACTGAAGGCGTTGGTTGAGGCAGAGCAATTTTTAGAATAACAATGTTTGCTCCTAAAATCGTACCACATACGTTTCGTTTAGTTTAAAACCCATCATAGCAGGCACGTTGTGTTACATTGACCAGTCTCTCAACTTGCCCAATTAAGAAATTATTCTCAGGCTCCTCTGCATATCGTATAAATCTTTCGCCTTTTACTAAAGATTTCCGTGCGGAGGACCAATAATGAGTATCTAATAAATTTTTCACAGGCTTGATGGAAGTTAAGCCTAATAAAGAACCTCAAAAACAGAACCAATCGTATGTGACCCTTGAACTAAAGTCGTCCCGAAATCGCAATCAGCGTGACTCAGAATGCAATGTTGTCTATTCGAATCTGTCGGGAGAAGGACAGCACGTACATATTTATCAATAATGGTCTGCAGTCCGAAACAGAATGATTTTACAAAATGAAAAATAATTAATATAGATCAGTAATTTTAAAATATTGAACACTGAAATAAAAGCGATTACTGAAATATTTAAACAACACCCGCGGTTTGCGCCAAAATCAATAACGCGAACACCGTCCGAGGATTTACGGTAAGTTAACGAGTAAATGTAATAAATACCAGTTATTTCCAATCTTAGAACCAGTGATGAAATAAAATATAGTATTTCCTCAATGGCACGATCTTTAATAATGATAAGATTATTAGGAGAACCTCTAGAGATACTAAACATCGCAAGTCAACAGGTGTAGCTAGCTTCATGTTTCAAAATCAACAAAATATCCACTAAAGTCAACAACAATATAAACAAAACGAGACTTACTAAGTACCAATTAATCTAAGTTGTATTTATGAAACATTTATATAAAATATAACGAGCAGTTTACCTGTTGGGTGTAGACAACATAAATACGTCATTCAGAGTGATATTACACCAGTAAGAACCTAACTTCGTTCTAATTCGCAACTCAACCGAACGAAACTACGTTAACGCCGGTTTAACCTTGTCGTTCAAGTGATCGTGCCTAAAAAAAATCCGTCCATATGACGTCACAAGCCCAAACAGCGCCCTCAATGAGTTAAATAGAGTTATAATGAGCAAGTTCGGGTGTTGACCTTTAGTCAGTTTTCCGAATAAATCACTCAAGCGTGGTCTGTGTTTCACTCGAACGTGTTTAGTCGATTGATTCGGCAAATATGGCGACCAACATGCCGACGACGTATCGAAGAGAGAAAAAAATGTATTTTTCCAAAACGCAATCTTGACAAAATGACGTAACCGCGTTGGTTGACTAGAGAAACAGTGTTCCGGAGCAAGGTTGGTCCAGTTGGACTAGCTGGTTCAACCATGCAGCGTTCGAGTGACAGCTAGACCGACTATGGTTAAGTCTAGTAGACTCTAGTCAGCCAAGAACAGAACTTGCTTTTAGAATTGCTGAGAGTTGAGGGCGGCAGGTACAACCCTGCACGCTTCAATTTTTTTACCCAATTAAATTACACGAAAATTAGCCCAGGTGATGTTGTGTTGTAGTTAATTATACGTTTTCTTTCCAATCTCATCAGGTTGATTCTCAGATTTTTTTCCCGTTTTAAACTTGTAGGCCTACATTATAATCATAATATCAATTTTTACATTTCAATCTTTGAAGACTGGGACCTTCCTGGGCTGAAATTGGTGGAATCACAGTTTCTTATAAGGCTTCTAATTAAGTTTCAAGGTGTGTCTTGAACACTACATGATTGAAAAAGAGACTCTCTCTAGTGATGACTTTCATTTTAAACTTCATTTTTCAGTCGTCGCTAATGAACATGTTTAATGAATAAATCTAGTAGAGAAGTGTCTCTACTCAAATTGAAATTCTATGTTATGTGCTTTCTGATTCGTAGCTGTCTATAATTATATAATTCAATCTTTGAAGACTGGGCACAGTTTCTGATGGGTTTCTTATAATTAGGATGTGCCTTGAAAACGACATCTTGAAAAAGAGAATCTCGCGATTGATGACCTTTACTTTAAAAACCATTTGTCGGTCGTCGCTAATTAATGAACATGTTTAATGAATAAATCGAGTAGAGAAGTGTCTCCATAACCACGCAATGAATCGTTGTTCGAAAGACATCCCTAAAACGTCCTCCAAACGATTTTGTTTCTCACATGACTGAGCATCTCATTCACAGCATGGGTGTGGCGTTGCTGACTGCCTCTCACGATCTTTAGAATGCTCCCATCAATTCATACTTACCTGGCTCAGGAGATACCGTGATCATTCAGGCGGTTCTCCCAAGGCGAGGCCCGGCCATTGCACACCTCGGCCTGGGCTGACCTTTGCGATTCCCCCAAATGTGGGGAACTCGGGAGTACAATTTCTGATAGTGGGGACTGCGTTCGCGCTATCCCCATCACACAAAATCTAAAGACAGAAGAAGCCTAGTGAAAATTCGTTTTGTATATTTATGTACATCCTGTCGACCATCCAGACAGCTAATGATAGAATTTGGGTGGATAGAGTAGCATTATCATTCCAAACAAAATGTATGTGTTGCTTGTCGGTACGCAGATGGCTCTCAATGACACGCCTTGACTGTTATACCCAGTGCCCCCGCAACCCTAATTGCTCTGCGGAGCGCAGAGTACCGGTCATTAATATAACAAAAGCATGCCTGAGTCGTAATTACAAAAATTTGTTCGAACATAGTTGACATGTTTGAAGCAAGTCAAACAAACAAACAAACAGAAGTCCTTGCGCGAGACTTGCACAGTCTATAGCAGCGACTGCCGAGATGGGGCTGTGCCGGTTAAGGACTGGCAGAAAAACTGAAGATGCGGGGGATGATCGGGCGTTTTTTGTAAGGGTCGAGGTACCTCTGAGCTTGGTTTGCAATGGGTTTGTTTTACTGAAGGCGTTGGTTGAGGCAGAGCAATTTTTAGAATAACAATGTTTGCTCCTAAAATCGTACCACATACGTTTCGTTTAGTTTAAAACCCATCATAGCAGGCACGTTGTGTTACATTGACCAGTCTCTCAACTTGCCCAATTAAGAAATTATTCTCAGGCTCCTCTGCATATCGTATAAATCTTTCGCCTTTTACTAAAGATTTCCGTGCGGAGGACCAATAATGAGTATCTAATTAATTTTTCACAGGCTTGATGGAAGTTAAGCCTAATAAAGAACCTCAAAAACAGAACCAATCGTATGTGACCCTTGAACTAAAGTCGTCCCGAAATCGCAATCAGCGTGACTCAGAATGCAATGTTGTCTATTCGAATCTGTCGGGAGAAGGACAGCACGTACATATTTATCAATAATGGTCTGCAGTCCGAAACAGAATGATTTTACAAAATGAAAAATAATTAATATAGATCAGTAATTTTAAAATATTGAACACTGAAATAAAAGCGATTACTGAAATATTTAAACAACACCCGCGGTTTGCGCCAAAATCAATAACGCGAACACCGTCCGAGGATTTACGGTAAGTTAACGAGTAAATGTAATAAATACCAGTTATTTCCAATCTTAGAACCAGTGATGAAATAAAATATAGTATTTCCTCAATGGCACGATCTTTAATAATGATAAGATTATTAGGAGAACCTCTAGAGATACTAAACATCGCAAGTCAACAGGTGTAGCTAGCTTCATGTTTCAAAATCAACAAAATATCCACTAAAGTCAACAACAATATAAACAAAACGAGACTTACTAAGTACCAATTAATCTAAGTTGTATTTATGAAACATTTATATAAAATATAACGAGCAGTTTACCTGTTGGGTGTAGACAACATAAATACGTCATTCAGAGTGATATTACACCAGTAAGAACCTAACTTCGTTCTAATTCGCAACTCAACCGAACGAAACTACGTTAACGCCGGTTTAACCTTGTCGTTCAAGTGATCGTGCCTAAAAAAAATCCGTCCATATGACGTCACAAGCCCAAACAGCGCCCTCAATGAGTTAAATAGAGTTATAATGAGCAAGTTCGGGTGTTGACCTTTAGTCAGTTTTCCGAATAAATCACTCAAGCGTGGTCTGTGTTTCACTCGAACGTGTTTAGTCGATTGATTCGGCAAATATGGCGACCAACATGCCGACGACGTATCGAAGAGAGAAAAAAAATTATTTTTCCAAAACGCAATCTTGACAAAATGACGTAACCGCGTTGGTTGACTAGAGAAACAGTGTTCCGGAGCAAGGTTGGTCCAGTTGGACTAGCTGGTTCAACCATGCAGCGTTCGAGTGACAGCTAGACCGACTATGGTTAAGTCTAGTAGACTCTAGTCAGCCAAGAACAGAACTTGCTTTTAGAATTGCTGAGAGTTGAGGGCGGCAGGTACAACCCTGCACGCTTCAATTTTTTTACCCAATTAAATTACACGAAAATTAGCCCAGGTGATGTTGTGTTGTAGTTAATTATACGTTTTCTTTCCAATCTCATCAGGTTGATTCTCAGATTTTTTTTCCGTTTTAAACTTGTAGGCCTACATTATAATCATAATATCAATTTTTACATTTCAATCTTTGAAGACTGGGACCTTCCTGGGCTGAAATTGGTGGAATCACAGTTTCTTATAAGGCTTCTAATTAAGTTTCAAGGTGTGTCTTGAACACTACATGATTGAAAAAGAGACTCTCTCTAGTGATGACTTTCATTTTAAACTTCATTTTTCAGTCGTCGCTAATGAACATGTTTAATGAATAAATCTAGTAGAGAAGTGTCTCTACTCAAATTGAAATTCTATGTTATGTGCTTTCTGATTCGTAGCTGTCTATAATTATATAATTCAATCTTTGAAGACTGGGCACAGTTTCTGATGGGTTTCTTATAATTAGGATGTGCCTTGAAAACGACATCTTGAAAAAAAGAATCTCGCGATTGATGACCTTTACTTTAAAAACCATTTGTCGGTCGTCGCTAATTAATGAACATGTTTAATGAATAAATCGAGTAGAGAAGTGTCTCCATAACCACGCAATGAATCGTTGTTCGAAAGACATCCCTAAAACGTCCTCCAAACGATTTTGTTTCTCACATGACTGAGCATCTCATTCACAGCATGGGTGTGGCGTTGCTGACTGCCTCTCACGATCTTTAGAATGCTCCCATCAATTCATACTTACCTGGCTCAGGAGATACCGTGATCATTCAGGCGGTTCTCCCAAGGCGAGGCCCGGCCATTGCACACCTCGGCCTGGGCTGACCTTTGCGATTCCCCCAAATGTGGGGAACTCGGGAGTACAATTTCTGATAGTGGGGACTGCGTTCGCGCTATCCCCATCACACAAAATCTAAAGACAGAAGAAGCCTAGTGAAAATTCGTTTTGTATATTTATGTACATCCTGTCGACCATCCAGACAGCTAATGATAGAATTTGGGTGGATAGAGTAGCATTATCATTCCAAACAAAATGTATGTGTTGCTTGTCGGTACGCAGATGGCTCTCAATGACACGCCTTGACTGTTATACCCAGTGCCCCCGCAACCCTAATTGCTCTGCGGAGCGCAGAGTACCGGTCATTAATATAACAAAAGCATGCCTGAGTCGTAATTACAAAAATTTGTTCGAACATAGTTGACATGTTTGAAGCAAGTCAAACAAACAAACAAACAGAAGTCCTTGCGCGAGACTTGCACAGTCTATAGCAGCGACTGCCGAGATGGGGCTGTGCCGGTTAAGGACTGGCAGAAAAACTGAAGATGCGGGGGATGATCGGGCGTTTTTTGTAAGGGTCGAGGTACCTCTGAGCTTGGTTTGCAATGGGTTTGTTTTACTGAAGGCGTTGGTTGAGGCAGAGCAATTTTTAGAATAACAATGTTTGCTCCTAAAATCGTACCACATACGTTTCGTTTAGTTTAAAACCCATCATAGCAGGCACGTTGTGTTACATTGACCAGTCTCTCAACTTGCCCAATTAAGAAATTATTCTCAGGCTCCTCTGCATATCGTATAAATCTTTCGCCTTTTACTAAAGATTTCCGTGCGGAGGACCAATAATGAGTATCTAATTAATTTTTCACAGGCTTGATGGAAGTTAAGCCTAATAAAGAACCTCAAAAACAGAACCAATCGTATGTGACCCTTGAACTAAAGTCGTCCCGAAATCGCAATCAGCGTGACTCAGAATGCAATGTTGTCTATTCGAATCTGTCGGGAGAAGGACAGCACGTACATATTTATCAATAATGGTCTGCAGTCCGAAACAGAATGATTTTACAAAATGAAAAATAATTAATATAGATCAGTAATTTTAAAATATTGAACACTGAAATAAAAGCGATTACTGAAATATTTAAACAACACCCGCGGTTTGCGCCAAAATCAATAACGCGAACACCGTCCGAGGATTTACGGTAAGTTAACGAGTAAATGTAATAAATACCAGTTATTTCCAATCTTAGAACCAGTGATGAAATAAAATATAGTATTTCCTCAATGGCACGATCTTTAATAATGATAAGATTATTAGGAGAACCTCTAGAGATACTAAACATCGCAAGTCAACAGGTGTAGCTAGCTTCATGTTTCAAAATCAACAAAATATCCACTAAAGTCAACAACAATATAAACAAAACGAGACTTACTAAGTACCAATTAATCTAAGTTGTATTTATGAAACATTTATATAAAATATAACGAGCAGTTTACCTGTTGGGTGTAGACAACATAAATACGTCATTCAGAGTGATATTACACCAGTAAGAACCTAACTTCGTTCTAATTCGCAACTCAACCGAACGAAACTACGTTAACGCCGGTTTAACCTTGTCGTTCAAGTGATCGTGCCTAAAAAAAATCCGTCCATATGACGTCACAAGCCCAAACAGCGCCCCCAATGAGTTAAATAGAGTTATAATGAGCAAGTTCGGGTGTTGACCTTTAGTCAGTTTTCCGAATAAATCACTCAAGCGTGGTCTGTGTTTCACTCGAACGTGTTTAGTCGATTGATTCGGCAAATATGGCGACCAACATGCCGACGACGTATCGAAGAGAGAAAAAAAAGTATTTTTCCAAAACGCAATCTTGACAAAATGACGTAACCGCGTTGGTTGACTAGAGAAACAGTGTTCCGGAGCAAGGTTGGTCCAGTTGGACTAGCTGGTTCAACCATGCAGCGTTCGAGTGACAGCTAGACCGACTATGGTTAAGTCTAGTAGACTCTAGTCAGCCAAGAACAGAACTTGCTTTTAGAATTGCTGAGAGTTGAGGGCGGCAGGTACAACCCTGCACACTTCAATTTTTTTACCCAATTAAATTACACGAAAATTAGCCCAGGTGATGTTGTGTTGTAGTTAATTATACGTTTTCTTTCCAATCTCATCAGGTTGATTCTCAGATTTTTTTTCCGTTTTAAACTTGTAGGCCTACATTATAATCATAATATCAATTTTTACATTTCAATCTTTGAAGACTGGGACCTTCCTGGGCTGAAATTGGTGGAATCACAGTTTCTTATAAGGCTTCTAATTAAGTTTCAAGGTGTGTCTTGAACACTACATGATTGAAAAAGAGACTCTCTCTAGTGATGACTTTCATTTTAAACTTCATTTTTCAGTCGTCGCTAATGAACATGTTTAATGAATAAATCTAGTAGAGAAGTGTCTCTACTCAAATTGAAATTCTATGTTATGTGCTTTCTGATTCGTAGCTGTCTATAATTATATAATTCAATCTTTGAAGACTGGGCACAGTTTCTGATGGGTTTCTTATAATTAGGATGTGCCTTGAAAACGACATCTTGAAAAAGAGAATCTCGCGATTGATGACCTTTACTTTAAAAACCATTTGTCGGTCGTCGCTAATTAATGAACATGTTTAATGAATAAATCGAGTAGAGAAGTGTCTCCATAACCACGCAATGAATCGTTGTTCGAAAGACATCCCTAAAACGTCCTCCAAACGATTTTGTTTCTCACATGACTGAGCATCTCATTCACAGCATGGGTGTGGCGTTGCTGACTGCCTCTCACGATCTTTAGAATGCTCCCATCAATTCATACTTACCTGGCTCAGGAGATACCGTGATCATTCAGGCGGTTCTCCCAAGGCGAGGCCCGGCCATTGCACACCTCGGCCTGGGCTGACCTTTGCGATTCCCCCAAATGTGGGGAACTCGGGAGTACAATTTCTGATAGTGGGGACTGCGTTCGCGCTATCCCCATCACACAAAATCTAAAGACAGAAGAAGCCTAGTGAAAATTCGTTATGTATATGTACATCCTGTCGACCATCCAGACAGCTAATGATAGAATTTGAGTTAAATTTGGGTGGATAGAGTAGCATTATCATTCCAAACAAAATGTATGTGTTGCTTGTCGGTACGCAGATGGCTCTCAATGACACGCCTTGCCTGTTATACCCAGTGCCCCCGCAACCCTAATTGCTCTGCGGAGCGCAGAGTACCGGTCATTAATATAACAAAAGCATGCCTGAGTCGTAATTACAAAAATTTGTTCGAACATAGTTGACATGTTTGAAGCAAGTCAAACAAACAAACAAACAGAAGTCCTTGCGCGAGACTTGCACAGTCTATAGCAGCGACTGCCGGGATGGGGCTGTGCCGGTTAAGGACTGGCAGAAAAACTGAAGATGCGGGGGATGATCGGGCGTTTTTTGTAAGGGTCGAGGTACCTCTGAGCTTGGTTTGCAATGGGTTTGTTTTACTGAAGGCGTTGGTTGAGGCAGAGCATTTTTTAGAATAACAATGTTTGCTCCTAAAATCGTACCACATACGTTTCGTTTAGTTTAAAACCCATCATAGCAGGCACGTTGTGTTACATTGACCAGTCTCTCAACTTGCCCAATTAAGAAATTATTCTCAGGCTCCTCTGCATATCGTATAAATCTTTCGCCTTTTACTAAAGATTTCCGTGCGGAGGACCAATAATGAGTATCTAATTAATTTTTCACAGGCTTGATGGAAGTTAAGCCTAATAAAGAACCTCAAAAACAGAACCAATCGTATGTGACCCTTGAACTAAAGTCGTCCCGAAATCGCAATCAGCGTGACTCAGAATGCAATGTTGTATATTCGAATCTGTCGGGAGAAGGACAGCACGTACATATTTATCAATAATGGTCTGCAGTCCGAAACAGAATGATTTTACAAAATGAAAAATAATTAATATAGATCAGTAATTTTAAAATATTGAACACTGAAATAAAAGCGATTACTGAAATATTTAAACAACACCCGCGGTTTGCGCCAAAATCAATAACGCGAACACCGTCCGAGGATTTACGGTAAGTTAACGAGTAAATGTAATAAATACCAGTTATTTCCAATCTTAGAACCAGTGATGAAATAAAATATAGTATTTCCTCAATGGCACGATCTTTAATAATGATAAGATTATTAGGAGAACCTCTAGAGATACTAAACATCGCAAGTCAACAGGTGTAGCTAGCTTCATGTTTCAAAATCAACAAAATATCCACTAAAGTCAACAACAATATAAACAAAACGAGACTTACTAAGTACCAATTAATCTAAGTTGTATTTATGAAACATTTATATAAAATATAACGAGCAGTTTACCTGTTGGGTGTAGACAACATAAATACGTCATTCAGAGTGATATTACACCAGTAAGAACCTAACTTCGTTCTAATTCGCAACTCAACCGAACGAAACTACGTTAACGCCGGTTTAACCTTGTCGTTCAAGTGATCGTGCCTAAAAAAAATCCGTCCATATGACGTCACAAGCCCAAACAGCGCCCTCAATGAGTTAAATAGAGTTATAATGAGCAAGTTCGGGTGTTGACCTTTAGTCAGTTTTCCGAATAAATCACTCAAGCGTGGTCTGTGTTTCACTCGAACGTGTTTAGTCGATTGATTCGGCAAATATGGCGACCAACATGCCGACGACGTATCGAAGAGAGAAAAAAATGTATTTTTCCAAAACGCAATCTTGACAAAATGACGTAACCGCGTTGGTTGACTAGAGAAACAGTGTTCCGGAGCAAGGTTGGTCCAGTTGGACTAGCTGGTTCAACCATGCAGCGTTCGAGTGACAGCTAGACCGACTATGGTTAAGTCTAGTAGACTCTAGTCAGCCAAGAACAGAACTTGCTTTTAGAATTGCTGAGAGTTGAGGGCGGCAGGTACAACCCTGCACGCTTCAATTTTTTTACCCAATTAAATTACACGAAAATTAGCCCAGGTGATGTTGTGTTGTAGTTAATTATACGTTTTCTTTCCAATCTCATCAGGTTGATTCTCAGATTTTTTTTTCCGTTTTAAACTTGTAGGCCTACATTATAATCATAATATAAATTTTTACATTTCAATCTTTGAAGACTGGGACCTTCCTGGGCTGAAATTGGTGGAATCACAGTTTCTTATAAGGCTTCTAATTAAGTTTCAAGGTGTGTCTTGAACACTACATGATTGAAAAAGAGACTCTCTCTAGTGATGACTTTCATTTTAAACTTCATTTTTCAGTCGTCGCTAATGAACATGTTTAATGAATAAATCTAGTAGAGAAGTGTCTCTACTCAAATTGAAATTCTATGTTATGTGCTTTCTGATTCGTAGCTGTCTATAATTATATAATTCAATCTTTGAAGACTGGGCACAGTTTCTGATGGGTTTCTTATAATTAGGATGTGCCTTGAAAACGACATCTTGAAAAAGAGAATCTCGCGATTGATGACCTTTACTTTAAAAACCATTTGTCGGTCGTCGCTAATTAATGAACATGTTTAATGAATAAATCGAGTAGAGAAGTGTCTCCATAACCACGCAATGAATCGTTGTTCGAAAGACATCCCTAAAACGTCCTCCAAACGATTTTGTTTCTCACATGACTGAGCATCTCATTCACAGCATGGGTGTGGCGTTGCTGACTGCCTCTCACGATCTTTAGAATGCTCCCATCAATTCATACTTACCTGGCTCAGGAGATACCGTGATCATTCAGGCGGTTCTCCCAAGGCGAGGCCCGGCCATTGCACACCTCGGCCTGGGCTGACCTTTGCGATTCCCCCAAATGTGGGGAACTCGGGAGTACAATTTCTGATAGTGGGGACTGCGTTCGCGCTATCCCCATCACACAAAATCTAAAGACAGAAGAAGCCTAGTGAAAATTCGTTATGTATATGTACATCCTGTCGACCATCCAGACAGCTAATGATAGAATTTGAGTTAAATTTGGGTGGATAGAGTAGCATTATCATTCCAAACAAAATGTATGTGTTGCTTGTCGGTACGCAGATGGCTCTCAATGACACGCCTTGCCTGTTATACCCAGTGCCCCCGCAACCCTAATTGCTCTGCGGAGCGCAGAGTACCGGTCATTAATATAACAAAAGCATGCCTGAGTCGTAATTACAAAAATTTGTTCGAACATAGTTGACATGTTTGAAGCAAGTCAAACAAACAAACAAACAGAAGTCCTTGCGCGAGACTTGCACAGTCTATAGCAGCGACTGCCGGGATGGGGCTGTGCCGGTTAAGGACTGGCAGAAAAACTGAAGATGCGGGGGATGATCGGGCGTTTTTTGTAAGGGTCGAGGTACCTCTGAGCTTGGTTTGCAATGGGTTTGTTTTACTGAAGGCGTTGGTTGAGGCAGAGCAATTTTTAGAATAACAATGTTTGCTCCTAAAATCGTACCACATACGTTTCGTTTAGTTTAAAACCCATCATAGCAGGCACGTTGTGTTACATTGACCAGTCTCTCAACTTGCCCAATTAAGAAATTATTCTCAGGCTCCTCTGCATATCGTATAAATCTTTCGCCTTTTACTAAAGATTTCCGTGCGGAGGACCAATAATGAGTATCTAATAAATTTTTCACAGGCTTGATGGAAGTTAAGCCTAATAAAGAACCTCAAAAACAGAACCAATCGTATGTGACCCTTGAACTAAAGTCGTCCCGAAATCGCAATCAGCGTGACTCAGAATGCAATGTTGTCTATTCGAATCTGTCGGGAGAAGGACAGCACGTACATATTTATCAATAATGGTCTGCAGTCCGAAACAGAATGATTTTACAAAATGAAAAATAATTAATATAGATCAGTAATTTTAAAATATTGAACACTGAAATAAAAGCGATTACTGAAATATTTAAACAACACCCGCGGTTTGCGCCAAAATCAATAACGCGAACACCGTCCGAGGATTTACGGTAAGTTAACGAGTAAATGTAATAAATACCAGTTATTTCCAATCTTAGAACCAGTGATGAAATAAAATATAGTATTTCCTCAATGGCACGATCTTTAATAATGATAAGATTATTAGGAGAACCTCTAGAGATACTAAACATCGCAAGTCAACAGGTGTAGCTAGCTTCATGTTTCAAAATCAACAAAATATCCACTAAAGTCAACAACAATATAAACAAAACGAGACTTACTATGCAGGTGTTGGAATATTGATGTCGCCACGGGCAAAAAACAGCTGCCTTGCCACCTTCTACATCACTGAACGGATCATGGCTGCCCGCTTTTGTTTGAGGAAAGGCACCCTTCTGTTTTTCTCCGTCTATGCACCTACATCCACTGCAACAGATGATGTTATCAACAACTTTTACGAGCAGCTACAAGATGCGATCAATTCAAACAAAAAGAACTGCGACACACTTGTTGTGGCGGGTGACTTCAACGCAAAACTTGGAAATCAACCTATCCCTCTCGTCATGGGACCCCATGGCTATGGAGACAGCAATTCAAGAGGAGACAGACTGGTTGATTTTTGCTTGGATAACAACCTTACTGCTGCACACTCCTGGTTTCCCAAACGATCTGCCCACAAGGTCACTTGGATCAGCAGGGCAAGAAATGCAAGAAATGCTATTGATCACATCTTAATTAGCACAGAAGCAAGGAATCATCTAACTGACTGCCGTTCCTACAGCGCTTGCTTTGACACTGACCATCGATTAGTTATCTGCAACCTGAAGTGGAAATTTCGTTGTCATGCCACAGCACATGGATTGCGACCGAAACGACCAAACATTGAAGCCCTGAAGTCGGAACAAACATCTGAAGCCTTCCGTCAGCTGGTTCGATCCCGTGTTACTCCAGGCGACTCTCTTGAAGCTGTCGCACACGTCATACACGAAGCATCTCTTGAGACCTGTGGTACAAAAACTTCTCAGAAGAAACAGCCGTATCTGTCTGAATCAACTCTCCATCTAATTCAGCAGAAGAAGAGGGCTGTAGGCACCCCAGAATTCACAGCTCTGAGAAAAGAGGTCAAACACGCATGCCAGAAAGACCTCAATGAATGGCTAGCAACTAATATCAACACAATGAACCAAGCATACCAGAACCATGACTGCAGAACTATGTTCAAAACTGCTGATGTTCTTCTTCAGAGAACACGTGTGCCTACGGTGAACATCAAAGACACAAACGGTCGGGTATTGGAGACAGTTGAAGAAGAAATACAGCGTTGGCATCAGTATGCTATAGATCTTTTTGAGTCCAACCGGCCACGTCCTCCCCAGCACACGACTGAAGTTGAACGAAACCCACCTACACAGGAAGAGACCAGGAAAGCCATACAGGCACTGAAAAACCACAAGACTCCTGGAGCTGACTGCATCACATCTGAGGCTCTTAAAGCTGCAACACAGGATCCGCAGGTTTTCAGAGTCCTTCATGAGGCAGTCTGTAACATCTGGAACTCTGGGAAGTGGCCACCGTCGATGACCAAGTCGGTGTATATCCCGTTGCACAAAAAGAATGACCGAGGTTTGTGCAACAACTACAGAACACTTGCTCTAATCAGTCATGCCAGCAAAATCGTCCTGAATCTGATACAACGCAGACTGGAAAGAACCGCCAACATCGTAGTGAGCGACACCCAATGTGGCTTTGTAAGCGGCAAGGGCACAACGGATGGAATCTACCTCCTTAAAGGTGTGGCGGAGTCGCACTACGCAGGAAAACGCCCTCTCCATCTGGTCTTCGTTGACTATAAGAAGGCATTTGATTCAGTCAACCACACACTTCTGTTTGCAAAACTGCGGTATCTGGGTGTGGAAGAGGATGTGATGCGATTACTTGAAGAACTGTACATCAACTCAAACGGCCAGCTCCGGTGGAAAGGCCAGATGACGGACGGGTTTGAAACACCAGTCGGAGTTCGACAAGGCTGTCCACTGTCACCAACACTCTTCAGCCTCTACACCGAGTGCCTCATGCGAGAGTGGTACAACCGCACAGCGCACCTAACGGCTCCGGATGTAAGTGGTACCCCCCTAAAGGAGATCAGATATGCTGATGATCTTGTACTGATGGCGCTGTGCAGGGCCGATGCTGAAGAGATGCTCAATACCCTGGGCGATATATCTGAGAGGTATGGGCTAGCTATTCACCCTGATAAGACTGAGTACATGATCATCCAGCCAACAGCCGATGATACCACCATCACATACCGCTCAGCACAAATACCTTGTGTCACATCTTTCAAGTACTTGGGCGTGTCGATCAATCACATGCTTGATGACAGTAAGGAGGTTCGAATGCGGCTAGGCATGGGCAAATCTACTCTCCGGCAGTGCAAATACCTACGCTCTCCCCGCGTCAGCATTGAGGTAAAGGTACAGCTCACTCGGGCACTAATCATGTCAAGGGTACTGTATGGTGCCACCACCCTATCGCTGAAGGCAGCTGATATCAAACGCCTAGACAGCTTCGGCCGAACCATCTGGCGTCACCTGCTCAACATCAAGTGGCAAGACCATGTGACAAATGAAAGACTGATGGAGATGATAGGCAACCGTTGGTACTTCAGCAGCAGTGCTGTGATTGAAAGAAAGGCAGCTTGGTTGGGCCATGTGGTTCGCCAAGGCGGTATAGCAGCAGCCGTTGTGGATGGGATGCCAGAGGGATGTCATCGTCCCGTGGGCCGACCAAAGATGCGCTGGGTAGACAACATCCGAGAATGGTCAGGTTGCGATACCACCGAACTCAAAGCAGCAGCACTGGAAAGACGGGCTGTGGTGGGAGCGGTACCAGTGATTTCAGCAGGGTACAATTTGAGGAGGAGACCACGGGCAATTGCCTATGTCTACTAGAGAGAGAGAGACTTACTAAGTACCAATTAATCTAAGTTGTATTTATGAAACATTTATATAAAATATAACGAGCAGTTTACCTGTTGGGTGTAGACAACATAAATACGTCATTCAGAGTGATATTACACCAGTAAGAACCTAACTTCGTTCTAATTCGCAACTCAACCGAACGAAACTACGTTAACGCCGGTTTAACCTTGTCGTTCAAGTGATCGTGCCTAAAAAAAATCCGTCCATATGACGTCACAAGCCCAAACAGCGCCCTCAATGAGTTAAATAGAGTTATAATGAGCAAGTTCGGGTGTTGACCTTTAGTCAGTTTTCCGAATAAATCACTCAAGCGTGGTCTGTGTTTCACTCGAACGTGTTTAGTCGATTGATTCGGCAAATATGGCGACCAACATGCCGACGACGTATCGAAGAGAGAAAAAAATGTATTTTTCCAAAACGCAATCTTGACAAAATGACGTAACCGCGTTGGTTGACTAGAGAAACAGTGTTCCGGAGCAAGGTTGGTCCAGTTGGACTAGCTGGTTCAACCATGCAGCGTTCGAGTGACAGCTAGACCGACTATGGTTAAGTCTAGTAGACTCTAGTCAGCCAAGAACAGAACTTGCTTTTAGAATTGCTGAGAGTTGAGGGCGGCAGGTACAACCCTGCACGCTTCAATTTTTTTACCCAATTAAATTACACGAAAATTAGCCCAGGTGATGTTGTGTTGTAGTTAATTATACGTTTTCTTTCCAATCTCATCAGGTTGATTCTCAGATTTTTTTTCCGTTTTAAACTTGTAGGCCTACATTATAATCATAATATCAATTTTTACATTTCAATCTTTGAAGACTGGGACCTTCCTGGGCTGAAATTGGTGGAATCACAGTTTCTTATAAGGCTTCTAATTAAGTTTCAAGGTGTGTCTTGAACACTACATGATTGAAAAAGAGACTCTCTCTAGTGATGACTTTCATTTTAAACTTCATTTTTCAGTCGTCGCTAATGAACATGTTTAATGAATAAATCTAGTAGAGAAGTGTCTCTACTCAAATTGAAATTCTATGTTATGTGCTTTCTGATTCGTAGCTGTCTATAATTATATAATTCAATCTTTGAAGACTGGGCACAGTTTCTGATGGGTTTCTTATAATTAGGATGTGCCTTGAAAACGACATCTTGAAAAAGAGAATCTCGCGATTGATGACCTTTACTTTAAAAAACATTTGTCGGTCGTCGCTAATTAATGAACATGTTTAATGAATAAATCGAGTAGAGAAGTGTCTCCATAACCACGCAATGAATCGTTGTTCGAAAGACATCCCTAAAACGTCCTCCAAACGATTTTGTTTCTCACATGACTGAGCATCTCATTCACAGCATGGGTGTGGCGTTGCTGACTGCCTCTCACGATCTTTAGAATGCTCCCATCAATTCATACTTACCTGGCTCAGGAGATACCGTGATCATTCAGGCGGTTCTCCCAAGGCGAGGCCCGGCCATTGCACACCTCGGCCTGGGCTGACCTTTGCGATTCCCCCAAATGTGGGGAACTCGGGAGTACAATTTCTGATAGTGGGGACTGCGTTCGCGCTATCCCCATCACACAAAATCTAAAGACAGAAGAAGCCTAGTGAAAATTCGTTATGTATATGTACATCCTGTCGACCATCCAGACAGCTAATGATAGAATTTGAGTTAAATTTGGGTGGATAGAGTAGCATTATCATTCCAAACAAAATGTATGTGTTGCTTGTCGGTACGCAGATGGCTCTCAATGACACGCCTTGCCTGTTATACCCAGTGCCCCCGCAACCCTAATTGCTCTGCGGAGCGCAGAGTACCGGTCATTAATATAACAAAAGCATGCCTGAGTCGTAATTACAAAAATTTGTTCGAACATAGTTGACATGTTTGAAGCAAGTCAAACAAACAAACAAACAGAAGTCCTTGCGCGAGACTTGCACAGTCTATAGCAGCGACTGCCGGGATGGGGCTGTGCCGGTTAAGGACTGGCAGAAAAACTGAAGATGCGGGGGATGATCGGGCGTTTTTTGTAAGGGTCGAGGTACCTCTGAGCTTGGTTTGCAATGGGTTTGTTTTACTGAAGGCGTTGGTTGAGGCAGAGCAATTTTTAGAATAACAATGTTTGCTCCTAAAATCGTACCACATACGTTTCGTTTAGTTTAAAACCCATCATAGCAGGCACGTTGTGTTACATTGACCAGTCTCTCAACTTGCCCAATTAAGAAATTATTCTCAGGCTCCTCTGCATATCGTATAAATCTTTCGCCTTTTACTAAAGATTTCCGTGCGGAGGACCAATAATGAGTATCTAATAAATTTTTCACAGGCTTGATGGAAGTTAAGCCTAATAAAGAACCTCAAAAACAGAACCAATCGTATGTGACCCTTGAACTAAAGTCGTCCCGAAATCGCAATCAGCGTGACTCAGAATGCAATGTTGTCTATTCGAATCTGTCGGGAGAAGGACAGCACGTACATATTTATCAATAATGGTCTGCAGTCCGAAACAGAATGATTTTACAAAATGAAAAATAATTAATATAGATCAGTAATTTTAAAATATTGAACACTGAAATAAAAGCGATTACTGAAATATTTAAACAACACCCGCGGTTTGCGCCAAAATCAATAACGCGAACACCGTCCGAGGATTTACGGTAAGTTAACGAGTAAATGTAATAAATACCAGTTATTTCCAATCTTAGAACCAGTGATGAAATAAAATATAGTATTTCCTCAATGGCACGATCTTTAATAATGATAAGATTATTAGGAGAACCTCTAGAGATACTAAACATCGCAAGTCAACAGGTGTAGCTAGCTTCATGTTTCAAAATCAACAAAATATCCACTAAAGTCAACAACAATATAAACAAAACGAGACTTACTAAGTACCAATTAATCTAAGTTGTATTTATGAAACATTTATATAAAATATAACGAGCAGTTTACCTGTTGGGTGTAGACAACATAAATACGTCATTCAGAGTGATATTACACCAGTAAGAACCTAACTTCGTTCTAATTCGCAACTCAACCGAACGAAACTACGTTAACGCCGGTTTAACCTTGTCGTTCAAGTGATCGTGCCTAAAAAAAATCCGTCCATATGACGTCACAAGCCCAAACAGCGCCCTCAATGAGTTAAATAGAGTTATAATGAGCAAGTTCGGGTGTTGACCTTTAGTCAGTTTTCCGAATAAATCACTCAAGCGTGGTCTGTGTTTCACTCGAACGTGTTTAGTCGATTGATTCGGCAAATATGGCGACCAACATGCCGACGACGTATCGAAGAGAGAAAAAAATGTATTTTTCCAAAACGCAATCTTGACAAAATGACGTAACCGCGTTGGTTGACTAGAGAAACAGTGTTCCGGAGCAAGGTTGGTCCAGTTGGACTAGCTGGTTCAACCATGCAGCGTTCGAGTGACAGCTAGACCGACTATGGTTAAGTCTAGTAGACTCTAGTCAGCCAAGAACAGAACTTGCTTTTAGAATTGCTGAGAGTTGAGGGCGGCAGGTACAACCCTGCACGCTTCAATTTTTTTACCCAATTAAATTACACGAAAATTAGCCCAGGTGATGTTGTGTTGTAGTTAATTATACGTTTTCTTTCCAATCTCATCAGGTTGATTCTCAGATTTTTTTTCCCGTTTTAAACTTGTAGGCCTACATTATAATCATAATATCAATTTTTACATTTCAATCTTTGAAGACTGGGACCTTCCTGGGCTGAAATTGGTGGAATCACAGTTTCTTATAAGGCTTCTAATTAAGTTTCAAGGTGTGTCTTGAACACTACATGATTGAAAAAGAGACTCTCTCTAGTGATGACTTTCATTTTAAACTTCATTTTTCAGTCGTCGCTAATGAACATGTTTAATGAATAAATCTAGTAGAGAAGTGTCTCTACTCAAATTGAAATTCTATGTTATGTGCTTTCTGATTCGTAGCTGTCTATAATTATATAATTCAATCTTTGAAGACTGGGCACAGTTTCTGATGGGTTTCTTATAATTAGGATGTGCCTTGAAAACGACATCTTGAAAAAGAGAATCTCGCGATTGATGACCTTTACTTTAAAAACCATTTGTCGGTCGTCGCTAATTAATGAACATGTTTAATGAATAAATCGAGTAGAGAAGTGTCTCCATAACCACGCAATGAATCGTTGTTCGAAAGACATCCCTAAAACGTCCTCCAAACGATTTTGTTTCTCACATGACTGAGCATCTCATTCACAGCATGGGTGTGGCGTTGCTGACTGCCTCTCACGATCTTTAGAATGCTCCCATCAATTCATACTTACCTGGCTCAGGAGATACCGTGATCATTCAGGCGGTTCTCCCAAGGCGAGGCCCGGCCATTGCACACCTCGGCCTGGGCTGACCTTTGCGATTCCCCCAAATGTGGGGAACTCGGGAGTACAATTTCTGATAGTGGGGACTGCGTTCGCGCTATCCCCATCACACAAAATCTAAAGACAGAAGAAGCCTAGTGAAAATTCGTTTTGTATATTTATGTACATCCTGTCGACCATCCAGACAGCTAATGATAGAATTTGGGTGGATAGAGTAGCATTATCATTCCAAACAAAATGTATGTGTTGCTTGTCGGTACGCAGATGGCTCTCAATGACACGCCTTGACTGTTATACCCAGTGCCCCCGCAACCCTAATTGCTCTGCGGAGCGCAGAGTACCGGTCATTAATATAACAAAAGCATGCCTGAGTCGTAATTACAAAAATTTGTTCGAACATAGTTGACATGTTTGAAGCAAGTCAAACAAACAAACAAACAGAAGTCCTTGCGCGAGACTTGCACAGTCTATAGCAGCGACTGCCGAGATGGGGCTGTGCCGGTTAAGGACTGGCAGAAAAACTGAAGATGCGGGGGATGATCGGGCGTTTTTTGTAAGGGTCGAGGTACCTCTGAGCTTGGTTTGCAATGGGTTTGTTTTACTGAAGGCGTTGGTTGAGGCAGAGCAATTTTTAGAATAACAATGTTTGCTCCTAAAATCGTACCACATACGTTTCGTTTAGTTTAAAACCCATCATAGCAGGCACGTTGTGTTACATTGACCAGTCTCTCAACTTGCCCAATTAAGAAATTATTCTCAGGCTCCTCTGCATATCGTATAAATCTTTCGCCTTTTACTAAAGATTTCCGTGCGGAGGACCAATAATGAGTATCTAATTAATTTTTCACAGGCTTGATGGAAGTTAAGCCTAATAAAGAACCTCAAAAACAGAACCAATCGTATGTGACCCTTGAACTAAAGTCGTCCCGAAATCGCAATCAGCGTGACTCAGAATGCAATGTTGTCTATTCGAATCTGTCGGGAGAAGGACAGCACGTACATATTTATCAATAATGGTCTGCAGTCCGAAACAGAATGATTTTACAAAATGAAAAATAATTAATATAGATCAGTAATTTTAAAATATTGAACACTGAAATAAAAGCGATTACTGAAATATTTAAACAACACCCGCGGTTTGCGCCAAAATCAATAACGCGAACACCGTCCGAGGATTTACGGTAAGTTAACGAGTAAATGTAATAAATACCAGTTATTTCCAATCTTAGAACCAGTGATGAAATAAAATATAGTATTTCCTCAATGGCACGATCTTTAATAATGATAAGATTATTAGGAGAACCTCTAGAGATACTAAACATCGCAAGTCAACAGGTGTAGCTAGCTTCATGTTTCAAAATCAACAAAATATCCACTAAAGTCAACAACAATATAAACAAAACGAGACTTACTAAGTACCAATTAATCTAAGTTGTATTTATGAAACATTTATATAAAATATAACGAGCAGTTTACCTGTTGGGTGTAGACAACATAAATACGTCATTCAGAGTGATATTACACCAGTAAGAACCTAACTTCGTTCTAATTCGCAACTCAACCGAACGAAACTACGTTAACGCCGGTTTAACCTTGTCGTTCAAGTGATCGTGCCTAAAAAAAATCCGTCCATATGACGTCACAAGCCCAAACAGCGCCCTCAATGAGTTAAATAGAGTTATAATGAGCAAGTTCGGGTGTTGACCTTTAGTCAGTTTTCCGAATAAATCACTCAAGCGTGGTCTGTGTTTCACTCGAACGTGTTTAGTCGATTGATTCGGCAAATATGGCGACCAACATGCCGACGACGTATCGAAGAGAGAAAAAAAATTATTTTTCCAAAACGCAATCTTGACAAAATGACGTAACCGCGTTGGTTGACTAGAGAAACAGTGTTCCGGAGCAAGGTTGGTCCAGTTGGACTAGCTGGTTCAACCATGCAGCGTTCGAGTGACAGCTAGACCGACTATGGTTAAGTCTAGTAGACTCTAGTCAGCCAAGAACAGAACTTGCTTTTAGAATTGCTGAGAGTTGAGGGCGGCAGGTACAACCCTGCACGCTTCAATTTTTTTACCCAATTAAATTACACGAAAATTAGCCCAGGTGATGTTGTGTTGTAGTTAATTATACGTTTTCTTTCCAATCTCATCAGGTTGATTCTCAGATTTTTTTTCCGTTTTAAACTTGTAGGCCTACATTATAATCATAATATCAATTTTTACATTTCAATCTTTGAAGACTGGGACCTTCCTGGGCTGAAATTGGTGGAATCACAGTTTCTTATAAGGCTTCTAATTAAGTTTCAAGGTGTGTCTTGAACACTACATGATTGAAAAAGAGACTCTCTCTAGTGATGACTTTCATTTTAAACTTCATTTTTCAGTCGTCGCTAATGAACATGTTTAATGAATAAATCTAGTAGAGAAGTGTCTCTACTCAAATTTAAATTCTATGTTATGTGCTTTCTGATTCGTAGCTGTCTATAATTATATAATTCAATCTTTGAAGACTGGGCACAGTTTCTGATGGGTTTCTTATAATTAGGATGTGCCTTGAAAACGACATCTTGAAAAAAAGAATCTCGCGATTGATGACCTTTACTTTAAAAACCATTTGTCGGTCGTCGCTAATTAATGAACATGTTTAATGAATAAATCGAGTAGAGAAGTGTCTCCATAACCACGCAATGAATCGTTGTTCGAAAGACATCCCTAAAACGTCCTCCAAACGATTTTGTTTCTCACATGACTGAGCATCTCATTCACAGCATGGGTGTGGCGTTGCTGACTGCCTCTCACGATCTTTAGAATGCTCCCATCAATTCATACTTACCTGGCTCAGGAGATACCGTGATCATTCAGGCGGTTCTCCCAAGGCGAGGCCCGGCCATTGCACACCTCGGCCTGGGCTGACCTTTGCGATTCCCCCAAATGTGGGGAACTCGGGAGTACAATTTCTGATAGTGGGGACTGCGTTCGCGCTATCCCCATCACACAAAATCTAAAGACAGAAGAAGCCTAGTGAAAATTCGTTTTGTATATTTATGTACATCCTGTCGACCATCCAGACAGCTAATGATAGAATTTGGGTGGATAGAGTAGCATTATCATTCCAAACAAAATGTATGTGTTGCTTGTCGGTACGCAGATGGCTCTCAATGACACGCCTTGACTGTTATACCCAGTGCCCCCGCAACCCTAATTGCTCTGCGGAGCGCAGAGTACCGGTCATTAATATAACAAAAGCATGCCTGAGTCGTAATTACAAAAATTTGTTCGAACATAGTTGACATGTTTGAAGCAAGTCAAACAAACAAACAAACAGAAGTCCTTGCGCGAGACTTGCACAGTCTATAGCAGCGACTGCCGAGATGGGGCTGTGCCGGTTAAGGACTGGCAGAAAAACTGAAGATGCGGGGGATGATCGGGCGTTTTTTGTAAGGGTCGAGGTACCTCTGAGCTTGGTTTGCAATGGGTTTGTTTTACTGAAGGCGTTGGTTGAGGCAGAGCAATTTTTAGAATAACAATGTTTGCTCCTAAAATCGTACCACATACGTTTCGTTTAGTTTAAAACCCATCATAGCAGGCACGTTGTGTTACATTGACCAGTCTCTCAACTTGCCCAATTAAGAAATTATTCTCAGGCTCCTCTGCATATCGTATAAATCTTTCGCCTTTTACTAAAGATTTCCGTGCGGAGGACCAATAATGAGTATCTAATTAATTTTTCACAGGCTTGATGGAAGTTAAGCCTAATAAAGAACCTCAAAAACAGAACCAATCGTATGTGACCCTTGAACTAAAGTCGTCCCGAAATCGCAATCAGCGTGACTCAGAATGCAATGTTGTCTATTCGAATCTGTCGGGAGAAGGACAGCACGTACATATTTATCAATAATGGTCTGCAGTCCGAAACAGAATGATTTTACAAAATGAAAAATAATTAATATAGATCAGTAATTTTAAAATATTGAACACTGAAATAAAAGCGATTACTGAAATATTTAAACAACACCCGCGGTTTGCGCCAAAATCAATAACGCGAACACCGTCCGAGGATTTACGGTAAGTTAACGAGTAAATGTAATAAATACCAGTTATTTCCAATCTTAGAACCAGTGATGAAATAAAATATAGTATTTCCTCAATGGCACGATCTTTAATAATGATAAGATTATTAGGAGAACCTCTAGAGATACTAAACATCGCAAGTCAACAGGTGTAGCTAGCTTCATGTTTCAAAATCAACAAAATATCCACTAAAGTCAACAACAATATAAACAAAACGAGACTTACTAAGTACCAATTAATCTAAGTTGTATTTATGAAACATTTATATAAAATATAACGAGCAGTTTACCTGTTGGGTGTAGACAACATAAATACGTCATTCAGAGTGATATTACACCAGTAAGAACCTAACTTCGTTCTAATTCGCAACTCAACCGAACGAAACTACGTTAACGCCGGTTTAACCTTGTCGTTCAAGTGATCGTGCCTAAAAAAATCCGTCCATATGACGTCACAAGCCCAAACAGCGCCCTCAATGAGTTAAATAGAGTTATAATGAGCAAGTTCGGGTGTTGACCTTTAGTCAGTTTTCCGAATAAATCACTCAAGCGTGGTCTGTGTTTCACTCGAACGTGTTTAGTCGATTGATTCGGCAAATATGGCGACCAACATGCCGACGACGTATCGAAGAGAGAAAAAATGTATTTTTCCAAAACGCAATCTTGACAAAATGACGTAACCGCGTTGGTTGACTAGAGAAACAGTGTTCCGGAGCAAGGTTGGTCCAGTTGGACTAGCTGGTTCAACCATGCAGCGTTCGAGTGACAGCTAGACCGACTATGGTTAAGTCTAGTAGACTCTAGTCAGCCAAGAACAGAACTTGCTTTTAGAATTGCTGAGAGTTGAGGGCGGCAGGTACAACCCTGCACGCTTCAATTTTTTTACCCAATTAAATTACACGAAAATTAGCCCAGGTGATGTTGTGTTGTAGTTAATTATACGTTTTCTTTCCAATCTCATCAGGTTGATTCTCAGATTTTTTTTCCGTTTTAAACTTGTAGGCCTACATTATAATCATAATATCAATTTTTACATTTCAATCTTTGAAGACTGGGACCTTCCTGGGCTGAAATTGGTGGAATCACAGTTTCTTATAAGGCTTCTAATTAAGTTTCAAGGTGTGTCTTGAACACTACATGATTGAAAAAGAGACTCTCTCTAGTGATGACTTTCATTTTAAACTTCATTTTTCAGTCGTCGCTAATGAACATGTTTAATGAATAAATCTAGTAGAGAAGTGTCTCTACTCAAATTGAAATTCTATGTTATGTGCTTTCTGATTCGTAGCTGTCTATAATTATATAATTCAATCTTTGAAGACTGGGCACAGTTTCTGATGGGTTTCTTATAATTAGGATGTGCCTTGAAAACGACATCTTGAAAAAGAGAATCTCGCGATTGATGACCTTTACTTTAAAAACCATTTGTCGGTCGTCGCTAATTAATGAACATGTTTAATGAATAAATCGAGTAGAGAAGTGTCTCCATAACCACGCAATGAATCGTTGTTCGAAAGACATCCCTAAAACGTCCTCCAAACGATTTTGTTTCTCACATGACTGAGCATCTCATTCACAGCATGGGTGTGGCGTTGCTGACTGCCTCTCACGATCTTTAGAATGCTCCCATCAATTCATACTTACCTGGCTCAGGAGATACCGTGATCATTCAGGCGGTTCTCCCAAGGCGAGGCCCGGCCATTGCACACCTCGGCCTGGGCTGACCTTTGCGATTCCCCCAAATGTGGGGAACTCGGGAGTACAATTTCTGATAGTGGGGACTGCGTTCGCGCTATCCCCATCACACAAAATCTAAAGACAGAAGAAGCCTAGTGAAAATTCGTTTTGTATATTTATGTACATCCTGTCGACCATCCAGACAGCTAATGATAGAATTTGGGTGGATAGAGTAGCATTATCATTCCAAACAAAATGTATGTGTTGCTTGTCGGTACGCAGATGGCTCTCAATGACACGCCTTGACTGTTATACCCAGTGCCCCCGCAACCCTAATTGCTCTGCGGAGCGCAGAGTACCGGTCATTAATATAACAAAAGCATGCCTGAGTCGTAATTACAAAAATTTGTTCGAACATAGTTGACATGTTTGAAGCAAGTCAAACAAACAAACAAACAGAAGTCCTTGCGCGAGACTTGCACAGTCTATAGCAGCGACTGCCGAGATGGGGCTGTGCCGGTTAAGGACTGGCAGAAAAACTGAAGATGCGGGGGATGATCGGGCGTTTTTTGTAAGGGTCGAGGTACCTCTGAGCTTGGTTTGCAATGGGTTTGTTTTACTGAAGGCGTTGGTTGAGGCAGAGCAATTTTTAGAATAACAATGTTTGCTCCTAAAATCGTACCACATACGTTTCGTTTAGTTTAAAACCCATCATAGCAGGCACGTTGTGTTACATTGACCAGTCTCTCAACTTGCCCAATTAAGAAATTATTCTCAGGCTCCTCTGCATATCGTATAAATCTTTCGCCTTTTACTAAAGATTTCCGTGCGGAGGACCAATAATGAGTATCTAATTAATTTTTCACAGGCTTGATGGAAGTTAAGCCTAATAAAGAACCTCAAAAACAGAACCAATCGTATGTGACCCTTGAACTAAAGTCGTCCCGAAATCGCAATCAGCGTGACTCAGAATGCAATGTTGTCTATTCGAATCTGTCGGGAGAAGGACAGCACGTACATATTTATCAATAATGGTCTGCAGTCCGAAACAGAATGATTTTACAAAATGAAAAATAATTAATATAGATCAGTAATTTTAAAATATTGAACACTGAAATAAAAGCGATTACTGAAATATTTAAACAACACCCGCGGTTTGCGCCAAAATCAATAACGCGAACACCGTCCGAGGATTTACGGTAAGTTAACGAGTAAATGTAATAAATACCAGTTATTTCCAATCTTAGAACCAGTGATGAAATAAAATATAGTATTTCCTCAATGGCACGATCTTTAATAATGATAAGATTATTAGGAGAACCTCTAGAGATACTAAACATCGCAAGTCAACAGGTGTAGCTAGCTTCATGTTTCAAAATCAACAAAATATCCACTAAAGTCAACAACAATATAAACAAAACGAGACTTACTAAGTACCAATTAATCTAAGTTGTATTTATGAAACATTTATATAAAATATAACGAGCAGTTTACCTGTTGGGTGTAGACAACATAAATACGTCATTCAGAGTGATATTACACCAGTAAGAACCTAACTTCGTTCTAATTCGCAACTCAACCGAACGAAACTACGTTAACGCCGGTTTAACCTTGTCGTTCAAGTGATCGTGCCTAAAAAAAATCCGTCCATATGACGTCACAAGCCCAAACAGCGCCCTCAATGAGTTAAATAGAGTTATAATGAGCAAGTTCGGGTGTTGACCTTTAGTCAGTTTTCCGAATAAATCACTCAAGCGTGGTCTGTGTTTCACTCGAACGTGTTTAGTCGATTGATTCGGCAAATATGGCGACCAACATGCCGACGACGTATCGAAGAGAGAAAAAAATGTATTTTTCCAAAACGCAATCTTGACAAAATGACGTAACCGCGTTGGTTGACTAGAGAAACAGTGTTCCGGAGCAAGGTTGGTCCAGTTGGACTAGCTGGTTCAACCATGCAGCGTTCGAGTGACAGCTAGACCGACTATGGTTAAGTCTAGTAGACTCTAGTCAGCCAAGAACAGAACTTGCTTTTAGAATTGCTGAGAGTTGAGGGCGGCAGGTACAACCCTGCACGCTTCAATTTTTTTACCCAATTAAATTACACGAAAATTAGCCCAGGTGATGTTGTGTTGTAGTTAATTATACGTTTTCTTTCCAATCTCATCAGGTTGATTCTCAGATTTTTTTCCCGTTTTAAACTTGTAGGCCTACATTATAATCATAATATCAATTTTTACATTTCAATCTTTGAAGACTGGGACCTTCCTGGGCTGAAATTGGTGGAATCACAGTTTCTTATAAGGCTTCTAATTAAGTTTCAAGGTGTGTCTTGAACACTACATGATTGAAAAAGAGACTCTCTCTAGTGATGACTTTCATTTTAAACTTCATTTTTCAGTCGTCGCTAATGAACATGTTTAATGAATAAATCTAGTAGAGAAGTGTCTCTACTCAAATTGAAATTCTATGTTATGTGCTTTCTGATTCGTAGCTGTCTATAATTATATAATTCAATCTTTGAAGACTGGGCACAGTTTCTGATGGGTTTCTTATAATTAGGATGTGCCTTGAAAACGACATCTTGAAAAAGAGAATCTCGCGATTGATGACCTTTACTTTAAAAACCATTTGTCGGTCGTCGCTAATTAATGAACATGTTTAATGAATAAATCGAGTAGAGAAGTGTCTCCATAACCACGCAATGAATCGTTGTTCGAAAGACATCCCTAAAACGTCCTCCAAACGATTTTGTTTCTCACATGACTGAGCATCTCATTCACAGCATGGGTGTGGCGTTGCTGACTGCCTCTCACGATCTTTAGAATGCTCCCATCAATTCATACTTACCTGGCTCAGGAGATACCGTGATCATTCAGGCGGTTCTCCCAAGGCGAGGCCCGGCCATTGCACACCTCGGCCTGGGCTGACCTTTGCGATTCCCCCAAATGTGGGGAACTCGGGAGTACAATTTCTGATAGTGGGGACTGCGTTCGCGCTATCCCCATCACACAAAATCTAAAGACAGAAGAAGCCTAGTGAAAATTCGTTTTGTATATTTATGTACATCCTGTCGACCATCCAGACAGCTAATGATAGAATTTGGGTGGATAGAGTAGCATTATCATTCCAAACAAAATGTATGTGTTGCTTGTCGGTACGCAGATGGCTCTCAATGACACGCCTTGACTGTTATACCCAGTGCCCCCGCAACCCTAATTGCTCTGCGGAGCGCAGAGTACCGGTCATTAATATAACAAAAGCATGCCTGAGTCGTAATTACAAAAATTTGTTCGAACATAGTTGACATGTTTGAAGCAAGTCAAACAAACAAACAAACAGAAGTCCTTGCGCGAGACTTGCACAGTCTATAGCAGCGACTGCCGAGATGGGGCTGTGCCGGTTAAGGACTGGCAGAAAAACTGAAGATGCGGGGGATGATCGGGCGTTTTTTGTAAGGGTCGAGGTACCTCTGAGCTTGGTTTGCAATGGGTTTGTTTTACTGAAGGCGTTGGTTGAGGCAGAGCAATTTTTAGAATAACAATGTTTGCTCCTAAAATCGTACCACATACGTTTCGTTTAGTTTAAAACCCATCATAGCAGGCACGTTGTGTTACATTGACCAGTCTCTCAACTTGCCCAATTAAGAAATTATTCTCAGGCTCCTCTGCATATCGTATAAATCTTTCGCCTTTTACTAAAGATTTCCGTGCGGAGGACCAATAATGAGTATCTAATTAATTTTTCACAGGCTTGATGGAAGTTAAGCCTAATAAAGAACCTCAAAAACAGAACCAATCGTATGTGACCCTTGAACTAAAGTCGTCCCGAAATCGCAATCAGCGTGACTCAGAATGCAATGTTGTCTATTCGAATCTGTCGGGAGAAGGACAGCACGTACATATTTATCAATAATGGTCTGCAGTCCGAAACAGAATGATTTTACAAAATGAAAAATAATTAATATAGATCAGTAATTTTAAAATATTGAACACTGAAATAAAAGCGATTACTGAAATATTTAAACAACACCCGCGGTTTGCGCCAAAATCAATAACGCGAACACCGTCCGAGGATTTACGGTAAGTTAACGAGTAAATGTAATAAATACCAGTTATTTCCAATCTTAGAACCAGTGATGAAATAAAATATAGTATTTCCTCAATGGCACGATCTTTAATAATGATAAGATTATTAGGAGAACCTCTAGAGATACTAAACATCGCAAGTCAACAGGTGTAGCTAGCTTCATGTTTCAAAATCAACAAAATATCCACTAAAGTCAACAACAATATAAACAAAACGAGACTTACTAAGTACCAATTAATCTAAGTTGTATTTATGAAACATTTATATAAAATATAACGAGCAGTTTACCTGTTGGGTGTAGACAACATAAATACGTCATTCAGAGTGATATTACACCAGTAAGAACCTAACTTCGTTCTAATTCGCAACTCAACCGAACGAAACTACGTTAACGCCGGTTTAACCTTGTCGTTCAAGTGATCGTGCCTAAAAAAAATCCGTCCATATGACGTCACAAGCCCAAACAGCGCCCTCAATGAGTTAAATAGAGTTATAATGAGCAAGTTCGGGTGTTGACCTTTAGTCAGTTTTCCGAATAAATCACTCAAGCGTGGTCTGTGTTTCACTCGAACGTGTTTAGTCGATTGATTCGGCAAATATGGCGACCAACATGCCGACGACGTATCGAAGAGAGAAAAAAAATTATTTTTCCAAAACGCAATCTTGACAAAATGACGTAACCGCGTTGGTTGACTAGAGAAACAGTGTTCCGGAGCAAGGTTGGTCCAGTTGGACTAGCTGGTTCAACCATGCAGCGTTCGAGTGACAGCTAGACCGACTATGGTTAAGTCTAGTAGACTCTAGTCAGCCAAGAACAGAACTTGCTTTTAGAATTGCTGAGAGTTGAGGGCGGCAGGTACAACCCTGCACGCTTCAATTTTTTTACCCAATTAAATTACACGAAAATTAGCCCAGGTGATGTTGTGTTGTAGTTAATTATACGTTTTCTTTCCAATCTCATCAGGTTGATTCTCAGATTTTTTTTCCGTTTTAAACTTGTAGGCCTACATTATAATCATAATATCAATTTTTACATTTCAATCTTTGAAGACTGGGACCTTCCTGGGCTGAAATTGGTGGAATCACAGTTTCTTATAAGGCTTCTAATTAAGTTTCAAGGTGTGTCTTGAACACTACATGATTGAAAAAGAGACTCTCTCTAGTGATGACTTTCATTTTAAACTTCATTTTTCAGTCGTCGCTAATGAACATGTTTAATGAATAAATCTAGTAGAGAAGTGTCTCTACTCAAATTGAAATTCTATGTTATGTGCTTTCTGATTCGTAGCTGTCTATAATTATATAATTCAATCTTTGAAGACTGGGCACAGTTTCTGATGGGTTTCTTATAATTAGGATGTGCCTTGAAAACGACATCTTGAAAAAAAGAATCTCGCGATTGATGACCTTTACTTTAAAAACCATTTGTCGGTCGTCGCTAATTAATGAACATGTTTAATGAATAAATCGAGTAGAGAAGTGTCTCCATAACCACGCAATGAATCGTTGTTCGAAAGACATCCCTAAAACGTCCTCCAAACGATTTTGTTTCTCACATGACTGAGCATCTCATTCACAGCATGGGTGTGGCGTTGCTGACTGCCTCTCACGATCTTTAGAATGCTCCCATCAATTCATACTTACCTGGCTCAGGAGATACCGTGATCATTCAGGCGGTTCTCCCAAGGCGAGGCCCGGCCATTGCACACCTCGGCCTGGGCTGACCTTTGCGATTCCCCCAAATGTGGGGAACTCGGGAGTACAATTTCTGATAGTGGGGACTGCGTTCGCGCTATCCCCATCACACAAAATCTAAAGACAGAAGAAGCCTAGTGAAAATTCGTTTTGTATATTTATGTACATCCTGTCGACCATCCAGACAGCTAATGATAGAATTTGGGTGGATAGAGTAGCATTATCATTCCAAACAAAATGTATGTGTTGCTTGTCGGTACGCAGATGGCTCTCAATGACACGCCTTGACTGTTATACCCAGTGCCCCCGCAACCCTAATTGCTCTGCGGAGCGCAGAGTACCGGTCATTAATATAACAAAAGCATGCCTGAGTCGTAATTACAAAAATTTGTTCGAACATAGTTGACATGTTTGAAGCAAGTCAAACAAACAAACAAACAGAAGTCCTTGCGCGAGACTTGCACAGTCTATAGCAGCGACTGCCGAGATGGGGCTGTGCCGGTTAAGGACTGGCAGAAAAACTGAAGATGCGGGGGATGATCGGGCGTTTTTTGTAAGGGTCGAGGTACCTCTGAGCTTGGTTTGCAATGGGTTTGTTTTACTGAAGGCGTTGGTTGAGGCAGAGCAATTTTTAGAATAACAATGTTTGCTCCTAAAATCGTACCACATACGTTTCGTTTAGTTTAAAACCCATCATAGCAGGCACGTTGTGTTACATTGACCAGTCTCTCAACTTGCCCAATTAAGAAATTATTCTCAGGCTCCTCTGCATATCGTATAAATCTTTCGCCTTTTACTAAAGATTTCCGTGCGGAGGACCAATAATGAGTATCTAATTAATTTTTCACAGGCTTGATGGAAGTTAAGCCTAATAAAGAACCTCAAAAACAGAACCAATCGTATGTGACCCTTGAACTAAAGTCGTCCCGAAATCGCAATCAGCGTGACTCAGAATGCAATGTTGTCTATTCGAATCTGTCGGGAGAAGGACAGCACGTACATATTTATCAATAATGGTCTGCAGTCCGAAACAGAATGATTTTACAAAATGAAAAATAATTAATATAGATCAGTAATTTTAAAATATTGAACACTGAAATAAAAGCGATTACTGAAATATTTAAACAACACCCGCGGTTTGCGCCAAAATCAATAACGCGAACACCGTCCGAGGATTTACGGTAAGTTAACGAGTAAATGTAATAAATACCAGTTATTTCCAATCTTAGAACCAGTGATGAAATAAAATATAGTATTTCCTCAATGGCACGATCTTTAATAATGATAAGATTATTAGGAGAACCTCTAGAGATACTAAACATCGCAAGTCAACAGGTGTAGCTAGCTTCATGTTTCAAAATCAACAAAATATCCACTAAAGTCAACAACAATATAAACAAAACGAGACTTACTAAGTACCAATTAATCTAAGTTGTATTTATGAAACATTTATATAAAATATAACGAGCAGTTTACCTGTTGGGTGTAGACAACATAAATACGTCATTCAGAGTGATATTACACCAGTAAGAACCTAACTTCGTTCTAATTCGCAACTCAACCGAACGAAACTACGTTAACGCCGGTTTAACCTTGTCGTTCAAGTGATCGTGCCTAAAAAAAATCCGTCCATATGACGTCACAAGCCCAAACAGCGCCCTCAATGAGTTAAATAGAGTTATAATGAGCAAGTTCGGGTGTTGACCTTTAGTCAGTTTTCCGAACGTGTTTAGTCGATTGATTCGGCAAATATGGCGACCAACATGCCGACGACGTATCGAAGAGAGAAAAAAATGTATTTTTCCAAAACGCCATCTTGACAAAATGACGTAACCGCGTTGGTTGACTAGAGAAACAGTGTTCCGGAGCAAGGTTGGTCCAGTTGGACTAGCTGGTTCAACCATGCAGCGTTCGAGTGACAGCTAGACCAACTATGGTTAAGTCTAGTCGACTCTAGTCAGCCAAGAACAGAACTTGCTTTTAGAATTGCTGAGAGTTGAGGGCGGCAGGTACAACCCTGCACGCTTCAATTTTTTTACCCAATTAAATTACACGAAAATTAGCCCAGGTGATGTTGTGTTGTAGTTAATTATACGTTTTCTTTCCAATCTCATCAGGTTGATTCTCAGATTTTTTTTCCGTTTTAAACTTGTAGGCCTACATTATAATCATAATATCAATTTTTACATTTCAATCTTTGAAGACTGGGACCTTCCTGGGCTGAAATTGGTGGAATCACAGTTTCTTATAAGGCTTCTAATTAAGTTTCAAGGTGTGTCTTGAACACTACATGATTGAAAAAGAGACTCTCTCTAGTGATGACTTTCATTTTAAACTTCATTTTTCAGTCGTCGCTAATGAACATGTTTAATGAATAAATCTAGTAGAGAAGTGTCTCTACTCAAATTTAAATTCTATGTTATGTGCTTTCTGATTCGTAGCTGTCTATAATTATATAATTCAATCTTTGAAGACTGGGCACAGTTTCTGATGGGTTTCTTATAATTAGGATGTGCCTTGAAAACGACATCTTGAAAAAGAGAATCTCGCGATTGATGACCTTTACTTTAAAAACCATTTGTCGGTCGTCGCCAATGAACATGTTTAATGAATAAATCGAGTAGAGAAGTGTCTCCATAACCACGCAATGAATCGTTGTTCGAAAGACATCCCTAAAACGTCCTCCAAACGATTTTGTTTCTCACATGACTGAGCATCTCATTCACAGCATGGGTGTGGCGTTGCTGACTGCCTCTCACGATCTTTAGAATGCTCCCATCAATTCATACTTACCTGGCTCAGGAGATACCGTGATCATTCAGGCTGTTCTCCCAAGGCGAGGCCCGGCCATTGCACACCTCGGCCTGGGCTGACCTTTGCGATTCCCCCAAATGTGGGGAACTCGGGAGTACAATTTCTGATAGTGGGGACTGCGTTCGCGCTATCCCCATCACACAAAATCTAAAGACAGAAGAAGCCTAGTGAAAATTCGTTATGACAGCTAATGATAGAATTCGAGTGGAGAGTAGCATTATCATTCCAAACAAAATGTATGTGTTGCTTGTCGGTACGCAGATGGCTCTCAATGCCACGCCACGCCTTGCCTGTTATACCCAGTGCCCGGCAACCCTAATTGCTCTGCGGAGCGCAGAGTACCGGTCATTAATATAACAAAAGCATGCCTGAGTCGTAATTACAAAATTTGTTCGAACATAGTTGACATGTTTGAAGCAAGTCAAACAAACAAACAAGACTGTGCAAGTCTCGCACGCATTCGAACTTCCGGGACCCAACCATATGGAGTTTTACGTGGGCGAGATTTTGTTTCGTCAATTATTTTAGTTTAACGTAGTTTATGACCTAGAAAATTATACATGTTGTTGGGAATGTAATACTAAGTGATAACAAAATATGAAAGTAAAACCAATTCAACAATATAACGAAGAAAACCCGAGAATTAAACTTGACTTCAGCTTCCGGTTATTGCAAAAAATTAAGAATTTTGTGCTCACCTCCGATCATAAAACTTATGTAAAAGCTTGTTTTGGATGCGCTATTATAATCGCCAGATGTTGTAATTGCAAAGCGAACCCTTTTCATTGCAGTCTATGGTGTTGAGGCGTCGGCATTCCTCTTTAAACTGCGATACGGGTCAATTTAAAACCCGTTTGACCTTCACGAATCTGCGTAAGGGTTTCTAAAAAGTTAACATCAAAAAAGCATCCTTGTCCCAGAGTTTTAATTTGTTTTTAATAATAATTAACACACTTTGGCGTATTTTTTTAAAAAGCTAAAACTAATTTCATAAAATTGTAATAATTTATTTTTGTTGTTCAGATTTTGTCATGAGATATAATTTTAAACAAAGATTTGATTTCAGAAATAAAAATGTTCTTCGTTTGACGTGTTTTCTCGTTCGGATACGCGCGAGACTTGCACAGTCTAAACTGCCGGGATGGGGCTAGCTGTGCCGGTTAAGGACTGGCAGAAAAACTGAAGATGCGGGGGATGATCGGGCGTTTTTTGTAAGGGTCGAGGTACCTCTGAGCTTGGTTTGCAATGGGTTTGTTTTACTGAAGGCGTTGGTTGAGGCAGAGCAATTTTTAGAATAACAATGTTTGCTCCTAAAATCGTACCACATACGTTTCGTTTAGTTTAAAACCCATCATAGCAGGCACGTTGTGTTACATTGACCAGTCTCTCAACTTGCCCAATTAAGAAATTATTCTCAGGCTCCTCTGCATATCGTATAAATCTTTCGCCTTTTACTAAAGATTTCCGTGCGGAGGACCAATAATGAGTATCTAATTAATTTTTCACAGGCTTGATGGAAGTTAAGCCTAATAAAGAACCTCAAAAACAGAACCAATCGTATGTGACCCTTGAACTACAGTCGTCCCGAAATCGCAATCAGCGTGACTCAGAATGCAATGTTGTCTATTCGAATCTGTCGGGAGAAGGACAGCACGTACATATTTATCAATAATGGTCTGCAGTCCGAAACAGAATGATTTTACAAAATGAAAAATAATTAATATAGATCAGTAATTTTAAAATATTGAACACTGAAATAAAAGCGATTACTGAAATATTTAAACAACACCCGCGGTTTGCGCCAAAATCAATAACGCGAACACCGTCCGAGGATTTACGGTAAGTTAACGAGTAAATGTAATAAATACCAGTTATTTCCAATCTTAGAACCAGTGATGAAATAAAATATAGTATTTCCTCAATGGCACGATCTTTAATAATGATAAGATTATTAGGAGAACCTCTAGAGATACTAAACATCGCAAGTCAACAGGTGTAGCTAGCTTCATGTTTCAAAATCAACAAAATATCCACTAAAGTCAACAACAATATAAACAAAACGAGACTTACTAAGTACCAATTAATCTAAGTTGTATTTATGAAACATTTATATAAAATATAACGAGCAGTTTACCTGTTGGGTGTAGACAACATAAATACGTCATTCAGAGTGATATTACACCAGTAAGAACCTAACTTCGTTCTAATTCGCAACTCAACCGAACGAAACTACGTTAACGCCGGTTTAACCTTGTCGTTCAAGTGATCGTGCCTAAAAAAAATCCGTCCATATGACGTCACAAGCCCAAACAGCGCCCTCAATGAGTTAAATAGAGTTATAATGAGCAAGTTCGGGTGTTGACCTTTAGTCAGTTTTCCGAACGTGTTTAGTCGATTGATTCGGCAAATATGGCGACCAACATGCCGACGACGTATCGAAGAGAGAAAAAAATGTATTTTTCCAAAACGCCATCTTGACAAAATGACGTAACCGCGTTGGTTGACTAGAGAAACAGTGTTCCGGAGCAAGGTTGGTCCAGTTGGACTAGCTGGTTCAACCATGCAGCGTTCGAGTGACAGCTAGACCAACTATGGTTAAGTCTAGTCGACTCTAGTCAGCCAAGAACAGAACTTGCTTTTAGAATTGCTGAGAGTTGAGGGCGGCAGGTACAACCCTGCACGCTTCAATTTTTTTACCCAATTAAATTACACGAAAATTAGCCCAGGTGATGTTGTGTTGTAGTTAATTATACGTTTTCTTTCCAATCTCATCAGGTTGATTCTCAGATTTTTTTCCCGTTTTAAACTTGTAGGCCTACATTATAATCATAATATCAATTTTTACATTTCAATCTTTGAAGACTGGGACCTTCCTGGGCTGAAATTGGTGGAATCACAGTTTCTTATAAGGCTTCTAATTAAGTTTCAAGGTGTGTCTTGAACACTACATGATTGAAAAAGAGACTCTCTCTAGTGATGACTTTCATTTTAAACTTCATTTTTCAGTCGTCGCTAATGAACATGTTTAATGAATAAATCTAGTAGAGAAGTGTCTCTACTCAAATTGAAATTCTATGTTATGTGCTTTCTGATTCGTAGCTGTCTATAATTATATAATTCAATCTTTGAAGACTGGGCACAGTTTCTGATGGGTTTCTTATAATTAGGATGTGCCTTGAAAACGACATCTTGAAAAAGAGAATCTCGCGATTGATGACCTTTACTTTAAAAACCATTTGTCGGTCGTCGCCAATGAACATGTTTAATGAATAAATCGAGTAGAGAAGTGTCTCCATAACCACGCAATGAATCGTTGTTCGAAAGACATCCCTAAAACGTCCTCCAAACGATTTTGTTTCTCACATGACTGAGCATCTCATTCACAGCATGGGTGTGGCGTTGCTGACTGCCTCTCACGATCTTTAGAATGCTCCCATCAATTCATACTTACCTGGCTCAGGAGATACCGTGATCATTCAGGCGGTTCTCCCAAGGCGAGGCCCGGCCATTGCACACCTCGGCCTGGGCTGACCTTTGCGATTCCCCCAAATGTGGGGAACTCGGGAGTACAATTTCTGATAGTGGGGACTGCGTTCGCGCTATCCCCATCGCACAAAATCTAAAGACAGAAGAAGCCTAGTGAAAATTCGTTATGTATATGTACATCCTGTCGACCATCCAGACAGCTAATGATAGAATTTGAGTTAAATTTGGGTGGATAGAGTAGCATTATCATTCCAAACAAAATGTATGTGTTGCTTGTCGGTACGCAGATGGCTCTCAATGACACGCCTTGCCTGTTATACCCAGTGCCCCCGCAACCCTAATTGCTCTGCGGAGCGCAGAGTACCGGTCATTAATATAACAAAAGCATGCCTGAGTCGTAATTACAAAAATTTGTTCGAACATAGTTGACATGTTTGAAGCAAGTCAAACAAACAAACAAACAGAAGTCCTTGCGCGAGACTTGCACAGTCTATAGCAGCGACTGCCGAGATGGGGCTGTGCCGGTTAAGGACTGGCAGAAAAACTGAAGATGCGGGGGATGATCGGGCGTTTTTTGTAAGGGTCGAGGTACCTCTGAGCTTGGTTTGCAATGGGTTTGTTTTACTGAAGGCGTTGGTTGAGGCAGAGCAATTTTTAGAATAACAATGTTTGCTCCTAAAATCGTACCACATACGTTTCGTTTAGTTTAAAACCCATTATAGCAGGCACGTTGTGTTACATTGACCAGTCTCTCAACTTGCCCAATTAAGAAATTATTCTCAGGCTCCTCTGCATATCGTATAAATCTTTCGCCTTTTACTAAAGATTTCCGTGCGGAGGACCAATAATGAGTATCTAATAAATTTTTCACAGGCTTGATGGAAGTTAAGCCTAATAAAGAACCTCAAAAACAGAACCAATCGTATGTGACCCTTGAACTAAAGTCGTCCCGAAATCGCAATCAGCGTGACTCAGAATGCAATGTTGTCTATTCGAATCTGTCGGGAGAAGGACAGCACGTACATATTTATCAATAATGGTCTGCAGTCCGAAACAGAATGATTTTACAAAATGAAAAATAATTAATATAGATCAGTAATTTTAAAATATTGAACACTGAAATAAAAGCGATTACTGAAATATTTAAACAACACCCGCGGTTTGCGCCAAAATCAATAACGCGAACACCGTCCGAGGATTTACGGTAAGTTAACGAGTAAATGTAATAAATACCAGTTATTTCCAATCTTAGAACCAGTGATGAAATAAAATATAGTATTTCCTCAATGGCACGATCTTTAATAATGATAAGATTATTAGGAGAACCTCTAGAGATACTAAACATCGCAAGTCAACAGGTGTAGCTAGCTTCATGTTTCAAAATCAACAAAATATCCACTAAAGTCAACAACAATATAAACAAAACGAGACTTACTAAGTACCAATTAATCTAAGTTGTATTTATGAAACATTTATATAAAATATAACGAGCAGTTTACCTGTTGGGTGTAGACAACATAAATACGTCATTCAGAGTGATATTACACCAGTAAGAACCTAACTTCGTTCTAATTCGCAACTCAACCGAACGAAACTACGTTAACGCCGGTTTAACCTTGTCGTTCAAGTGATCGTGCCTAAAAAAAATCCGTCCATATGACGTCACAAGCCCAAACAGCGCCCTCAATGAGTTAAATAGAGTTATAATGAGCAAGTTCGGGTGTTGACCTTTAGTCAGTTTTCCGAACGTGTTTAGTCGATTGATTCGGCAAATATGGCGACCAACATGCCGACGACGTATCGAAGAGAGAAAAAAATGTATTTTTCCAAAACGCCATCTTGACAAAATGACGTAACCGCGTTGGTTGACTAGAGAAACAGTGTTCCGGAGCAAGGTTGGTCCAGTTGGACTAGCTGGTTCAACCATGCAGCGTTCGAGTGACAGCTAGACCAACTATGGTTAAGTCTAGTCGACTCTAGTCAGCCAAGAACAGAACTTGCTTTTAGAATTGCTGAGAGTTGAGGGCGGCAGGTACAACCCTGCACGCTTCAATTTTTTTACCCAATTAAATTACACGAAAATTAGCCCAGGTGATGTTGTGTTGTAGTTAATTATACGTTTTCTTTCCAATCTCATCAGGTTGATTCTCAGATTTTTTTTCCGTTTTAAACTTGTAGGCCTACATTATAATCATAATATCAATTTTTACATTTCAATCTTTGAAGACTGGGACCTTCCTGGGCTGAAATTGGTGGAATCACAGTTTCTTATAAGGCTTCTAATTAAGTTTCAAGGTGTGTCTTGAACACTACATGATTGAAAAAGAGACTCTCTCTAGTGATGACTTTCATTTTAAACTTCATTTTTCAGTCGTCGCTAATGAACATGTTTAATGAATAAATCTAGTAGAGAAGTGTCTCTACTCAAATTGAAATTCTATGTTATGTGCTTTCTGATTCGTAGCTGTCTATAATTATATAATTCAATCTTTGAAGACTGGGCACAGTTTCTGATGGGTTTCTTATAATTAGGATGTGCCTTGAAAACGACATCTTGAAAAAGAGAATCTCGCGATTGATGACCTTTACTTTAAAAACCATTTGTCGGTCGTCGCCAATGAACATGTTTAATGAATAAATCGAGTAGAGAAGTGTCTCCATAACCACGCAATGAATCGTTGTTCGAAAGACATCCCTAAAACGTCCTCCAAACGATTTTGTTTCTCACATGACTGAGCATCTCATTCACAGCATGGGTGTGGCGTTGCTGACTGCCTCTCACGATCTTTAGAATGCTCCCATCAATTCATACTTACCTGGCTCAGGAGATACCGTGATCATTCAGGCTGTTCTCCCAAGGCGAGGCCCGGCCATTGCACACCTCGGCCTGGGCTGACCTTTGCGATTCCCCCAAATGTGGGGAACTCGGGAGTACAATTTCTGATAGTGGGGACTGCGTTCGCGCTATCCCCATCACACAAAATCTAAAGACAGAAGAAGCCTAGTGAAAATTCGTTATGACAGCTAATGATAGAATTCGAGTGGAGAGTAGCATTATCATTCCAAACAAAATGTATGTGTTGCTTGTCGGTACGCAGACTGCTCTCAATGCCACGCCACGCCTTGCCTGTTATACCCAGTGCCCGGCAACCCTAATTGCTCTGCGGAGCGCAGAGTACCGGTCATTAATATAACAAAAGCATGCCTGAGTCGTAATTACAAAATTTGTTCGAACATAGTTGACATGTTTGAAGCAAGTCAAACAAACAAACAAGACTGTGCAAGTCTCGCACGCATTCGAACTTCCGGGACCCAACCATATGGAGTTTTACGTGGGCGAGATTTTGTTTCGTCAATTATTTTAGTTTAACGTAGTTTATGACCTAGAAAATTATACATGTTGTTGGGAATGTAATACTAAGTGATAACAAAATATGAAAGTAAAACCAATTCAACAATATAACGAAGAAAACCCGAGAATTAAACTTGACTTCAGCTTCCGGTTATTGCAAAAAATTAAGAATTTTGTGCTCACCTCCGATCATAAAACTTATGTAAAAGCTTGTTTTGGATGCGCTATTATAATCGCCAGATGTTGTAATTGCAAAGCGAACCCTTTTCATTGCAGTCTATGGTGTTGAGGCGTCGGCATTCCTCTTTAAACTGCGATACGGGTCAATTTAAAACCCGTTTGACCTTCACGAATCTGCGTAAGGGTTTCTAAAAAGTTAACATCAAAAAAGCATCCTTGTCCCAGAGTTTTAATTTGTTTTTAATAATAATTAACACACTTTGGCGTATTTTTTTAAAAAGCTAAAACTAATTTCATAAAATTGTAATAATTTATTTTTGTTGTTCAGATTTTGTCATGAGATATAATTTTAAACAAAGATTTGATTTCAGAAATAAAAATGTTCTTCGTTTGACGTGTTTTCTCGTTCGGATACGCGCGAGACTTGCACAGTCTAAACTGCCGGGATGGGGCTAGCTGTGCCGGTTAAGGACTGGCAGAAAAACTGAAGATGCGGGGGATGATCGGGCGTTTTTTGTAAGGGTCGAGGTACCTCTGAGCTTGGTTTGCAATGGGTTTGTTTTACTGAAGGCGTTGGTTGAGGCAGAGCAATTTTTAGAATAACAATGTTTGCTCCTAAAATCGTACCACATACGTTTCGTTTAGTTTAAAACCCATCATAGCAGGCACGTTGTGTTACATTGACCAGTCTCTCAACTTGCCCAATTAAGAAATTATTCTCAGGCTCCTCTGCATATCGTATAAATCTTTCGCCTTTTACTAAAGATTTCCGTGCGGAGGACCAATAATGAGTATCTAATTAATTTTTCACAGGCTTGATGGAAGTTAAGCCTAATAAAGAACCTCAAAAACAGAACCAATCGTATGTGACCCTTGAACTACAGTCGTCCCGAAATCGCAATCAGCGTGACTCAGAATGCAATGTTGTCTATTCGAATCTGTCGGGAGAAGGACAGCACGTACATATTTATCAATAATGGTCTGCAGTCCGAAACAGAATGATTTTACAAAATGAAAAATAATTAATATAGATCAGTAATTTTAAAATATTGAACACTGAAATAAAAGCGATTACTGAAATATTTAAACAACACCCGCGGTTTGCGCCAAAATCAATAACGCGAACACCGTCCGAGGATTTACGGTAAGTTAACGAGTAAATGTAATAAATACCAGTTATTTCCAATCTTAGAACCAGTGATGAAATAAAATATAGTATTTCCTCAATGGCACGATCTTTAATAATGATAAGATTATTAGGAGAACCTCTAGAGATACTAAACATCGCAAGTCAACAGGTGTAGCTAGCTTCATGTTTCAAAATCAACAAAATATCCACTAAAGTCAACAACAATATAAACAAAACGAGACTTACTAAGTACCAATTAATCTAAGTTGTATTTATGAAACATTTATATAAAATATAACGAGCAGTTTACCTGTTGGGTGTAGACAACATAAATACGTCATTCAGAGTGATATTACACCAGTAAGAACCTAACTTCGTTCTAATTCGCAACTCAACCGAACGAAACTACGTTAACGCCGGTTTAACCTTGTCGTTCAAGTGATCGTGCCTAAAAAAAATCCGTCCATATGACGTCACAAGCCCAAACAGCGCCCTCAATGAGTTAAATAGAGTTATAATGAGCAAGTTCGGGTGTTGACCTTTAGTCAGTTTTCCGAACGTGTTTAGTCGATTGATTCGGCAAATATGGCGACCAACATGCCGACGACGTATCGAAGAGAGAAAAAAATGTATTTTTCCAAAACGCCATCTTGACAAAATGACGTAACCGCGTTGGTTGACTAGAGAAACAGTGTTCCGGAGCAAGGTTGGTCCAGTTGGACTAGCTGGTTCAACCATGCAGCGTTCGAGTGACAGCTAGACCAACTATGGTTAAGTCTAGTCGACTCTAGTCAGCCAAGAACAGAACTTGCTTTTAGAATTGCTGAGAGTTGAGGGCGGCAGGTACAACCCTGCACGCTTCAATTTTTTTACCCAATTAAATTACACGAAAATTAGCCCAGGTGATGTTGTGTTGTAGTTAATTATACGTTTTCTTTCCAATCTCATCAGGTTGATTCTCAGATTTTTTTCCCGTTTTAAACTTGTAGGCCTACATTATAATCATAATATCAATTTTTACATTTCAATCTTTGAAGACTGGGACCTTCCTGGGCTGAAATTGGTGGAATCACAGTTTCTTATAAGGCTTCTAATTAAGTTTCAAGGTGTGTCTTGAACACTACATGATTGAAAAAGAGACTCTCTCTAGTGATGACTTTCATTTTAAACTTCATTTTTCAGTCGTCGCTAATGAACATGTTTAATGAATAAATCTAGTAGAGAAGTGTCTCTACTCAAATTGAAATTCTATGTTATGTGCTTTCTGATTCGTAGCTGTCTATAATTATATAATTCAATCTTTGAAGACTGGGCACAGTTTCTGATGGGTTTCTTATAATTAGGATGTGCCTTGAAAACGACATCTTGAAAAAGAGAATCTCGCGATTGATGACCTTTACTTTAAAAACCATTTGTCGGTCGTCGCCAATGAACATGTTTAATGAATAAATCGAGTAGAGAAGTGTCTCCATAACCACGCAATGAATCGTTGTTCGAAAGACATCCCTAAAACGTCCTCCAAACGATTTTGTTTCTCACATGACTGAGCATCTCATTCACAGCATGGGTGTGGCGTTGCTGACTGCCTCTCACGATCTTTAGAATGCTCCCATCAATTCATACTTACCTGGCTCAGGAGATACCGTGATCATTCAGGCGGTTCTCCCAAGGCGAGGCCCGGCCATTGCACACCTCGGCCTGGGCTGACCTTTGCGATTCCCCCAAATGTGGGGAACTCGGGAGTACAATTTCTGATAGTGGGGACTGCGTTCGCGCTATCCCCATCGCACAAAATCTAAAGACAGAAGAAGCCTAGTGAAAATTCGTTATGTATATGTACATCCTGTCGACCATCCAGACAGCTAATGATAGAATTTGAGTTAAATTTGGGTGGATAGAGTAGCATTATCATTCCAAACAAAATGTATGTGTTGCTTGTCGGTACGCAGATGGCTCTCAATGACACGCCTTGCCTGTTATACCCAGTGCCCCCGCAACCCTAATTGCTCTGCGGAGCGCAGAGTACCGGTCATTAATATAACAAAAGCATGCCTGAGTCGTAATTACAAAAATTTGTTCGAACATAGTTGACATGTTTGAAGCAAGTCAAACAAACAAACAAACAGAAGTCCTTGCGCGAGACTTGCACAGTCTATAGCAGCGACTGCCGGGATGGGGCTGTGCCGGTTAAGGACTGGCAGAAAAACTGAAGATGCGGGGGATGATCGGGCGTTTTTTGTAAGGGTCGAGGTACCTCTGAGCTTGGTTTGCAATGGGTTTGTTTTACTGAAGGCGTTGGTTGAGGCAGAGCAATTTTTAGAATAACAATGTTTGCTCCTAAAATCGTACCACATACGTTTCGTTTAGTTTAAAACCCATCATAGCAGGCACGTTGTGTTACATTGACCAGTCTCTCAACTTGCCCAATTAAGAAATTATTCTCAGGCTCCTCTGCATATCGTATAAATCTTTCGCCTTTTACTAAAGATTTCCGTGCGGAGGACCAATAATGAGTATCTAATTAATTTTTCACAGGCTTGATGGAAGTTAAGCCTAATAAAGAACCTCAAAAACAGAACCAATCGTATGTGACCCTTGAACTAAAGTCGTCCCGAAATCGCAATCAGCGTGACTCAGAATGCAATGTTGTCAATTCGAATCTGTCGGGAGAAGGACAGCACGTACATATTTATCAATAATGGTCTGCAGTCCGAAACAGAATGATTTTACAAAATGAAAAATAATTAATATAGATCAGTAATTTTAAAATATTGAACACTGAAATAAAAGCGATTACTGAAATATTTAAACAACACCCGCGGTTTGCGCCAAAATCAATAACGCGAACACCGTCCGAGGATTTACGGTAAGTTAACGAGTAAATGTAATAAATACCAGTTATTTCCAATCTTAGAACCAGTGATGAAATAAAATATAGTATTTCCTCAATGGCACGATCTTTAATAATGATAAGATTATTAGGAGAACCTCTAGAGATACTAAACATCGCAAGTCAACAGGTGTAGCTAGCTTCATGTTTCAAAATCAACAAAATATCCACTAAAGTCAACAACAATATAAACAAAACGAGACTTACTAAGTACCAATTAATCTAAGTTGTATTTATGAAACATTTATATAAAATATAACGAGCAGTTTACCTGTTGGGTGTAGACAACATAAATACGTCATTCAGAGTGATATTACACCAGTAAGAACCTAACTTCGTTCTAATTCGCAACTCAACCGAACGAAACTACGTTAACGCCGGTTGTAACCTTGTCGTTCAAGTGATCGTGCCTAAAAAAAATCCGTCCATATGACGTCACAAGCCCAAACAGCGCCCTCAATGAGTTAAATAGAGTTATAATGAGCAAGTTCGGGTGTTGACCTTTAGTCAGTTTTCCGAACGTGTTTAGTCGATTGATTCGGCAAATATGGCGACCAACATGCCGACGACGTATCGAAGAGAGAAAAAAATGTATTTTTCCAAAACGCCATCTTGACAAATGACGTAACCGCGTTGGTTGACTAGAGAAACAGTGTTCCGGAGCAAGGTTGGTCCAGTTGGACTAGCTGGTTCAACCATGCAGCGTTCGAGTGACAGCTAGACCAACTATGGTTAAGTCTAGTCGACTCTAGTCAGCCAAGAACAGAACTTGCTTTTAGAATTGCTGAGAGTTGAGGGCGGCAGGTACAACCCTGCACGCTTCAATTTTTTTACCCAATTAAATTACACGAAAATTAGCCCAGGTGATGTTGTGTTGTAGTTAATTATACGTTTTCTTTCCAATCTCATCAGGTTGATTCTCAGATTTTTTTCCCGTTTTAAACTTGTAGGCCTACATTATAATCATAATATCAATTTTTACATTTCAATCTTTGAAGACTGGGACCTTCCTGGGCTGAAATTGGTGGAATCACAGTTTCTTATAAGGCTTCTAATTAAGTTTCAAGGTGTGTCTTGAACACTACATGATTGAAAAAGAGACTCTCTCTAGTGATGACTTTCATTTTAAACTTCATTTTTCAGTCGTCGCTAATGAACATGTTTAATGAATAAATCTAGTAGAGAAGTGTCTCTACTCAAATTGAAATTCTATGTTATGTGCTTTCTGATTCGTAGCTGTCTATAATTATATAATTCAATCTTTGAAGACTGGGCACAGTTTCTGATGGGTTTCTTATAATTAGGATGTGCCTTGAAAACGACATCTTGAAAAAGAGAATCTCGCGATTGATGACCTTTACTTTAAAAACCATTTGTCGGTCGTCGCCAATGAACATGTTTAATGAATAAATCGAGTAGAGAAGTGTCTCCATAACCACGCAATGAATCGTTGTTCGAAAGACATCCCTAAAACGTCCTCCAAACGATTTTGTTTCTCACATGACTGAGCATCTCATTCACAGCATGGGTGTGGCGTTGCTGACTGCCTCTCACGATCTTTAGAATGCTCCCATCAATTCATACTTACCTGGCTCAGGAGATACCGTGATCATTCAGGCTGTCCTCCCAAGGCGAGGCCCGGCCATTGCACACCTCGGCCTGGGCTGACCTTTGCGATTCCCCCAAATGTGGGGAACTCGGGAGTACAATTTCTGATAGTGGGGACTGCGTTCGCGCTATCCCCATCACACAAAATCTAAAGACAGAAGAAGCCTAGTGAAAATTCGTTATGACAGCTAATGATAGAATTCGAGTGGAGAGTAGCATTATCATTCCAAACAAAATGTATGTGTTGCTTGTCGGTACGCAGATGGCTCTCAATGCCACGCCACGCCTTGCCTGTTATACCCAGTGCCCGGCAACCCTAATTGCTCTGCGGAGCGCAGAGTACCGGTCATTAATATAACAAAAGCATGCCTGAGTCGTAATTACAAAATTTGTTCGAACATAGTTGACATGTTTGAAGCAAGTCAAACAAACAAACAAGACTGTGCAAGTCTCGCACGCATTCGAACTTCCGGGACCCAACCATATGGAGTTTTACGTGGGCGAGATTTTGTTTCGTCAATTATTTTAGTTTAACGTAGTTTATGACCTAGAAAATTATACATGTTGTTGGGAATGTAATACTAAGTGATAACAAAATATGAAAGTAAAACCAATTCAACAATATAACGAAGAAAACCCGAGAATTAAACTTGACTTCAGCTTCCGGTTATTGCAAAAAATTAAGAATTTTGTGCTCACCTCCGATCATAAAACTTATGTAAAAGCTTGTTTTGGATGCGCTATTATAATCGCCAGATGTTGTAATTGCAAAGCGAACCCTTTTCATTGCAGTCTATGGTGTTGAGGCGTCGGCATTCCTCTTTAAACTGCGATACGGGTCAATTTAAAACCCGTTTGACCTTCACGAATCTGCGTAAGGGTTTCTAAAAAGTTAACATCAAAAAAGCATCCTTGTCCCAGAGTTTTAATTTGTTTTTAATAATAATTAACACACTTTGGCGTATTTTTTTAAAAAGCTAAAACTAATTTCATAAAATTGTAATAATTTATTTTTGTTGTTCAGATTTTGTCATGAGATATAATTTTAAACAAAGATTTGATTTCAGAAATAAAAATGTTCTTCGTTTGACGTGTTTTCTCGTTCGGATACGCGCGAGACTTGCACAGTCTAAACTGCCGGGATGGGGCTAGCTGTGCCGGTTAAGGACTGGCAGAAAAACTGAAGATGCGGGGGATGATCGGGCGTTTTTTGTAAGGGTCGAGGTACCTCTGAGCTTGGTTTGCAATGGGTTTGTTTTACTGAAGGCGTTGGTTGAGGCAGAGCAATTTTTAGAATAACAATGTTTGCTCCTAAAATCGTACCACATACGTTTCGTTTAGTTTAAAACCCATCATAGCAGGCACGTTGTGTTACATTGACCAGTCTCTCAACTTGCCCAATTAAGAAATTATTCTCAGGCTCCTCTGCATATCGTATAAATCTTTCGCCTTTTACTAAAGATTTCCGTGCGGAGGACCAATAATGAGTATCTAATTAATTTTTCACAGGCTTGATGGAAGTTAAGCCTAATAAAGAACCTCAAAAACAGAACCAATCGTATGTGACCCTTGAACTACAGTCGTCCCGAAATCGCAATCAGCGTGACTCAGAATGCAATGTTGTCTATTCGAATCTGTCGGGAGAAGGACAGCACGTACATATTTATCAATAATGGTCTGCAGTCCGAAACAGAATGATTTTACAAAATGAAAAATAATTAATATAGATCAGTAATTTTAAAATATTGAACACTGAAATAAAAGCGATTACTGAAATATTTAAACAACACCCGCGGTTTGCGCCAAAATCAATAACGCGAACACCGTCCGAGGATTTACGGTAAGTTAACGAGTAAATGTAATAAATACCAGTTATTTCCAATCTTAGAACCAGTGATGAAATAAAATATAGTATTTCCTCAATGGCACGATCTTTAATAATGATAAGATTATTAGGAGAACCTCTAGAGATACTAAACATCGCAAGTCAACAGGTGTAGCTAGCTTCATGTTTCAAAATCAACAAAATATCCACTAAAGTCAACAACAATATAAACAAAACGAGACTTACTAAGTACCAATTAATCTAAGTTGTATTTATGAAACATTTATATAAAATATAACGAGCAGTTTACCTGTTGGGTGTAGACAACATAAATACGTCATTCAGAGTGATATTACACCAGTAAGAACCTAACTTCGTTCTAATTCGCAACTCAACCGAACGAAACTACGTTAACGCCGGTTTAACCTTGTCGTTCAAGTGATCGTGCCTAAAAAAAATCCGTCCATATGACGTCACAAGCCCAAACAGCGCCCTCAATGAGTTAAATAGAGTTATAATGAGCAAGTTCGGGTGTTGACCTTTAGTCAGTTTTCCGAACGTGTTTAGTCGATTGATTCGGCAAATATGGCGACCAACATGCCGACGACGTATCGAAGAGAGAAAAAAATGTATTTTTCCAAAACGCCATCTTGACAAAATGACGTAACCGCGTTGGTTGACTAGAGAAACAGTGTTCCGGAGCAAGGTTGGTCCAGTTGGACTAGCTGGTTCAACCATGCAGCGTTCGAGTGACAGCTAGACCAACTATGGTTAAGTCTAGTCGACTCTAGTCAGCCAAGAACAGAACTTGCTTTTAGAATTGCTGAGAGTTGAGGGCGGCAGGTACAACCCTGCACGCTTCAATTTTTTTACCCAATTAAATTACACGAAAATTAGCCCAGGTGATGTTGTGTTGTAGTTAATTATACGTTTTCTTTCCAATCTCATCAGGTTGATTCTCAGATTTTTTTCCCGTTTTAAACTTGTAGGCCTACATTATAATCATAATATCAATTTTTACATTTCAATCTTTGAAGACTGGGACCTTCCTGGGCTGAAATTGGTGGAATCACAGTTTCTTATAAGGCTTCTAATTAAGTTTCAAGGTGTGTCTTGAACACTACATGATTGAAAAAGAGACTCTCTCTAGTGATGACTTTCATTTTAAACTTCATTTTTCAGTCGTCGCTAATGAACATGTTTAATGAATAAATCTAGTAGAGAAGTGTCTCTACTCAAATTGAAATTCTATGTTATGTGCTTTCTGATTCGTAGCTGTCTATAATTATATAATTCAATCTTTGAAGACTGGGCACAGTTTCTGATGGGTTTCTTATAATTAGGATGTGCCTTGAAAACGACATCTTGAAAAAGAGAATCTCGCGATTGATGACCTTTACTTTAAAAACCATTTGTCGGTCGTCGCCAATGAACATGTTTAATGAATAAATCGAGTAGAGAAGTGTCTCCATAACCACGCAATGAATCGTTGTTCGAAAGACATCCCTAAAACGTCCTCCAAACGATTTTGTTTCTCACATGACTGAGCATCTCATTCACAGCATGGGTGTGGCGTTGCTGACTGCCTCTCACGATCTTTAGAATGCTCCCATCAATTCATACTTACCTGGCTCAGGAGATACCGTGATCATTCAGGCGGTTCTCCCAAGGCGAGGCCCGGCCATTGCACACCTCGGCCTGGGCTGACCTTTGCGATTCCCCCAAATGTGGGGAACTCGGGAGTACAATTTCTGATAGTGGGGACTGCGTTCGCGCTATCCCCATCACACAAAATCTAAAGACAGAAGAAGCCTAGTGAAAAATCGTTTTGTATATTTATGTACATCCTGTCGACCATCCAGACAGCTAATGATAGAATTTGGGTGGATAGAGTAGCATTATCATTCCAAACAAAATGTATGTGTTGCTTGTCGGTACGCAGATGGCTCTCAATGACACGCCTTGCCTGTTATACCCAGTGCCCCCGCAACCCTAATTGCTCTGCGGAGCGCAGAGTACCGGTCATTAATATAACAAAAGCATGCCTGAGTCGTAATTACAAAAATTTGTTCGAACATAGTTGACATGTTTGAAGCAAGTCAAACAAACAAACAAACAGAAGTCCTTGCGCGAGACTTGCACAGTCTATAGCAGCGACTGCCGGGATGGGGCTGTGCCGGTTAAGGACTGGCAGAAAAACTGAAGATGCGGGGGATGATCGGGCGTTTTTTGTAAGGGTCGAGGTACCTCTGAGCTTGGTTTGCAATGGGTTTGTTTTACTGAAGGCGTTGGTTGAGGCAGAGCAATTTTTAGAATAACAATGTTTGCTCCTAAAATCGTACCACATACGTTTCGTTTAGTTTAAAACCCATCATAGCAGGCACGTTGTGTTACATTGACCAGTCTCTCAACTTGCCCAATTAAGAAATTATTCTCAGGCTCCTCTGCATATCGTATAAATCTTTCGCCTTTTACTAAAGATTTCCGTGCGGAGGACCAATAATGAGTATCTAATTAATTTTTCACAGGCTTGATGGAAGTTAAGCCTAATAAAGAACCTCAAAAACAGAACCAATCGTATGTGACCCTTGAACTAAAGTCGTCCCGAAATCGCAATCAGCGTGACTCAGAATGCAATGTTGTCTATTCGAATCTGTCGGGAGAAGGACAGCACGTACATATTTATCAATAATGGTCTGCAGTCCGAAACAGAATGATTTTACAAAATGAAAAATAATTAATATAGATCAGTAATTTTAAAATATTGAACACTGAAATAAAAGCGATTACTGAAATATTTAAACAACACCCGCGGTTTGCGCCAAAATCAATAACGCGAACACCGTCCGAGGATTTACGGTAAGTTAACGAGTAAATGTAATAAATACCAGTTATTTCCAATCTTAGAACCAGTGATGAAATAAAATATAGTATTTCCTCAATGGCACGATCTTTAATAATGATAAGATTATTAGGAGAACCTCTAGAGATACTAAACATCGCAAGTCAACAGGTGTAGCTAGCTTCATGTTTCAAAATCAACAAAATATCCACTAAAGTCAACAACAATATAAACAAAACGAGACTTACTAAGTACCAATTAATCTAAGTTGTATTTATGAAACATTTATATAAAATATAACGAGCAGTTTACCTGTTGGGTGTAGACAACATAAATACGTCATTCAGAGTGATATTACACCAGTAAGAACCTAACTTCGTTCTAATTCGCAACTCAACCGAACGAAACTACGTTAACGCCGGTTTAACCTTGTCGTTCAAGTGATCGTGCCTAAAAAAATCCGTCCATATGACGTCACAAGCCCAAACAGCGCCCTCAATGAGTTAAATAGAGTTATAATGAGCAAGTTCGGGTGTTGACCTTTAGTCAGTTTTCCGAATAAATCACTCAAGCGTGGTCTGTGTTTCACTCGAACGTGTTTAGTCGATTGATTCGGCAAATATGGCGACCAACATGCCGACGACGTATCGAAGAGAGAAAAAATGTATTTTTCCAAAACGCAATCTTGACAAAATGACGTAACCGCGTTGGTTGACTAGAGAAACAGTGTTCCGGAGCAAGGTTGGTCCAGTTGGACTAGCTGGTTCAACCATGCAGCGTTCGAGTGACAGCTAGACCGACTATGGTTAAGTCTAGTAGACTCTAGTCAGCCAAGAACAGAACTTGCTTTTAGAATTGCTGAGAGTTGAGGGCGGCAGGTACAACCCTGCACGCTTCAATTTTTTTACCCAATTAAATTACACGAAAATTAGCCCAGGTGATGTTGTGTTGTAGTTAATTATACGTTTTCTTTCCAATCTCATCAGGTTGATTCTCAGATTTTTTTTCCGTTTTAAACTTGTAGGCCTACATTATAATCATAATATCAATTTTTACATTTCAATCTTTGAAGACTGGGACCTTCCTGGGCTGAAATTGGTGGAATCACAGTTTCTTATAAGGCTTCTAATTAAGTTTCAAGGTGTGTCTTGAACACTACATGATTGAAAAAGAGACTCTCTCTAGTGATGACTTTCATTTTAAACTTCATTTTTCAGTCGTCGCTAATGAACATGTTTAATGAATAAATCTAGTAGAGAAGTGTCTCTACTCAAATTGAAATTCTATGTTATGTGCTTTCTGATTCGTAGCTGTCTATAATTATATAATTCAATCTTTGAAGACTGGGCACAGTTTCTGATGGGTTTCTTATAATTAGGATGTGCCTTGAAAACGACATCTTGAAAAAGAGAATCTCGCGATTGATGACCTTTACTTTAAAAACCATTTGTCGGTCGTCGCTAATTAATGAACATGTTTAATGAATAAATCGAGTAGAGAAGTGTCTCCATAACCACGCAATGAATCGTTGTTCGAAAGACATCCCTAAAACGTCCTCCAAACGATTTTGTTTCTCACATGACTGAGCATCTCATTCACAGCATGGGTGTGGCGTTGCTGACTGCCTCTCACGATCTTTAGAATGCTCCCATCAATTCATACTTACCTGGCTCAGGAGATACCGTGATCATTCAGGCGGTTCTCCCAAGGCGAGGCCCGGCCATTGCACACCTCGGCCTGGGCTGACCTTTGCGATTCCCCCAAATGTGGGGAACTCGGGAGTACAATTTCTGATAGTGGGGACTGCGTTCGCGCTATCCCCATCACACAAAATCTAAAGACAGAAGAAGCCTAGTGAAAATTCGTTTTGTATATTTATGTACATCCTGTCGACCATCCAGACAGCTAATGATAGAATTTGGGTGGATAGAGTAGCATTATCATTCCAAACAAAATGTATGTGTTGCTTGTCGGTACGCAGATGGCTCTCAATGACACGCCTTGACTGTTATACCCAGTGCCCCCGCAACCCTAATTGCTCTGCGGAGCGCAGAGTACCGGTCATTAATATAACAAAAGCATGCCTGAGTCGTAATTACAAAAATTTGTTCGAACATAGTTGACATGTTTGAAGCAAGTCAAACAAACAAACAAACAGAAGTCCTTGCGCGAGACTTGCACAGTCTATAGCAGCGACTGCCGAGATGGGGCTGTGCCGGTTAAGGACTGGCAGAAAAACTGAAGATGCGGGGGATGATCGGGCGTTTTTTGTAAGGGTCGAGGTACCTCTGAGCTTGGTTTGCAATGGGTTTGTTTTACTGAAGGCGTTGGTTGAGGCAGAGCAATTTTTAGAATAACAATGTTTGCTCCTAAAATCGTACCACATACGTTTCGTTTAGTTTAAAACCCATCATAGCAGGCACGTTGTGTTACATTGACCAGTCTCTCAACTTGCCCAATTAAGAAATTATTCTCAGGCTCCTCTGCATATCGTATAAATCTTTCGCCTTTTACTAAAGATTTCCGTGCGGAGGACCAATAATGAGTATCTAATTAATTTTTCACAGGCTTGATGGAAGTTAAGCCTAATAAAGAACCTCAAAAACAGAACCAATCGTATGTGACCCTTGAACTAAAGTCGTCCCGAAATCGCAATCAGCGTGACTCAGAATGCAATGTTGTCTATTCGAATCTGTCGGGAGAAGGACAGCACGTACATATTTATCAATAATGGTCTGCAGTCCGAAACAGAATGATTTTACAAAATGAAAAATAATTAATATAGATCAGTAATTTTAAAATATTGAACACTGAAATAAAAGCGATTACTGAAATATTTAAACAACACCCGCGGTTTGCGCCAAAATCAATAACGCGAACACCGTCCGAGGATTTACGGTAAGTTAACGAGTAAATGTAATAAATACCAGTTATTTCCAATCTTAGAACCAGTGATGAAATAAAATATAGTATTTCCTCAATGGCACGATCTTTAATAATGATAAGATTATTAGGAGAACCTCTAGAGATACTAAACATCGCAAGTCAACAGGTGTAGCTAGCTTCATGTTTCAAAATCAACAAAATATCCACTAAAGTCAACAACAATATAAACAAAACGAGACTTACTAAGTACCAATTAATCTAAGTTGTATTTATGAAACATTTATATAAAATATAACGAGCAGTTTACCTGTTGGGTGTAGACAACATAAATACGTCATTCAGAGTGATATTACACCAGTAAGAACCTAACTTCGTTCTAATTCGCAACTCAACCGAACGAAACTACGTTAACGCCGGTTTAACCTTGTCGTTCAAGTGATCGTGCCTAAAAAAAATCCGTCCATATGACGTCACAAGCCCAAACAGCGCCCTCAATGAGTTAAATAGAGTTATAATGAGCAAGTTCGGGTGTTGACCTTTAGTCAGTTTTCCGAACGTGTTTAGTCGATTGATTCGGCAAATATGGCGACCAACATGCCGACGACGTATCGAAGAGAGAAAAAAATGTATTTTTCCAAAACGCCATCTTGACAAAATGACGTAACCGCGTTGGTTGACTAGAGAAACAGTGTTCCGGAGCAAGGTTGGTCCAGTTGGACTAGCTGGTTCAACCATGCAGCGTTCGAGTGACAGCTAGACCAACTATGGTTAAGTCTAGTCGACTCTAGTCAGCCAAGAACAGAACTTGCTTTTAGAATTGCTGAGAGTTGAGGGCGGCAGGTACAACCCTGCACGCTTCAATTTTTTTACCCAATTAAATTACACGAAAATTAGCCCAGGTGATGTTGTGTTGTAGTTAATTATACGTTTTCTTTCCAATCTCATCAGGTTGATTCTCAGATTTTTTTTCCGTTTTAAACTTGTAGGCCTACATTATAATCATAATATCAATTTTTACATTTCAATCTTTGAAGACTGGGACCTTCCTGGGCTGAAATTGGTGGAATCACAGTTTCTTATAAGGCTTCTAATTAAGTTTCAAGGTGTGTCTTGAACACTACATGATTGAAAAAGAGACTCTCTCTAGTGATGACTTTCATTTTAAACTTCATTTTTCAGTCGTCGCTAATGAACATGTTTAATGAATAAATCTAGTAGAGAAGTGTCTCTACTCAAATTGAAATTCTATGTTATGTGCTTTCTGATTCGTAGCTGTCTATAATTATATAATTCAATCTTTGAAGACTGGGCACAGTTTCTGATGGGTTTCTTATAATTAGGATGTGCCTTGAAAACGACATCTTGAAAAAGAGAATCTCGCGATTGATGACCTTTACTTTAAAAACCATTTGTCGGTCGTCGCCAATGAACATGTTTAATGAATAAATCGAGTAGAGAAGTGTCTCCATAACCACGCAATGAATCGTTGTTCGAAAGACATCCCTAAAACGTCCTCCAAACGATTTTGTTTCTCACATGACTGAGCATCTCATTCACAGCATGGGTGTGGCGTTGCTGACTGCCTCTCACGATCTTTAGAATGCTCCCATCAATTCATACTTACCTGGCTCAGGAGATACCGTGATCATTCAGGCGGTTCTCCCAAGGCGAGGCCCGGCCATTGCACACCTCGGCCTGGGGTGACCTTTGCGATTCCCCCAAATGTGGGGAACTCGGGAGTACAATTTCTGATAGTGGGGACTGCGTTCGCGCTATCCCCATCGCACAAAATCTAAAGACAGAAGAAGCCTAGTGAAAATTCGTTATGACAGCTAATGATAGAATTTGAGTGGATAGAGTAGCATTATCATTCCAAACAAAATGTATGTGTTGCTTGTCGGTACGCAGATGGCTCTCAATGCCACGCCTTGCCTGTTATACCCAGTGCCCGGCAACCCTAATTGCTCTGCGGAGCGCAGAGTACCGGTCATTAATATAACAAAAGCATGCCTGAGTCGTAATTACAAAATTTGTTCGAACATAGTTGACATGTTTGAAGCAAGTCAAACAAACAAACAAGACTGTGCAAGTCTCGCACGCATTCGAACTTCCGGGACCCAACCATATGGAGTTTTACGTGGGCGAGATTTTGTTTCGTCAATTATTTTAGTTTAACGTAGTTTATGACCTAGAAAATTATACATGTTGTTGGGAATGTAATACTAAGTGATAACAAAATATGAAAGTAAAACCAATTCAACAATATAACGAAGAAAACCCGAGAATTAAACTTGACTTCAGCTTCCGGTTATTGCAAAAAATTAAGAATTTTGTGCTCACCTCCGATCATAAAACTTATGTAAAAGCTTGTTTTGGATGCGCTATTATAATCGCCAGATGTTGTAATTGCAAAGCGAACCCTTTTCATTGCAGTCTATGGTGTTGAGGCGTCGGCATTCCTCTTTAAACTGCGATACGGGTCAAGTTAAAACCCGTTTGACCTTCACGAATCTGCGTAAGGGTTTCTAAAAAGTTAACATCAAAAAAGCATCCTTGTCCCAGAGTTTTAATTTGTTTTTAATAATAATTAACACACTTTGGCGTATTTTTTTAAAAAGCTAAAACTAATTTCATAAAATTGTAATAATTTATTTTTGTTGTTCAGATTTTGTCATGAGATATAATTTTAAACAAAGATTTGATTTCAGAAATAAAAATGTTCTTCGTTTGACGTGTTTTCTCGTTCGGATACGCGCGAGACTTGCACAGTCTAAACTGCCGGGATGGGGCTAGCTGTGCCGGTTAAGGACTGGCAGAAAAACTGAAGATGCGGGGGATGATCGGGCGTTTTTTGTAAGGGTCGAGGTACCTCTGAGCTTGGTTTGCAATGGGTTTGTTTTACTGAAGGCGTTGGTTGAGGCAGAGCAATTTTTAGAATAACAATGTTTGCTCCTAAAATCGTACCACATACGTTTCGTTTAGTTTAAAACCCATCATAGCAGGCACGTTGTGTTACATTGACCAGTCTCTCAACTTGCCCAATTAAGAAATTATTCTCAGGCTCCTCTGCATATCGTATAAATCTTTCGCCTTTTACTAAAGATTTCCGTGCGGAGGACCAATAATGAGTATCTAATTAATTTTTCACAGGCTTGATGGAAGTTAAGCCTAATAAAGAACCTCAAAAACAGAACCAATCGTATGTGACCCTTGAACTAAAGTCGTCCCGAAATCGCAATCAGCGTGACTCAGAATGCAATGTTGTCTATTCGAATCTGTCGGGAGAAGGACAGCACGTACATATTTATCAATAATGGTCTGCAGTCCGAAACAGAATGATTTTACAAAATGAAAAATAATTAATATAGATCAGTAATTTTAAAATATTGAACACTGAAATAAAAGCGATTACTGAAATATTTAAACAACACCCGCGGTTTGCGCCAAAATCAATAACGCGAACACCGTCCGAGGATTTACGGTAAGTTAACGAGTAAATGTAATAAATACCAGTTATTTCCAATCTTAGAACCAGTGATGAAATAAAATATAGTATTTCCTCAATGGCACGATCTTTAATAATGATAAGATTATTAGGAGAACCTCTAGAGATACTAAACATCGCAAGTCAACAGGTGTAGCTAGCTTCATGTTTCAAAATCAACAAAATATCCACTAAAGTCAACAACAATATAAACAAAACGAGACTTACTAAGTACCAATTAATCTAAGTTGTATTTATGAAACATTTATATAAAATATAACGAGCAGTTTACCTGTTGGGTGTAGACAACATAAATACGTCATTCAGAGTGATATTACACCAGTAAGAACCTAACTTCGTTCTAATTCGCAACTCAACCGAACGAAACTACGTTAACGCCGGTTGTAACCTTGTCGTTCAAGTGATCGTGCCTAAAAAAAATCCGTCCATATGACGTCACAAGCCCAAACAGCGCCCTCAATGAGTTAAATAGAGTTATAATGAGCAAGTTCGGGTGTTGACCTTTAGTCAGTTTTCCGAACGTGTTTAGTCGATTGATTCGGCAAATATGGCGACCAACATGCCGACGACGTATCGAAGAGAGAAAAAAATGTATTTTTCCAAAACGCCATCATGACAAAATGACGTAACCGCGTTGGTTGACTAGAGAAACAGTGTTCCGGAGCAAGGTTGGTCCAGTTGGACTAGCTGGTTCAACCATGCAGCGTTCGAGTGACAGCTAGACCAACTATGGTTAAGTCTAGTCGACTCTAGTCAGCCAAGAACAGAACTTGCTTTTAGAATTGCTGAGAGTTGAGGGCGGCAGGTACAACCCTGCACGCTTCAATTTTTTTACCCAATTAAATTACACGAAAATTAGCCCAGGTGATGTTGTGTTGTAGTTAATTATACGTTTTCTTTCCAATCTCATCAGGTTGATTCTCAGATTTTTTTTCCGTTTTAAACTTGTAGGCCTACATTATAATCATAATATCAATTTTTACATTTCAATCTTTGAAGACTGGGACCTTCCTGGGCTGAAATTGGTGGAATCACAGTTTCTTATAAGGCTTCTAATTAAGTTTCAAGGTGTGTCTTGAACACTACATGATTGAAAAAGAGACTCTCTCTAGTGATGACTTTCATTTTAAACTTCATTTTTCAGTCGTCGCTAATGAACATGTTTAATGAATAAATCTAGTAGAGAAGTGTCTCTACTCAAATTGAAATTCTATGTTATGTGCTTTCTGATTCGTAGCTGTCTATAATTATATAATTCAATCTTTGAAGACTGGGCACAGTTTCTGATGGGTTTCTTATAATTAGGATGTGCCTTGAAAACGACATCTTGAAAAAGAGAATCTCGCGATTGATGACCTTTACTTTAAAAACCATTTGTCGGTCGTCGCCAATGAACATGTTTAATGAATAAATCGAGTAGAGAAGTGTCTCCATAACCACGCAATGAATCGTTGTTCGAAAGACATCCCTAAAACGTCCTCCAAACGATTTTGTTTCTCACATGACTGAGCATCTCATTAACAGCATGGGTGTGGCGTTGCTGACTGCCTCTCACGATCTTTAGAATGCTCCCATCAATTCATACTTACCTGGCTCAGGAGATACCGTGATCATTCAGGCGGTTCTCCCAAGGCGAGGCCCGGCCATTGCACACCTCGGCCTGGGGTGACCTTTGCGATTCCCCCAAATGTGGGGAACTCGGGAGTACAATTTCTGATAGTGGGGACTGCGTTCGCGCTATCCCCATCGCACAAAATCTAAAGACAGAAGAAGCCTAGTGAAAATTCGTTATGACAGCTAATGATAGAATTTGAGTGGATAGAGTAGCATTATCATTCCAAACAAAATGTATGTGTTGCTTGTCGGTACGCAGATGGCTCTCAATGCCACGCCTTGCCTGTTATACCCAGTGCCCGGCAACCCTAATTGCTCTGCGGAGCGCAGAGTACCGGTCATTAATATAACAAAAGCATGCCTGAGTCGTAATTACAAAATTTGTTCGAACATAGTTGACATGTTTGAAGCAAGTCAAACAAACAAACAAGACTGTGCAAGTCTCGCACGCATTCGAACTTCCGGGACCCAACCATATGGAGTTTTACGTGGGCGAGATTTTGTTTCGTCAATTATTTTAGTTTAACGTAGTTTATGACCTAGAAAATTATACATGTTGTTGGGAATGTAATACTAAGTGATAACAAAATATGAAAGTAAAACCAATTCAACAATATAACGAAGAAAACCCGAGAATTAAACTTGACTTCAGCTTCCGGTTATTGCAAAAAATTAAGAATTTTGTGCTCACCTCCGATCATAAAACTTATGTAAAAGCTTGTTTTGGATGCGCTATTATAATCGCCAGATGTTGTAATTGCAAAGCGAACCCTTTTCATTGCAGTCTATGGTGTTGAGGCGTCGGCATTCCTCTTTAAACTGCGATACGGGTCAAGTTAAAACCCGTTTGACCTTCACGAATCTGCGTAAGGGTTTCTAAAAAGTTAACATCAAAAAAGCATCCTTGTCCCAGAGTTTTAATTTGTTTTTAATAATAATTAACACACTTTGGCGTATTTTTTTAAAAAGCTAAAACTAATTTCATAAAATTGTAATAATTTATTTTTGTTGTTCAGATTTTGTCATGAGATATAATTTTAAACAAAGATTTGATTTCAGAAATAAAAATGTTCTTCGTTTGACGTGTTTTCTCGTTCGGATACGCGCGAGACTTGCACAGTCTAAACTGCCGGGATGGGGCTAGCTGTGCCGGTTAAGGACTGGCAGAAAAACTGAAGATGCGGGGGATGATCGGGCGTTTTTTGTAAGGGTCGAGGTACCTCTGAGCTTGGTTTGCAATGGGTTTGTTTTACTGAAGGCGTTGGTTGAGGCAGAGCAATTTTTAGAATAACAATGTTTGCTCCTAAAATCGTACCACATACGTTTCGTTTAGTTTAAAACCCATCATAGCAGGCACGTTGTGTTACATTGACCAGTCTCTCAACTTGCCCAATTAAGAAATTATTCTCAGGCTCCTCTGCATATCGTATAAATCTTTCGCCTTTTACTAAAGATTTCCGTGCGGAGGACCAATAATGAGTATCTAATTAATTTTTCACAGGCTTGATGGAAGTTAAGCCTAATAAAGAACCTCAAAAACAGAACCAATCGTATGTGACCCTTGAACTAAAGTCGTCCCGAAATCGCAATCAGCGTGACTCAGAATGCAATGTTGTCTATTCGAATCTGTCGGGAGAAGGACAGCACGTACATATTTATCAATAATGGTCTGCAGTCCGAAACAGAATGATTTTACAAAATGAAAAATAATTAATATAGATCAGTAATTTTAAAATATTGAACACTGAAATAAAAGCGATTACTGAAATATTTAAACAACACCCGCGGTTTGCGCCAAAATCAATAACGCGAACACCGTCCGAGGATTTACGGTAAGTTAACGAGTAAATGTAATAAATACCAGTTATTTCCAATCTTAGAACCAGTGATGAAATAAAATATAGTATTTCCTCAATGGCACGATCTTTAATAATGATAAGATTATTAGGAGAACCTCTAGAGATACTAAACATCGCAAGTCAACAGGTGTAGCTAGCTTCATGTTTCAAAATCAACAAAATATCCACTAAAGTCAACAACAATATAAACAAAACGAGACTTACTAAGTACCAATTAATCTAAGTTGTATTTATGAAACATTTATATAAAATATAACGAGCAGTTTACCTGTTGGGTGTAGACAACATAAATACGTCATTCAGAGTGATATTACACCAGTAAGAACCTAACTTCGTTCTAATTCGCAACTCAACCGAACGAAACTACGTTAACGCCGGTTGTAACCTTGTCGTTCAAGTGATCGTGCCTAAAAAAAATCCGTCCATATGACGTCACAAGCCCAAACAGCGCCCTCAATGAGTTAAATAGAGTTATAATGAGCAAGTTCGGGTGTTGACCTTTAGTCAGTTTTCCGAACGTGTTTAGTCGATTGATTCGGCAAATATGGCGACCAACATGCCGACGACGTATCGAAGAGAGAAAAAAATGTATTTTTCCAAAACGCCATCATGACAAAATGACGTAACCGCGTTGGTTGACTAGAGAAACAGTGTTCCGGAGCAAGGTTGGTCCAGTTGGACTAGCTGGTTCAACCATGCAGCGTTCGAGTGACAGCTAGACCAACTATGGTTAAGTCTAGTCGACTCTAGTCAGCCAAGAACAGAACTTGCTTTTAGAATTGCTGAGAGTTGAGGGCGGCAGGTACAACCCTGCACGCTTCAATTTTTTTACCCAATTAAATTACACGAAAATTAGCCCAGGTGATGTTGTGTTGTAGTTAATTATACGTTTTCTTTCCAATCTCATCAGGTTGATTCTCAGATTTTTTTTCCGTTTTAAACTTGTAGGCCTACATTATAATCATAATATCAATTTTTACATTTCAATCTTTGAAGACTGGGACCTTCCTGGGCTGAAATTGGTGGAATCACAGTTTCTTATAAGGCTTCTAATTAAGTTTCAAGGTGTGTCTTGAACACTACATGATTGAAAAAGAGACTCTCTCTAGTGATGACTTTCATTTTAAACTTCATTTTTCAGTCGTCGCTAATGAACATGTTTAATGAATAAATCTAGTAGAGAAGTGTCTCTACTCAAATTGAAATTCTATGTTATGTGCTTTCTGATTCGTAGCTGTCTATAATTATATAATTCAATCTTTGAAGACTGGGCACAGTTTCTGATGGGTTTCTTATAATTAGGATGTGCCTTGAAAACGACATCTTGAAAAAGAGAATCTCGCGATTGATGACCTTTACTTTAAAAACCATTTGTCGGTCGTCGCCAATGAACATGTTTAATGAATAAATCGAGTAGAGAAGTGTCTCCATAACCACGCAATGAATCGTTGTTCGAAAGACATCCCTAAAACGTCCTCCAAACGATTTTGTTTCTCACATGACTGAGCATCTCATTCACAGCATGGGTGTGGCGTTGCTGACTGCCTCTCACGATCTTTAGAATGCTCCCATCAATTCATACTTACCTGGCTCAGGAGATACCGTGATCATTCAGGCGGTTCGCCCAAGGCGAGGCCCGGCCATTGCACACCTCGGCCTGGGCTGACCTTTGCGATTCCCCCAAATGTGGGGAACTCGGGAGTACAATTTCTGATAGTGGGGACTGCGTTCGCGCTATCCCCATCACACAAAATCTAAAGACAGAAGAAGCCTAGTGAAAATTCGTTATGACAGCTAATGGTAGAATTTGAGTGGATAGAGTAGCATTATCATTCCAAACAAAATGTATGTGTTGCTTGTCGGTACGCAGATGGCTCTCAATGCCACGCCACGCCTTGCCTGTTATACCCAGTGCCCGGCAACCCTAATTGCTCTGCGGAGCGCAGAGTACCGGTCATTAATATAACAAAAGCATGCCTGAGTCGTAATTACAAAATTTGTTCGAACATAGTTGACATGTTTGAAGCAAGTCAAACAAACAAACAAGACTGTGCAAGTCTCGCACGCATTCGAACTTCCGGGACCCAACCATATGGAGTTTTACGTGGGCGAGATTTTGTTTCGTCAATTATTTTAGTTTAACGTAGTTTATGACCTAGAAAATTATACATGTTGTTGGGAATGTAATACTAAGTGATAACAAAATATGAAAGTAAAACCAATTCAACAATATAACGAAGAAAACCCGAGAATTAAACTTGACTTCAGCTTCCGGTTATTGCAAAAAATTAAGAATTTTGTGCTCACCTCCGATCATAAAACTTATGTAAAAGCTTGTTTTGGATGCGCTATTATAATCGCCAGATGTTGTAATTGCAAAGCGAACCCTTTTCATTGCAGTCTATGGTGTTGAGGCGTCGGCATTCCTCTTTAAACTGCGATACGGGTCAAGTTAAAACCCGTTTGACCTTCACGAATCTGCGTAAGGGTTTCTAAAAAGTTAACATCAAAAAAGCATCCTTGTCCCAGAGTTTTAATTTGTTTTTAATAATAATTAACACACTTTGGCGTATTTTTTTAAAAAGCTAAAACTAATTTCATAAAATTGTAATAATTTATTTTTGTTGTTCAGATTTTGTCATGAGATATAATTTTAAACAAAGATTTGATTTCAGAAATAAAAATGTTCTTCGTTTGACGTGTTTTCTCGTTCGGATACGCGCGAGACTTGCACAGTCTAAACTGCCGGGATGGGGCTAGCTGTGCCGGTTAAGGACTGGCAGAAAAACTGAAGATGCGGGGGATGATCAGGCGTTTTTTGTAAGGGTCGAGGTACCTCTGAGCTTGGTTTGCAATGGGTTTGTTTTACTGAAGGCGTTGGTTGAGGCAGAGCAATTTTTAGAATAACAATGTTTGCTCCTAAAATCGTACCACATACGTTTCGTTTAGTTTAAAACCCATCATAGCAGGCACGTTGTGTTACATTGACCAGTCTCTCAACTTGCCCAATTAAGAAATTATTCTCAGGCTCCTCTGCATATCGTATAAATCTTTCGCCTTTTACTAAAGATTTCCGTGCGGAGGACCAATAATGAGTATCTAATTAATTTTTCACAGGCTTGATGGAAGTTAAGCCTAATAAAGAACCTCAAAAACAGAACCAATCGTATGTGACCCTTGAACTAAAGTCGTCCCGAAATCGCAATCAGCGTGACTCAGAATGCAATGTTGTCTATTCGAATCTGTCGGGAGAAGGACAGCACGTACATATTTATCAATAATGGTCTGCAGTCCGAAACAGAATGATTTTACAAAATGAAAAATAATTAATATAGATCAGTAATTTTAAAATATTGAACACTGAAATAAAAGCGATTACTGAAATATTTAAACAACACCCGCGGTTTGCGCCAAAATCAATAACGCGAACACCGTCCGAGGATTTACGGTAAGTTAACGAGTAAATGTAATAAATACCAGTTATTTCCAATCTTAGAACCAGTGATGAAATAAAATATAGTATTTCCTCAATGGCACGATCTTTAATAATGATAAGATTATTAGGAGAACCTCTAGAGATACTAAACATCGCAAGTCAACAGGTGTAGCTAGCTTCATGTTTCAAAATCAACAAAATATCCACTAAAGTCAACAACAATATAAACAAAACGAGACTTACTAAGTACCAATTAATCTAAGTTGTATTTATGAAACATTTATATAAAATATAACGAGCAGTTTACCTGTTGGGTGTAGACAACATAAATACGTCATTCAGAGTGATATTACACCAGTAAGAACCTAACTTCGTTCTAATTCGCAACTCAACCGAACGAAACTACGTTAACGCCGGTTTAACCTTGTCGTTCAAGTGATCGTGCCTAAAAAAATCCGTCCATATGACGTCACAAGCCCAAACAGCGCCCTCAATGAGTTAAATAGAGTTATAATGAGCAAGTTCGGGTGTTGACCTTTAGTCAGTTTTCCGAATAAATCACGCAAGCGTGGTCTGTGTTTCACTCGAACGTGTTTAGTCGATGGATTCGGCAAATATGGCGACCAACATGCCGACGACGTATCGAAGAGAGAGAAAAAAATTATTTTTCCAAAACGCCATCTTGACAAAATGACGTAACCGCGTTGGTTGACTAGAGAAACAGTGTTCCGGAGCAAGGTTGGTCCAGTTGGACTAGCTGGTTCAACCATGCAGCGTTCGAGTGACAGCTAGACCGACTATGGTTAAGTCTAGTCGACTCTAGTAATCCAAGAACAGAACTTGCTTTTAGAATTGCTGAGAGTTGAGGGCGGCAGGTACAACCCTGCACGCTTCAATTTTTTTACCCAATTAAATTACACGAAAATTAGCCCAGGTGATGTTGTGTTGTAGTTAATTATACGTTTTCTTTCCAATCTCATCAGGTTGATTCTCAGATTTTTTTTCCGTTTTAAACTTGTAGGCCTACATTATAATCATAATATCAATTTTTACATTTCAATCTTTGAAGACTGGGACCTTCCTGGGCTGAAATTGGTGGAATCACAGTTTCTTATAAGGCTTCTAATTAAGTTTCAAGGTGTGTCTTGAACACTACATGATTGAAAAAGAGACTCTCTCTAGTGATGACTTTCATTTTAAACTTCATTTTTCAGTCGTCGCTAATGAACATGTTTAATGAATAAATCTAGTAGAGAGGTGTCTCTACTCAAATTGAAATTCTATGTTATGTGCTTTCTGATTCGTAGCTGTCTATAATTATATAATTCAATCTTTGAAGACTGGGCACAGTTTCTGATGGGTTTCTTATAATTAGGATGTGCCTTGAAAACGACATCTTGAAAAAGAGAATCTCGCGATTGATGACCTTTACTTTAAAAACCATTTGTCGGTCGTCGCTAATTAATGAACATGTTTAATGAATAAATCGAGTAGAGAAGTGTCCCATAACCACGCAATGAATCGTTGTTCGAAAGACATCTCTAAAACGTCCTCCAAACGATTTTGTTTCTCACATGACTGAGCATCTCATTCACAGCATGGGTGTGGCGTTGCTGACTGCCTCTCACGATCTTTAGAATGCTCCCACCAATTCATACTTACCTGGCTCAGGAGATACCGTGATCATTCACGCGGTTCTCCCAAGGCGAGGCCCGGCCATTGCACACCTCGGCCTGGGCTGACCTTTGCGATTACCCCAAATGTGGGGAACTCGGGAGTACAATTTCTGATAGTGGGGACTGCGTTCGCGCTATCCCCATCACACAAAATCTAAAGACAGAAGAAGCCTAGTGAAAATTTGTTATGTATATGTACATCCTGTCGACCATCCAGACAGCTAATGATAGAATTTGGGTGGATAGAGTAGCATTATCATTCCAAACAAAATGTATGTGTTGCTTGTCTCAATGCCACGCCTTGCCTGTTATACCCAGTGCCCCCGCAACCCTAATTGCTCTGCGGAGCGCAGAGTACCGGTCATTAATATAACAAAAGCATGCCTGAGTCGTAATTACAAAAATTTGTTCGAACATAGTTGACATGTTTGAAGCAAGTCAAACAAACAAACAAACAAACAAACAAACAAACAGAAGTCCTTGCGCGAGACTTGCACAGTCTATAGACTGTGCAAGTCTCGCACGCATTCGAACTTCCGGGACCATAGTGGTCCCAACCATATGGAGTTTTAAGTGGGCGAGATTTTGTTTCGTCAATTATTTTTGTTTAACGTAGTTTATGACCTAGAAAATTATACATGTTGTTGGGAATGTAATACTAAGTGATAACAAAATATGAAAGTAAAACCAATTCAACAATATAACGAAGAAAACCCGAGAATTAAACTTGACCTCAGCTTCCGGTTATTGCAAAAAATTAAGAATTTTGTGCTCACCTCCGATCATAAAACTTATGTAAAAGCTTGTTTTGGATGCGCTATTATAATCGCCAGATGCTGTAATTGCAAAGCGAACCCTTTTCATTGCAGTCTATGGTGTTGAGGCGTCGGCATTCCTCTTTAAACTGCGATACGGGTCAATTTAAAACCCGTTTGACCTTCACGAATCTGCGTAAGGGGTTTCTAAAAAGTTAACATCAAAAAAGCATCCTTGTCCCAGAGTTTTAATTTGTTTTTAATAATAATTAACACACTTTGGCGTATTTTTTTTAAAAGCTAAAACTAATTTCATAAAATTGCAATAATTTTGTCATGAGATATAATTTAAAACAAAGATTTGATTTCAGAAATAAAAATGTTCTTCGTTTGACGTGTTTTCTCGTTCGGATACGCGCGAGACTTGCACAGTCTATAGCAGCAACTGCCGGGATGGGGCTAGCTGTGCCGGTTAAGGACTGGCAGAAAAACTGAAGATGCGGGGGATGATCGGGCGTTTTTTGTAAGGGTCGAGGTACCTCTGAGCTTGGTTTGCAATGGGTTTGTTTTTACTGAAGGCATTGGTTGAGGCAGAGCAATTTTTAGAATAACAATGTTTGCTCCTAAAATCGTACCACATACGTTTCGTTTAGTGTAAAACCCATCATAGCAGGCACGTTGTGTTACATTGACCAGTCTCTCAACTTGCCCTATTAAGAAATTATTCTCAGGCTCCTCTGCATATCGTATAAATCTTTCGCCTTTTACTAAAGATTTCCGTGCGGAGGACAAATAATGAGTATCTAATTAATTTTTCACAGGCTTGATGGAAGTTAAGCCTAATACAGAACCTCAAAAACAGCACCAATCGTATGTGACCCTTGAACTAAAGTCGTCCCGAAATGGCATTATGATTATTAGGAGAACCTCTAGAAATACTAAACATCGCAAGTTGTTTAGAGCTCTCTGCTCTATCTACCACTAGCCTTCATCTGTTAAGCTTGCATACCTGTGTGTATGTGTTGAGTTGTCATTTAGCCCAGAGAAAGACTCCGCCCGGGTCGAAACGTCAGGCCATTAACTATGTATCGTATTGAATAATCACCACAATAGTCGTGATTTAAAAGTGCCAATGTTTGTAGATTAAAACAAGGTATAAATTGAAACTATTTTACAACAAAACTGCATTGGTTAAAATAAAAAATATAGAGCACCGAAGACGCAGCACAGGAGCTCGATCTGTTGTTAATCTCCGTTCATCTTTAGCATGGTACGCGATGGAAGATAAATGCGAGTTCTTCTACTTCATCCATAAGCTTCCTTGAAGCAACTTACAACAAAGAGGGCCAGATCATAAAAGAATGCCCTCTATATTAAAACTAAAGACATCCCCAGGGGTGTCTGAAATCTAACAAGACCGCAATATTGTTACCCAGGGGAGATACCTATAATGAGAAAGGATATGCTTTGTTTTTATGCATCAAATTCTCCTGTCTCCACCCAATCTATCACGTTCACAAGTCCCAACTTTCACTGTTTGGTAGCATCTTTTGTAACTCTGATTCAATTAAATAATGGAACTCACCTCGACCCTGAATGGAATAGCCAAGGTTAAAAATAAAGTTGCTGTCGTCTGTGTGTTGGTTTAAAAAACTCTCCAGAAATTTCTCGTTTTGTGCATGGCAGAGTGATATTGGCAGTTACTGTTTAAAATTATGATTTTTTCAAGAAAACTGAAATTTACAATTTGACTAGTCTGTTTCCATAAATCTTTCTGTCTAATTATATGAACATTTAAGCATATACTAGCAAAAGATGCATGACATTAAAGTATAAGTCAGTAGTACTACACACATTTACCCTAGTTTGCATCATTGTGAAAAAACCATGATTTTTTTATCTGCTGGGATGACGGTCGATAGACTTAAGGCCGCGTCAGAATCAAGCGAACCCTGCTAACGGTATGGCCGTTATACTGCGACAATGTTGACGGATATAACATTTTCGTCGTTCAGGCCGTGGGTGCTGCCGAAGCCATCTGTATCGTCTGACGTCCACCTACAGTGCACCCAAATATATCATTTTGTATCTCTTTAGACCTATATCTGTGTTATCATTCATTGTTTGTCCTTACTGTTTCTAAAATGGTTTATTCTTATAAATAACCCATTCGGGCTTAGTACATACATTACTGAGACTATTACAAGACATTACAAGTTAGTAATACCCCGTATTTAGTCACTGACATGATTTTGCTAAGCAGAGTAACTCGTCCACAACAGCAGCTGCATGCTGCAGACCATGTTGGGCTCAAAACAATGATTTCGTCGGCAATGGATTATCGGTATAAATAAGCCCATTTTGAAGCATGGTAAAACATCTTTAAAAAGTAAAATCTTGCTCTAAAAACCGATGGGGTTTCCGGTATGCAATCAAGTTAAGTATATAGTTGTATTCTTCTACAAAGTGCGTATAATCAAATAATGTTTCGTCTTTTAGAATACATGCTCAGTTTAAATTGGTTGCCGTCTGGTTGCTGATTGCGGACCTTTTTGCTCTTAAAAGACGGCAAAGCACGGGGGACATATTAACCCAAATTACAGCAATTACTTGGCGATGTCAACAACAAAATGATTGAAGAACATTTGTTTTTTTCTTTCTGGAAAGGACTTCTCTATGGTGGCTTTAAAGGAACATCGCACGTTGCGCAAATAATTATTGGCGTAAATATTTACGATTTGTGCCCCAAATTGCAAATATTTACGTAACTTCGTTAGCGTAAAACATCACGACTTTGCCCGTATCGTGAATATGTACGCAAATAATTATATTCACGACACTCCGGAAATCGTGAAATTTTACGCATTAAGTATTTGCATAAAATATGTATGACCATCTCCCTATGCCACCATACGTAAGCCTATGCACTTATAATGATTGCAATACTAATCTATTGACATTTGCAGTGTGCTCTGGAAAAAATTGTTCCCTAAGTAAGGTCACTATGATCCATCAGCATTGACATTATTTATTCATTCTTCTTGTCTTTGCATTCAGGAAAAAATTGGCAATGCGTTATTAGGGTATAGCGAAACACCGCTATGGAGTAGACAGTTGGTAATTGCTTGATAAACGAACTCATTCGTCAAAGGTGAACCTTTAACTAAACTGAGTGAAGAATTTTTTTATTTTGGACAAAGTATTCCAAAAGTGTCAGTTACTGAAAGTTCTTCATGGAGCAGTTTAATCTTTCTGATGTCTCCCTTCTAGATGTGCAAAGTGATGGAGATGTAACAAAGGGAGTCACGTTGGCTCTCTACTTAATGATCTGCGTGGTTGGTATCACTGGTAACTTACTGGTTGTCATCGTACTCCTCCGTGTGCCGTCCCTACGCTCCAATACCAGTGATTTCTTAGTGCATCTCTCCATTGTAGATTTCATGGTCTGTGCTCTAGTCATCCCATATTTCCTAATAACTAAGCCAAACTCTACTCCGAACCCCGGGTTCTTCGGTGAGGTTTGGTGTCGAGTTTACACTTCCGAGTTCCTGTTTTGGTTCTTCACGATGACGTCGGTCTTGGGTTTGACCGCGGTCAATTTGGAGCGGTATGTAGCCATCGCCCATCCACACAAGTACAAGACGTTGTTCTCTAAACGAAATAAGTACATGATAATTGCTGCTTGTTGGATGTTTGCCGTTCTTTCTAGATCCTACATGTGTTTTGTAATTAAAGAAGATGAAGTGGTAGGTTGTCACCAAGTGGGCTGGTCTAACCGAGGAGCTCAGGCGGCATTTGGCTTGTACAGTTTCACGATCATCTTCTTTGTTCCATTCATTGTGATGACTTTTGCGCAGGTGAAAATTGTTTCAAAGCTGAACAAACAAGTGAAGATGTTAACTGCTCGAACAGGTTAGTAATTTATTTATGTTATCAAATTAATTTACTTTGGCTAATATTTAAGTTCCACGTATAAAGAAAATGGACGAGGAGCGTGCGGTACTTTTTATCATTCAGTATTTTTTCCTGTGAAATTATCCCATATTTGCAAAGTTTGAAACAATTTTACGTGTTCTCTGATGTTATAATGTATGGAATAATTATGACATCATCACCTGTTACAGCGCCCTCTATCATGGTGTGCTAATTTTTTTAATTTTCAGGGTTTTCGTTCGAAGGCGATGCATTTGGGACACAGTATATAGAAAACTTAGTATGAAAAACACGTTTTCGTCATCAGGTGTCAAATTACATTAATTCGAAGTTTATTACTTAATAATAATAATAATAATAACTAGAGATAGTGATTGTGTACAATCACAGAGCTGTTCCGGTAATTTTTGTTAATTTCGAGCTGCAAGAAATCACAAACACTACGACCTTAAGACAGTAGTTCAGGAGAAATGATTATCTTAAGTTATGAGCTCTTTTTTTTGGACCGGAAGTTAAGGTCAAAAATAAACCTGGTCTTCATTCTGATACTGAATCGAAAGGAGCTTTTAAACCAGAAATAAAGGTCAACATGGGGTCATGGTAACCCTTGTCTATCATTTAATGCTGAAAGGGTTTATAACTGAAAAGAAACTGAAAATCGGGTGTGTAGTTCTTGAGATATGGTCCCACTTCCGGTCGACCCAAAAGTAAAGGTCAACATGGGGTTACGGTTACCCAAGGCTAATCTCCAATGCACAAGGAGTCTATAACTGAAAAAAGTTTGAAAATCGGTTGTGTAGTTCTTGAGATAGGGTCCCACTTCAGGTTTACCCATAGGTAAAGGTCAACATGGGGTCACGGTTACCCAAGGCTAATCTCCAAAGCCCAATGTGTTTGAACCACTTAAACGGTTCCAAAACGTTTGTGTTTGTACACGAAAAGAAAACACGCCTACAAATGACGTCATGATGACGCGAATGAGAATTTTAGGCCAGAATTTACATCTATAATGCAAGACAAGTCCATAACTGTCGGACGTTTCTTCTAGAGATATGGTGATAACAAGAATGGCTAATTAAATATTCACACCGCTGTAACGCGAATAATTAATTAAGAATTTTAATCTAATTACATCTAAAATTTAAGTCAGGACATAAGCTTTAACATGGTGTATGATTTGTCTACTTTTGATAATTCTAAGAGAGACATATGACAGTCAGAAAAGTCAAATGTTAAGTCAATAGGGTTTTAGGGAAAGGAAGAAAAATAATAATAGGAAAAAAAATAAAAATCTCGACGAAAACAAAAGCTGTTCCGACTAACACGTCGGAACAGCTAATAATGAAAACTTATGAAGCGCACAAATCCACAAAAGTGTTCATGGCGCTAATACAAACAATAACATATACATGTACAATAATCAAAATGGAAACTTCAATGCCTGAGCTTTGAAGATATCCAGAATAAAATATATAGTAAAGAAACCCAATTTAAAATATATAAAAACACATGTAAAAACAAACCATTTAATTAATCAAATACTTGATTGAAAAGATTGGTCTTCAAATTTGTTTACTTAAATAAATCATATCTCCTGAACCAAAATAAATGTCATAAAGTAATATTTTTTGTGCCGTCTTGTAGCTTATGTTACACTTTTTGACATTTTATTCAAAAACATGACACACGTTGGACCTTTCCTTTCGGTTAAAACAGGAAGTTAAAAAAACCAAAAAACACATTTCCCGAACTGCAGGTCAGAGAGTCAAAATCTTTGTTCCCCCTTGTAAGTTGTAGCCCTTGACACATTTGACGTTTTTCAAAAACATTACCCCAATTTGACTTTCCTTCCGGTATAAGCAGGAAGTTCACATTTTAAGTCATATCTCATGAACAACAATGACATGAATTCATAATCTGTGTGCCTTCTTGTTTAGATAGAACTGATCCCCACAAGCCTCGGCTCATTTAAACGGCCGATCCATTAAAAAAAAAAAATCATTTTCAACACGTTAACGTATAATCTTTGCTTGTATTGTATACAAGTTACTAATTTTGTTTGCCAAATGATTCTTGTATTACTAAAATTGAATTGAATTAGATTCGAAGAATTGACCTTCTGAGCGGATGTCTTGATGTGAAGAGCTAAGTACTTTTTTATGTATTATATAGTGTTAGCGATTTCACCTTTTCTCTTCCAGAATCTTTGGGTTTAAATCCAGGCGATCGTCGTGAAATGTGGCAGCTCCAGGCCTCCCAAACCCTGGTGAAGACACTCCTGGCCTGCGTCATAACATTCGGCGTCTGTTGGATTCCAAACCAAGTCTGGTTCCTGCTCTTCAATTTCGGTGTTCCAATGGCTCCCAATGGACCTTTCCATCTCCTCACTGTTATCTTAGGCGTGGGTAATTCATGTGTGAATCCAGTCATTTACACCTTGACCAACAAGCCATTCCGTAAAGGGATCAGGGATGTGTTTTGTAGACAGCGTGATTCGAACCAGGTGGTTGACGTTGTAATAACCGGTACTGTGGCAGAGATCGTCTCTACTGCCTAAAAACATGTACAAAGAGATCGAGACTTCACTCACATAATGTTTGTGTGGTTTAGGTTTTTGCAATCAAAGAAAATCGCACAAGACAATTACTTTTAAAAGCACACTGTAGAAAAATCTACTCTTAGTTGTTTTTGTCAAAACAAGGCTAGTATATCTCACAAAATAACGTTCCTAAGATGTTAGGCTGCGCTAAACCACGCACTTTTTCCATTTCGAATTCAAATGATTTTCGCACGGCTAAAATGTACGGCTATTAATTTAAAACGAATCGGTGACAAACGTCGAATATTAGTGAAATAGTTTGCCTCGTTTAAAGTGGTTCAAAACGGCGGACGCGAATTGTTTTTGCATGAAACATGATCCCTTTAAGGCAGTTGAGCATTACTGACAAAGCTCCTAGCTTAGGAGTGAAACATGATAGCTAGAATAATAGGTAAGTGACATATTATATACAGCTACTTGGATTCGAAATACGAACCTCATAATCCTTATAATACAACAACGGGTTTCATGAACTGCCGCATCAACTCGCGGGTAACATACCCCGATTACGATACCGTACCTCCTACTATAAGGTCGGGAAAGGAGTTATACCCCCACTTGTTTTAATTTAATCCTCATTTGTGAATTTTCGTTTTAAATAACGGTACCATGATCTGAGAATGTCATTAGCGGTTCTGCGAAAGTCTTTATTCCTAAAGTAATAGATGACGACGTTCAACCAATTGTTCGTAATGGCTGGAATTGTAACCAAGAACAAGGAGAGAAGAGTATTGTAAGTCTTGTTAAATTCACCAGCTACCAGAACCATGTCCTTAATTGTCCCAAGTAGAGGCAGTAAGTTAAGTAGAACAGCAGTGATAACTATAATAAGGACCGTACGTAAGGACTTATTTGCAGGTGCGTGACGTTGTCCTAATGCTGCTTGATTGTTCGCATTGATGCGTCGTGCGTGATGGCGTGAAATCAAGAATAGTTTCCCGTAAGACATCAGAATCACGAGAAGACTGGTTAATATGATAAAACACGCGTGGACAGCGAAAATAGTTGTACGTTCCATTATAATAGCACAAACAAGATAAATGCGTAAATATTCAAATTGCCATTTTGAGATAGTTGCGTTGGTAATCATAAAGGCGGTCATGAATCCCCAAACGCCGCATACGGCCAACCGTGCTCTCTTCACAGTAACTATACTTGTATATCTCAGAGCGTGTACGACTGATATGTAACGATCAGCCGTCAGCAGAAGCATCGAAAGCAGAGAACTGAACACAAAGGTAACTAATAATAATCCTTGAACTTGACAAAGAACATCCCCAAATCTCCAGTCCTCCGATATCGCAGATATTGTCATTGGAAGGGCCAAGAAAATTCCAACCCCCAGGTCTGCAGTTGTCATAGACGTCATGAACACTTTTGTAGTTTGTTGTATTCCATCTACGCGTTGGATTACGACCAGACTCATGGAGTTCAACACGAGCAGAAGAACGGTGCTGATTGACAGTAAAATACATCTTAAAATCTTTACTGCGGGGTCAATCCCATCTTCGTTTGGTTGCGATGATGTCGAGTTGGTGATATCGTCTAAAACTGTAACAGTAGCTACGTTGGAACTCATTGCTGAAGGGAACAAAGCTGTTTAAGTATAAACCTTTAGCGTTTCACAGATTTTGGCATAAGCTCTAGTGTCTTGCAATACATTCAGCGCAATATTGTCGGCGTCAAACTTCTCCAAAACTGCTGAGTTGAAAGAAACAATCCGATCTGACTGTTTGTTGCTTTTCGTCTGATGCGACAAGACAATTTTAGAAATAATTGACCATGGGCTATTGCAGTCGCGTTTTCATTGCAGGAGCCGTCAATTGTTTGCAGCCCTCTGTTTTACAAGAAAGGCCTAAACTGCGTCTGCAGATCAAAATTAAACTAGACAATACCCATTATCTTGGGGCCTTTGCTTTTTAACATTTATATTAATGACTTACATATGCAGCTGTCTAACTCCCCTCGCCACTATGCTGATGACACTTTTTTGTATAGACAAATTCAGGGAGAAAATGATTCGTTGTCCCTCCAGAGAGATCTTGACAAAATAAGTGCCTGGTCAAATAGAAATTTACTCCTTTTGAATCCAGGTAAATGCAAGTTTCTTTCCATCTCTAGAATGCGTCGCTGGTCATACCAGGCTTCATATTCCATAAATAATATGCTTATTCAAGAGGTCACTGAGCTCAAACTACTAGGTGTACTTGTTCAAAACAATCTCTCCTGGGATGCGCATGTTAATTTTGTCACAGGTAGATCCTATAGAACTTTGGGTTTTATTCGTCATGTTGTGGGAGACTGCAAACTCTAAAACACTGCTCACTTTGTACAAGTCTATTGTTTTACCTCTTTTAGATTATTGTTCTCCTGTTTGGCATATTTATCGTGTAAAACACGAGACTCAACTAGAAAAGGTTCAGAGGTATGCCACAAGGCTAATGCTTCATCAAAGGAGACAGGAACAACCCTACAATAGCAGGCTTATAGAAACAGGGCTTTCCACCCTAAGAAATAGAAGAGAATATCTGTTCTTTGCTTTTGTATGTAAACAATTAGTTGCTCACAATCATATAGGTGCCTTGTCATCCTTTTTATGCAAAATCTTGGTTAATGCTAGACACAAAGATAAACTTGTTTTTCATCATTTATCAGCCCGTACCGATTTGTTTAAATTTTCCATCCCCTGCCGTTTTGCTCGTGGCTGGAGCAACTTGCCTACTGACCTTGTTAACGATTTCATATGTGCCCCCTTACAGGAATTTCTATCTAAGCTCAAAAACCATTTTGATGTATAGACTGGCTTTTTAAAGTTCATGTTTTGCTCGTTTGCCTTTTTTGTTCCTTGTTTTGTTTTATGTTTTATGCTTTTTAGTTATTTTTTATAATTGTTCAAATTTTTCCACCCCCTGCAGTTTTGCTCTTAGATAGAGTTATTTGCCTGTTTACAATGTCATTTCATTTGTGTCCCCTCATCGGAATTTTTTGTATTGTTCTTAAACCATTTTGATGTATAGACTTGCTTTTTTTTACGTATATCATTTTTGGTGTGTTTTTCTGTGTTTGTCTCTGCTTGTTTGCCTTTTTAAATTGTTTTGTGATTTGTATTATCTTCTGTGCTTTTTATATGCCCCCTCTTGCCTTAATGTATTTTTAGGGTTTTAGGAGACATACGCCTTTTGGCGACAGTTATTTTTTTAACTTTTATGCTCTCCTGGGCACCCCACTGTTTTACTTTGTTTTCTTAAATATTTTTAATGTATGTATGTGCTTGTAAATGTGATTGCCCGAATAAATATTATTATTATTATTATCTGTCATCGCTTGTTACACTAACTACAACTTGATGATAGTCGTCAATGCAGTTTCATTACTAATTGGTCATATAAAGGATAAAACACGCCTTACCGTGATTGCAAAGCCTATAAATGTAATTTGAACTATCAATCTTAATATACTGGTTTTTAGTTGTATGTTTATTTTTAATTAACTTTGTTATATTAGAATACGGACACTTTTCATCTCATGGTGTATCATCTAAGTTGAAATTGCCTACGAGAACAAATTAATTGGAACTCAGTGTAAACCGAATTATATAGGGCCTATATATGTTTTTATATTACTGTTACTTTTTGATATGTCTCTATCAAAGGGCGGGCAATTTCCCATCTTGGCTATACCTATAGTCTTGTTTGGCGAAGTTCATTTTGGTACACGTACCGCTGATATCGCATCACGAATTACTGGAGAAGAGATCACTGTATCACACAAACATCTGGCTCAAAACGAACCGGATTTATAGACTTGCCCAGTCCTTCCAAGTCAGCATCCAAAGAGTGCACACTAAATAAACTCCAATAGCAACCAATGCTAAATGCTAAATATATAAAAAATACTCAACAAATAGGTTAAGGGTCTCAGCCTCTTGACAACTATTCAAACACATTTTCGGACAGCTAAACCGTAGGTTTCCACATTTTTGGCAGGTCAGCCGTTTGTTATTTTTGCTAACTCCTCCGGAAAAAACCACCCCTGAAATGTGTTTTTCCCCAAACCGACTTGCTGCCAGTTTTCATAAAGCACTTCTCCACTTCCAAAGTCAAATAGGGCCAACTTTAGGCCTAACGCCTAAACTTATCAAGTCTTCACAAAAGTTGAAGCACAGAACCCCAATGTTGTGATAGATTCTTTTAACTATATACACAATCTATAACCCCCAAAACGTTATAATTCAAAAGATTTTGAAGGGGTTACAAATTATGATTGTCCGCTTAACGCTTGAATTGTTGCCTATTTAGTGTCGGGCAAGACAATTTTAGAAATATAATGCGCCCTCTATACCGGTGACTAATAAAAACAAAAATAACAGCATCGCCAATCAAGACTAGGCTATACCAGGCTTCGGCACTCTTTGCCGTGTTGCTGCATTTTTATATCATAATAGCACAAACATTGCATGTTTGTTAATTTTTAGCTTGATTTTTTTTTTTACTGTTCACTGCTTTCGGTGTTGGTTTGTTCTGGGTTTCATTGTTCTTTTATTGAAGATCGAGTTTTCTGTATTTTCCCCAGGTGTTTATGTATGTGTGTAATTAAATAGTATACATAATTTATATGAAAAACCTGTCCTGGAATACTGTATAATTGGTATTCCCTGGTGAAACACTTCTTCAGACCATAGAGCAAGAGTGATGAATAACGTTTTCAAACTTTCCATAACAACAATGATCACGCTGACGCCCAAGCCAAAGCCGTGGTGCCGAAAAGGCCCCCATTAACAACACTTGTCATCTTCGAGCACAAGAGGGCTATTTAAATTTTATGGTTATACTTCGTTAACAGCAACTGCACAAACGCAAAACGTCGGGCGTTGCTGCTGTATGTCACATACCGTAGGAAGTTTAAACGAAGTCTTCTTAAAAAAAAAAATGCATGCATAGTAATGAAGTAATTTGCATATACAACAGTCATAATGCCGGAACCTTACGGGCATTGGGATGTGTTTAAGGACAGATTCATTTGTTTCAAACTATATAATGGCAGCATTCCAGCAAAATTACTGAAATAATTACTGAAAAGTTGTATTATTTTTTTACGGAGTGATTGTATAATTTTAGGCAGTACCAGTACAATTATGAAATATCTGACAAGCTGTGTCTGCTCTTGCCCTGATTTATGATAATAATTATGTCAGCTTCTTTGGCAAAACGACACATTTATACAATAGATTAACGAAGTAGTTTGTTTCCTTGACATATTTTTGAACCCGGATAGTGATTAGAAAATCCCATCCTCCGATCCTTTCAAATTGCTAATTCCCCTTCTCCTACACTTTCAAAGGTTTTATTTCGATGTTTTCTGAAATATTTCTAGAACTTTTGAAATAATGTTAACACTGGTTTAACCGAAACATACCCTACTCAACTGGCAACGCCCCCCCCCCCCCCCAACCACTACCGCCGGTGTCATAGGGAAATCTGTCCCCCGGAGATTCTGTCCCCCATATGGGAAATTAACGTGGGCTGGAGAGGGATGATTCAAAAGAAGGCGCTATCAAAAGCAGTTTGTACACAGTTCTCCATATGGGGGGGGGGGGGGGGGGCAGAATCTCCGGGGGACAGAATCTCCGTCCACAACAGAATCTCCGTCCACACCGGCACCGCCAAGAACATAAACTTCTACATCACAACCGGTACCCCTCCTCTCCATAGTTGTGTTCTTAATATTTCATAACAATGCTTGCCCTGTTTCCTTATACAAACCCACACATTATCTGGCCTTATCCCTTCCCCGGTCCCCCACCCCAACCCATATTGTTTCGCAGGCAAGCCGAAGTGATTTTTCGTGAGCCTTTCGACCATGAAAAGTTGGTTTAGCCTCCCAGATTTAAATGCACATGAATAGTCATAGATCAAAGATATCAGGCTTCTGACAAAAGAAACTTTGCTTTATACACGAATCGTGCAAAAAATCCACTCGGCAATTGTGTATTGTCACCGAACCAGAAAGTATGCCCTCGATGTAGTACAGTAACATGGGCTACTACCTACTTGCCTTTATGATTTGTTGTGTGGGGAGGTACACTCACAGTCTGACAGTGACACTACTGTAAACTGCTACTTGACAACCGCAAATCAGAGCGGACATGACAACGGCATTTCAAGGGGCTTCCAGCGAATAATCCCGGCCCGCTGTTACCGGTCAAGCACAGTGGACTGCTTTGAAGTACGGTGGGATACCTGACATGCCAGATACGGAGACTCATTTTCTGTATAAAGGTATGATTGGCTTATTACCATCAATTTGTTTTTCCTCTAAGTTTTACATATACCATGTTCGGTTGTTTTGTTATCAACAACAGAATGCTGAGGTGGGTTTTTGTTGCATTTGCTTGAGTTATATTCCCAAGCTTCAAGCAAAGTTTGATAAACTGCATTGTTTAAGAACGGTGAAATATAGCTTGAGACCCGCCTGCTGACGTTCAAATACTTGAGACTTACTTCTAAATAATACTGGAAGCAAAGCCTCATTTAAAGTAAAATAAGTACCAAGGCAAGTTGGTTAATAGAACATGGAGGATTTCCTTCCTACACGTTAGAGGTAGGCCTAAAGACAGGTATATGGATTAATGGTTTTCGATTATTCGTTGTGGCTACAAATCATGGAGGAGAAGACGAACGTTTCCTGCTCCATGGCCCAAGTACAGGAGAAAGTGGTGGCTGTGAGATGAACCAGCCAAACAATATCCCATGTCCGTCTTGTAAAAGAAAGACACGAAACTTGGAACCACCACTGCTTCCTTGGGGGTTGGTGTCATCACCTGTAAACATGATATAGGGCATACACATGGTGTTACCGCAAACCGAATACACATTGATACCTCACCATGCAATGCCTCAATTCCCGCTAAGTTTAGTTCTGTTAAAGGCACTGTACACGTTTGGTAATTACTCAAAATATATATTAGCATAAAAACTTACTTGGTAACGAGCAACGGAGAGCTGTTGATAGTATAAAACATTGTGAGAAACGACTCCCTCTGAAGTAACATAGTTTTTGAGAAAGAGGTAATTTCTCACTAAAATAATAAAAGGCTTCTGGCCAGAAGCCTTTTATTCTGAAAGCACACTAATTTGTACAACAAGGGTGTTTTTTCTTTCATCATTTTCTTGCAACTTCAATGACCAATTGAGCCCAAATTTTCACAGGTTTGTTATTTTAAGCATGTGTTGGGATACACCAAGTGAGAATACTGGTCTTTGACAATTACCAAACGTGTTCAGTGCCTTTAACACTGCAGTCGATCATTATTACTCAAACCATGCTCAAACCTAATTGTGCTGAAAGAATGATTAATTTGAGCAAAGTGTTTTCTTTCACCGTCGGTGGATGTTTACCAAGAACATTATACAACGGCTTCCCTTCGTTCAAGCATGGAGGTAGGAAGAAAAGCTACAAGCCTTTGTTTTAGACATTAATGTCCCCCAATACTATAGGTCAATATGTCAATCGGAGTAGACTGCCCATAATCATATGTGTTATTTTTGTTTATGTCCTTTATGTGTGAATTATCTTCTTTTCCGCTCTCTTTCTCTCCAAATCATTTGCTCTGTAGTTGCGAAAAAACCCATCGCACACATCGTATGCTTTGGACAGGGCTGATATATTACAGGTTAAATACGTGTAATTCATTGATCAACTGATTGTTACCGAATAATGGTTGCAGTACCTATATATAGTACACTGTTATTTCCGCGCATTGTCGTTATATTTGCTTCACAGAACTCACCTTATTCATAACATCAACAACATAATGTACATAGGTAAATTTGCACTTAAAACTTAACAGTGTAAACAAAGGGTAAACAAAGTGTTTAGCAGCAACCATGAGTTACGCCGAGTTTAATCGTTAGTGTAGAATGAATGGATTATTTAGATGTCTTTATTTCACAGTCAGGGGGGAAAAATGGCCGCACCGTGGCTGTTTTATCCAACATTCGCCGTCAACGGTTTGTGTCAAAAATTCGACTATGAACCACTTGGTCACGAAGTACCAAAAGTGAAGAGTTGTTTCGATTGTACAGTTGAAGTGTAGAAAAGTTACATCAGTTTGTTGACATTGATAGCTTATCAGTTCAAAATGGTCTGATAAAGTGTTACTCAAACTGCTACATATCAATGTGTGTAAAAGTTTCTACACGTAAAACTTTTTAGTTGGTATGAGTACAGATTGATCAGGTAAGGTTTGCGGGTAACACCATGTGTAAATCTCTTTTGAGTAGTGTTGGTTCTGAAAAGAACCGGTTGTTGATACTCAATGTTTCGATCAGTATGCTCTGATCTTCTTCAGGAAAAAGCTCCCCTGAAGACGATCAGAGCATACTGATTGAAACGTTCTCCTGAAGACGATCAGAGCATACTGATCTAAACATGAGTATCAACAACCGGTTCTTTTCAGAACCAACACTACTCAAAAGAGTTTTGCACATGATGCTACCACAAACCTTACCTGATTATACTCCCACCAGGCCACCATGCAAAATTTCAAATCATACTTAAGTACAGAATGTACAAAATTTAGTATTAAAGGCAGTATTCGTTTATGATGATTAGTGCGGCAATAATTAAAATAACCCGTAAATGAGTCAGCAATATCAAAGCTCAATTATTATTATTTTTCTAAAAACACTAATTTTCATGTAGGCTATAAATACCTTGACCATCACAAACTCCCAAATTTTAAGCAAGTCGTAACTTCGTACAATGCTTTTGGAGACCTATGGGAATTCCCCCATTTTGTCCACGATGGGGCTTTCGCCATCACGCGTACACCGCGAATATTGAACTGCTGTTTCTATCATATTGACTAACGGTCAAAAGGTGTCGAGGTGAAAATGGTTTTGATTAAAGGGTGTGTACAACATTGGTAATTGCCAAAGACCTGTATCCACGCTTGATGTGACCCAACATATACATGAAATAACAAACCTGTGAAAGTTTGAGCTAAATCGGACTTCGGAGAAAACAGTGAAAACCCCCCTTATGTGTTTTAACTTCTTTTCAAACATCGGAATTTATCCTGCAGGATAAAGACTATTATTTTACTAATTTCCTAAAAACTATGGCATTTCAAGCAAAACTATTTCAAGGGAAGTTTTCCACCGTGACTATCTTTATACCATGTATATTATGTGCAAATCTGTGAACATTTATATTGTCATTCTTACGATGTTGTACACACCCTTAATTAACGTCAGTCAACCTTAATGAGGCAGCGCCACTTGGTGGCATTTCGTCCCCTTTGAGTTGAGTGAGCCATGCACCCAACAATTGTATTGTTGATGTTTTTGTTATAAGTGAATCGACCATGTAAGGATTTCATTGTGGTTTTCAATGGATCTTTGCCGGGAACCAGTACAGGGGCGGGAAATTTCAAAATCGAAGAATCGAGGTCTAATTTTTTCGGTCAAATTACAACAAAATTATTTAGAGAAAAACATGACCACAACAATAAATTGTTACCTGAACACAACATAAACAAGGTTCGATAGTAAATTTAATGTGTGAGTTTTCGTTGTAGTCCATCTTTAACTGTGCGTTTAGTAACATACGATAATATGTAGTTATTAATGCAGGACAACAATTTGAACTCCGGTTAAAAAAGTAGTACATGATAAATATATTTGTGAAGATATAGATGTGAAAAGAAAGTTTTACTTAACAGTTTTCATTTCGATTTGGTAAACCATACGCGGTAACAAAACAAAACTAAAAACCATTGCTATTTGGCCCCTTTTCCAAAAGGTAAACACTTATAAGTTATAATAGGCCTACCAATAATGGATGGAAAATGTAAAAAATCCATCAACGTGATAAAGACGAGGTCTGATTAAAAATGGTTATTTTACCTGTGGATTTATCTTGCAAAAAAAAATCAACTGACATAAAGATCAACGACTCAATCTTTAAACTTTCACACTTCTATTAATACAGAATTAGAGCGCCAGTGTGATACGTGATGCCTACTTCCATCAGTGTATTACAATAGACACAATGCTACATTTACTCTCCCGCATTGCGAAACGTTAACACTTGAATGTCAATTCTCAATTGGGGTTCTCTTTTGTGACTGTAGAAAGGAAGGTGGATAAGTCGATATTCAATGTAATTGTTCCCGTGCTGCATTCAATAGTGAGAGGGATTATTGCCCGTTAACATAACTGCAACAACTTATTCAGGAAGGCATTCAGCAGGTGTCGGAGCAATGACTCAGCACCAGCAATGTTTTACCCGGGATTACTGCGTAAAAGATGTGTCTAAAGCCATCTTGGACTGATTGACTGATTGATGAAACTTTAACTGCCTGATCACATTGATTATACCATAGAGCAAGGCTGAACGATGGGATGGAATGCTCCAGGCTTTTTCCAATAATCGACATTGTGACAACAGTACACAGTGATTATTCCCCGGTTTAACTCATTCGAAGTAAGAGTTTCGTATAATGCTCCCTCTGGACAGTGTGGCTCCTTGGTTTCATTCATTGACTGTGATCACCGTACATGTGCAAGGTCAACCGTAGACATTTTGGTTGTAAAGACTAGAGCATAGAAGAAGGAGCTAAAGGCAACCGGGCCATGCCTTTCTCCATTTTAACGTGAGACAGTTCTTTTCTGTTGAACTTAATGTGCTTTAACAACAATCGAGTGAGGCAGACGCTGACGGTGTTTGTATAAACTATCAATGCTATACCATATACGCCTTTTATCGGGTTACAGAAAACCTGCATTTTAAACAACTTGGTTGCTAGCGAGAACTGTCAAAGTATTCAGGATATATGATTGCTCAAATGTTCTATGGTTAACGTCACACAACGTAAAGGTAGGATGAAGCCAGCATAACACTTTTCCGTGGACATGTTTTATGCAAATTAATATATTGTTGCTCAATGTTGTACACATTTTGGCTTCAAACTCCAGCTCTCGTTTGGACCATTATGGTATATATATATATGCGTATGTCTCAGATTAAGCTACGACTAGATGATACAATTGGTGTCAGTTAGCCATTGTTTGGCCAGATTGTCTAGCTCCTTCAGGGACTGCTCGCCAGGGCAATTGTGGTAAATACAGTCACTGCTCGCCAGGGCAATTGTGGTAAATACAGTCACTGGTGATGTGAGCAGCTGTTTGGAGGGCAGCTCCACATTCACAGGCTGGACTTGCAATTAAGCCCATCCGGAACATGTTTGCCCGGAAACGACCATGACCAGTGCGGCATCTGTTTAAACGGCACCAAGCTGCTCTGGGCAGGTGACATCCGAGTGGCTTGTGGCTTGGTTTGTCGATATAGCCATGCAACCTTGATGCAGACTTTGACCAATGATCTTCCCATTGATGTTTCGCCCAGGAGTCCGGTGTGTGGCCGTCTGCAGTTGTGATGAGGTTTTGCAGATGATTGGCAAGCGGCTTCCTAGACTTTAGTCTTGGGTTCTGGATGTTGTCATTATGGTGTGATGAGAATACGCATTTCACAGGAAGATATTGTACAAAATGTTCTCTATCGAATACAATTTTTACCATATTACTTTTTGTTTAATATATATCGCATCAACTGGTTTAAGCAGAGACTTGTCTGTGTTTTACTTCACTTATCCTTTATTTGGGAAACAATTCCCGATGGTTGAGCTTTTACAGGGGCAATAAGAGTTGTTGTTGACAAAAAGTTCTGAGCCTAGGATCCCGATCTGAGGAGGCATTTTGATTGTTGTAAGAGCTTCTTGCAACATTATCCGCGGCGGTGCTGTCGGTTTTTTTTTACCAGTCAGACGTACAAATGTCTGAATTTGGATTGACAATTCTGGAAATGTTCAACACCCATCATCACTTACAATCTTTATTTATGTTGTGTGCTAACGAAGTCAGTGTGGGGACCAGGCAACAGAACAGATGACATTTTTGTTGATACTTGCCAAGCAGGATTGTTCATCATAGGTACATTTATGTGCATTAACCGTAACATATAAACCCTTCAAAACCGAAATGCATGTTTTGAAACTTTTGATACCGGTACTGATGGACGATGGACCGAGGACTTTAATTTCATGCTTTACATGGAGTTTATTGCTCCATGATCTGTATCTATAAAGTTTGGATTTTGCTAGAGTGAGGAAGGTGCCACCTCGTAGGACTGTGAGTAAAGGGTTGGGAATTTAGTTGCAATATGCCAGTTAGCTAGTTAATACTGTATATATATCAAGTTTGTAAATACACCACAAATCAATATTGCAATGTTCAATGTGTTTCAACTGCCACAATCGATGGCCCAATATGAACGTTCACAAGATCCTGACAAGACATTTAACATTTGTTGTTGTGTTCAGTAGGATAGAGCTGCAGTATTTGTTGAAATTTTCACAAGTTGCTTGTATGTGTTTATTGGAAACTAGACGATGAATTCCCTACAGGCAAACTCTCCTTTCCAGAAACAATACTGGATTCACTTTCAACAGTTCCATTTTGCAATTCTTACGCACGTTAGTACAATGCATTGCTCACAATGGGAATGGATAAATGCTTCCGATATAAGTGCACTGCAAAAACTGGTGTGTTAAAATTGACACCATTAGTGTTGTCACATAATTATACCAAAGAGAGAATCCAGATTAACATCATTGGGTGTTTAAATAACACCAATGTAATTATGTTGGCAGACATTTTAGGCTAAGTAAAAATACTAAAGAGTTTCTCGTCCCCGCCCGCCCCCTTTTTGACCGCCGCCTCCTTTTTTTGCTATTTATTATTCAGGGGAAAAAAATCAGATTTAAAGCTGAAATCAAATTTTTGGGATAAAACTGAGTGGCATCTCTGATATTTTGAATCTCCTGAATCCAATTATTAGATGGGCCAACATAGCAGCTTTGCCTCAAGATTTCCCAACTTTCTCATTTCAATATTCTCAGGTGTGCAGTCCCTAGCTAGTTGAGGGCTAAAAGTGTGATTCTCCTGACTTATATCATCAGTGTCTTGGCACCAAACCCAGCTGGGCGTTCTTTTCAGAGCGACTGTTGTCGAAGGTGATGGTGCTGCGATTCTGCAGTGAAGGGTCTTACAAATCATTTGTTTTGTCATAAATTGCATCAGTATACTCAAATAGCACAATATCTGTGAATATTTAGCATGGCGGCCATCTTGGAAAAAATAGTTAAAAATTGAAAAATAGTAAAAAGTAACGCCCTGCCTCCTCCTTAAAAAAAAAAAGTCCGGACGAGAAACTCGTTACCTTTTTTACTTGGCCTTAGAGTTTTCCTTTATTTTCGTATCTTTATGTGAGAATGTGTCAATTTTAACACCCCAGTTTTTGCAGTGTGCGTTCGAAGGTCGGGCTTTGCTTTATCATGGCAAGGGGAACATAATCCACATATTGATTTCAACTTTGGTCCTATAGTTGTTTATTATTAATGTGGGTTCAGTATTCAGACGCTTCCGTCATGCAGTGGCAAGACAAACTATAACGGTGACAACACATTGTATTGTGCAAATCGAAACGGTGCTATGACTCTGGAAAATTACCCCACATTGGCATTGACAAGTCTTATCTACACGTGGCCTTATTGAACCCGGAACCGATAAGATGTAGCGAATCAGTACAGTCCATAAATAATCATCAATAACGTCATACTTTGTTACCATGATCACATTGTTCATGTTATGTGTCATTAGTTTGGAAATGTGTCCGTGTTAAATTATTACCCTGCTACTGGGCCAAAGAAGGGACTAAATATTGTAATTCAGTCTCACTGTTGACGCAGGCACATCGGAACGCGTTTGAAACCAAGTAAATTGAAAGGTAGGCCCTTTGTTATAACTGTTTCATTTCAACCAGTGGAGTATCCTGGTGGCCGGGGTAGGCAGGGGGTGCTGGTGGTGATATACGGGGAGGGGATGCTTATGGTGTTATGGGGAGGAGGTGCTGGTGGTGGTATGGGGGAGGTGGTGCTAGTGGTGGTAAGTGGAAGAGATGCTCGTAACAAGCACATCCCCTTCCCCCACACACCTGGCTGTTTTAATTTTGATTTATAGTTTAAAGTTGCACATTACACTGAAAGTATCTTATAGTCTTAACAAAACAAAATCCAACCCCTTTTTAGCGCCACCGGCCTACTAACGCAGCTATGCCTTCTTAAAAGGAATGTGAAGCACATTGAAATTACTTATAAAGACATTACATACTTTTCAGAACAGGCTTCGTCATGCGCTCCGGGACCGTCTTCTAGATATATTTTTCAACCCAATCACCTCTTGTCTCTCCAAAGAAAACACAATTATTACATGACTGTTTTTCGTTTGCCTGTACGATGTTTAATTTGTATTTCCTTCTTTGTATTTTATAGGCTACTAGAGCTATAGCCATGAACTTAAAATATCCCGAAAGCATCACTCGGTTTCCGAACGCATGCGTAGTTCTTGCCCATCAACCATTGGCAATTAATCCAGAAAGCGAACATCACTAACAAAGGATGTTGCATTTAGTCTGTCCATTAAACATGACAGTTCTGTCAATACCTGCTCTTTGTGATTTTAATAAATCGTATTTGTTTTACCACTGGAAATAAGTACTTGACGTATCCTCATACGGAACTGCAAATACACGTACATGTACATTAGTCGTTTTATGTGTCTAGTCGAAAGGAGACACCATGGTTGCTTCTGAGTACATTGTAAACATCCCCCGTGTAGCTGTATGTTCCGGAATCGTAAAATTAAAGTGACGTGGAGTCATTATTAAAATTTAGTGAAAATAAAAGCCTATATCACGAATTTGAAACATTCGTATCTAATTGCAGGTTCAGTGTTTTTTATGCAGGGCGTTCATGTTATCAGACTGTCTCATTATCATGCTCACCGACTGTTTTAATAGGCCACATGAATAAATATGTAATACTTGTAAACTTAAACAATTTAATTAAAAATTTAAGATACATTTTCAAGCGATGATTTGTAACAGCTACGATGTACGCGTTCGGATTCAAAAACTGTCTTTTTATCTCTAATGATGATTAAACTTGTCCAAAGGACTCCCAACACGAAACTTTGTGAACAGTTACCAAATACAATTATGTGTAATTCCACTGGTGTAATTCCACACCATTTTAAGCTAAACAAATTTGTATTTGAGCCAAGGACCTCAAGTTTTTGAATCACGTGATAGAATTTGCATATACTATGTAAATGAGGTCACCGTGTTTTCCTGATCACAGAGTTGTGGTCAAGTACTTTTCAGTCGAGTATCAAATACTGCCGAGTACTAGGATGGCCGAGTAGTAATTGAGTACGAGTATGCTACAGAGTACTGTTCTTATATCCGAGTACCGAGTCCAACAGCCGAGTACCAGTTACTTAGATCTCAAGTACGAGTAATTTGGTCACCGAGTATGAATACTTGTGTCCGAGAAGGTTAACCGAGTGTTCTGATATTCGAATACCGAGTCCAACAGCCGAGTACCAGCTACTTAAATCTCGGAGTACGAGTATTTGGGTCACCGAGTATGAGTACATGTGTCCGAGTATAGGCTACCGAGTGTTCTGATATCCGAGTACCGAATCCAACAGCCGAGTACCAAGTACTTAGATCTCCGATTACGAGTATACGAATACTTTTTATAAAAAATAGAAAAATACTGCAACATGAGGTGTAACAATATTTTATTGTTTTTGTTTGTTTGTGCTTGTTGATAGCCTGATAACTTTTAAACATAAACAATAGAGCTATAGCTGTTGCAAACTGTCGCAAACCCACTTTCTCATTATTCTTTGTTTACCCCCCTTCCCTTTTCTGTGTGCTTTCTTGTCTGCTTCTGTTACACTTGTATACATTTTTACACTGTGTTGTGATATCGTTTAGCCTTTGTTGAGAAAGACTCTGCTAGGGTCGAAACGTCAGGCCACGGACTATTTTTTTAAAACTTTCAACATGAATACGTTATGGACAACTTAAGTTTTACTTATTCCAGAGCTTTATTCAACTAGTCCATACAATTACGCACATAGGCAAATGGAAAGAAATGTATATTGACCACGAGTACCTGGTCTGAGTAAAATGTCACCATAGTCGAGTATCGAGTTCATGACTTTGAGTACAGCTTATAAGGTATGACTTCGAGTACGGCTATTTTGCTAGCCTATCATTAAAACGGTAATCGGGTGGTAGACCTACTCGTCATCGAATACCAAGGACGAAAGCTATAACACTGCCAGAAAAACATACTGATAGGTATTAATTATTTATTTCACAGCCTATAAAACAGCATTTGGATGTAATGGAAGCCGAAGAAAAGGCAGCCTGTTTGCTGGTGTTTCACAGGGACCGTCTCAACAAACTCAGGGACGGCATATCCCGGGTACTTGGTGCTTTTTCTGAAGTCTTAGGAGTGAACGGGTCGATTGCAGCCGGAGAACCTGCTGAATTGAACAGAAAACTTCAAGAAATAGTAAGAGAACATAATTATTTTGTTGTTAATATTATAGTGATTTCGATTAATTTTGAGTTCAGTAACAGTCCTGTTGAAAAATCGATGGAAGATTTAGCTCAGGCAAAACCTATCTTTGCTGACATATAATAGTGATTTCGATTAATTTTGAGTTCAGTAACAGTCCTGTTGAAAAATCGATGGAAGATTTAGCTCAGGCAAAACCTATCTTTGCTGACATATAAACATGAGCAACGACTTAACACACACTTTATAACAAACAAGAACGACATTATGACACAATTTATAACAAATAAGAGAACAGTAACGTGAACCAGCCACTACTAAAACACATACACAGCCAATCAAACCCATCAGTGACAACAAAATTGGGGAAAAAAAATCAACCACAAACAAACGTTCGACAGCAACAGCCCTTAATTAATTTAAATGTATTGACTTTGTTAATTAATGTTTTACATTGGGTTTACTGATCCTTGTGCTTACAGGTCGGTGCGAAGGTATACAGCAATCCTTCACCGATCTTGAACTCTTGGTGGCAGCAGATACCGCCATTATTGCGGTGGTACCTGGGTGGTACTGCGCTGCCTAGCGACGGGTTTAAGCGATTTGCAAAGTGAAAGTCCAATAACCCGCGACTGATCAAATGATCGCCGTGTAGCCCAAACCTTATACCAGTCGCTAGGCAGCGCAGTACCACCCAGGTACACCGCAGTAATGGAGGCAATATCTGCTGCCACCAAGAGTTCAAGATCGGTGAAGGATTGCTGTATAGCCCCAGTTGCGCATTTTGTCCAACTTGGTAAATATATACCTTGCAATAAGGGACCTAGGGTTCGAATCCTACCTAAGTAGCCTGTCGATTGTTTTTCCTGCATGATTCAGAAAGCACAGAGTATATACTTTTCAAACATGAAAGGGTGCTGTAAAAAATATCATTCACGGGAAAGCCCCCTTTCTATGCCCGCATCGTTAATCTGGGATCCTTAAGTGAATGAAGGTTTGTTGTCAGTGGTGATTTTATATCATGGTTACTCAAAGGCTTGACGTTTGTTTGAGAGGTCTACATAATAAGACTGACGCGATGAAATGGTAAAGTCATGCCAATATTTACAACACGTTGCTAATGATTATCTAAAACGATGCCACTGCGTAAGTGAATGTAAACAGTGAACCAGGAACTTCGTGTTTGTTTAATTATAAAGGGTGGTGAATAAGAAACAGTTTTGTGTGTGTAATTCTTAAGATAAATGGGATAAAAGAGAAATCATTTATCATGATGGTGAGGCTATTTCATAAACCAACATTAAGTGGCTACTGAATGAGCCCGCTGTACAAAGTCCTATAGAAATCCCTGCAAAAACTAAGTATTCAAATATACTCTTAAAGGTATTATACAGGATTGGCAGAGCTGACAAAATAATCACAGACAGTGTTCATGTTTTGTGTAATCAACCACATACATGAAATAACAAACCTGTGAAAATTTGAGCTCAATTGGTCATCGAGGTCACGAGAAAATAGTGAAAAGAGACCTTATGTGTTTTCTGTTTTTCAAACATCGAGTTTATTATCGCGCGCGATAAAAACTATTGTTTTACTCATTTCTCAGAAACGATAGCATTTTAGGCAGAAATATTTTAAGGAACCCTTTCTACCATTACTTACTTTAAATCATGTAAGTTATGTGTGAATCTGTGCACATTTGTGTTTTTCGATCTTACCAATAGTGTACAGGGCCTTTAAAGGGTTAAAACAAAATCTCTCACAGTATTTAAGAAATTAAAGCATAATTGTGCAGGTATGTGTGTGATGGATGTCCATTTACCCCTTGAGCAATTTGCCTCCTCAAAAAAACCCCCTCCTGCACTACCAAATGCAATGTCACAAATAAAACTCTTGCATGTAGGTAATAATTCCGAAATAGGTCATCTTCCGTCTTGGAAGTAGGTAGGTCATGCACTTGTAGTTTTATGGCCAATGTTAGGGTCAAGAGTGCCAACAATAATATATAAGTTATAGCTCACCTCGAGGCATATCCAGGGTAAAACATCCATTGAAAATTATTGTGCAAATACCGGTAATTAAACAGCACCATCTAAAAACACGAAATGTACTTTTTGATTGTGTATTTATTTATTTAGTTTTATTGTTTTGTATTCCTACCGTATCACTGAGTTGTGTAGGCATCCGAGCATGACAAACACAAACATACATAAAACATGGGCATTCAAGTGAAATGACTAATATTAATTAAGTGGCTGTGTTTAACTGGCGAAACAGTGCATATAGGTCAATTATGGATTACAATTCAACGGGTAAATTTGTGTTTTGTTTAATAGTGTGCATATAGTTTTTTCCCCAAAGGTTATACTGAGACCTGAAACAGTTGCGGGTCCAAAAAGGCCCGTTTTATTGTTCCCGTTGAAATGGAATTTGGGGACCCAAAAGTGGATAAGATACAATTGAAGTCCAATAAATTATCGTATTTGTTCCGTTCATTCGGGGTATTTATGTATTGATTGATATATTGGTAATTGTGTTTAATGCCATAAAGGAACGGACTTCATGGAGTCGGATTCGGGAGCATTTCCTGGACAATCATGTACCCTCAGATGGATTTGAAAGAGACAGAAATATAGCGAGTATCCTACTGGACTTTACTAACAAACTGGACGATGTGAAGGAAGCAGTGGAGGACAAACTTAGGGTAAGAGAACCAACATCACATGTTGGTGGACGGTTGTCATTCAATCGCTTATCTGTTGACGGGAGTCTACACATTTATGGATCTAGTATTCGTAGATTGCACTCATAGTTCATAGTTCATAGTTCAATTTATTTCCACTCAATCATTTAAAATAACAAAATATAACATTACAGGAGAAAAAAAACTCACAAAGTCTTTTTAAATCACATGTTGAAACCTTCCTTTTTAGGAAAGCATTTGGTGATGTGCAGTGAGTTTTTAATCTTTCGGTTTAAGCATGGTTTATATTTGATGTTATTGTTTACTATATAAGCTTGTACCTTTTTAGACAGTATTGTGGTGGTCTTTTATCTTGATTTCAATTTTGCTTCTTTTTACCGGTGTGTGTTTGCTTTAACCTTTCTTGTGTAATCTCTTACTCTGGTATATATATATATATATATTGTTGGCACCCTCGAACAGGCCTGGAGAGGGCGCAATATAAATTCAATACATTATTATTGTATTACCGTTGGCCTATGTCTAATAGGATCCAGCCACTTCTAGTAACAATGTTTCTCCGCTAAGCCAAACGACTGTATCAAATTCAGATATTTTACAACATGGAGTCATTGATAAGTTTTTATTTCCAACCTCAAATTCCCATCCTCTTTCTTCCCCAAGACGGATCCAACTCTGAAAATGACTTTTGACTATCTAACAGTAACAGTTTCACGTACCACAAAGTGTACAATCCGTGGTCGTTTAGCAGTTTAATTATATAAATTGAACTCAAATAAGTGTCATGAGTCTGTTTTACCCCTAAAATATTGACGTTCTTTGTTTGTTCGTATGTTTGCATCAGAATCTGCAACAGCAAAAAGATGACAAAGTACAGCAAGAAATTAAAACCCTTCAGAGTAAGTTGAAGTGTATTTTGTATTTTTTTTAATGTAGCTACTCCGGTGATTTGATTAATATTTTCATGTAGCAAAGCTCAGGCTAGCTGTATACAGCTTGCCTGAGCTTTAGGGCCTACTGTTTGTTTTTAATTATTATATATTTCTGGTAATGAAACCAAGGATGCCTCATAAGTGAACTTAATCACTGAAGCTCTCAAGCCTGAAGAAACCTGTCAACAATGGTGCTTGCTATTGGATGGAAACACCCGAGTTAACCCCTATAGACGATGTGACCTCTGACGTCATTTGAAAATCATAACATGATGCGCGCGCATGTCGCCGGGCAAAACCTTTGTGTACTTGACAGCCAGCTAGAAAGTACACGCAATATTACCATGACTACGCGTCTTTTTGCCCGGCGGAACATGACTTGGACAAAAGACTTGTCAACAGAGGGCGGTTAGAATGTAAACAGAGGTCACATCGTCTATACTCTCCCACGATAAGTGTTCTATTGACGTGCACTACCAATTCTAGTATACACGGAAACTATGGTTTAATGTCCCATCTGAAGGACAAAGCGAGTATGGTAAAAGATTATGCTCAATGACACAAGTGCAACGACCGGGACTCTAACCCTAGCCTTTTGTCAAGGCCTTCGTGGCTTGGAGCGGCGATCCCAAGCGACTGAAATGGGAGCCACGCACGCGAGTGGCGAAGCCACGAGGGCCTTTTCCAACTTGTTTGCGGTTTCTAATGTGTTTCTTTATAATCTCGATTTTTGCTACCCGAAACGGTAGGAAAAGTCCAAACCAATCAGAAGTGCTTAACGTACGTTTCATACTTCATGAATAATTCATTAAAAAAACCGCAAACAAGTTGGAAAAGGCCCTCGTGGCTTCGCCACTCGGCTCGCGCGCGTGGTCTCTCGTTCCAGTCGCTCCACTGTTTATAAAGCTGTCCAAGCCACGATGACCTTGACAAAAGGCTACTCCAACCCACACTCTGCTGCTCTAAACCGCTCAGCCATGACATGCCACAAAAATGTTCACTGCTTGCTAGATCTGACGCTGTTTGACGAATGTGCAGAATAATAGAAAGACGTAAAAGTGTATTATTCTGCAGAATCGGATTGATATTTTATCTTCCAAAATTAATAAAACATCTTATTTCTATTTTTCACAGAAAAGCTTGCAGAGGAAAAATCACATGCTTCTGATTTGAAATGGAGGCATCAGGAACTGAGCGATACATCCAGCTCGGAAAAACACTACAAGACTGTCTTGCATCAACAGCTAAAAGAAAAACAAGACATTATTGCTCAGTAAGGCCCTACATGTAGACAGTTGTAGATTGCCATAAAGAATGTAACTTCCGGACCACAAAACCATTAACTGATGTAATAATTGCACCGGGAATCAATATTATGATTCTGACCCCGTCTTACACCGGTGCGTAAAGGGCCTTTTCGAAACCAATGCTTAAGACTCAGTATACTTCAAGTGCACGTTTTCAAAACAACTGATGGAGCCTATAAGCCTGAGCCCCGGGCCGCTTGGTTTCGAAAAGGGTCAATGTTAGTGGCCTTTTTCTTAAGTTCCTGTAGGGAAAAACCAACTCGGACTTAGAAGCTAGGTCCAATTTGAATTTAAATTTTAAAAAGCAATTTGTAGATTTGATAAAGTTATACCGGTACGCTTTTATTTAAAGGTTCTGCACCAGAAATCCGCCATTGATAAGTGGTTTCGTTGATAAGAAACTAATAATGAATTATATCCCGTAATTACGTCACGTCCATAAGGATGTACAACCAACTTTGCATGTTATACATGTATTCTGTACATTGTCCGTAGCATAGGCCTATGCGAAAGTTCCCCCGAGATTTAACTTCGAATTGTTTTAAATTTTGCCCAACCTTTTGTATAGATTGCAAAGGAACGGAACGGTGCAATTATGGGAAAAAGAAAAGACGAAGCTGTTTGAAGGTAGCAAACAGCGTGAGGAAAATCTGACACGAGAGTTGAAAGAACTACGTGAAACACATGAAGATATGAAGGAGCGCCTCCAACGACGAATAAAGGTAACACATTGGAAAGGAAAGAAGGTTTCGTAAAGTTCAGTTTTAAATCAGACCAATAACTCTGTCTTGGACCTTGTTTCATCAATGTCCATTTTATTGGTCTTTATTTAATTGTAATTCAATTACCTTACATGTGATAACTTAATGTCTTGTAACTTGAATTTATATTTGTACCGTATCATATATTAATGTGTTGTAATTTTGCATTTTGGTAAACGTAACTTTGGAGTGAAATTTCGTTGTTATGTTTTATATTAATTTGTTGACTTATAAATGCAGTCAATCTAATGTGCATTCTGTATACCGTAAGCCTAGTCATTGTGTCCAAAATCAAGCTATATGTTTCGTGTCTTCTTCACATTTGTTGTGTTGTATTAATTGAATTGCATTTTGGTAAACGTAACTTTTGAGTGAAATTTCGTTGTTATGTTCTATATTAATTTATTGAATTATGTGCATTCTAGCTATTTATTTCGTGTCTTCATTCACGTGTGTTGTGTTTTTTTTAAATTGAATTGCAATTTTTGCGTAATGAATATACCTCACGGCGATGATAAATGTTGTAATTGCAAACACCTGTTTTGAACATTACCGTATTATAAAGAAAGAAACCTTTAGAACAGGTTTTAAATTTCAGTTTTTGTTTCTGTGCAGGATTTGGAGGACAAAGTAAAGATAGAACGGATGCGAGATGTTGTCAACAAGATTGTTCCAATGTCTGGTACGATATATAAAGGAATCCAAACACTTCCCTCGAATTCCGAAATAAATGTATACGTTGGTTTGGTGTATCTCTTCGAAAAGCACATAGGAGTATATAGAAAAAAAAAATCACTGGAACTATGGCATGAATAATATAACATGGCATAAATGTCTGAAACTGATTTTCTGTTCGTATGGAATGTTATTTTACAAATATACTTGCAAATTAACAATTAAGGAAAAGTACATAATTGTTTTTGGGAATAATAATAATAATTATAATAACAACATTTATAATGCGCACATATCCACCCCAAGGGATGCTCAAGGCGCCTAACAAGGTATACTATTACCCCTGGTCACTGGGCCATTTATTTCGTTCCTTAAACCATCTCAGCTCCCTGGGGAGTATACAGCCTGTGCTGCAATATATGCGCTACTAGGCTAAATCAATCACAAGAACCATCTCTGCCCTCACAGGTACCCATTTTACCCCTGGGTGGAGAGAAGCAATTATAGTTAAGTGTCTTACTCAGGGACACAAGTGTCACGACCGGGACTCGAACCCACACTCTGCTGAACAGAAACACCAGAGCTTGAGTTCGGTGCTCTTAACCGCTCGGCCACGACACGCCACATAGGTGCCCTAAGTTATTATTCCCATTGTCTAGTTTTCAAATCTAAGTCCTGAAAAGTTTGATTTCAGCTAAATTTTTATGATAAAGAAAATTAACATCTGCGTGATCGTCCCCAGATATTGAAGCTGAATCCGAGACCTTAAAGCGTCAACTGTACACAAAAGAAGTCGATCTTTCCAGGTTTGAGCAAGAGGTTGTTAATCAGCAAAGACTCGCCGTTGGATGCATCAAAGGAATACAGCGTGATTTCAGGTTAGGCACATGTTTGTATTTAGTAACTCGTCTTTAATGAATAAACTAAATTTGGGGGTATAGTTTCTTCCTTCAAGAAGACTGGAGAACAACATTTAAAAAAAGTAGACATAAGTTTTGATTGAAACAAAAACTAAGTGTTCGGTGTAGACATATGAAAAGTAAAGAGAATTTGGTAATAATGCCTTTGTAGGAAATAGTTGATATGTGAAGTTATTTTTGACCGGAAGTGAAGATCACACTTTGATAAGATTTGTACAATTCTTCAGGAGATTTTCATATGGTGCAAAGATCCTGTATGTAACAATTATGGTTTTCCAAATATGAATTATCATTGTTGATTTGATGTTATGATGTAATCGATGACGTCATCATCCCAAAATAGAATACAAATACAGATACAGAATCCTGATACAGTTTGCGGTGTTTAGATACATAATATGAAAATACAGCATACATATAATACAGAATACATGGCAACCGTTTGTTGGGTCAAACGATTATAACATATTGTAGCCCTTTTTGTTGTCTTTTTCAACGACATGTCCACTTGTTTTTGGAATGTTTCGAAGAAAGTGGTAGTGATGTGTCCAACTATATAGTGTTAAACCATCATGGGAATTCAAAATAGCCGCAAAATCCGGCGGCCATCTGGATTTTGTGTTTTCAGGCCGTACTGAGAAGTTCAAACTAGGGCCTACATCAAATTTGTATAATTTGTATAAATCATTATAATTTTTGACATGCCAATTTCTTGATTTTCAGGACAAGAAATACTATAGAATTATTAATTAGTCTAATCATTGCACCAAGGGCCCTCAAAAATGACGGAAATATCTTGTGAACAACTAACAAATATCAAAGTGACGTTGAAAAAATTCAGTTTAATTGTACCGTTAAACCTTTGAGTTATTTAATGTCATCATGTAGAACTTGGTGGAGTAAACAATTGTGGCCAAGTTTCTTTGGAAATATATAGAGGGGAGCAGAGGAGGGCACCGTGTTCCCCTCCCTGGTCCCCGTAAAGTCTAAAGAGGAAATCAAAAAGGCTGGTCCTCACGGGTATTGAGGTCACACTGAATCACCACTGACATGTTCATACCGCAGGTGGTGGCTTAAAATGAAAGCTAATGTTAAACTGCTACCGTTTGGGGCTGTTATTGAGAATTGTACCTTATAATGTTATACTGCTACCGTTTGGGGCTGTTATTCAGACTTGTACCTTAAATGTTATACTGCTACCGTTTGGGGCTGTTATTCAGACTTGTACCTTAAATGTTATACTGCTACCGTTTGGGGCTGTTATTCAGACTTGTACCTTATAATGTTTAATATACTGCTACCGTTTGGGGCTGTTATTCAGACTTGTACCTTAAATGTTATACTGCTACCGTTTGGGGCTGTTATTCAGACTTGTACCTTATAATGTTATACTGCTACCGTTTGGGCTGTTATTCAGACCTATACCTTATAATGTTATACTGCTACCGTTTGGGGCTGTTATTCAGACTTGTACCTTATAATGTTATACTGCTATCGTTTGGGGCTGTTATTGAGACTTGTGCCTTATAATGTTATACTGCTACCGTTTGGGGCTGTTATTCAGACTTGTACCTTATAATGTTATACTGCTATCGTTTGGGGCTGTTATTGAGACTTGTGCCTTATAATGTTATACTGCTACCGTTTGGGGCTGTTATTCAGACCTATACCTTATAATGTTATACTGTTACCGTTTGGGGTTGTTATTGAGACTTGTTTATATGTTACACTAATACCAATCATTGTTTTGGTACAGAGTTATGGAAACCAGGCAGGAAGGCCGCAAACTTCGGAAAGACGACTTGCGGAAGATGAACGCCATATTGAACGCCATACTGCAGGGGGCAAGGGAGGGGAGGCTGGACATGGTTAAGGCAGACTTACCCCTTCACTATATTGCACTGCCTGAGGTAAGTCGATGCTTGATTAGATAGCGTCAATTGTCCTATTTTAAATTTCCACCTAATTTTAGCAAAGTTAGTATTAGCAATTTCTCAAACTTGTTAAAGGTCGGAGTAACTTGATGGAAACAATTAATGCATCATGCTTGCCTGCTCCAGGGTGGGGAACCAGTGACTTCATATTTGCTTTATGCTGTTGTATGTAAAAAGTCTTCGAGACTAATACCCAAGTGGTTTTTTTCTATGGTAATGTTGATTTTCGTATTTGCTTAACCCTGCATTAGGACATTATCGCTCATCCTGGCAAACGAATGACCAAACCCGGGTAAGTTCAAGTGCTTCAAAATAAAAAGATATGCTATAGTAAAACATCATATTGTCTGTACAAGTACACGTATATAAAGTGGTATGAACGAAGTTAAAGATGAATGACATAAACGATGAATGACAAATCAAAATTGTTGAGGAAAGGTTGACATTTCGTCTATATAGACAGGCATTTCAATTTAAAGAGTTTAATTCAAGTTAATTTATAGGCAGTTAATTTGTTTTCCTTTTGCCCAATCATTAGTCATTCTTTTACAAGTTCGAATTATCAGTATTTCATACTATGTGTTTATCATCTTTCAGTGTTCTAGCTCCAGTAGCCAATTTGCATCTTGAAGTAATAGGGGATTCCCCGGAAGCATCACCAGCTTCAAGTCCTCCCAGTAGCCCAAAGTTTTCTCCTCGCCGCATGCCACCACTGGAACTGTCTCACTCAGTTTCTGCTCCTTCCATCCGGTCCTTATCCTCTACCCCAGTGCCGTCCATTGAAACCCCGTCCGAACCGTTGTCTGTCTGGAAGAATCACTCAGTGAAAAACAAGATCTCCGTAGATGAGGTTAATTTTGTCACTAAGTCGCCACGAAGCCTCGGGCCCAAAGCACCGCCAAATCCCAACACTAATCCCTCCGGGCGGAAGAGCCGCGGCTCGACCCACACTTCTGAAGCACCACGGAGTCCTTCCTTACTGAAGAGACGGACTTTGTCATCACCGGTGCCACCGAGCCTCGCTGCTTTGAATCCAACGGAGAGGAGGCGGGCGGGTACGGTCTCGGGAGTAGCAGGGAACTATCGCTCTGGTAGCCCCAATCCCGTAACAAGAAACGGTATGGCATCAGCGAGGAAGCCGAGAGGTTCAAGTAAGAGCAAAGCTGGCAATAGTGATGCAGATCCTCTGAAGGATGAGGGAACAGGGAATGGCAAGAAACCACGGCCGAGGAGTGTTGTTTCAAACCCTGGGGAAGTTGCTCTTGACTCAGGTATGATCTTTCAATGTCACCCCCGTCTATTGAGCATTAATCTTACCCGCCTTTCGTCCTTTGACAGTAATTTAACCCCTTTTGAATGTATTTGTCTAATGCAAAGTTTTTGATAGATGATTTATAAATTACTTTGAATTTGAAATGACCTTTGCTTGCTTTCGTGTCTAAGCCACTTGATTAACGCAACATTATGTTTGTTCCACTGCCGTCAGTTCACAAGCCTAACACTACCATTACCAAGCTTCATAAAGTAATCAATGTATATATCCATGAATTCGTACGCGTAGGCCTATACCCGTAAAACAGACAACCACATTCACCATGCACGGCTGCTGTGCATCATGTAAAAAATAATATAATTCACGTCGAGGCGATGTGTGATTTAATATGCGAATGTTTGCCTCTGCGTTAAAAAGGGCTTATTGTGCCACATTTATTTGTCTCAATTATCCTAATATCCATATGGTACTGCCTAAAGTTGTGAACAAAATCTAAATCACATGTACTTGTATCTTGACAGCCACCCTCTGATTAATATCCACAATGTCTTTTAAAAAATGAAAACTTATTTTTGTCGTTGTTAAAAGCAAACCTTCATTACAAAACACTTTTTACTTTAATCGTGAACTCGGACCACCTGGCAATATGATTACTTCAAATCCCCTATTTTGTATTCACCAAACAATTCAATTGTTTTTTCCCTATTCCACTCTTCCTAGGGCTGTTTTCCAGCGATCTGTAAATGGTTCAATGGAATATTCATGATTGATGATTATGATTTGATTATAATGCTACTTCAGTGCATAATTTTTTCCTGGGCTACTTGCAGATCAGCTGCTGTGCTTTTTATTATGTGCATATGATGAACACTGCAGCGGTTGTGCAGGGAGGGGGGATACAGATATATTACACTCACATTCAGTAATAATCAACCACCACAAATTGTACATATTTTAGTGACTAACTGTCACAGCCAAAAGGTTTTTATTTTGTACTTCTTTTAGTGACTAACTGTCACAGCCAAAAGGTTTTTATTTTGTACTTCTTTTAGTGACTAACTGTCACAGCCAAAAGGTTTTTATTTTGTACTTCTTTTAGTGACTAACTGTCGCAGCCAAAAGGTTTTTATTTTGTACTTCTTTTAGTGACTAACTGTCACAGCCAAAAGGTTTTTATTTTGTACTTCTTTTAGTGACTAACTGTCACAGCCAAAAGGTTTTTATTTTGTACTTCTTTTAGTGACTAACTGTCGCAGCCAAAAGGTTTTTATTTTGTACTTCTTTTAGTGACTAACTGTCACAGCCAAAAGGTTTTTATTTTGTACTTCTTTTAGTGACTAACTGTCGCAGCCAAAAGGTTTTTATTTTGTACTTCTTTTAGTGACTAACTGTCACAGCCAAAAGGTTTTTATTTTGTACTTCTTTTAGTGACTAACTGTCGCAGCCAAAAGGTTTTTATTTTGTACTTCTTTTAGTGACTAACTGTCACAGCCAAAAGGTTTTTATTTTGTACTTCTTTTAGTGACTAACTGTCACAGCCAAAAGGTTTTTATTTTGTACTTCTTTTAGTGACTAACTGTCGCAGCCAAAAGGTTTTTATTTTGTACTTCTTTTAGTGACTAACTGTCACAGCCAAAAGGTTTTTATTTTGTACTTCTTTTAGTGACTAACTGTCACAGCCAAAAGGTTTTTATTTTGTACTTCTTTTAGTGACTAACTGTCGCAGCCAAAAGGTTTTTATTTTGTACTTCTTTTAGTGACTAACTGTCACAGCCAAAAGGTTTTTATTTTGTACTTCTTTTAGTGACTAACTGTCACAGCCAAAAGGTTTTTATTTTGTACTTCTTTTAGTGACTAACTGTCGCAGCCAAAAGGTTTTTATTTTGTACTTCTTTTAGTGACTAACTGTCACAGCCAAAAGGTTTTTATTTTGTACTTCTTTTAGTGACTAACTGTCACAGCCAAAAGGTTTTTATTTTGTACTTCTTTTAGTGACTAACTGTCACAGCCAAAAGGTTTTTATTTTGTACTTCTTTTAGTGACTAACTGTCGCAGCCAAAAGGTTTTTATTTTGTACTTCTTTTAGTGACTAACTGTCACAGCCAAAAGGTTTTTATTTTGTACTTCTTTTAGTGACTAACTGTCGCAGCCAAAAGGTTTTTATTTTGTACTTCTTTTAGTGACTAACTGTCACAGCCAAAAGGTTTTTATTTTGTACTTCTTTTAGTGACTAACTGTCGCAGCCAAAAGGTTTTTATTTTGTACTTCTTTTAGTGACTAACTGTCACAGCCAAAAGGTTTTTATTTTGTACTTCTTTTAGTGACTAACTGTCGCAGCCAAAAGGTTTTTATTGTGTACTTCTTTTAGTGACTAACTGTCACAGCCAAAAGGTTTTTATTTTGTACTTCTTTTAGTGACTAACTGTCACAGCCAAAAGGTTTTTATTTTGTACTTCTTTTAGTGACTAACTGTCACAGCCAAAAGGTTTTTATTTTGTACTTCTTTTAGTGACTAACTGTCGCAGCCAAAAGGTTTTTATTTTGTACTTCTTTTAGTGACTAACTGTCACAGCCAAAAGGTTTTTATTTTGTACTTCTTTTAGTGACTAACTGTCGCAGCCAAAAGGTTTTTATTTTGTACTTCTTTTAGTGACTAACTGTCACAGCCAAAAGGTTTTTATTTTGTACTTCTTTTAGTGACTAACTGTCGCAGCCAAAAGGTTTTTATTTTGTACTTCTTTTAGTGACTAACTGTCACAGCCAAAAGGTTTTTATTTTGTACTTCTTTTAGTGACTAACTGTCACAGCCAAAAGGTTTTTATTTTGTACTTCTTTTAGTGACTAACTGTCGCAGCCAAAAGGTTTTTATTTTGTACTTCTTTTAGTGACTAACTGTCACAGCCAAAAGGTTTTCATTTAAAAAGAGCGAACACCGGATACCAATTATTATTCAGGCAAACCGGCAAACATCAACAAATACCAACACACACGCACACACGCGTGTAAATACCGGCAATCGTGGACCCTCCTTTGTTCAACTCTTTGTGATAGCAACCGTGGACCACAATGCTTTCCTTTGTGATAGCAACCGTGGACCTATTGTCCCTTTTGTTATAGGTACCGGTTTGAATACCAATTTCCCTGAGAAATGTCTGACATTTTGTCACACAATACAACTTTTTGTATCAAATGGGCCAGTTTGAAATAGTATTTAAATCCACGTCAAACTAATTTGATGACTAGATTTGTTATTCACCGATTGGTTGCATATTCTATGAAATAGAGATTAAGGAAATTGTATTAGAAAACACACACATGTAAAAACATGTATATATAGCCTATATAAATTGATATACATGAAATATGTATTATACCTTCAAAAATGCGATAGGAGATTTTGATACAGAATTTTGTAAGCCAAATGAATAGTCGAGGAATGGAAAGTAGGGGGTGGGGTCTCATCCTTTTATTGCAAGTATTATGTGACTGGATCTCTGTCTGACACTGCAACACCAGTGGTTTGAATATAAACCTGAACCAAAAAGATGTCCCCCACCCACAAGCATCCTAGTTCTGTCAGTATGTTTCCTGCGGGCTCTACTCTTTAGTATACAATTTTTCGAAATAAGCAATTGCTAACAATTGTCGCGTATTGTTGTTATCTGATGAACTTCATTAGCATGTAAACATCGCTACATCTGACAGCTGCATGTACTTGACTTTTGTAAGCTGCTTTGTGACTTTAGTAAAACTAAACTCTATTTATCTTACACTGAAATGTTTGTTGATTGATTTGTATAACCGGCACTGTATGTTGTAATTGTTGCTTCAGTTGTTCCGATTGTATTGCTTTTGTGTTACGTTATCTGTTTCCATGAATATCAATGTTTTGTACTAACAATATGCAGGGATCCATCGGAGAACGAACGGCAGTGTTTTAACAGAAAGTCATCTGTCTGTTTTGCCAGGTTTGGAACCCGCATTTCGCTTCATGTTCTATGTATCAAAATCGAGTGTGTTCATCAGTCATTATTGACCCCTTCTCTAAAATCTATTCTCTGAGATTGATCATGGGGAAGGGAACAATGAGACAACGATTGGTAGATATATATAACCTTGGAGAAAGATACAACTAACCTGACACTGACCAGTGTTACTGACACGTTTTGCATCATCACATTCTTATTACTTATTCACAGCTGTTATACTCATTTACTCGTTAACAAATTGCGAGAAATGTCCCCGTACCGAGAGCAGTTTTCATACTGTTTTCATTCATGTTCTGGAAATGGTTGATTATTCATGTGTAAAAGTATCATGTTTATTTATTTGCAAACCGGCAACATTATACACTTGCGATTGGATATAATATACACAATGCACATTTATTATGAAAGGCGAATAAGGATAATGAAGTACATTCATTGCCATCAATTTGTTTTGTGCTAACAGCTGGCTGCATATTTAGCTACCTTCTTACAAACTGTGTGCAATGCATCCACATCATGTAACATGCAGTTTGAGATAACTATAGAACGTAGAATGCCAAACAATTAATACTTTAGATTTAACAGCCGCCTTTTCCGATTATAGCGAAGGGGTAAAACGTTTATGGTTAGTATTAACAAAAATAAAAATAAAAATCATATTAAAATAATATAATGACTTAATGTTTTACTTAACATTATAATCAGTGTGGTTATTTAAGTTTGACCAATGTTGTCAACAAAATGTTCATATATTACGCTATTTTACCTAAAGCTTTGCTTTCTCCATTTGACTGTTTTGAAAACGCTCTGAGTGAGGATTGAGTATGATTCATTAGTGTTAGTCTAATTCAACGAGTTCTTCATCTGTGTATTTCTTCATTTTCTTCAATATCGATTAATTAATTAGCTTAGTTCTATGACAATTTTTGGTTATGGTTTTTATTGAATAATCTTAGCTGTTTATTCGAAAAGTAATTACGTTCTGTCTTTTGTCTCTTCCATTAGAGCATCCAGACTTGATTGACAAAGAAACTGGACAGGTTGATGTAGTCACAGCTCGCATATGTTTCCCGCACTTTTCGGAAGAACAAGTAAGAATCCAAATTGCATATGCAGACTAATAAGGACACAGAGACAAAGAAACCCCATCTTGCTAGACTGGTTAATTAAGCCACGCTCTTGCTAGAATTACCCGTAACATTTTAACGTCTTCTCGCCGTGTGCAGAGCATAATTCGCTTTGCCCCACTGGTCTCAACCAAGACCTATGGAACGGGCTGATGAGCTTGTACACATTCTTGTTCAGCACGCATTAGCAGTGATGCATGATGGAAACGATTGTACTGCTGCAGTCGGTGCAATGTGCAGAATCACAACATACACACAATTATAGTCTCCTTGGCTGATTTAAACGATTTTTTTTAAACACCAAAGTAAGAAGAAAGTTGCGTGCGAGCCCTACTTTTGTACAAGACAAAGAATGACAATTTTATACTTATTTGCAAAAGATTTACAGAACTACATTATTGTTGAACTCAAATCTTTCTTTAAAGGGTGTGTACAACATTGGTAAGAATGAAAATATAAAAGTTCACAGATTTGCACATAACTTGCATGGTATAAAGATGGTCATGGTGGAAAACTTCCCTTGAAATAGTTTTGCTTGAAATGCCATAGTTTTTAGGAAATGAGTAAAATAATAGTCTTTATCCTGCAGGATAAAATCTGATGTTTGAAAAAAGTTAAAATATATAATGGTTTTTTTCACTGTTTTCTCATAACTCCGAAAACCGATTGAGCTTAAACTTTCACAGGTTTGTTATTTCATGTATATGTTGGGTCACATGAATTATGGATACTGGTCTTTGGCAATTATCAATGTTGTACACAGCCTTTAAGCAGGAAGAGGTGACCCGGGGTTCAGCCCATAGCAGCCCGTTTGGATGAGGCGCCAGGACCGAGCGAAAGAGCAGAAACATTGTATTTAGTTATGAATTTATCTACACTATACTTCAATTTTATGTCACATTTTTCTCACAAAATACGCCACATTCTGTTGTTAGAAATTGTGAATGACATTATGTTTAGCGATCATGAGTCGACCACTGTGGTGCAGACGGTTTACCATGATGTGTTTTATTTTCTGCATGGTTAGATACGTGAACATTTACAGCAATTCAAGAAATACGACACGAATGCAGACTACAGCTTGGATTTCATGGAGATGACGCAGGCGATTCAGTCAACGGTATCTGACTATTACAAACCCAGGCAAATAAAGGTAAATTTGTACAATTTCAACTCTCCCTTATATCTTGAAAACAAAAATCATACGTTTAAAGACATGGAGTACGTAGAAATGGCATTAACATATAGCATTGAAGAACATGTATCATAAACAAAGTGCTTGATACAAGTGCATTCAGTAACAGTTATGTATACATTTGTACTGATGCTAGAGACCTTTGTGCGTTTTCGTGGCTTGCAAAATGTGCTTTAAAAAATCAGCACTGTGACATTAGTTCATAACCCTTTCCTTTCGTATTTACCTTCTACATTTGAAAGACGTGTTTCTGGAAGCGTTTTTACAGAATACAATGAACTTATCGTTTAAAATTATCTACGGTCTCATTAAATTATTTGTATTTATTGTTATATTATATTAATAACCTTTTGTTTTTGCCTTCTCCTTTTCCCACACAGTTATCCACTTTATTAGTCTGCCCTTCATTGTATTAACTAATTATTTACCTCTCTTCTAACCTTCCATTTTGTCCTTTGTGTTCCCAACTTCTTGTGGTCAAGCTATCCCCTTCCCTTCATAACCCCCCCCCCTTTGTCTTCATAATCCCTGCTTACCCCCTGCCTTCTCTGAATGCTTTCTGCTTTTCTCCCTCCACTCTCTCTAGTCATGTATTTCCACTTGACTACTCTTGCAACTCTTGTCTGCTTGTATGTGTGTTGTGTGTTGTGTGTTGTCATTTAGCCTTCGAGAAAGACTCTGCTAGGGTCGAAACGTCAGGCCACTAACTTATTTTTTGTATTTTTATATTAATATGTATGTTTGTGTGTTATTTATTATTTTAATTTTAGGAAGCAATGGTAGAAATCGATGTGGACCAGTCAGATTCTGTTGATTTCTACGAGTATCTTGGTATCTCCACGATGCTTATGATGAACGTAGGCAAGTCCGAGATATTCCGCAGTAGCATGGTCAAGCATGCTGGGGGATCCATTTCTAAAGTCTGCTCCATACAGTGAACTGATGTTCAGAAATTATCAATTTGAAAATTTGACTCAAATTCAGTAAACAGTTTACTTCAACTTCAGTGAGAAACTCACGTGTCAGTTTGAATGAACAGATCCTTTATTCGTTGTTCATTTTAACTGACGTGAGGTATTCAATTCAATTTGGGTGAAGAGCTCCATTCAATTTGAATGAACTATAGACCTTATGCATATGACGTCATTTGAGTAGGGCGCCCTCACCTAGAGGTCCAAAGGACATTGTTCATTGGCCAGTCCTGTGCGCCGCGCGTACAAATCAGCGCGTTTCCATTGTTTCATCTTCAGTTTACCTCTAAGATGGCGGTTTGGTGACGTCAATGCATAAGGTCTATTAGCCTACATGTACAATGTACATTTAAATATTGTGCAATTTTCATGATAATTTCAGTGAACTACGGTCAGAACTTGTGAAGCTCACTTTAGGGTCATTGAACTACTCAGTTCAACTTGAGAGTGAACTGAGTGAAATATTCAACTCTGTGAATATATAAGCTTAGCATTGTGTTGAATGGGCAACTTTGTGTAATTAACTTGAATACAAAAATAGTTTTACTTGCTCCTTTCTACATCAAGATATTTACATTTTGTTTTCACAAAAATGAATATTTTGTGTAAAATATCGTCATTATTGTCGGTATATTTGAATAATAACAGAAAAACAGAGTTCTAAATTTATAATTCACTTGTTTTATTGTTTACCCGGCATAATAAATTAAGAGGAAAACCCCAAGGACTCAGATATTGATAATCAATTTATAAAGTTAATTAATTTCAAATTTTCACAAGAAAGATAATAATCGTTTATAACAAAATATTGTTTGATAGGTCTTACGTTATTATTCCAATATTTACAATGTGTTTATTCTAAAGTTTCATTTACGAAAGAATTTAGTACTCATTTTTAATGTTTTGTTTCGAAATATGAAGGCATTTTGAGAAAAATTTAGATTTTTTCACTTTTTTTCTTAAATTAATGTCATGAATAAATACAGTTTTTTAAAGACATAAATAAGTGAGGAGCGATTTGTTATTTTTGATAGCGTTTCGGCAGTGTTACACACTTACACAAATAACACAAAAGGATAATCCTTATTACCTTTGTGCCCTTTTATTTATAAGCGGACTTGTACACATATTCCCGTCTTAATTAGCGTATCAACCAATTAGTTTACATAGTCGTACATATCACGCATGCGCAAAAGATCTCACAAGCAAGAGCCGAAGTTTGAGCCGCTTAGAAGACGATGTGCGGATTTACTGACCCTTGGGAAGTGATTTTTAAACAGTTTCGACGGATTACTGAACCGTGCGAACGGATTATTAAACAATGTGCACAGATTAATCCTGTGATTTGGTTGTCTTATCACAGTCCCTTCCTGGGATTCATATATACAATAGATAGGTTGCAGTATGACGTAAATCGGCCATCTTTACGGGCAGTTTGGAACACAGTCATGCGTTTCGCGTGAGAACGGCGTGCAACACGCGCACATTTCACAAAACTCACTGCACGATAGGTCAGTGAACAACGCGGCTGCGTTAATAATTAGAGCGCATGACGCGCCTGCATGCCAAAAATGCAGTTTGCCCGTAAAGATGGCGTCTACTGGGAACTATCTATAAGATATTTGCAATCTGTAAAGTCCATGTAGCCTGTACATCACGTCTCTGTGACAATGAATGCCCAATAATTGAAATTGTCTCCACAGTATTATTAAAGTGAGGCTAATTTAATTCATCAGGCTCCATGGCTACTCTAATTCACTCTTCTAAAAATGATTTATGCTGGTACATTTTGTTGATACATTCCAAAGTCAATTACTCTTTATTACCAGGCAGAGAGTGATTCTGCAATTTAAAGATGGGTACAGATGGTGAAATGTAATTGAAAAGGGTTTGCCTTATACATAAAGCAAAACAAAAAATCAACAACAATATTATTATAATACTTTCTCGAAGACGACATCATTTGACGGAATTGGTTATCGGGAATGTTGGTGTTAGTTTGACAAACCCATACCAAGTTTGCGTGGTTTATAAATGTACAGTCCAAATCCTCTATCTCATCTTTAAGTTCGATCAAGGATCTCTGTATTTGATAGCGAGATCAAATTAATTAAAGATGAATACTGGCCTTGCCTGGAAAACATAGATTTTAATCAAACATCCCACACCCATAATGTGCCACTGGATTTTATTTTTTAAAGTCGTTGTATTCAAACTGTTGCCCGGCATTAAATATATCCTAACGGTAGAATTCAAACATGTATAGATTACTGTTGTATCACAATTATGTAAAACATAAAAAATTTAAAAACTGGCATTGAAAATACTGGTCCACTTTATACCGAAAAGAGCTCAGATTTATGTGTGCCACAACTTGCCTTGTTTTCACTGAGAGCTAACAATTCTTTTACAAAGTAAAACTTCGAACATTTTCACCACTGTGCGCGTTGTCATTAGTTTAATGGGTCACTCTGAATGGACCCACGTGTTTAATAGGGTACCACGACTTAAGGGTACCACGACCTTCATAAAACCTCGACTTCATGCTTCATTTTGTATTGTAATTTGATATCTCTTTGGTTGGATGAAAGTTATTACACTACCGTGACATTGAGTTATAATGCTTGCATTCACTGCCGTCCCCATTTCGAGGCTGTACACACAAATGGCTGACCGTGCCAAGGGCGAATATAGGGTAGCATTCTCGATTATAGTGTACGGAGATTCTATCTAGAGAAGCCAATATGAGCCCTCGCACATAATGATGGTTTCCGCTCATCTGATTAAATTAATAGAATGACAGTTAGCTTTCGAAAGGTCGCACTAATACGTTGAAAATGGTTTAAAATAGATAGTCGTGACTAGTGAGTATGGCAAAGGTCAAGGGTTCGAATCCAAACCAAGTAATATTTTGGGGGACTTGTTCACATGACTCATCAGAATGAGTATACAGTGCTTAACGTAAATTGGTGGTATGTAGGAAAAACACAAATAAGTCTGAACATGATTATGGGTATAAGTTTTGGCGACAGATGTAGTCATCGTTACTACTGAAGATTAAGACGCAATGGAAGAAGACTTGTTCGGACAGGTCGTTCTTCTTTTTAAATACATTTTAAGATGAAGCCAATTGATTTATCTAATGAGATAAATGGATATAATGTGACACTGAAAATGTCATACTGAAAATATACTTTAGCGTTTATAAGTCAGTGTAGGTCGATGGTGTAAAATTGATTATATAGCCTACTTTATGTCTTCAATGATGTCAATGTCTAAGTGGTAGACGAGTGAGTCTATTATTGAGTATACATTGCACAACGGTTAGGAGATAACAATATTTACCCTTTAGTCATGCTATGTACAAGGAGATTAAAAACATGTACCCTTTGGTCCTGCTGTCAAACGGTAAGGAGATAAAATTGTTAGTTTTTGGTATCAAACTGACCTGCTTGCAGAGACCTATATTATAACCTTTGTTTACTACCGTAACGCCTTTACTTCACGATTTTTTGTTCACCTACATCCCTTTAAAAACTCTGTCCATTTTCCCCACTTTTTCAATACATGCCGCGTTTGCCCTATATTAATGCGGATGACCTGTAGTGACACCGTTCACAGAACACCATCTGCATTTTGTGTTTATTTATAGTTTTTTCATTTTTTGTATTATTTGTTTAATTGAGGTTTGTTTTCCTTCCTTTTTTGGCTGGTGGAACTAGGCCTATGTTTTCAGAACGAACGTTGGGTTTTTATGGTGGCTTCACAATATACGTCTTAAAAAATTATACAAAAAGATGAGTGTAAAAATAGTTCGTGATTACACATTACAGCGATGTTTTCTCGAGTGTGGGGCCGTAGTTGACTGAATATCTCTCGGGAAGATCTTCTTTCATTGCCCGCAGCGTGCTCCATTCAACCTGGAGTTCGTCTACAATCTCTGCCATCTTGTTGCTCAGGCATCCTGGGCTGTCGTACCTGGATTCTTGAACGGCTTCTAGTGCGTCTAAGATCTCATTTAGAGAGTCTCTTATAATGTTAATGTTAGTCTCCATTTTGAAACGGCTCTCTTTGTCAGATGAAAATGTCTTGGAGACCTGCAGTACCGTCTTGGTTTCCTGTCACAAAAAATTGAAAACATAAACATCAATTTAATCTATATGGCAAAGAAAAAACAAAACTTGAAAGTTTCCCCTTTTAAAAATCCGTTTCATTTGTCCACAACATCCGTTTACCGGATAACCACTGACTCGTATACTGGGGTATGGAGAGCCAAATTAGCATTTATTGGCATTAGCAACGATTTTAAAATGTTTTAATGCCATCGACGTAGCTTCAATGTATTTAAAGTTATCTTTAGGTATCTCTTAGATTTTTTTATATTTTTTTTTAGAGATTCCTCTAAATCAGTTACGGCTCCGTAACTTTAAGAAATTAGGGAGTGCCGCGCGCTCAGGTTGATGATGTTATTTCTCGGAATGCATTCCATAAACGAAGTTGCAAACGACAAGTTTCAAGTCATCCATGTTGCCAAATAAATATGCACTCAATGTCAGCATTAAAATCATGCATTTCAAGTAGTCGATGTTTTCAATAGGTTTTTTTAAATGAAAATTACATGGTGTGTTTAAAGCAATCGTTGAGGCCATCATTTAGAGATATCTCTAAGTGAATTCGAGATATCTCTAAATGATTCAAAGATATATCTAAATCATTGACATCAATGGTGTTCTGTGTGTCACTTATTTAGAAACATTGTCTTTCAAACGGTTAAGCGATATCTCTAAATAATGAGAGACATCTCTAAATAATTCAGAGAATATCTCTACAATGTTTTAAAGATGCTGCTTATACTAATAAATGTTCATTTGGCACGCCATAGTGGGGCCTTTTCGTGGTTCTTTCCTCATCTACGTTGTTTTCCCCATCTTGGCTTCATACATGTGATAATGTTTGTACTTCTCTTCTCATTGTTTGTATGCTTATAAAGCGTGTCCAGCAGCCGGTACTTTTGAATCAGTGCTTCACTGTAGTCAACATTTCCCCGAGTTACTGAAAGAAAATTAATATCGAAGAGAATTGTAAAAAAAAAGTTTAAATGAAACCTTACATCTTCAAGTATTTGAAACAAGTTAGGAAATGATCTCTTTGCTTGTTCATCGATGTTTGGTCTCTCTTCAAGCCGTCTATATAGCCGCTCCTGGAGAACAACGAGCGGAGCAATGACCTTCAGCAGCTGATCCAACCTGTAGTGACGTGCCAGTGCAGCTAATGTAGGCGTCTCTCCAGCCGTTTTACTGTGCGTGGACTCGTTTTTGCAGTGTACCGTACACTGTGCTTCTCGATGAGAGTTTAGGCATGACGTCAGACACACGGATGACTCGCACAGACGCCGGGAAGGGGGTGTCATCGACCGAACAAGTCCGTTTTCTGACATCTAGAAGCAACAAATAAATACAATCATGCTATTAAAGATGGGGCTTTTACTTGGGTCGGATGATAGATAGTGTTGTCAAACTAAAGAGCAGTCTTAAATTACGGGTCCGTACATTCCACCTTTAATGTTTTCGTTTCGTCAATGTCATTGTGATTGAATTTCATGGACATTTAGGAATGAACTAAAAGCTCCCCGTTCAAAATAAAAATGATAAAATAGAATTAGCTGTTGCAAACTGCTTACCAACCAAACGGACCTGTGGTATAAATGCAAAAAATAAGCTAGTGGCCTGACGTTTCGACCCTAGCAGAGTCTTTCTCGAAGGCTAAATGACAACACAACACACATACAAGCAGACAAGAGTTGCAAGAGTAGTCAAGTGGAAATACATGAATAGAGAGAATGGAGGGAAAAAAGCAGAAAGCATTCAGAGAAAGCAGGGGGTAAGCAGGGATTATGAAGACAAAGGGGGGGGGGGGGGTTATGAAGGGAAGGGGATAGCTTGACCACAAGAAGTTGGGAACACAAAGGAAACAAAATGGAAGGTTAGAAGAGAGGTAAATAATTAGTTAATACAATGAAGGGCAGATTAATAAAGTGAATATCTGTGTGGGAAAAGGAGAAGGCAAAGACAAAAGGTTATTAGTCATTTAAAATAAAAAATAAAAAATGTGACTTCATAATTATAGGATGTTTTTGGAAATTTTGTATATACATGTAATGGGTATAGGCCTATCGATCAAAATGGCATGTTATACCATTTTAACGTGGGGTTACAGATTGCAGAGTGTTGCAAAACTAAATTTGACATTATAGATCCCCTTTAAAGAACGAGAGGCTGGTTGGGACGATTAATTTTAATGTTTCAAAGTGAACCGAAGATACACATAAACTGAACATACACATTAAAAAAAACACACAAAAAACGCTGGTAGTCTAAACAAGAAGGGCATCGCCTCTGATTTGACATTGCAGATGGTTCAGAATCCAAATTAACAGCCTCGTTCTGTTGAGGGGCGGATCCTGTATTTCGGATGCAGTGACGCCCTCCGAGAACATCAAACAATAAAATAGCAGAATGTAATCACGGGGGCAAAATCTGGACTGTTTCGTTTCACCCCACTTCACCTCGGAAAATGGAATAGTCCAGATTTCAACTTGTGGTTATATTCTGCTATTTCGTAATCGTCGTGCTTCCACCAAATGTTTGTAAAATATGTATGATATACATATTAATCAAATTATGCTGTTACTGCTTTTATCCCGTGATATTGTCACTGCTCATTTAAAATCATTAGTTTAGCCTATTTGTCGCATTATTACAAATGTGAATGCTCATAATTTTTTTTTTTAATATGGTTAAAATAATAAAAGTACTAAGTGCGTCAAGAGCTGTTCATAGAGTTGGCATAATTTGTAAGACATGAATTATGAAGAAAACTATTTAAAAAAACTACCCCAAACACCCCCTTCAATAAAAATAAACCTTAAAAAAACACACACACCAAAACAAACAAACCCCAACAAACAAACAAACAAACAACCCAACAACCCAACAAACAAACAACCCAACAAACAAACAACCCAACAACCCAACAACCCAACAACCCAACAAACAAACAAACAAACAAACAAACAAACAAACATAATAATTATAATTTTAATAGGCCATCAAAAACAGTCAGTTATAGTATGCCTTGACAATGTTCAGTACCACTGACTACCTCCATCACATTATTAAAGACTCATTTGGACTTCTTAGTGAGGAGGCCAGGCGTGGTCCCGTTCTTCCCCTTTGGGGCGTTCGATAATAATGTAATAAGCATTATTATGGCCTATACTCAGTGTTTATCACACATCGCTGCAAAGGTAAAAGCCAACACAATGTTCCCGATGCAATTCAAACACGTTGGACGACCGACCTACATTTCACAATAGACCTTATACATTGACGTCACCAAGCCGCCATCTTAGAGGTAAACTGATGATGAAACAATGGAAACGCGCTGATTTGTACGCGCGGCGCACAGGATTGGCCAATGAACATCTTCCTTTTGACCTCTAGGTGAGGGCGCCCTACTCAAATGACGTCATATGCATAAGGTCTATACCAACATTCCAGGCAACACATACCGGTAACCCGTACGTTTTTAGGTTCAATGCCTGGTGATTTTGGATAATTTGTATGGGCAAGTTGGCGTCTAGCCACTTTCAGACCAGCACTTATCATAAATCAGCTTACACAGTCTATTGGTAGCTTGTATAAATAATTGTTAAAACTTAAACAAACCACTAATATTTCCGCAGACGCCTGTAGTGCATTTGTTGACGATAAGAAGCCAAGTGTGCATAAGACCAAATTACCACGCATAATAACAATAAAGTTTCTTTATTAGTTTGCTTTAGTCTAGCCTATGATTATACGCAGATTCGAATGAAACAAAGGAACATGTTATTTTTTTATTTAATGTCACAGCCTTGAAAACTGTTTTTTATTTTTCGTAAATACAATGGTGCCGGATGCCGAAAACTGTTAATGGCTATCCTGCCGCACATATATAGGCCGTACCAATATACCAATAATATACACATAAAACCTTATTCGGGGCACACCTCGCCCGAACCTTTTATTAGGGCACACACTGCGCCTAAAACCATTTGCACACAGGGGCAAATAAAGGGGGTACACCAGACCCAAAACATGTCAGCATTAAGTCTGACTAATGTTTGCACACGGGGGCAAACCAAATGGGTACCTCTGACCCGAACCATGTCAGTATTAACTGACGCACACGGGGGCAACAAATATGGGCACACGTGACCCGAACCTGCGGTCACGGCCCAATTAAATTTAAGAACAATAATAGTATTAATAGTAATCACACCTGTAAATTATAGAATGATTTTAACCAATCAAGTAAGCTGTGAGTTTCCACCTTGGCACATACGGTCGGAAATAGCCCCTGTGGTACATCAGAGCGCTATCACAACTTCTTGTAACAATGCATGTCACTAATTTATAAGTTTACTGATAACTTGATTAAGCAAAAGTTTTGCTGAAAAGTAAAACATTGAATTTAATTTTAACCAGACTCTGTATTTTCGGTGTCAATCCCGAGAAAAAACGCCACACGCGTCATTGCAAGAAGCCACACAAGCAATTTGTATAACGGGTGGGAAGTGGTGGGATTTGAAAATTGTTTATAATTGCTGCAAATTATTTCCATGCGTTCACAGACAAGACTATGACGAAAGTGATTTATCCCCCAACTTTCCCGCTTGCTCAAGCGTCCCCAGCAACGCAAGAATTGGAGCCATTGGTTGATTTTCCCTGCACCGCATATTATTGGCTCATTGTCAAAACTGTTTATATAACATAATTTGTAACACATTCACAATTATATTCTTTACCAATACATACACAGTAATATGTTTTCTGCCCGCGAAATTGTTGTGACCTAGATTTGTAAGAATTTACACAGTGCGCCCGCGCACGCACACAAGTGTGTAACAGCCTGCAATCGTAGACCCTCCTTTGTTCAACTCTTTGTGATAGCAACCTTGGACCACAATGCTTTCCTTTGTGATAGCAACCGTGGACCTATTGTCCTCTTTTGTTATAGGTCCCCGGTTTGAATGTGGTTACCTACTCACGTGAACCTTCAAGCCCACCTACATGTACATGTATGTTGTCAATGTTTGTCCATAATAAAACAACAAGTGCAAATGCGTGCCGCTGTGACATGAATACTGCCTTCCCTGCGTATAAAGCATTCTATCGTTTAGGCGATAAAATGAATTATTCGTAGTCTAATAAACTTGTACATGTCATTTGGCCATACCTAATTAATATGAAGTCAAACTCTTACTGTTTTAATATTATTTCTTGTGTGTAGTTTTGGATGATTATAAAACTAGTGTTTAATTAAACTATCATTTCAAATTTCAAATAATTTAGTTCATACTATCATTAGTATCAAAATACTGTTAATAATGTGGAAGAGTGTTTCGAAAAAGGACAACTTGTCAAGAAACAGCCCCCTTACACAAATACGAGAACTATATCAAAACAAAACAAAGTAATGGACCCCAAGAATGGACCAAATAAACAATGTGTATGATGATACAGACTGTACTATGTTTGACAAAGTAATTAAACTAAAAATTAATAAATAAATGAGTGGAAATAGATAGGGTGTACTTTTAGTTATTACTCCTAAAGTTTTATGACCATAAAAAGCTACTTCATGCATGTTAATCCGTTAGGAAAATTTCTTTAAAAATAAATATTTTAATTGTATGAATTTATGGTGAGAAATACAAATTAAAGCAAAAAACTGTGTGGGGCCTTTGCCCAAACAAATTTAAATAAATTACCAAGAGTCAAAAATACGCGTGAATGGTTTATTCTGCTTTGAACAGAAATTGTTGACAGAATACAAAGTATTTTATTTTTCAGTCACTTGAAAAGGAATACAGTACCCTGGTTATTCATCGAGCAATACGCTTTCAATGTTTGTATAACTCTCTTCAAGCACTTGTATTTGTTTGCCTTTATGGATTAATTCACGTTTTCTTGTTCATTGTGAAACAATTTTGAGCTCAGTACTTGGCTAGATCTGCCGATATACTCGACAGAACTATACCAATGCTGGATCATATTGATATTGGTCTTGTGTGTAGTGGAGGCTATCTACATTAATTTTTCACTGAGATTTATCTTCTAAATGTATACAGCACTGTACATATTGTTTTACTATGGCAGGCTTGGTCAACCGTTTGCAGGTCATGCTCATTATGTGTAAATTCTTCAGGGTCAGATATGACCTGGAACCATTTCTGGGTCATTTTGACCTGGAATCTGTGTCAAAAGGACCCCAAAATGGGTCACTCTGATGCAGAATCCAAGTTAAATCTCATTTGCTTTAAACCACTTTCTGGGTCAGCCAAAACTGAAGCCGTCTTTTCGAATAATGGCCTTATTAATTCTATCTATTTTCCCCGATCTGCTTTATGAAATCGTGCCACGATGCCACCCTCAATACAAAGTGATATAGGCCTACGTATACGGTTGTGACAGAGATCATGGTGAGTCATCGAAACACTATTGTAATCCCCCCCCCAAAAAACCCCCCAAAACAAAAAACAAAGCCGCAAAAATAAAAAATAATTGCTGTGTGTTCCTATGTTTATTTTTATCGTTATATTATGACATTTATATCATAAAATAATTTACAAATAGGTAAAAAGAGGACGCACTAGTGGCATATGCCGTCTGAACATTAAATATGCAGAAATAATATTGATACAAATTGAGTTTTTTTTTCAGATATAACAACCAATATTATAGCGCAAAAATGGGGCACCAAATGGCTTGAATTTGGCCTTCATTTTCAAAGAAATTCAAACTTCTGAAGGGATAGGCCTACATCGCCAGACTCCCTCCTGCGTCGCTGCGCGACGGGCGGCGCTAACACACCTATGTACATTTCTTTCATAATCGCCCCCCCAAAAAAAAAAATATAAAATAAATAAATAAATGGAGGTATATATATATATATATATATTTGTAAAAAGAAGAAGAAGAAGAAGATTTTAAAAACTAAAATAATAATTCCCGATTGTGGGCTTAGTCATCAGACATACTGACGTAAGCGTTGTGACCATAACAGTTGCATTATTCTAGCTACATCTCGTATATGCGTCAGGTGTATGCAAAACGGCGTTGGAGAAATTAATACAGGACCAATTGCATGTCGCTGTTTAACGCGCGAGATTATGATGGCCGTAAGCACTGACCTTCCCCGCAGGCGGTTTCATTAAATTGGGAGTCATGCCTTGCTCGAATAACCATAACAACGAGAACAAATCGATTGCTATTATTCTGGTCATTCACACGCATATAATCAGGAAAAGTATAGGAATAAAATCAGAAAATTATCAATATGTTTAATGCTCTACTTTCGTGCTTCCTTGCCGGCAAGGCATTTTAACAGCCAATACTGTAGACAATCATTGTTTGGCAATCTTCGTCGATTTCCCTCTATATGTCTACATTGATAGTTGTTAATGGCGTTTCAAATGAGCAAGAATATCCCTTCTTGCCTCGGTTTGAATGACATTAAACTGGATGGAAGACCTACAAGATATACGCATTCTGATTAAAGTTTAACCTTCTCGACAGTGTTTGCTTCGGCCGGTCTAATATGTGCGGTTCGGAAGAAACCAGACGGCAGTTAAATTGTATGCTTCTATAAAAATTAATTAAGCTTTAAGCCTTGCAGAGAATGCTAACCTGTAAATGTGTATAATCATTGCAAATCAATACCAACATCCCCACACGTACTTCCCTGTGAGATCCACAGGTGAATATAAAGGTGAAAGACTGGGGCATCCTATTATGTTTCTATGGTTCCAATTTTTACCGACCCTATTTTGGCTTCCGAATAAAATGAGGACAATTTTGTTAACGTCGACACTGTCTCAATAAATTAAGAACCCTACAAAAAACTTTTAAAAAACAGGCAAACAAACAAAACCAACAAACCAATCAAAAAACAACAAACAGACAAACAAACAAACAAACAAACAATGAAAAACAACCAACCAAACAAACAAAAAACAACCAAAACAAACGCTTAAACAAACGAACATCAGCAACAGCAGCAGCAACAGAACAAAGCCTGTGTGATAGTGCTAAATGTAATGTCCAGTCAATTTGTACAGGTACTTGTCGCCACAATACTTCAAGTTTACGTCCGAGTAGCTCCCACTATGTATCTGGGTCAAGTCACTCGGCGGTTAGGCTTCAAAAAGCGATAGACGAACGGCCCTCTGATGTGATTTGCATTGGACAGAGGATATGTCAAAGGTCAACAATAAACATTTATCTTATTTTCCCTAAAGACATTGTTTTCCTTGATTTTTTTTACCAGATAGCATTATATTCATCATCAACTGCCCGTAATTAAGAGAGGATGGTAGTTGTTACTAAATTTCAAATAAAAATTGACTTATTATTGAAATGCAAGTACATACATTAACTTTGCTGTACGTGATCTGGCTGCACTGGCTGCTGACTCGGATGAGCCACCAGTGCGACGTCATGATCCACTCAAAGACACAGGGAAATATCGGGCTGACCCGGGGAACAGTGGCGTAACCAGACATTTTTGGGGTTGTGGGGGGGGGGGGGAGGGGTGTGGGGGGCAAGAGGGGCAGAGACTTATTAATGTATATTATTGTTGGTGTTCTTTTAAAAACATTTGTATTTTTTATTTAGTTTTAATTGTTTGTTTTGGGGTTTTTGTTTTTTGTTTTTTTTTGGGGGGGGGGGGGCTTTTCAATGTATCAAATCAATCTTTTGCACATTATTTTCTCCGTTTTATTTGGGGAGAGGGGGGGGGGGGGCTCCAGCCATTGCCGGGAAACTATTCATTCCACTCCTGTGGTTACGTTGATTAGCTTCCTGTCGAGTAAGCCCGGGTTAATACAAAACTATATTCTCTTTGTTGTAGAGATCGAGATTAGTTTTTGCCCAATACAGCGGAGTCTTGTGTAGGCTTATTGGCATATTTAATTTCGGATATTTAAAAAAAAAAAATTTTTTTTGAAAACTGATTGTTTCGGGGGTTTTTCGTGGCTACCAATTTTTTTATATATATAAATTTTGCAAGAATAATTATATTTATAATACAGTAATAAAGATAGTAATCATATTAATAAACGTAATAACATCAGCATCCTATTAATCTCCAGAATGGTTAATTAATAGAGTCGCATGCAGGCTGGTCACATTCAAACGCAGAGACTTCGCAGCATTACTGGTAAATTAGACAAGCATTCAAAGAAAGCACTCACCTTCGTCGACAAACAATCGGTTCTCTCCGCGATGTACAGATGCTATATGAAGACAGGCCTTGATGGCAATGAGATTTCACTGCACACGGCAAAGACACTTGCTTTCATGCTAATTATGACAAGCTGTCAGCGTGCGCTGTCATCAAGCGAAGCGAATAAATTATGCTAATCTACACTTCAATTATACTTGCTTCTCGAAACGGCTTCGGACTGTGAATGTAATTCGAGGTACGGTTTTTCGCTTGGCCCAATAGGCCTAAACACTACATCCGGCCAGTTGTCTCTGGTATTCCATACTTTGTCCAAGAACACACAGAGAACAATGATTGTGGTAATCAAGCAGCTGTTACCAACGCAAGAATGATAACACAATATTAAATAGAAATCTCAAAGTTCAATTAATTATATGCAAATATCTTGTTTTTCAAGTAAACACGTTTTGCATTGCGATTTCATCAAAGTGTTTACATTAGAGTGAACGTTTGAAGCGATGGTTTACAACACATGCACTATCGCAACAAGAGAAACACTCAATCCTGGTTCATGTGTTATACATAAGAGCCGCATGGATAGTTTGTAGTCATTAAGATACTAAATAAAATATGATAATGGTGCAATGTAAAAAGCAAATAACACGTATTCATTGTGAGAAAATGAGGGCCAATCAATCTTTCATTTTTACATCGGGGATAAAGCAAAATACTATTTAGTTTTGGCTTTGGCTTTTTCACCAATATTTGTTTAACAATAAAATTATGAATGGTGCTTTATATTTATATAGTTATGTAATTATTTAACACCTGTACATAAGTGTGGGAAGTATATATTTAGTATATGCGTGTGTGAAGTATTCTGTGATTTGGGGAAACGGAATTAAGTATCATATTTTTCAGCATTACTAGCAAGTAAGATGTTATGAAGAGACAAAATAAACAGAATAAATGATGTCATGACATTTTTGAGTTTCATTGCAGAAGTTGTTACCGCCAACATTTCTATTGACTCAACGCCTGCTTGGTATTGCCAATAATAGTGACCTCACTGTGATTGTAGTCCATTTAGAATTCATCTCGCTGTTTTATTTACAGTGGGAGGGATTGAACCAAAGGCCGCGTAAATCAGTGAAGAGTTAAATATTCTGCTCATGGACCATGTTGGGTGAATATGGGAAAAACATCTCACAGAAACCACAACAATGCTTTTAGTACCCAGTATATAATTATTTTTAAAAGACTGGTCTAATCATTGTTGAGTGAAAGAGTCTGCTGTTGAAATTCAGATGCTAATAAAGACCGTCACGAGACGCTCTATTTGGAATGGATGGTGCTGTTGAATTTCCAGTGAGTGAATGAGACTCATCGATCTTATTGTCGTTTTATAATTGTCCCGAGTGAATTTTCAGTGAGACTCGGGGGGGGGGGGATCGATCTAATTGCGGTAGAATGATCCTACGTTAGAGACTGCCTTAAGCATACCCAGTACGCTGTTATTATGCTGTAATGGCCGGAGGTCCACACATTTTTCATTATGTGTCTTGGTCTGAGGGCTTCGTTTGTGTAACAGTATTAAATAAATATTTTCTTAAAAAGTGCAATAAAAATATCAGCATCGGCTTAAATGAAAGAAGATCAAGTGGCACTACGAAGATCAGGCCGACGAAGATCACGGGTCAATCTTGGTTAGGAATAAGACAGTTTAAGACAATTTAATAGACAAAAACATTTCAGAACTTTTTATTTATTTGTAGAAGCAACATGTACAATGAAAAGCAACTAAAAAGTGTTATTTTGAACGAATTTATTTAATATTGTTTTTCAAACCTAAAATAGAATAATATACCAATCATCTGAATCCAGTAAAACCCCTAACTCGTCGCCAAACGCATTTTGAAATGGGGGGGGGGGGGGGCGGGGGGCCTGCCATCAATATTAGCATAGAACACATATGAATCGAAATTGTTTGTTTAATTTTTGTTTCTATCCACAATTCTCTATTAGTATTAGGCTTCGATAATGTACAAACGAAAATGGCAACAAAGAAAATAACTTTCGTTTACGGTGACTGCCAGCACCTCCTAGTTCGGTAAAGTTTTTCAGAAGTTGAGCCGGATCGTCCTAGGAAAATCTATCATCCGGATATTCAGTCACCTATTATGGGAAATTAACATGAGCTGAAGTAGGTTGATTCAAAAGAGGGCGTCATCAGAAGGAATGTGTACACAGTTCGCTGTTTGGTGGACAGAATCTCCTGCAACACTGGAATTGACCTATAGATTCTGTGTCCCGCAATAGGCCTGACCCATTATATGGTTCTTGCAGACTGACCCAGAATGTGACCTTTTCAGGATCCTGCATCGGTTTGACACTATTTCGGGTCGTCTTGACCCAGAAATTGGCAAAACTAGCCCCATATGAGACCTGGAATCCAGGCCAATTCTGACCAATTTTCTTTTAGAGTGTAGTTTTTAGGTTGTTTTTAATTGGTTTATATTTCGGTCCCTTCGCCAAGTCCAAAGGCGCTTGGATGGGCTGACGTAGAAAACAGTCATGCGCATTGAACCATTTCTCCTGACCTAACAACCCCCGGTCACCTCTTCCTGTTTTTACAAATGATTCTTCCCTCAATAATGTAGCTCTTTTGTGTAAATCCATTGCAACAAAAACCAATTATAATTCTTTGCCTGATTCTTTTGCCAAATTTTCTCAGGAAATGTATTCTCTGAACAAATAATGACAAATGATGCCGTTTCAAAACGAAAAACATGATTTAAAAAACAAATCTCGCATACCACGGAATGCGCAGAAAACATTTTAACAATTAACATTATTTTTCCGAGGCTGATGGACGTGAACTATTGATGTCTGTTTTTAATTACCTATAACTGATCATTGACCGATTTTTCGTACAATACCTTAAATGAAAGATATTTCATAGTTAACATTTAAGTATAAAGTTCTGGGTCGGTTCGGTGGATATTCGGACCTAACGTGTTTATGTGTTGTAAAATCACGATCATACACAAATTAAGTGATTATAATAAACGACAATGTAATAGAGCTAATTTTTCTTATGAGGATTTACGAACGAAACTGAAATATAATAATAATACTAGCAGTTTGGGATGCTCATCATCCTAACTTGCAGCTGAGAAGCTGAAATTGCGAAGGACGCGACTACAACGTGTTTGAGTAGCAGGCGTGCGAGGGCGCCCCCTTAGGCAACAGCCACATCAACATAAGATTATACAGAGCACAGCCAGAGATCGAAAGTGCTTGTTGTTACCGTAGGGAGGACAACCGCAGAGTCAGGAGAAAGAAAAAACTCGTGTAACAGGAGAGAGCCAACGCACAACTCTTTTCGCAAAATGGTCTAAGCCGGGAATTGAACAAGAGTCACATTGGTGACAGGCGAGCGCTTTACACACTATTGCCACCCATGCCACGTATTCACAATCTTTCGCAAAGCCACGAGCTTCAAATAATTAGTTATAAAACATTCTACTAATATACATTAGGGAATAGCCACTGAACTACGGATAAGTCATTGAACCAATGGATTATGTTTCAAGGGTGCATGGGTGCCAGCTTTCGAACCAGAAGTAACACAAATCTGGAGCGTTGACCAGTGATCACGAGTTTCACGACTAATAACAGTGCGCCCGCCCAGCACAGCATTCAAAAGAAAGTTGCTGTTGTGCATAATATCGTTATAAAATTAATGTTGCTTACCGAGCGACGTGAGCACAATCTCTATAATCAAGGTACAAAGAAGTGACCCACAACTAAAAATGTCTGCTGTTGTAAATCAGCACCTACTCTTAACACACTATTTGAAAAATGTCAAAGATTGATGTTCAATCGACCAGAAAGTGAAGTGTTTCAGGTCAATGTTGGATCAGAACAGTTCACTCGTTCAGGAAAAACATCAAACCAAAGACATAATATATTACCATTTCGGTTATAATATCAAGACTGATGTCCATAGTAGAACTGGTGGTGAGTGACGATTATTGACCTCGCGACCGTGAGTCTTAGTCTCTTATATACACGTTTAGTTCGATGTAATTGTCTATGAGCTCTAACAGTTCCCGGCCACAGGTGGCTACTTTGTTAGCTGAGTATCTGTCCAGGGTGTGTCCTAAAGAGGCAGCGAGACACGAGGTGCAGTGCAGACTCTACTTCCATCAACAATACACAGTTATTCATTTGTAGTAGGACCACATCTGGCTTTACGAGGACGCTCGCAGACAATGAACATATTCTCACTGTGCTGAGAGTAATCTCCCCAGTAGCCAAGTATGTCAGGATTGTTCTTGTAATCACGGGTTATCATGAAGGCATTATCCTGATCACCTGGCCATTTCTCATCATCTGGTTGGTCTGGCTCCCATTTCCGATATTCAGTCGGAATACCATCTTCGTAGCAGTTCCATTCACCTTCAACTTCGGCATCATTACAATTAATGAAAACACCTTTAATAGGACCCCCACTATGCTGAAATGAAGTGAATATGAACTCATTCTCCCAATCTGAGCTTGGGACCATTATAGATGCATTGTTACAATCACACTGCATCACGGCAGTGGACCAGTTGCCCTTCATGGATCCATCCAGACCCAAGTAGCAAGACTCAGCATAAGGCACCCATCCATAAGGGCAGCCTCTCGCTGCAAAGACACCCTTGGTCACCATGCTGATGATAGTCAGAGCAGCCACGGTGATTCGGTAATCTGCGGCAACCATTTTTCACAAATTGAATTATCTTAAGTTTGAGCTTTATTCAACACTGTAGATTGGTTGTGATTTTGATACACAAAAATGAGCACGTTTTGAGCACGTTTTATAGCTGTCCGCCATCGTTTTACACGTGTCTTTCTTCTGACGTCACACTTACAATGCCCAGAGCGAGTTGAACATCATTGATGTTCAAGACTGATCCATTCAACTTGTATAAGGGGGATGTCAGTTCCTAGGGCCGTGTTATGTTTATGGGCTGGGTAAAATTGCTTATCATTCCAAGTGTTTAAAATCTGCCGAAAATCTATTGAAGATGATAGCGATGGTTTAAACAAACAGACAGTGTCAATAATAAAGGGACGTTGATCCAGTATGTGAGAAATTGCTAAGGAGTCATATTTCAAGATGACACAATGATAACGTTTCCCACCTTAACAACCCTCTTCCCCAAGGCTCCCATTAAGTCACTGTCTGATGAGTTTCGCCTCATCTGAAGGCACTTTTAATTATAGGGAATTTAAGTCTGTTTGGGGGTGATCCCAAGGTAATTCCCATGCTAGAAAGAATTTGTAGTAGCCTAATGATAGATAGATTACATAATGTTGGCTGCAGACCTTATCTATAAATAAAACTTGAGGTTCGTGTACAAAACGCGTAGGCGAAAAATCTGCACGTGTTTCAATGGGTGTGTACATGTCAATGGGGACTGCCGCGGGCAAACTTAAAAGGGTCATAATAACCTTTTAGTGAATTCGCCCCATGAGTGACTACACTATCCAAGGGGGGGGGGGGGGTCGAATAGAGGAATAGAGAACTACATATGACCGGATTTGAACGAACGGTTCTTATAGTTATTGATAAATAAATAAAATTGCCTACCGCGATCTCCCCCTTGTTTGAGGCCCGAGGGAGTGATGTTAACCTTATTAGACTCGACGCAAAATGCATATGGTTAGAATGATGTTTTAAAAGTAGAATACAATGATCCACACAAATATGCGTGGATTTCCTTTTACATCGCGAACTAACACGGCCCGCCATTTTGTAGAGCCAATTTGTTTACTTCACAAAATGGCGGACCGTTTTAGCTCGCGATGGGTAAAAGGAAAACCACGCAAATCGAAGCACATTAATGTGTGGATCATTGTATTCTACTTTTAAAACATCTTTCTAACCATATGCATTTTATAACAAACGGTTACAATCGCTTTTCATAGACCAACTCGCCCGATCGAAGGCAACGTTTCCCTTTAAGCTTCTCATAATAACCAATGCTCAATGCTAAAATCTACTTTTAGAACAAAATGAAAATGAAAATAGCTTCATTTTTCTTTTCAATTTGTAGTGACGTGGGTTAATCGTTTAGCTTTCGAGCTAAGACTCATCCTAAATAAAACAACCCTAAACAAGTGAATTGGCCAGACTCCATCTTGGAAACATAATGTATTCTCAATATTGGTAAATAATGCTCATTCAAAACGAAAATTATTGAAGAAAAAAAGGAACTCTAGCATGCCATGGAAAATGCAAAACACATTTAACAATTAACATTATTTTTCCATGGCTCAGATGGACGTGAATTATTAATGTCTGTTGTTAGTTGACTATAACTAATCATAGGACGGATTTTGGCACAATACATTAAGTAAAAGACAACTTTCTCGAATCTTTAACGAGGTTAAAGTGTAAATTTAAATTTCCGGGTTGAATCGGCCAAAAGTCAGACCTAACGTGTTTCAATGTTATCAGGTAAGGTTTGCGGGTAACACCATGTGTAAATCTCTTTTGAGTAGTGTTGGTTCTGAAAAGAACCTGTTGTTAATACTCGATGTTTCAATCAGTATGCTCTGATCGTCTTCAGGAGAAAGCTGGACTCTGTTTAAATGTGTTGTAAAATCACAATCATACACAAATTAAGTGATTATAATAAACGACAATGTAATAGAGCTAATTTTTCTTACGAGGATTTACGAACGAAACTGAAATATAATAATAATACTAGCAGTTTGGGATGCTCATCATCCTAACTTGCAGCTGAGAAGCTGAAATTGCGAAGGACGCGACTACAACGTGTTTGAGTAGCAGGCATGCGAGGGCGCCCCCTTAGGCAACAGCCACATCAACATAAGACTATACAGAGCACAGCCATTGATGGCAATTGATTTCATAATACATTATTCATCTTACACCTGGTAGGCCCTACATGCACACAAATTTGGTCGTGTAACAATGTTCAGTTAATTGTATTGTCGGAATATTATTGTAATTTTATGTGAGGTTGTTGATTTGGAGGTCTGATGAGGTTTTAGTAGAGCGATACAGGACGATGGGGAAAGTAAAAGATCGTCCATTCCAACTTGACAGAGAAACAGCGAAGTTTGAAAGCTGAGTGTTTGTAATCGGGTGATAAGTAACCTGTACCATATCTTGTTTTCAGCCGCAAAAATAATTTTAGTAGACTAGGCCTAGAGCTCAACAAATTCAGTGTCTAGAATAATAAAACATTAGATCTTTGAGTCCATATAACCCTAAATGATGGGGCTCTTTCGACCCGGGGAATTGGTAAGGGGGTAAGGGGCACAATGTTCCTTGAACCAAAATCTGTACGACGCAAAACAAAATCACAAAACTGCCACGAGGGCGGGGGGGGGGGGGGGGGGGGGGGGTAAGAACAATACCATATTTGTTATGCTACGATCATTGACAAAAGTCCTTTTTATAAAGACCACCAACAGGTTCTGTGGTGATCATGTGACTTTTGTGTAGGCATAGACCTTTCTATTGCAACGTCACAGCCCGAGTTTTTTGCCAACCGAAGTTGGAAAACTGTGGAAAAAAATAACTGCAAATAAAAAACAGTTACTGGATAGACATAGTTTGTAGCAACTAGCAATGTTACACAAATATTCAAAAACAGTGTTGAATTTGTTGTTAACAAATCAACCAATCATGGAAGGTAGGTCTATTTCATTTCATGAATCTTTACAGAAAATGTTGAACTTGGTCACAACATTTTTTAACACGATTAAATATTTTGCTAACTTTTGGCCGTCCATGCCAACCGGCACACTTTGTTTATCAACAATGGAAAGGTCTATGCTTTATCCGAAAAGAGTACTAAACTAACATGTCTTAAAAGACATTCTAAAAGTAATGTCAACAAGACTTATAGAATCCGACTCAAAATCCATCTTTTAAACCAGTTTCCGGGTCAGCCTGGGCCCGAAATGGGTCAAGCCCCCCCCCCCCCTGTTTCTGCTGGTATGGGAGCAAACGATGAACATATTCTTGCTGTGCGAGGAATCGCCCCACAGTACCTCAGTATGTCAGGATTGTCCTTGTAATGACGGGTTATCATGAAGGCATTATCCTGATCCTTTGGCAAAATTTAATGAAACAACTGTAAGGGCAATGTGCTTGTCCCAATGCAAACGATCCACGTGCAAAGGATTCTGGGTGAAATCTGAGTCCGTCCACCGGCAATCATGGTGCATGATTTTGAAGCAACGCGATATACACAACTATTTAATTCTGGCATATTTAGATTTAAACACACCATGGCGTCCATCTTGGCAGCTTGGTGTATCTATAACTGTACTCGGTTAATTGAAGAAACGTGGTCGTGGTTCATTGTTACGTCTTCGTTACTTGGAAACCGTCAAACGTACCATAATTTATTTTCAAAACGTGCAGTTAATTTGTTGATGCCCTCGTACTGGTGTTGAGAGGACACAATAGTGTGGTTTTTCTTGAGAAACTGCATAACCAAACAGTTGTTTTGACTGCAACAATATTGAAGATTATCTGCGTGACAACTGACGTGGATTAAAACTGTATATATGTTTTATTGAATTGATCTGGGCCAAATTTCATGGAGCTGCTTAACGGTAAGCAAATTTTCGTGCTAACTGTAGCAAAAAAAACTTGCTTTAGCATATTAAGCGTATTTCACAGGTTAGCAAAAAACAAGGCAGCCATTTTGCGCGTTCACCATAGATTTGCATTGTTTTGTCATTCATTTTCGTACAGTAAGCACCGGAAGCATGCCTTTTCGTGTGCTTACGGTTAGCAGCGCTATGAAATTGAAACTCGTACGTAAGCACCGAATCGGCCGTTAAGCAGCTATGATGGGCCATGGTTCTCCAAAGAGGGTTGAGGAGAAGGACCAATTCTCTACTAAGAAGGGATGAGAATTCACTAAAGTACAAAACGTCTCAAGTATAAAATATGAATCTCCTGCAACTAAATGATTCTTCACAATAAAGTAGCAGAGCGCAATAGGATATCACAGTAATACAGCAGTATGCATAATATTAAAGGACACTACACGGCTTGCTATAATACATGAAATCCCCGCCGTGTGAAAGGATGCCAGGGTCAAAGGTACGTATCTGGCAACATCCGGTCAGGCTGGTATCTGTTCCCAGATATTCAGGCTATTGCACTGCTCGCAGCTCAGCACCACACGAGCGGCATTCACCAGCCTCTCACAAAAAAACTCACCGTTTCATTTTGATGTAACCCCATAAACCAATTAACTTGCTGCTTTGCGAACCACGAAGTGAAGTTACAAAGTTTGGGTTCATACGCTCAGCGAGGTGACTATAAACAAAATGTCGACTTTTTCCCATAATGCACGGCTAAAATGGCCCTCCTCTGCAAACTGTACAGGGCGCACTGAATTGTCAATGCTACATTTTATTTTCTTCTTTGCAATTACCTGACTAACACGGCTACCCACCAATTATTGAATTGTCACTATAATTTAAATGATCATCCTCAGCGAAGCTTAGTGCCGCGTGCACAAGAACACGGAATCAATAAAAGGGGCGCTCCCAATACCAGCACATGCCGTTAAGCTGACCATGGGATCATGAAAGGGGACCATTGGGTGTATTCACTACACTTGCGTATTCTTTCTGGCTTCACTAAGTTTGGTAACCAACCAGGTGTGATTGCCTAAACTCTCGAAAATAAACGATTAAAATGGCGGATACAATAGTTCCTACCGTAGCACCGTATTCATTTCAAATGAACTGTAAATGCTACTATAAGTTGCTTTCTTTCTGGAAAACTATTGGAACTTCCGGAAATGCCATTCTAAAAAAAAGATAAAACTGTATAAAATCTTAATTTGGTATAAAAAAAACATCGGTCAATAAATATCCCTAGATAGTTTACTACGCCACCGTTTCTGTGAAAACGTATCAAATTATTTATGCTTCAAATAATCTGAAAAGAAGACCAATACCCTCATGGTTTGTTTATCGCGCGGTATCATTATATCTGAATAATGTTATTTTTATGGCTTGCCACACCTTAACTAAAAACTAAGTCAGAGTGAACAAGTGAACTGTGAGCAAGCCAACTGTACAAGATCGCTTGTCCAAGATCGCCTGTCGAGTTTATGCCACATTTTGGTATTGACTTTGTATTTGCTCTCACAGTCTGCTATCGTCAAAGAAGAACGAATTGATAACAATAACCAGGTCCGTATCCAAGTAACGACTAATTGAACCAAAGAGTTCGCTTTACGCAACGATGCGTGCTTTTTATTAAATCCAAGTAACGACTAATTGAACCAAAGAGTCCGCTTTACGCAACGATGCGTGCTTTTTATTAAATCCTTTTCTCCTTTGATGTCACGTCGTCTAGATTATGCAGTGCTGCAAGTCAAATCGATACTGCGTCCCAACCATTGCAATACTCACTGCTGACTTTTGCTCGCACCGCACACAACATCTAAGAAATACCTTCAACAAATCTAACAGTTTTGAATTGAAAGTGCTCCTTTCATCCTATACGATGATTCCGACGACAGTTGTTACTTTATCTGTTATCATCATGGTAACTAAGGGTGTCTTTGCAGCGAGGGGCTGCCCTTATGGATGGGTGCCTTATGATGATTCTTGCTACTTGGGTCTGGATGCATCCATGAAGGGCAGCTGGAACACTGCCGTGATGCAGTGTGATCGTAACGATGCATCTGTAATGGTCCCAAGCTCAGATTGGGAGAATAATTTCATATTAACTTCGTTTCCGCATCATGCATCAAATGTTGTTTGGATCAATTGTAACGATTCCAAAGTGGAAGGTGAATGGAAGTGCTCCGAGGATGGTAAATATCCGACTGAATATCGGAAATGGGCGCCAGGCCAACCAGATGACCATTTAAAGGCTCCGAATCAGGATAATGCCTTTATTATGACCACCCCCGCTAATAACAAGGATGATCCGGACATTGGCTATTGGTTTGATCTGGAAAAAGAGCTAGATCATCTGTTCATCGTCTGTGAGCGTCGTCGTAAAGCTAGATGTGGTTAATCTACCACGAATGTGTAACGTCTATTGCCTGACAGCAGATGGGTCTCTGCTACTCACTTTGTGTCTTGCTGTCTCTTCGGCCACACCCTGGACAGAGATCCAACAGACACAGTAGCTGCCTGCAGACGACGATGTATGGAGCGCCAAAACTGTCTCTCAATCAATATTGAACAAAGTTAGCTTCTACTATCTTATTTCTCATGACTTTTACGGTGATGTCTTTGGTGTAACTTATCACTGAACACGGAGCAAGACTTGTCAAGATCGCCGAATACTGTAAGTTGACACAAACTTCTGCCTTTTCGAGTACGTATTGAAAGCGGAGCAATACAACAAAGCTATATATTTTATTCCAAAGAAAGAACTACAGATGAGGACAGTTTTTACAGAGCAAACCTCTTGCTTCGTTATAAGTTCTATAGATCCAAGTGAACAAAATTATTGCAAGTACTTTGGAAAAACATAAGCCTGTCCGCCGTGAGCATTTCAACTTCGCACCAGATGACGCAATTCTTGTTTTTTCTTTTATTTTGTTTAATGATATTTTAGATTATGATGTTAGTGTCATATGATTTTTATCTGATATATGTAAGATATTATGTATGACATAATGAATAGAAAATAGCAATAATGACCACTGTAGCAGTCTCTACTCAATAGTGATGCACGTAAACTGCCCAAGACGCCACTTTTAGGCTCTATTCTAAATCACCACGTGTGTGTTAATCCCTTGGAATGCTTGAATCACATACGGCTGTTGCTATTAAGGGGATTAATATAAGGCCGTCCTATACTTCAACGCATGATGACGTAGCGATCCAGCCGTAGACGTAGCACTAGCCGCTAATTCAGAAACGGACTAATACCTAAATCTCATAGAAACCAAAGGTTCATTATCAACGTTGTTAGCTTGTCGTACACACTAGGTAGATCTTTGAATTTACATCGTATTTCAAACCCCTTCAAAGCCATAATCCAACATTTTAAAATCAGTCTGTTCCCCCTCCCCCACTTCACTCCCATTGATGCCATTTGGAGTGCCTCATTGTATGTTATCTTGTTACACCTGCCGTAGTTTTCATAACTGGTTTTGTAATTAAACTAAGAAGCTTCTGTGCCGTATAGTAGACGTATATAAATGTTCACAGTTTGATAGAGAATAATAATACCAAATGTTGAAAATAGAAATGATTGAAAACACTATGCGAACTTATTAATATCATGTTTATTACATTATAGACAGTGCAATTCTCGCGTGTTTTCAAAAGTTGCGTTGCCTCAAGGTGTGCAATGTTTTTCCTTCACACATTAAGGCAATGGAAACACACGGTTCCCAAAACTTGTTGAATACCCGCGAGACTTGGCATGTTCTATTCAATGCACTAAAAATGTTTTATAATAATGAAAAATATAATGCACCGTAGTTCAAGAGAATCGCACGGGGGGGGAAATATAATATTAACATAGACTGTATATTTTGTGTTCAATATTTTGGAGTTTTAATAAATACCTTGAAACTCATGGGAGCGGATAGAGTCGCGACTACTTTTCGATTGTTCTTTTCAAAAGATAAGTCGTGTATTTGTTTCAGTTGGTCCCGGGCATTTAACTGGTGTATAAAAACAAATTAAAAGAGGGCTAATTTTGTAATCGGCCACGGTCTAAAAAGGGTACCTTCTCATTCCGTTCCGACCCCGCGGGTATAAGAGAACTCTGCAGTTTTTAACAGAGTTATTGCCGGAGATTACGATTCCGAAAAGTTCTCCACAAAAACGCCGGTCAATTTTGCGTATCATCGACCAAACATTGCACTAGATAATCGACAGCAATCGTTACATTTTGTATGAAATACTTGCGCACAGATCATCCCATCCTTGTCGTTCAATGACTATACTTTGTTGAGGGCTAACTATTTGTTGCTTGGCCGCAACTTTGTTGGCTTACCATTCATTTAAAAGACATGGCTGTCTAGTTTTTGAGAAGTACAGTCTTGAACATGGCCTGAATATAAATTACTTTTGCTTGTTTTTCATTCTTTACATGGTTCCGCTCCTCAGTATAATTGTCAATTAATTACCCGTTACAATCCTTCAAGATGTCTTAGATCATCTACTTCTTCGTTACTGGTTGTTCCTCAAACTCACAACTCTTGGGGGAGATAGGGCGTTTTCTCATGCTGGTCCGCTACTTTGGAACAATCTGCCTCTTAATATCCGTAACATGTCATCTATTCATCAGTTCAAAGAGGCTCTCAAAACCCACTTTTCACTGCCGCTTTTCACTAGATTCACGTGTTTCCTTCCTTGCGCCATGAGCATCACTTGTGATTGATACCGGCGCACTATAAGTGCTCTTATTATTATTAACCGAACAATTGACCCTTTTTACGGCGCACACATTATGTTTCCTTGCATTGTTTTACAATTTGCGCAGGATAGCTCGGGAGCAAACTTTGAACACCGCGCGTTTTTTGTCGTTCACCTTGCTCGATTGTAGTAACTGCATACGGTGCACAATCACACTCACAACTCGGAACAAACGGGCGTGTGTGATTGCCTAAACTTTCCAAAATCATCGACCGAAATGGCGGATACCAATTCCTTCCAACCGTGTTGGAAGGCGTTCAATTGTCATTCTACGTCACCATTATGACGTAACTCAGTAGTCACATGAGATAGCGCTCACCGCCCAGCAAGATCATTGTGCTTTAAACTCAGCTGAGGATCAGACGTAATCGTACTAGCGCTCTTCAAGTCTACTTACTGCGTGTAATTACTTGCTGTGTGCACGTTCATCATGACGGAGTCTCTATTGTTAGACCTGGACAACCTTTCTGCGTTGTCTGATTTTTCCCCACATGTTTCTCCTTTGAGGGTGGAGAACAGACAACTAATGGAGGAATCTCCTGACGAAGGCAAACCTAACATAAAAGGTAAATCTAAAGGCAAAAAACGGCACTTTAGAGCCAATGCTCCGGTGCAAACCGGAAGGGGCGATAATTCGCACCCACAATTTAATACTGACATGTTTGAAAAATTCAGTGATGCTTTGATAGCAAATATGCAGGAGGGCTTTACCACAATTGCAGGAGCCCTCACTGCCAAGATAGCAGGGCTAAGTGAAGGCAAACGTAAAGACACAACCGAAATCGGTTATCCATTGCCCAAAAAACAGAAACTGACAGACCCAACTAGTGCAAGTGAAAATTCCGATGCACAAATTGAGGACCTAATGGCCCCCACCATCAACATTGATGATGATGATTGCCTCAATGATATTCAGCAAGAATATGAAGCTGAAGACAAAATAGGTCCGAAAATAAAGGACAAATTGGCGACTTTAACAGATAATATTTTGAAATCAAAACTGTCTGAGGAGAAGTTGGCCGCTAAACAAGACAAGTATTGTCGACCTCAAAACTGTGAAAATCTCACAAAAACTACTGTAAATCCAGAAATCTGGTCACAGCTCAAACCCGGCACAAGGTCTCGTGACATTAAATGTCAGAAGGTGCAAGGACTTTTGGTAACGGCTTTTGTGCCTCTCCTCCAATTGACGGATAAGCTCCTTGCAAAAGAAAACTCAAAAGAGGAGGTAAAACTGGCCATGGACGCCATGACCCTTATGGCAAATGCAAATTTTGAGTTGAACAACCGCCGACGAGAGCTGATCAAGCCAGATCTAAATTCACAATATCAGCAAATCTGTCACCAAACGGTGGCACACACAAAAAACCTATTTGGTGATGATGTCCCTAAACAGGTACAAGATATTAATACAACCAATAAGGTTGGCATAAAAATTGGGAAGCCTAACAACCATTATGGCTTCAATAGGGGTGCCCGCACATGGAATGCGTACAAAGGGCAAAATTACCCCCAGAACCAGTACAATGCAACTCGGGGTTCGTCCTCAAAAAACTGGCGATACCACACCCAGTATCAGAGGGGCAGTTACGCAAACCGCCGAGGAGGAAGGAAAGGTCTAGGACGCCAGTAAATTCCTCACATGATGTGATTAAGGTGAGCATTGTACATAACAATGGAGTACAAGCAAAAGCTTTTGTAGCAGGAAGATTGAAATTTTTCCTCCCAATGTGGAGACAATTAACTTCAGACCCCACAATACTTGACATAGTTCAAGGATTACATATTGAATTTGTTAGAGAACCTTATCAATGGAAAGAACCAAAACAATATAAACGAGATGCAAATGAGCAACAGATAATTGGTCTGGAAGTAGAAAAACTTTTGAATAAAGGAGTGATAGAGAAAACCACACGAGAATGTGGAGAATTTATTTCGAATATTTTTGTGCGTCCAAAGAAGGACGGCTCATACAGGATGATCCTTAATTTAAAAGGATTAAACAAGTTTGTCAAATATCACCATTTTAAGATGGAAACTTTGCAGTCTGCTATTAGTCTAATTTCTAGAGACTGCTACATGGCATCTATAGATTTACAAGATGCTTATTACTCTGTGCCAATCGCACAGGAACATCGAAAATATTTGAAGTTCTTATGGAACGACAGCGTGTTCCAATACACTTGCCTACCAAATGGTCTTGCTTGTGCTCCTCGTATATTTACCAAACTCTTAAAACCTATTTATTCAGGTCTTAGAGCTCAAGGCTTCCGATCTATAGCCTATATTGATGACTCACTATTGTTTGGTGATACATACGAAGAATGTTGTAGGAACGTTGATGCAATATCAACACTAATGACCCAAACGGGGTTTATTATTCATGAGGTCAAATCAGTAGTTGACCCAGCTAAAACTTGTACATTCTTGGGGTTTGTACTAGAATCGGAGAACATGTGTATTTCGCTAACAGAAACAAAGTCGGTCACTCTTGAGATATCATGCAAAACGTTGCTACTCAAGAAAACACCATCCATACGAGAGGTGTCCCAAGTTATTGGCAAACTCGTGTCGAGTTTTCCAGGAATACTATATGGCCAGTTACATTACCGTCACCTTGAATGGGACAAAATAGATGCGCTTAGGAGCAATAACAATGACTATGATACTCTAATGGGGTTGTCACAAGAAGCAAAGGAAGACCTGACTTGGTGGATTGCAAATATTGAATCCAAACAAACTCGTAACAGTTTGACTCATACCCAACCGGATGTTATATTGTCATCTGATGCATCCCTTACAGGATGGGGTGCAGAATTCAAAGGCATAACAACAGGGGGGCATTGGACCCCACTAGAACTGGAAAGTCTATCAATGTACTAGAACTTCTGGCTGGTTACATGGCTTTAAGATCATTGTGTAAAGATCTTAAGTATACACATGTACGTTTACAAATGGACAATACAACAGCAGTATCATATGTTAACAATATGGGTGGAATACAATCAAGAGCTTGTAATGACTTAGCTCAAGTTATGTGGTCATGGTGTATCCAAAGACATATTTGGCTGTCTTCATCGTATATACCAGGCAAACTTAATGTTTTACCGGATTTTGAATCCAGACGTAACAATATTGATACGGAATGGATGCTCAAGCCGCTTTTGTTTCGGCAAACTATGGAGCTATATGCACATTTTACACCAGATATTGACTTTTTCGCCTCCAGGCTTAATTACCAATTTAATAAATACGTATCATGGCGACCAGACCCTGGCGCATATGCAGTTGATGCATTTATGATACAATGGAATAATCTCCATTTCTATGCTTTTCCTCCTTTTAGCCTGATTGGTCGGGTACTGCAGAAAGTACAACAAGACAATGCAGAAGGCATACTAATCATCCCAAATTGGCCAACACAGCATTGGTACCCAGGGATAATGAGCTTGTTGATTGCACAGCCAGTACTGATACCAGCAGCCATGGCTCCCCTTCAACTACCCCAAGATATGTCGGTGGTTCATCCATTACATCGGAAGATGTCCCTACTTGCATGCCACTTGTGCGGGAAGGCCTCAAAGTCTCAGGGGTTTCGAACCGCACTGCAGCAATCATTGTGTCCTCCTGGCGGGAAGGAACACAAAAACAGTATAGAACATACTTACTTAAATGGCAGTTATACTGCAGTAAGAGGGATATTAATCCCATTTCGCCACTTATAAGCGAAGCCTTGGATTTTTTGTCTGAATTGTTTGAAAATGGCCTTAAGTATAGTGCCATTAACACTGCCAGATCAGCGTTATCTGCAGTGCTTCAGTTACCCAATGGTATTTCCTTTGGTAGTCACCCTTTGATTTCCAGATTTATGAGAGGTGTATTTTGTAAAAGGCCATCATTACCACGATATAAAACAATATGGGATGCCAGTGTTGTTTTACGCTATTTTAAGGAAATGGAATTCAATTCAAAACTTTCCTTAAAAGATTTAAGCCAAAAATTGGCAACTTTAATTGCTTTGCTAACTGCACAAAGAGTGCAAACTTTGCAGTTATTGTCGTTAGACAATTTAACTTTAACGGACACAGTGCCGTTTTTCAATTAAGAATGTACTTAAACAGACACGACCAGGTGTTAATTCACTTGTCTGATATTATTTTACCTGCTTTTGCCGCGAACCAAAAGGTATGCGTGGTGTCGATAATGAAAGAATATTTGGGCCGAACATCAGAAATTAGAAGGTCTGAAAAGAAAATTCTTATCAGTCACAAGAAGCCTCATAAGGCAGTATCCAAAGATACTATTAGCAGATGGATTAAAGAGATTTTACACAAAGCAGGAATTGATACTTCCCATTTTAAAGGCCACAGTGTTAGGGCAGCTTCAACATCGGCAGCCAGGGATTGTGGAGTCCCTATCCAGACGATACTTACAACGGCCGGTTGGTCTGGAGCCAGTACATTTGCTCGTCACTACAGCAAACCAATTGTTAGTCAGGATACTAAATTTTCTACAAAGATTTTGGAAAGTAGGACTTAACTCAAGTTAAGATGTAGATGAAAGTCTGCAACGGAATTACTGGGTTTTATCTAATAAAACATGAAGTGTGTGATTTGTAATCTATCTTGAAGAACGAACTTAAAAAGTCTCGCTTACCTGGCTCTAAAATCTCATGTGACTACTGAGTTACGTCATAATGGTGACGTAGAATCCTAAAATTAAACGAGTTTAATAAACGAAGTTTGATTGGGATTCTATGAATCCATTATGACGTGGCGAAGGAGATCACATGCCCTCCCCTTGTTGTTGGGCAACTCTCCCTTCCCTTCTTTTCCACAGGTAACTCGACTTTGCGCTAAAGGATGATCTTGCTGGGCGGTGAGCGCTATCTCATGTGATCTCCTTCGCCACGTCATAATGGATTCATAGAATCCCAATCAAACTTCGTTTATTAAACTCGTTTAATTTTAGGATTTTACATGACATTATATTTGCTATAATTATGGGGTTTTTTTTGTTCGAATGAAAACTCCTAGACCCTCGGGAATCGCCGTTCTAAAAACAGGTTTAACCATTTCAGTACCGCCGTGCCATAGCGGCTCAAAAAAACATCCCACTTGGTGACCAATGAGTCCGTATGGCACGTAATTATTTTCATTCTTGGTGACCAATGAGCCTCTCTGGCACATCGACCACAAGTAATTTATCAAAATGTTAATAGCGCCCTCAATCGCCTGCGTCCATCCCCCCGGCAACAAGCTGCCCGCGTGTGCCCTGAAGCGTCGCAAGTTTTAAAATTTAAGCGGGATCGTTAAGCGTCCCCCCCCCCCCACGCATTCTCGAGTAAGAGATCATTCTGACAACATGGCCGATGAAAATGACAAGATTTTGGAAGAAATTTTCGCAGACAGTGGTTCAGAAATGTCATCTGACGAGGAATCGCCACTTGAGGACTCGGAGACGTCTGAAGACAGTGAGGATACAGAGCCGAGGGCCTCGACATCAACAGCAACATTAACCTCTTCTAAGAAGGGTAAGAAGACCAAGCTTAATAATAAGCCCAATTTCAGGTGTGGATGGCGTGAAGCCAACTCTTACACACGGCGACCGCCTGTTAAATTTACAGCAAACACCGGGGCTACAGAAGACTTCAGTTCGTTCTCCCCCATACAAATCTTCAAACTGTACTTTTGTGAAGCAGTGTGGCAGATTATGGTACTAGAGACTAATCGTTATGCTGAACAAATATTGGGAGCGGGGGCAGAAAATAAGGGTGCATGGAGACCAACTAATGTACCTGAAATGATGGCATTCGTGGCCCTACTTCTTTGCATGGGAATCAACAAAAGGCCTCGTTACTCCATGCATTGGTCCAGGTCTGAAATTCTACGAAGTCCCCTGTACTCAGCAACCATGGCTCGTAACCGATTTACTGCAATCCTAAGATTTTTTCACCTCGCCAATAACAGAGATGTCGAGGGCTTCTCTCCCCGTGACAAACTTGCTAAATTACGGCCACTGTTAAACATTGTACTACCATCATTCCTCCGGGTGTACCAGCCGGGACGAAGCCTTTCACCGGACGAGACGATGGTCAAATTCAAAGGACGACTGAGCTTCAAGCAGTACATGCCAAGAAAAGCCGCAAAATGGGGATTGAAATCTTTCTCATTGAACGAATCCGACACAGGGTACACATGTGCCTGGGAGTTGTTTACAGGATCGCAGCCCAGGTCCCCACAAGGACAGTCCTCTGTAAGTGATCCTGAGACAAACCATCCATCCGAAATAGGGGCACCAGGCAACGTAGTATTGAACCTTTTGCAGGGACTCGAAAATAAAGGACATTGCATCTACATGGACAATTGGTTTAGTAGCCCGGCTCTGTTCTCAAAGTTGACTGAGCTAGGATTCGGAGCTTTTGGAACCCAATGAGACCAAATACAAACAATGTGGTACAGTAGCTTAAGTCGGCCATTTTGATTATTTAAAAATTTGTTTCTGAAATCTAAAATAAACATAATGTTTTAATAAATTCCTTTTGAAGCACCCCCCCCCCCCCAAACCCGACGTTGGCAAACTCCAAGAAATTTCCTATGAAAAGCGGTGCAGATCCAAAATTTTATCAGAAAGCAGGCCAACTATGTGTTATGTGGCAGGACACAAAACGTGTCACTCTCCTCTCAAACTATGGCGATTGCAGTGTCACTAGTAAAAAGATTCGGAGCCGGAAAACTTCAACAGGACTTCGTCATATCAAAAAACCGTGCATAGTCGAGGATTACAATAAATACATGGGGGGCACGGATCTGGCAGGACAATTATGCACGTACTATACTCATACCCACAAAACATTCAAATGGTGGAAACGTGTATTTATTACCATCCTAGACATATGTTTGCTTAATGCTAATGTCGTATACAACAGCATCCATACAAACAAGAGCTTGTCTACTTTGGATTTTCGGGTCAAGGTGATAGAGGCACTTATTTCAAGCTTCGAGAACAACCCAGTTGACCATGCCCGTCAAGTGCTTCAAACGCCCTTTCAACTCAGCACTTTCCGGGTCCGAATGTTGGCGGGAAAAAACGTGACTGTGTTGTATGCAGTTCCACCTCTAATCGGAAACAAATTCGCATGATTTGTAAGCAGTGTATCAAGCCAATGTGTGTTATACCATGCTTTGAGAAATACCACACCAAGCGATAAATTAGGACAACAATTAAACTATAAAGTTAATTATGTAAAAAATGTGTTAAGCTGTTATACCATTTTTGGAGAATTTCTACACCAAGCGAATAATTTTCAATACTTTCTGAAAACTCCTCCCCCCCCCCCCCCCCCGCTACAATGTTGAATCCCACAATCGCATGCCTGCCAACAATCAACATTGAGGCCGGGGGGGGGGGGAAATGGTACTTAGAAAATAAAAGTAAAAAGTATAGCACTTTGGCAAAATTAAATGTTAGTTCCTTCTTTACATATTGGTTCATGATAGGTGTAAATTTGATTTGAGGAGTAATTTTTTTCCAGTTCATATTGTGCGTAATCAAAACTCTCTTGTTTTTATTGAATGTGCAATCCTATGAGCGGGTTTGGGGGGGGGTGCTTCAAAAGGAATTTATTAAAACATTATGTTTATTTTAGATTTCAGAAACAAATTTTTAAATAATCAAAATGGCCGACTTAAGCTACTGTACCACATTGTTTGTATTTGGTCTCATTGGGTTCCTGCATCCTCAAAACCTGGCAATATTTTATGTTACGGGCCAAAACCAAATTGATTGGCGGCCATTTTTATTATTAAAATGGCCGCCTTAACCTACTGATCCAATAATTTAATTTTGTGTCTTGTTGGCTTCCTGAATCCTTAATACATTCCAGTTTCCAACATTGAGGCGGGGGGGGGGAGGATGGTACTTAGAAAATACAAGTATAGCACTTTGGAAATATTTTATGTTAGTTCCTTCTTTACATATTGGTTAATGATAGGTAAAAAATTAATTTGAGGAGTTATTTTGTTCGAGTAACGTTCATATTGTGCTTAATCAAACTTCTAATGTTTATTTTTAACGTATAATACCGGTGAATTCTATGAGCGCTAATCCTAGTTTCCTACATTGAGGCGGTGGTGGGGGGGGGGGGGGGGGTGGGTAGGATGATTGTTTGAAAGTACAATTATATAACTTTGGCTATATATAATGTTACTTAATGCGAGTTCCTTCTTTGTCATTAAATGTGGTAACAATTTTTTTTTTTAATTAAAACCTTCTGTTTTTGTTTGTTTCATAAACCAATGTTATAATAATCAAAATGGCCGCCTTTTAAAAGCGACTGAACCACCATTTGTGTATTTGCTCTCATTGGGTTCCTTCATCCTGAAAACATGGCAATTATATTTTTTTATGTGAGGCTCGTAGACGGAGATACAGGCCAAAACCAAATTGATTGGCGGACATTTAGAAATTGGCAATATTTAATGTTATTTTATGTCAGTTCCTTCTTTGTCATTAAATGTTGAAAAAAATTAATAGTTTTGATTTTAGCAGTAATTTATTTCTAGGTCATATTGTGCGTAATCCAAACTCTCTTGTTTATATTTAATGTCCTATCCTAGGAGTGGGTTGGGTGGGGGGGGGGGGTGCTTCCCCAAAAAATTATTCAAACCTTTTTTTTTTTTTTGAGGATAAATAATTTGGCAAAAAACAAAATGGCCGCCTTAACCAATTTATCAACTATTTCATCCTGAAAACATGGGTATAGTCACCAACCCCCAGTATCTGAGGCTCAACCAATTTTTATGTTTTTTGGGGCGGGTTTGGGGTGGGGGAGGATGCTGTTTCTAAAGTAATTTCTTAAAACCTTATGTTTATTTAACTTTTCCAAAATAATTCTCATGCAGATTGGTATGAACAGGTACTTGACAAATGTTTATCTTTCACATTTAAACTACTAAATTGTGTATTTAGTGGTCATAATACTGTGATGATGTAACAAATCGATTGTATTAATTCAATGATTTCTTATACCGAATCTCCCATAGTTTAAGTTGGGATGCTTTATTACGTAATTGAATACCTTTTTGAATACCTTTAGCAGTATAAAACCCATTGGGCACACACCCTCGTGGTCTGTCGTCCAGAAGCGTGTGTGTCAGGTCATCATGACTGTACTTGTTCTTATGTTCAATTGCTTTACCGTTGAGTGTTTGGTCTCATACCAAAGTGGGAGATTCGGCAACCCTTGTAAATAATGTAGCAACTTAATAAATTATCAGAACACGGAGATTGTGCCTGAATGTATTACTTCTTATGTTCATGTTGGTCAACACGATCCCGCGGATGGTTGGAAGAACCACAACCATCATAATACCATACTTCAAATATATTTTAAAGGCAATGATTTAGTCCAAGGCAATATGCCAAAGGAAACAGTAATTTAATTGCTGGCTTGTACAAGTTGCATTATGTTACTAGGACCTAGGCTAACCCCAATCTGCCTTGTGAGGGCGCTGTAACCTAAAACCTTCCTAAATAGTGTTGGTCACCAGGTAGCCATGTCAAGGAAATTTATCTGGTCACCGTTGCATTAGTAGCAAATATGTGTTGGTACTGAAAGGGATAAGATTGTTCCTACGCCACCGTTTCTTTGACAACTTGTTATGCTCCATATAATCTTATAAAGAACGTTAATTGCATCGGTGGCGTGGTAAAAAGATCATGACTAATTTCGCTGGTTCAAAATGTTAAACTCATGGTCTCGCGTTCTGTTATCATCATGGCCGAATTGATAACAATAACCAGGTCCGTATCCTAGTAACGACTATTAAAGCAAATAGTCTGTTGTCACGTCTTCTGGACTATGCAGCGCCGCAGACAAAGCCAAGTCCATACTGCGTACTAACCATTGCAAACTCACTGCTGACTTTTGCTCGCACGGCACACATCTAAGATCCTACAAATCACAAAATACCTTCAAGAAATCTAACAGTTTTGAATTGAAAGTGCTCATTTCATCCGATATGATGATTCCGACGACAGTTGTTACTTTATCTGTTATCATCATGGTAACTAAGGGTGTCTTTGCAGCGAGAGGCTGCCCTTATGGATGGGTGCCTTATGATGATTCTTGCTACTTGGGTCTGGATGGATCCATGAAGGGCGACTGGTACACTGCCGTGATGCAGTGTGATCGTAACAACGCATCTATAATGGTCCCAAGCTCAGATGGCGAGAATGAATTCATATTTACTTCGTTTCAGCACCATGGAGATCTAAATGGTATTTTGATCAATTGTAATGATGCCGAAGTTGAAGGAGAATGGAACTGCAACGAGGATGGTAAATATCCAACTGAATATCGGAAATGGGAGCCAGACCAACCAGATGATTGGAAATGGCCGAAGGATCAGGATAATGCCTTCATGATAACCCGTGATTACAAGAACAATCCTGACATACTTGGCTACTGGGGAGATTACTCTCAGCACAGAGAGAATATGTTCATTGTCTGCGAGCGTCCTCGTAAAGCCAGATGTGGTCCTACTACAAATGAATAACTGTGTATTGTTGATGGAAGATATATAGTCTGCACTGCACCTCGTGTCTCGCTGCCTCTTTGGACACACCCTATAGACAGATATTCAGCTAACAAAGTAGCCACCTGTGGTCGGGAACTTTTAGTGCTCATTGACAAAACATCGAACTAAACGTGTATATAGTATGGTGGCCCTGAAGGGACATCGCATATCGCAAACGTGTGCGCATACGTATGCAATGTCGTGAAACAATTCGCGAATATGTGCGTACACGTATGCAATGTCGTGAAACAATTCGCGAATATGTGCGCACACGTATGCAATGTCGTGAAACAATTCGCGAATATGTGCGCACACGTCTGCGAATATATTTGCGATGTCGTGAATTTTATTGCATACCATGTCGCATACCTTTGGGGTGATGTCATAGTTGCGGACAATTTGTTAGTGACCTAGGGAGTACGTGGCGCTACAGTCAGGATCCTGTAAGCATGACTGTACAATAATGTGTACCCAGGAACTTGGCACCAGGCCAAGTCTCGCCATACCGAAGACCACCCGCCTCGCTTGCCTCACAACAATGACTACCGCTGCAATAACTACCGCTTATCTCACTGTAGGCAAGAAACCCCCCAGACCATTAGACATTTTATCGATTGAACATCAATCTTTGACGTTGTTTTTTGAAATAGTGTGTTAAGAGTAGGTGCTGATTTACAACAGCAGACATTTTGAGTTGTGGGTCACTTCTTTGTACCTTGATTATAGAGATTGTGCTCACGTCGCTTGGTAAGCAACATTTATAAAGATATGCGATTATAACAGTTTTACGGGTGTAAGACACAACAGAACTCCGGGCGAAATTCACACAACAAGCTTTCAAAAACAGTAACTTTTTGTTGAATGCTGTTCTAGGAGAGGGCGCTGTAATTACTCTTGACACTCGTTGCCCGTAAAGGGAAGGTACAGACAAATATGAAAAGGAAAACAAAAATATCAAAATTATTTCGTTCCATTGAAATACTGTTATAACTATATTTCGAGGGAACGAAATACTATTTCGTTCCCACGAAATATTATTTCGATGGAACGAAATGTTATTTTGTTCGAACGAAATAATATTTCGAGGTAACGAAATAATATTTCGAGGGAACAAAATAATATTTCGGGGGAACGAAATAATATTTCGAGGAAAAAAAAAAAAAGTTTCGAGGTAACGAAATAATTTCAGTAATTTATACCTTTTAAATTTTGTTTTACCTGTCCCTTTAGGGGCTCCGTATGATCACTGGTCAACGCTCCGGATTTGTGTTACTTCTGGTTCGAAAGCTGGCACCCATGCACCCTTGAAACCTATAATCCATTGGTTCAATGACTTATCCGTAGTTCAGTGGCTATTCCCTAATGTATATTAGTAGAATGTTGTATAACTAATTATTTGAAGCTCGTGGCTTTGCGAAAGATTGTGAATACGTGGCATGGGTGGCAATAGTGTGTAAAGTGCTCGCCTGTCATTAATGTGGCTCTTCGATTCCCGGCTAAGGCCATTTTGCGAGAAGAGTTGTGCGTTTAGCTCTCTCCTGTTATACAAGGTTTTTGCGGACTCTGCGATTGTCCACCCTCCGGCAAAAACAAACACTTTCGATCTCTGGCTGTGCTCTGTAGTCTTAGGCCAAAAAAACAAAACATGTTGAGTTGCCCTCCGCGACCGACCCAAAAATGCTGAAATCTCGGGTCGGGTTTTTTTAAAATTTTATTATTCCCGTTTTTTCATTTTTTAGAAACTTACACATTATCTGTGTTTAACCAAATTAAAACGATATATTTATTCCAAATAAGCTGAAACAATTTTGCAAAGCAAAGATTTTAAAGTAAACATGCAAGAGGTCGATATTTTACGTTTTGTGTTTTGTGTGCCGCTACACTCGTAGTCGTACGCAACTTGCCCTACGGTACCTCGGATCGATCCCACGCAATAGCACATGACAAGAACTGCCTGCAGACAGAATTCGCTGGCATACAGCCTGAATTCGCTTGAGCCAAGAAGCGGATTCACTTGTGGTACCCAACACTTGTTTTGAGCGCGAGTACCAGATCAAACGGTCATTTTTAGAACCTGTGTTAACTAAATGTGTTCACCTAGCTCTTAGCTTGCCATGTGTGTTTTGGATGTTCAAACAAATAACTTTTCAATAGGATATTTCAAACAATAATTGTGCAACTTACTCCGAATTATTTTCCGCGATGAGTACCGGGCGCCGCCATTTTGGAATGATCCCAATCATGCCAATCAAACTACGACGTCATCGGCCGGCCGGACTGTGGGAGGAGCGTATAAGTAAGCAACCATTGAAATGTTCGCACCCTCGCTCCGCCCACCAGCCGGCCGATGATATGGTATTTTGATTGGCATGATTGGATCATTCCAAAATGGCGGCGCCCGGCACACATCGCGGAAAGTATTCCGGAGTAAGTCGCACAATTATTGTTTGAAATATATTTTTAAAAGGTCGTTTGTTTGAACATCCAAAACACGCAAGGCAAGCTAAGAGCTAGGTGAACACATTTAGCTGGTTTAAACCACCGAATGGCCCGTAGGGAATGCGCTTTGAAATGGTTATAGCTTCAAAAGAAATGGGCGGGATGTGTGACCAAGGATCCAGGAAAAAGTGTATAAAATGTTTGAAAACAAATTATAAAAGATATGAAGTTGAATGTTTCTTGTCTTTTCATTCTTTATGTACTTCTGCACACTAGTACATCATTGTATATTGATTGGGATTAGTTCCAATGCATTTCAATCTTCAAATGAAAGTCAATAAAATAAATCCCGACCGACCGACCCCTTCAAATTTTTTTACTAGAGGGCAACTCAACAAAAAAAATTTGGGCCTTATGTTAGTGTGGCTGGTTGCCTAAGGGGGCGCCCTCGCATGCTTACTACTCGAACACGTTGTAGTCGCGTCCTTCGCAATTTCAGCTTCTCAGCTGCTGCAACTGCAAGTAAAAGGATGAATATCATCCCAAATTATTACTGCTAGTATTATTATTATATTTCAGTTTCGTGCGTAAATCCTCATAAGAACAATTAGCTCTAATACAATGTCGTCTATAATAATCACTTTAATAGTTAGTTGTGTATGATCGTGATTTTACAACACATAAACACGTTAGGTCCGAGTATCAGCTGGAACTTTATACTTAAATTTGAACTATGTGTAAAGAGTCGAGAAAGTTATCTTTCATTTAAGGGTATTGTACGAAAATCGGCCAATGATTATAGTTATGTCAATGTTATAGTTAATTAAAGACAGACATCAATGGTTCACGTCCATCAGCCTCGGAACAATAATGATTATTGTTAACATGTTTTTTGCACCCTTCCGCGGCATGTGAGATTTTGTTCTTAAAATCATGTTTTTCGTTTTGAAACGGCATCATTTTGTCAGTATTCGTTCAGAGAATACATTCTAAAAGAACAAAAACAAAGCGTTTTTCGTCAGCGAAAATTTGGCCAAAGAATCAGGCGAAGAAATATATTTAATTTGTTTGCAATGGAGGCAGGCATTGAGCAAATTGTGTGGGGATTAAAGAATTATGACCAGAGGAGATTAAGGGGATTAAGTCTGTCCTGAATAGTTCCTTTTTTATTTACACTTTAACATATTGTGTAAAACGTCACAAATGCACAAAAACTGCGGCTGGTGCATGCTAACGGCTTCTAGTGGGAATAACACACGGAGACACGTTGTTGCGCAGCCGGGATTCCGGACCCAGCCCGCTATAAAGTCAGCCTATTTTTTACATCCGATCGCTACTACTAGTCTCGTGTGTGCTGGTTATGGCCCGGCCATGCAGTACACTCGACCAGCTGTGACTCGCACTGCAGGACTGGTGAAATGTGCATCGTGGGCCATTACTAATCTATTGTCTGGGGCTGGCAACTCGCCTTTGTATACGTTTGGCGTTAATCGCTGTTTTTTGTTAGGCCTATAATATTATGAATAAGATTATTTTGAGAAATGTAAAGGTGTGTATAATATTACAAACGGGGTTGTCAGTGAACCCTTATTTGGTTTCAATAGCTCGATCATAGTGGGGGGTGGGGGGGCAAAATGACTACCTTTTCAAAAGTGGGGGGGGGGGGGGGGCAACTGCCCCCCTGCCCCCCGGTTCCGCCGCCAGTGCTTCGTACCCTGGGACACTTCGTCATAATTGTACACGACACTTCGTGACTCGTACCGATTCTGGATTTCTGGACCTCGTTGCAAAAGGGTCACGCCGCCAAAGTCTCGTTAATTGGACCTGTTGTGACTAGACTCGACTAGATCGCAGCGTGAGCCGCCACCAAGTAACGACCTTTGCCTTGAGTGCTAGTCGCTCGAGCCCCCCCCCCCCCCCCCCCATATACAGATAATAAATGTAATGACCAATAACAATTATTTTGGCAAACGCAAACATTGATACGGAGAAAAAACTTAATGATTTCATTTTTGTTGCCTAAAAAGTATAACATTTTAAACTTCAAGTTCAAAAAATAAAGAAATACAAATACACAAATAGAACATAAATTTAAATACCGTTTTCTAAAGTAAAAAACCCGAACATTGATAAAAAGAACATAACTTTAATGATTTTTGTATAAATACGTATTAATTTGCTAAAGAAAAAATACAAAAACGTTTTTCATAAAAAAAGTCGTGAAAAATGATTTATCAAAAAGAAATAACTTTGACAATGTTAATACTTTTTTTTGGAAATATAAGTTTACAAAAAATTAAACAAAATAATATAACACGTATTATTAAAAAAATGTACGAATTTTTAATCAGCTGACGTTACGAAGTGACCAACTTTGGCAAGGAACGAAGTGACCCGAAGGTACGAAGTGACCCGAAGGTACGAAGTGGCCCGAAGGTACGAAGTGACCCAAAGGTACGAAGTGGCCCGAAGGTACGAAGTGGCAAACGAAGTAACTGACATCCTTGCCACTTCGTACCTTCGGGTCACTTCGTACCTTCGGGCCACTTCGTACCTTCGGGTCACTTCGTACCTTCGGGCCACTTCGTACCTTCGGGTCACTTCGTACCTTCGGGCCACTTCGTACCTTCGGGCCACTTCGTACCTTCGGGTTACTTCGTACCTTCGGGCCACTTCGTACCTTCGGGTTACTTCGTACCTATGCATAGGGACCTCTTGCGCTAAAGTCCGATAAGAATGGTTTTTACTATTTTTATTAGATAAGGTTTTTTTCAAAGACATACAAAGAAAATAGGACCGGAACGCACTTAAAGTGTTCAAAGGGCTTAAAGGCGAGAGCCATCGAAAGAAAATGGGCAGAGAAGCGTTGTAAACCATGACTATTTTAATGTTTTTAGTGGGAGACAATCGTCTCCCTCTTTTAAAAAATAAAAAGGCGATGGTTAAAACATACTTTTTCTTTTAAATTTTCCAAAATCATCAATCAAAATGGCGAATACTAATTCCTTCCAACCGTGTAAACGTTCCATTGTCATTTTAAATGAAATATATTTGCTATAAGAGGGTTTTTTTCCCGAGGGAAAACTATTACACCCTCGGGAATTGCCGTTCTAAAAACAGGTTTAAAAGATTGTTTCCTACGCCATCGTTTCTTTGACAACTTATTAAATTGTTTATGCGCCATATAATCTGAAAAGAACATTAATTGCATCGGTGGGTTGGTTCAGTCGCGCGGTATAATAGTTATTAAACTCATGGTCTCACTATTTGTTATCAGCATGGCCGAACGAATTGAAAACAATAACCAAGTCCGTAAACGACTGAATGAACAAACGATTCCGCTTTGCGCAACGATGCGTGCTTTCATTAAATCCGTTGCCACGTCCTCTGGACCAAGAAGCGTTAATTATAGACTGCGCCACAAATCTGCAATAAACACTGCTGACCTTTCTCACACCGCATCCTAAGAACCCTCAACATAAACAATACTCGAAGAATTCGGACATTTTGGGGGATTGTTATACAAAGTGCTCATTGCATCTGATGCCATGATTTCGATGACAGTTGTTACTCTATCTGTCATCAATAGGTAACCATAGAGTGCCTTTGCAGCGAGAGGGCGCCCTGATGGACGGGTGACTTTTGCTGATTGTTGCTACTTGAAGCACAGGAGAAGAATATTGACCAAACTTTAAATAATCTTTCCAACAATATCCACATAATTAAATCATATAACATTTAATGAGAACAATTCTATTCTGACCAATCTGAATTTAGCATGTTTTGACTGATACACAGGAAACTCAAGAACTTATTCCATCCACTATAAGTATAATCCTCAACCCAAAGTATCCCTTTAGTTTTTGAAACCATACGATTGTTTCAATTATATATATATTTTTGTATATACAAGAAACTAACCTGTGAAAGTTTCATTTCAAAAGATGGTCGTGTTTTGAGATAATAATCACCGAATATCCGGAACAAAGTCGACCGGACAGGAAGAATAATCCCTTACTTAATATACACAATCTGAGAAGCATTTCTGACAGAAACGTTTCTCAGATTCAAATTTGGGGCATAAAAGCTGATATATTTTTTACATAACCCCAAAACTTCGAAGTGAAATGTTTCTCAAAATGCTTTATACTATTAAAAGCTGCTGTAGGCTTCTAACCAATAGGTTTTTATTTCCCTTAGTTTCAAGAGTGATTACCAAACGTCCGTCCAAGTAATATTTCGGTTGTCGGGGATCCATCTTAACACTATACTACCAAAAACGGCACTTGTGCGCGACATTTTAAATAAACTTGGAAGTTTTGACATTTCAACAAGGTCACGTGACCCAAATCGGACCCAGGAGAACTTTATAATTAGGCGTTCCATTGTCATTTTAAATGAAATGTAGTTGCTATGTTGTTTTATCGAAGGAACACTCTTAGACCATCTTAGACCTATGAATTTCCGTTCTAAAAACAGGTAAGATTACATCAAACAAAGTATTTGATAAAAAACCACGGGTTTAAATTCATCGCCAACCCAAGATTGTTTCCTGTATACGTCACTGTTTCTTTGACAACGTGTTAAATTGTTTATGCGCCATATAATCTGAAAAGAACGTTAATTGCATCGGCAGTTTGGTTGCCGCATGGATATAAATAGGTCTGACTATTAATTTCGCTGGTTCAATTTTTTTTACTTGCGGTCTCACTGTCTGTTTCGTCACGGCCGAACACATTACCAGGTTTGGCTGCACCAATAATTAACGACTTTTGCACCAATAATTAACGACTTATTCAACCAAAGACTCCGCTCAGTGCGCAACGAAATCCATTTCTCCTTTGTACATAATATACTTAATACATAAAAGGCATTTATAAAGCGCCACTACATCAAGAACGCAGCACATTAGATAGGGTATTAATAATTTGTGATACACTTCTTGAATTTGCATAAAGAGTCGGATTCTCTGATGGACCATTATAGGTTTTATAGACTGCGCCACAAAATGTTCAATACTCACTGCTGACTTTTGCTCGCGCCGCATCCTACGATCCCTCTTGACTTAAAAAATACTCGAAGAAATCGGACAGTTTTTTTAATTTAAATTAAATTAAAAAATCGGACAGTTTTTTAAATTGTTATACAAAGTGCTCATTGCATCTGTTGTCATGAATTCGACGACAGTTGTTACTCTATCTGTCATCAATAGGTAACCATGAGTGCATTTGCAGCGAGAGGGTGTCCTGATGGACGGGTGACTTTTGCTGATTGTTGCTACTTGAAGCACAGGAGAATATTGACTGAACCTTAAGTAATCTTAAATCCACAGAATTAAATCATATTATAACATTCAATGAGAACAATTGAGCACTATTCTGAGCACTATTTGACCAATCTGAATTTAGCATGTTTTGACTGATACAAAAAAAACTCAGAACTTTATTCAATCCACTTTAAGTTTAATGCACAAGCCCAAACACTAAATTAAACGAAAGTAAATTTGTTATAAGTGCGACTAAATATATCAAAGTTTCAATAACTACTGGAAACTCAATTCTTAATGGCAAAGTATACCGTTAGTTTTTGGGACCGTACGATTGTTTCAATCCTGTTATAGATGTTCGTATATACAATAAAACTAACCTATGAAAGTTTCATTTCAAAAGATGGTCGTGTTTTTGAGATATCACCGAGTATCCGGAGCAAATATGTCCGCACAGGAAGAATAATCCCTTACAGAAATACACAATCTGAGACGCATTTCTGACAGAAACGTTTCTCAGATTCAAATTTGGGGCATAAAAGCTGAAACATTTTTTACATAACCCCAAAACTTCGAAGTGAAATGTTTCTCAAAATGCTTTATACTATCGAAAGCTGCTGTAGGCTTCTAACCAATAGGTTTTTATTTCCCTTAGTTTCAAGAGTGATTACCAAACGTATACATTCCGTAATATTTCGGTTGCCGGGGGTTCCATCTTAACACTATAATCTACAAAACGACACTTGTGAGCGACATTTTAAGTAAACTTGAAAGTTTTAACATTTCAATAAAGTGACGTGACCCAAATCAGACCCAGGAGAACTTTGTAAGTAGGCGTTCCATTGTCATTTTAAATGAAATGTATTTGCTTGTGTTTTATCGAAGGAACACTGACTCTCAGACCCGGGAATTGCCGTTCTAAAAACGGGTAAGATTGTATCAAACAGAGTATTTGATAAAAAACCACGGGTTTAAATTCATCGCCCACCCCAAAGTTGTTTCCTGTATACGCAGGGGCGGATCCAGGAATTTTGTAAACCGGGGGGCACAACGGCGCAACCAGGATTTTGTATTAAATAACACACAAAATGGGTGGGGTCCAGGGGCCGGCGTGGGGTCCAGGGGCGAAGCCCCGGTGGGGGTTCATAAGCTCTGAGCCTTTGGCGTTCTGTGGGGTGAAAAATCAAGCCTCCATGTGCCTAAAACAGAGAATTAGACACACTTTTATAGAAAATCAGATCCATATAAATCTTCTAAGTTTACTGGAAAATTTTCTGTAACATCGATGGTGGGAATTCCAGGGGGCGAAGCCCCCGGAAGCTCTGAGCTTTTGGCGTTCTGTGGGGTGAAAAATCAAGCCTCCATGTGCCTCAAACAGAGAACTCTTATTGGAAATCAGATCCATATAAATCTTCTAAGTTTACTGGAAAAATTTCTGTAACATCGATGGTGGGGTCCAGGGGTGAAGCCCCGGTGGGGGTCCAGGGGGCGAATCCCCCGGAAGCTCTGAGCTTTTGCCATTTGAGGGGTGAAAAATCAAGCCTCTGTGTGCCTGAAACCGAGAAATAGACACTTTTTAAGCACTTCTGATCCATACCAAACTTCTAATTTTACTCAAAGAAAATTTTAATCCCACAAATCTTGCGTTTGGATCTGGTCGCTGCAATATCTGGTTTCATGCATATTCATTCAAAAAATATAGTTCAAGCTTAACTGTAGTCTTTACACTAACTTGAATGCCAGAACGACATGAAATATATTTTATCCAGGACGTCAGGTTTCAAACGCTTATGTTATCGTGCAAATCTAAGCAATATTAAGTGACATATCATGAAAGATTCATTTTGGCAGAAAGAAACAAATAGGCATAGGATGAAAAAGAAATCCATCCTGCCGCTGGGGGAAAGACACCACACACACACTTATGGCAGATAGTGGAAAAACTAAAAAACAAAAATTTCAAATTTTACCCGGGGGGCACGTGCCCCCTGCCCCCCCCCCCCCCGGATCCGCGCCTGATACGTCACCGTTTCCTTGACAACGTTTCAAATTGTTTATGCGCCACATAGTCTGAAAAGAACACTAATTGCATCGGTGGTTTGGTTGTTGCATGCCAAAAAGGTCTGACTAATTTCGCTGGTTCAAAATTGTAAACTATGGTCTCATGGTCTCACGGTCTGATCATCATGGCCGAACGAATTAATAAACAATAACAGGTCCGTATTCCAGTAACGACTAATATTGAACCAAAGAGTCAGCTTTATACGCAACGATGCGTGCTTTTATTTAATCGAGTTTTTCTTTGTTGTCAGGTCTTCTGGATAACCCTATCAGTACCACGGGCGACAAATGGCACATATTTGGGGTCATTCTTCCCGACCAGGGCTCCATATGGCACCTTGTCAAATGTATTGTTTAACAACCAGTGGCGCTTATTGGTCCCCACCCATAATGCTTATTGAGAAAGTAACAAGGGCGCCCTCTATTGGCGAATTCGTTAATCCCATTGTTATTTATAGCGTCCCCCCGGCCGCGGACCTGTTGGCGCGCATTCATTCAAACGAACAAGTGGCTGCAACATTATGGACGGCGATAGAAATGCAGAAATTTTGGCCGAGATATTTGCAGACAGCGACTCGGAAGGAGGGGAGATCGACTCGGAAGGAGGGGAGATCGACTCGGAAGGGGAGATCGACTCGGAAGGGGAGATCGACACGCAGGATGGTGGTGAATCAACCTCCAGCGAATCGGCGAGCGAGGTGGAGCAGGTAAGCACGATGTTTTTAGGGAGTAGGTCATGACCGTGCATGCAGTTAGAGGGCAGGAATAACTTGGGCATAAATTTGTCCAAAAGTACCCCTTTTTACATTGGCTTTTAATTTGATTTAGGACAATGGCTCTTAAAGGTACATAGAACAATAAAATGGCGTTTCTGCGGGCGTTCTGAATTATTAAGTTTGTCACTTAAAGTTATGATGTGTAGACTCGGGCAACAATGAATACAAAAAGACCATCAACGATGGGCCACCATTGGCGGCCATGTTGGATGTAAAGAATTATCCCATAATGGTTTGCGGAAGGGCGCCCTCTGTTGGTGCAACGCAATGAATTAACCCTCGGTTAAGATACCAGCGCTATCTAAGTGTTATTATTATTATTGGCGATAAGGACTATTACACTAAAAAGCACAAAAACAATGGGAAAGTTAATTACCACAATTTGACATGGCAACTGCATGCACACCCCTCCCCCACTTCTTTCCCCTTCCCCCACCCCTTTCCCTTCTCACCCCTTCCCCCACCCCTTTCCCTTCTCACCCCTTCCCCACCCCCTTGCCCTATATTTGTGGAACGAGAAGGTTACATAATAAAATTTTCATCAATCTGGGTCCTCAAATAACTCTGCATATAGCACACTTTACGTAAAGTGATAGATCTACAGCGCCCTGATGCATATTGCCTCTTCCCTCTTTCCTACTGCAGGAAAACGCTAAATCTACACGGAAGAAACCAGACTTCAGATCGGGTTGGAAAGAGATCGGTCGTCTCAACAGGAAGCCGATGCAATTCACCGGAGATGCCGGCCCCACCAGTGATTTTACAGGACTTTCTGCAACACAGGTATTCCAGTTGTTCTTTTGCAGTACGGTTTGGGATATGCTTGTAGACGAAACAAACCGCTACGCAGAACAAAGTGCTTCACAAACGTCCTGGACCCCCACTCACTTAAATGAAATGATGGCATTTGTCGCACTCCTGCTTGCTATGGGTATCAACAAGTCACCTCAGTACAGCATGTACTGGTCAACATCTGAAGTTCTACTCACGCCATTGTATCCATCCATTATGTCCAGAAATAGATTTAGTTCCATTATGAGATTTTTTCACCTGTCTGACAACCAGTTGCCTCAACCAGCCTCTGGATGTGACAAGCTTAAGAAAGTTAGGCCTTTGCTGGATGTCATCCTCCCCAAATTTCGCAACCTGTATTACCCTGGACAGAACTTATCTCCTGATGAGAGTATGATCAAATTTAAGGGAAGAATCGGGTTTCTACAGTACATGCCCAGAAAACCGGTCAAATGGGGAATGAAGGCATTCTCTTTGAATGAGTCGGAGACTGGTTACACGTGCTCTTGGGTATTGTACACAGGAGCTGCTCCCAAGGAGACGAAGACTTCACAAAGGCCACCTGTAAATACCGAATCATCCCCAGCAAAATGCCATCCCTCTGACCTAACCATCCCAGGAGAAGTCGTCCTTGAACTTGTAAATGGATTTGAACATAAAGGACATGTAATTTATTGTGATAATTACTTTAACAGGCCAGCTCTGGTATCAAAAATGGACAACCTAGGATTTGGATGTAGTGGGCCTGTGCGTTATACGGCACTGGGCATACCTCGTGCAGCACACCCAAAGACAAATGGAATGAAAAAGGGAGATGACCCCAAATTTTATGAGAAGGCTGGTCAGTTATGCATTGTTTGGCGTGATAACAAAAATGTTGTATTCCTAACAAATGTAGGCGATTGCCAAGTAATAATGAAAAAAATTCGGTGTAAGAAAAGCGAAAGTGGATTGCGTGAAATTGCTAAGCCAAAATCTATAGATTACTACAACAAATTCATGGGAGGAACAGATCTCGCTAATCAAATTTGTCAGTACTACACGCATACACACAGAAGTTTGAAATGGTGGAAACGGGTGTTTTTTTGTTTGTTGAACATATGTATGCTCAATGCTACGGTAATTTTCAACAGCATACCAACAAATAAGCATGTCAGTAATCTTGACTTCCGTATTCAAGTTATAGACGGCTTGCTCACGGGTTGGGAGCGTTCTACAATGCTGCGTTGTAGACGATCCAATGCGAATAACCTTCCTGTTGGGATGATAGAGAAAATGCATTATCCTGGCAAAAACCCTTCCGGAAGAAAACGTGACTGCATCGTTTGTAGTAACCGTCGATTACACAAGAGAAAACAAACGAGGATGATTTGCAAACAATGTACATATCCAATGTGCGTCGTTCCTTGCTTTGAGAATTACCATACATTGCACTTGGTTTAAATTTATGGCATAAATAAATATGTAGCTCCATATTTGTAGGCATTTTTAACAATAGCCCCCAGCCCCCCCCCCCCCCTGCCCCCCCCCCCTGCCCCCCCTATTCAATGTTGCCGCCAAAAATGTGTTCGTGTGTCCGCAATCCAAGGCAACTTTGAAAGAGGGGGGGAGGGGGAGGGGGGAAGGGGGTGGTCGTTTGTCAACACTTTTTTGTGGTTCATTTGTATTTAATGTCCTTCAATAAATAGTTCAGTGACATAAAATTATGTACATTTGGTCGTTTGTCAACACTTTTTTGTGGTTCATTTGTATTTAATGTCCTTCAATAAATAGTTCTGTGACATAAAATGATTTAGATTTGGTGGTATGCTATAATGCTATTTGATTTACTGACACCATGGAGGATTAGACTGTATGCCTGTACAGTGCATACAATACACATGAAAAATCACTCACTGCACATTGGGGGCGCTCTTCATTAAAATCCACACAAATTCGTTGGTGCAGAAGCATTGTGAGGGGTAACACACTGCTGGTATGCAAGGTCCTACTGTGAAATATTTGCTGGTAATGATAGGGATAACGGCGCACCCAGGATTATGGGGGATTTTTTTTGGGGGGGGGGGGGGGGGGCTCAAACCAATGTATTGGGTGGGGTCCAGGGGCCGGCCTTACGGCCCCTGGTGGGGTCCAGGGCGAAGCCCCGGTGGGGGTCCAGGGGGAAAATCCCCCTTGAGCTCTGAGCTTTTGGCGTTTTAGGGGTGAAAAATCAAGCCTCTTTATGCATAAAATTAGAAAAAACGTACTAGTTTTAAGCACTTCTGATCCATATAAATTTTTAAAGTTTATTTAAACAAAATCCCACCTACTTTTCATCACTGGGCGGCAAATTCCATTAATAAGTGGGCGGCAAACCCATATCCTACAGATAAACCTTTGTTTTGCGAAAGTGGTGTCACATAATAATAATTTATATCAGATTACTGTTAAAAAATGAAATTATAAGTTTAACCAGGGCATGAATGTGATGTGTAATTTGGAAAGGGTAGGATTGCAGACCTTTTTCATCCCTGAATATAGCCGACTAAAATGAAAAATGTGGAAAAGAAGCAACGCGTGATTATATTCATTTTTGATCTGGTCGGTATCTGGTTCCATGCATATTCATTAAAAACATCGCGGGTAAAAAAAATTACTATCCGGCGTTTCTCAAATTCAAGTGTAGTACTACAGGCAATGCATAAGGGGGAAAAACCATTGAATGCCGGAACGACGTGAGACATATTTTATCCTGGACAAATTAGCCCGTTGGTTTCAAATGCTTAATATGTTATTGTTGCAAGTTTAAACAATTATAAGGAGTTGTCATAAAATGGTGTTCAAAATCTTTCACCTCGCACCTCGCACCTCGCGTTATCGAATCTGCCGTATAAAAGAGTAATTTGGCAGGGGAAAAAAAATACGAATGGCAAAGGAAGAAAATAAAATACTGCCACCGGAAATAAAAACCAAAAGCTACACACACATTTGCACTTTTCTCCCTCGGGTCTTTTTTCCTTCCCCCTTCCTCCCCTCCCCCATTTTTTCTTTTTCTTTCTTTTCTTCCCTCTTCCTCCCCCGTTTTTTTTTTTTTTTTTTTTTTGACCCTCTTGGGGGGGGGGGGGCTCAAGCCCCCCGAGCCCCCCCCCCCCCCCCCCCCCTTGGGTGCGCCGTTGCTTCTGGACCATTATGCGTTAATGTAGACTGCGCCACAAAATTTGCAATAGGCTGTGCAAGTCTCGCGCGCATTCGAACTTCCGGGACCATAGTGGTCCCAACCATATGGAGTTTTACGTGGGCGAGATTTTGTTTCGTCAATTATTTTAGTTTAACGTAGGTTATGACCTAGAAAAGTATAAATGTTGTTGGGAATGTAATACTAAGTGATAACAACATGTGAAAGTAAAACCAATTCAACAATATAACGAAGAAAACCCAAGAATTAAACTTGACCTCAGCTTCCGGTTATTGCAAAAAATTAAGAATTTTGTGCTCGCCTCCGATCATAAAACTTACATAAACACTTGTTTTGGATGCGCAATTATAATCGCCAGATGCTGTAATTGCAAAGCAAACCCTTTTCATTGCAGTCTATGGTTGTTGAGGCGTCAGCATCCTCTTTAAACTGCGATACTTGTCCATTTAAGACCCGTTTGACCTTCACGAATCCGCGTAAAGGGGTTTCTAAAAAGTTAACATCAAATAGGCATCCTTGTCCCAGAGTTTTATTTTTTTTTCAATAATAATTTACACACTATTGTGGTTGTTTTTTCAAAAGCTAAAACTTTTCATAAAATTGTAATGATTTATTTTTGTTCTTCAGATTTTGTCATGAGATATAATTTAAAACAAAGATTTAATTTCAGAAATAAAATGTTCTTCGTTTGACGTGTTTTCTCGTTCGGATACGCGCGAGACTTGCACAGTCTATATTCACTGCTAACTTTTGCGAACCGCTCCTTATCAAAGATCCTTTAATTAACTCAAAAGAAATCTGACAGTTTTTGAATTGTTATACAAAGTGCTCATTGCATCTAATGCCACATCCCGTGCCACAATACATTGTTGACAAACAAACAAATTCACCAATAGGAAATTACAACATAGGTCTGTATAATGATTGATTTCTCTAGTTCAAACGTTTAACTATCATTTTGGTCTCTGTATTATAGCTAGAATACCCCACCTTTAAAATCTAAAGAATATGCCGGCAGAGTATGGAGGAAGCTACCTCCATGGTCAGTGTGTGCAAAACAACTGAACAGTGATTATGCCAGCGATACAAGATGGCATGTCGAGTTTTTGCCAAAATGTACTACATTTTTGGTGTTACTGAACTTACTGTCTGTTATCAGCATGGTAACTAAGGGTGTCTTTGCAGCGAGAGGCTGCCCTTATAGATGGGTGCCTTATGATGATTCTTGCTACTTGGGTCTGGATGCATCCATGAAGGGCAACTGGTACTCTGCCGTGATGCAGTGTGGTCGTAACAATGCATGGTCTCAAGCTCAATTTGGGAGAATAGCTAAGAAGAAACCCTGCTTTGGGGGTGATTAGGGGGAATGTGTTAATTTGGACGTGTGTGAATAAAATTTAGTGAACTTTTGCTGAAATTGGCTGGGTAAACCTAATAAACAAAGTAAAAATTACATTTAAAAAAATATATATAATCAAACAAAATAAGTTACTGCATTCGTCGGTTGATGTAGCCTTAAAGGTATTATACTGGATTGGCAGAGCTGACAAAATAATCACAGACAGTGTTCATGTTTTGTGTAATCAACCACATACATGAAATAACAAACCTGTGAAAATTTGAGCTCAATTGGTCATCGAGGTCACGAGAAAATAGTGAAAAGAGACCTTATGTGTTTTCTGTTTTTCAAACATCGAGTTTATTATCGCGCGCGATAAAAACTATTGTTTTACTCATTTCTCAGAAACGATAGCATTTTAGGCAGAAATATTTTAAGGAACCCTTTCTACCATTACTTACTTTAAATCATGTAAGTTATGTGTGAATCTGTGAACATTTGTGTTTTTCGATCTTACCAATAGTGTACAGGGCCTTTAAGGAAATGTTTGTATAAGACAATATTAAAGGTATAGTAAATATTTCAAAAGAATAACAGCTCAGACTAGATTCTTTTTTATGTACATTCCAAAATTCCATAATATACTTGTTTTGATTGGATTTAAATGTGGGAAACCAACAATCACATTCAGACACTTAATACCCTCTATAGTCACTGTACCACCCAAAGCTGCAGCAAAGTTTAGCGACATGACATACTTGCAGTAAAACAATAGAATCATTGTTCAAAAGCCGTATATTAGGCTTAATTATCGCGTTATTTTTTGATTATAATTTTCGTTAGCATCAGTCACTGAAAAACGGTTGATGTCATGTTCAGAAGTGAAGTGAGAGAACTAAATCCAGCGCCGTTCCTAGGGTCAATTTTTAAAGGAGCACAAGGGGTGCACCATTTTATTTTTATTTATGTTGGTTTTTTTTTGGGGGGGGGCACTTCTGGCCAAGTTTTCGTTAGACTATTTCCTAAACAAAACCCTTTTTAAAGGGTGTGTACAACATTGGTAAAAGACCAGTATCCACACTTGATGTGACCTGACATAATACATGCAATAACAAACCTGTGAAAGATTAAGCTCAATCGGTCTTCGGAGTCATGAGAAAACAATGAAAACCCCCGTTATATGTTTTAAATTGTTTTCAAACATCGGATTTTATCCTGCAGGATATAAGACTACTGTTTTACTCATTTCCTAAAAACTATGGCATTTCAAGCACAACTATTTCAAGGGAGGTTTTCCACCATGACCATCTTTATACCATGTAAGTTATGTGCAAAACTGTGAACATTTATATTTATAATCTTACCAATGTTGTACACACCCTTTAAAGTAATTTACTCATTTTTATAAGATAATCTGGCGTGAGTGTAAAAACATACACTTTGTCTGTGTCTGAATGGAAAAATAGTTTTAAAAACATCGAAATTATCATAACATAGCGAATGTATGCTATCACTCTGCAATTGTCCAATCCCAAAAGTTTAGATTTCAAATCGGGAGGGGGTGGGGACAACCGGGGGTGCACGGACATCAAATGGGGTGAGGGGGGGCACGTGCCCCCTCTTATAGTTACGTCACTGACTGCAACTAATATGCTCAATTAGAGCTTGATTGTGTGTTCATTATTATTTTAATATGTTCTTCAAATTAAAGATCAGTTGTAATGATGCTGAATTAGTTGAAGGTGAATGGAACTGCGACGAGGATGGTAAATATCCGACTGAGTATCAGAATTGGGCGCCAGGCCAACCAGATAAAGATTATGGCTTAAAGGTACACGTTGCCTTGGATCGCGGGTGAGCTGGTCTATACTAAAAAGCGTGCAATTTCGAGGCAAATTTGTGTGGATCATTGTATTTTACTTTTAAAACACCTTTCTAACCATATGAATTTTATAACAAACGGTTAAAAACGCTTTTTATAGACCAACTCGCCCGATCCCTTGCAATGTCATTTCTATGGTGGCCCTGAAGTGCGCATCCGTATGTGATGTCGTGAATTTTTTCGCGATTAATACATGCGCATACATATAAGAATATACATATGGCCATATACAATGTCATAATTTTTTTCGCATACTTGGTCGCATACCTTTGAATAAAATTTCTTAAGGTTTTGGGAGTTTCTTGCATTCAATTGAGATTCCAGACTTCAGAGTCAAACACGAAGGGGTCTAACTACTTTCCTGCTACAGTACTACGTACTCCCTAGATCATTAAGAATAATAGTCTGCAACCATGACATCATCCCAAAGGTATGCGACAAAATGAAATAAAGTTCACGACATTGCAAATAATGCGCACTTTTATTATTCGCAATCTTTTGTTTTACTATTCACCATTAAAGGGGCACTGTGGTCATGATCATAGTCTGCTTGTGGCTGGACATGTTCGCTGTTCACTTCTCTCCGAACCTTTGCACTGTCACGAGTCGAAAAGGGCACATTGCTTTCGGATCGGGCGCTTTGCGGGGCTATACAAGAAATGAAGACGGTTGGAAAGATGTTTTAAAAGTAGAAGATATAGATTCACACATATCGCTCGAAAATGCTTGGTTTTCCTTTTATTTCGTGATAAACCATGGATTATCCCTCGGACACGTTGCAGCTGCGTCCTGTCAATTCAGCTTCGCCTATACAGCAATCCTTCACCGATCTTGAACTCTTGGTGGCAGCAGATATGCCTCCATTACTGCGGTGTACCTGGGTGGTACTGCGCTGCCTCTAGCGACTGGTATAAGGTTTGGGCTACACGGCGATCATTTGATCAGTCGCGGGTTATTGGACTTTCACTTTGCAAATCGCTTAAACCCGTCGCTAGGCAGCGCAGTACCACCCAGGTACCACCGCAATAATGGCGGTATCTGCTGCCACCAAGAGTTCAAGATCGGTGAAGGATTGCTGTATACTTGCTGTCATTGTTGCATTGTACCGTTGGAACATGACTGTGTATGTGCACTAAAGAACAAATGATCATGAATGAAGCTACTTAAATCAATTAACTCTCTCACGGGAATCATATTAAACCAAGAACATAAAAATGAAGCACGGGGGAATATTGACTGAACCTGAAAAAATCTTTCCAACAATATCCACAGAATTGAGAAAAAATCTATTCTGAGCAATATTGAATCCCATATAGCCTAACTCTCCTCACAAATGAAATTATCATTTTATTTGACCAATCTGAATTTAGCATTTTTCGACTGATACAAAGAAAACGCATGAACTTACAATCCACTGTAAGTATAATCCATAACCCTAAACACGAAACAAAAGTAAATGCGACATCAACTAAAATTAAAAGTACCAATAACTACAGGAAACTCAATTCTTAAGTAATATTTTGATTGTCAGAGGTCAATCCTCACACTATACCCGTCCCGCGGAACTTGTGCGCGACATGTTAATTAAACTTCAAATGTTGACATTTCAACAAGGTCACGTGACCCAAATCAAACCCAGGGGAACTTACTTGCCATTCCAGCAGCACCCCACAACAGACAATGACTTGAACCTGAAGTCATACCTTTTGCGCTTTAATTTGTAAAATGTCTAGGGTCACATCACTCATGAGCATGTGAGCACAAGTTCAATCAATAATCAGACCATTATAAAAGTGTGTCTTCATTGCTTGAAATCTTGGGTCGGTAGAAAGCCAAGGCTTATTTCACCCGTCTCGTCAAAGACTCAAATGTAAACACTATAGAGGGGTATTTGCTGCAGGATGAAGTTAAAAGCGAGAGGCAATTAGGTTATAGTGAGACACATGAGTCTCTATTAATTAGTCGTTCGAACTTCAGGTAGGCCTAAAGAAATATCTGTGTTATCAGGAAGTGGGAATACAAATAGTTTGGAAATATTCCATCGTGCGATTTACTTCAGATTTCGACAGGCATTCCATCCATCTCAATTACCATCCTCATTAGCAGAAGTCATACACCGCAAATGACCGAACACTTATACTGCCCGGCACTTACAGCAGACGGCTGTTTTACAAACCATGTAGACAGAAATACATGTACTTTCAATCAACTACACCAAACAGTCATGATAAAAATAGCTAGGTTCCCCCCATCCGTTCAATCGATGTTTTCTGCAATAGGCATGAGTATCGGGGAAGCGCGACGCCGGTGTTTCAGACCAAGTATATAAGAGGTGTTTGCGCGGATTTTGAGACCTTGGTAATTTTGTTACTTTTCTTTTTTAAAAGTTATTACAAACTTTGTATTTCATTCTTCCCTAAGTAGTAGTAGTGGCTGTTCTGTTCTGATTGTGAAACACGTGTAGGAGAATGGGTAAGTATTTCAGCCGGCTTAGTTTCATAATTATGATTACACCAGTCATGCCAGTCATTGCATGACATGAGTTGACAACGTACACACACAGTCATCGCATTTAATTTCCCCCATGCATGCCATGTGATGCCCTATATATGCCTGCCTCTGGGAGTAGAACTGACTGTCCGGCATTGACCAGGCAGCAAAGTTCCGTAGTAGTGAGTAGTGTCCCCATAATTATGCCGGAGTGTGCTGTAATTTAAAAACTGCAATGATGCTTGTGTGGTCTAGTGTCAGACTCAGAGTGTAGTACTACAGTACTATACGGTACTACAGTCATTTGACCAGTTCGGGATCATTGACCAGTTCGGGATCATTGACCAGTTCGGGATCATTGACCAGTTCGGGATCACTTCAACTTTGCAATAACCAAATAATTATATTACTTCTCACATTACCAATTTCTGTTGATACATGTGAAGAATAACATCCATTAAACCAACAAACCCAAAATAAGGTGCCAAAAATCATTGGCAAATAAATTATGGCCGTTTTCCTGAAGTTTGTCTGCGATATTGATAATTATTTTGTTTAAAAATGTTGGTTGAAAAACGCTGTTAAAACTTCTCACCTTTAGAATTGGAACGCCAGGGCAAAAAACATTTATGTAAAATGCTAAGAATGTGTAAAAAATATTTCCTGTAAATACTGAGCAGTCGTCTTGTTTTTTTGAGAAGACAAAATTACCAAAATTGTCTTTGGGGGGGCATCGTACCCTTGACCAGTTCGGGATCACTCAACATCTCATTGCGTCAAATGGTGCCGCACTAACTTACCAAGTGAGGTAAAAACATACTGCTGCTGTCGAAAGTTTATTTATTGCTTTTGAGATACATTTTTACTTCAACAAATTCTTGTAGATTGTTTTTTTCTGTGAGAAAATGAAACTTGGAGGGGTCAATAATGCTTTAGGTGCGCTTCACTTTTTCTTTTGCCTTTGCTGTTGTTTTGTGTTTTTGTCGCTGGGTTTTTGCGCTGCTGTTGAAGACACTTGCATGACATTCACTAAAGAAAGGAAGTCCAAGTCCATGCCAACACACTTCTGAAGTTTCGTGTCCTTGAGAGACAGTTTTATGAATGGGAGTATGGGTTTGCAATAAAGGGCACGCTACTGATTCAGAATAGAATCAACTGATCCTGAACTGGTCAAACAGGTGACGATACTTTTATCAAAGCCTCTTCAAAAGTACTAATCTTTTTTTGTCGGTGAATACTTGGTGAGTTTTATGACATGTTTAGGTAAACTTATCAACTTTTTTGTTTAAGATATCAAAGAGATTGCAACAAAAAAACAACGTGAATTCAAAAAGTGATCCAGAACTGGTCAAACGACTGTACTACTACTACAAGACTAGTGTACTAGTACGGACAAATTTGATTTTGACTGCCAATTTTCACTCACAGTATTGTAGTAATGTTACCAAGGAAAAGCAATATAACATCATATTTTTTTGATCAAATTAAGAATGAATAACAGAGTAGTTACTATTTATTAGTATTTTATTTCATAAATGAATGAAAAAGTGATAGTGTGATACAGGAATTTTACCTGACTTCTTTCCGAGTTCAGTAAGTTAATTAAGTACTAAGTAGTGTGTACTCAGTTGTTACTTTCTGTACGTACGGCTACCTCCATCCATGGTCAGATAGTGGATACACAATTTTAGCCTATTTTTGTAATAATGTTATGTGATGCGATGTACTCTGAACGACGGGAGAAATGTTTTTTATTTTATTTGTTTCTTATTCAAAGAAGGTTTTTTTGTTACCCTCGCAATGCTCAATAAAGAGTGCAAAAAACACATAGAGCTCTAGAGCCTAATTTTGGTGAGATCTGGTTTAAAAAAAGAACTGTCAGGTGTACAAACGGGAAGGGCAAACAGTTTTGAATATAATTTTGTACGTATAGTAATAACCTATTAAATTGAGGTTTGTGGAGAATTAATAGCATCAGGAAGTGTGATAATTTTCCAATTAGAAACTAACGTTTTTTGCCGAAACTTTTCATCCATAGACTTTAGGAAATTTGGACGGGTATTCACAGTTGTGATCGGTCAATGCATTTGGGGCTAAAAATCTGTACCCTGCAACCACTTCACTCACTTAATTTAGGTTGAAATTATATCCAAGCTGTCCAGAAGGGTTGACAGAATGTCAGGGTTCTGCCCACGGTGGTCGGTGCCGGAAAACCCGACCGGCACTCATGATTCCCCGACTGGCACTCGCAGAATTTTTTCTTTTTCCGACCACCACACATTTTCCCTTTTTTTTGCCCATTTCCTTCAAAATATTTTGAACAACGTGTAAAACAAATTATTTACCAGTAAACAGTTTTATCCAAAGTTTCGAGTAGCCTACTTCTTTGGTTTGAGTCTATTTTAATGATCCAGGAGCGAGCATTCCTCCCGCCTGTACGATGTATATATATCCAACGCACGAAACCCGCATTGATTTTGCAATGGTTTCCAGTCACGCTGATTATAGCTTTACGCTTGGAATAACATGATACCAGTTTCATCATGTTGCGAACCCTATTCTACAGCGTTTAATACAACGGAAATGAACTGCAGAGTAAGCACCATGCTATAGATGCTGTAAATTGTTTTCCCATGGCGGTAAAGGCGTGCGTGCACTGAGGGCCTACTTTCAAGGCACAGCTAGCTGCAGGGCGCACGTGTGTAACCACTCCGTGCACGATCGAAAGGAAATTGACTTGACTGTACTAGGAAAAAAAAATTTCCGGCACTAAACAAATCCTGGGCAGAACCCTGGAATGTATACAGAGAGGCACAGGCACTTTGAACAATTACTAACTGTCAAAATCATGAAAAAAAAGTCATTTTTAGGTGTCTGGTTGTCTTGACAACGCTGCTTGCTACACTCCATTTTAGTTCCTTCGGAGATGAGTGCCCTAGAGTTCCGTCCGCATGATGAAATGTGTGCTTCAACTTTTCTTTAAAAATTTAGTGTTTTAGCTACCAAATCCTTATGAGGAATATTACAAAAAGGGAAATGAAGTACAACATCCATAAGAAAATCAAATAAATCCCTTATAAAGTTGTGGCAGGATACAGATTTTTGTATTTGAGGCTGAGTTTAATAATGGTGGGTTTTGTGTTAGGGAAAAAAATATTTGCTCACAAAGTCAGTGGCATGTTTTATTAGACACTTGTGGTAGTGTTTCTATACTCTATCATCAAGCAGAATAGAAGACGAATTTTACTGTTTTCTTAATTAAAATCCAGAAACATGGATAATACTTATTCCCAACTGACTTCATCACTGGTGACATCTCACACACCTACAGCAGAAAACTTCAAAATCCAAAATGGCGGAGTTGGCAGTAATTCCTTTCACATGACAGATCAACAGATTCAGATGGCTCTGCAACAAAATACATCCAAAAGTAAAGGGTCGACAACGGCATCAAGAACCGCAGCAGGACCTTCATCATCCATCTCAGGAAATGAATTAAGTATAGGAGGTGTTAGGGTTGGAGGAGGAGGTGGAAGAAGAAGAGGAGGCAATGAGATGGCTCAAGACGTTTCAGATGAAGGAGTACAAGAGACGCTAAGGTGAGACATTTCAAAGTCCTGGAGTTCCTGATCGAATTTGTTTTACTCATTATGTTTTGGGTTTTTTTTTTTTACATGTATTTCACAATTTTTGTTCCTTTGTCAGTAACATTAATTGTTTCTACCATGGCTTATACTTATATGCTTTATAGACCTTTACCAGTTTTACCCAATCTTTGACCTAGTTCTTAGTATCAGGAATGCCACTTCTTGAACCCGTGGATTTTTGCAGTTAAAAAGACCTGTTGTTCTCTTTAAGGAAATAATTTGGTTCTGACTGGCACCCCCAAACAACGATAGTGACAAAATAGGGAGACCTCCAACTCCAACATTAGGGCTACAGAAAGATAGCTCAGTTGGTAGAGCACTGGCACAGTAATCCGGAGCTTGCAGGTCCATTTTCTGTTTTAGTCAAATTTTCTTTGTTCACCCCGAAATTGAATTGAAGTTTACCCAGTCAGTTTAGCTTGTGGCTACTCCTTGATATTTGAAATAGAAAGTCGCATCACCTTTAAAAGGTGATCCATGTACTGTCACTTCCCATAATAATAATAATAAAGACTTGTTATGCGCACATATCCACCCTGCTGGGTGTTCAAGGCGCAGTAAACCAAAAACAAACAAAAGAAACAGATACAACTAAATTATTCCTTGACATAAGATAAGTTTTGAGAAGTGATTTGAATTGTTTGGTACAAAGACAAGATCTAAGATTATGTGGTAGAGAGTTCCAGATGCGTGGCGCAGCTGCAGAAAAAGACCTGTCACCCCAGGAGTGTTGAGACTTGGGTTCCTTGAGGAGAAGCATGTTACTGGATCGAAGATTCCTTGACGGAGTGTAAACTTGAAGTAGTTCTGAGATATAGTGGGGAGCCTTGCCGTTAAGTGCTTTGTGGACAATGAGCATCAGCTTGAAGATGATACGTTGAGAGATAGGGAGCCAGTGAAGTTGTTTCAGAATGGGGGTGATAGATAGAACAGGATTTTTTAGACAGTGTCACGATGCGGGCTGCGGTGTTTTGGAGGCGTTGAAGACGGGAAATCTGGTTGTTAGGAAGACTGTAGAGTACCCCAGTTCAATGTTAATGGCTTCAGATTGGCACCCTAAACAAAGGTATTGACAAAGTAGGGAGACCGCCAACATTAGGGCTACAGTAGATGGCTCAGTTGGTTGAGCGCTGGCATGTTAATACGAAGGTCACAGGTTCAGTAAATTTTTCTTTGCTCACCTCAAAATTGAATGAAAATTGGTAATAATAGTAATAATGCGCAGTTCTTATAGGGCTTTATTACACACGATGGGCGTCTCAAAGCCCAACGGCGCAAGGTATGCAGACCGAGTGTTGAAGTATAAGACCTTTACATAGCACCATGTAATTGTTTACTAGGTGTTGTGGCCCAATTTGCAGCCAATTAAACCAGGAACAACAGGTGTACACTGTACATCTTCTCTATACGACAAGTGCATTGGATTCTTTTACGTACATTGCACAACACATGGGACCTATGGCTTTACGTTCCATCCGAGGGACGAAGCAATAATGGTTAAGCACTTGCTTAGGGACACAAGTGCCGGGATTCGAACCCACACTCTGCTGATCATCAGAAACACCAGAGTTTGAGTTCAGTGTTCTTATCCACTCGACCCCACAAGCCAGTCAGTCAGTTTCCTTTGTGGTTTATTTCTTAATGAAATCTGTACATGTTGTGATACATGTGTACATGTACAGTGTGGATAGCAGTGTGTCTATAATAAAAATTCTTGTTCATTCATATAATTTCATGCAGACTGTTTACAGAGAGACGCCTGGTCCTGGTGTAACATTTTGACAATTTCCTCTCTTTTTCTTTCAGTGAAGAAGTGTTTACCAAGTACCAAAGCAAAGATCTTATACCAGGAGCACGGATACATCCTGGAGATATAGTAGAAGCAGCGTCGCTAGCAGTAAGTCATTTTATCATCTCTGGAATGTGAAATCTTTAAATTACATTCCTGTTGTTCAAATCGTAGTTCACTTGTTTCTTCTTGTACTGGTTGTATTTTACTGTAAATGATACTCAGCTAAAATTTGTTCAAGCGCACCCAGACTTCACACGCGTAATCGCCATCATCACAAACAAAAGCTTTAGAGGGCGTCGTCATTATTATTGCTCACACCTGTGCAGTAACTTAGTGAGAGTTTATAATTTATGTCTGGCCACAGTGTCGCTAAGATCACGACGACAGTGCCCAATTTTAATGACCCGCGCGTATTTGCGATATGCAATGTCCCTTCTGGGCCACCATACCTCAGTTCTTTTGCTTTTCCTCAAACCAGATGTGTGTTAAGCACTGTATTGAGTTGACCCCTTGCACGGCGTGCAGCGCAGTGGCCCACTTGCACATGCCTATCCTGTCCCCCATTTTGGGTGTCAAATTGTACACGGATTGGTAATTTTGTTTTTCTTTGCTACCAGTCTCCAAATCAATATTAAGAATTGTTTGTGAATGCTTCTAGACCGAACACCGTTGACTGGAAATGTCGTAGTTTTCACATTTATGTTGACTTGTTTACTTGCCTCGGTGTAGGCAGGCATGTAGAGAAATGTTTATTATTGATTAAACATCATTGTAGTCCATCCATTTTTACAACGGAACCACCTCCTTGGTTGCATTTGTGTGATTTAAGTCTCAACTATTTTCTTAACTGATCTGATTACAGGCGATTCCATTACCGAAGCCAACTTATAACCTTGCAGCCTCCATTCCAAGAGAGCTCATCACTACGGGAAAGTTTAGTCGTCTTCAACTTGAAGGAATCCTCTATGCTGTAAGTATTGTGGAAAAAAAACCTCAAGATCTTACTCAAAATTTTACTAAGATTTCTCTTGAACTTTAGGAAATGTCTGACTGTTTTTTCTAACGCTACTTCTAAATTCGTCCCACCCTTACACTGAATCCTATGAAGCCCTCGCTTGTTCTTGTTCTAAAGACTACAGGACTCCAGTAGTAGCATTCACTGAAAGTGGTTTATTTATAGCTCATGACATCATCATAAAGCAAGGCTACGGTGGCCTATTAATGCCATTCCATAATATCCCTTTTCCTTAACATAAGGAACAATCTCATTAAAAGTTATGAGGCCACAAAAAATAACAGTAGCTAGGTTTTTTTGGTGATTAAAAAAAAAGCTCATGATTAAAAAAAAAGCTTTATGATGATGTCATGAGCTATAAATAAACCACTTTCAGTGAATCCCACTTCTGACACCATGTTCTAAAGACTACAGGACTCCAGTAGTAGCATTCACTGAAAGTGGTTTATTTATAGCTCATGACATCATCATAAAGCAAGGCTACGGTGGCCTATTAATGCCACTCCATAACAGTTCTCATATTCTTCACCTTCACTCTTGTAGTGTCAGCGCCACCTGACCATCCTACCAAATGGTACAAGGGCTGGTTGCTTCATCGGCGATGCTGCTGGTGTAGGTAAAGGCAGACAGGTAAGAAAAAGCAACAGCACCAAACTTATCAAATTGTAAGGGGAAAATGAGGCACAGAGATGTGGTTGGGGTGGGGGTAATTGAGTATCTGATCCAATGATGGTGAAAACAAAAATGAATGGTATGTCTGCAAGTGCAAGGTTTGTTATAAAACAAGAGATAGTGGTATTATGTGACAACTGCATTTAAAGAACTAAAAGTCAATTTATTTAATGCCCAGTTTGAGTATAAAGAGGTGGTGTGGGGGTCGGCAAATGCCCCTCTTTGTGCCTCTAGCTCTGTCACTGGTAGGGACAAAATTTGCATTCTAAATCTTTGAACATAAAATATTTATTAGGTTTTTTGTTAATCAGTGATTTCATTACTTTTTCCATGGCATTTTCTGTTTAAGGGAAAGTATAGACGATGTGACCTCTGTTTACATTCAAACCGCCCTCTGTTGACAAGTCTGTTGTCCAAGTCATGTTCCGCCGGGCAAAAAGACGCGTAGTCATGGTAATATTGCGTGTACTTTCTAGCTGGCTGTCAAGTACACAAAGGTTTTGCCCGGCGACATGCGCGCGCATCATGTTATGATTTTCAAATGACGTCAGAGGTCACATCGTCTATAGGGTTGGTATTCCTTCTTAAAATTAATTGCAATAAAAACATACTTGGTTACAAGTACAGCATTTTGAAAATCTTTTCACTTCGAAGTAATGTGGTTATGGAAAAAGATATCAGGTTTTATGCCAACAAATTTGAATCTGAGAAACGTTTCTCAGATTGTATATTCATATAGGGATTATTCTCCCTGCTGTTTTTCGGGGAAACCTCAAAACCGCGACCATTTTCCGAAGTGAAACTTTCACAAGTTTGTTTTATTGTATATCCATATGTACATTTATGTAGGATTAAAACAATCAAACATTTCCAAAAACCAAAGGTATACAGCAATCCTTCACCGATCTTGAACTCTTGGTGGCAGCAGATACCGCCATTATTGCGGTGGTACCTGGGTGGTACTGCGCTGCCTAGCGATGGGTTTAAGCGATTTGCAAAGTGAAAGTCCAATAACCCGCGACTGATCAAATGATCGCCGTGTAGCCCAAACCTTATACCAGTCGCTAGGCAGCGCAGTACCACCCAGGTACACCGCAGTAATGGAGGCATATCTGCTGCCACCAAGAGTTCAAGATCGGTGAAGGATTGCTGTATACTTTGCCTTTAAAGGGTGTGTACAACATTGGTAATTTTTAAAGACCAGTATCCAAACTTGATGTGGCCCAACATATACATGAAATAACAAACCTGTGAAAGTTTAAGCTCAATCGGTCTTCAGAGTCATGAGAAAACAGTGAAAAACTCCATTAGGTGTTTTAACTTTTTTTCAGGATTTCATCCTGCTGGATAAAGACTATTGTTTTATTCATTTCCTAAAAACTTTGGCATTTCAAGCAAAACTATTTCAAGGGAAGTTTTCCACCATGACCATCTTTATACCATGTAAGTTATGTGCAAATCTGTGAACATTTATATTTTCAATCTTACCAATGTTGTACACACCCTTTAATGCAATGATCCCCCCGTAATTTGTTTCCTTTTATTGTCTTTCAAGATTGCTGGAATCATCCTGGACAACTTTGCTCGGGGTCGTACCAAGCATGTATGGTTTAGCATATCTACTGACTTGAAAGTAGATGCTCAAAGGTATTGATTATTAATAATAATAAAGCATTTATACATGTATAGCGCCTTATGCAAGGCCTCAAAGCGCTTCACAAAAAGAGTCTCTTTTACCCTAATCCTCAGAAAACCAATTCCTTAGTTTTTGATGAGTTTGATGGATTCAGTGCTGTACATTCAACCCAGAGATTTGTGACATGGGGTCAGGCATACAAATCTCCATAGTGGGCCAGGCCCTAATAAGACCCCTGTACTGATGACCTCCAGTTTGTTTACTGCATTGCTTAACTTTTTCAGTGCTCGCTGGGTTTTTTTATGTTTTGAACCTAAATAAAAATGCTCAGCTTTTTTTACTTTTTCGAAATTTTGTACTATTAAAACAAAAAAAGTCACACCAAACAAAATGTATCTTGCTGATTTGTGCCATCATGTTGACATTGTGATGACGTGATTGCACAGTGGTGTCATTGTGCCATCATGTTGACATTGTGGTGACATGATTGCACAGTGATGTCATTGTGCCATCATATTGACATTATGATGACATGATTGCACAGTGATATGCCATCATGTTGACATTGTGGTGAAATGATGACAGTATGGTCACGATGTCATTGTGCCATCATGTTGACATTGTGATGACTTTATGACGTCATGATGATGACACTGGCAATCATGTTGACAATGGTTTTCATTGTGCCGTCATTCTGAACTAATGTCATGTCATTGTATTTCTCGGGTTTTGTTGACAGGGATGTCCATGACATTGGCTGCCACATCAAAGTGATTGAGGGATGTCAGCAGATTGATAAAGAAACAAGGTAAGCCAATCAAGCTATTATCAGTTACTGTCCTCACTCTGTGTTCCCTTCTTAGGGGAATAAAAAGTTTGTAAAAATCCTTGTTTATTCAGCTACCTCAAAGTTGAGACCTCAAAGCATTAAATTGTTTGTGATGGCACCTTTACATACCCAAGTTTCTCGGGACTTTGTTTTACTGATAATTTTTTTGATTTTATGTCAGAGTTCTTGGACTGCCTAAGGACCTTCAGCATGGTGTTATCTTCAGTACATACTCAACACTTGTCTCATCAACACAGAGAGGAGGTAAGAAAGACTGTGAAGATGCGGCTATGATTTGTACACGTATAACAGAGCTGCCAACTCTCCCTGATTCTGCAGAAAGTTCCCTGAAAAAAGGCCAATCTTTCCATGTTATGATGAACAAATTTGAAAATCTCCCTGATTATGGAAAATTGTCCACTGTTGTGCATACATGTAAATGTAACTTTTAAATATCTCCCTGATTGGTGTACAAAATTTTCCTGGTTGTTGGCAGCTGTGGTATAATAAATGATTGTAACGAACAAATTCTGGAAGAGAAGATGTTATTTGATGATGAAGATCTTATTTGCACCAGTTGCAGGGATGTGATTCCTCCGTTTTTAACCGGAAATCCGCATTTTTTTTGCCCTCCAAAAGAAGAAATCAAATTTTTATTTTTATTTTTATTTATTTTTTTAAATTCATAAAAAAATGAAGATTAAACCATATATAACGCCCAAGATTGCAGAGTAGGGCTTTTAAAACCAAAGATAAATGTTATTAGTGGGCTTCGTGTTCGCAAGTTTTCGAGCTCGCAAGCTTTGCGCTTTGCTCTCAGAGTTCATGTTGTTTTTTTCAACTGCCTATCACATCCCTGCAGTTGGGACAGGGAGCAGAACTCAAGCAGTTCCTTGGATTCTTTCCAGAAAATTGAAAGACTTTTTATTGCAGTGTGTGGGTTCGAGTCCCGGTCGTGACACTTGTGTCCCTGAGCAAGACACTTAACTATAATTGCTTCTCTCCACCCAGGGGTAAAATGGGTACCTGTGAGGGCAGAGATGGTTCTTGTGATGGATTTAGCCTAGTAGCGCATATATTGCAGCACAGGCTGTATATACTCCCCAGGGAGCTGATATGGTTTCAGGATTGATAAAAATGGCCCAGTGACCAGGGGTAATAATATGCGCCTCGGAATAGCCTAGCTAGATAGATGGCGCTTTATAAATGCTTGATATTATTATTAATATTATTGTTTATTTTTGGTTGAAGGTATGTGGGGATCAACGCGTAAAAGTCGATTAGATCAGCTGATCAGTTGGTGCGGAGGGGACTCATTTGACGGCTGTCTCATCTTTGATGAGTGTCATAAAGCTAAACATTTTGTCCCGGTAAGTACAAGTTGAAAGTATCTCGGACTACTTGGCAGAACTTCATTGAACAGGAATGAGCGGTCACAAAACTACAAAACTACAAAAGTTCACTAAAACGACAAGCATAATGTAACATACAGTTGAAGTTGTATTGTTATAAATTGCATCCCTCTGTAGCCACTTTAGTTCACATAGAGTCTATTCTGTCTTAGTTAAATATCGTACGTACTCACACTGTACTTGTTTATGTTAGTCCATTTGTGTTTTTGTTTGTCTGGGCAAACCTACCACAAGCTTTGGCTTTTCTGGCTATGCCCCCATTTCCAATTATCCTCTTTCCGCTCTTTGTTATTGTTCTGATGATTCTCTGTTGGAATGGAAATAAATGTCTTGAAATGAAATGGTCGTTAACTTGTGGAGTAATAACCAAAGTCAATTACGTATATGTGGCAGAACTTAGACGTATTTTGCCTCTATTAATCTCTTTTGAATTCATTTTGGAAAACCCAAGGTTGCATGGAAAATCAGCCATTTGTTTGTTATAAGTTTCTTACTTCAGAGATAAAACTCCTGAAAGCTTTCCTACTGTTTGCTTGAGATATTTTCATTTACTTTAATGTATTCCCTCTCCACAATTCATGGTCTTTAATTTGCCAAGGAAAGAACGCAGATAGTGTCCAAATTAGATCTTCTTGTGATTCAAGTATTTCTTGGCCGAGTGGTTAAGTGTGGTTAAGTGCATCGGACTCAAGTTCTGGTGGCTGAGTCATCAGGGTGTGGGTTCGAATCCCGGTCATGACACTTGTGTTCTTGGACAAGACACTTAACTATAATTGCTTCTCTTCACCCAGGGGTAAAATAGGTACCTGCGAGGGTAGAGAAGGTTCTTGTGAATGATTTATAGCTTGGTGCGCTTTGGCATCACAGGCTGTATACTCCCCAGGGAGCTGAGATGGTTTTAGGAATGAAGTAAATGGCCCAGTGACCAGGGGTAATAATGTGTGAAGCACAATGATCATTCTTTGGAATTGCGCTGATAAGAGCCGATATTATTATTATTATTTCTTCATTGGTTTCTTTTCTTCAGGGAAAGGAAGAGCAAAGTACCAAGGTGGCTGCTGCCGTGGTAACCATTCAGAGGTAAGATTAGAACAAATTAAAGAAGTAATGTGTTTTTTCAGTCAGCTCCTAACCGAGCTACGACAAAAGTAAAAATTTTCTTCTAAAAGTTTGCATCTTTTAAGATAATAATAATACTCGGTGCTTATATAGCGCTTTATCACACCTCTAGGGGCGTATCAAAGCGCTCAGTATTTTATTTTTCCTGCAAGGTATGTGGAGCTACGTTTTTGAAGTATGAGACCTTTTTCCTTTATAGCACCATGTAATGGTTTACACAGTGCTTTGGCGCAATATGCTGCCGATCAGACCAGGAACACCGGGGCAAACCCGTTCTCTTTACGATAAGTGCACTGGGTTCTTTTACGTGCATTACACAACACATGAGACCTACGGCTGACCAATCACAGACCCCATGTACTATGGACGTACGCCAACTGGTCTATTAGAATGACGCAAAGCTGGCGCGTATAGAGCCACGTATATCAAGCTGCGTATTGCATTTGACTGTGAATGCAGTAAAATTTAAAATTTTCTTTCAGTCAGAAATAATAATATAATAAAATTAATAACTTGTTCTTATATAGCGCATTTTAAAATAACGTCTCATATAATGTGATTTGTGTTTCAATAATCAAATGTTGGAGGGACAGCTAGTTAACCCGCAATACCGAGATTTTTAAAGTCATGGTTTCTACGAACATTTAAATCGTTTTGCTATTTTTAATGTATTTTTTTTTTTCTGCACAGAATGCTACCAAAAGCAAGAGTGCTTTATTGTAGTGCGACTGGCGTGTCGGATGTCAAGAACATGGTAATCATAGCAACCATATTGTTATTTAAAGAAATTTGAGATGTAAAAGTTGATGTGAAAATCAAATTCAATGATTGAGTTCGTAATAGCCCTTTCACACTTCCCCAGCAGGTTTATTCTCTGGGAATTAGATTGTTTTATAAAAAGGGCTTTACTTGCTTTTTTATTTGTTTAATTTGAACATTTTTTCCAGTTAAAGCAGGGGTGAAATTATTAACGTTCCAGATACAGGACTGAGTAAAAAAGGTACTTTTAGTTAATTATTAATCCTGTCTCTTCCAAATGTGTCTATATCGTTTTAGCCAAATTGAAGTATTCAAAAGGCCTAAGGGCTGTAAGCCGAAATAACAGTTGTTTATTACTGGGTCATGCATTCCAATCTTATCCAAGTCTGATGCAGAGATGCCAACATTTACGATTTAGGCGTAATTTGTACGATTTATTTATCAAATTACGACAATACGATCATCGCCTCGTTCTTTACGATTTTATAAATATCTAGTAATATGAAGTCTTGAATCCTATTTATTTTCATAGCGCGTATCACTAAAATGTATTCGGTATCTGACTTTTTGTGCGAATTGTAGCGCATGAAACAGCGCATACGTAGGCCCTTTTCGAAACGACCGGTGAAAACAACGCGCCCACGGTAGAAGAGCCTAATTGGGCGTAATAAGTATTAGGCTGGTGTCCTCGATTTACACGTAGACAATGTGTGTTAGAAGACTGGCAACCAGCCATGGTCACTTGCTAACCAAATCGCCCCAGGTATACTGATGTTGATATTGGGGCGTTTGAGAAAACCGCGTGTAGTCTTGCTCGTCGTACTACACTGTTGATAAAATCATGTTTATTACGGTACTCGTTGTTTACGCGTGCCAGGTAAAACCAATATAATAATACAATAGTTTGATTAGTTTTTCGCTTGTTGGAGTACAACGATGGATTCATTACAACATGATTTTATAGAGGATTACAACTTCGTAGTGAAATCTTCTCGCGGTCGCTGTGACTCAACATCAACATTGCACACAGCGCGCCGGAGCATACGACATCGTCAAAAAGCACAGAACATGTATGACACTGATCTCTGTTAAATGCTATATATATTGCCTGAGGGCAAATTACTCTTTTTGAATTTGAAATGTTGGCATCTCTGTCTGATGTGAAGTGAGATAGGACAGGAGGATATTTGAAGATTGAGCTCACCTGTACGCAAATGTTCCTTTTTAAAAAATAAATAAATGAAACAAAATTGTTTTCTCCAAATGTTTGTTATCAGGCTTTTATGGAGCGTCTTGGGATCTGGGGAGAAGGTGCAGCCTTCAAGTCTTTCGAGAATTTCTTGGATGCTATTAATAAGAGAGGATTGGGTAAGAGACTCAGTGTCGGGTTTCAACATTAGTATTCTCTAACAAACCAATGTAACAAGTAAACTGAATGACAGACTTTTTATTTTGAAGTATGCTGCCCTCTTTCAGTCGAAGGTTGGAAAATGTTGATTGAAAAGCTCCGTAAATTTCACTGTTTTGTAAGTGGAAAATATTTAAGGGGTGGTGACAGTTTTTATCAGGACTGCTTGTGGTGTCTTTCCCTGCCTTTCACCTCCAGGTTCAAATCCCACCTTAAAGGTATTATACAGGATTGGCAGAGCTGACAAAATAATCACAGACAGTGTTCATGTTTTGTGTAATCAACCACATACATGAAATAACAAACCTGTGAAAATTTGAGCTCAATTGGTCATCGAGATCACGAGAAAATAGTGAAAAAAGACCTTATGTGTTTTCTGTTTTTCAAACATGGAGTTTATTATCGCGCGCGATAAAAACTATTGTTTTACTCATTTCTCAGAAACGATAGCATTTCAGGCAGAAATATTTTAAGGAACCCTTTCTACCATTACTTACTTTAAATCATGTAAGTTATGTGTGAATCTGTGAACATTTGTGCTTTTCGATCTTACCAATCGTGTACAGGGCCTTTAAACTAGAGCCTTGTATGCTGATGATGGTTTTTTTAAAGTCCTGCCTGATTTTCACCACTGGTTTTCCCAAATTGGGGTTTTGGTCCCATATCTTAAACTGAGTATTTCATCACCAGTCCTACGGGTTACCGTGCTAGTCACTTAGGAGGATCCATTGCATTCATTAACAGAGAGATAACTGTATAGCTTAAAGGGTGTGTACAACATTGGTAAGATTGAAAATATCAATGTGCACAGACTTTGCACATAACTCACATGGTATAAAGATGATCATGGTGGAAAACTTCCCTTGAAATAGTTTTTCTTGAAATGCCATAGTTTTTAGGAAATGAGTATAAGTCTTTATCCTGCAGGATAAAATCTGATGTTTGAAAAAAAGTTAAAATATATGATGGGGTTTTTCACTGTTTTCTCATGACTCCGATGACCGATTGAGCTTAAACTTTCACAGGTTTGTTATTTCATGTGTATGTTGGGTCACATCAAGTGTGGATACAGGTCTTTGGCAATTACCAATGCTGTACACACCCTTTAAGTGGCATTGTGATCTCTTGAAGGTGTTGCTGAGATGTTGGCAATGGAGATGAAGGCATCAGGGATGTACGTCTCTCGTGGTCTTAGCTTCAGAGCGGCAGAGTTTGTTACCATGGAAACAGACCTGACAGAGGAGCAAATAAAGATGTACGACACTGCGGCTCATGTCTGGTGAGTCATAGGTGGCATCCAAAATGGCGGCTACAGCTACTGCTATGACTGTTGCTAAGGGTGTTGCCAAGGAGGAACTAGCTATAGCCGTAGCTGCAGCCGCCTATTTGGACATGGCCAATAGTTTCCACGGTTGATTTTGTAGGATGAGTTTTAGTCATTGTAAAATAACTAGTTGATGATTTGACTCCTCTGAAATACGTTGTATGCTGAAATCAGGGAATTAAGGAGACATTCAGTTCAGTACAACTCAACATTTATTTCCATATTGCAAATGCACATACAAGTAATTCGTCGGCGTTTTAACGAACCGGCGAATCCGCCCACGCAGCTGAAACACAACGTTTTGAGAAAAACGCTTTTGAAGTTGGTCACATTTTGTAAAAGTGTTTGCGCCGGTCCTTAATTTGAAAATGTAAAATATTTTCTATTGATACGGTAGTGTATAACATGACTAGATACTTATTTCTTTAATTGGGTGCTTTGTTAGAAAGCTGTTAGGTTCAAAACTTATTCGCCGGTTCGTGAAAACGCAAAAACCTGAGTATGCGGTTTTACCACACACAGCGCGCGGATTCGCCGGTTCGTGAAAATGCAAAATACTGAACAACACCGGATTCGCCACACACAGCGCGCGGATTCGCCGGTTCGTGAAAACGCAAAATGCCAAACACCCCGGATTCGCCACATAAAGGGCGCGTATTCGCCGGTTCGTGAAAACGCAAAATGCCAAACACCCCGGATTCGCCACCCACAGGGTCGGATTCGCCGGTTCGTGAAAACGCAAATCCGTGAGTGCAGACGATTCGCCGTTTTGGCAATTAACGTAATTAGTAAAGTATTCATTTTCAAGACTTAAAATTTTGCAGAAATGTTAAGGACACCTAATACACTAAGAAAAACGAAAAAAACGAAAATGCCACATTGAATCATTTTGGACGGATTCGCCACTTCGTGAAAACGCCGACGAATTATAAAGAAGGTCTATTGAACAAAGATGTATGAAGAACTTCTAGAATAATAATTATATGTGAAACAATGAAACAGAGGCACATTTTGAGGCATATTTGAAAAACCAAGTCTTGTGAAGAAATGCCTTAAAAAACAATGTGCTGGACTTCTGAACAGAGCTTAAATTACAACGTATAGACAAGGACGAAACAGGACAATCAAACAAAGCAAACGCTACCTAACGAAATAGGATGGAACAATGGACGTCATTGAGATGCAATAATGCCTCCTTAATCTTTCAACTCCTTTTTCTTGTTGGAACTTCATGGACTCAAACAGCCATTATGGGTTCCTTGTAATGCAAAATTTATGGTTCTTAAGTTAAAGTAAGAGGGTATTATTGTAGCGTTGTCCGTTGTAAAGTCAGTTATCCTAATAATAATATGCAGTTTTTGTATAGTGCTTTTGACACCGGAAGGGCGTTCAACAAGAATGCAGAGCTATGTTTGAAATTGTAAAACCAATTATCGTCCAGGCCTGGAGTTACACTGAGGCCACAGCCTCTGTTGCCCCTGGTCCTGGTCTTGGCCTTGGTGCCCCTTCAAAAGTGTCCATAGACTCGAAGATTTTCCAATGGAAGTGCCCTTTGCAAAATGAAAATGGCCACGACCCTCTCAATGAAGAAACCCCAGGCCTGTTTTACGTGTTTATTTATACATGCTCCCGTCATAGACTCCTTTTTCATTGTGCTCTCTATTTGCGCTCATTTCATCACCACTTTCTGTATTGATCTATTCTGTATGTTGTGAGGCTGGGCCTATTTTGTTTTTTGCTATGTCGTTTCTGTTTTGGTGTTATTGTTCCGTTTATTTCCTTGTATTGTATTTTTTGTTCTTGTATTGTTGAGGTAGAATGGTTTACCCCTGCCAATGTTTGTCTTTTGCATTTGGTGAGTGGGCAACTGTGAAGTTCAAAGTCTGCTGTGATAGAGGACAACTTTGAGAGAAGTACTGAAATTACGTCAAATCATCATCTCCCCTTTTTCGTTGAAATGTTCTTTAGGAATGAGTTAAAGAATTCTCTGGAAGCTGCCATAGGGAGGACAAACACAGGTTCTTCGAGGGTTTGGTCATTTTTCTGGTCTTGTCATCAGCGGTTCTTCAAACAACTTTGGTAAGAATGGGGTTGCTCTGCTCTCATTTAGTTTCCCCTGTAATTTAGTTGCGTATTTGTATTTTATGAATTTGTATTTATAAATTCACAGTGAAATAATTATGGTGGTTTCTTTGTAGCACTCAAATCCATCACTCGGTGTGGTTCGAACGAAAAGTTGCCATGAAGTTAATTTTGGAGTTTTATTTTTCTCAGTTTGGGCGTGAAAGTGCCGAACATTGTCGCGGAAGCAAAGAAAGCCTTGGAAGATGGATACTGTGTTGTGATTGGTCTACAGACTACGGGAGAGGTAAGACTGGTAGTATCAGCCAACAAACCAAACATTTGGGAATTATCAGCATATCTTTCTTTAAACGGAGTGATAGTTTAGCACATTCAAATATTGAAGTATATAATTTCCAAGATAAGTGTTTTAAATTTTGTTTTTGCATTCTGAAGTATTGGACATCATTAAAATGCTTTTTTTCTCTTTTTTTTATATTATTTTCTTCTTTCAATTTTGTAAAAAAAAAGAGTCTTCACTGAACTCTCATTCGGTGAGACAAGGTGTTTGCCAGGATCTAGAAGAAAGGAAATATACGACTGGGTTTACAAATTGTTATTTTCCAACACTTTGCATGTATTCAAGTGACGGATAAAATAGGGTGTCCAAATGACACCCAGACACCCCTCTTGCTAATACTATTGTTGCGGTACCTTTAGTCTGGATCCCCAAGTCATCCTTGCCCAACCTCAGCTAGTGTTCAATTCCAAAAAGGGCAAGGGAGAGAAATCATTTTGGGGCAGTATACCACCAGTCGATGCAGAACTCACAACCTAGTGGAGGGGAAAGTAGCAGTTGGGACAGCCGGGAGACTCCTTTTGGGACGGACACTTTCACACTCCTATGTTCCTTCAGTAGTATTTTATTATTGATTGCAATTGTCAACATTCTCCCTTAACAGTGGTTTGCTGGCCAAATGCCACTTAAAACACCTGAGGACCAGTCAGAATTCATTCCAAATGGTCCGGCTGGATAGTTCAGTGTTGAAAAGCATCCATATTTCATTAGAAACATTGACTAGTAAAAAGCTGCTGAACTAGTGAAATGACAAGCTAACTGGTCCTGCTGGCCAGTTGCTTAAAAAGTAATGGGCATACCCTGATTGTATGTACAGGTGTAAAGATGGAGTTCTAAACAGGTTATTTACTTGCCAACTCATGCCTAAGTTTTCCTGACTAACTCCTCTTTACTGAAATGACCACCACATCTCTCAACTGGTCTCGGACAAAGTTCCTTTCGTCCTACATGTAATGTCACACTCTAAAAAAGCGCTGTCACTGAGGCAAAAAAGCCCCCTCACTGAGGCCAAAGGAGGCAGATCATTGGACGATATGTGTTCTTTGTGTGTAAAAACGTGTGCATGACCTCAGCTTCCCTGTAGCATTTGGCGTTATGCAAGGGGTCTATTGAGTGTTTCTATTTGGGATTTCTCTTTACAGGCAAGTATGGAGAGTGAGCGCAACAAAGGGGACAGTAGTTCTAGTTCTCAATCGGGCTTTGTGTCTGTCGCTCGTGAGATTCTTGTTCGATTCATCAACCAGTACTTCCCAACAGTCATCGTTGCGGTGAGAACGTTTTCTTGTTTTGGCAGCTAATAATACCATGTGACTTCTGTGCATGTCAGGGCTTAAATTCGGGGGGAAAATCTATAGACCTTTCTTTTGCAACGTCACAGCCCGAGTTTTTGCCAACCCAGGTTGGAAAAGTATGGAAAGCCGAAATGCAAATCAAAAACAGATTGCCCACAGTTTGGAGCAGTGTTACACAAATATTCAAAAATAGTGTTGAATTTGTTGGAAACAAATCAACCAATCATGGAAGGTAATTCCGTTCATGAATCTTTACAGAAAATGTTGAATTTGGTCACAACATTTTTTAACACGATTGAATGTTTTACTAACATTCGGCCGTCCATGCCATGCCAACCGGCGCACTTTGTTTGTAAACAAAAGAAAGGTCTATAACACCGCAGGGCTCGTAGCTCAAAATACTCACTGGACCAGAAATTTCTATATAAGACCAGATTTAAAATGAGGAAAACAAACTTTTCTGACACAGTTTAACATGCATTTAACTGCTTTAAAGGGTCTGTATACGTTTGGTAATCACTCTTAACCCTTTCCTTACCGAATTGTTTGGACATAAACAACTGCTGATAACTGCATTGTTTGACCACTCACACGTGAAGCACACATTCTTACACAACAGAAAGCTTTAGTTCAAAGGCCATTTTTACAAACCCCATTATCTCCTTGAAGACATTGTTTTACAGCAAAATAAGTAATGAAAAAGTTCTCACTTATTGAATTCCATTTCATATAATCAAAAAATCATTGAGATCGGTCAATAAATGTCAAAGTTCTTTGTCTTTCTTTCCTCGGTGTGATCTGTAATCTCAAACACTTTTTTGTACACAACCATATGGCGCTCCGTAGGTGTTTGGCATTTCGGATCTTTCAACTCCAGTTTGAAGAGATTGCAAAATAGCAACCTTATTTTATTTGACCATCATTGGAAAGATCCGATCTTTCCCTTTCCAATGATGGTAAGCTTGGGTATGGAGGGCAAACATGGACAAAACTACAGCTTTATTACAAATGGCCTTTGTGCTCAGGCTTGAGTGCTTTTTTGTGTGTAAGCTTGGTCGACTAAAGTCGCCAATGGTAAGGAAGAGGGGGTATTAGTGCAGTCGACTAAAGTCGCCTATGGTAAGTGATCTTAAATGGAATTTGCATATCTCTGAAATTGTTTCCAAAGCCTCTCGTCGCTTGTATACTCTATGCATTTTGAGAAAATCAGGGGTTCCCATCCGAGATATGGTTACTGTCTACAAATCCTACATCAGACCCGTTTTAGAATATGCCTCGCCAGTTTGGCATACTTCCATTACTCAATCCCAGTCAAAGAAAATAGAATTTATCCAGAAGAGAGCAGTCCAAATAATGCTTGGAAAGAAATACCATTACACTGAAGCTCTTGAATTGACCAAACTACCATCTTTGGCTGATCGCAGAAATAACTTACTTCACAATTTTGGGATTAATCTTTTGAAATCGGACCGACACAGACAGTTGCTTCCACCTTCCAAATCTAGCACTAATTCTAGGGTCTTACGAAATATGTCTGGTTTAAATTCAATTAAATGTAAAACAGAGAGATACGGGAAATCTACCATTCCACAACTTGCCCAGATGTTGTAATAGTTTTTTTTATTAATGGTTTTGTTAATTTTGTACTTTTTACTTTATTGCCCTTTAATATGTGATCTTTTATATTTTTACATGTGCTTATATTTTTACCATTGTTAAGTGACCCTTTCAGCTACTGCTGCTGGTCATTTTGTTTGTATATACCAATAAATAAAAAAAATAAAAAAATAAAAGGGTTAAAATTAATGGCAAAAAAACCTATTGTTTAGAAGCCTACAGCAGCTTTTGATAGTATAAAGCATTTTGAGAAACATTTCACTTCAAAGTTTTGTGGTTATTTAAAAATGTATCGGGTTCATGCATAGACAAATTCGCTCCGTTTTGGAGCAATATCTAAAAAAAACACAACCACCTTTCAAAATGAAATATTCACAGGTTAGTTTTATTTCATTTATCAACATTTTTACAGGATTAAAACAATCGAACGCTTAAAAAAACCAAAGGTATGCTTTGCCTTTAAATGAACAAGCACTAAGATGTGTAAGAGAAGATTTATCTCATTTGTCGCAAAGATAGATTTCTTGATTACTCGTACAATTGAAAGGTAATTTATTGGACCAAAAATGTCAACACTTGGACAACACAATATCGAGATTTACCGTGAGTTTACTGGCCTGACACTAAAATCACTGGCCTCAGGCCTGTGGTCCAGTGAATTCGAGCCCTCCATGTCACTGCATTTTTCTACCTTTGCATGTACCACATGTAACACCTGGCGATGTGAGCTTCCTCCAAGACTGTCATTAAACCTAATTTTATAGAGATATTTTTGCGTGTATTGTTTGGCAGCAAGATGGAAGACTGTTAAGCCCTTTTACCGGGCATGCTTAGAGAAACAGTCACATTTGTGAAACATGCCTTGTATTTTGTCTCATTTGATTTCAATGTGTTGATGTTTTTCTTCCTGCCAATCGGGTTGCAGGATGATCAAGGACCAAGGAATGACGACTGGAGCTTGACAGCTAAGACTATGCTCATTGACTTCGCCAAGGAGATGCCTTTACCAAACAGGTAATGGATGGATGGAAATCTTAGATCTGTCTGGATAAAGAAAACAGAGCTAACTCTCTTTCAGATTTCTTTGTTTTTGTACAATTACCCTCCTGTAACTTTCTGATCTGCATCGTCTTCTAAAAATCCCTTCCCCGACCCTTCCTTCACCTCCAGTCCTCTTGATGACATCATCGATCAACTTGGTGGAGTTTCCACCGTTGCTGAGATGACTGGGCGTAGAGGGCGTATGATACGTGATGGTCCGAATACCTCCGCACGCTTTGAACCTCGCACACCGAGCGACTCCACTGACGTGAATAGTATGAATGTCCAAGAGGTAAGGTTAAAGGTTAAATTAATTGAAGAGCAAATTCCAGTTTTGTTAATAACTTTCAATTTTCAGGAATCGAACTGAATCTTTGAAAGTAATGTGCAATGCATTAATATTATTTACAAATGGTCAAGAATAACACCAAGCTGAATCAGTTTGTAGCTAAAACCATTTCAAAGGCACAAAATGCTTCTGAATATAGAACATTCATTCAGAAAAAGATATTAGTCAGAACTAGCCTTTTTGTTACAAATTTTCTGAAATTCTATTTTTAAAAAAGGGCCTCCAAATTGATCCCTCTCATCGCTTGAGCTGTACATATTTGTACAAATGACACAATGATGGAGATAACTCTGATATTTAAACTCAAAACAAGGTGCCAAAAGACTTCCTACATCTTTCTGGCTCACAATATATCTTTTAACCCCTTACCTCTTACCTCCTGCCAATTTTGTTCAGGATTGTCCTACTGCGGACAGTTTATAATGGAAATATTTTTCAGAATACTGACTTGGAGTGGTTATCTCTAAAATGATTATATTAAAAGTCCAACTGGCTGGAACATTTGACCAGAAGTACACGAGTAATGCTCTTGGAATGCACCAATGATTGTCTGGGAACATGCAGACCATCCCCAGAACATCCGCACATGTACATGTAACCATTCCAACCTTTAAGAAGCTCCTAGATATAAAAATTCATATATTTATTTAAACAATTTTCAGAGGAATAGTTTTATGTGCGGGAAGAAGTTGGTAGCCATTATATCAGACGCTGCTAGTACAGGTAAGACAGCTATTTCAAACTCGACGATCTTTGAGTGTTTAAAAATGTCGTAACTATTTTAATAAATTTAAACATCTTGCCTTGGAACTTTGATTTGATTTTGTAGACCAATTCATCAGATGTGCTTCGCAAATGTTTCTCCCAAGTGAAAATTGTTTTCGGAGAAAAGGGCACAAACAATGTTCTTTGCCTGGTGTTTTTGCTGATGATATTTGTCTATTATTAACAGGCATGATATCCTTCCTACTTTAGTCTGATTTCCGATTTGTTTGCATTCAGAAAAACAACGAAATTGTTATATTCTAGCCTGACAAAAATAGTTTTTAATTCTTATAGGTCAATTTTAGTAAAAAGTACTCAACAAAAATATGTCCTCCTTTTTTTTGAAAGTCCAAATACCATGCCTGTATTAACTTGAACGAAACCGCTAAACAAATTTGATCCTTTATATTTTTTTATTGTGGGTTTAGTTATTATTTGGTCTGAAGTTTGAAGTTTTCTGCGCTGCAATTTTGCTGAAATTTGATCAGAAACACTTTTTTCAATTTTGAACTAGTGTTTGTTATCGCCGTTTGCGGCGACCTCGTATGTTCAGAACCGATACATCATACTGCAGACTGGTGAAGATTGTTTATCTCCATATCTAGGAATTTACTGATTGGTTTCTTTGGATCGTTTCCTATTTCTTCAATTTTGTTTTTCAATAACCTGTGTAAGTTTGTATCATGCCTAGCAAATGTGCTGTCGTGGATTCCAGAAAAAGTAAAGAGAATTCCAAGGTTATTTCTTCCATTCATTTTGCGAGGAATCTGGCGATGTTTGTTAAGAACTCTTGAAAGGAACTCAAGTTGTCAAAATTGTCCTTGAATGGTTTATAAAATGAAGGGATCAACACAAAATGTTTTTTTCGAAAAAAGCTTAAATTATTGTTAAGTTGTTCGTAGATCAAGGGTTGCTACTACAAAGCACCGAAAGGGACATAATGGTAGGAAAACATTACTGAAAACAGAAATAGTTCAATTTCACATGAAATCATTTATTTTGTGCGCTCAGAATTTATTATTGCCAGAGCTAGAAATAAATTATTGCAAAGGCTCGAAATAATTATATTGCAAAATCATTTCCTGCTCTCAAAATCATTTCGAAAGTTCAAAACAAATTATTGGAAGAGCTCAAAATAAATTATTGCGAAATCACTTCCTGCTCTCAAATTCATTTAGATCGAAATCATTTCAAAAGCTCAAACAAATTGTTGCGAGAGCTTTAAATAAAAATAAAAATTCATTGCGAAATCATTTCATGCTCTCAAAATGTTTTTGAATGCGGCTTTTGGGGACTTTAATCAAATTATTTTTTTTTTTCTCCAAATTTTACCCCCAAATATGTTTTCTGCATTTGTTGCCTTAACCCTTCGAGCGCCGCCAACAGTCTGAAACGTCGTACTGAATATCCATCCACAGGCTGCCAACGTTTCTCTTACGTTCTACTACTTGACCCCCCCAAAAAAAATTGCCCTGTGGATAAAGAATTGCCAAAACGCGACCGGCACTGTAAAGAACCCTTCCAGCGCCGCCAACGTTCTGAAACATCATACTGAATCTCCATCCACAGGCCGCCAACGTTTCCTTACGTTCTACTACTCGAACAAAAAATAAATTAAAAATAGCCGGCCTGTGGATACAGAATTACCAAAACGAGGCTGGCACTGTAAGGGTTAAATGTTTAATTCCACCACGGGAAAAAGTAATTCATTTATATTTAGTAAATTTGGTTTTGACTGTTAATCACAGAAAGCTTCACAAACTGAGGATGGTATTGAAGGTAATGTCAACTTTCCTCTTCAAACCAGGCAGAACCAGGGAGTGGGTTTTAAAGGATTTGGGAAATGTGAGGTTTAACCAAATACTATATTCTGCCCAGGTATTTCACTGCATGCAGACGCCAGGGCTAAGAATCAACGGAGGAGATTACATCTGACGATTGAGCTGCCATGGTCAGCAGATAAAGCTGTCCAGCAAATGGGACGATCACATCGGTCAAACCAGACAAGGTAATAACAAACAAACCCCTCCCCCTACCCCAGCAAATGGGACGATCACATCGGTCAAACCAGACAAGGTACTTATTACAAACAAACCCCTCCCCCTACCCCAGCAAATGGGACGATCACATCGGTCAAACCAGACAAGGTACTTATTACAAACAAACCCCTGCCCCTACCCCAGCAAATGGGACGATCACATCGGTCAAACCAGACAAGGTAATAACAAACAAACCCCTTCCCCTACCCCAGCAAATGGGACGATCACATCGGTCAAACCAGACAAGGTACTTATTACAAACAAACCCCTCCCCCTACTCCAGCAAATGGGACGATCACATCGGTCAAACCAGACAAGGTACTTATTACAAACAAACCCCTCCCCCTACCCCAGCAAATGGGATGATCACATCGGTCAAACCAGACAAGGTACTTATTACAAACAAACCGCTGCCCCTACCCCCAGCAAATGGGACGATCACATCGGTCAAACCAGACAAGGTACTTATTACAAACACACCCCTCCCCCTACCCCAGCAAATGGGACGATCACATCGGTCAAACCAGACAAGATAATAACAAACAAACCCCTCCCCCTACCCCAGCAAATGGGACGATCACATCGGTCAAACCAGACAAGGTACTTATTACAAACAAACCCCTCCCCCTACCCCAGCAAATGGGACGATCACATCGGTCAAACCAGACAAGGTACTTATTACAAACAAACCCCTCCCCCTACCCCAGCAAATGGGACGATCACATCGGTCAAACCAGACAAGGTACTTATTACAAACAAACCCCTCCCCCTACTACAGCAAATGGGACGATCACATCGGTCAAACCAGACAAGGTACTTATTACAAACAAACCCCTCCCCCTACCCCAGCAAATGGGACGATCACATCGGTCAAACCAGACAAGATAATAACAAACAAACCCCTCCCCCTACCCCAGCAAATGGGACGATCACATCGGTCAAACCAGACAAGATAATAACAAACAAACCCCTCCCCCTACCCCAGCAAATGGGACGATCACATCGGTCAAACCAGACAAGGTACTTATTACAAACAAACCCCTCCCCCTACCCCAGCAAATGGGACGATCACATCGGTCAAACCAGACAAGGTACTTATTACAAACAAACCCCTCCCCCTACTCCAGCAAATGGGACGATCACATCGGTCAAACCAGACAAGGTACTTATTACAAACAAACCCCTCCCCCTACCCCAGCAAATGGGACGATCACATCGGTCAAACCAGACAAGATAATAACAAACAAACCCCTCCCCCTACCCCAGCAAATGGGACGATCACATCGGTCAAACCAGACAAGGTACTTATTACAAACAAACCCCTCCCCCTACCCCAGCAAATGGGACGATCACATCGGTCAAACCAGACAAGGTACTTATTACAAACAAACCCCTCCCCCTACTCCAGCAAATGGGACGATCACATCGGTCAAACCAGACAAGGTACTTATTACAAACAAACCCCTCCCCCTACCCCAGCAAATGGGACGATCACATCGGTCAAACCAGACAAGGTACTTATTACAAACAAACCCCTCCCCCTACTCCAGCAAATGGGACGATCACATCGGTCAAACCAGACAAGGTACTTATTACAAACAAACCCCTCCCCCTACCCCAGCAAATGGGACGATCACATCGGTCAAACCAGACAAGGTACTTATTACAAACAAACCGCTGCCCCTACCCCCAGCAAATGGAATGATCGCATCGGTCAAACCAGACAAGGTAATAACAAACAAACCCTTCCCTCCTACCCCAGCAAATGAGATGATCACATCAGTGACCTCCCGGCCACAACTAACTACCAAATTATTTTATTTGTTGACTAAAAATGTGTTCAACTGGTTTTTTTCAGTGGTCCTGTGTATAAACTACTGACAACCAATCTCGGTGGAGAGAGACGATTCGCTGCGTCTGTTGCTCGTAGGCTGCAGACCCTTGGTGAGATTTCTAGACTCCATTTCATAGAGCTCATTAGCATAGAGCTCATTAGCATATAGCTCATTAGCATAGAGCTCATTAGCATAGAGCTCATTAGCAAGAGTTTTACAGCTAAGCAAATATTAGCAGAGGATGGGTCACATCTCAATGTGGTATTTGGGCTGGGACTTATTTCTGCTAAGCAAGGATATTCTGTACTAACACTTTGACTGCTGCAAATGTTTACACGGTCCCTCCCCATGGTGCTGCAGATGTTTTACAAAATTACAAAAAAACTTCATGTTTTAGTTTTACACTGTCCCTCCCCACGATTCTGCAGGTTTTATTTGGAGAACTACATCAAAGATTTATAAATAAAAACATTCAAATAAATGACACTGTTGCTTTTATTTTCTATTACACCCCATATCTTTTTTGGAGTGGTATACATCGTAGCAAGGGGTCTGGTGAAGTGGAATTTTACACTGTTACTAAAAAATGTTGGCAGAAGTTTACTGTCTGCAAATCACCGTCATCACCGGACGATTCCTGTCGATCAAATTCACTTTCAACGTCACTGGCATTACTTTCAGACTCTATATTATCAGAATGATCATTGCCATCAAACTCACTTTCTTCAGAGTCACTATCTGCGAATATTTCAACAACAGCTCTGCTACACTCAGGCGTTTCCTGGGCGCCGCCATTTTTTAACTCCGAAAGTATAAACTTCCGGGTTACTATACCACTGCTGGTGCCCGGGCCCGATGAGTAAAACCATCGAAAACAACTCCATTGGTTCCCCTAACATATGTCAATACGTTTTATACATGAAAAGCATTTCAATCCTTGATCTACAGAGGGCAGTACAACGTTGTACAACCAGCCCGAGTCAGCCCGAGTATACTCGGGCTCAGTACTAGCTGGGGGGTAAGTCTATCCCGAGTATACTCGGGCTCAGCACCAGCTGGGGGTAAGTCTATCCCGAGTATACTCGGGCTCAGCACCAGCTGGGGGGTAAGTCTATCCCGAGTATACTCGGGCTCAGCACCAGCTGGGGGTAAGTCTATCCCGAGTATACTCGGGCTCAGCACCAGCTGGGGGGTAAGTCTATCCCGAGTATACTCGGGCTCAGCACCAGCTGGGGGGTAAGTCTATCCCGAGTATACTCGGGCTCAGCACCAGCTGGGGGTAAGTCTATCCCGAGTATACTCGGGCTCAGCACCAGCTGGGGGGTAAGTCTATCCCGAGTATACTCGGGCTCAGCACCAGCTGGGGGTAAGTCTATCCCGAGTATACTCGGGCTCAGCACCAGCTGGGGGGTAAGTCTATCCCGAGTATACTCGGGACAGCAGTCAAAGTGTTAAAGAGGAAGGGAAGTGTTTTGTACTCTTTTTCTCATACACCTGTAGATAGAGTCCTCATGTGAGCGGGGAAAAATTTACATGTCTCTAACCTCATATTAAAATGGTGTCAATTGCCATTTTATTCAATACCCTTCCAGTGCAAAAATTTGTCAACATCCAAAACATCTGATGACATCATTCTGAGAAGAATGGACCTCAACATTTTTGTACGGGGATGTTTTGGTTCAGTCCTGACTTTCAATAAAAGTTCAATCAAAACAGCCTTGACTGTGACATTATGACTGTCAAAAATTCCTCCTTGGAATGTAAAGATCCGTTAGTTGTTGAATTATAATGACGTCATGTTTCAAATTTTGCTCAGAAAAAGTACATCCCTGTATAAATGTGTAGTGACCCATTTTTCTCAGATGATGTCATCAGATGTTTTAGATGTTGACAATTTTTGCAGTGGGTGGGTATAGAATAAAATGGCAGTTTACACCTTTTTAAGGTGAGGTTAGAGACTTGTAATTTTTTCCCCACTCACATGAGGACTCTATCTAGTGGAAAATGAGTAAATCACAAAATTGAATTTGATATTTCCCTTCCTCTTTAGGTAAAACAAATGTTTGTGTTAAGTGTACCTTGCTTACAAAGCTAGCACAGAATACCACAGTAAGTGGGTTAATGTGTAGTGGGTTGTTCACAAGGGACAGACAACTAATGAACATTTAAGATGCACAAGGACGATAAACAGTTCACTTCATAAAATCCCGAAGGCTGGTAAAATAGAGGTAAAAACTGGCGATGGTTTGCGAAAAACTATCAGAAGAAGCAAAGGTACCAGTGTGAACAAAAAACAGTGAAAAGTCATGGGTGAAGCAACATATTTACAGTGCACCAGTGAGCAAGTAAAGTTGCTTTGATTGGTCCCTTAATGCATCCTTTGATGTAAATATTTACAAGTACATGCAAATAAGGCAGTCACCATATACTGAAGGAAGGCATAATTTCTTGGCTGAGAAGAATTATAAAGATAGATATATGTCAACGCTTACTTTATGTGATTTTGACCATTAGGTGCGTTAACACAAGGTGATCGTAGAGCGGCAACCGGAGCTGACCTGACACAGTTCAACTTTGACACGCCGTATGGCCGTACAGCATTACGTACTATGTACGCTTCTATATGCAATGTAAGTTCGGTAACGAGATGCTATCATTTAAAATCACAAGTATTTTAACACATGCCACGCCAAAATCAAATTGCTTGAGGTTGATGGATTCAGTACTGCACAGCCAAACCAACCATGCCTAGCATGCCAGGCATAACAATCTTATTAGAGTCTAAAGGTTTTACCTGAGTTTGATGGATTCAGTGCTGCACAGCCAAACCAACCATGCCTGGCAAGGAAAACCAATCTTGTCAGAGTCTAAAGGTTTTACCTGAGTTTGATGGATTCAGTGCTGCACAGCCAAACCAACCATGCCTGGCAAGGAAAACCAATCTTGTCAGAGTCTAAAGGTTTTGCCTGAGTTTGATGGATTCAGTACTGCAAGGCCAAACCAACCATGCCTGGCAAGGAAAATCAATCTTGTCAGAGTCTAAAGGTTTTGTCAGAGTTTGATGGATTCAGTACTGCAAGGCCAAACCAACCATGCCTGGCAAGGAAAACCAATCTTGTCAGAGTCTAAAGGTTTTGCCTGAGTTTGATGGATTCAGTACTGCACAGCCAAACCAACCATGCTTAGCATGGAGCCAGGCACAACAATCTCATTAGAGTCTAAAGGTTTTACCTGAGTTTGATGGATTTAGTAATCAGTACTGCACAGTTAAACCAACCATGCCTAGCATAGAGCCAGGCATACCAATCTTATCAGAGTCCAAAGGGTTTGCCTGAGTTTGATGGTTGACTTCTCTATTTGGACAGAACTGTCAAAGTATTTACAATCATGCAGCTGTTTTAATGAGATATTAGTTTCTAAACACATACCTCACTTCATGAAAAAAACGCTGTATGCAAATCAATGCATGTTGTGATACGTTGCTTCGTGAAAACGCTGAACTTAAATAGATAAACAGATATGTCACTTCTTAAAAAGGCAAAAGTCATACTACGCGTGTGTTGCACCGTGCCTGTGCTGTGTATTTCAATGCATAAAGTGGCATATCATGATATGTCACTTCATGGAAACACAAAATGGCAAATCTAGTGATACTTTGTTCATGCTAAGTAGTGTAATTGCAAAACTATTACGTTCTGAAACTTGCTGAAATTGTTAACTTCATGAGCATATCAATAATTTGTACATAAAGTGATTTGCAAATTGTTGTGTTTTTTACTGATACGTCAGTTCGTGGTGTGACTGACGATGTGATGTCAGGAGCCACATTGCTTACATATTTTTGTCTACAATCCACAGAATGAATTGGCCCCAGGCGTTTTGCTATCTGCAATCTCAGCTGGTAAAACAGAGGTCACTTTCCAAGACCTCAACGTTGATTTACAAGACAGTATTTCAGTGATGGGCGTGAGGGAGGACAACGTAATCGGCTGTCGGGTCATCGATAAGGACAGTAGAGACGTCAGCAAATTCCTAAACAGAATCCTTGGTCTACGAGTGGAAAAACAAAACTTGGTAGGACTTCTAAATCGCCAGCTTGGCGATATGTTTTCCCCCAACATACATAATGGTATTCAAGAGGGAAGGCTTGGCAAATGTTTTACCCCCACCAATTCATACAATTGTATAAACTTTCCAGTAAGGTTTCAGGCGTGTGATTTCTCAGGATTTGTTCCTGATTTTTAGGATTTTCTCCAAAACACCTTGAGCTTTTAAGTTTCTTCTTGAAAGAAGTTTAGCAGTCACCAAAGGGAGAAAGAAGTAGTCCACATTGTGTCAAAACCTGTAGTTTTTTAATTCCTGGTGATCGTGCATAGAGTACTCAAGCCTGAATTGTATCATCTGGGAGGTTCTAGGTCTGAAATAAGCGGGAACCCAGGCCCACAAGCAATTTTTAGGAATTGCAACATTCGCCAAATCTCATCCCTTGGTTTGCGAAACACAGTTGCTTGAAAAAATACCTCTTTCATATTCATGGAGAAACCACAAACCTTACTAGATTGTATCTCCACCATGCGAAAATTCAAATCCTACTCATGTACATGGTGTTACAACAAACCTTACTAGATTGTATCTCCACCATGCGAAAATTCAAATCCTACTCATGTACATGGTGTTACTGCAAACCTTACTAGATTGTATCTCCACCATGCAAAGTTTCAAATCCTACTCATGTACATGGTGTTACTGCAAACCTTACTAGATTGTATCTCCACCATGCAAAGTTTCAAATCCTACTCATGTACATGGTGTTACTGCAAACCTTACTAGATTGTATCTCCACCATGCACAAATTCAAATCCTACTCATGTACATGGTGTTACTGCAAACCTTACTAGATTGTATCTCCACCATGCAAAGTTTTAAATCCTACTCATGTACATGGTGTTACCACAAACCTTACTAGATTGTATCTCCACCATGCACAAATTCAAATCCTACTCATGTACATGGTGTTACTGCAAACCATACTAGATTGTATCTCCACCATGCAAAGTTTCAAATCCTACTCATGTACATGGTGTTACCACAAACCTTACTAGATTGTATCTCCACCATGCAAAGTTTCAAATCCTACTCATGTACATGGTGTTACTGCAAATGTTACTAGATTGTATCTCCACCATGCAAAGTTTCAAATCCTACTCATGTACATGGTGTTACCGCAAACCTTACTAGATTGTATCTCCACCATGCACAAATTCAAATCCTACTCATGTACATGGTGTTACTGCAAACCTTACTAGATTGTATCTCCACCATGCACAAATTCAAATCCTACTCATGTACATGGTGTTACTGCAAACCTTACTAGATTGTATCTCCACCATGCGAAAATTCAAATCCTACTCATGCACATGGTGTTACTGCAAACCTTACTAGATTGTATCTCCACCATGCAAAGTTTCAAATCCTACTCATGTACATGGTGTTACTGCAAACCTTACTAGATTGTATCTCCACCATGCACAAATTCAAATCCTACTCATGTACATGGTGTTACTGCAAACCTTACTAGATTGTATCTCCACCATGCACAAATTCAAATCCTACTCATGTACATGGTGTTACTGCAAACCTTACTAGATTGTATCTCCAACATGCAAAAATTCAAATCCTACTCGTGTTCATGGTGTTACTGCAAACCTTACTACATGTAGATTGTATCTCCACCTTACTGCAAACCTTACTAGATTGTATCTCCACCATGCAAAGTTTTAAGTCCTATCTGTGAACACTTTACAATTTAAGAGCATCATATCCCCATCATATCTTCGGTTCTTTTGTATGGATTACATGTGTTTTCAAAAAATTTTGTGTAAATGTTTAGAGGTTTTTTTTCATGGCTGCTCATGGTTTTCCATTCTTTAAGGAAAAACAATACTCCCATGACATTGCAAAAGAAAAACCTAAAGTGTCGAGAGATTTGGTTCAGTTACCTTATTAGCCATTTTAACACGATGGTGGACACATTCTGATGGCACTACTTGGTTTGGGTAACTCTGTCTGTAGACACCTATTAAACCAAACAGTGCTGTCCAATATTGTCTGCCATATCATGATCTCAAAGGGCTAGTTGACTCCATTCGGACAAAAAATACATAGCTGTCAAATTGTGAAAGTATGTTTTGAATGAGAATTTAACATATTATCTTCCATTTCTAGATTTTTAACTACTTTTACGAGTGTCTCCAAGCTGTGATTGCTATGGCCAAGAAAGAAGGAAAGTAAGTTGCTTTTTATTCTCTTCAAAACAAACCCCTCCCTCTCACCTGTTCTAAAAACAATCTGAGCTACTTATTAGAAAAAAGGTGCTTATATAGAAAGTTTATCTGCTGAACCAGAAATTTGCGTGGAACCAGGCACAATATAATATGTTATTAACTTAGCATTTTGGCTGGTAATCTGTAATATCTTTCTGTGCTTAGCAAATTTGTGTGTGTCTAAGAATCTTTATTGATTCTGACCCAGATTAACAAACAGTTAATACTTCAATGGTATCCCACCAGATCGATCAAGATTTGTTGTTGTTTACATTTAGGTACACTGAGGGTCTTGTTGACATCAGCGCATCATCTGTAGAGATGGTCTGTTCCCCAAAGACGGTCTTCAAGGAAGCCAATACAAGCACACCAACCCAGTAAGTTGACATCTGTACAAAACGGCAGTTTCTTGTAGTACTCGCAGACTAAATCCCAGCTCTTTTGAGTTGTAGACAGTCTATGTCAATTAGTCAATGAATATTGGCAATTGATCCACTCCCTGTAATAGTGACTGCTGATTTTAGACCCCCAGCATCGTCCTAATGAAGTGATCCATTGATTGGTGGATTGATTGATTGACTGATTGGACAAATCTGCAACGGACCTAAAGCCAAATATCTTTCTCTCATATCTTTGTGCCAATTTCCATTCTTGTATCATCAAGGCACAATCCCCCCAAAAAAGTATTTCCCCTGTCTGCCCTACCACCTTGGTTATGAACTATTTCAACTTCACATTTTACCCAGACTGTTGTCCTTGTCAGTGGATCGAGGTTTAAGCTGGGAGGCAGCCTTGGAGAGATCCGAGAGGTTCACCGGTAAACATGACGGCTTCTACTGCTCAAAGAGAGATCAGTTCGGCAAGAAACTGTTTATCCTAGCGACCCAGAAGGATAACTCGTCCCATCTGTTCAAGATTGCAAGGTTAATAACTGGAATAAGTAATAATTATTCAGCCCCAACCACAACGAACCATAGAGTTTGTCAGAGGAGTGTTTGGGCGTATTGTAGAAACCCTGTATGCAGTTTGGATGCCCTGCCTCGTCTGCCATTTACTTACAGAAGTATTGGCGGTGACGAGTTTAAGCGCCTCCGCCAAAAAAAAAGGTTTCTAAACTGTCGAAGCATCAAACCTTGCTAACCAGAAACGTGTTACCAGTCGGAATACTGTGAAATGTACATTAAGACTCATGACTGGCACCCTTATATAGAACTTTGGTAGTGCCATCCGACATGTTGAGATCCTGAGATAATTTACCGCAGGATGATGACATCATAAATGTAAGATAATAATAATAATAATAATAATAACCAGTTCTTATATAGCGCATTTCACAATAACGTCTCAATGCGCTTTACATTAGTGCCCTGGTCATTGGGCCAATAACATTCCTTTAATCTTTCTCAGCTCCCTGGGGAGTATACAGCCCGAGCTGCCGTGGTGGCGCTCCGAAGGCTTTTTCAAACACAATATCAACCTCTACCCTCGCAGGTACCCATTTTACCCCTGGGTGAAGAGAAGCAATTATAGCGAAGTGTCTTGCTCAAGGACACAAGCGTCACGACCGGGACTCGAACCCACACCCCGATGACTAAACCGCCAGAACTTGAATCCGATGATCTAAACCACTCGGCCATGACACGCTACAGATGTCAACATTCTGAGATGATTTATCTTGGGATTACGACTTCTTAAAAGTAGAAGGTCGTCTTCAAGATAAATTTTATCTAGGATGACGACATCCTAAAAGTAGGATGCTGTCTTCCCAAGATATAAAGTGTATTTAAGGTTCTCGGTGTTATTCAGGATGTTATATAAAGTGTATTTAAGGTTCTCGGTGTTATTCAGGATGTTATATAAAGTGTATTTAAGGTTCTCGGTGTTATTCAGGATGTTATATAAAGTGTATTTAAGGTTCTCGGTGTTATTCAGGATGTTATATAAAGTGTATTTAAGGTTCTCGGTGTTATTCAGGATGTTATTATCCCACAAAGAATTATTTTGAGTAGGCGACATCTTACTTTAGGATGTCATCATCCCGAGATAAATAATCTTAGGATGTCATCATCTAACGTTTATGATGTCATTATCCTGAAGTAAATTCCTCAGAGCTCGAAAAGAAGGTGACATTTTTTATTTATTTATTTTTTTCTGTCGCTAGGCCAAATACTGGAGTCTCACCGACGGATGAGGATTTTGATGATTTGAAGATGCGATATGTACCAATCACCCAAGAGGAAGCTGGTATGTCATGTTTTATTTGCTTTCCAGGGGTGGGGGGGGGGGGGAAGTTTCTTTTGAATCGTCTACGTACCTTCTTTTCATGGCTACAATAAAAAAGAGTAGCGTGTCGGGATCAAACTTTACAATCTACTGAAGGTAACTGAGTCATTAGATTTAGGGTTCGAATCCTGCTCAGGCACGTATGTTCTTGGGGCAAAACACTTACCTGTTGTTCCTTCTCTGAACACACTGTGAGTGCTATGGTACCTATGAAGGTACAATGTAGAGACTGGTATTGTGATTGGTTAGTCATACATGTGTGCCAAGTTGACTTCTGGGGCTGCATACTCAAGAGAAGGGGTAGTTATTAGTATATGATGCTTTTAGAATGTTAGCAAAGTTCTTAATTAACGCCTGTTTTTTGTTATTACTTTTACTATCATCAGAGGAAGGATGGAAGGATCAATACGAAGCAACCAAAGACGGATGTATCCATGGATCACATTGCAAGAACCCTGGCAGCTGTACCAGTGAGTGTACATGTAGCTCCAGACCGATGCAAAAATAACCTCTATTATATCGTGGTGATACCCGCTGCTAACACATAGGAGTCAAACTGCCTCTAGCCACTGGGTTAGCTCGGTGGTCTGGTGGTTAGACATCTGCTCTAGCAATGCAAAGGTCGTGGGTTCTAATCCCACCGGAGTGATTTCATAGATTTTAGCAAGCTAGTCGAAACATTGAGACCAATTAAGAACTCACTCAGCGGAAGTGAAGTTAATAACGAGAAGTCCCCTCGATCCACTAAGCGAAAGTAGTAGTCCCGGCCGATTTCCTACCTTCTGGCCAGAGTAATTAATAAGCAGGACAGTTCTTTTCGGAACTGAGAAGTCTCCCGAAGTCTCCCGAAGTCTCCCGAATTCCGAATAATCTACTCGGCGGCAGTAGAGTAAATAGCAAGACAAGTTCTCAAGGAACAAAAACTACCTAGCAAGTAGATATATACATGGTGTTACCGCAAACCAAATAAACATTGATACCTCACCATGCAATGCCTCAAATCCCATATTCATGGATTTGCTTGTGGATTTTTTTTCACATAACTCAGGGAAGTACTGAGTACACACGGCTTAACACACATTGGTGTAAGGGTAAAAACAAATTATATTCATTGAATTTTTGTGTTTAAGGGTTTTTCCCATGCACCACTAACATTTTTTAACCTTTGACCTTTTCAGTTGGTACCCGTCTCCATGGTATGGACTTGTTGTGTGGAGGGATAGTCACCCTGTTGTCAACTCTAGAAATGACGGCCAACAAACACGCACCGAAACTTGATCTGAGGTACAGTTGGAATTTTGTACTGCATTTCTTAGGGAACCAAATATTTTGATAAGATATTTGTTTCTTTTTAACTGTGTGTTAGAACTATAAATAACAAATTGCAATGGTATAATCCTAGTGTCAGTGCAAAGGCATGTGTTACAGACAAGTTTTATAATGTCAAAACGTATTTCGCTAAAATAACTCAGCTGTTCGCATAAAACCAATACGCGACGAGAGCATTATGGTGCAAGATATGACACTTGCACAATCAAGACGCGACATTGTTGCACTGGTGTGAAGTTGCATTTTTAAGCAGATGAAAATTTTTATATCTGCAACTGAACATCAATGCCCCAACATGATAGCAGCGTTTGCCCTAAACCTTTTGAGTGACTAGCCAGCGAGGCCAGTTTGCTTGTCATTTCTCTAGTATAATTAGTCCACTAGCATTTTACTTGTCCATATTTATTAAAGGTGCTGTATACGTTTGGTAATTGGAGCCTACTGATTGTTTCAATCCTATATGTAGGTATATACAATAAAACTAACCTGTGAAAATTTCACTTCAAAAGGTGGTCGCGTTTTTGAGATATCACCGAAAAACCGGAGCGAATATTTCCACGCAGGAAGAATATTCCCCATTAGGAATACACAGTCTGAGAAGCGTTACGGCCGTAACGCTTCTCAGATTCAAATTTGGGGGGATAAAAAGTGATATATTTTTCTATAACTGTAGTACTTAGAAGTGAAAAGTTTCTCAAAATGCATTATACTACCCAAAGCTGCTGTACTTCTTACCAAGTAAGTTTTTATTGCCATTAATTTTCAGAGTCATTACCAAACGTATACAGACCCTTTAATATATAAAGAATGCTTTTCAATTCTGAAGAAGCCAGCCGGACTATTTGGAAAGAATTTTGAGTTATCCCGAGATGTTTCAATTGCAGACCTTGTGTTGAGGGAGAATGCTAGATATAGTGGTGTACAATTACAAAACAAAACAACCCTTCACTAATGAATGTTGATAATCTCAAATTTTTTGTAAATGCGTGAACCATTGTTTTTATTCAGTAAAAGTGCAAACCAAACTTTTTGCGCAGTGTAAAAAGAGAGATACCACAAAATGTTAACAAAATTTGATAAAAATCATTAATTTCTTTGCACTGTAACTTCTTGAAAGTCAAATTGCCAAATCTAATGAAAAACCAGAAATAATGGTCAACATGGGGTCATGGTAACCCTTGTCTAGAATTTAATGCTCAAAGGGTTTATAACTGAAAAGAAATTGAAAATCGGGTGTGTAGTTCTTGAGATATGGTCCCACTTCCGGTTGACCCAGAAGTTAAGGTCAACATGGGGTCACGGTTACCCAAGGCTAATATGCAATGCCCAAGGATTATATAACTAAAACAAGTTTGAAAATCGGTTGTGTAGTTCTTGAGATAGGGTCCCACTTCCGGTTGACCCATAGGTAAAGGTCAACATGGGGTCACGGTTACCCAAGGCTAATCTCCAATGCCCTGGGAGACTATAACTGAAAAAAGTTTGAAAATCGGTTGTGTAGTTCTTGAGATATGGTCCCACTTCCGGTTGACCTGGAAGTAAAGGTCAACATGGGGTCACGGTTACCCAAGGCTAATCTCCATTGCCCAAGGAGTCTATAACTGAAAAAAGTTTGACGATCGGTTGTATACTTTTTGAGATATAGTGGTCTCAAGATTGGCTAATTAAATATTCACCTCGCTGTTGTTAATTGGCTAATTAATTAAGAATTAAAAAAAAATTTACATTGAGAGTTAAGTTCATGTACTAAGCTTTAATTTGATATATGATTTAACTCTTTCGTATTTACGCTCTAGGATATTAGGAGCCAACAAAAAACATGTACAAATGCTATGGGATTTAGGTGGAAACAAAGAATAATAATAATAAAAATAATAAAAATCTCGACGAAAACAAAACCTGTTCCGACAGTAGGTCGGAACAGCTAATAATGTTGCAAATATCCCCTGAAATGACATCACTTAACCAGGCTGTTTTAACCCTCGTACTGTTCGCAACATTTTCAAGTGAGTTGACCAACCATTTGAAACCATTCAACTGCCAAAGTTGTGTATGGTGGCACAACTGTGCACAGAACTAACTGTGTACTGTGTACATGCATTCCCTCATGGTATCATATTGCAAGGCTGGCATAGCTTATCTATCATTCAAAACCACAGTGAATGGTATTGAATGGTCAGACAGCAAGAGAGATAAAGAGTATCGTTTTTTCTTGTGATTTTTGTTCCTGGGATGACCTGATGTTTTGTTATATGTTGGTGTTTTTCGTCCGTAGTAAGACAAGCTACAGCATGCGAGTTGTACGAGTTGCTCTGAGTAACGACAAACGAGTGATTGGTATTCGCTACCCAGAATGCCTAGTAGAGCTTGCTGAAGAGGTGGTCCGTGAACAGAAGCTACTAGAAACATTGCAGGCGGTAAGAATCTTCTATATGAACATGACAATCATTTGAAAAGGGCGCACTCGTAGAGCTGCCAACTCTCCCAGATTCTGTAGAAAGTTCCCTGAAAATGAATAAATCTTTTTATGTTCTGATGAACAAGTTTGAAAAAGTCTTTGATTATGGAAACTTTGTCCATATTATTTTGAATTTTATTCTAAATATCTCTCGGATTGTTGTACATAATCTCCCTGATTGCAAGATGCAAATGTTGGCAGCTCGGCCCTAGAGGTCAATGGCCCATTCTGTGCACCGCACCCACATGGCGTGGGTTTTCATTGTTTTACTTCTTAGATGACCTCAATGTCCTTTGGGAAAAAAGGCCAATGGTCACATGTGTTATGTAATACATTTTAAAGAACCCAAGACACATTACATTACAGAAGGGGGCTTCGGGCATTTCAACTTTTCTTTGTTTAAATAATATTATAGTGCCTTAGAAAACTGAAACTCACTACAAAGCATTGTTCGCTTGCAACCTCTTTCTCTTTATTTTGCATTTACAAAGTTACATGTCTAGGGCTTGCCACAGTGTTTGTGGCAGCAATTTGTAGCACATAAGTAAGTTTTTATTGCCATTAATGAGAATATTACAAGGAGGCTAGTCATCCTTACTTGTAGCTGAGAAGCTGAGTTGCGAAGGACGCGGCTACAACATGGTTGAGGCACAGGCATGTAAAGGTGCCTTTGGCAGCCAACCACATTGACCCTTATTTGACCACGCACAGCCAGATATCTAAATTGTTTGGCTTTTCCAGAGGGAGGAAAACCAGAGGGCCCTGAGAACAATCTTTGTGGCACAGCTCTACCGACATATGACCCTTGGTAGGGCCACAGTGGTGAGGGGTAGTCGCTTTACACCCTAGCCACCCATGCTACCCATTTGTATCCCTTTCAAGGTGTTCTGGCTGCTTCAGTCTTACCACCCTAGTGTTGGTAGGGCCACAGTGGTGAGGGGTAGTCACTTAACACCCTAGCCACCCATGCTACCCATTTGTATCCCTTTCAAGGTGTTCTGGCTGCTTCAGTCTTACCACCCCAGTGTTGGTAGGGCCACAGTGGTGAGGGGTAGTCACTTAGCACCCTAGCCACCCATGCTACCCATTTGTATCCCTTTCAAGGTGTTCTGGCTGCTTCAGTCTTACCACCCCAGTGTTGGTAGGGCCACAGTGGTGAGGGGTAGTCACTTAACACCCTAGCCACCCATGCTACCCATTTGTATCCCTTTCAAGGTGTTCTGGCTGCTTCAGTCTTACCACCCCAGTGTTGGTAGGGCCACAGTGGTGAGGGGTAGTCACTTAGCACCCTAGCCACCCATGCTACCCATTTGTATCCCTTTCAAGGTGTTCTGGCTGCTTCAGTCTTACCACCCCAGTGTTGGTAGGGCCACAGTGGTGAGGGGTAGTCACTTAACACCCTAGCCACCCATGCTACCCATTTGTATCCCTTTCAAGGTGTTCTGGCTGCTTCAGTCTTACCACCCCAGTGTTGGTAGGGCCACAGTGGTGAGGGGTAGTCACTTAACACCCTAGCCACCCATGCTACCCATTTGTATCCCTTTCAAGGTGCTCTGGCTGCTTCAGTCTTACCACCCTAGTGTTGGTAGGGCCACAGTGGTGAGGGGTAGTCACTTAACACCCTAGCCACCCATGCTACCCATTTGTATCCCTTTCAAGGTGTTCTGGCTGCTTCAGTCTTACCACCCCAGTGTTGGTAGGGCCACAGTGGTGAGGGGTAGTCACTTAACACCCTAGCCACCCATGCTACCCATTTGTATCCCTTTCAAGGTGTTCTGGCTGCTTCAGTCTTACCACCCCAGTGTTGGTAGGGCCACAGTGGTGAGGGGTAGTCACTTAACACCCTAGCCACCCATGCTACCCATTTGTATCCCTTTCAAGGTGTTCTGGCTGCTTCAGTCTTACCACCCCAATGTTGGTAGGGCCACAGTGGTGAGGGGTAGTCACTTAGCACCCTAGCCACCCATGCTACCCATTTGTATCCCTTTCAAGGTGCTCTGGCTGCTTCAGTCTTACCATCCTAGTGTTGGTAGGGCCACAGTGGTGAGGGGTAGTCACTTAACACCCTAGCCACCCATGCTACCCATTTGTATCCCTTTCAAGGTGTTCTGGCTGCTTCAGTCTTACCACCCTAGTGTTGGTAGGGCCTCAGTGGTGAGGGGTAGTCACTTAACACCCTAGCCACCCATGCTACCCATTTGTATCCCTTTCAAGGTGTTCTGGCTGCTTCAGTCTTACCACCCCAGTGTTGGTAGGGCCACAGTGGTGAGGGGTAGTCACTTAACACCCTAGCCACCCATGCTACCCATTTGTATCCCTTTCAAGGTGTTCTGGCTGCTTCAGTCTTACCACCCCAGTGTTGGTAGGGCCACAGTGGTGAGGGGTAGTCACTTAACACCCTAGCCACCCATGCTACCCATTTGTATCCCTTTCAAGGTGCTCTGGCTGCTTCAGTCTTACCACCCTAGTGTTGGTAGGGCCACAGTGGTGAGGGGTAGTCACTTAACACCCTAGCCACCCATGCTACCCATTTGTATCCCTTTCAAGGTGTTCTGGCTGCTTCAGTCTTACCACCCCAGTGTTGGTAGGGCCACAGTGGTGAGGGGTAGTCACTTAACACCCTAGCCACCCATGCTACCCATTTGTATCCCTTTCAAGGTGTTCTGGCTGCTTCAGTCTTACCACCCCAGTGTTGGTAGGGCCACAGTGGTGAGGGGTAGTCACTTAACACCCTAGCCACCCATGCTACCCATTTGTATCCCTTTCAAGGTGCTCTGGCTGCTTCAGTCTTACCACCCCAGTGTTGGTTGGTAGGGCCTCAGTGGTGAGGGGTAGTCACTTAACACCCTAGCCACCCATGCTACCCATTTGTATCCCTTTCAAGGTGTTCTGGCTGCTTCAGTCTTACCACCCCAGTGTTGGTAGGGCCACAGTGGTGAGGGGTAGTCACTTAACACCCTAGCCACCCATGCTACCCATTTGTATCCCTTTCAAGGTGCTCTGGCTGCTTCAGTCTTACCACCCCAGTGTTGGTAGGGCCACAGTGGTGAGGGGTAGTCACTTAACACCCTAGCCACCCATGCTACCCATTTGTATCCCTTTCAAGGTGTTCTGGCTGCTTCAGTCTTACCACCCCAGTGTTGGTAGGGCCACAGTGGTGAGGGGTAGTCACTTAACACCCTAGCCACCCATGCTACCCATTTGTATCCCTTTCAAGGTGCTCTGGCTGCTTCAGTCTTACCACCCCAGTGTTGGTTGGTAGGGCCTCAGTGGTGAGGGGTAGTCACTTAACACCCTAGCCACCCATGCTACCCATTTGTATCCCTTTCAAGGTGTTCTGGCTGCTTCAGTCTTACCACCCCAGTGTTGGTAGGGCCACAGTGGTGAGGGGTAGTCACTTAACACCCTAGCCACCCATGCTACCCATTTGTATCCCTTTCAAGGTGCTCTGGCTGCTTCAGTCTTACCACCCCAGTGTTGGTAGGGCCTCAGTGGTGAGGGGTAGTCACTTAACACCCTAGCCACCCATGCTACCCATTTGTATCCCTTTCAAGGTGCTCTGGCTGCTTCAGTCTTACCACCCCAGTGTTGGTAGGGCCACAGTGGTGAGGGGTAGTCACTTAACACCCTAGCCACCCATGCTACCCATTTGTATCCCTTTCAAGGTGCTCTGGCTGCTTCAGTCTTACCACCCCAGTGTTGGTAGGGCCTCAGTGGTGAGGGGTAGTCACTTAACACCCTAGCCACCCATGCTACCCATTTGTATCCCTTTCAAGGTGCTCTGGCTGCTTCAGTCTTACCACCCCAGTGTTGGTAGGGCCACAGTGGTGAGGGGTAGTCACTTAACACCCTAGCCACCCATGCTACTCATTTGTATCCCTTTCAAGGTGCTCTGGCTGCCTCAGTCTTACCACCCCAGTGTTGGTAGGGCCACAGTGGTGAGGGGTAGTCACTTAACACCCTAGCCACCCATGCTACCCATTTGTATCCCTTTCAAGGTGCTCTGGCTGCTTCAGTCTTACCACCCTAGTGTTGGTAGGGCCACAGTGGTGAGGGGTAGTCACTTAACACCCTAGCCACCCATGCTACCCATTTGTATCCCTTTCAAGGTGCTCTGGCTGCTTCAGTCTTACCACCCCAGTGTTGGTAGGGCCTCAGTGGTGAGGGGTAGTCACTTAACACCCTAGCCACCCATGCTACCCATTTGTATCCCTTTCAAGGTGCTCTGGCTGCTTCAGTCTTACCACCCTAGTGTTGGTAGGGCCACAGTGGTGAGGGGTAGTCACTTAACACCCTAGCCACCCATGCTACCCATTTGTATCCCTTTCAAGGTGCTCTGGCTGCTTCAGTCTTACCACCCCAGTGTTGGTAGGGCCACAGTGGTGAGGGGTAGTCACTTAACACCCTAGCCACCCATGCTACCCATTTGTATCCCTTTCAAGGTGCTCTGGCTGCTTCAGTCTTACCACCCTAGTGTTGGTAGGGCCACAGTGGTGAGGGGTAGTCACTTAACACCCTAGCCACCCATGCTACCCATTTGTATCCCTTTCAAGGTGCTCTGGCTGCTTCAGTCTTACCACCCCAGTGTTGGTAGGGCCTCAGTGGTGAGGGGTAGTCACTTAACACCCTAGCCACCCATGCTACCCATTTGTATCCCTTTCAAGGTGCTCTGGCTGCTTCAGTCTTACCACCCTAGTGTTGGTAGGGCCACAGTGGTGAGGGGTAGTCACTTAACACCCTAGCCACCCATGCTACCCATTTGTATCCCTTTCAAGGTGCTCTGGCTGCTTCAGTCTTACCACCCCAGTGTTGGTTGGTAGGGCCTCAGTGGTGAGGGGTAGTCACTTAACACCCTAGCCACCCATGCTACCCATTTGTATCCCTTTCAAGGTGCTCTGGCTGCTTCAGTCTTACCACCCTAGTGTTGGTAGGGCCACAGTGGTGAGGGGTAGTCACTTAACACCCTAGCCACCCATGCTACCCATTTGTATCCCTTTCAAGGTGTTCTGGCTGCTTCAGTCTTACCACCCCAGTGTTGGTAGGGCCTCAGTGGTGAGGGGTAGTCACTTAACACCCTAGCCACCCATGCTACCCATTTGTATCCCTTTCAAGGTGCTCTGGCTGCTTCAGTCTTACCACCCCAGTGCAATCTTATAATTTCTTTTCTAGCTTTGATGCTGAAATGTATGAATTTATTTTTTCTTGTATAAACAGAAATTGATCCAGAATGTTGCAAATGGTACTACAACTCCAGTCTCCTTAAATGACGTTAAATCTCAGCCAAAGCTATCAATGGTTGAAGCAGAATCACCAGTCAATCCTAAGCTGGTAAAGAAAGCCATGACAGCCCCTGTCACCCTCAAAACCTTCTTCAAATCTACCCCTCGATTTGATAGTGGTGATACCCAAAGCCTTTGTGTAAGGTCCTCTAAAGATGCTGGTATTGTCGCGTCGAAAGGGATTGACGACGATAGTGATGATGACTGTTTTGTTGTCAAGGAGGCAGAACTTGATACCACCCCACATAACTCAAAAGGAAGTGTCGGCAAGAGAAGTCGTAAGAAGAAGCGCAAGAGTGTTGCGGATAAGTCCGAGAGGAACACAAAGTCTACTAAGGTTGAAAGAGAAGATGCTTTAGGTAACTCATCCACTGGTTCAGCAATCGTCAACAGTGGAAATCCCTACTCAAATGAACCATGTAGTCCGGGTACCAAACGCCCCTTACAGGATAATAACGGACGACCAGCTGAAAGTTTATGCCAAGAGCCAGCTGCTAAGAAACCAAAGCCACTCAGCAGCTCTGTAGACTCCACACCACAAAAGGAGGTCAAACAGTCAAAGGTCATAACCTGCCCAGTCTGCAATAAAGACCTTCCACCTGGTACTTTACTGACCATGTTAAACCGACACATAGATGCCTGTCTCCTTAAATCCTAAGTTTCCAAAGTCTGTGCAAGTCTCGCACATAACGAAAATGAGAAAACAAGTCAAACAAAGACTATAATTTTTTTTGCATGATATCAAATCTTTATTTTAAGTTCTTTATCTTCAAATTTCTTTCAGATAAAGTACCCACAACCTTTTATTAATAAAAAATACCCTTTGTTTGTAACAATAAAATCATTTGTTAAAATTAACGTTAAAACAAAATTTTAACTTGGGACGAGGATATTTAAGAAACCCATTTGCAAATCTCGCCCCTGTTTGTGCAACCATTACATAGTTGTTATGATAACATGAACGTCAGTTTGGCAACATTTTTAAAAGCTTAAAAGTAGCCGGACACAAAGGTGGTCATTTTTATACTCTGGTTTTATTCGTTGTGTGGTTAAATATTATTTCATCGCTAAATTATACTTTCCCAACAATATATCATAATTTTTCAGCCATGAACAACACTGAACTAAAGTATTAGACAAAACAAAATCGTACACGCATAAAAACTCAAAATGGTGTTGACCATCTTTATTCCTAAATTTTGAATACGCGTGAGACTTGCAAACTAAAGCATTTGAAAAAACAGAAACGCGCACTTGTAAAACTCAATGTGATTGGGACCATCCTGGTGCCTGAAGTTATAATTTGCCTGAGACTTGCAGAGATTATTTAATCATAAGAAATTAGGTTGTTATCCTGAGTTAACATAAACCAGGCTCAATTTCATCTGTTAAGTGCTTACTACAGATTTATGTGCTTACAGCCCACAAAATTCTGCACTTAGCGAGGAGCTATAGATGTAAAAGCAAAATAACTGATAATAATAAAGCTATTCAAGAAGTCGATGTTAAGAAGTCAAAACCTCATCTTTGCATTCAGCGCATGATCAGACATTTCACTTCTTATGGCTACAAATCTGGCTTGGGTTTGTGTTTAATCTTTAACAAGTTCTTTAGTTTTACCACGCATGAGTGATTTTAAAAACAGAATGTGACTTGAGTTGGACTCGAGTCTGAGAGTTAGACTCGAGTCTGAGAGTTGGACTCGAGTCTGAGTCACACTATCAAACAAGACGGACTAAAAGGTGCAAACAAAACGCAAGCTTACCATAATTATTGAAAAAATGTGTAGTAAAAAAACCTTTTACATGATGGTGCTTTACTGTATATGAAAGCTGATAAATCACAGTTGATATATCTTTTGATACTTATGCATATTGGTATCTAATTAATATTGTAGATAAAAAAGATTCAAGCAATATTAGCGAATAATTCTTTCACTCTTATTTTGCAAAGTTTGGTCACCTTCCCATCTGTTGTGTGGAGAATTCTTTCCCATAATAACAGTTGAGTTGTATGTGTTTAGCTGTGTGTGTTTAAATATTGACTGTCCCTATGGCTCTTTGCTTTTAATGCAATGTGTACTTTAGTATATGCTGACATAGCTCTCTCTAAGCCGTAGCCAGAGTCACTGTTCCAGACACAACCATCAAAGACCATTGGCTCAGTTATGTTTGCAATTTAATTTATGTAGCACTCAAAAGACACTTCAATCGAAAATGGCTAAACTAGAAGAAAAGAAACGACACCAAATTTGTTTTTCCTAAAACACCATCTTTGAGCAGATATATGACAAATAAGCTTTAAAAAAATACCAGCTCAAAAATGTGTAAAATTAATTTATGAAATTCACACAAACTGTGATGCATTTGGTAAGGATCTTATGAGGCAGACCAGGCATTTTTACTTTGTTTTAAACTAGTTCAAGATTACTGCAATGTTTACTCAAACTGATGTGATCAAGCACTTTATAGATTTAGTACTTCAGACTTTCCCCCTGTCCTGTGACAAAAATAAATAAATAAATTGTTATCCCCGATGCAAATTTAATATCTGCTTTAAGGTACCTGCTGCTAAAAATGAAGGATTCGAACTGCCTGAAGTTATCGGGTCATGGGTTCGAATCTCACCTGAGTGATATGCTTGTGGATTTTATTTACAGGACTTGAGTAAGTACTGAGTATACAGTGCTTAAAGGTATTATACAGGATTGGTAGAGCTGAAAAAACAGTCGCAAACAAAGTTCATGTTTTGTGTGATTAACCATATACATGAAATAATAAACCTGTGAAAATTTCAGCTCAATTGGTCATCGAGGTCACGAGAAAATAGTGAAAAGAGACCTTATGTGTTTTCTGTTTTTCAAACATCGAGTTTATTATCACTCGCGATAACAACTATTGTTTTACTCATTTCTCAGAAACGATAGCATTTTAGGCAGAAATATTTTAAGGAAGCCTTTCTACCATTACTTACTTCAAATCATGTAAGTTATGTGTGAATCTGTGAACATTTGTGTTTTTCGATCTTACCAATAGTGTACAGGGCCTTTAAAGGGACACGTTGCCTTGGATCGGGCGAGTTGGTCTATTAAAAGCGTTTTTAACCGTTTGTTATAAAATGCATATGGTTAGAAAGATGTTTTAAAAGTAGAATACAATGATCCACACAAATATGCCTCGAAATTGCGTGGTTTTCCTTTTACATCGTGAACTAACACGGTCGGCCATTTTGTGGAGTCAAATTATTTGTGTGGATCATTGTATTCTACTTTTAAAACATCTTTCTAACCATATGCATTTTATAACAAACGGTTACAAACGCTTTTTATTAGACCAACTCGCCCGATCCAAGGCAACGTGTCCCTTTAATACATATCAGTGTTGGGTCAAACACACACAAATTTTGTACTTGTACTTTGCAGGTAGTACTGGAATGCCTTCTATTTAAGAGTATGCTGACTGTGTCTGAATTGGCGGCTGTGGCTATACAGTTGCTATTAAAGGGTGTTGCTATAGACCATGTGACCTGTGACATCACATGTTTACAAAAGAGCCACAGAGCCTGGTCTTCCTGCAGGCACAGTTTGTACGCAGCTCAATGGAAGAAAACAATAAATCTTATGTTTTATGGAGATTGCGCTGTCTGCTTTTTCTCAACTTTTGATTTGAAGAAAGGGGGGGCATCTCAAAAGCTGTTGCTTTTGTTACTCTTTAATTTATGTGAAAATTTTTACACAAAGTGTAAATTTTCCCATATGGCCAGTGTAGTATCTTCTTATCTTGCCTGTCGGGAAATGCATTAGAATGTACAAGGTCACTATTTCTGTAAACAAAGGTAACATGGTGTATACGGGCATCCTTTGCTTCAACACATGTTAACATGGTGACCAGCGGTAGCCATGACTTCCAATTCAGACAAATTTTCTGAACCACTTAACCAGTTTGTTGAAGGATTTTTAACGCCTAACTTTTAATAAAAATAGAAATTTTGATTAACTCAAGTTTATTTAGATTTTATAAAATATAAAGTAATAAACCACAAGGGAAACTGGATATTTGCTATACTTTTGGTAGTTTTTATTATTTTGAGGCTTCATCATAGTCTTTGATCACGATCGCAAGAAAATTCACTATGATTTAACAAGCATGCACGAAGCTTCAGACGTATGAAGCTTCAAGCCTATACATGCAAAGTCACGTTTGATTCAACAAGCGTACAGGAGGCTTCAGATGTATGAAGCCTCAAGCATACACATGCCAAATCATATTGGTGTAATAAGTCCAGCATTTTTTCAAACTTGGGGAAATTTTTAAGGTGCGATTTTCTGCTCTAAAACAATGCAGTAGGTACCAGTGTTGTAGTCGAGTCACCTGTGTCGAGTCCGAGTCCGAGTCTCAAGTCACTTGGGTCGAGTCCGAGTCCGAGTCACTTGGTCCGAGTCCGAGTCCGAGTCACGAGTCACTTGGTCCGAGTCCGAGTCCGAGTCACGAGTCACTTGTTTAAATATTGATTGCAAACCAAATGTCGTAAAATAAGAATTGGAAATGACAAAATAAAACACATTTATTTTAAACAAAGTTCTGTTAAAGTTTTTGTTAAAGTTGGTATAACCAAAAGAAGCAATACGGAGCGGAACGGCAGATGCCATGATTAAAAAAATGTTGTACTTTTTACTAGTGACGTGACCAAACTTGACGTCGTGTGTGTGTGTGTGTGTGTGTCGACCATGTGTAGAAACTGGTGCAAACAACACACAGCCATCACAGTGCAATATGCAGGCTGTGTTTTACAGGTACCAGACATCCCCCATGCCATTTCCCTGGTAATATGCATCAAGCACAAGCAGTGGCTATGGTGTTAACGTTGACAGAATACCAGCATAATACTGGTGTCGTGCATCCCATGTTATTATGCGTATTGAACATACGAATCGAACATACACGCGCTGTACGTACGTAGATGGCCATCTACACAATAATCACGAACACTATTACTTGCAACACCATACGACAGTGTACTTATTTATTGTGCTAGACGTTAACTCCATGTGCACTCCGAGAATGACGATCGGATCATCGGAATTGTTTTTAATATTTAAAAAAGTATTGTTTGTGAAAATACGTGACTCGAGTCACGAGTCCTCGGGGACAAGTCCGAGTCATGATAGTCGAGTCCGAGTCCGAGTCCGAGTCTTTTGCAGACGTGACTCGAGTCAAGTCCGAGTCTTCGAAATTGTGACTCGAGACGGACTCGAGTCCGAGTCCTGGACTCGAGTCATACAACACTGGTAGGTACTACTCAGTACTGATTTTTTGTTATGTATTATGAAACTGGATGTTTGCTATATTTTTGGTAGTTTTGATAATTTTGAGGCTTCATCTGATCACCATGGCATGACTGTTATCTAACTCTTTCCGTCACAAATTCTTCTAGATCCTCTTTGCAGAAATGAAGGATTCAGAAGGACTGAGGGTTGTTGGCCAAAATAGCAATCGCTTAGGTCAGGCATTCCAATCTCCTGCAAGTCAAAACATGTTTGTGTGGAATGCCAAAGAAGGATACTTGAGAACTGCAGTCAGGGAAAGGTCAAGGGAGTGAGGGTTAACAATAACAAGGAATTTCCTGAGGAAATAACCGCAATCGAAAAAGTCTCTATAAAAGTGGGGCGAATCAGGTGGGGGGGGGGCATATTCACACCGAGGGCCTAATGTTCAGGCCAAAAAGACCATTATTATATGCTTTAAGATTAAGTTATTTTATATTTTCCCTTTCCTGTAATTGGTTTGGACAATAAATACAAATACAAATACAAATTTAATAGGCCTACATTATGAAATGTTTAGTCTAGTAATTGAAATGAACTGTGAGTTCATTTCAATTACTTAGACTAAACATTTCATAATGTAGGCCTATGATGGCATGGATTATTTTTATTATTTTCTTTTTCATGTTTCCCCCTTTTTCATTTTATTCGAGTTTAATAATTTCATATTAGACAATCATTCTCCCATAAAAGTCAAGATAATAAGATTGCAGGCAATTAACACACTACAGTTTTAAAAGCAAGGCAAATATACATGAAAATAAAGTTTGAAATTAAAAAGAATTCAATCTCCAGCGTGTATATGTGTAAATAAAACAAATGTTAATGTGATATGAATCTGCCACTGACGGAACGATCACTGTGTGCCAGACTTGAGCCCATTTTAAAGTCTTTTGTAAACAAAGATGTAAGATATATGCTATATTAGATATAATAAAAGAAATCCATGGATAATCTACGGGAAAATAGCAATCGATACTATGGACAGAGACTCGTAGGGAGAGATAACACACTATCGCCCATTTTGTTTTGAACAGCACGTACAAAACCATACCATCCAAGTGCAACTTTCCCCCTTTGTTCTAGGCTGACTTATATTGATATCTGTCCCAGAGATTGGATTGAATTTACGCAATAAAACAAAGTTCAACAGATGTTCATACTCGAGTGTCAGGATTTCTTATTTATTTTAGAATGTCAGTGTTCAGTCGCAACAGTTACTCCCGTAAATCCGATCATATATCTCACTCCGCAAAAGCCTTTGAATAATTATTAATAACAATAGAGCCTACAAAATGAGCAGTATTTACCAACTGAAAGCATGCCTGACCCTTGACCTAGATTCATACAATAACCTAATGCACGATGCCTGCTTCATAATTATTTTCTCTCTCAAAAAGTAACTTGCGTAGACCCTTATAGTCACAGACACGTGTCTGTGCTTAAACTTTAAATTGTGGGTTTGTTTATGAAGTGCGCCCTCTCTAGGTAATTTTGAAACAGTTTTACATGGAGGGAGTTTCGATCTCAATTTCGTTTTCCAAATTTCTACCTAGAAATGTCCCTTTTTATACGGAACTATGACGCTGTACGGGTTATCTGGCTGTTCACCAAAGGCAGGAGAATCACTGGATGTTATAAAGGTATGTTTTAGATTGATATATAAGCATAATTTGACGGGTTTGCTATTTTTGTAAATGGTGTATGTTTAAGTTACATAGTACTACATTACATAACATAGGACAGGTGATGACGTTCGTTAGTTCAGTTGTTAAATAATCCGTCATTAATTGATGTGTTTGGTCTGTATTTCTGCCCCTCGGCCCCACGCCCAACTGACGATGCATGCTGCATGTTTCTTTCATCCATGCTCTGGACTCGTCTGATTCTGTGCTATTATTTTTATATAACATTAATTTTTTTAGTTTTTAATTAAATAATTGATATACAATTCAATACATAACACATACACATATCCTGTCTCCGAGCTCCCTCCACTACTCACTAGTCTTACTGAGTGACACTGCATGACATTGCCATTGACTCCATAAACAGCTTCAGAAACTGCTGACTATTGACCATATTTCAAATTGCAAGTGAGACACAAACAAACTCCCATTGAGTTGACCCATGACCACTCGTCCCTTTCCCGTGGTTGTAGAGTCTATATGCTATGCCTGGAGGATGGACAAGTTACTGTCTGTCGCCACGGATTACAATTAAGAATGTACAATTCACCACAACTAGCCCCATAAATAGGGCCAATCCACTAATTACAACAACAAGAGTGAGTGACAATGAATAACTACATACACACTGCAGTCACCACCACTTCTAACTAGTCCTAGTGTAGCAATTATAATACAATATTGACTGCAATGAGTACTATGGTTAAAACTACGACTCCCGAGGTGATCCTCGGCGCATTATATTTCCAAAGGCGAAGCCTCGGTAAAATAGACCGCTCCGGGGTTCACTGAGGGAGTCGTAGTTTTAACCATAGGCTATGTAGCATGAGCATTAGCACTAGCAGTCAATATTTGTTTATGACCCCCCCCATACACACATTGTGTCTGAGTAGTAGATGTCTACATGTAGGTACCAAGCTGCTTTTGCTACTAGTAAAGTACATTGTTTGCTGCATGTCTAGTTCCCATGGCTTTCTAGTAAAAATCAGACGTATCCATATATCATATGATGTGCTCTTAACCAATCAGAATCTTAGTAAGGGGTGTTCTAATAGAGTAATATTGACAGTGACACAGAAGTTGTTGGCTTCTACATGTACATATAGTGGAATGTGTTTTATGGTAATGGACAAATTGTTGATGAGCAGTGGTCTTATCTTGTTTGTTATTTTCAGATTGATTATTAATTGACATGAAGGATCTACATGGCCATGCTTGCTTAATACCAACATTGACAATTTGAATCAACGATCAGACTACATCTTTTCTCAGTGACAGGTCCATAGAAAGTCATATTTAAAAAATGGGATAAATACAAAAATCCCACTAGTACATTACGGTTCCATATTAAATTTGAGTAAAACATTGTACATATGTATTTGTTATCATACTCACTTTGGAGTAAATCATTGAGTGAGAACAGAACTGGCCGTTTTTAAAAGATTTTGTTTTTGGTTTGTTCTTGACTTTTTGATCTGTTTTTGACATTTCTCTGCAGAAGGGGTTTGTATTTGTGTGATTGAATTTCAAACAAGTCCAGTCTGTGCCAACATGTGAGAAAGCCAACTCTACCATTGAGGGTCTCGCAGTGAAGTTGATAGAAAAACAGAGTCATATTACTGTGAGGAGCTTACCTGTTAATGATGAAGCTGTGAGATGTGGCAGAAGTTGATCAAGAGTGGAGACACTTCAGAATAGAGCCAGTTGATGGAGATACATCCCCAGAAGTGGATAACAACAAGGTGTGCACCATGTTTTAAGGTAAAAATCATTATCTAGTTTTTGTCTACAGTCTGTCTATTTTGAGAAACATGGATTCTCTTAAAGATAAAGGCAAGGTACACTTTGGATAATTATAAGACCAGTATCCTTACTTGGTGAACCCCAACATTATGCATAAAATAACAAACAAATAGCAAGGAAATAATGAAAGAAAGTAACACCTTTATGCTTAGAATTAATTGTGTGCTTTCAGATGCCTGCGAAAGGCTTCATGCCTGAAGTCTTTCTCAGATTCAAAATTTTGGGGTGAAAATTACCTCTTGTGCTCCAAACCTACAGTACTTCAGAGGGAGTTGTTTCTCACAATGTTTTATACTACCAACAGCTCTTCAGTGCTCCTTACCCTAACCCTAACCCTAGCCCTTGCCAAATACGTTTTTATGCACATTATTTAAATCAATAGATCAAAAACCTTTACACCAACCCTAACACTTACTAAATGAGTTTGTATGCACTTGAATTTAAAACTTTTGATCGAAAACCCTAACCCAAGCCCAAACTCTAACCCTACTTTTGATCACAAACCCTTACCCCAAATCCTAACCCTAACCCCAACATTAACCTTAACCCTAACCAAATAAGTTGTTATGCTCATTAATTTAAAACTTGTCATCAACAACCCTAACCCTAACCCTAACCCTAACCCTAACCCTAGCCCTAACCCCAATCCTAACCCTAACCCTAACCCTAACCCTAACCCTAACCCTAGCCCTAACGCCAATCCTAACCCTAACCCTAACCCTACTTTTGATCACAAACCCTTACCCCAAATCCTAACCCTAACCAAATAAGTTGTTATGCTCATTAATTTAAAACTTGTCATCAACAACCCTAACACTAACCCTAACCCTAACCCTAACCCTAACCCTAACCCTAGCCCTAACGCCAATCCTAACCCTAACCCTAACCCTACTTTTGATCACAAACCCTTACCCCAAATCCTAACCCTAACCCCAACATTAACCCTAACCCTAACCAAATAAGTTGTTATGCTCATTAATTTCAAACTTGTCATCAACAACCCCAACCCCAACCCCAACCCTAACCCTAACCCTAACCCTAACCCTACTTTGGATCAAAAACCCTAACCCCAACCCTAACCCTAACCCTTACAAAGTAAGTTTTTATGCTTGTTAATTTAAAATGGTTGATCAAAAACCCTAACCCTAAACCTAACCCTAACCCTTACCAAGAAAGTTTTTATGCTCATTAATTTAAGACTTTTCATCAACAACCCTCCCCAACCCTAACCATAACCCTAACCATAACCCTACTTTTGATTAAAAAAAACCAACCCTAAACATAAACCTTACCCCAACATTTACCAATTAATATTTGTATGCTCATTAATTTAAAATATTTTATCAAAAACCCTAACCCTAACCTTAGCTGTTCCCTTTTGTCAATACTTGAAAATGAAGTCCTGTTTTAATCAATATGATTTATTATTGTGTGTACAGAAATAGTTCCTATTGGTCTCGCAGGGAGCTTTGGAATCTACAACAGGAAAGAAAGGCTGCTCTGCAGAATGCAACAACACACCTTGCATAACTGATATTCTGAAGTATGGAATTCTGATGAAAGCAGATCCTCTGCAGAATAGATACCATGAACAATGTAGAAGTCAATTGATGATAACACAGATGGAATACCAAACATTCTGCATCAGACTGTTCCAAGGATACATACTTGTGCTCTGTAGAACTTTTTGTGCTTCGGATTACAACTCTAGAGCGTAACATCGTGAAGAATTTTTATATCAAGACATTAAGTCTGGATTCCAGTAAATGTTAGATATTGTTCTGGATGTAAAGGATCAAAGATTTCTGGATACGTATTGTATTAAGTTTTTATTTATATATTTATTGCAAATTATAACTAATTGATCATGAAATATCCAAGCAAAAATTTGAAAGTAAGAAACATAATGAGAAATACAAAAAAAAAGTTACAAAGGATGACCTTCAAAATCTTAGAAACCATTTAGTTTATGTTCAGAAAAATTGTTTGACAATTTATGACTTCTGATTTTATTATAATATTTAAAATTTTAAGTTAAGCTTCTTATGGAAAAAGTTGGAATACAAATGTTAATTTCAGCTTTTGATATTTTTATTAAAGATAATAAAAACCATTAAAAACGCTTCGAAGTTAATTGTACAAAATATGTTGTTTTTATTTTTGTGCAAACAATGTTTTAAATAAAAAGGTACACTTTCAGCATCTTAACTTTCCTGGTTGTTTTTTTTTTATTTACTCTCTGTCCAACTTGCCAATGTTAATTTTATTAAGAGCACAAAATCAGGCTACTTAAAACAAAAAAATCAGCGAGGACACAACAAATATAAAATAGTAACTTTATTTGAGGGAAATGCAATATCCTTTATAATGGGGAATTTTGATTTTTTAGGTTGTAGTTTCAAACAGCTAATTATTGCCGATGAGGGCGCCCTCTTAAATAACTAATTTTCGCCGCCGAGGGCGCCCTCTTAAATTAACTTGTATAAACGTGCGTTTATATTATACATACCACGTGGCTGTAATATTTATCACGGTTGCAAACTGTTGGTTTGTTGTGGGAGCGCCGATGGCCTAGTGGACAAGGTTCACGCACGGAGAGCAAGATCGGAAGACCAGGTTGGGTTCGAGCCCCGGCAAGGACACAAGGTAAGAGTGAAAGGTATAAGGTAAACTAACATGCACTAACTAACATGCACTAACTAACACGCACTAACAACCACCACGCACATGCACCGAGGGTGGAGGGGAGAGGTGGAGAGGAGAGAAGGGAGAGGTGGAGAGGAGAGAAGGGAGGTGTGGACAATTTTTTTTTAATTTTACATAAACAAAAATGTTCGAAAAACCGAAAATTAACGGTCTTCCATTTTTTTTAAATCGGCTGAAACGCACGCTCGTTAATTTTTTTCCATTTTCACTAAGAATTTTTTTTTTTATGGAAAAAAACGAAAATAGTGCTCTTAAAATGTGTGTTTTTGACAAGTATACGCTGTTAAGGACCCTTATGTGCTTATTTTGATGCTCAACCTGCTCTACTGCATAAATTACGCATTTTGGTCCCAAAAAACCTTTGAAATAATGCTTAAATACTAAAATGTGCATTTTAAAGGGCTTAAAACTTCACTAACTTACATTTCCACCAAGTTATTATACACAGAGTTCAGATCCGTCTGGTTAAGTATTATGGAGGTAGAATAAGGGCCTTTAACGTTTTACATTACAATTTAGAAACATAATCACATTTAATTTTCAACTTTAAATGTTACATACCATGGAGATAGCCCTCCATGCATTATAATGACTAAAAAGCACATTGCAATATGCAAATAGCTTAGAAATAATTGATTCCCATGATTGACATAAAACTACAACTTAAATGAATATTTACAAGTTTCGTCCAGTGACAGCTTTATCTGAAACACTTCACATTATCTGATGTTTAAATTCGTTGTTCTTTAGAGCGAAACGAACGACGGGAGCTCTATTTATTCCTATACAAATTTATAAACCTTCACGACAAATTTGACATGTTATTTACCTTCATAAACAAATTTGAGTCCACAGAGCAGTTATGGTCAAGTACCCACGGTCATGTATCATTGTGAGTTGTTCATTTGAGACAGGGCACCAGACAAAAATTATCACTGACTGGTAAAATTGTGTAAGTCTAAACTTTTAAAAAGCATGAGGAAAACATCCTTTTTGATATGTGTAGAATTTGCATAGTGGAAAGCAAATTTGTTTCTTTATCTTACCCTTAATTATAGCACTCTAAAAACCTCAACAAGGCATAGCCAGTAATGTGACCGGGCGTCTTTTGAACGCCCTATTTTTTGTTTTGGACTGAAAACTGTCGGAAGCCCTTGAAGACGCCCAGTTTGAATTTTTGCTTAAATACTAAAATTTGCATTTTAAAGGGCTTAAAAATTCCATTAACACCTTTTGAAGATGCTTAAAACTTCACTAACTTACATTTCCACCAAATTATTACACACAGAGTTCAGATCCGTCTGGTTAAGTATGGAGGTAGAATAAGGGCCTTTAACGTTTTACATTACAGTTTTCAAACATAATCACATGTAATTTTCAACTTTAAATGTTACAAATGTTACATTTACCATGGAGGTAGACCTTCATGCATTCTAACGGCTAAAAAGCACATTCCATTATGCAAATAGGTTAGAAAATAATTGATTCCCATGATTGACATAAACTACAACTTAAATGAAAATTTACAAGTTTCGTCTAGCGACAGCTTTATCTGAAACACTTCACAATATGGTGTTGAAAATTCGTTGTTCTTTAGAGCAAAACGAACGACGGGAGCTCTATTTATTCATATAACAAATTTGAGTCACCAGAGCAATTATGGGGGCAAGTACCCACGGTCGTGTATCATTGTAAGTTGTTCATTTGAGACAGGCACCAGACAAAAATGGTCACTGACTGATTAATTGTGTAAGTCTAAACTTTTAAAGAGCATCAGGAAAACTTCCCTTTTGATATGTGTAGAATTTGCATAGTTTCTTTATCTTACCCTTTACAGCACTCTAAAAACCTCAGCAAGGCATGTTAGCCAGTAATGCGACCGGGCGTCTTTTGAACGCCCTATTTTATATTTTGGACGGCCTGAACAATTGTCCCGGACGCCCTTTAATAAGGCATCCAGTTTTTTTGGCCAAGTAAATACAAAAGAATTACGAGTTCTAAAAAAACCTGACCAGCCCTCATCCAATGTTACAACATTGCCGACAAGTAATGTTTTTTTGCCGACAGTGAAAAATAATAAAATCTGATGACGATCCTTTTCTTCATTTCATATTAGCCCCAGAAACTCTCTGGCCCTGTCCTGAGAGAATTGGTTGACACTTGCGTCTTATCTTAACCCTCTGCATTCGGTTATACATTGTTTCAGTTTGTAATATTAATTGCTTCCCTCAAAAGCCAAGCCGCCTGCGCTATACCTTTGTGGTTTTATGACCTGGTTTATGACCTTGATGGGTGAGCCATAGTGTTATTTAAATATGGAAAGTGTGTTGACATGCTGGTTGGTAGCTTTGGAATAAACTGGTAGAAACAGTTTAATAACAGTTAACTGGAAATCTCAAGTGTTTTTTTTAACTGATTTGGAAATTAATAGGTGCACAATATTTGTAAAGGTATATTAATGTGTCCTTATTGTAATATAAACAGTCAGATGTGATTACATAAAAGTTCCTGTGACATCCAAGGATTGCATGTTTTAGTTGGAACAGTTTGTGTACAACAAATTTCCATTCCTACTGACAGGGAAAACATAAAAAATACTTGAATGAAAGTCAATGTAATAAAGAATGTAATGATTTAGAAAAAATAAAAAACCCTACCTAACTACCCTATTTGAGTTACGCCAACTTGACCATTGTTTTAGTGTCTAGAACCCTCAAATTATGTACTCTAGGGTGTAAAATGTCAGCGCTGCCCCATTACACCCTTGCCCAGGTTTGCATCTCCTGGACCCCCACTAAACGCCTCGGGCAAGCGCTTGGGATCAAATTTAATGTCAAAACCCACAGCTGAGACCAGTTGTCCCCAAAATTTGGACACTCTGTTTTTCAATCCAGTCAAATTTGGACCTTATTTTTAAATTCTCGATAAAAGCCTGGCTAGGTCAACGCTAAACTATTCTTACATACAGGGACATCATAGCTGATCTAAATGAGTTTGTTTACAAAATATAAGATGTTCAGCTTGTCATTTTTATAAAGGACCGTGATCAGTTTCGAACGAACATTTTATTATTACAGTTATACACAGTCCCTATATGACTATTAAAGTTAGCTCATTTGCATTTTGTTCAAATCTAGTTGAAAATACCTGAATTCAAAAACAAAAACCAGTAGCAATAACAATATATACAATAAAGGTCTGTTTACATTATACAAGACATTGTAAGAACACTTTATTGACTTTTGTACTTTGTTAAAAAAATTCTTGGCATACATATATACTGTATGTCCAGTCGTTGGTACATGCGGTTTTAAATTATCACCTGAGGACTAGTAAGTGAGAACGATGATGTCCTGTAAATGTTGTGTAAACAGACCCTTTTACAATGTGTTTTATCAAATATCAACATAACAAGCCTACCTCAATATCCCAGAATTCTATAAGTTACAGAGTTGAGGTTGCTTGATGCAGAGAGAAGATGACGTGTTTGAATTCATGGTTAAGACGGGTGCCAAGTGTTCTCTTCAACCGAGCTTGCGTGCATCTCTCATTAGAACTGAGGCGTTTAATTGTCCGATCATCTTGAATGTACTGCAATAAAAACCCATGTTTGCATAAAATTACTCCAGCCAAGGATCAACAACTTCTTATAACAGTCTTTGGGTTGTGATGAATCTTTAAAACCACTTCAGGCATGTCCTGCTCTCAAGTAACTCTATCTACGATTTTAACCTCAGACAACTAAGAGCCATGCAAGGGAGACATGGGAGGGTGCTGGTAAGGAGGAAGACAGATAGGCCTACAGATAGGATCCAGAGGGGTAAGAGGAAATGTCATAGGATCCAGAGGGGTAAGAGGATATGTCATAGGATCCAGAGGGGTAGTAGGACATAGATGGCAGATACATGAAATAGAGTTTGGATGAATGGAGGAGATGTCTATTGGTTAAGTGTATTGACAAAGTATGTTGCCCTATAGAAGGGTAACATGTAGGGGGATGATCCATAGAGACATCAAAGTGGGGTGCATGTTGGGGATTGTAAAGCTAAGTCAGCACTAAACAACTACACATGTACATTAATCTGGACACCATAGCTGATCTAATTGATTTTTTTCTGAAAATATAAGATGTAAGCAGCTTTTGGTTTCTTTAAAGTAGGACCGTGATCAGTCAGGGGATATATTTATGGGGTAGATCCGGAGGGTAGAAATAAGGGGTATGTCTGGGGTGAACTGAAAGGTACATAAGAGCAAAAAGGAATGTTCAGTTTTGAGCAAAGCAATGGTTAAAAAAGTGTTGCATGTTATAGATAATTTTGGGTTGAACAAATAAAAAATTGATTGGAGCAGGTTTTGAGCCAACGACCTCCTGATCAACGTGCCAGCGCTCTACCAACTGAGCTATCTAGCCCTATGTTGGCGGTCTCCCTATTTTGTCAATATCTTCATTCGGGGGGTGCCAGTCACAAACATTCAACCACATACCCAAGGTGATCCCCTGGCTGCCGCTTTCCAGGTTGTATCGAATACTTAGGTGTGATCCGTGGCTACACGGCAGTTAACGGTTGTGTGGCTTCTGACTGGCACCCCCCACCCCCCGAACAAAGATATTGACAAAATAGGCAGACTGCCAACATAAGGCTAGATAGCTCAGTTGGTAGAGCGCCGGCACGCTTATCCGGAGGTCATTGGTTCAAATCCCGCTCTAGTCAATTTTTCAACCCCGAATCATTTAAAATTTACACAGTCAGATTCCCTAGTGGTTTATTATTTGATATATTTAAGATAATGTAGATCTTTTTTTTTAACTCACCAGAACTTCAAAAAAATGAGTTAAGTTTGAACTGATGAATCTTCATTCCAGGAATCTCTTTACAGGAAGTTTCTGCACAAAGACCGAGAATATTCTGTGGAAAAAGATGTATATACAAAGCAAATTTTAGAAAAATGGAAATCTTAATGCAGGCAGTTGCAGTAATTATTAAGCATTGAGTACACCTGTGGCTTCACTGGGTTCTTAAACCAATTTTATACAACCATATAATTCTATTAAAACTTTCATACCGTAAGAAAAAATTGAAGTTTCCAAACAAAGAAGGACATTTCTTAATACAATGATTTATCAACCAGATCTTAATGCTAGGTCCAATTTCTGGCTGATCTGACCCCTAAAGTTTGATTTGTATTTTAAGTATTTATTTTTATACATTTTGAGAAAGTTATGAGCAGTCATTAAGGTACTGCAGGCATAAAAAACTGCAAATATTAAGTGGTAGTAAATTAAAACTAAAAAATAATTGTTGGGATTTTAACATTGTCTCATACCCATCAGCTATTGTCTCATATCCACCAGCCTAGTTTGCATATTTTTCATTGTCCGTGGCATATGCACAAGTTTTTGAAAACTTCTCGTTTTAAACAGCTCATTATCTGTCAAAATTCATTCAGGAAAAATCTTGGGGACTTAGGTGGCAATAGGCGTGCCAGGTGAAATTCAATGTCCTAACAAAAAATAAATAAATAAATAAATGCACATGACCAGACTTGCATTTACAACATTATCACCAGATCAAACCACATTATTTTTCTGCCATTTGCATGCACCACCTTTTCTCTGAACACATTGAGATTCTATGGAACCCTTCTTTGGAATAGAATTGATGGAAACAAAATCAAGGTCATTTGCAGTTTGTTTTGAGAACTTTTATGAAAAAAAATATTGTGTTTCATTATCAAGATAACTTCTCTTTTTCATTTTTCACTTTCATGACTAAGAGTTTAAAGTTATGATTAACTTTCTTTCTTGTTTCAACCTACTTCCTCAGGTCCCTTTTGCTTTGTTTGTTTATCTCATTATATTATTATTATTCTTTTATTTTCGTTAACACGTTGTTTATTTAAACTTCCTACAAATACTTGTATTGCATTGGAACTAAATGTTGAGTTGAATTGAAATCGAATTGGTTTTATACCAGGTTTGTTTGCTGCCAGTCACAATATCAACAGTTGAAAGTTAATGTTTAATCAATAAGGCCTAGCCATAAATCACAAAAATTCCCCTTGAAAGAAAGTATCCGTCACTCTCATCAGCTGATGGCATAATGATAGCTGCTACTTAAATCATTTGAATGATGACTAGGTGTATGGTCAGTGGGGGTGGAACAGAGTGCCAGAAAAGTGGGATGCATGTTTGGGATTGATACTATGCCACCAGAGTGCCACTTTTGACAGCGCAATTTGCAAACTGTAGGCCTATTTGCTTTCTCTAATTCTAAATTTGAGCATAAATTGCGTTCACGTATGTACTGTACATTGAGTGAGTTAACCGCAGTGTCAGATGTTTTGTGAATAAAACAATACACATGTTCTCACAGGATTTAGTTGAAGTTTTTTTACAGGTACAAAATATTTTGCTTGAAATCAAATTGAATGTTTTTTCTATTGGTCTTGAGCCAAAATGAGGTCCAAGACCAAGACAGTGGGGTCCGAGACCAAGACAGTGGGATCTGAGACCAAGACCATGACCAGGAAGTCCGAAATCATGCCTGCTCGAGACCAAGGCCACGGAAATTTGGTCTCGAGATTTGGTCTCTAGACCAAGACCAGTCTCGAAGACTACAACAGTGATAGTGATGGGCTTGTTATGATAATTATGGTTTGTTTGTTTGTATTCCTGTCAAGGGAACTCGGCAAACTCCTATCAAGGGATATCAATGTCGAGCTGGCAACAGCCAATCTCACTCATACAAACATTGGTGGACTCCTTCGTTGCAACGAACACTGACATGTGCTACCAGACGGCTAGTTTAACGTATATGATTATGAACTGCACAAATCAATAAATTGTGATTCAGTAAGACTAGATGAAATTTGGTGCTTAGCTTGGTAGCCCCTCACTGGAACCCACAACCTTGTGATTGCAAGTCACTGATCAAAAACACTGACCGAGTTTGCACAGGTTTGAGACTACAGTAAGGTTGTTGTAGTTGCATACACATTACACACACAATCATCCAGTGTCACTGTGTCACATAGCTTGATCTAATATCGCTGGAATGTCCACGACTTGAGTAGAGTGACTGTAGTTTTTTGTGGCACATCAAAGCAGAGAGTATTGAATTTGAACTATTTCAAAGAAACTCATGATAATTAAAATTAGTGTCTGCAGTAAACACCACAAACAGCAACGACTAGTAGTACTACGTGTGTGACATTTCTACCTCCCTCAGACTTGTGTCAACATCAGACGCTCTGTCTAGTCTGTCTCTCTCCGCTTTATGGAGACGGAAGCAGCAGGCAGTAGGGATGGCAAGTGACTGTAGTTTTTTGTGGCACATCAAAGCAGAGAGTATTAAATTTGAACTATTTCAAAGAAACTCATGATAATTAAAATTAGTGTCTGCAGTAAACACCACAAACAGCAACGACTAGTTAGTAGTAGTAGTACTACGTGTGTGACATTTCTACCTCCCTCAGACTCGTGTCAACATCAGACGCTCTGTCTAGTCTGTCTCTCTCCGCTTTATGGAGACTAGACGGAAGCAGCAGGCAGTATAGATGGCAAGTAAACACTTCACAAAGAATACTGACTAACTGAACTTTGATTTGAAGTAACATCGGACTACTACCAAAGCTTTCCTTTATACAATTTCAACATGTACTTGTGTAGATCAACGCCAAAAGACCTATAAACCATTTCAATAACTTACAATGTAAAAACTGGACAGAAAAATCTGTACTTACGAGAGTTTTGTGATGAAATAATTTCAATTTGAAGACACAAACGTCAATAAGCAGACGACAGCTCCATCAATGTGTTCCGGGTATCCACTACGCATGTGCAGCAAGTGGTACAAAGTGAGGGCGCCCCTTCTTGGACAAACTAAAACAACTGTCTTATTTTTAATTTTTGTTGTAAAGTTTTTAATCTCTTTTTGTTCAAAACCATTAACTGTTTCTCACCATAGGCCATTGCTCTTTATATTGAAATACCAACATTATTTTCCCCACTGTTTCCCCCTTGTCTGTTTTTGTTACCCAAATATTACCCCCCCCCCCCCCCAAAAAAAAATATATAAAAATGTAAAATTAATAAATAAATAAATAAATGAATAAAACTCACTTTTCTCATTCTGTAGGTTCAGGGCGCTATACTGTAAAACAGCTTCACATCGTTTACTTAAAAAGAACAGTCCGGGTATATCCAGTATCTTCAAGTTGTTGTTATTGGCAATATAATTATATTGGGGCAAATGATTTAAATTTGGCATATGTATGCTATTATATGTTTTCCCGGCCAATGTCAACAAAAATCCATTATCTTTACTCCTGGGTGGCTCATTAAACTTCGTTTGAAAATTAATGCTCTGTTGAATCAGCATTCAACAGTCGAGTAATTCAATTTCAAAAGTTTAGCATTCACTGGTCAAATAAGATCGATCATTCAATTTCATTAGGCCGCAAGACTCATCAATTTCGTAAAAGCCAGCAGCAAGAGCTGGTCAACCATTCAATTTATTTAATGAGCAAACATTTTCAAAATGTTTGCATTCAAATTCAAATTCTATGTTATGTGCTTTCTGATTCGTAGTTGCCTATATAAAAGCAGATACTTTGAGGGGAAAACTCATTTCTACACTAGTTTGGCGTTATCTACAACAGTGGAAGGGTGATCTGCTGCTAGAAGTGGCTCATCAAAATATTGGACAAATAATAATGAAAAGCGCGTGAGATGGTCATCATAGACGAACTTACATGCCAAGATGTCTGGCACGTCAGATCATTGAAGGTATAAACAAACGAGTAGAAGAAATGTATGACAAACGAAGAAAGAACCTGTGAACAAAATCCACAGGAAAACAACATGATTAATTAGTCTTTAAATTTTATAACGACCCTTTATATAATTGTAAGCTTTTGTTTCCTTTAAAACAGTTGTTACTTCTAATTTGACATGGTCCGGACATAACAGAAAACAAAGACAACAACACAAAAACCAGGGCAACAAAATCTCAAGGCTAAAGCAGAAGAATTAGTATTGAATTTCAAAGTTATCAGGCTTTAACTTTAAGGGTAACAAAGCAAAATGAACAACTATTTCAATTAAGAAAAAACACAGGATGTAAATGAAATGCAACACCTCTTACAAAGGACAACTTATGTGCCAGTTTCGAAGCTATAGTTTCCAGCTTATTCGTAAAGCCATTAATCATGTTTAATTTGAATGCAAAGAAGTTGAAATTCGTTGCCCATAAACGAAAAAGAAAACGCAAGCTAGCAACAAAATCACGTTCGCTTCGATGAGTCTTAATTTGAATGCATCAAATGTAAATAGGTAGTAGAAATTCAACTTATGAAGAATTGTCAAAGTAGTCTTGAATGCCTATAAATGAAATAGAATGACTGAAACGAATCTGAACAAAAACCCGAAATCATGTGTGCACGAAAACGAAAACGAAAGCATTAATAGCTAAAAAGAAACCCTAGAGTTTGAGAGGATTTAGGGGGAAATGCGTGAATTTGAATGCATGTTACTTTATGAAATTCAAATGCGTTTTTGCTCAAATTGGCCGCGTCAAGCATTTTAGGCCAACAACACGTTATGCAGTATCCCACAATAAGTATATACTAATCAAACAAATTTGATGATCGGACGGGGGCATGTCATTATAACTAAGTCAATTAGTTAATGATGTTAAGCTAATTATGTTTTTCGGTAACTTCATGACCTAAGCTTTGATATGATAGCGAACAAAATGCGTGTACAAATCCTATGGGATTTTGACAGAAATAAAGAACAAGAATAATAGGGAAGAAAAGCAAATACAAATGTTGACGAAAACAATAGCTGTTTTGACTACTATGTCGGAACAGCTAATAATTTGCAGCTCTTATGAGAAATAGCGCTTCATCACAATCGATGTGTGTCCCAAAGCGCTCTAGCTTTGTAATTGTTGGCAGGTATGCAGAGGTAGGTTTGAATTATGGGACCTATTTACATAAGGGTTTACAAGGTAATGCGGCACAATCTGCAGCCACATCCACACCAGGAACACTGGGGCAAACATCTTCTTCATTTTGATTGGGTTCTTTTACAAATTATTTTGAGGCTTCACCATCGCAAAAAAATTCACCATGATTTAACAAGCATGCACGAAGCATACACATGCAAAGTCAATTCGATTCTACAAGCGTACAGGAGGCTTCAGACGTATGAAGCCTCAAGCATACACATGCCAAGTCAATTCGATTCTACAAGCGTACAGGAGGCTTCAGACGTATGAAGCCTCAAGAATACACATGCCAAGTCAATTTGATTCAACCAGCGTACAGGAGGCTTCAGACGTATGAAGCCTCAAGAATACACATGCCAAGTCAATTCGATTCTACAAGCGTACAGGAGGCTTCAGACGTATGAAGCCTCAAGCATACACATGCCAAGTCAATTCGATTCTACAAGCGTACAGGAGGCTTCAGACGTATGAAGCCTCAAGAATACACATGCCAAGTCAATTTGATTCAACCAGCGTACAGGAGGCTTCAGACGTATGAAGCCTCAAGAATACACATGCCAAGTCAATTCGATTCTACAAGCGTACAGGAGGCTTCAGACGTATGAAGCCTCAAGCATACACATGCCAAGTCAATTCGATTCTACAAGCGTACAGGAGGCTTCAGACGTATGAATCCTCAAGCATACACATGCAAAGTCAATTCGATTATACAAGCGTACAGGAGGCTTATGATTTAACAAGCATGCACTAAGCTTCATAAAATTGATATTATCACAAGGGGTAAGCCTTGCATTTTTGTTTAAAATGGGCCAAAAGTTGATAAAATCGGAAGGGGCCCAAGCTTTGCATTTTTGTTTAAAATGGGCCAATGGATAAAATCGCAAGGGTTATATTATAAGCCTTGCATGTTTGTCAAGAAATAGGCCATAATTTGTTAGGAAGGAAAAGAGCCCAAATACATTAGTTGTGCATCAGCATTGCCAATATTTATTACAATTTAATTACAAGTTATTAGCAAAACCAATACATGATTGTTTAATAATACCAGAAATATCATTGAAAGCAGTTCAGGAAAATATAAAATGATAGGAGCGCTTGAAAAGGTTGTAAGATCGTTTCATGATATATTATAGCTCATAAGTTCAGGTAGAAATCTACTTATAATAACGGCTTCACATTTCATGCTAAAATGTAAAAAATAATTTGTGCACGTAGCATTTTCGGTTGAGATACAAGAATATAGCATAATCAAAACACAGCGTTTTTGCACAGTGGCACAACAATTCAAAGTAGAGTTGGCGAAGCAAACACAACAAAAACTACCAACGAAAAAAAAAATCAAAAACAAAATCCATGAATATAACTTGAAATAGAAAGAAAGCTTTCACCATATTCTGAAAATAATTACACTGATTTCATCAGACAGTTTCTTTGCTAATCAAAATAATAAACAAAAATACACTTTTATGTACATGTAAATAACAAAAATAAATTGAATACACTTTATGGAATATGTTTTGATGTCAACTTTTAAGCACCAGTAGGCCTACATTAATTCTCTTTTGACAGTAAATTGCATCTTCCCCGGTTGCATCAAAGGATTCAAAGATTAAAGATATGCACCCTTCCCCCTTGCAGGAAGTAAAGAAGCTTCACACAAAAAGTAACTGAAAGGTTGGTCCAAATTGATGTGTGCCCTTATTCAATTCAATTCAAACTTTTATTAGTCATGTTAAAAAGTACATGAAATTCCTTTTCCTGGTGTGAAAAGTATATATAAAAATACAGACATCCACTTTAAGACACACCACACAAAAATTACAATAAAAAGTTTTTACAACAATACAGATTAAAAATAGAAATACAAAATACAGGCTACATTATGCAAGTCCACCTCCCTACCTTTAAAAACTCTCTCCTGTGATTTATGTCAAACAATCCAGAGTTTATGTAAAAATACAAACATCCACTCCAGGACACACCACTCAATAATTACAATAAATAGTGTTTTAAAATTATTACAGAACAAATACAGGCTACATGCACAAGTTCACCTCCCTTTCCTAAGTTAAAAACTCTCTCCTGTGATTTATGTTAAACATTCGAATTGCACTGGGTAAAAAAGAAAACTTATGGCGGTTTGTCCGCAAATGCGATTGCAAGATTCTCCCTGCCCTACTAAAAACAATTTGGGAATGTAATGGGTGGGTTTTATCTGTACAGATCAGGTTAAGTTTTCCTAATAAAGCTTGATCATTAATATAGTCCATTTCTTGAACACTAATACCGATAACCCTGCTGGCAGCCTTGGTGACTCTACGAAGCTTCTTCAAGTTTTTGTTAGTCAGACTATTGAACCAGACAATACTACAAAAAGTAACAACTGATTGAATAACACTTTGATAAAATAAAAACATGGTATCACTGTCCACCTTAAAATATCTTAACTTGCGTAGAAAGTAAAGCCGTTGGTTCGCTTTGTTATAAATCTTTTGTGTGTTTGTGTTCCAATTTAGCTTACTGTCAATAAAAGTTCCAAGATACTTGTACTCAGTCACAATCTCAACATCTACATTTTTAATCTTTAGAGGCATAATTGCATTTTTTTGTTTCCGGAAATCGAAAATTATCTCTTTTGTTTTATGAACATTGAGCACTAAATGGTTGTCGTCACACCACCTTACAAAGCGGGCAACTTCATTCCTATATTTGTGACTGGCTCTGGCAAAACCCTCAACTTTAACCCGACATTCAAAACTGAGATTTACTCATTTGTTATATGGGATTTGATGCATTGCAAGGTGAGGTATCAATGGATATGTGGTTTTCGTTAACACCATGTGCATATCTACTTGCTAGGTAGATTTTGTTCTTTGAGAACTTGTCTTGCTATTTATTCTACTGCCGCGGAGTAGATTATTCGGAATTCAGGAGACTTCAGGAGACTTCAGGAGACATCTCAGTTCTGAAAAGAACTGTCCTGCTTAAACTACTACCGAAATTTGCCGGGACTACTACTTTCGCTTAGTGGATCGAGGGGGACTTCTCGTTATTAACTTCACTGCCGCGGAGTGAATTCTTAATTTATTTACTCATTTATTGTGGAAATTAACAATGTTCCCCACAACATTTCATGTTTCCTTTTCCATCATAGTTTCGAGAAAATGCCATATGGTGACTTGACAATCTCAAGTTAGTCCCTGGGGTCAATTTGTGTACCTTCTGGCTGTTGCGTAATGCGGAAATGTTTGCTGTATTGCTGGAGCAAGTCTCATTGGTCATCAATGAATACAAATACACTCCTTTTTGTTCCTCCTTTTGACTTATAAAAACAGAAAGAAAAAAACAATATTCCATTCTGTTGCTTATTTTATACAATCATATACAGAATACAGTTATTACATGATTAACACAATTTAATTTTACAGCATATGTATAGCCTTGATTTACTAACCACTTACATGTTGTATCAATAATTTTTCTTATAAATTTGCATATACAAAATTGGATAGTATACAATAATAAAAATATAAACTGAAAGACTGTTGCCAAGTGCTATTTAATTTAACATTATTTACACAATGGGGAAAATCAAAATGCTTCTATTGCTGTTCCAGTATACTGAGGGCTGACAAAATAGTCTGAAACTGGAGTCCAAATATTAGGCACATGTTTGTTGAAATGATGGCATTTCCACCTTTTGGTAAGCCCACAAGTTGTAGATTGCAGGGAGCTTTTGGGAACAATATCCTCACCACTAGATAAGTAGATCACAGAGCAGGATTTCTTGTTAGAATCTGAAAACTACAGGCACTGGCTCCCACCAAATAGAAACCACAATTTGCGCAGTGCCAACAAAATGTTCCCTCCTAAATAACGAAATAGTTGCATTCCATCCCTCGTTGAAACACTCAACAAAAGTTCATAGTATGACTAATTAATTCTGCTTGCCTTATTGTCCCTATATGTCTTTTCCTTTTATTTTTATATGTGCTTGCTTAACCGTGCAACTATTTGTCATTTATGGTCATAGGCCCATTAGGATAATACTTCTATTTTGTATAAATTGTTTACTTTCTATCTCTTCTACTTTTTAAAATCTATTTTGTATAAAACTCATGTTGTATTTTAAACACAATTCAGCCTGTGGCTGCGATTTTTGAATGTTTTTAATAAACCAATAATAATAATAATAATTTCTGTATTTTGAGAAAATAACAGCTATATTTTTTACCTGGCAGACGTAAAATTGTCTGACTTAAGACAAAGGTATGAAAGCACAAATCCCTGCATTATATATAGTAGACCATTATCAACCTGCTGCCATATTTGTTTAGTTCCCCATGTGAAATAGAAACTAAATAATAAACCACAAGGGAAACTGACTGGGTACAATTTTAAATGATTTTGAAACAGAAACTATGAATACTGATTCTCAAACCAAAAAGGGCCAGACTAAAACCTTCCAGCATCACTTTGGTTCATTGTTTTGAATGCCAGAAAAACAAGATGGTTGCAACTTACATACATGGGCCAATTTCATAGCTGCTTAACGGTAAATTATGTGCTTACTGTGGCAGTTCCATTTCTTAGCGCTGCTAACTGTAAGCACACAAAAGCATGCTAACCATCCAGCGCTGTGGTAGACTTGTTGACAAGTCGTTAATGTTTGTCGTCGCGGTGTGTCGAGTCGCGTGTGGTGTTGTAGCGTAATAAAGAATGCTCTCGCGAGATCAATGCTCTCGCGCGAAGTTGCTGGCTGCCGACTCTTCGTCATAAATGTGACCGTCTTGAGAGCAGTAATGTCGCGCAGAGCAGTAATCTCGCGCAGAGCAGCCCCCTCGCGGGATATTGCGAGAGAGCCGTTGCGCTATCACCGCGACAGACATTTAACGACTTGTCCACAAGTCTAGCGCTGTGGGCAAACTTGAATCACAATGCAAATCCATGGTGAAGGTGCAAGCTGGCTGCCTAGATTTCTTGCTTACCTGTGCATTACGATTGCACTTAAGCAAGGTTTCTCCTAAAATTAGCACCAAAATTTGCTTACTGTTAAGCAGTGCTTTAAAGTTGCCCCCAGGTCATAGGTCTATGCTTAAAGATACAAACAGTATAAAATTTGATTTATCAAAAAGTTTAAATGTTTGCTTTCAACAGCAAAGCATAAAGTAATTAATGATTTAACCCGTGTCATCAAATACTCAATGTGGCACAAAGTGCACACAAAATCATAAGTCATACATTTTGTGCACATCCAAGTTTACTTTAATCCCTTTTTAATCTAAGGTAAACAGGCCACATCTCAAATCGTTATAAAAGTTAAAAAAATCATTCAATACTGGATTTGTAAATTACAGTGAACATGCACAAAGTACTGTACAATCATGATTAAGGCTCTGGTCTCAAACTTATCAAGCAGGGATTATTGGTTAATATTAATGCATTTGCAGGAACCAGTTATGTGCAACGTAAATTAAAATTATTTGCTGGTAATGTGCTCCTACTTAACATGGATTTTGGGGGGATTGGTATTTTCCGTTTCCAAGGAGCTTTGGAGTTCTGAGAACAACCTCCTCCAGCAACAATTCACTAGATTTGTTTTATTACAAATGTCCTTCAGGAGTAGCATACATAGTAGTAGTAAGGTTGGGGGATGGACAAATGGTTAGTGTCGTGGCCGAGCGGATAAGAGCACGGACTCAAGCTCTGGTGTTTCTGTTCAGCAGAGTGTGGGTTCGAGTCCCGGTCGTGACACTTGTGTCCTTATTAAGCAAGACACTTAACCATTATTGCTTCGTCCTTCGGATGGGACGTAAAGCCGTTGGTCCCGTGTGTTGTGTAATGCACGTAAAGAACCCAGTGCACTTATCGAAAAGAGAAGGGGTTCGCCCCGGTGTTCCTGGTTTGATTGGCTGCATATTGCGCCACAGCACCTTGTAAACCATTACATGGTGCTATGTAAAGAAATAGGCCTCAAAATTCAAAAAGTAGCTTCACATATATACCTTGCAGGAAAATATTGACTGTTGAAGCGCCTTGAGCGTCACTGAGTGACGGATATGAGCGCTATATAAGAAGCCATTATTATTAAACCAATTATTCACTCCTCAACAAAAGAAGAATTATGTACGAATGTTAAATTCTTTTGCTTAATACAGTTGCAGCAAAAGGTATGCATGAGCTACCTTAAACTATAAAGGTGACCACTTTGGAAAGGTGTGCAAAAAAGTAATAGCAGTAAAATATCATAAAATAACAGGAAATAACTACACTTTGGTCCAATTATCAGAATAAAGTTGGTCCTGGTACTAATCGTTAGGACTGGGCGACTAGTGTCAAAGTCGCAACTATGGAATGCTATGTCTAGTGGCGACTGCCGCTTTTCAACTATCCGCTTAACTGCGCCGCCATGACTACAGAAAAACTAGTCGCCTAATTGAAGCGCGGCTAGTCGGGTAGTGAAATTCACTAGTCGCCCAGGCTTACTAATCGTCCTGATATAAGTTTCAAATTATCCACAAGAATATTGTGTTTGAACCATAGAAACGTAATCCGGTGAATGCTAAGCAATTCGTTATCGGTTTGACTCGGCTGTGAGACTGTTTAATGGACACTGTCTGGTACAGAGAGGTTCGTTGCCATTTTGTGATTGGCTTATTCCTGGTGCGTTTGCTGCAGTTTAATTTCTCCAGTAAGTTTAGAGTTTCTGCTGAATATCAAAGACACTAAACCCAAAGACAGACCATAGAAATGGCACAACATGGATGGACAACTTTCTAAAAGAGTTATCCTTCAGGACTTTTTGCAGTAATTCCCAGCCCTCACATACTTGTTGCAAACTCTGACCTCAACCCCTTCCCCAACACCCACCCCCTACCCTAACACCCATCCCCTACCCTCACACCCATCCCCTACTCTCACACACATCCCCTACCCTTGCAACCAACCCCTGGCCAGACCCAGGGACGTACTCACCCTTACACCTTTCCCCTATACCCCTTCATGGTTATGGCTTCATTACATCTGTTTGGTTATTTATCTTGATTGTCACATACAAGTAGAATTATCTAAATTAAAGGCATTAACAAGTGTTAAATTGAGCTCTCGGGGTCTTACAAAATGAGGAAGTTAAATGTTTTGGGCAGTCTCTCAACTTAAAAATAAAAGGGTGCTTCATGAACCTGCCCCATGCCAACTTTCAACCGCTCCTAAGATTTTCATTGATGGATAGCAACTGTAAAGTGTGGAGCACTTCGCTTTTCTCGGCAGTCGTCTCTCCCAGAAAGCCAACATCAATGAGGAGATACACCACAGAATGAAATGTCATTGTCATTGTCATTGTTATTTTTGTCCTTGTCGTGTCCAAGTCCTTGTCTGTCACAGGGAAATGTACAAAAGCATTATGCTTAACTTTTTTCCCTGCATGTTGGCTAGCATGTTAATTACACTTGATATTATTTTTGAAATTTCTATAAATCTTATTGTTGAATTAAGTGGCATCCATCTTCTCATAATTATACTCATTGTTATTTGTTTCAACTGTATGTTTAATTGTCATTGTCAGCATGAAAAATAAATGTGCATTGAATTGAATTGAATTGAAATGTGTGAGCTCTGCCTGAGGAAGGCTAATTTCTTGTGTTTTCAACAATCATGATCTTCGACTTGCCAAAAATGCTGATATAAAAGCGATATCAAACTAGTTTGGTGTGGGCATATCCATAGTCTGTACCATTATCTTGAGGTTTTGTTGTGCAATTTGTAAAGTGTTGATACCACTGTATGTAAAGGCGCCCTCAGCAGAAGACACGAGAAAGAACAGTTTTTCATCGCCGGGCGGTGTGTTTGTTTCTCACAGTGATAGGACCCAAGCCCTACACTTTACTGAAGTCTATGGTGTCCCAAGACAAGGTCAGCGAGAAATCTCTGAAAGAGTTAAAGAAAATTCTCCGTAGTCAAAGAGCAAAAATCAAAGGAATCCGTCAATTAATATGTGGTTGAACTGAAAAGACTGGCAAGTACATGTCAGTTTGGCACATTTCTAAATGATGCTTTACGGGACCGTTTAGTATGCGGGATGATCAGCACACAAAGCCAGAAGAAGCTGTTGGCAGTAAAAGAACTTACCTTAGCTAGAGCAGTACACCTAGCTGTGGCTTATGAAATGGAAAATATGCAAGCACAAGAATTTCAGCCACGCTCCTTCGTGGAATCGACCGGAGTGTCAGTTAAAAGAGTTGCAACGACCAGGAAACCCAACCAGAAACAGGGCACTAGTCCACGTAAATACAGCAATGGTTAAAGGTCTACAATTGCTGCAGGCAAGACGACCAACCAGGACAGTTGCTGTTACCGCTGTCCACGGGAATGCCCATACATCAAGGCTACATGCTACTACTGTCAAAAAGTAGGGCACATAGCGAAAGCTTGCAGGAAGAAACAAGCCAAACCAGCCAAGGGGAGTTTCTGTAAATCTGTGAAGCAGATGATTGAAGATGGTGGCTGTTCATCAGATGATGACAATTATGTGGTCTACACAATCAGCACAGTGTGCTCACAAAAACAAGAACAAAACGAGACAGCAAATTACTTTGCACACCTGATAAACATGCGATGAACCTACGCCATTTTCAGGCTTCGCTGGCTAGCGGGTTCATTGAGATCAACACTACTCGCAAGCGCATGGGTAGACCATGGAGGACCATCACTGAATGACAATAGTTTTTGAGATCCACCAAAACAGAAGACAGTGAACAGAATAGAGCCAACCATGGATGTCCGTTAGGACCGAATTGGTAATTGGCCCAAGAAAGTTGAAAAGCGACACCACTGTGCCAATTGCAAGAACAAAATCGATACAATATGCCAGAAATGTAACATTCCGGTGTATTTCACTGCGAAAAACAACTGTTACACAGATTATCACATAAAATAGTGTCCTTGTGGAATTGTTGCCATGCCCTAATGTGTATGTATGCCTATGTATGCCAATCTAGCCAATTATAATATTGTGTAATATTTCATATCACTTTAGACATAATTGACAAATTGCAGCATTATAAACAAATGATACAACTCCATCCCCCCCACTCCCCCACCCCTCCCTGAACTTACAAGAACAAATTTATGGACCAAAGTCTTTTGAACAACAATTTTGTATAAAAATGCACATGAAAATGGTTCATTGCGTGTGTTTTGTGGAGTTTTCGTGCAGCGCCCTCACATGGTGACAGAAGGACATTTCCGAAAAAAGGTCTTTATCAAGACTAAATTTATCAAAGTGAGTTTCCACACCACTAGGACTTCTATTCAGCAATTTTATATAATTTATTGTATTGTCTTTTCAGTCTTTTACATGATTTTTCTGTGTTATCCATGTACACGTAGTCTCAAGGGGTCATTATATGACCCATAACAGCATATGAGATCAAAGATTTCAATTTTCAATTTATCTCAAATTTTGTGCTATTCTTTGTATTTAGAGTGTTATTTGTGAATAAAGATTGTTTTCATCAATGAAAAGCGGTCTTGGGCCTTGGCAACCAGTAGAAATGCAACCTATCCTATTATTGTTTTGTCGCTGTCATTCTCATGTTAGCAGTGAAGAAATATACATCTGTATCTACAATCTCCAATAAACAAACTGATGTGTTCTCCTTTTTTTTTGCCTTTTAAACAGAGTTTAACCCACTGCACCTGTTCTTCATATAGTTCCAGGAACTTTGATAATTACAGAACTTCAATAATTACAGCTGTTGCGGCTGCTTTATGTACTTCTTTTTTGTCTTAAATTTCATTCATAGTAGCATTACAAGAGTCTTAAAGTCTTAAATTTTACTTTCTAAAATGTGCAGATACTTGAAATGACAACGAATCTCTACCTATTGAACAGTCAACGGACATAAACGATGCACACAGCCGTTTTTCAGTGAAATTACGAAAAACAAAATGTGACAATAATACATGTAAACAAGATTTTTCACTATATATCACCTCTTTTAAATTTAGTTTAAACTTTAAAAAAAAACATAAGCTGAAAGACATAAAACTGTACAACAATTAAAGGTATTATACAGGATTGGCAGAGCTGACAAAATAATCACAGACAGTGTTCATGTTTTGTGTAATCAACCACATACATGAAATAACAAACCTGTGAAAATTTGAGCTCAATTGGTCATCGAGGTCACGAGAAAATAGTGAAAAGAGACCTTACGTGTTTTCTGTTTTTCAAACATCGAGTTTATTATCGCGCGCGATAAAAACTATTGTTTTACTCATTTCTCAGAAACGATAGCATTTTAGGCAGAAATATTTTAAGGAACCCTTTCTACCATTACTTACTTTAAATCATGTAAGTTATGTGTGAATCTGTGAACATTTGTGTTTTGCGATCTTACCAATAGTGTACAGGGCCTTTAAGGATCCTGAACAAGAGATTGCAATATCCTCTTCAGTGATAGTCTATACAAGATAGAAACCAGGAATTTGAACGGATGTCTTTAATAGGATCTGCATATTTGCACATCATTACAGGAAAGCTCCAATAAAGAAAGAGGCTCAAATGAAACATCCTTTTTATCTGACAGCTCACACCTGTTATCTCCATGTAATTCCTTTTCCAAATAGTGGACTTAATTGGATCGTGCACAAACGGAACCAGTAGGGCTTCTGACTGCCCCAGGCAAATGAACTGCTCATCCATTAAGTTTAATGACCCAAGTAATTGGGTGAAAAGGATCAAAGGATGTACACTTTCCGAGTTTTTGTGGCCAAACTCGGAAATTCTTTAATGGAGCTTTCCGTAATGAAAACCATTAATGGAATGCTTATTGTTTTGGACAGAACATGGCTAATATTCTCCCTTTGACAGCAAGTTAACATCTTTTCAGAAAACTTGAAGGTAGATTGAGATGAAAGCAGTCCTGGATTCAGGAAAGACCTGATGTCAAAATCAAACAGGCCTGCGACTCATAACTAAAGGTCAAAAGGTCATTATTTAAGGGTTTTTATCTCTTACCCTTTTCTCCCATGAGTTGATGAAGAAAGGAAACCAGGGATCAGCTTTTTTCCAAACCTACCCTCGAGTTGGTGAAGGGGACCAGGGATCTGCTTTTTCAAACCTACCCTTGAGTTGAAAAAGAAGGGGGACCAGGGATCAGCTTTTTTCAAAGCCTACACTTTATCCTCCTGGTCTCCTCCGCCCTCAATGTCTACTCGGACCACGTTATAACTTGGGGTTTCGTCTTCCACCCCTGCGATGACAGCATCCTCTTCTTCTATATCAAACACTCCTCGGTTGTCCTGCACTCCATTTTTCCTCGTCTCTTTCGTTCCACTCTCAGGATTCTCTTCCTCGGCATTCTCGTTCTGCATCCCTGCTTCCTTAATGTCCTGGAACGCCTTCTTCCACCTTGCTGCTCCGCTCATGATAACCCGTCTCCTGATGAGGAAGTGTTCCTCTGACCGTTGCCTCATCAGGAACGGTAAATCTTGGCGGTCATCATTCAGAAGGTTCTTATCGTACTTTTGGTGAAGCTGTGTGACAAAAAAAGTCATCATTTTGACAAGGGTTTGCACGCAACTGCCGACTTTGGAATGCAAAGAGGCAGCAGATAGACCAGGGCTTGATTTCACAAAGCATGAAGATTCATCTTAAGATGAGTTGTTCATGCTATGCCATTGTGATTTGTATTATGACATCACTCTTTGCTTAGCAATTACAATTGATACACAGTTAAGATCAATCTGAACTCTGTGAAATCGGCACAAGGTAAATTTTCATTATTTTCCAGTATTTCTGAGCATGCACATGTTTTCAAAAACAATGGATTGACCTGGTAAGTCTGCTACCACATTGCGTCCCGAAAAGCCTCTAAATTAAAGTTTCAAATAACATTTGAAGAAATGTTCCCATTGCTCTTTTTACTGTGGTAAAACAACTGTTCACGTGTGGATTACAAGAAGGATTCAGTTAGCTCCACCCCTTAATGCACTGACCAACCACAACAATAACAAACTTTTGGTCCTGGTGGTACAACTTCTCAATGGATCAAAGGAACTCATCAATTTGTTGTCTTCCTTTTAAAAAGCAAACTGAAAAACACCACTGTACAAAGTTTGGCATGAATGGCAGTTTCCCTCTCTGTTTGTTTTTTTCTTTTTGCAAATTATAAATGTTGCATGTCTATAAATAAAGTGACATCATTAAAGGCAGGGTACTGTTGGTAATAGTCCTCAATTGGTGTATCCAAACACATATATGCATTTAAATAACAAACTTGTGAAAATTTGGGCTCAATTGGTCATCAAAGTTGCAAGAAAATATTGAAAGAAAAAAAACCTTGTTGCATAGAATTGTGTGTTTTCAGATGCCTGAGAAAGGTTTATGCCTGAAGCCTTTTTTAGATTAAAATTTTGGGGTGAAAAATTACATCTTTCTCCAAAACTACATTACTTCAAAGGGGGTTATTTCTAACAATGATTTATAATATCAACAGCTCTCTAGTGTTCTTTACCAAGTAAGTTTTTATGGTAATTAATTATTGGAGTAATTACCAAAGGTGTACACGCCCTTTAAATACAGCTTTAAAGGGTCTGTATACGTTTGGTAATCACTCTTACAATGGCAATAAACATTTATCGGTTAGAAGCCTACAGCAACCTACGATTGTATTAAGTATTTTGAGAATCATTTCACTTCGAAGTAATGTGGTTATGGAAAAAGATATCAGGCTTTATCCCCCAAAATTTGAATCTGAGAAACGTTTCTCAGATTGTGTATTCCTGTTTAGGGATTATTCTTCCTGTATGGACATATTTGCTTCGGATTTTCGGCGATACCTCAAAAATAAGACCACCTTTTTAAATGAAATTATCACAGGTGAGTTTTATTGTATATTTCTACATTTATAGGATTGAAATAATCAAACAGTTCCAAAAACCAAACTTTGCCTTTAAATACTTACCACATCACCAGGATTTTTTCTAATAATGCCAGTGAGGTCAGGGGATTTTGTCTTGTCTGTGATTGCCATGTAGTCCCCTTTACTTGGCTTCTTAGCACTGGACCTCCGTTTGATTGAGTCAAAATATGACGCCTCTGTAAGGAGCAAAAAAATCAGTAGATAGTGAGTTCAATGATATAAATGAACAACACATGCGCATAGGTAGAGGATGTTATGAATGTGCTGTTTATCCTGTTTAGTGACTGTTCGTTGCTTTCATCATATAAAACGCCAACTTCATAACGAGTGAAATGCCTTTCACATGTGTTTTGTGAAGACTTGAATGCCCTATTAAAGGAAATTGTACAAAGAATCCTTTACATAATGAACCAAGAGTTATCTAGGTTAAAATTACCCCCCCCCACCCCCCCCCACCACCATTAACAATGCCTTAAACCTCTTAATAACAATTTTCATCTCTTTTTTTCCCCTCCTTAACAAAAAAAAAATAAAAAAGACCCTTTGGGCTGATAAAGGCTTTGGTGCACCCCCCCCAAAGAAAAAAAAACTATTGGAAAATGTCAATGGAATTCTTTTAAAAATAAAATAGATAAAAGCATAGTAATCAATAATGTTGATAGAATTACAAAGACCAAGTTCCATTACTTGAAAATAAAATGAAGGCTGTATATATTTTTAGAACATGAATTTTCAAGAGATGTACCTGCGTCATGAACTGCTTCTGGTTACCGACCCAGTTTCGCGTCAGTGAATTTTACGTCAGAAACTTGTTTCCGGTCACGGTTGCTAAAACACGCCCCAGTGCACCACTGATTTATTTTTATTATTTTTATTGGTTTATTCAAAACACCCCTTGCAGCCCAAAGACTGAATTGCACAGTGCTTGTACATGAATAAAAAAAAAACTTAAAAATACAATAAACATGATAAAATACAGAGCATACATAAAGTTTCGAAAATTTACTGTAAAACAGAAACAGCAGCAATAAAAATATAAAAACCTTAGTTTTCATAAAGATAAAAAGAGAAAATAGAATTAGCTGTTGCAAACTGCTTACCAACCAAAAGGACCTGTGGTATAAATGCAAAAAATAAGTTAGTGGCCTGACGTTTCGACCCTAGCAGAGTCTTTCTCGAAGGCTAAATGGTCTAAGGCTAAATTTAGCCTTCGAGAAAGACTCTGCTAGGGTCGAAACGTCAGGCCACTAACTTATTTTTTGCAAAGATAAAAAGATTACACTCATTTGTTAAGTACTCTGGTGAGGTATGGCACAGGACTGTTCTTAAATCTGTTTGAAGTGAAAGAGTATTCATTAACGATCCGGTTTGATCTAAGGCTCATAGAGTGGGAACTTTTAGTTTCAAGGAACCCATTCGCTGAATCTACCCGAATTGTAAGTTTTAATGGCAAATTAGGTACAAAGAGAGTTCCTTCTATCATGGAGGGGTGTCAGACCTAAAGTGGATAACGCTTCATCATAATGGGTACATTTATTTCCTAGAATAATAGGGCAAACTCTTTTTTAAAGGTATAAATTACTCGGAAGGGGGGAAAATGAAACCAAGATTGACATACGTCTTCCCAGCATCGGTTTGAAGTTGGCAATCTCAGTCTGAGATTCTTCTGTAGCTGAGCATGCTCCTTTACTTAGTTTGAAGATGTGTTCATGATGATCCCTGCAAATTAAAAAAACAATAAATATATATCAACTAGCTAACTTTCCAAGGCAAACCCTAGGTAAAAGAAACTATAAATAAACGCAATAATTGTGTTTATTATTATTATTATTATTTATTCGACCAAAACAAACAAACCAAAGTTACAATAGCACAAGAAAGAACATTAACGGAAAAACAGTTATAAAAAAAGCAAGTAATAAGGAAAATAAATACAAAATTAGAAGAAAAAAAATTAATTAATAAATAAAATTAAATAAATAAGAAAATAAAAGCAAAAAAAAAAAATAAAAAAAATATATGAGGGCGACTGAGGGCAGAGCATGCAGGAGGGGAACAAAACCAAATGGGAAGGACAACCAGAAGGGATAAAAACAAGGACAAATCATGCGGGTCAGGGGTAACAATTAAAAGTAAACTAAATTACTGTTGCTCGGAAGCATGCTGCCCCACGCATGACCAACAAACACAATGAACGCAGAAACAACAATAGGGAGAAACCAAACGGGGGCTCGTTCACGACCTGCATGCAACCAAAATGAACATCTAATGCACTGTGTGATTTAAACAATGATCCTTAAGGAGGCGGAGAAATGTCATAAGAGGACAGATTACAGCAGCTTCGCGAATGAAGGATGGAAAAGTGTCCCACTGTCTATGTGTTTGCATTTTTTTATTGCTCGAGATTAATGACTTTATTAGATTGCACTTAGACACATCGTCATTTGTATTGGGAAAATATGATTATAAATATGTAATATATAGTATGTAGTCTTACTGGTTGGTAATTTCTTCATATGTGGCCATGACTTGGGCCTCCCAGGTTTCTGGCTGGCGTTGCAGATACTTCTTCATGTATTGATTGTCCAGATGTTCAAGCCAAATCTGCAAAAACACAGAATCCGTCTACATATAAGATGTCAACATACAGGGGAAATAAGAGAAGCATGGACTGAATAAAGGAGAAGGTTCGCACCCTGACCTGGCTACACCATGACAAAGGTGCACGACAATGGACTGGATCTACAAAGCACTGGATCTACAAAGAACTAGATCTACATAAATTGGAACTACAAAAATTGGAACTACAAAAATTGGAACTACAAAAAATGGATCTACAAAAAATGGATCTACAAAAAATGGATCTACAAAAAATGGATCTACAAAAAATGGATCTACAAAAAATGGATCTACAAAAAATGGATCTACAAAAAATGGATCTACAAAAAATGGATCTACAACTGACTGGATCTACAAAGGACTGGATCTACAAAGGACTGGATCTACAAAGGACTGGATCTACAAAGGACTGGATCTACAAAGGACTGGATCTACAAAGGACTGGATCTACAAAGGACTGGATCTACAAAGGACTGGATCTACAAAGGACTGGATCTACAAAGGACTGGATCTACAATGTACTGGATCTATAAAGGACTAGATCTACAAAGGACTGGATCTACAAAGGACTGGATCTACAAAGCACTGGATCTACAAAGCACTGGATCTACAAAGGACTGGATCTACAAAGGACTGGATCTACAAAGGACTGGATCTACAAAGGACTGGATCTACAAAGGACTGGATCTACAAAGGACTGGATCTACAAAGGACTGGATATACAAAGAACTGGATATACAAAGAACCGGATCTACAAAAAACTTGATCTACATATAATTGGAACTACAAAAGATTGAATCTACAAAGAACTTGATCTATTGGGCATCAATAGGTTGGCTCCCTGCCTTTCACCTGTGACCTATGTTCTAATTCCAGACTGGCACCTTGCATCTGAATTGGGTTTCCAGTCTTTACCTGATTGCATTTTCCCTATTTTGGGATTTCCTCCTACTTTTATCATTGAGATTTCTTCATTATCTTCTCTGCACAGCTACCTTAAAGGCCCTGTACACTATTGGTAAGATCGAAAAACACAAATGTTCACAGAATCACACATAACTTACATGATTTAAAGTAAGTAATGGTAGAAAGGGTTCCTTAAAATATTTCTGCCTAAAATGCTATCGTTTCTGAGAAATGAGTAAAACAATAGTTTTTAGCAAGCGTGATAATAAACTCGATGTTTGAAAAACAGAAAACACATAAGGTATCTTTTCACTATTTTCTCGTGACCTCGATGACCAATTGAGCTGAAATTTTCACAGGTTTGTTATTTCATGTGTGATTGATCACACAAAACATGAACACTATCTGTGACTATTTTGTCAGCTTTACCAATCCTGTATAATACCTTTAAGGTCGAGGGGGTAATTTTGCTGGGACCTTTTGAGGGTCCCTTGGTTTCTTACCAGAAAGATGCAATAGTAATAACAATCCATTAAAGTCTTACCCTGAGAGAATTGCGTCCCTTGTGTCCTATGACTTCTTCAATTCCTGCCATCATGTAGTCCATGATCTGTGAAAAAAAAAACCATGAAAATGTAACTATCCAAACAGTATTAAAGGGTTCAAATATGCCCATGTACATCACTGTATAAAAGAAGTAACTTGATTCAATAGACGATGTGACCTCTGTTTACAATCAAACCGCCCTCTGTTGACAAGTCTGTTGTCCAAGTCATGTTCCGCCGGGCAAAAAGACGCGTAGTCATGGTAATATTGCGTGTACTTTCTAGCTGGCTGTCAAGTACACAAAGGTTTTGCCCGGCGACATGCGCGCGCATCATGTTATGATTTTCAAATGACGTCAGAGGTCACATCGTCTATAGACACACCATCCAACCAGCTTGTGAAAATTTCATTTAAAACAAAATTTGTGCATATATAAGTTATTGAGCTTACATTATTATGGATTCCCAGTGTCACACTTGGCTCATCTTCCTCAGATTGGCGTTTGATTCTGAACAGCTTCACCAGTGGTTTAATCGTAGTCCCCTAGAAAATGATGAGGAGAATCAATTAAAAAATAATAATCATAGAAATATCCATTGAAAAACACATATGTATCATTGGTAATTGTCAAAGACCAGTACCCACACTTGATGTGACCCAACATATACATGAAATAACAAACCTGTGAAAGTTTAAGCTCAATTGGTCATTGGAATCACAAGAAAAAAGTGGGGAAAAACCTTAAGTGTTTTCACTGTTTTCAAACATCGAGTTTTTGACCCATGAGATCAAAACTAACTGTTTTACTCATTTCTCAACACTTAAAGCAAAAATATTTCAAAGGGAGTATCCCATCATGACCACCTTTATACCATGTAAGTTATGCATGAATCTGGGAACATTTATATTGTTACTCTTACCAATGTTATAAACACCCTTTAAGCACAGCCCATGTTCCTGACAACGGTGATCATGTGAGCAGACACATGCAGCCCCGACCCCTCTATTATAAACCTTGATGATGCCATGGTGCTGTTTTAAACAGTGTTTTTAAACAAACTTTGTGTACTCTCTTATCTGATGGTTTAGACTATATAAAAGAGATCGTGTTTGCAAATTACACGCTATTATAAAACATACTGTTTGAAACAGTACGATGGCGTAAGCGTGTGCATGGATTTGACGGTGTTACTGAAGGTTCAGCCGCGAACTGCGTCACACACAAAATGCCTTGACGACAATACTCATGCGACCTGCAGCATCAGGCTTTCTCCTGAAGACGGTCAGAGCATACTGATGGAATCAACCAGTTGGTGCACCATCGGTTCTTATCAGAACCACAACTCAGAGAGATATTTCATGTACACGGTGCTACCGCAAGCGTTACTAAAATCCATTATTTATTCAACCATGATTTATACAAGTAATAAACCACAAGGAAAATGTGGTTTACTAGACATTTGAACAAAAAGTTGCATCCCTTTAAAGTGATCCCTCTGCTGCCACTTCCCAAGTTGTATCCTAAACTTGGGTGTGATCCATGGCTATATGGCAGTTACAGGTTGAATGACTTCTGACTGGCACCCGAACAATGATATTGACAACATAGGGCGACCACCAACATATAGGGCTAGATAGCTTAGTTGGTAGAGCGTCAGCAAGTTAATCTGGAGGTTGCCCGCTCAAGTCCTGCTATAGTCAATTTTCTTTTGTTCAATCCAAAAATTACAATTTTGAAGTTCCTGACTTATTACCTGAATGAAGACCGTGAAGAGAATGACCACCAGTGTGGTGGTAACCAGCACGTTACGGACAGGAACATCACCTACTGTTAGTGTAGCTACTAATGAGAAGGCAACAGCACCACGCAGACCACCATAGCTCTGAATTCAACAATCACAAACAGATAACCACAAATGAATTGATTATTGTTTTCAAGGGTTACTTCGACCAGTAATGGAATATGCTGCCCCTGCCTGGCATTCTTCACTGACTCTGGGCCAATCTAACCAGCTAGAACTAGTTCAAAAACGCATTTGTCGTATTCTGCTTGGCACTAATTATTATAATTATGACCAAGCTCTATGTGTGTTGAATCTGGATTCCTTGTTTGAAAGGAGGAACAAACTTTGCTCTAAATTTGCTTTGAAAACTTTCAGGTCTACAAAATTTGCTGACTGGTTCCCCAAGCCAAATAAGGTCCATGGTATGGATTTAAGAACCAAACTGGTGATTTACAAACATAAAGGTTCCACAAAAAGATTTCATAACAGCCCTATTCCGTATCTAACTGATTTGTTAAATGACATGCTTAAAGATTGATTATTTTTTATCTTTTATAAAATAATGTTTTTATATTGGAGTTCATAATAGCCATATTTTGTATCTAACTGGATGCTATATGACATGCCCTTTTTTTTTTTCTTTTTTTTAAATGTTTGTTCATTGGTGTTTGTGCCCTGTTTTTTCAAGGATTTACATCGCCTGTGTTTTTTGGCGCTTTGAAGTTTTTATCGACTATGTAATTTTTTTAATTACCTTAGTGTACTGTTGTTTTTTACCTACTGTAACCACTGTGCAATTCAGCCTTCGGGCTGCAATATGGTGTGAATAAACCAATAATAAAATAAATAAAATAATACGTCATCTGATTTTGGAAGATTATATTCGTTTACAATCCTTCAGGGAGAGTTAAATTGTTATGCTATACAACCAACCCAAGTCATCAGACTTGGTGCAAGTGGAATTGACAACAATCTGTTAATAGATTATGTTAGTGTAAGATTTGTGTAAGTTCATAAAGTTACTTATTTTGATTGCTGCAATTGAAATAAGCAAGATGATATTAATTCCTCATCAATGACAGCTTTTGAAACAGAACTATTTCACTGGAGGATAGGTGCTGGTATGAAAAAAGGGCTCAATTATTTCACCTATGTATTCCAACCCTTTTTTAACCTTAAAGGCAAAGTATACCTTTGGTTTTTGGAACCGTTCGATTGTTTTAATCCTATATAAATGTAGATATATACAATAGAAATAAACTGTGAAAATTTATTACAAAAGGTGGCAGCATTTTTCAGGTATTGCAAACAATCTGTGTACATCCACGCAGGAAGAGTAATCCGTAATTGGAATGCACAATCTGAGATTGAGTATCGCCAAAAATCTGTGTACATCCACGCAGGAAGAGTAGTCCGTAATTGGAATGCACAATCTGAGATTGAGTATCGCCAAAAATCTTTGTACAGCCAAGCAGGAAGAGTAGTCTGTAATTGGAATGCACCATCTGAGATTGAGTATCGCCAAAAATCTGTGTACAGCCAAGCAGGAAGAGTAGTCCGCAATTGGAATGCACAATCTGAGATTGAGTATCGCCAAAAATCTGTGTACAGCCAAGCAGGAAGAGTAGTCCGTAATTGGAATGCACAATCTGAGATTGAGTATCGCCAAAAATCTGTGTACATCCAAGCAGGAAGAGTAATCTGTAATTGGAATGCACAATCTGAGATTGAGTATCGCCAAAAATCTGTGTACATCCAAGCAGGAAGAGTAATCCGTAATTGGAATGCACAATCTGAGATTGAGTATCGCCAAAAATCTGTGTACATCCAAGCAGGAAGAGTAGTCCGTAATTGGAATGCACAATCCGAGATTGAGTATCGCCAAAAATCTGTGTACATCCAAGCAGGAAGAGTAATCCGTAATTGGAATGCACAATCTGAGATTGAGTATCGCCAAAAATCTGTGTACATCCAAGCAGGAAGAGTAATCCGTAATTGGAATGCACAATCTGAGATTGAGTATCGCCAAAAATCTGTGTACATCCAAGCAGGAAGAGTAATCCATAATTGGAATGCACAATCTGAGATTGAGTATCGCCAAAAATCTGTGTACATCCAAGCAGGAAGAGTAGTCTGCAATTGGAATGCACAATCTCAGATTGAGTATCGCCAAAAATCTGTGTACATCCAAGCAGGAAGAGTAATCTGTAATTGGAATGCACCATCTCAGATTGAGTATCGCCAAAAATCTGTGTACATCCAAGCAGGAAGAGTAATCTGTAATGAATGCACTATCTCAGATTGAGTATCGCCAAAAATCTGTGTACATCCAAGCAGGAAGAGTATAATCTGTAATTGGAATGCACCATCTGAGATTGAGTATCGCCAAAAATCTGTGTACATCCAAGCAGGAAGAGTAATCCATAATTGGAATGCACAATCCGAGATTGAGTATCGCCAAAAATCTGTGTACATCCAAGCAGGAAGAGTAGTCCGTAATTGGAATGCACAATCTGAGATTGAGTATCGCCAAAAATCTGTGTACATCCAAGCAGGAAGAGTAATCTGTAATTGGAATGCACAATCTGAGATTGAGTATCGCCAAAAATCTGTGTACAGCCAAGCAGGAAGAGTAGTCCGTAATTGGAATGCACAATCTGAGATTGAGTATCGCCAAAAATCTGTGTACATCCAAGCAGGAAGAGTAATCTGTAATTGGAATGCACAATCTGAGATTGAGTATCGCCAAAAATCTGTGTACAGCCAAGCAGGAAGAGTAGTTCGTAATTGGAATGCACAATCTGAGATTGAGTATCGCCAAAAATCTGTGTACATCCAAGCAGGAAGAGTAATCCATAATTGGAATGCACAATCCGAGATTGAGTATCGCCAAAAATCTGTGTACATCCAAGCAGGAAGAGTAGTCCGTAATTGGAATGCACAATCCGAGATTGAGTATCGCCAAAAATCTGTGTACATCCAAGCAGGAAGAGTAATCCGTAATTGGAATGCACAATCTGAGATTGAGTATTGCCAAAAATCTGTGTACATCCAAGCAGGAAGAGTAGTCCGTAATTGGAATACACAATCTGATAAAAGTTTCAAGCATGAAATGTTCGCAGATTGAAATCAGTTTGATTCCCTTTCTCTAAAACTAAATTACTTAGAAGGGAATCGTTCCTCAAAATGTTGTACATTATCAACTGCTGCAGTACTTCTTACCAAGTAAGTTTTTATTAATATTTTGAGAAATTACCAAAGGTAATCCCTCCCTTTAAATGCAGTTGATTGTCTTTATGCGATTAAACAAGATTTGCATCATCAAAGATTGAACACCGCAGTTCTTTTTTTATTAAACGCCTTTTAAAATGCACACAACATGGTCATGTTCCCTGTCTACAACAGCAGTTATTGAATACTGGTACATACATGTATTACACTAAAAGGGGCTTGACTGTTTTTGCAGTTTGCCTCAGTTTGTTCACAATGATTTAAATGTGAAAAAAATAATATAAAAATGCCTGCGAAAAAAAGAAGACTTACCATTACAAACTGTTCTTCTTTATTGATCTTGTTGATACGAAATTTGTTGACCACAAATGTCATTAACACCACCCCTTGAGAAATACAGCAAACAACAAGTACTGATTTAAAAAAAAGCTACAACTGGTATCCAGCTACAACTGGTATCCAGCTACAACTGGTATCCAGCTACAACTGGTATCCAGAATCATCCACTCCGCAAAACAATTCTTCATCCAATTTGTGACCCAATCTGAGGTCAATTTGTGACCCAATCTGAGGTCAATTTGTGACCCAATCTGAGGTCAAATGTAATAAAAAACATGCATTTGTTATATAGTGCTCTGACAACACCGGATCAGACGGCTCAGCCCCATCACACAAGGTTATTCCACGGTTACCCACACCACTGTGAACAAAGATACACAACATCTGGTATTCTTAAAGATGTCAACTTCAACTATTGAAATTTGTTATAAATAAAAACAAATTTATATGTGTCAAGTCTAAAAAAGATATCACATTCAAACTTTTTATACAAATGACAAGTAGATATACTTTTGGTAATTGTCAAAAACCAGTATCCTCACTAATAGTGTATCCAAACATACGCATAAAATAACAAACCTGCGAAAATGTTGGCTAGATTGGTCATCAAAGTTGCAAGAAAACAATGAAAGGAAAAAACCCACCCTCATTGAATAGAATTGTGTGTTTTCAGATGCCTGAGTAAGGCCTCATGCCTCAAGCCTTTCTCACATTCAAAATTGTTGGTGAAAAATTAACTCTTTCTCTAAAACTACATTACTTCAAAGCGTGTCGTTTCTAACAATAATTTATTATTTCAATAGCTCTACAGTGCTCTTTACCAAATAAGTTGCAATGGGAATTAGATTTCTGGAGTAATTACCAAAGGCATACCCTCCCTTTAAAATTGTTTTTTGTTTTTACCCACTGCCCGGTAGAGGAAGATGAATACAAGAGTAAGTAGCACAAAGCCTGTGTTCCATTCATGTGTCTGTGCCCACAGAGTCTGCCCTAGCTGGAAGAAGATCAATGACTCTGTTGTTGTCCTGAAGCAAAAGAAGTAAACATCAACAACAACAACAATTATCCATTGCTTACAACTGGTAATTCTGATCAAATACAAGGGCTGTTGAATTGAAGAAGGCTAATGGAGTATTTTTTATAATAACTTGTCAATGTTTCCTGCTAGAATGATCCCTGTGACACTTTAAAATATTTCACTTTACGGGAAAGCTCCATTAAAGAAAGAGGCTAAAATAAAACATCCTTTTCGTCTGGCAACTCACACCTGTTATCTCCATGTAATTCCTTTTCCAAACAGTGGACTTAATTGGATCATGCACAAACAAGCAGGGCTGCTGACTGCCCCAGGCAGATTAACTGCTCATCCATTAAGTTTAATGACCAAAGTAATTCAATGTAAACACACCCACTCAATGAAAAGGATGTACTGTACATGTATACTTTCCGAGTTCTTGTGGCCAAACTTGGAAATTCTTTAATGGAGCTTTCCCATAATGACGTGATAACCTCCAACAGGAGTTCTAGTGAGGCAATGTAAAACTGAGGACCAATTTTACTTACGATAGCATCTTGGTGAAGTAAGTGACTGTTGTACTGGACTTCCTTGAAATATTTGCAAAGGCATACTGGCACTGAGCCAAACCACAGCAAATGATACTGAAAACAAAAATACCTTGATAAGTTTTTAATCTCAGAAAAAACTGAATTGGTATTAAAATGGTACTCGTGCAGTGAGAATGTTACCATTTAAACGCTGTCAGTTAAAAGCCAAGAAACTTGTTGGCATGTCGTGGCCGAGCGGTCTTGTTCCAAGCTTTGGTGTTGTCAGAAGCAGAGTGTGGGTTTGAGTCCTTGTCATGACACTTGTGTCCTTAGTAATAATAATAATAATAATAATAATAATAATAATAATAATAATCGTCTCTCCTATGTGTCTCTCCTACGCAAACGTCTCTCCTATGTGTAGAATGTGTAATAAGGCTGAGGAGACTGTATTTCATATTGTCAGCGAATGTAGTAAGATGGCCCAGACGGAGTACAAGGGAAGACATGACAAGTTGGCCAAGGTGATCCACTGGGATCTGTGTAAGAAGTATGATGTCCACGTCACTGCGAAATGGTACGACCATGTGCCGGAGAAAGTTATAGAGACCGACCAGGTCAAGATCCTCTGGGACTTTAACATTCAGACTGATCATGTTATAGAACATAGGCGTCCGGATGTTGTAGTCTTGGATAAGATGACGAAGATGTGTCATCTCATTGACATAGCAGTGCCCGGTGACATAAGGGTAGCTTCGAAGGAGTTAGACAAGATCCAAAAGTACCAAGACCTGGCCAGGGAACTCCGTAAAATTTGGCAGGTGAAAGTGAAAGTAGTCCCTGTGGTGGTTGGAGCACTTGGCACCATTCCGAAGGCACTGGGGAAACATCTAGATGAAATAGGTACAACTGTGAGGGTAGATCTGTTACAGAAGGCAGCACTTTTGGGAACAGCGAGAATCCTGAGAAAGACCCTTGAGATCTAAGGCTACGGGACGTAGCCCGACTCAAGGAGTTACCGGCACAAAGGAAAATGTGATCTTTCTTTTGTAGGCTGTGATGAAATGAAATAATAATAATAATAATAACAGTGGCTTCTTATAGCGGGGCTGACTACAGTAATATTCCAGTGATTTCTTACCTGATGATTCCTGAGAAGTGGAAGAGTTCAGCTGTTAGATAGGAGAGATACGCCATGCCAAGCAGGGCCAGGGGCTCCACCACTGCAGAATACAAAAATAATCCATATCAGGGATGTGATCATGCCAAGATTGAAAAACTCTAAAAACGGGTTAATAATAATATCGGCTCTTATATAGCGCAATTCCAAAGAATGATCAGTGCGCTTCACACTTTATTACCCCTGGTCACTGGGCCATTTTATTTCATTCCTGAAACCATCTCAGCTCCCTGGGGAGTATACAGCCTGTGCTGCCAAAAGCGGACTACAAACTAAATCATTCACAATCTTGACTTTTTGAAGAGGAATATCAATACCTACCTTCAGCTGCCCCCCCCCCCCCCCGAGTTATTTCATCTTAAATATAAATTACTTTTGCCTGTTTTTCATTCTTTACATGGATCCGCTCCTCAGTATAATTGATTTTGGGTTGAACAAAGAAAAATTGACTAGAGCGGGATTTGAACCAACGACCTCCGGTTTAACGTGCCGGCGCTCTACCAACTGAGCTATCTAGCCCTATGTTGGCGATCTCCCTATTTTGTCAATATCTTTGTTCGGGGGGTGCCAGTCAGAAGCCATTCAACCGCAAACTGCCGTGTAGCCAGGGATCACACCCAAGTATACGATACAACCTGGGAAGCGGCAGCCAGGGGATCACCTTAAGGGGATGCGACTTTTTATATCAGATATCAAATAATAAACCACAAGGGAAACTGACCTCAGTATAATTGTCAATTAATTACCCGTTACAATCCTTCAAGATCTCTTAGATCATCTACTTCTTCGTTACTGGTTGTTCCTCAAACTCACAACTCTTGGGGGGATAGGGCGTTTTCTCATGCTGGTCCGCTACTTTGGAACAATCTGCCTCTTAATATCCGTAACATGTCATCTATTCATATTAAGTTCAAAGAGGCTCTCAAAACCCACTTTTTCACTGCCGCTTTTCACTAGATTCACGTGTTTCCTTCCTTGCGCCATGAGCATCACTTGTGATGGATACCGGCGCATTATAAGTGCTCTTATTATTATTATTGAAATGTTTTCTTCTTGTAGCCCCTAACCAAATAGCTTTGTTTGGGGCAAACTTGCATAAAAAATATATTATAATCATAATAAATACAAAACTATAAGCGTCAATTACTTTTTCCAGTGTCAATAATTTCAGAAAGTTGACTTTGTCATGCTCACTGACCTCTGACATGTTTGGTGAATCGGGTGAGGACAGCTGTGGCTAGACCGATTATGAAACCAATGATGGCTCCTCCTAGACTGACGGTGAAGAACGACACGAAGCCCAGTACAATCTACAACAAGAAGATCATGGTAAATGGGGGGGAATAAAACAGCAGCATCCCTACGCCCACCTCGTGAATCAAGGAAACCGCTCATCACTCTCCAAGACTGATCAGGAGCTTACCAGCCACCAGGGGCCCAATTTCATAGAGCTGCTTAAGCAGAAAATGTTGCTTAAAAATTGTCTGCTAAGCAGAAATGAGCAGGATACCAGTCAAATTTTTTACATGTGATATGGTAGTTTGGCTGGTAACATTATTCTGGTAAGCGAAGTATTGTTTTGCTTAGCTACTTTTTGTGCTTAAGCAGCTCTATGAAATTGGGCCCAGGGCCCAATTTCATAAAGCATGTAAGCACAGAAATTTGCTAAGCGCAGAAAAATATTGCTTAGCAGAAACTGGTTACCAGCCAAAATTACATAAAGTTAACACTGTTTTGACTGGTGCACCACTCATTTTTTGCTTAGCATTGAAATTTCTTAAGCAGTATTTTTTGCTTAACAGCTTTATGAAATTGGGCACAGGGGAGTTTAAGGGAAAAAGAAAAACCCTCCCCATCTGCCTCTACCATTCCCAACCAACAAGGAAACTGATCATTTCTCCTCCAGGACGTGTCGTGGCCGAGCGGTTAAGAGCACCGAACTCAAGCTCTGGTGTTTCTGTTCAGCAGAGTGTGGGTTCGAGTCCCGGTCGTGACACTTGTGTCCCTGAGCAAGACACTTAACTATAATTGCTTCTCTCCACCCAGGGGTGAAATGGGTACCTGTGAGGGCAGAGATGGTTCTTGTGATTGATTTAGCTTAGTAGCGCATATATTGCAGCACAGGCTGTATACTCCCCAGGGAGCTGAGATGGTTTAAGGAATGAAATAAATGGCCCAGTGACCAGGGGTAATAATGTTAAGAAGCGCTTTGAGACGCCCTTGGGTGTGATAAAGCGCGATATAAATCCATATTATTATTATTATTATTATCCAAGACGACCAAGAAATACGCAAAATAACGGAAGGAAAACAAGAACATAACATCATGAATTGTGGAGAGGCATGGCCGAGCGGATGAGAACACCGGACCAAAGCTCTGGTGTTTCTGATCAGCAGAGTGTGGGTTCGAGTCCCGGTCATGACACTTCTGTCCTTGAGCAAGACACTTGCTGTGTCCTTTGGATGGGACATAAAGCCAAAGGTCCCATGTGTTGTGTAATGCACGTGAAAGAACCCAGTGCACTTATCGAAAAGAGAAGGGGTTCGCCCCGGTGTTCCTGGTTTGATTGGCTGCATATTGCGCCACAGCACCTTGCATTACATGGTGCTATGTAAAGGAATAGGTCTCATACTTCAAAAACGTAGCTCCTTGCAGGAAAAAATTACTGAGCGCTTTGAGACGCCCATCGGGTGAGATAAAGCGCTATATAAGAACTCACTATTATTACTATTATTATGAATTCCTTCAAGATCAAGAACCAGCAACCCTCTCCCCACCCACGAAAAAAATCAAGAGCACTCTGATGGCGTTGTTGCAAAACACCATTTTTCAGGCAGTTTGGAGGCCAAAAACTTCACAGCAAAAAAAAAAAAAAAAAACTTTGGTAGCACAAACACAATACTTAACCGTCTATTACTTTCCCTGAGAAATTTGCTTGAAAAAGTGAACATTATTTTGGGTTTTTCTTGGAGATTGTCTTAAACTGGTTACCTATAAATTGCTTAATGTGATTACCTGGCTGAATGGAATGGTTTCCATTGTAACGAAACTGTTCATCATGTTATAAAGCACAACAGTAACAGCATCTGAAACAGCAACCAACAAAATATATCACCGATAAATGAAAACTATCATAGCGACATTAACATGTTTGGTTTCATGAATGCATTTCAAATGAAATAATTTTACTACCAGTTGCTGCTGAAGCTAGAAAGGTGGCTCAAAATGCTAAACTTGGACTCGGCAAACATTTTCATATGGTAGTTTTCAATAATTTACGGTAATTATCATGGGATGTAAAAATGTTCATTACTCACCATTTAGGAGTGACTCCCCAAATACTAGAAAATACAAGACTTGATTGACGTGGGTTTCTTGAAAGATTGCTAGAACGGCAACTGGATCTACAGCGGAAATGAGGGAGCTAAAGACAAAGCACTGTACTAAGCTGATAGTGAAGGAGTCCCCATAGGCGCCGATGAGTGAAAATCCATATAGAGTGAACCCTGCAGAGATAAAAAATTAGAGCATTCTGTAAAATATTCTGTAAAGAGAATACTGGACACTATACAGGCTGACAGTGAAGGTGTCCCCATGGGGGCTGGTGAGTGGAAATCGATGTAGAGTCAGTGAACCCTGTAGAGATATATAAATTAGAGCATTCTGTCAACTATTCTGTGGGGAGAATACTGGACACTACACAGGCTGAAAGTGAAGGTGTCCCCATGGGTGCTGGTGAGTGGAAATCGATGTAGAATGAACCCTGCAGAGAAAAAAATTTGAACATTCTGTAAACTATTCTGTAGAGAGAATACAGGACACTATACAGGCTGAAAGTGAAGGTGTCCCCATGGGGGCTGGCGAGTGGAAATCAATGCAGAGTGAACCCAGCTGAGATAAAAAATTAGAGCATTCTGTCAACTACTGGGCAATACTGGGCACTTTACAGGCTGAAAGTTGAGGTGCAACTTTCTGCAACATTGACCAAAGTATCATCACTCAATCCGCTATCCTCAAGGACTGGCTTCAAGTTCAGAAATGCATTGATGTCAAAGTTCTCTCTCTCATGTACACACACAGCTCCAACCATTAAACTTCTTCACATGGCACATGCCACTCATACATTAGAACACCCTGATTCTTCTCACGCTCAAGTCTCCAAGGAATGGACTCCTTCTCCATCTCTGACAAGATATCACATTATACCAGCTTCAAAACTCACTTGAAAACTTACTTATTCGTGCAATCTTTCATCTTTGAGCAGTGTAATAGACCTTTCCATTGTTGATAAACAAAGTGCGCCGGTTGGCATGGACGGCCAAATGTTAGCCAAACATTCAATCGTGTTAAAAAATGTTGTGACCAAATTCAACATTTTCTGTAAAGATTCATGAACGGAATTACCTTCCATGATTGGTTGATTTGTTTTCAACAAATTCAACACTTTTTTTGAATACTTTCTATAACATTGCTACAAACTATGGCTACCTGTTTTTGATTTGCAGTTATGGCTTTCCATAGTTTTCCAACCTCGGTTGGCAAAAACTTGGGCTGTGACGTTGCAACAGAAAGGTCTATACCATGCTGTGTTTTCAATGTTCTTGTCCAAGGAGTGTCCTTTTGAAAGACATAGTCCGTTACAGATGTTCCTGTTATTGTAAATAGAGGAGTCTTATACTTCAAACATAGCTACGCATACCTTGTAGAATTTTGTTTTAGGGATAGATGCTCTCGGGTGTGATAAAGTGTTATATAAGAACTGTTTATTATACTATTAAAATATTATTGTTCATCAAAGTTGTGTTTCAACTTACCAATGAGGAATGTGTTCAGCAATGTTCCCTGTAGATACAGTAAAAAGAAAATAATAATAATCTGAAAACTGGCTATTTGTGGCTTTGCATGAATGGCAAAGCAATATTACCTCCTACTGCTTGAAACCCATATGAATATTTCCCTTCATTTATTCATCCTGGTTGTGAACCCAAAGACTTTCAGAATAGCAAACTTAATCACTACACTAGCCAAGAACCCCATGGAGGAAAGACAAGGAAGGAAGTTTCAGCTTTAGATGTGGGAGGAAAACCCCAGGAGAATTATTGAATGGTCACACAGTAGAAGGGGTGACTGTGTACTGTGTAGATGCATTTACAACATGATAATATCATTCTGCAGGCTGGCATGGTTTATCTATAAATTCATAATAACAGTGGTTGAGATTGAATGGTCACACAGTAGGAGGGTTTATAATAGATCTACGGTGGGATTCAAACGCATCATCTTCCACATTCTGAGGCAACTTTACAAACCTTACATTACACAAGTTACAATGATAATCCTCTAGACTTACCATAACAGCATAAACCAAAATGGACCCCAAGTTATCAAGGAAAGTACGGTCATGAAGCGAGTAAGATGCCTCTAGAATAATCCTAGAAATTAAAATGAAATTTAAAAATGGGAGTTTAAAAACCAGAAAATGGCCCATAAACATATTTTTCTTTTCTTCTCTTTTTTGGAAACTCCAACTTTATAGCAAAACTGTTATTGTTTTGAAGGCAAGGCCACTTTTCACAAGAAAATATTATCACTTTCATTCCAAAACCTAATTGTCCTTAGCAGCTTTATAAGGTAAGACCATGGTTCGTGAAATTCTAGGCCTGAAAATGAGTTTAAACATCAGCAGCCGTTTAGTTTGTGTGTAACTTGTCTTTAATAGATTTATGGACATTTGGCAGATACAACAAACAGCAAAGAACTTCTTTCCGAGTATTTCCAGTTTTCAGTGGTACTTGACACTTCAGTGACCATAGCGGCCAAAGCAGCTTGAACGAAAATGCTCACAGCGACCACAAATTATGACCTACTTCCATTCAACCATAAAGGTCAAATAGGTCACATCCTGAGTTTACATTTTCCAATGTTTCTCATGTTAAGACATTGTACAGGGGTCTACTATACAAGATCTGGGTTTGTTTCAGATATTTTTACTGACAAATCAAGTCAACAAACAGGCCTGATGCTTAGCTTTTGAAAGGGTAAGGGCACCAAGGCGCTTTCTCCTTTGTAAAGGGCACCTTTGTGAGGAAACTGTACATTTATAGTGAAACATTTAAAGGGCACCAAGGCAATGACCAGGGGCAACGGAGGCAATTGCCTTCCTTGCGCCCTGTGAAGTATCAGGCCTGAAAATATCAACAGTATTAGCCATGTCTGGGCATTTGGTGAATCTTGTGAATGATTTCAAAATGGAAAGGGGACAAGAAGAAAGCTAAACTACTGTAAAAATGATTTTGGCTTTTTGTTCAACCCAAAATCATTTAAAATTGACCTAGTCAGTTTCCCTTGTGGTTTATTTGACTACTGTAAAGATGTGAAAATTCACTTTAATCAATAGCTGTGATTTAAATAGTATTTTTGTTTTTGTTTTTTTAATGCAAGTTTGCCTCAAATGGGGCTAAAAGCAACTCTTGGTAAGGGGCTACAAGAAGAAAATATATTGATGAAAATAGCTCATGGGAGCTGAAGGTAAGAATCAACATTCCTCTTAAAACAGTCTAGATTGTAGGATGGAGGAAAACATGCACCAGGTAAGGAGCAGGGTTCTCCACACGCGGTTTTGTCCGGGCGCTGCGCCCGGACAAAATTTTCAAAATACAAAATGCGCCTGGACAAAAAATGTAGCGCCCGGACAAAATCGTCTTGCGCCCGGACAAACAAATCTGCGCCCGGGCAAAATTGTCAGTGCCCGGACAAAAAATCGCAGCCACTGTTCGGTCCTAAATTTAGTGTCAATCAGTAATTTCTAAAAAGAAACGATCGTTATTAATCACCGCACTGTTTTTCACGGCGCCCCCGCGGCACACATAACAGCCGTCATTTCAATCTATTGTACGTACATGTAAATCATACACACGGACCATAGAGCTATCGCTGGCAGTGCATCGTGCAGTTGCGCTGCCAATAGCAGGTTTGTGTGGGGCTTTTGTTTTTCGCGGGACAGGTAACAGCCGTCCACTCACGAACATCGTGGCGCAGTGTGGCACCATTATACACGATACACGATGCATATAGTTTTGTGTGGTGGGTTCAGGTAGGTAAGTGCATAGTAGCATTTTGTAGTGCTTGCCTCGTGGTCTTTTACACTGACGCTCAGCGGCTCCGACATGTGCCCACTCCATCATTGCTGGATTTCTTTTCCAATTGGTCATAAAAGTTCACTATTTGGTTATACATTATCGTTATTCAATGTTTCCAAATTTTTATAGAATAAACTGGAGTCCAGAAAAGGAAACGAAAAGAAAAGAAATATTGTGATAATCTTGGGAAATCGACTATCTCGGTACATGGTAACCACGTGTATAAAGCAGATTAATGCCGTGAGCTTACTATCCAGGAAGACTATTGGCTCAAAAACAAGACCTTTCGCGCTATCAACCAATCCGCGGACAGATTAAAACAGATTGACCAGGGGTACGTTTTCGCAGCTGGAACGAATAACTGTTTCGGTCATTGGCCTGTGTTATAGGATATGGCCAAAATTCATCCGAAACATTTATTGGACCGCGAAAATTACCCCTTATGACGGCAACACACGTAATGGAGTGTGCCGGTGTTTAGGACGACGACTCAGCAGTATCGATCGACTCGACGACAGACGTGAGTGGTTGATCGTGAATGATACCTTTTAAGTTTGTAAATAAAACAGAAAGAAATGAGGGGTGAAAAAACTTAACTTTGTGTATTAACGGAAAATTGTTAATGTTTTTTTTATAGAAAAGTAAAAACATATTCTTGTTGACCCAAATATAAAGCTGAAAAAGTGGTTTTCCCCTTCTGAATTCTGGTAATTTCACGCGAATCTACTCGGATTCACGGCGTTAACGCAGGGCGCGAATAGATTCGCGGAGGATTTCTAGGCCTGGTTTAACAGAAAACTGGTTTTTTTTTGGCCCATTGTTTGTAGACTCCCACCCAGTGTCACATAGATTTGATGATTCAATGCGCTTGCACATTATAAGCATTGCTTGCGTGAAAAAATCACCCGGCGGCCGGCGCCGCCAGCGTGCGCCCGGACAAAATTTGACCCTGTGGAGAACCCTGAGGAGTTCCAAAAAGAGATGCAGTACGCGGAATAAAGCTGTTGGAATGGCTCTTTGTTCTACATCTAAGCAAAGCAAGAGCGTAGAATGGTTGTTCATACATGTACAGAGCATCTAGAATTAAACATAACCCCACCATGAAGACCTTTTAAAATATTGGTACAATAATGTCCTTTTCCCTGTGTTCCAAAGTATTTGCACACCGATTCTTATCATACCATTACCTATGGTCAGATAGTTTGTCATAACCCCTCGACCTATGACTGTTGAGAGGATCAGGGGGTCGGAGGTGTATGCAGTAAGTATAGACCTAGTATGTCAGATGTTGCAACAGTGTAAGACCACTGTTTCTAACCTCTACAAAAATGCACACTGATTCTTATCATACCATTACCTATGGTCAGATCGTTTGTCATAACCCCTAGACCTACGACTGTTGGGAGGATCGGGGGGTCGGAGGTGTATGCAGAAATATAGACCTACATGTAGTATGTCAGATGTTGCAACAGTGAAAGACCACTGTTTCTAACCTCTACAATAATGCACACTGATTCTTATCATACCAATACCTATGGTCAGATCGTTTGTCATAACCCCTAGACCTACGACTGTTGGGAGGATCGGGGGGTTGGGGGTGTATGCAGAAGTATAGATCTACGTATGGCAGATGTTGCAACAGTGTGATACCACTGTTTCTACCTACAAAACTTTGACCCGAATTTGACAGTGCCAGAAACTACTCCTTTGCAATAACTTACGGTGGCAGCAGAAACAAGAAAAACGTCTCAGATTCATACTTGCTGACGTAACCAATGGCACTGGGGATATAAAATAAAATACATTATGCTCAGGAGTCAAACTTCAGTGACATAGTCAATAGCTTTGAATTAAGAAGAAGCAAACAAATTAATTGACAAAAATGCTTGAATGAAAGTATAATGGTGGAAGCATAGAACATCTAGAAATAAACATACACCCACCAAAGACCTTTTAACATACTGGTGCAATCTATGGCCATGTTCAGACAGCGTACTTAAGTTAGACCCGAACAGGTTTAACTTTACGAGCAGCGGGGGTCGGTTGAAAAAATAAAACTACCTTGCGTTCAGACAGCTCGAAGTTAAACCTGATACTGTTTATCTTCGGTTTTAAGAGGTCAAACAGCACCGTCACCAAACACAACAACATCCGGTTTATTCACAAAAGCACACACACGACCCTGTCTAAATATTGTTTACTGCCAGCGCACGCTGGCAACTTTCAAATTTTGAAAAGACGCACGATTTTTCTCGTTTCGACGTGTTTGTTGAGGCAGCCTACGTGTGCATAATACCAGATGTGGAGATTTTTATTCTGTCCACACGCAGTGTTAAAAGATCAACCCAAAGTGGTTTAGCGTTAAACCACCCTCGCCGACCGATTTAACTCATTCGAATTCAACCCGATTCGGTAAAGTTTTAAGAGCGTTCAGACACACAAAGTTAAACCCGAATGGCCTTAAAATCGACTTTAGTACTGTGTCTGAACGACCTCATAGTCTAGTTCCCTGTGTTCCATAGTAATAATGTATACTGATTCTTATTAAAGCATACCAGGGAGCATACTGTATTGCCATTCTAGCCACATTTTGGTTACATTGTTTCTAGGAACAAAAAATTTCAGCGTTCCCCCTCAACAGTGGTCAGCTGACCAAACGCCAGTTAAAACACCCGAGGACCAGTCAAAATTCACTCCAAGTGGTCAGGCTGGCTAGTTCAGGGCTGGAAAGCATCCCTAGTTCATTTTAATGTTGACGAGTGTAAAAGCTGTTGGACTCGTGAAATGACAAGCTAACTGGTCCTGCTGGCTAGTCACTGACAAAGTTAAGGGCAAACCCTAAATAATGTCTGCATCGTGATCGAGGTTTTTCTCTTCTTTTGTTCGTGTGCAATATTTAAATTACTTCAGAAGGAGTTTAGAATCACCTGTCCACACTTGCTAAACCAGAAAAGTTGTGAATTCAATTTAAAAGTTTTCAATTTCAAAACAAGATTCCCAAAAGGAAATCTAAATTCTTCTAACTTATACATACAATGGAACACTGAACACTGAACACTAGAGACTTTTAGACGCACACGAACATAGGAAATATATTTTTGTGTCACCAGGCCTCTCTAATTTCAATAATTTTCCTTGAAGCCCACGGCAGAAAATAAATTTGTTTTACTTTGATTAAACTTACTATGAAATTCCTCCGAACACAACGCCAACAACTATCAGGAGAACAGACTCGGGTAATAATGCTGAGAGGAAATTTGCATGATGAAAACCTTGAAAAATGAAGAAGAAATAAATTCCGACTGTCAAAACAAATTATTACTAAAATCCACAAATACTAAAAGTTTTGTTAACCATAAATTAATTGAGTATTTTGTCCCAATTTCACCATCAAATAATGCCTATCATTTATCACTCCTACATGTATCACCACAAAAGGGAGGTTATGAAGCACTGCAGCTGTTGATGGCGTGTCGTGGCCGAGCGGTTAAGAGCATCGGACTCAAGTTCTGGTGGCCGAGTCATCAGTGTGTGGGTTTGAATCCCGGTCATGACACTTGTGTCCTTGAGCAAGACACTTCTATAATTGCTTCTCTTCACTCAGGGGTAAAATGGGTACCTGTGAGGGCAGAGATGGTTCTTGTGATTGATTTAGCTTGATGCGCTACATATTTGGCAGCACAGGCTGTATACTCCCCAGGGAGCTGAGATGGTTTTAGGAATGAAATAATGGCCCAGTAACCAGGGGTAATAAAGTGTAAAGCGCAACGATCATTCTTTGTGTGGGATATTACATGGGTTTATTGATGCCAATATCATATATGTAAAAAGGCTCACCTGTTCTGTTTAACTTGCCATATTGGAAGATAAGGGATACATCTCTCAACCCTTGAGGGCACTATTTATACACTGAAAGTGGCAATGTGCATAGGAGGCACATCTTACACTTTGGAATTGTGCTATAAGAGCCGATATTATTATTATTATTAGAAAGTATACAATTTTGAGAAACAATTCCCTTCAAAGGAATGTGGTTTTAGAGAGAGGAACTCAAAAACATTTCAATCTGAGAAACGTCTCTGCATGAAATGTTTTTCAGATGGTGTATTCCAATTACGGGTTATTCTTCCTGAGTAGACATACATTGTAACCGCTCTAGATTTTCGGCAATATTTCAAAAACGGTACTACCTTTTGAAATAAAATGTTCACAGGTTAGTTAAATTGTATACATCTGTCATGTCTGTATTTATATAGCATTAAAACAATCAAACGGTTCCAAAAACTAAAGGTACACTTTGCCTTTAAAGCCACGTACTGAACACGTTTGGTAATTACTCAAAATATATATTAGCATAAAAACTTACTTGGTAACCAGCAACGGAGAGCTGTTGATAGTATAAAACATTGTGAGAAACCACTCCCTCTGAAGTAACGTAGTTTTTGAGAAAGAGGTAACTTCTCACTAAAATAATAAAAGACTTCATGCATGAAGCCTTTTATTAGCATCTCAAGGGTGTTTTTTCTTTCTATTTTCTTGCAACTTCGATGACCGATTCAGCCCAAATTTTCACAGGTTTGTTATTTTATGCATATGTTGGGATACACCGAGTGACAATATACTGGTCCTTGATAATTACCAAACGTGTTCAGTGCCTTTAACATAAAGACTGTACTACTTTGTTTACAAAAAGAGTGACTCTGAGCATTGAAGGGCATTTTCTGGCAGGCAGCATGATCACTAAACTTAAAATACACACAGAATAAGTTTTGAGATGAGTGCCCATCAATTTCATATCAAATGAAAAACTAAATATCTAAAATTCTACAATGCCTAGTTCTATTGGGCTGTTTACCCTTTGTGGTTCAGTGGAAATATTTTCAGGGAGGAGGGGGAGGTCGGGGGGGGGGCACAGAGGGCATGGCTGTCTGGGGGGGGGTCATGCTTTCTTTAATAATAACAAGTTCTTATATAGCGCATTTTACAATAACGTATCAATGCGCTTCACATTAGTGCCCTGGTCATTGGGCCAATAACATTCCTTTAATCTTTCTCAGCTCCCTGGGGAGTATACAGCCCTGGGCTGCCGTGGCGCTCTGAAGGCTTTTTCAAACACAATATCAACCTCTACCCTTGCAGGTACCCATTTATACCCCTGGGTGAAGAGAAGCAATTATAGCAAAGTGTCTTGCTCAAGGACACAAGCGTCATGACCGGGACTCGAACCCACACCCCGATGACTAAGCCACCAGAACTTGAATCCGATGCTCTTAACCACTCGGCCATGACACCCTATTACACGTACATTCTTTAAAAAAAATTGTGGAACCATATTGCATATTATGTAGGGATACAAACAACTGACAGACTAAATCAGGGTAGGTCTTTTTTAGACCTTTTCTTACCATTTTTGGGAGATATTTTTTTGATGGGGGTCACATGGGACGACGCCGTCAGCACTGGAAATTTGTGGTCCGAATTCCACTTTCCTTCCGCCTGTGGCTATACTGCTGACTTTTTGCAAGCAGGAAGTACAGGCCCAAAATGCCATGAGTCACATCAACTTTTATACCACATATTTTGCACCATCTTCACTTTATCATCACTACAGAAAGTTACACAATTCTTGACGTTTTAATTTCAAATTTAAAATACCTACCGACTTTGGCTATACCGACCAACAAGGCAAAGGCAGTTACAGCTAACGGCAACTCCACATACTCAAAGTTCCAGGATGCAACATGAACGCCCTCATGCCCAGCATGTTCATCTGACTCCCCACCATGTCCGTCACTATTATTATCATGGTGTTTGTCAACATCTTCATGATGAGTGCTTGTGTTGGTAGTCAAGTTTGATGTTAGTACTGGAAGCAACTGCTGCCCGGTAATCAGAAACAAGACCAGCAACATGGTGGGACTGGGAGCGGCAGATTTCTTAAGTGCCATTGTAACTGATCAGCTGTAAATGAAAGGAATTTGTCATACATTAAGTATCTAATGTGATGGAGATAGAGCACCCAAGAGGCAAGCCTAAACTTACAGGGAGGACACTGAGGCCAATTTATCCATCTGGTGAGAAGTTGTTACACCTCGTAACTCCTGTAACTTAGCGTAAGGTAAATATTGTACTTTTTTTCTTCAGGCCCTTTTTGTTAGCCTGGAGGCACTTGTATTTCTACTGCTTGAGCACCAATCAACCACCCTTCGTCCAAACTTATGGATCCTGCTGAGTCAACCAACGTAAACGTAAACGTATTGTAATAACTTTTATAATGTTGAGACAGTTCATTTCAAAACAATTTTTCCAATTACCACAGTTATAATAATATGAGACTTGCCTCCAGAATCATAAGGGGGGGGGGGGGGGGGGGGCATGTACACAGCCCCACTTTTTGTGGCCAAGTTCAGTTGCAATAGATAGAGTAACCCTCCATCCTCCAGACGGTCTGCAACCATCAGGAGGATGGAGGGTTGCGATTATTGCAACTATGACGCCATGTGGCCAAGCTTCGAATCATTGATCCAGCAGAGCTTGGCCACACAATTGGGGGTTAGCATTGACCTATAGCCCTGGTAGGAGGTCAGTATCCGTTGTATGCATCGGAAGAGTCCAACCTGGGCTCGATTTCACAAAGAGTTAAGATTGATCGTAACTGCAAATCCATCGCAGTTGCTTAGCAAAGAGTGATGTCACAATGCAAAACACTATGGTAATACTGATAACTCATCTTAAGATGAATCTTAGTGCTTTGTGAAATCGACCCCTGGGCTAGTAACTGGGGCGCTGTACTCCTTTAACAAAAATATTTACATCTTCGGTCATCAAAAAAGGAGTACAACAGCGCTCCAGTTACTGTGGGTCTAGGGCTAGCACACTTTCACTTATTCAATATTGATTAAGATTCTTAATCAGACAATTTGACTTATTGAATTTATGATTTTTTTATGTCAAAAACAAGTGGTTTAAACTTTAAAAGTGGAAACGAAAGTAATAGAATACTTCAACAACAACAATAATAACAGGACACTTTTCATATATCCTCCCCTGTCCGGTTTTCGATGTAGTATGCCTTTTTCTTTGAATTGAAAAAAATAAAAATAAATCCATAATCAACTGATGCCCTAATTACCTTCCTTTGTTTATAAGAAATATGCAAACATATATTAAAACGTGATGGACATTGAAACTTTCACACCACGCACCGATCTTCGATGACTTCAATAGCGTCCCATTTGTTTTGAGTTTGACCTGTTTTCGGTGCAAACAAGAAAGTATGGTGTCCGGGTGAAGCCATACGTGGAAGAAACATCTGCAGTGACTACAAGTGTTCTGTGAGACTTAGTGTATGACTCTATAGCCAGCAGTTTTCTTCATTTTATTCAACATATTTTTTATTTAGTTTTAAAAATAACCATGGCCCATTTTTCAAAAAAAAAAATTAAAAAAAATGTAAATAATTCTTGGCTTTCAAATATTATTTTTATTTAGTTTTGTGTCTTTTTATGTTTCTTAACATTTATAATAAATCATATAAATAAACAGTGATAATCGAATCACAAAGCTGATGTTAAAATTTTAATATTAATAACAAAAATGATAGAGACCATAGAGTGTTACAAAAACAAATTATTCAGACTATTAGAAAATGATATAAGGCACGTGGCTTCTTTAAGCCTCTGTATTTTTCCCCCCCAGAATGCTCAGCAGAATGTTCAGTCACATGATTTGATCATCGTGAATTGTGAATTGAAAAAGTGTTTGATGAAACTTTTTCGGTGGGAATTTTTTTTTTTATGGCCCCGACAGTATGACATATTTTTGTATCTTGCATAAATGCCTAAAATACCACAACTTTTTGCATTTACAAGTGCAACTAACCAGTGGAGCCTTACATGTTTCTAAGTTTTGGCAAGTCAAAGCACAAAAATTGTATCTAGGGACTGTTTACATCGCGCGCAGAGAGGTAAAAGATGTGCCTCGATATAGGTAGGTTGCTGCACATGTTTTATTCTAATCAAAAAACGTCCTAAATACCACGGTACTATTATTTTATTATTAGGGTTATCATGGAGGTAGGACCTACCTCCATGGGGTTATCAACAATTACCATCCTATTCCTACTTACCAAGAGGTCGCACTCGCAAGGACCATAGAACAAGGAAGGACGAACTCCAACTTAGTTAGGACTTTGTCGGGTGGGTTTGGAACGGAGTGCAGGTGGTTGGATTTTGGGGCGAGCTGATGAACGTAAAGTAGTTAGTTGTCAGTCAGGTACGGCCGAACATGATAATTGATATTTATACACTTGGATTGCACGCTCCTCTCCTCTCTCCAGAGTCATACCTGTTGTATTATATTTTTATGGGTGTGTTTTTTGGGTGTCAATCCAAAGTCTGGCGCTCTCTCAATGCACCATTTAGGGGTCAATGATTGAGCCAATCAAATCGCTCGATATGTATCGTAGGACGCCCTGTATTCAGGGGGTCCCTGAAATCGAGGCAAACCTTTGACCTCTCTGCGCGCGATGTAAACAGTCCCAAGATACAATTTTTGTGGTTTGACTTGCCAAGCAAAGAGTCTCCTCTCATTTGACCAAAACTTAGAAACATGTAAGGCTCCACTGGTTAGTTGCACTTGTAAATGCAAAAAGTTGTGGTATTTTAGGCATTTCTGCAAGGTACAAAAATATGTCATACTGTCGCGGCCATAAAAAAAAAATTCCCACCGAAAAAGTTTCATCAAACACTTTTTCAATTCACAATTCACGATGATCAAATCATGTGACTGAACATTCTGCTGAGCATTCTGGGGGAAAAATACAGAGGCTTAAAGAAGCCATGTGCCTTATATCATTTTCTAATAGTCTGGATAATTGTTTTTTGTAACACTCTATCATTTTTGTTATTAATATTAAAATTTAAACATCAGCTTTGTGATTCGATTATCACTGTTTATTTATATGCTTTATTATAAATGTTAAGAAACATAAAAAGACACAAAACTAAATAAAAATAAGATTTGAAAGCCAAGAATTATTTAATTTTTTTTTTTTTTTTTTTTTTTTTTAAGTTTTTGAAAAATACCATGGTTATTTTTAAAAACTAAATAAAAAATATGTTGAATAAAATGATGAAAACTGCTGGCTATAGAGTCATACACTAAGTCTCACAGAACACTTGTAGTCACTGCAGATGTTTCTTCCACGTATGGCTTCACCCGGACACCATACTTTCTTGTTTGCATCGAAAACAGGTCAAACTCAAAACAAATGGGACGCTATTGAAGTCATCGAAGATCGGTGCGTGGTGTGAAAGTTTCAATGTCCATCACGTTTTAATATATGTTTGCATATTTCTTATAAACAAAGGAAGGTAATTAGGGCATCAGTTGATTATGGAATATTTTTATTTTTTTTCAATTCAAAGAAAAGGGCATACTACATCGAAAACCGGACAGGGGAGGATATACGTGTGTGATTTGACACTCTCCAAGATGGCGACCTCCATGAGCCCGGTTTGCTGAGTGAGGAGTGTTGACTTTAGTCGTGTGATCAGAGTAAGTGTTATAGATGTTTTCGAAGCGATTTAAATTCTAGAAGACCGGGATTCTTATTTACTTAAGAATGGGGGTATTAAACTAGTCATTCTATGTTTATTTAGTCTGTATGGGACAATTGCATGGGATCTGACTGTCGTCGTGTGCGCTGTGTGTGTATGTTAGTGTGTAACTGTTTCATCACGCGTCACACACACACGCACACAACCATCCACGAGTCGTTTGACCAGTACCGGATCACTAACCACTTAATCACTTCTCACATACCGGTACATTGTAGCCAATTTCTGTTGATACACGTGAAGAATAGCAAATACTAATAGGGCCTACCACAACAGTAACACATCTATGATCTATTGATTAGTAATACTGGTAATGTGGTAACTAAATAGACTATCCTCCCCTGTCCAGTTTTCGATGTAGTATGCCTTTTTCTTTGAATTGAAAAAAAATAAAAATATTCCATAATCAACTGATGCCCTAATTACCTTCCTTTGTTTATAAGAAATATGCAAACATATATTAAAACGTGATGGACATTGAAACTTTCACACCACGCACCGATCTTCGATGACTTCAATAGCGTCCCACTGTCGCCCGGGCATTTGTTTTGAGTTTGACCTGTTTTCGATGCAAACAGGAAAGTATGGTGTCCGGGTGAAGCCACACGTGGAAGAAACATCTGCAGTGACTACAAGTGTTCTGTGAGACTTAGTGTATGACTCTATAGCCAGCAGTTTTCTTCATTTTATTCAACATATTTTTTATTTAGTTTTAAAAATAACCATCGTATTTTTCAAAAACTTTTTCCAAAAAAAAATAAAATAAAAATGTAAATAATTCTTGGCTTTCAAATGTTATTTTTATTTAGTTTTGTGTCTTTTTATGTTTCTTAACATTTATAATAAAGCATATAAATAAACAGTGATAATCGAATCACAAAGCTGAAGTTTAAATTGTAATATTAATAACAAAAATGATAGAGTGTTACAAAAAAAAATTATCCAGACTATTAGAAAATGATATAAGGCATGTGGCTTCTTTAAGCCTCTGTATTTTTTTCCCCAGAATGCTCAGCAGAATGTTCAGTCACATGATTTGATCATCGTGAATTGTGAATTGAAAAAGTGTTTGATGAAACTTTTTCGGTGGGAATTTTTTTTTTTATGGCCCCGACAGTATGACATATTTTTGTACCTTGCAGAATATGGGGCGCCGTTTGTCAATTATTGTTTAGCGTATTTTTGACGTGTTTTTACCATGGTTTGTAATAATTAGATGTAAACCATAGAAAGTGCTGTCAATTTATTTTGTGGTTTACATACCATAAATTTACAATCAAAGCTTATAAATTATGGTTTATAAACCATGAAAATTGAATCATCATAAAACATGGTTTATAAACCATGGTTTATAAACCATGAAAATTGAAGCGTCATAAAACATGGTTTATAAACCATGAAAATTTAAGCACCTTCAAAACATGGTTTATAAACCATAAAAATTTAAGCATAATAAAACATGGTTTATAAACCATGAAAATTTAAGCACCTTCAAAACATGGTTTATAAACCATAAAAATTTAAGCATCAAAACATGGTTTACAAATCATGGTTTATAAACCATGAAAATTTAAGCATCTTCAAAACATGGTTTATAAACCATAAAAATGTAAACATGGTTTACAAATCATGATTCATGGTTTATAAACCATGAAAATTTAGGCATCCTCAAAACATGGTTTATAAATCATGGTTTATAAACCATGAAAATCGTGTGTTCACAAATCATGGTTTATAAACCATAAAAACGTGTGTCACAAATCATGGTTTATAAACCATAAAAATCGTGTGTCACAAAATCATGGTTTATAAACCATGAAAATCGTGTGTCACAAATCATGGTTTATAAACCATAAAAAACGTGTGTCACAAATCATGGTTTATAAACCATGAAAATCGTGTGTCACAAATCATGGTTTATAAACCATAAAAATCGTGTGTCACAAAATCATGGTTTATAAACCATGAAAATCGTGTGTCACAAATCATGGTTTATAAACCATAAAAATCGTGTGTCACAAATCATGGTTTATAAACCATGAAAATCGTGTGTTCACAAATCATGGTTTATAAACCATAAAAAACGTGTCACAAATCATGGTTTATAAACCATAAAAAACCGTGTCCTAATTAACGGCTACAGCTACGGCTACGGCTAGATTTCCGCGTCATCATGCGTTGAAGTATAGGACATCCTTAGCAACATCCTTAGCAACAGCCGTAGCTGTATCTGTAGCCGCCAATTCGGATACGGCTCACATCGTCTCATTGAAACCTCCTTCCCAATTCTGATCGGTTCCCCATGCGAGCTAGCAATGATGTAATGCACCGCGTGCCATGCGGCATGCCGGCAGAGGCTCGAGGAAACCACTCTAATCTCAAACGTGCACTGTTTAAACACTGGCACTTAATAAATGACAGTGATCTCCTTAACAAACTCTTCCCTGTACCACCTCTGTTGGCCTACAAAAGACAAAAGAACATAAAAGACCAAATAATTCGGGCTAGATTGCAAGATTCAACCGAAGAAAACATACTCAAAGAAATGGACTAACAGAACTTGCAAATCCTGGTTGAATTACTCCAAGAACAACAGTTTGGTAATAAATTAAAGAAACAACAGGGTTTGGATCCAGACGAGATTACGTTTAACTATGGTGTTCCATATGTGCCACTCCTTTCCGTCGCCTTTTCAATTTTGTCTGTCGCCTTTTCAATTTTGTCCGTCGCCTTTTCAATTTTGTCCGTCGCCTTTTCAATTTTGTCCGTCGCCTTTTCAATTTTGTCTGTCGCCTTTTCAATTTGGTCCGTCGCCTTTTCAATTTGGTCCGTCGCCTTTTCAATTTTGTCCGTCGCCTTTTCAATTTTCTTCCGTCGCCTTTTCAATTTTGTCCGTCGCCTTTTCAATTTTGTCCGGTGGCCTTTTCAATTTTTCAGGCGCATTTTTTTTCTGAAACGGCCACGTGACTGTCACATGATGACCATGTGATGATTTGTTGGCAAAGAAAAATGATTGGATACCTCAACCATACTGTCTATGTACAGGCTTTGCTTAGTAAATCAAGAATGAAACTGAAAAAGGATATTATCGTAGTTATCTGGTCTCGCGACTGGATGAAGCAACATATACATTTTGGCAACTGCGGTATGCCTCCCAAAGGTCGAATTTCCTTCGGAGTCATGTGATAGTCACGTAGTCACGTGGACCCACGATGGAAAAATTGAAAAGGCGACGGACAAAATTGAAAAGGCGACGGACAAAATTGAAAAGGCGACGGACAAAATTGAAAAGGCGACGGACAAAATTGAAAAGGCGCCGGAAGAAAATTGAAAAGGCGACGGACGAAAATTGAAAAGGCGACGGAAAGGAGTGGCACATATGGAACACCATAGTTAAACGTAATCTCGTCTGGATCCAAACCCTGTTGTTTCTTTAATTTATTGTACCAAACTGTTGTTCTTGGCGTAATTCAACCAGGATTTGCAAGTTTTGTTAGTCCATTTCTTTGAGTATGTTTTCTTCGGTTGAATCTTGCAATCTAGCCCGAATTATTTGGTCTTTTATGTTCTTTTGTCTTTTGTAGGCCAACAGAGGTGGTACAGGGAAGAGTTTGTTAAGGAGATCACTGTCATTTATTAAGTGCCAGTGTTTAAACAGTGCACGTTTGAGATTAGAGTGGTTTCCTCGAGCCTCTGCCGGCATGCCGCATGGCACGCGGTGCATTACATCATTGCTAGCTCGCATGGGGAACCGATCAGAATTGGGAAGGAGGTTCAATGAGACGATGTGAGCCGTATCCGAATTGGCGGCTACAGCTACAGCTACGGCTGTTGCTAAGGATGTTGCTAAGGATGTCCTATACTTCAACGCATGATGACGCGGAAATCTAGCCGTAGCCGTAGCTGTAGCCGTTAATTCGGACACGGTTTTTTATGGTTTATAAACCATGATTTGTGACACACGTTTTTTATGGTTTATAAACCATGATTTGTGAACACACGATTTTCATGGTTTATAAACCATGATTTGTGACACACGATTTTTATGGTTTATAAACCATGATTTGTGACACACGATTTTCATGGTTTATAAACCATGATTTTGTGACACACGATTTTTATGGTCAAACCATGATTTGTGACACACGATTTTCATGGTTTATAAACCATGATTTTGTGACACACGATTTTTATGGTTTATAAACCATGATTTGTGACACACGTTTTTTATGGTTTATAAACCATGATTTGTGAACACACGATTTTCATGGTTTATAAACCATGATTTGTGAACACACGATTTTCATGGTTTATAAACCATGATTTGTGACACACGATTTTTATGGTTTATAAACCATGATTTGTGAACACACGATTTTCATGGTTTATAAACCATGATTTGTGACACACGTTTTTATGGTTTATAAACCATGATTTGTGAACACACGATTTTCATGGTTTATAAACCATGATTTACAAACCATGTTTTGAGGATGCCTAAATTTTCATGGTTTATAAACCATGAATCATGATTTGTAAACCATGTTTACATTTTTATGGTTTATAAACCATGTTTTGAAGATGCTTAAATTTTCAGGGTTTATAAACCATGATTTGTAAACCATGTTTTGATGCTTAAATTTTTATGGTTTATAAACCATGTTTTGAAGATGCTTAAATTTTCATGGTTTATAAACCATGTTTTGAAGGTGCTTAAATTTTCATGGTTTATAAACCATGATTTGTAAACCATGTTTTATTATGCTTAAATTTTTATGGTTTATAAACCATGTTTTGAAGGTGCTTAAATTTTCATGGTTTGTAAACCATGTTTTATGACGCTTCAATTTTCATGGTTTATAAACCATGGTTTATAAACCATGTTTTATGATGATTCAATTTTCATGGTTTATAAACCATAATTTATAAGCTTTGATTGTAAATTTATGGTATGTAAACCACAAAATAAATTGACAGCACTTTCTATGGTTTACATCTAATTATTACAAACCATGGTAAAAACACGTCAAAAATACGCTAAACAATTAATTGACAAACGGCGCCCCATAGCAGAAATGCCTAAAATACCACAACTTTTTGCATTTACAAGTGCAACTAACCAGTGGAGCCTTACATGTACATGTTTCTAAGTTTTGGTCAAATGAGAGGAGACTCTTTGCTTGGCAAGTCAAACCACAAAAATTGTATCTAGGGACTGTTTACATCGCGTGCAGAGAGGTAAAAGATTTGCCTCGATTTCAGGGACGCCCTGAATACAGGGCGTCCTACGATATAAACCAACAAACTCCCAAAAAGTGCCAATCGTCAAATATATTGTGGTTTGTCTGGCTGCGATAAATAATAAATAAATGATGATTGTTTTAAAATGTTGGTTGAAAAACTCTGTTAAAACTTCCCACCTTTCAAATATGAATACCCCAGGGCAACTAACAATACATTTCTGTAAAATGCTAAGAATGTGTAAGAAAAATATAGATTGTAGCAGACATTAAATTTGCTTTTTATAGTAAGCCAAGCATATTTCTCAGGTTAGCTAGTTGCGATAATCGATAACTGCCACAGTATATATTCACACAAACATCGAATCCAACCACGTTAATAGCGAGGTGACAGTGGCGTATCAACTGCATTCTGGCTGCAGAACTTGCGAACGGACATCAACCCTCAGAAATCTGATAATTGATTCACGCATGAATAGTTTCTCAGCTTCAAATTTTTAGGGTAAAAAATTATCCTCGCCATACATGCCAAAGGGCCTAACTACTGTGAAGGGAGAATCCTTTCTCAAAGTAGTTTATATAGGCCTACTAATCAACAGCTGCAGTGCCTGTCGCCAAGTAAGTTTTTATGGTCATTATTTTTTGGAGTACTTACCAAAGTGTTTCAACCAGCCTCGTTCTAGTCTTCATTTAGACAGGCATTATATTCTTCCTACTTTAGTCTGATTTCCGACATTTTGCCAATTTGGAAAAACCTGAAAAATTGTGATTAACCCTAACCATCCCTAACCCTACAAATTCAAACAGGGCAAAGTGTTTAATTTTGTTAGGTTAAGTACAGTGAAGTTAGGATTGGGTGTTTGATTCTGTGGGATTGTGTATCCTTGCTGACAAGTAATGGTGTTTGAATTTGATTGAGTGGGTATGGTGGATGTGTGAAATGTACATGTCTGGCATTGCTCTTTCCTCCATGGTCTAATGAGATAGTTGTTGGATTATGTTATGTTGGGTACTGTGTGATTTCACTGATCAAATTTTGCACATGCCAAGTGTACACACTCCAACAAAATCAAACAAAAAAGGCCTGTTGGAGTTTGTTAGGTTGTGTATCGTCCCCCTAAGATTGGGTACAGTTCCCATCTCATGGTAGTATAAGCTGTTGGAATGTGTTGGGTTAGGGATGGATTCTAGTAAAAACGCTTTGGGAGTTAGGGTTAAGCGTACACCATGTGAACATGTAGGTCAGCTGTTGTACTCGATAAAATATTCCTACTATTTCCCAAGGACCAAATATCATGCCTGTTAAGAGGTTGATAAAAAAAACAAAAAGTGAAACAAAAACACCAAATAAAGAAAATACCATTTTCAACAAGACAGACAGCTGAGGTTTATACAAGTACAATGTACACTACTCTTGCTTTTTGTTCTATTGGTACATTTTTGTTTTTACTGTTCTTTTCTTTTATCTTTTGTACAGTAAAGAAACTAAAGATGTCCAAAGCTCAGAAGAAGAACCAGAAACGCTCCGGCAAGAAACCACTAGGTGAAGGTGGTTTTGAAATTGAGGAAAACATTACAGGAGGACCAGGGGAAAGGAAAAAGGACCCTGTACATGATCTAAGGGAACAACTGGCCCAGGCTAAGTCTGACAAGGTAGAGTTACTCGAGGGAAGAAGGGCAGGTCTCTGCACTCGTGTCCTTGGGCAAGGCTCTTAACTCTTGTTGATTATTTGTTATTCATGCAGCCATTTGGCTGCTGGTGCTGCATACTCCATTTAAAGGCACTGAACATGTTTGGTAATTGTCAAAGACCAGTATTGTCACTCGGTGTATCCCAACATATGCATAAAATAACAAACCTGTGAAAATTTGGGCTGAATCGGTCATCGAAGTTGCAAGAAAACAAAGAAAGAAAAAACACCCTTGTTGCACAATTTTGTGTGCTTTCAGATGCTAATAAAAGGCTTCATGCATGAAGTCGTTTATTATTTTAGTGAGAAGTTACCTCTTTCTCAAAAACTACGTTACTTCAGAGGGAGTGGTTTCTCACAATGTTTTATACTATCAACAGCTCTCCGTTGCTGGTTACCAAGTAAGTTTTTATGCTAATATATATTTTGAGTAATTACCAAACGTGTTCAGTGCCTTTAAAGAAACCGAGGGAATAACTAGAATATGGGGATCTTTTAAGCAGTCAGAATAAGGAACATATTGAGCAAAGTAATAATAATAATGGATGCTTATATAGCGCTGGCGTCCACCAATCTTAATCCCCGTGGCCCATGAACATTATTACCCTGGTCACTGGGCCATTTATTTCATTCCTTAGACCATACACTTGGAATATGCAACCTGTGCTGCCAAGCAAATAGCGCACCAAGGTCAATCAATCACAAGAACCATCTCCGCCCTCACAGGTACCCATTTACTACTGGGTGAAGAGAGGTAATTATAGTCAAGTGACTTGCAGTGATTTTGCCACCAGAACTTGTGTCCAGTGCACTGGACTACTGGGCCACAACACAGCGAAGACAGACAATGGGAATGGTTAACATAATAAGAGAGAGCTTTACAAATTTTAGGAGCAATTATGTAAATGTATTCATGGTAATCTAGTTCTAATACATCGTGATCATTACTTTCTGCTTTTAGAATCATGACTTGGCAAACAAGTTGAGACAACAACTTTGGATAGCACAAGATCTTGCAGCTGGATACAAGTAAGTTGGATTACTTTGATCAATCTTGTATTTTAACCCTCCTACTATCTGACCATTAAGAATCATCCACTGCGGTGTTTGATGATTGATGCACTACGCCAGTCTGCAATGCGTGTACACAGTCAACCCTCCTACTATCTGACCAATAAGAATCATCCACTGCGGTGTTTGATGATTGATGCACTACGCCAGTCTGCAATGCGTGTACACAGTCAACCCTCCTACTATCTGACCAATAAGAATCATCCACTGCGGTGTTTGATGATAGATGCACTACGCCAGTCTGCAATGCGTGTACACAGTCAACCTGCTTACAATCTGACCATTAAGAATCATCCACTGCGGTGTTTATTAATAGACGATCTTATGCCAGTCTGCAATGCGTGTACACACAAGCTTTTAGCCAGGATTTGAAAATAGGGTGTCCAAATTTGACTGGATTGAAAAACAGGGCGTCCAAATTGTTGGGGTAAATTTTCAGCAAGCATGTACCACAGAACTATTATTGCATTTACTGTGTACTCCACGTATGCTTTGGGTCTGGGCCGATTAAAGGGTTTAAAAAAAAGAAATCAGCACCGTACAGCCCTAAGAATCGTAGTATTTCGCGCAGTGTTATTATTATTTTTAAAGTTTGGGCGGGGTCACGACTTTTTCCCCGTACAAGAGTCGAGTTGCGGTATTCAATTTCTATAGCCCGCGAATTATATACGAAACAATCGTTAACATTTCAATGTACATGTACATCATGTACATTTACAGTGTACCACTACGAGGGATAGTTTGATAGTGAGGGAGGTGAGCTAGTACTGTCCTTCCCAACATTACGGTGTGCAGTGAGCATTCTTTATTAAACCTGCATTACCCATACTCATGGTGGGAGGTTCACACATTACAAACAGACACGCACGTTTTGACTCATACACTGCGCATGTGTGATGTTCTGCAACATTAATATGCGCTGAAAGGTTGCCGGCAGCCAGAAAAGAGCGGGAATGACGTGCCTAGACTTGGTTCCAAGTCTGTGCTCCTGGTTTTTAGTCTACCTGCATTGCCTGAAATAGTGCCCTCTTGTGGATTAACCTCCGTCTTTAACCTACGAGTTAGAGCGCGTGATAGCCAATCTGCGGGGGGATTTTGTGTGGCTGATGCAGAAAAATAACCCTTATCTCAGACTTGAAATCAAGTCTACAACACGTGTGTCTCGAGTGCTGCTATCACACACAACCCTGGTAGATACACGACATGTACATGTACATACACAACGCTTTTTACGTCGACATACATGTACATGTACATGTACTTTGTAAACTTGTCTATACTGCGTGGCATACTGTCTGATGTTAAATTTGATCCCTTTGTCGGTAAACAATGAATGGGCGATCAGTATATTTAAGATAAATTGGTTGTATCTTGCATAAAATTACCTTCACTGCAGCTGGCAGGTAGTAATAGTTTTGGATTTGCGTTCGTTTTGCTTACAATTTCAGGTATTCGGATGTAATTTTTTTAAATTATGTACAAAAAACAGGGCGTCTTCAAGGGCGTCCGACAGTTTTTCGGGGCGTCCAAAAATAAAATAGGGCGTCCAAAAGACGCCCCGACGTATCGCTGGCTAATAGCTTGTGTACACAGTCAACCCTCCTAAAACCCTTCAAAAAAGTTGCCGCATCCAAAATTACAAGGTTGGCGGTATCCACAATAAATGCATAAGTGCAGCTGTTAGGCATAAATGCATATATGATAAGTGCATTGAGTAGATTTCACCTTGTGTTGAAACTTGCAGGTGAAAGTGAAAATATATCAATGATAATTCAATTGCACAGATGAAGGCTTTAGCCAAAGTTTCCCTGAATAATGGGGCAAGATTGAAGTTTAAAGGAAAAACAATTAAAGTTAAATATTTTTAAAGGCCCTGTACACTATTGGTAAGATCGAAAAACACAAATGTTCACAGATTCACACATTACTTACATGATTTAAAGTAAGTAATGGTAGAAAGGGTTCCTTAAAATATTTCTGCCTAAAATGCTATCGTTTCTGAGAAATGAGTAAAACAATAGTTTTTATCGCGCGCGATAATAAACTCGATGTTTGAAAAACAGAAAACACATAAGGTCTCTTTTCACTATTTTCTCGTGACCTCGATGACCAATTGAGCTCAAATTTTCACAGGTTTGTTATTTCATGTATGTGGTCGATTACACAAAACATGAACACTGTCTGTGATTATTTTGTCAGCTCTGCCAATCCTGTATAATACCTTTAAAGGGTAGGGTGGGGGTCTGTGCCCCCTGGACCCCCCCTTGGACCCACGCCTGATAACAGTTATATTTTCAAGTGATTCATTATTTTTGTTTAATTACAAACTTTTAAGAACATCCTTTATGGACAAAGGATTATGGTGACCATTTTCTTTTCTCTATAAGACCCAAGATAGATTCCGAAGACAAGGACAGTCAATATGCCCTGGTTAAGGCAGTTGAAACTATCACCGTATCGGCAACCAAAGGAGCCACAGCAGCTGCCTCGTCATCATCGAGTCTTGGGGAAGAGGAGAGAAAGCTGAAGACTCTTCACAAGAAACTTGATCAGATACAGAAACTGAAGAAGAAACAAGAACAGGGTATCAAACTGGAGGCTAACCAGGTATGGTGGTTGTTTGATTTTTTTTATTATTTAAAATATTTTTTTTAAATGAGAGATCGCCTTACATCACCAGGCCACAGACTGCCACTTCAAGGTGAGGGCTACACTTAACTGATTTGGGCTATCGACCTAATCAACTGTCACCAGGGGCTCGTTGCCACCTACTCATGGGGCTGAAACAGGGTTATCCCCTTCACAGTCAATAAGGATGTAGGCATCCATGGGTATAATCCACTAGGAGCCTGTTTGGTAAAGCAGAATGCACTACCTTCCCAAATGTTTACAAAGTAATTATGGTTAAATGCCTTGCTCAAGGGAACAAGTGTCATGACTGCAGTGGTAAGGCTGGCAAAACTTGCTGTTAGTGAACTAATGGCGCCCTTGCCCTGTTTGGATCAAGATGAGGTACAGCATTTATATTGCTTGTATAACAGCTGCTGTCAGTGTAATAATATACACTCTCTGAATCAAGACAATGTATAGCCGAGAAAATGTTGGCAAAGTTGCTGCTTGTGGTGTGGTATGCTTACTCCCTTTGAATCAAGAATAACAGTACACAGTGTAGATTGGAAAAATGGGAGAAACTAGATATCAGCAGACACACCAGGTAAATTTCCATTGCTTACGTAGTTTTGAACATGCGCACATTTATGAGAACAATGGGTTTACCTGGTAAGTCTGCTGCCACCTAGCATCCCAAAAGTCCATTGACAAAACCGCCAATTGGTATACTTACTTTTAAATCAAATTATGCACACTCCACAGCAGTTTTGGCAGAACGATATTTCTTCTATACTGTCATTGAATCAAGTAATGGTTCAGCATTGTCAATGGGACTGCCAGATGATTTTCACAGGCCTGTTAAGATGTAAGTGGTGTTTGAAGCTTTGCATGGTGTTGAAAGTAAGAAGTAACTATAACTATAAATGTAAATAGTAGTGAACTTGCGGGTACAACCATGTGTATAATCTCTTTTGGGAGGAGTGTTGGCTCTGAAAAGAGCCGGTTTGGTCTCGACGTTTCGAACAGTATACTCTGCTCGTCTTCAGGAGAATGCTGGACTGCTGGTGGTGTTGCAGCTTAAGTAGAGCTAGTGGGGTTCCACAAGACATCGGGTTTTTCATCAATGACATCTGGTCACCTCTACTCAAGCCAGTCCTCCCAGCAGCAGCTCACCACAACACTGACACACTCCAGCGCACACACATCCAGCCAGCAGCCAACTACCATGCATCACCGGTCAACAACAACTTGGATACTTCCCGCCCAAAAGTGCACCCCACTAGCTCTACTTAAGCTGCAACACCACCAGCAGTCCAGCATTCTCCTGAAGACGAGCAGAGTATACTGTTCGAAACGTCGAGACCAAACCGGCTCTTTTCAGAGCCAACACTCCTCCCAAAAGAGATTATACACATGGTTGTACCCGCAAGTTCACTACTATTTACATTTATAGTTATAGTTACTTCTTACTGTTAAGATGTGTTGTCTATTTTTGTTTACAGATAGAAAAGATGAAAACAGAAGAATCCATTTTAGAGGAAATAGAACACCTGGGGAATTTGCTAAGCATTCCGATGAAGAGGTAACGGCAACGGTCATAGCAATGCTGACGACTGACAATTCATTTTAGAGTTTATAGACAATTACACACATCACATGGGTGGCTGGTGGGTAAAGCGCTCACCTCTCACAAATGATGTAATTGTCTGAATCCTGAGTAAGGTCATATGCAAGCAGAGATGTGTGGTGGTTCATTCTTATGCCACGGTAGTTCAAGGTCTTCCTGTTTCCCTCTCTTTGGAAAAATGAAACACTTTTCGATCTCTGGCGTTGCTCCGTGATAATTTCTGGAACGATTTGGCTGGCTTCCAAGGGAGTTCTTGCATGCCAGCAGCTTCAACATGTTGAAATCGCGTCCTTCGCGAATCAGCTTCTCAGCTGCGAGTGAGGTAGACTTGTCGTTAATGTTTGTCGCGGTGATTGTCGAGTCGCATTCTGGTAGCGTTATAACGGCTGCTCTTGAAGATCACTGCTCTTGCGCGAAGTTGCTGGCTGCCGACTCTTCGTCATTAACCAGTCTTGAGAGCAGTAATCTCGCGCAGAGCAGCCCTCTCGCGGGATATTGCGAGAGAGCCGTTCCGCTATCACCGCGACAGACATTTATGAACGCTTTGTCCACAAGTCTATGAGTGAGGATGATTAGCCTTTAAAACCATTATTATTAGTATTACTTGGTTATCATTAAAGAACCAATTTGTATATTGAATTGAATTTGTATGAGTGACTTAAGTCACACAGTACACTCACATCTCTGCAACCTGTATTCTGTAGCATTATATTTTTTAATTTGTGTGTGTTTTGTTTCATTTTCTTAGCCCAAAATGATGTTTAACTATGGTAAACATTTTAATTTTGTAAAGTTGTCTTAAATATGAAGGTTGTGTTACCAACCGCTTGTTCCACCCCCCCCAAAAAAAAAACCCACCAAAACAAATGAATAAAAGAAAGAAAGAAAACCGCACAGAAAATGGCTTCTGACTGGCACCCACCGAACAAGGATATTGACAAAATAGGGAGACCGCCATCATAGGGCTAGATAGCTCAGTTGGTAGAGCGCCGGCACGTCAATCCGGAGGTCGTTGGTTCAAATCCCGCTCTAGTCAATTTTTCCTTGTTCAACCCCAAATCATTTAAAAGTTACCCAGTCAGTTTCCCTTGTGGTTTATTATTTGATATCTGTTATAAAAAGTCGCATCCCCTTAAGGTGATCCCCTGGCTGCCGCTTCCCAGGTTGTATCGTATACTTGGGTGTGATCCTTGGCTACACGGCAGTTTACGGTTGAATGGCTTCTGACTGGCACCCCCCGAACAAGGATATTGACAAAATAGGGAGACCGCCAACATAGGGCTAGATAGCTCAGTTGGTAGAGCACCGGCACGTCAATCCGGAGGTCGTTGGTTCAAATCCCGCTCTAGTCAATTTTTCCTTGTTCAATCCAAAATCAGAAAATGATTAAATAATATAATAGTAGTAAAAATAAGAATAATGAATTTTTGTAGTAACGAAAAAGACTATGATGTGATACTCTAATTCATGGGGAATAATGATATCCACCAAATCTCATATGAACACCTTTTTTATTATTTAAACCAACCACAATGATAGGTAATACATATCCTGACAAAAACTGATCATGTTCAATTTCAATACAAACATTAAGAATAATGTTAAAAACTCTTCTCGGTACGACCTTGTGTTTGTAACTAAACAACATGTTGTGAGTGTAAAAATAAACTGTAATACTTTTGAATATAATAACCTTTTGTTTTTGCCTTCTCCTTTTCCCACACAGTTATCCACTTTATTAGTCTGCCCTTCATTGTATTAACTAATTATTTACCTCTCTTCTAACCTTCCATTTTGTCCTTTGTGTTCCCAACTTCTTGTGGTCAAGCTATCCCCTTCCCTTCATAACGCCCCCCCCCCCCCCTTTTCTGAATGCTTTCTGCTTTTCTCCCTCCACTCTCTCTATTCATGTATTTCCACTTGACTACTCTTGCAACTCTTGTCTGCTTGTATGTGTGTTGTCATTTAGCCTTTGAGAAAGACTCTGCTAGGGTCGAAACGTCAGGCCACTAACTTATTTTTTGCACTTTTGAATATGCTCAATTGGTTAGTTTTCTGTTTTGTGTAAAAAGATCTACAACAACGGAAAAATCTTATTTCCAAAATATAATTACTCAGTCAGTTTCCCTTGTGGATTATTATTTGATATCTGATACAAAAAGTCGCATCCCCTTAAGGTGATCCCTGGCTGCCGCTTCCCAGGTTGTATCGTATACTTGGGTGTGATCCCTGGCTACACGGCAGTTTGCGGTTGAATGGCTTCTGACTGGCACCCACCGAACAAGGATATTGACAAAATAGGGGAACCGCCAACATAGGGCTAGATAGCTCAGTTGGTAGAGCGCCGGCACGTTAAACCGGAGGTCGTTGGTTCAAATCCCGCTCTAGCCAATTTTTCTTTGTTCAACCCCAAATCATTTAAAACTTTACTCAGTCAGTTTCCCTTGTGGATTATTATTTGATAAAAATATAATTATTCAGAACGATAATGATGTGCTGAATTTTGTTTTAAAGGGTCTGTATACGTTTGGTAATAACTCTTAAAATGAATGGCAATAGAAACTTATTAGTTGGAAGCCTACAGCAGCTTTCGATGGGAAAAAGCATTTTGAGAAACATTTCACTTCGAAGAAATGTGGTTATGAAAAAATATAACAGTTTTTGTGGCCTAAAACTTGAATCTGAATTGTGTACATTGTATTCCTATTGGGGCTTATTTTTCCTGCGTGGACAAGCGCTCCGGATTTTTGGCGATATCTCAAAAACGTCACCACCTTTTGAAATTAAGTTTTTACTGGTTAGTTTTATTGTATATACATGTATCTACATTTATAAATTAAAACAATCGAATGGTTCCAAAAACCAAAGGTATACTTTGCCTTTAAATACGTACTGAAGTAAAGAAATGTTGTAAAGATTTCAACAAGATGGCGCCTTCAAGAATAAGTATATTCTTGATGAGCTGAAAGGTGGCACAACACCGCTGTGAATTCAAAGATTGTGCCTTACCGAGACCTGGTACGACACGAATATCACTTTTGATACGAGCATTGATCAGGGGGGCACGGGGGGCACGTGCCCCCCCAATCGATGTCAGTGCCCCCCCCCCCCCCATTTGAAATCTGAACCTTTGATAAAATAACAGCTGGGGTAATATGGGACAGATCACAAAAACACCTAGATATACAATATTTCTGCATTCAGTCAGGCTGTGTTGCTTTCAGCCGACAAGAATATGATTTCTGAATAATGTGCTCAAAAATGGACAATGTGCTGTTGTTAAAAAGTATTGACTGTCTTTCAAAAATACCCATGGACAATGATGACCTGAACGTATATCCTAACCCGTGACAATTCGACAGCGGACTGGTACATTTTGTTTGCTGCCACTCACGCTAATAGAAAAAGAAAACGGTGAAAGGGTGACCCCCAGAGACAGACTACATATGGACGAAACTATTTGCAGAATGGGGTTTGCCCAAAAGAGTTTGTTTTGTTTTATAGCACATTGAATACGCAATGTCCCATCTTCCCCGTGTACCCATACTTGTCGGTATGTCAAAATTACGTTTATTCCCCATTTTATCACACCACATTTCACTTTTATTTCCATACACAGGACCTGGTATAAGTTTTTCTACCATATTGTCGAAAGCAATGATTGGTCGTTGTTTCACGACTAACTATGCAACGGCCAATGGTATTGGACAGGCAGGGAGTCCAATAGGATTGATAATTATGGCTCCATTAGTCCAATTACTTCCCGATACGTACGGATGGCGTGGAGCTTTGCTTTTGCTTTTGCTTGGTGGGATTAGTTTAAATCTTGCCGTATGTGGCGCTCCTACGACAACCATCAACAGAAAAGCAGAACCCGGAGTCCTACCAACACGTGCCCTCTTGTGAAGAAACGAAACCAAAATCACGAAGAGACAAAAGATACAACTTTTGAAAGAAGTTTTAATGACGATAAAACGTAGTTTTGGTACCTCCGTCTGTTTACAGAAAACTTTCTGGATTCCATCATATTCATGTGCGGCAATTTTGTATATACGTCATGGAATATATACTGCGTGGATCACGCACTGGGGAAAGGTTTCAGTGCCGAAGATGCTGTCGTATTTTGCACAGCTGCAGGCGTGGTCAAATTAATTGGGAGGTTATTGAACGGTCCCCTCGTTGACAAAGGTATTTAAAAATTACGATTTCTTATGGGATACTCACATTGATATCGTTATCTTTGCTCACTGATCCGTGGATGAACTCATATGTGCTGGCGCTAGTAAATGTGGGCGTTTTCTCCGTTGCTGTTGGCGCAATGGGCTCCTTGGTCGACGTCTTCACGAGGGAGTTGATTGGACTAGACCTGCTAACGTGTGCATTCAGTTGGATGGAATTTGTGACTGGACTTCTGCTCTCTGGTGGCGGTTTTGTCCCAGGTAAAGAATCATATAATTTTTGGTTTTTACCCTTACACCGATGTGTGTTAAGCACTGTATACTCAGTACTTTCCCGAGGATTCGAACTGCCTCTAGCCATCGGGGCAGCTCGGTGGTCTAGATGTAAGACATCTGCTCCAGCAATGCAAATGTCGTCGGTTCGAATCCCACCTGAGTGATCTGCTGTGGATTTTTTTTCAAAGGACTCGGGAAAGTAGTAAGGGTAAAAACCCCAAATTATATAATCATTATCCTCGACGGGTATAGAATCACTAAGTAAATTTGAAGCAAAACATAGTTATGGCCGCCTTGACGTTTCGACCCTAGCACTAGCAGAGTCTTTCTCGAAGGCTAAATGAGAAGACAACACACATCAGGTATATACATTGTAAGTGTAACATAAGCAGTCAAGTGGAAATACATGAATATAGAGAAAAAGAGAAGCAGACAGCACACCGAAAAAGCAAGGAGTAAACAATGAATAAGGAGACAAAGGGGGGTGGAGGTAAGGGGCTGGTTTGACCACAAAAAGTTCGAAACACAAAGGACAATATCAAAGGTGGAAAGAGGGGGAAAAAGTAAACAATTAGTGATTATAAGGCAGACTAAAAAGTAGATATCTGTGGGGAAAAGGAGAAGGCAAAGAAAAAAGGGTCATTTCCTTATTCGATGTTCAAACCAAGATTGAATGGTCTGGAGGCGCCTTATCCACAGTTTCTCCCTACTCAGACGAACAGTCTCTCTGTGGTTACCTTTAGTGCCCAAATGCCCTGTAAAGTCATGTCTGTGTCTGACAATTTATATCATTATTTTCTTTCTGTCTTTTACATTAAGGTTTGATACACGACCTGACTGGAAGCTACAACTTGTCTTTTGTCACGATGGGGTGTTTGAATAGTTTATCGTTGGTGGCGCTTATTACAGAACATCTCTGTGTAAAGCAACCTGTGTGATTCAACAAGAATTGTTGGACGGCATGCATTAAAATTGCATAATGTACTATTTGAGACATTGGTTGGCCCCAATGACGTTGCTTTATCGTGGTTTTGTTCAGTTTTTGTTCCATCGCACTCGTTAAGAAAATTAAGTAGGCCTACGTGGGAACACCAACTTGGGCTGTATCCGAACTGGCTACTTCAACGCATGGCGCGAAGATCAAGTTGTAGCCGTAGAGCATGGCCGCCAATTCAGACATCCTTACGGTGTCTTTTCTCCACGATGTCGGGTGACCTGTGACATCACATGTTTACACTAGAGCCACAGAGCCTGTACTTCTTGCAGGCACAGTTTGTACGCAGCTCAATGGAAGAATACAATAAATCTTGTGTTTTATAGAGATTGCACTGTCTAATTTTTCTCAACTTTTGATATGAAGAAAGGGGGGACATCTCAAAAGCTGTACAGCTGTTGCTTTTGTAACTCTTGAATTTATGTGAAAATTATGACACACAATGTAAATTTTCTCATATAGCCACTCGTGTCTTGCATGTCAGGAAATGCATTAGAATGTACAAGGTCACTATTTCTGTAAACAAAGGTAACATGGTCTATACGAAGCTGATGGAATAGGGGAATAAGGTAACATGATATCTTCAGAGCTTGCACATGCCTAATCGCACCAACCACATGACAAAATAGTGAAAGTATCATATTGTGGAAAATGATTGTGTAGTAAGAGTACAAAAATCAGACACTTTAGTATTCGATTTACTGCAAGATTTATTCACCTAATCCCACACTAACACATTTTATCAATTTGACCTTAATCCACAAATGTATCAAATATGTATCCTAAGCAATGCAACTAATTCTTAATACAAACTGAAATAAAAACTTATTGGGGCAACTTTCTTGTATTTGTTAACTGAACAAAGTGTTATTGAGAATGTTAAAATAAATTGTCATATAACTTTTCAATATACTAAGTCATTAATTTCTAATCTATCACGACAAGAATTCCAGGGATCCCTCAATACAAAACTTTTTGCTTTAAAGGCCCTGTACACTATTGGTAAGATCGAAAAACACAAATGTCCACAGAATCACACATAACTTACATGATTTAAAGTAAGTAATGGTAGAAAGGGTTCCTTAAAATATTTCTGCCTAAAATGCTATCGTTTATGAGAAATGAGTAAAACAATAGTTTTTATCACGCGTGATAATAAACTCGATGTTTGAAAAACAGAAAACACATAAGGTCTCTTTTCACTATTTTCTCGTGACCTCGATGACCAATTGAGCTCAAATTTTCACAGGTTTGTTATTTCATGTATGTGGTTGATTACACAAAACATGAACACTGTCTGTGATTATTTTGTCAGCTCTACCAATCCTGTATAATACCTTTAAAGGGTGTGTCCAACGTTGGTAAGATTGAAAATATAAATGCTCACAGATTTGCACATAACTTACATGGTATAAAACGATGGCTATGGTGTAAAACTTCCCTTAAAATAGTTTTGCTTGAAATGCTATAGTTTTTAAGAAATTAGTAAATTTATCCTTATTTATACCAACATCTTTAAAAAGAACAAAAGCAAGTTGCCCAAAATTATTCACACTGGTGGCAAGATGGTGGTGGTGAATTTGTTTTAAAATATTACATACATGTAGTATTATAAAGAATAGTAGTACAAAATACCACAAACATTTCACCGGCCTTATAGACTGATGTGCAAGTCTCGCGCGCATTCGAACTTCCGGGACCATAGTGGTCCCAACCATATGGAGTTTTACGTGGGCGATATTTTGTTTCGTCAATTATTTTAGTTTAACGTAGTTTATGACCTAGAAAATTATACATGTTGTTGGGAACGCAATACTAAGTGATAACAAAATATGAAAGTAAAACCAATTCAACAATATACCGAAGAAAACCCGAGAATTAAACTTGACCTCGGCTTCCGGTTATTGCAAAAAATTAAGAATTTTGTGCTCACCTCCGATCATAAAACTTATGTAAAAGCTTGTTTTGGATGCGCGATTATAATCGCCAGATGCTGTAATTGCAAAGCAAACCCTTTTCATTGCAGTCTATGGTGTTGAGGCGTCGGCATTCCTCTTTAAACTGCGATACGGGTCAATTTAAAACCCGTTTGACCTTCACGAATCTGCGTAAGGGGTTTCTAAAAAGTTAACATCAAAAAAGCATCCTTGTCCCAGAGTTTTAATTTGTTTTTAATAATAATTAACACACTTTGGCGTATTTTTTTAAAAAGCTAAAACTAATTTCATGAAATTGTAATGATTTATTTTTGTCATGAGATATAATTTAAAACAAAGATTTGATTTCAGAAATAAAAATGTTCTTCGTTTGACGTGTTTTCTCGTTCGGATACGCGCGAGACTTGCACAGCCTATTGGATAGTAAATTTTTTTAAATAAGAGTTCTACCAAAACAAATTAATACTGTATTATTAAGGTCAACATAGTTCAGTGGTTATTTCTCAAGTATTTCTTAAACTTATTTTATAAAAAGGTTACACAAGAAAAGCACATTATACATACATGTGTAGCCAATATCATTTTCCAATTAGAAGTAATACTGTAGCCAATATCAGCTTTACACCACAGTGTAATAAAGCTGCTTAAGCACAAAAAGTAGCTAAGCATGAACAAATGTTGCTAACCAGAATACCATATGGTGAATACCACAAAGGGTGTCTGAATTGGAGAGCAAGTACATAGGAATAGAGCTCTCAGTTGGTAGAGCGCCGACATGTTAATTAAACCGGAGGTCGTTGGTTCAAATCCCGCTCTAAAATTGTCTTCATATTCAACTCCAAATCATTAAAAAATTAATAAAAATTTACCGTCAGTTTCCTTTGTAGTTTACAACTTCCAACTAATTGTTACAAAACTTCTTGATCCATTTCTCACTAAACAAGACATTCTTAATTCCTTTGTTGTGACTGATTGATTGTCATTTATCAATTGATTGATTAATGACTGATTGATTGCCATTAATCAATTGATTGATCTTTTTAACAGACAAAGCACTGATACCCCTAAAAGCAACATGTATACATTTTTATTTTATTTTTTACAAAAGGTTTTATTTTGCAAGTACAAACAACTGGTGCCAAAAAATGGAAAGCTGCAGTGGTTTATTTATTACTATCGTAATACGCTATTCATTTATAACTTATTGCTATATTGTACGGCAACACACTTCCGACATTGCGTTTGCATAGCGCGTTCAAATTTTATACAAATCAACAACCGATATACAGACATAGTTTCAATGACATAATACTTAATTGATTAGTACAATTTTTTAATGCATATTAATTATTATTTTAATGATATTTTTAAGCCGTGACTCATTCTAATAAAATGGGTCTACAGTTGTCACACAGCAAAGAAGGAGACCTTTAGAAATTGGGAGAATTTTGAAGCGCTAGGTGCTGCAGAGAACAGTTGATATACATCATTCTTAGTCTTGGAAAAAAGCAAGTGTTCAAAATTATGTCAACACTACGATTCCCAGTATACATGCTGCTACTTAATACCTCAGAAACTTGAACTGTAAAATTGATACATTTAATATTTCTTTAGTCACTTAGAACTCGGAGCTTTAGTAGGGGAAATATTATGTAGCTTTTAGCAAGACAATCAGCAAATTAGCAGCTTTGACTGAAATCGTTCACTCCTCTAAAAACAGAAATCATATTTGTTCATCAAACAATTCCTTTTATCACCTTTGGGATAAAAGGCCTTATACTCAGCGTAAAACTTATCTGTCACCGACTAACGTTGTACACTAAAAGCAATTTGTCATTAGCTTGTGATTAGCGCGTATGCTCTCACACCCGGCATTGCAGATAATGCAAATTTGTTATGATCTTACGCTTCCGCTTGAAGTGTTAAAATATTTTAAGTTTTGGGGGCTCAATTTTTATCTTTCACTTTGTCACAGTCACTTCTGTTATGAAGACGCAAAGACAGAAAACATATTTTTCCATCAAACAATCAAGAACCTTAATAATATTTACAACTCAAAATAGTACTTTAAAGTATTATCCGTAACTATGGAGACAAAATTATTTATTGGATTCTACACACTTTTTATGTCATTGCATAATAATGCATTAATACTGTTTTACACACAATTATATACACTTTATATCTATATTGTCGTCATTTGCTCAAATTATCTTTGACAGATTTGCCGGAAGTGATCAAAGAAAAGCTTAAACACAAAAGATGATGATTACAAAGCCGACCTATAACAGGCCTAATACTTCACGGAGGTTGCCTCCGGTCATTGCCTTGGTGCTGCCCCTTGAAATGTTCCAATAGACCCCTTGCATATGTCGTCACAAGCCCAAAACAGTCCCCTCACTGAGGTCCATGAAGAGCTATCATGGGCTAAGAGTCGTGCGAAGTGTGTACACATGTGCACATTCCATTGTTTGACATCAAAGATGGCGGCCAATGCAGGGGGTCCATAGAAGTTTACAATTTCCTCATAGAGGTTCTCTTTCTGAGGAGAAAACGCCTTAATAGAAGCTCCTCCATTATGCGCTATATAAATATCTTGTATTATTATTATTATTAATATAATAATAGTGGCTTTTTATATAGCGCTCATATCCATCACTCAGTGACACTCAAGGCGCTTCAACAGTCAGTATTTTCCTGCAAGATGTGGAGCTACATTTTGAAGTAAGAGACCTATTCCTTTACATAGCACCATGCAATGGTTTACAAGGTGCTGTGGCACATTATGCAGCCAATCAAACCGGGGGAAAACCGGGGCCAACCCCTTCTCTTTTCAATAAGTGCACTGGATTCTTTTACATGCATTACACAACACCTGGGACCAACGGCTTTTCGTCTCATCCGAAGTGTAATAATCTATGATCATTCTTGCAACTGTTATAGCGTCACCAAGTGGTATGACTTGTCCAACCAGCACATGTACTGGCATTGATTAAAAGTAGCCATCTTGAGTTATGCTTTAGAGCACATCTAGTCTCCGCTATTACATTTCTTACATGGTGTCAGAAGTAATTAATCTACCAAAATGGATGGAATGAAGCCCCCAGAGCCATTGATCATGACAGGCAACATTGCTGAGAACTGGCGTAAGTGGCAACAGCGTTTTCAGTTATATATGATAGCCTCAGGAATGAACGATAAACCAGCCAATGTTCAATGTGCAACACTATTGCATGTGATTGGTGTTGATGCCTTAGAAGTGTATAACACTTTTAAATTCGAGGATGGGGAAGACAAAGACAAATTGGAGACACTTCTCAAGAAATATTCAGAACATTTTGAGCCTCAGCGTAATGTCACTTACGAACGGCATTTGTTCAACACACGATTCCAACAGCCTGAAGAGACAATTGATCAGTATGTCACAGATCTTAAAGTGCAATCAAAACATTGTGAATTTGGAGATCTGACTGAAAGTCTAATCAAGGATCGGTTAGTTGTTGGCATTTCTGATGATGCAACCCGGGCAAGACTTCTTCGAGAAAGAAAGCTTACACTACAAAGAGCACTCGAAATCTGCAGGGCGGTTCAATCAAGCAAAACGCAAATGGGAAAAATCACTGAACAGAATGCTTCAGCTATTTCAGAGAAGACAGTGCACACACTCAAGCCTGGCAAAGGCAAATATCAAGCGGCGAAGCATGGAAAAGCATCACAGAGTCGAACGAAGCAGTTTATCAAATCATGCAAATACTGTGGGACATCACATGACGCAGGAAAATGCCCAGCATATGGCAAGAACTGTTCCAAATGTGGGAAGGACAACCACTTTTCGTCAGTTTGCATGTCACAAACCACTGAAAAAGCAAAGTCAAACTCAAAGTCGCGACCCTGGAAGGTCCACAACCTCGAAGAATCAAGCAAAGAATCGGACTCTGATTTCTTCGTGAACGCAGTCCAGTCCTCGACCAAAAGCGCTGATGATTGGACAGTTGACTTGAAAATTGGACAACACACATTTCGTTTCAAACTTGACACAGGAGCCCAATGCAATGTCATTCCTGAATCAGTACAACGCAAGCTTCATGCTGATGTAAACTGTTCCAAAGCTAGACTGATCACATATTCTGGAGAACAGATCAAGCCCATTGGAAAGACATCACTACTTTGTGAGTACAAAGACAAATATTTTGCCATTGATTTCCAAATAATGAAGAAAAAGGTACAGCCCTTGCTTGGCTTTATACAGGCTTGTGAGCGTTTAGGCCTCGAATTGAGAACCTCGAAAGCCATGTCGACAATGATATGCTGGCAAAGTATGACGTATACACCTGCCTTGGATGTTTAGAAGGTGAACAACACATACATCTAAAGGAACATGCAAAACCTGTAGTACACGCACCTCGCAGAGTACCTGTGGCACTTCGAAAGAAGGTTAAAACAGAACTGCACCGAATGGAGAAACTTGGTGTAATAGTAAAGCAGAGTCAGCCCACGGAATGGGTAAATAGCATGGTGGTAGTAGCCAAGAAAAACAGTGACAAAGTACGCATTTGTATGGACCCCAAGGATTTGAACAATGCTATTCAACGAGAGCATTACCCAATGCAAACAATTGATGAAGTAATCTCTCGTACTCCAAATGCTATTAAAGTATTTAGCACCCTTGACGCCAACTGCGGGTACTGGCAAATACAACTAGATGATGAGAGCTCACATCTCTGTACATTTAATACCCCGTATGGCCGATACAGGTATACATGTATGCCGTTTGGAATAAACTCGGCACCCAAAATATTCCAACGCACCATGAGCCAAATCTTTGAAGATTTGGAAGGAGTCGAAGTTATCATGGATGATATTCTTGTCTGGGGAGTGAATGCTGAACAGCATGATGCCAGACTTGAAAAAGTACTTCAATGCATGCAATTAGACTGCAACATCAAGTTGAATCCAGCCAAATGCAGGTTTAAAGTCAATGAGGTCACATACATTGGCCACAAACTGACTGCTGATGGGGTAAAGCCGGATCCCCATAAGATAGAAGCCATCCGAGGCATGACAGAGCCAACAAACAAAACTGAACTGCAACGTTTCATGGGAATGATAAATTATGTCGCAAAATTTATCCCCAATTTGTCTACTGTCACAGCACCCCTGCGTAAACTACTTGAAAAAGACATACTCTGGCACTGGAGACCAGAACAATACAATGCTTTTAGTGAACTGAAAAGTTTAATCACCGAAGCACCAGTGCTTCAGTATTTTGACGTAAACAAGCCGATTACTCTCAGTTCCGATGCCTCCAAAGATGGACTTGGAGCTGTTTTGCTTCAAAATGACAAGCCAGTAGCATATGCATCGCGTTCGCTAACACAGTCACAACAGCGTTATGCCCAAATTGAGAAAGAACTGTTGGCAATCGCATTTGGGTGGGAAAAATTTCACCAATATCTCTTTGGTCATAAATTTCATGTGGAAACAGATCACAAGCCATTGGAATCAATCATGAAAAAGCCGCTCGCTGAAACTCCACCACGTTTACAGCGTATGTTGCTTAGGATTCAGAAATATGATATGGATGTTGCCTACAGACGAGGAAAAGAGCTTGTGATAGCAGACGCACTCAGTAGAAATTTTCTACCTGAAGCTGTTGAAGATGATGACAGCACAATTCCGATATGCATGGTGACATGTTTGCCTATGTCACTTACGAGAATCGCAGAACTTCAAACGGAAAGTGGGAAGGATCCCATAATGACTGCTTTACGGAAAACAATACACACTGGCTGGCCTGAACTTAAATCGCAATTAGCCACCGACTTACGTCCATACTGGGATATTCGTGATCAGCTCACCGTCGAAGAGGGTATTATCTTCAAAGCTGACAAAGTTGTTGTTCCCGCGAAACTTCGACAAATGATGCTTGGAAAAATCCATGAAAGCCACCAGGGAATTGAGAAATCAAAGAGACTGGCAAGAGACATTATGTACTGGCCAGGGATGTCAGCTCAGATCAGTGACATGGTTGCACGCTGTGAAATTTGTAGTGCACACCAAAGCAAGAACCAAAAAGAGCCAATGATTGCACATGAAATATCACTACGACCATGGCAGAAAATAGGCGTAGATCTGTGTGAACTTGGCACCGACCATTACCTCGTGTTGGTGGATTTCTATTCCAATTACATTGAAATCTGCAAATTGACCTCCACCAAATCTTCTGCAATCATCCGTAACTGTAAGCAACAGTTCGCTCGTTATGGCATACCTGATCAGCTGATTTCTGATAATGGCCCCCAGTTTGCCTCAAGCGAATTTCGTACATTCGTTGATGACTATCAAATCATACACAAAACGTCATCGCCTCACTATCCGCAATCAAACGGTCGTGCAGAAAAAGCAGTCCAAATTGTGACCATAGCGGATAAAGTTGACCCATACCTCGCCCTGCTGGATCTTCGTAACACCCCCCGCGATGGACTACCCTCACCTGCCCAGTTGTTTTTCGGGAGACGCACTCAAACACGTTTTCCGACATCCCCGAAACTTCTCCAGCCGCAAACGATTAATGACATACCAACTAAGATACACGACAAACAACAACAGCAAAAACTGTACTATGATCATGGAGCAAAAAGCCTACCATCGTTCAAAGCAGGAGCACCAGTTCTTTTGCGAGATAACAACACGTGGAAACAAGCATCGGTTGTTGCAAATGCATCTACACCACGGTCATTTATCGTACAAACGCCTGAAGGGGTAACCTACCGTCGAAATAGAAGAGATTTGAGGAAATCTCTCCATACCCCGATTGACTTGGACTTAGAAATTCCACCACCCACTGAACAAAACGCAGTAGAAACCCCTAAAAATCCAACAGCATGCACTCGTCGGTCCAGTCGCAACATGAAACCCCCAGCATACTTACAGGACTATGTCACTAAGTAGGCTTGTGAATTAACACGGAACTTTATGAACACTGAACTGTAAAACCTACAACAACTGTTACTCAAACAAAACATAATCCGATTGCATCCACAGTCCCATGTGGAAATGCGTTAAGGCATGTGTATTAACTATTTCGTTTACAAAACATAGTACACCAGGGTAGAAATTTCCTTGGTTTAGATTTTTTTGTTAGTTATAAAAAAAAAACGTTTCTATTCAAAAAAACAAAAACAAATTTGAAAGCGTTTTGAGCCAGTTTTTTTTAATTGGAGTTGGGAAAGAGAGAGTAAACAAATCTAAAGAGTTTTTTACTTGATTTTGTTATGAAAAATTTACTTGTTTTGGATGGGAGAAATTTACATTTACTTTCACTTTACTTTCAATAATCTATGATCATTCTTGCTTGTAACTGTTATAGCGCCACCATGTGGTATGACTTGTCCAACCAGCACATGTACTGGCATTGATTAAAAGTAGCCATCTTGAGTTATGCTTTAGAGCACATCTAGTCTCCGCTATTACATTTCTTACACGAAGGACGCAGCAATAATGGTTCAGTGTCTTGCTTAAGGACACAAGTGTCACAACCGGGACTCGAACCCACACTCTGATGAACAGAAACACCAGTGCTTGAGTCCGGTGCTGCAAGCCTTTTCGTGTGCTTACGGTTAGCAGCACTATGAAATGGAAATTGCACAGTTATCACAAAATCAGCTCTATGAAATCGGGCCCAGAAACAAAATGCAGACGTGCTCAAAAGATTCTATTTCTATGTGATGCCGATGTCTCTTCCATTTAAATCAATGTAACTAAACTGAGTCTAGAAAGGAATATAGGCTGGCCCCTTCCCATGTGTTACAGCAGTACTATAAATGCATTTGTATACAGGAGATTTGACAAAGATGGCTGACTATGATAAAGGTCTACTGAGCTACAATAGAAGCTCAAACACTCTCGTCCCTTCATCTCTACTTTTTGGAGGAGCTAGGGTCCTTGTTCATCTGGCGGGCTTTCCTCGGCTACAACTTTCTTCAACTCTATTGACTCCACTGTTGAGCTCTCCCCATTCGGTTCCCCCACTGTATCTATCGCTGGTTCTGTCACAGCCCCTGCTGCATTTGTCACTGGATCTGTAGCAGTATCTGACCGAGTGTCCGACTTTTCTACAGTGATGTGGCCGACATCTTGGAATGCTAATACTTCAATGATCTCACATTGGAATCTACTATTGGTCGATAGGGGTGGATTGTTGAAGGTCTTGCAGCTTTCGCTCCATCCCTGTGAGATGTCATTCTCCAGGTGTATTCCTTCACCCTCGCTGAAAATACAATAAGATGGATCACCTTAATAAGAAGACGCAACTCTATATTTAAAACATTAGGGCCAAATAGTGAGTTGGTAGAGCGCCGGCACATTAACCCGGAGGTGGTAGGTTCAAGTGCCACTCAAGTCACTTTTTCTTTGTTCAACCCAGTCAGTTTCCCTTATGGTTTATTACTTAATTTCTTCTTCTTACAATCTTCCAGTGTGTACTAATAAAAATCGAAAAATGTCTGAGAATGCAATTCTAAGATATTTCATAATTTGTTTGCTCAAAATAACTTCCTGTTTTTCTTCCATATTTATCAACAACAACAAATTGAGACTGGATTTAAAAAAAGCCTTGTCCCCTTTTTAGTTTTATGATGATGATAATAATAATAATAATAATAATAATAATAACTAGTTCTTATATAGCGCATTTCACAATAACGTATCAACGCGCTTTACATTAGTGCCCTGGTCATTGGGCCAATAACATTCCTTTAATCTTTCTCAGCTCCCTGGGGAGCATACAGCCCCGAGCTGCCGTGGCGCTCCGAAGCTTTTTCATGACACAGTATCAACCTCTACCCTCACAGGTACCCATTTATACACCCCTGGGTGAAGAGAAGCAATTACAGTAAAGCATCTTGCTCAAGGACACAAGTGTCATGACCGGGATTCGAACCCACACTCCGATGACATAACCACCAGAACTTGAATCCGATGCTCTTAACCACTCGGCCATGACACCCTACAGATCTTAAGACCCAATTTGTTGAGGTCCCAGCTCTTTCCAGGTTCCTAATTTTGAAGACCCAGTCTTGGTCTCGGAGCACATAATAGCTTTAGCGAGATACGACAACGGTGCAAATTTTACACAAATCTACAACAGATATACAGACATAGTTTCAATGACATAATACTTAATTCATTAATATAATTTTTTAATGCCCCCTGCCAAGTGATATTTTAAAGCCGTGACTCATTCTAATAAAATGGGTCTACACAGCAAAGAAAGAGACCTTTAGAAATGGGAGAAGCGCTAGGTGCTGCAGACAGTTGTTGATACATCAATTTCAAGCAGACTTTTTGGCTGGTTGAAACACTTTGTTAACTGACACCACCAAGTCACATCCTGGGCCCAATTTAATAGAGCTGCTTAAGCAGAAAATATTACTTTTCCTGCTAAGCAGAATTGAGCAGAATACCAGTCACAAATTGAACATGTGACATGGTAGTTCGGCTGGTAACCTTATTCCTGTAAGCATAGTTTTGTTGTGCTTAGCTACTTTGTGTGCCTAAAGCAGCTCTATTGAGCCCTGGAATCCACTCGACTCACCCTCCACCTATGGAGACCAAGTTCCTTGTCCCCCTCATGAATAACTGGCTGGCTATGTCCAAGGGCTCCTTGTCCTCCCTGTCACTGAGCCCCACCCAGGGGTAGCGCTGCTCGGTGGGCGTGACTGTGAAGAGAAAACTCTCGCCGTCACCGAAGTATGACGTCTTAAGTTCCCTGCTGTTACGAGTATTCCATGGACTTGATAAATAAGCGCCAAATACCTGGAAGGAAATATTGACAACAATTAGTCATCACCAGCTGGCGCACTTTAACTATCTCCTTCTTTTACGTTTCCTTTTTTTTTTAATAAATTAGTTTTAAGTTCTAAAAAGAACAAGTATGATTAATTTATGGAAAAGCATATAAGTTCCAATCATCTACTTTTGGAAAAACAAGTAATAGATAGATAGATAGCATTTATTGTCCACATTAAAAAATATAGAAATTCGATTTCCACTGGAAAATGGGTAAAAACTAAACATTAAATATGTTATACAATATCATAATATGTAGGCGTGGAGTACAACGAACAGTAAAAGACTAGCATTAAAATACGAAAATACAACATGTACGGGCAAGTACAGTGAACATCAAAAACTGCATTATAAAAAAAACTACCATAAACAAATAGAAAGATACATCACATCAGGAGGATAAAAGGTACAGGAGATCTGGGGTTAAGCGAGCTCAGTGGGCAAAGGGAGGCAAAAACACATTATAAGTTGATGCCCCTATGAGCAGTAGCATTAAAAGTATGAATGGCGTTGGGAAAAAATGATTGTCTGGAGCGACAATGGGAGGTACGTGGGACATGGAGACGGATACCTGATCTATTGAATAAAAAACAATTGTGCAAAGGGTGTGAGGGGTCATGCATTATCTTATGAACTTTTAACAGAACCTGTTTGTCATAGAGAGAACTTATTGAGGGGAGGTCTTTACGAATTATGCGCTGAGCAATCTTCCTAGGTCTTTCCAGTTTATGATCATTTTCTTTTGAGAGATTCCCAAAATTACTGATGAAACTAAAACTAAGAATGCTTTGAATCAAAGACCGATAAAAAAGAACCAAGATACGGTTATCTACATTAAACTCTTTTAATTTTCTGAGGAAATAGAGCCGTTGGTTTGCTTTACCACACAGCATTTGAGTGTTGCTGCTCCATTTTAGTTTGTTGTCGATGACCGTACCCAGGTATTTATACTCCGTAACCTGCTGTATAGCGTGGTTGTGAACAGCTAAGGGTTCCTGGTTTGGGGCTGAACGGCGAAAATCATAAATCATCTCTTTGGTTTTATTTACAACAAATCTTTACAAATGTTGTGGTTATTTATGAATTCAATTTAAAAGAGAAGGTTTGACTTTCTTTGGGTAAATGTGACCTGCTCTATCGAATTGAGGAATGTCTCGGAAATTTTGAAAATTGACTTATGTATACCATGTTAACAATTAACTCACTGGCTTTCCAGCAATACCATTATTATTTCTGTAGCTTATTTCAGTCCGAAGTTATCAGGCAATGAAGAAAGTCTACAAGACAAAAAGGCCACTTCCAATTTTTACGACGTGTTTATTTAGATAATAACTTTCAACAGCTAGCTATTGTAGCTATGCGTACAAACATGCTCAAGCATACATACTTTTTGTGGATTTATTCATCTTTTCAATTAAAGGTAAGACCATGACAAGAAAGATCAAGTTTTGGAAATTGGTTTTTGTAGTGTTTTTCATGATATTTGACTGTCAACTACTTTTGTATGGCGAATTACACATAAATGTTATTTCCGAGACATTCCTCATTTCAATAGAGCGGGTCACAAATAAGCTGGCCCAATAAAGTGGTAGGTCCATCCCTCACCCCTAAAAAGCCAAGCATTTATAAATTGGTTCATAGTAACAATTATATACCTCATAAGTAGAATCCTCTAATCTGATTGGTTAAAAGTGGAGTCATTGAAATAGCTGGGCCCCCTTTTTCTATCAAGATGACGTCATAATTAACTGTGCCCGGGGCACAGCAATCGACTGTGCCCGCCTGCAGTCGCAACACACTGTATTCATAGGTCGCTTGTGTACTGTACGCGTTGTATACGTTCGTGTCACGGCGCGAACTGTGACATTTCTTCGGTATATAAAAGAAATATTGACTGCTTAATATTCGGGGCACAAATAAAATTATAGGCCCTCGGTGATGTCAAAACTATGACTATGCCCTCAGCTTCGCTTCGGGCATAGTCATGGTTTTGACATCACCTTGGGCCTATAATTTTAACTGTGCCCCTCATAGCAGTCAGTATTTCTATACAATCTCACTGTCCTTTTTGCTTGTACCCTCACCTCATTATCCAACGTTTTGATGAGAAGTAACGTCCTGTCCTCCTCTTCACACCTGTGAGTCGAAGGTTAATAAAAAATATTTATTTCTGCATTAATTTGACTATTAAGTGATAGATTCAACAGTGGTTTTGTTGTTTGTTTGTTTTGTTGTTTGTTTGTTGGTTTGTTTGTTTGTTTGGTTGGTTTATTTCCATATGCATAAAAAACTTGAAAATACATTAATTAACAACAACCGATGCAAAATTAACATCTATTAAAATTGTTGCGGTACCCGCTGCTAAGGATTCGAACTGCCTCTAGCTATCAGGCTAGCTCGGTGGTCCAGTGGGAAGACATCTGCTCTAGCAATGCAAAGGTTGATGGTTTGAATCCCACCCGAGTGATTTGCCTATGGATTTTTTTCATAGAACTCGGGAAAGTACCGTGTATACAGTTCTTACACAAGGGTAAAAACAAAATTATAAACTAGCCTTAAATTTTTGTTGCATAACAAAAACGAGGTGTTCGGCATGATATTAAAATGTTGGTCGTAATACATCCCAGCTGTCGTATTCGTAATTTTAAAAAAGCCATCACTTGTCAAGTAATGGACAAAATATATGACAAGTACTGTACACGAAGTAAATTGCGACGTTTTTTTGTAAACGATGATATTTACATAAATCTTACAATTTTCATCGCAGTGTCTGAGAGACATACCCAGCGGGCCTAGAGCGCCTTCGGCAGGCATGGTCACGTCGATCAACGTGCCGTCGGTCTCGATGTTTGATGAGAAGCGAACCAATTTCGATCTTTTCAGATTGAGTTTAAGTCAGTTATTAAACGTCATACATATTACTAAATCAGGTGGACATCTCAGTGAGAACTCGTCTTCTGTTCGTTGTTTACCATCAAACCATCAGACGGGCAAAAGGGAAATCGCTTAAGTTTAACTTCGCACGAGTTAACGATAAACTCATCGTGCCAAACACCATGTTTTGTTCGATGACGTTTGACATGTCCAGCTGCACACATACACAATACATGGCTGGACTACACACAAGCCTCGTGGACTTACGACACTGTCATCAATGGAGCGGAACAGCCAGCCACACACAGCGCTGTGTAGTTAACATGCAGGTTAATACATACGTGGGCTTTATCGTCCGATTTTGAAGAAAATATTCAAAGGCAAACTTTGACCTTCCGGTACGACCAGAAGAAGGGGTCATACGATTTTGGCGTTAACTTTTCAAATGTAGCCCCAGTCTTGATCTATCAGATGCTCATATTATGAATATCATAGTTGTAAAATTCAAATCAAAGACATACAGCGTATAGCAAATGGTAACTTTTTAAACTTAAAAACCTTGTAATTTGACACCTGATGACGTCACCATGACGTCACTGAAGCGGTTTCATCTCCTAATGGTTATCTAACTATATGTAAAGTTTCAAGTTTATATGAGCTTGGGAAGTGTGCTTTTGTTAGCGGACAATCGCGGGGGATAAGAAGAAAAAGAAGAAGTATTAAAAAGTAAGAGAAAAAAAGAAAAAAAACACAGAACAAAAACAAGAGGTGTTCCGGGCGGAGTGCCCGAACACCTAATAATAACAGTTAAAAATGTTAATGAATATGTAAACAGGCACAAATGGAGGTAACATCCAGAGGAGGTGTAACTCTCCTGTAGGAGTACCCAGACTGCCATTGGTTCATTGTATCAAAACTATACTAATTTGCATGTGAAAATGCATGTAAATAATAACAGATAATATACTATCCCTAGGTCAACTAATAATAGGAATTAAAATATAAGATGAAGAAAAATGACGTATTAATGCCCTGCTGATTTAGAAATTTAATGACATGGTATTGTTTGTGCAAAGAAAACTTTTATACTTGTCCTAATAAAACTCATAAAGATGGATAAGGAAACGCTTTCTACTGCAGAGATTAAACTAACCCACAGCAATAGACTGTGCAAGTCTCGCGCGCATTCGAACTTCCGGGACCATAGTGGTCCCAACCATATGGAGTTTTACGTGGGCGAGATTTTGTTTCGTCAATTATTTTAGTTTAACGTAGTTTATGACCTAGAAAAGTATACATGTTGGGAATGTAATACTAAGTGATAACAAAATAGGAAAGTAAAACCAATTCAACAATATAACGAAGAAAACCCGAGAATTAAACTTGACCTCAGCTTCCGGTTATTGCAAAAAATTAAGAATTTTGTGCTCGCCTCCGATCATAAAACTTACGTAAACGCTTGTTTTGGATGCGCAATTATAATCGTCAGATGCTGTAATTGCAAAGCGAACCCTTTTCATTGCAGTCTATGGTTGTTAAGGCGTCAGCATCCTCTTTAAACTGCGATACGGGTCAATTTTAAACCCGTTTGACCTTCACGAATCCGCGTAAGGGGTTTCTAAAAAGTTAACATCAAATAGGCATCCTTGTCCCAGAGTTTAAATTTTTTTTCAATAATAATATACACACTATTGTGATTTTTTTTTTCAAAAGCTAAAACTTTTCATAAAATTGAAATGATTTATTTTTGTTGTTCAGATTTTGTCATGAGATATATTTTAAAACAAAGATTTAATTTCAGAAATAAAATTTTTCTTCGTTTGACGTGTTTTCTCGTTCGGATACGCGCGAGACTTGCACAGTCTATTGCTGTGGTTGCCCCTAGCCCTGGCGGCCTTTCACTTTCGTAATACACTACAGTAATACACTACTAGTGTGTACAGCACAGAGGAGGAGTCCTATATATTAGGGCTATGGTTGCCCCTTGCTTTTGCTGTGAATTACAGTGGTGTCTTTTCAGAAGTTCCATCAGAATGTTATATTCATCATAGAAAGGCAGTACTTTTTACCAGGGAAAAAATTGCCAGTGAGTTGTCAATAGGGCCAAATTTCATGGCTCTGCTTACAGTAAGCAAAGAATCGGCGCCTACAGAAGCAGGGAATTCTGCGCTTACGTCAAGCGTATTTCACAGGTTAGCAGGAAATTTGTAGCCATGTCTAGGTGTATGGTGATGATTAGACAGAAGGGATTGGTCTTTAACCCTTTCAGCCCCAAGGGCGACTATAGTCGACTGTGCACTATACACTGCTTCAGCCCCAAGGGCAACTATAGTCGCCCAAGATAACACACAACAAAGCACTCAAGCCTGGGCACAAAGGACATTTGTTAAAAATCTGTAGTTTTGTCCATGTTCACCCTCCATACCCAAGCTTACCATCATTGGAAAGGGAAAGATCGGATCTTTCCAATGACGGTAAAATAAAAAAGGGTTGTTATTTTGCAATCGCTTCAAATTAGAGTAGAAAGATCCGAAGAGCCAAACACCTACGGAGCGCCATAAGGTTGTGTGCAAAAAAGTGTTTGGGTTTTCAGAACACACTTAAGAAACAAAGACCAAGAACTTGGAAATTTGTTGGCTGATTTCAATGATTTTTGAATTATATGAAAGGAAATTCAATAAGTAAGACAATTTTTATTATTCATTATGCTCTAAAATAAAATCTTCAAGGTAATAATAGAGTTTGTAAAGTCAAACTTTGAACACCAGCTTCCTGTTGTGTAAGAAAGTGTCATTCACGCTTGAGTGGTCAAAGAACGTGGGCTCCAGCAGTTGTTTATGTCAAAAGAACTTGGGGCTGAAACAGTTAACCCTTTAGAGACCATGCATTTCCGTATAATCATCACAAAACGCTCAGACATTGCTAATATCGTTTATTTCTTTAATCAATTTTTGTCAGTAAAAATGTCAATAGAAATAACATGAAAAACAGAAAATTTAGTTTTGTGTTTAGAAGTTGGGATACTATGGTAACATACTACATTGGAAAATGTCATATCTGGACATGACCTTTACTATGACCTCTTTATGTGAGTGGAAGTAGGTCAAACCTTGCGGCCGTTTGCGGCCGCTATGGGCATTTTGGTACAAGCCGCTTGTGGCCGCTATTGTCTCTAAAGGGTTAAAGAACCAAGAACTTACTTGTTATAGAAGGTGTTAAGACTGACGCCATGTTCAGTTGTTGTGAACACCAGCTGAGGTTGCATCAGGGAGATCCTCTGTGGAAGCCATCGCCAAAGAGATTTCAGCTAAAGCCAGAAGGAAAGAATAACACGGCATTAATGGCCCTCTTGTGAAAAAGGTAGGACAATTACAAGAGTGAACCTGCAATCTACACATCAGGGAACGATTTCATCCAGCAATTTTGCATGGCACAATATTCAGACTGAACTTGTTTTGTGCACACTGGACGCTAATAATATTGAGTAGCAACTCCTGATTTTTGAGTAGCAACTGATGCATTTTGTGCAGCAATTTGCTCTGCTGTACAAGGGAAATCGTTCACTGACTATTATTATGATTATTGATGTTATTACATATTTCTGGTAATGAAACCAAGGATGCCTCATAAGTGAACTTAATCACTGTAGTTTGCAAGCCTGATGAAACCTGTATACAAGGGTGCTTGCTATGTGAACCAGAAACACTGGTGTTATACCCCCTACTCTTCCACGATAAGTGTTCTGGGTTCTTTTATTTGCACTACCAATCCTAGTACACAGGACCTACGGCTTGATGCCCCGTCCGAAGGACAAAGTAATTATGGTAAAGTATCTTGCTCAAGGACACAAGTGCAACGCAAGGGCGTCGATGGGTGGGGGACGGGGGGGTCATGTCCCCCCCACTTTTTAGACTGGGGGGGACAGCATATCAGATGTCCCCCCACTTTTTGATTGACTGTTCATTAGAAATATGCAACAACATATAAAAATATACACCATTTTCATTACAATTTTTGTTCAAATAAAAGTATAGCGAACAAACGGTGAAATGTTTTCTTCATTTTCATCTTTTGTTCTGATGGACCACGCGCAGAATGGTATTTTGGGTCTATTTCCGTTTCTATAATACAGACAATAGATGACAACTTTGCGTCCAAGACATGAACGCCAAAATCCCGCTTACATACCTTGTTAGCATTCAAGTTATGCATCGTTTGTGTATGCTATAATGTACGTACACGATCCCTCCACAAAGGATGTCTGTGTGTGCGCGCACGTGCAAATGTGTTACATTTTTTTACAACCGCACAACGCACAAAATGTAGTCAAATCCATTAAAATAAATAGGAGCAGTTTGGGCCATGACAAGATTTGTTGAAGAAGCAGTGTTTTGTTTTTTCGAAGAACTGCAAGCTGACACACGATAAACGCCGGACTCCCGAAGCATTTTTGTATTTGGTAGAATCTCGCCGGGTTTTACATATAAGGGAAACCCAGGCCCAAACACTATTCGGATGATGTTATTGTTAAATATCACCCCCTGGTCAAACAAAAAATAGGGAACAAAAAGTGTAACACAGAAATTAAATGTAAAAGTAATGGTGTGGGGTGCAAATAATGTAAGATGTATTTTGTCAAGACTTGCTCGCCCGTCCCCCCTACTTTTCAGTAGCGATCGATGCCCTTGGTGCAACGACCGGGACTCGGACTCGAACCCGAACTCTGCTGATCAGAAACACCAGTGTTTGAATCCGGAGCTCTTAATCCCTCGGCCACGACATTGTGGAAAAGCAGTTTTGTGAGTAAGATAAAATTTTGCCCCAAAAACAACTCTGCATAAATCTGTTCCCTGCCTTTGCTTTTAATAGTTTTTAGCATCAAGAAGACAAATGAAAAGAAACGGATGCACTGGATTTTGAAGGGAGAGCTTTTACAACATCATCTTTGAAGTCTGCATTAAAGGTTACAACACTTTGCACTTTGCATTAGTGCCCTTGTCATTGGGCCAATACCATTCATGGTTGCTTCTCAGCTCCCTAGGGAGTATACAGCACCTGAAAGGCCTTTTTTCAAACACATCAACCTCTACCCCCGCAGGTATCCTTAACCAATGGGTGTAGAGAAGCAATTAAAGCATCTTGCTCAATGACACAAGTGTCATGACTGGGATTTGAACCCACAACCCGAGTGCTAATTTAACAACCAGAACATGAGTCCGGTGCACCAGACAGCTCGGCCATGACACGCTGACCATTTACTTTTTTGTTATGTTTTGTCCCTGTAATTTTCAAGCAACTTCTACCACATTTAAGCTTTGCAATGCAGAATCCCATATCTGACCTGTTTAGGGGTAATGATGGACGAGTTGACTTCATTTAAGACAGCAGTAACTTCATTGTTTATCTTCCGGGCGGGTGCAGTCGAACCCTCTTCTCTTATGTTCATCTTGAACTTGGTGTTGTACGTGTCAATGACGGTGCGCGATAAACTCCGGAACTGGAAACCAATCTGAAAATAGACAAAAATTTATATCAATATTGGAAGAAGTGAAAATGTACAAATGATTTGTTAAAATTAACAGTGAACAGAAACAAAACAAAATTTGTGCAAACATTACATATAGGTTCAATGATAAAATTGAAGGTCAGGTGGGCAAAAATTATTATTGTTTCAAGTAACTGGAAGCCGAGGTCAAGTCTTATTCTCTGGTTTTCTTTTGTTGATTTTTTAAATTTATTTTTACTTTCACATATAATTCATGGCAACATTTTACTTTCTCAACAATACGACACAATTTTTATAGACATATACTATGTTAGACTGAGGTATTTCAAGAAACAGATTTGGGCACAAGTAAAACTCAATAAGTCCGGGACCAACTAGGTCCCGGAAGTTTAAATATGCACAAGACTTGCAGAGTCAGGGTTTTTCAGAAGTTTCACTTATACATCGTCAGTTTCACTTCATACATCGTCTCTTTCACTTATACATCGTCTCTTGGGGAAAAAAACTTTGAAGAAAAGAGGTTAAGAGAGAGAAGGACTAAACTCACCCCTAACAACGCCTCTGGAGTGACTGGAATAGCTTTGGTAAATTCTCGAATGGAAGACGCAAAATCACCAGAGCTCCCCACCCATCCTGGACACACACAAAACAAGAAACAGGCAATGAAAGTTACTCCTTTAAATCCATTGCACTGATGTTACACACATGTTAAAGCCTGCATACTACATGTAGCACTTGCATAAATGTCTGGTAGTTGCAGACAATAATTGGTACAGGCAGTATGATCAAATTAACCTTGGTTAGTGTCGTGGCCGAGCGGATAAGAGCACCGGACTCAAGCTCTGGTGTTTCTGTTCAGAAGAGTGTGGGTTCGAGTCCCGGTCGTGACACTTGTGTCCTTATTAAGCAAGACACTTAACCATTATTGCTTCGTCCTTCGGATGGGACGTAAAGCCGTTGGTCCCGTGTGTTGTGTAATGCACGTAAAGAACCCAGTGCACTTATCGAAAAGAGAAGGGGTTCACCCCGGTGTTCCTGGTTTGATCGGCTGCATATTGCGCCACAGCACCTTGTAAACCATTACATGGTGCTATGTAAAGAAATAGGCCTCAAAATTCAAAAAGTAGCTCCACATATATACCTTGCAGGAAAATATTGACTGTTGAAGCGCCTTGAGCGTCACTGAGTGACGGATATGAGCGCTATATAAGAAGCCATTATTATTATTATTATTAACAATTGGTTTTGACATGTAAATGTAAAAAATAACATATGAACCAACTATACACCTTTGCAATTAGTGTCCAACCCCCCCTAAAACAAAACCCACTCCCAACCACCCCATAAATTTAGTGCTGGCCCAACCCCCATGATTTAATTTATTTTATTATTTATTAGAAAATATATTGGACAATACAGTAAAAACATCAAAATACAAAGAAACAATTGGGGGGGGGGGGCGAAACAGGAAGAAAAGACAAGACACAGACGCACCACTGAAACAGAGATGCAGGCCCGAGGGATTGCCTAAAAAGCTAACAGCTTATCTAGAGGCTTTCCCACTGCACCCGCTCAATGTAATACTACATGCATCACATGTATAGTTGGTTATGGTAATCACAGTGTTATCCTTTGTTTTTGCAGTCTTGTAAAATAACCTTCTAAAGACCTGGGTGGTTCCTGGCAGGACAAAAATCCAAAGTTATGTTGACACCATAAACTTGCAGCAAAGGATTTGCCTTTCTCAGTTGAAACATGCTCAACTTGTACAAATCTTCGGCCATGCAAATCTACAATCACCATAAAAAAAAGAAAAATTTGCATTCTACTCTCTCAGTTATTGCAAAACTGATATTTCACTAATCTTAGTTATAAAGTTCAGAAAGTAAAACATTGGCTAGTTTTATTTATATAATTGCAAGGTTTTTCCGGTTTCACAACCAAAATAATTACTTTCCTTTTTGTTAGAAAATCCCCTCTTCTAAACTAAAACTATTCCACTTTCATCACAGAAACAAACAAAGCGAGTGAAGAATATATGTCTGGAATTTTTCAAATATTCGTATTTTGTGTAAATTTAAAAGAAGAAAGGCAATGTGGCGTGTCGTGGCCAAGCGGTCTAGTAGTTAACCTGGACCCAAGCTCTGGTGTTGTCAGCAGCAGAGTGTGGGTTCGAATCCCGGTCATGACACTTGTGCACTTGAGCAAGGCACTTGACCATTATTGCTTTGAACAAGTTGGGAAGGTTATGCATTCTGCTCTACCAGCCAGGCTCCTAGTGGATGATACCCATGCCTACATCATTAAGGACTGTGAAGGGGGTAACCCTATTTCAGTCCCTGGAGTAGGTGGCAACACGCCCTGATGACAGTTGATTTAATTGGGTCAATAGCCCAAATCAGTTTAGTGTAGCCCTCACCTTGAAGTGGCCGTCTGTGGCCTTGTGATGTTAGGCGATCTCTCATAAACAAAATTTATAAAATAATTTTCAAAATTCTGTCAAGAGTTTTTACCTTTTCTTTTTTTGTAGAGTTGAAGTACTGCTAGGGCTACTCTGTAAAATATCTTCAACCCTTCCATAAGGTAACAATCTATCACACGGACCTGTAAAATACAAACACATATATCAGCAAGTGGAGACAGTGGTTCAGTTAAAAAGAAATTAATGTCAATATATTTAAAGGGTCTGTATACGTTTGGTAATCACTCTTAAAATTAGCGAGCAATCAAAACTTATTGGTTAGAAGAAGTACGGCAGCTTTCGATCGTACAGTACTGTATAAAGCATTTTGAGAAACATTTCACTTCAAAGTAATGTTCCAAAACTAAATCTGAGAAATGTTATCAGATACGTTTCTCAGATTGTGTATTCCTATTGGGGTTTATTCTTCCTGTTGCCTGTGTGGACATATTCGCTCCGGATTTTGGGCGATGTCTCAAAAACAAGACCACGCTTTGAAATGAAATTTTCACAGGTTAGTTTTATTTCATTTATCTTCATTTTATAGGATTAAAACAATCAAGCGGTTCCAAAAAACAAAGGTATACTTTGCCTTTAAGCTTCTACCTAGTAAATTTGTCTTTGTTCAACCCCAAATTATTTTAAACTTACTCTGTCAGTTTCCCTTGTGGTTTATTACTTGATATTAAAATTGAAACGAATGTGATTTGTTTGTTTCTTATTTATGAGAGGTTGACCAAAGAAAAATTGACTAGAGTGGGAATTGAACCCGAGACCTCCGGATTAGCGTGCCAGCGCTCTATCAACTGAGCTACAGTACTTGGCCTTAATGTTGGCGGTCTCCCTATTCTGTCAATATCTTTGTTTGGGGGTGCAACCTGCAACTACATGTACCATGTTGCCAGGGATCACGCCCAAGTTTATGATACAACCTGGGAAGTGGCAAGGGAAGGGATCACCTTAATCACATGCATAGAAATAGAACCCGGAGAACGCTGAGCTCGACCGCCCTCTGTGTCGTCTTTGTATGGCAAAATTATCATCACGTGACACGCGTGTATGGCAAAATGGCAACGCACATAGACCGTTTCTACGTGTTTTCATTGGTCAATGTTCATGACGTCTACTGTATGGCAAAATATTATCACTGGCTTATCACTGACCAGCCTCGCTACCATGGGCAGCGCGCCGTAACACCCGGCGTACGTCTCTAGCCATACACGCGTTTAAAAAAATGCCGTACGCGCGTCCATAAAAACGGTCTCACAACGAAATCGCACGCACAATGACACACTCAGCATTCTCCGGGTTCTATTTCTATGGGAATATGATAAATATATTTACACCCTAGTGAAAAATTTCTCTTGAATATTATAGCAAAATACAACACAAAATATCGAGGCCTCTGTATCTGTGTACAGCACAGAGGAAGAGTCCTATATAGGGCTAGGACTGATCTAAACTAGCGTACAGTTGAGACAATCCTAACAGTCTTACCAAATGTGTAAATGGAAGGTCCTCCAGAATCCACCAGATCCAGTCCTGGTAGACGGCATCCTGTTCCCCGCTCTGTTTAGCAATCATACAATTGGCCTGAGTCTGAAAAAGCGACAACGACACACACACAAAAATCCACACATCAAAAGCAAATTAATATTCAACTTAAAATGTTGCTACACTCACAAAATGCAGTGCAGAAAACATAAAACAAACAGATTATAACTTGTGCTGAGAACTGAGAATGGGGGTTCGAATCCTGGCAACGGATTGTGGTGACTGTACCTATATTATTAAAAACAATAATCACTTTTTAATTTTTTAATAAAAGACATACAAAGAAAGAGACTAACAACCTATTTTCAAACTTATTGAGCGAGTTTTTAAAATAAAGCAAATTTTGTACAACAATCACAATGAGCTGTTTTTATGACTAATTTATAAAGCAGAAAATTGCTTTCGTTTTTTGAAATAAATAAATTCTTAGTCATTTCTGGTTGTGTTTTTAAAACGAAAGGAGACTTTGAGACGCTAGGGGGGGAGCAGTAATATTTTGTAATTTTCAAATGTTAAAGTGTTTGTTGGCAGGTGTGCACATTTTTCTAGAGCAATGAGTTTTATCCAATAAATCATCTCCAGCCACCTACATGAAGCATCTCATATTTCCCCTTTCGGGTTTTTTCCAACACTGTGGAGCATTCTGGACCCAAATTTTGGAAATTTGACCAAATCATGCTGAATCGAAACAAGATCCTCGATGTTTTCTACTTTGGTTTTAAAAGCCCTACTGTGCAATCTGGAGTACTCTAAACGGTTTTATCTTAATGATTTTTGTAAATTTGATCTGAATGAAAAAAAAAAATTAAATTAAATTTTTCTTCTTATTTTGTTTTAACATTATTATCAGCAGCAGTGGGCATGTAATGGCGCATAATCTGCGCGTATTGGCCCAGATACACTAGATTGTGCATGGGGAGAGAACCTCGCTATTGCGCTGAAAATCTGAAAAGGCTAGTAATGTTTTCCTGTAGATTTTTCGTTTAAAGATATACTGAATGAACATGCAGTTCCTTAGATCAATGCTTAAGCTTTTTTGAAGTGATGTATAATTTAATAGATGAAAAATTATGTCTGGGTTAAAAAAAAATTTTTTTGGGTATAAACCACAAACACAGATCCTTGTCATTTGATTAGTGGAACACATGTCACATGTCATCCATTATTTTGCCATCTATTTTTGCTTCTCTCCACCCAGGGGTAAAATGGGTACCTGTGAGGGCAGAGATGGTTCTTGTGATTGATTTAGCTTATAGTAGCGCATATATTGCAGCACAGGCTGTATACTCCCCAGGGAGCTGAGATGGTTTAAGGAATGAAATAAATGGCCCAGTGACCAGGGGTAATAATGTTAAGAAGCGCTTTGAGACACCCTTGGGTGTGATAAAGCGCGATATAAATCCATATTATTATTATTATTATTATTGTTATTCAATTGATGCACACAAGACCGCTGGACTTGTCTGGTTTTAGGTTTACTGGACCAACACTAAAACCACTGGCCTCAGGCCAGCGGTCCAGTCTAAAATTCAAGCACTGATGTACATAATATGTACATAAAAAACATTCCATTAAGTGCGGTAAATACTTTATACTGCCACAGGATTATCAACCAGTTAATTGCGGAAGGACATCTGCATATAAGCCAAGGTATTAATGGCCACTAATTGTCTTTCAGTTCGCTCACAAAAACAAAACCATTCCACTGAGACTGAAACGAGAAACGGCACGGTATTTTGGGTCACACATATCTGTGCCAAGGACTACAAACAGAAAGCATGGATAGTGAAGTGATAAACATTAACCAGCACTGTAAAGTAAGGGTGGGGAAGCATCGACAATGGAAATTCTGATGAATTGAAGGAGAAAGTTGAAAAAAAATTGGTGATTTTTAAGATGCTAAGCCGTTCTTGAAAGTAAAAGTGCTTGCTCAGAGTTACAAATATTTTCAATCATTTTTGGAAACCCGGGAACATTTCCATAAAGCTTTTTACAGTTGAGCAAACCGTTGTGCTTAGTGTTACTGTAACATGTAGCAGAAAAATTTGCCAAAAGCATTCAAAGGCAGGGTATACCTTTGGTAGGTACTCCAAAAAGCAATGACCATAAAAACTTAAGGAGCACTGGAGAGCTGTTGTTATTATAAAACATTGCAAAAATAAGTTAGTGGCCTGACATTTCGACCCTAGCAGAGTCTTTCTGGAAGGCTAAATGACAACACAACGGCCTCACACAGCACCACATCACCAACTCCAGCCAGTTCGTCAACATCATCAAGGACATCCATCTCAATCAATCTGACATTCTCGTCAGTTTTGACGTAGTCTCGCTGTTCACCAACATACCAACAAAAGAAGCATGCTACATCGCCACACAACGCCTTCAAGCCGATCCTACCATGACAGACCGCACAAGCCTCACTCCTGAACAAGTCCAAGATCTCCTCATCACCTGCGTCTCATCATCTAGCTTCCGGTGGAGGGACCAGTTCTATGAACAAACCTCTGGGGCCGCCATGGGATCTCCTCTATCCCCGGTCCTGGCAGATTTGTTCATGGAAGAGTTTGAACTGGACACCATCGAGAATGCTGATCTTCGCCCCAACCTCTGGCTCCGCTACGTTGATGACACCTTTGTGGTTTGGCCCCACGGCAAGACAGCACTCGACCAGTTCCTCCAACACCTCAACAACCAGCATCCTCTCATCAAATTCACCATGGAACAAGAAGAGAACAACACCATCTCCTTCCTAGATGTTCAAGTCACAAGAAGAGCGGATGGCACCCTCGCCCACACCGTACACCGCAAACCAACCCACACTGACCGGTATCTACACAGCTCTTCGTTTCATCATCCACGCTTCAAGTCTGCCGTCCAGAACACCTTGGTCCGCCGTGCATTTAACATCTGCGACCAAGACAGCTTGAAGCAGGAACTCCATCACATCCAGACATCGCTACGACTCAACGGATACAAGACCTTCAACTTCAACCACCCCAAGCCAAGCCTACCAGCAGAACGGCCAGATTTCAAGGCAACCATCACTCTCCCGTACATCGGCCTCACATCACACAAGCTACAACGGATCTTCAGCCAAGCCCAAGTCAAGACCTTCCACACAGCACCGAACAAGATACAAGCATCTCTTCATACACACAAGGACAAGCAAGACACCCAAGCCAAGGCCGGCGTTTACCGCATTCCTTGTGAATGTGGTAAAGTATACATCGGAGAAACCGGCCGCAACGTATCAACAAGAATCAAGGAACATCAAGCACACGGCAGACTTGGACACCTGGACAAATCCGCAATCATCAAACATTCACAAGAACAAGATCATCTCATCAAATGGAAGCAAGCCAAGCTCATCGCACCTGTCAAGTTCTGGCACCAACGCAGAGTCAGGGAAGCGATCGAGATCAAGTCACACAACACGGTTCCACAAGACATCGGGTTTTTCATCAATGACATCTGGTCACCTCTACTCAAGCCAGTCCTCCCAGCAGCAGCTCACCACAACACTGACACACTCCAGCGCACACACATCCAGCCAGCAGCCAACTACCATGCATCACCGGTCAACAACAACTTGGATACTTCCCGCCCAAAAGTGCACCCCACTAGCTCTACTTAAGCTGCAACACCACCAGCAGTCCAGCATTCTCCTGAAGACGAGCAGAGTATACTGTTAAGACGAGCAGAGTATACTGTTCGAAACGTCGAGACCAAACCGGCTCTTTTCAGAGCCAACACTCCTCCCAAAAGAGATTATACACATGGTTGTACCCGCAAGTTCACTACTATTTACATTTACAGTTATAGTTACTTCTTACACTTACAAGCAGACAAGAGTTGCAAGAGTAGTCAAGTGGAAATACATGAATAGAGAGAGTGGAGGGAGAAAAGTAGAAAGCATTCAGAGAAGGCAGGGGGTAAGCAGGGATTATGAAGACAAAGGGGGGGGGGGGGGTTATGAAGGGAAGGGAATAGCTTGACCACAAGAAGTTGGGACAAAATGGAAGAATAGAAGAGAGGTAAATAAATGAATAGAGAGAGTGGAGGGAGAAAAGCAAAAAGCATTCAGAGAAGGCAGGGGGTAAGCAGGGATTATGAAGACAAAGGGGGGGGGGGGGGTTATGAAGGGAAGGGAATAGCTTGACCACAAGAAGTTGGGACAAAATGGAAGATTAGAAGAGAGGTAAATAATAATAAAACATTGTTAGAAATGACAACCTTTGAAGTAACATAGTTGTATAGAGAAAGATGAAATTTTTCACACAAACAAAATTAAATCTGAGAACGCTTCAGGCATGAAGCCTTTCTCAGGCATCTGAAAACACACAATTCTATGCAACAAGGGTGGTTTTTTATCTTAAAAGTTGAAAGGAAATAATAAAATTATTATTTCCTTTCAACTTTGATGTCCAATTGTGCCAAAATTTTCACAGGTTGTTAGTTTATGCATACACTGTATGTTGGGATACACCAAGTGAGGATACTGGTCTTTGACAACTACCAAAAGTATACCTTGCCTTAATGTGTATTTCGATCAAGCAAGTTTGACAGAGCGTGTGTGCATTCACAATGGTTTTGCAATAATGCATCAATCATCCACTTTTCTTATAAATGGTAAGCAGCAAATTTGAAGCAAAAACTCTGCTAAATGGAACTCTCTGTAAGCAACAACTGCCTGTGCATACAAGCTTCATGACAATTGCTAAGGTTATATTAGAGTGGTAAACAAAACATTTGCAGGACGCTAAGAAGATGACAGAGATTCGTTCACATCTTACGGCAAACTTCTTGGCCAGTTTCGTGAAGCTCCTCCTGTAGGCCTCAAACTCCACCCAGCTCTGGTCCAAGTACTTGTAATTACGACTGCCGAGGAGGGCAGATAGACAGTCAAACGCCCTCTCTGCGTCCATGTAGTGGAGTAACAGACTGGCCACGGGGTGCAGTAGAGGGCAGTAGCTGATTTCTGGACGGGTGTGAGAGAGGACGCTGAGTAGTCGAGCCAGCTGGTCTCGTCCTGATTGGTCGAGTTTGTATGTGGTCAGGTGGTCCTCGTTACCGAAGGTCTGATGACTGTTGTTTGAATTGTGATCTGGTGACAAAAAAGCATTTTGTATTCAATTACAACTTAATTCATTTAGGTTTATTATTCGACTCAAAATTACATCTAACCACAGTTTAAAAGACTCAAAATTGAGTCAAAAGAAGGTCAACTGTAGACAAAGAAAAAGTTGTAAAGCAATAAAATATGTACACTAGAAAACAAACAAACAAACAAACAACATAATGGCAAACAACAGTTGTACTTTGATAGCACACAACACATCGTTCAAAAAAGTTGCTTATTCCTGCTATACCAAAAAAACATTTTGTAAGACAAATCTTCTTGATTGCAATTCGCCTTCAATGACACCCTGATAATGAAAGTAAACTTACAAATAGAGAATAACTACACTTATTTGTTTCTCTTGGTTTGGGGGTTTTGAATTTGTTAATTGTTTTCATAATGAGCAATGTTAATTGTTATTAGATAAGGGAGTTGGCAGAAACAGAAGGAAAAGTTTTCGACTACACACAAAAAAATTGACCAGAGCGGGATTTGAACCAAGGCAACAACCTCTATATTAACATGCCGGCACTCTACCAACTGGGCTATGGCAGTCTCCCTATTTTGTCAACATCTTTGTTCAGGGCAAGGGTGGGGGGGGGGGGGGGGGGAGGGTTGGCAATCAGAAGCCATACAACCTTTAAAGGGACACGTTGCCTTGGATCGGGCGAGTTGGTCTATGAAAAGCGCTTGAAACCGTTTGTTTCATAGACCAACTCGCCCGATCCAAGGCAACGTGTCCCTTTAACTGTCATGTAGCCAGGGATCACATCCACGTTTACAATTCAACCTGGGAAGTGGCAGCCAAGGGATAACCTTGGTTTTATACTTGAGCAAAACAAAAAAGGTATTATTAATATTTTAAAAAATTGCGTAGCGGCAGCAATTTGCTGGTTTAAGCCTGACGTGGCTTTCTGCATGGGGAGAACTCTCAACCACTGAGGCCATTTAACATTAACAATCCCCAGCGGTGTCATGAAATAATGCATTATTCTGAGCCTGCCTGATGGGTAAATTGCCTGATATAGTGACACTAATTACTGCAATGGGATGCTGGTAGGATGTGAGATGAATGATGTTGTATTAGTTTCTTCCTGTCTACAACATGTATGGGAGATGTGGGAATTAAAGTGTCATGTAACAATAAGCCTGTTGAGTCTTTAGCCTATCAATAACTCTTGTATTTTCTTCTTCTTTTTAAATAATGTTTTTATAACAGTGTACATAATGTTTTATTAGAGTTCATTTTTATAATCTTTCCTTGTATTTATGGTGTCTGTCTGTTTTAATGTCTCTCCTTTTTTTTACAGGGATTGCTCTTTTAGATAGTGATTAAGTTCGCTTTTGGGCAATCCCTAGGCTGCTGTTTGTTTTTGTATTTCTACAAATCCCTCTGTTTTTCATAATTGGTCTGACTGTTTTTTCTCAGTCTTCTGTTTATTGCATTGTTTTGTTTTTCAAAGCCTGAATGAACAAATAAATAAATAAATAAAATAAAAGTACATCCAAATAAACAGAGGAGAACAAATCTAAATACATGTCCATAGGCTGGGGGTACAAAAGCTGTCGCTTCACCCTGGACCTAGATGCTGCCTTTTGATTTCTGTTCACTATTATCTCAATCTGTAAAATATTGATGTTCATGAATTATCAGTTTAATTATGTAACCTGTAACCAGTTCATAAATGTAAAGGGTATTATTATGTATTAAAGGCAGGGTGTACATGTACAATGTATACTTCTGGTAAATACTCCAAAAGTGAATGAGGTAAAGAGCACTGGAGAGCTGTTGATATTATAAAACATTGTTAGACACGACTCCCTTTGAAGTAATGTAGTTTAGAGAAAGAGGTACATGTACATGTACATGTAATTTCTCACCCCAAAATCTGACTGTGAAAAAGGCTTCAGGCGTGAACCCTTTCTCAGGCATCTGAAAGCACACGATTCATAACAAGGGTGTTTTGTTTTTCTTTGATTATTTTCTTGCAACTCCGATGATCATTTGAGCCCAAATTTTCACAGGTTTGTTATTTTATGCATACGTTGGGATACACCGAGTGAGAATACTGGTCTTTGACAATTACCAAAAGTACACCTTGCCTTTTAAGGTGCTGTAGGTAATACACCGATCCATTAAGCCCCGCCTATTTCTCATTGACCAATCACAGCCGCGAAATCTGATCACCATTTGAGCCGTTTGGTGATCTTTGTTCTAATGGTGATCAGGTTTCGCAGCTGTGATTGGTCAACTCGTAAGGAGGCGGGGCTTAATGGATTGGTCTATTGGAGCCCACTGTTTGTTTCAAACCTATATAATTGTAGGTAAATACAATACAACTAACCTGTGAAAATTTCACTTCAAAAGGTGGTCGCGTTTTTGAGATATCACCGAAAAACCGGAGCGAATATTTCCACGCGAATATTTCCACGCAGGAAGAATATTCCCTATAGGAATACACAATCTGAGCGTTCTCAGATTCAAATTTTTGGGGGATAAAAAGTGATATATTTTTCCATAACCGCAGTACTTCGAAGTGAAAAGTTTCTCAAAATTCTTTATACTACCCAAAGCTGCTGTACTTCTTACCAAGTAAGCTTTTATTGCCATTAATTTTCAGAGTCATTACCAAACGTATACAGACCCTTTAAGAGCAGGGATGGGGGGGGGGGGCGGGGAGGGGGGTATCGTTTCATTTCAAATTAACCAGTGGTCCACAGGTGTCCCTCACTACATTTCAGTGTAATTTCAAACGACTATTTTATGGTAATTAATATTTTTTTTAACTACACCAAAATTATTATCTCCCACCCTTGATTCTGAGAAATGGACCCCTTGAAGAATGTGCCCAGCCTGGTTTCTTCCCTCTTTTGTAATCGCAAATCGCGACGGTTGTGTTCACAAGCTCAAAACTTGGTTTATAACCATCAGTAATAACAGGTAATAAATATTGCTGTCGGAAATTTTTGATTGTAATTTATCTCCATCTGAGCTAGCTTATTGATGGAGAGACATCAATCAACTTTGAACAAAAAAATTTCATGACCGGAATGTTGTCATTCAGGTGTCAATATTTGGAAAGTGATGAATTTGTTACACTTGGGAAATTATTGCTTAGCAAAAACAGGTTACCAGTTGAGCACAAATAACAATAGTAAATTAATACTATTTGTGGCTGGTTGATCCTCAGAAAATGAATACTGAGTAAATTAATTTTTAAATCAGGACTATTTTCCATGAATGGGGTTTAATTCGCACGCAAAATACATTTGATCTAAACATTTTGAATTGGTAGGCCTCCTATTCTACAGGAAATGGGTTCTATTTAACCCTTTCCTTACCATAGGCGACTTTAGTCGACTGCACTGATACCCCCTCTTCCTTACCATTGCCGACTTTAGTTGACCAAGCTTACACACAAAAAAGCACTCAAGCCTGAGCACAAAGGCCATTTGTAATAAAGCTGCAGTTTTGTCCATGTTTGCCCTCCATACCCAAGCTTACCATCATTGGAAAGGGAAAGATCGGATCTTTCCAATGATGGTCAAATAAAATAAGGTTGCTATTTTGCAATCTCTTCAAACTGGAGTTGAAAGATCCGAAATGCCAAACACCTACAGAGCGCCATATACTTGTGTACAAAAAAGTGTTTGAGATTACAGATCACACTGAGGAAAGAAAGACAAAGAACTTTGACAATTATTGACCGATCTCAATAATTATTTGATTATATTAAAGGGAATTCAATAAGTGAGAACTTTTGTATCACTTATTTTGCTGTAAAACAATGTCATCAAGTAGATAATGGGGTTTGTAAAAATGACCTTTGAACGAAAGAAAGCTTTCTGTTGTGTAAGAATGTGTGCTTCACGCTTGAGTGGTCAAACAATGAGGTTATCAGCAGTTGTTTATGTCCAAACAATTCGGTAAGGAACGGGTTAAGTTATACTTTATTTTTGCTGATACATAGAATTGCACAGTGCAACAATATTTTGCTCATTATCAGCCCAAGTCTGACTGCACCCAAACTACATGTATGGAACTCTTTACAAATTCATATATACTGTTGTACTTAGATTGATTAGTTGAAAAAAAATTATGGCCTAACGACTTTTCTCCTAACATCTGCTGGTACAGTGAACATTTTAAAGGCCTTGTGGTTTTTATTCTTAGTTGTTAATTTTGTTAATTATTTTCAGGCCTGAAATTTTTTCTATGAGAGAGCAATGGCATTTTCATTTTGAAAAACCTTAAAGTCTATGAGAAACTTTTGAAGGAGCACCAAGGCCAAGACTAGACCAACAGAGGCCATGGCCGCTGTGAAATTCAAAGCCTGTGTTTTGTTTGATTATGGGTTTTTTGCGCCTCAGATTACCTTTTTTTAAATATTTTTTTATGAGATATCGCCTAACATCACAAGGCCACGGACGGCCACTTCAAGGTGAGGGCTACACATATTTGATTTGGGCTATCGATCTATTGCCTCCTATTCCTGGGGCTGAAACAGGGTTACCCCTTCACAGTCAGTAAGGATGTAGGCATGGGTATCATCCACTAGGAGCCTGGCTGGTAGAGCAGAATGCACTACCTTCCTAACTTTTTACGAAGCAATTATGGTTAAGTGCCTTGCTCAAGGGCACAAGTGTCATGACCGGGTATCGAACCCACACTCTGCTGCTGACTACACCAGAGCTTAGGTCCGGTGACCTAGACCGCTCGGCCACGACACGCCACACCTACAGCTACACTGTACATGGACAGCACATTATAAATTACAGTATTATTATTACTATTAGTTTTTTGAAACAAGGACCTTACCATGTTACTAATAAATAAATGTATTAAGTAATGTAATTTAGTTTCAGCAGCCCAGATGATGAACGACATTTTGTGTACAGTTGCTCATTCAATTTTTGCACATTGTAAATTTGAAAATTCCATTCCCAGGCTTGGTAGTTGACCCTTGGGTTTGTGCAAATAATATATTTATAGGAATATTCCTCCAGTACATTTAAAGGTATTATACAGGATTGGCAGAGCTGACAAAATAATCACAGACAGTGTTCATGTTTTGTGTAATCAACCACATACATGAAATAACAAACCTGTGAAAATTTGAGCTCAATTGGTCATCGAGGTCACGAGAAAATAGTGAAAAGAGACCTTATGTGTTTTCTGTTTTTCAAACATCGAGTTTATTATCACACGCGATAAAAACTATTGTTTTACTCATTTCTCAGAAACGATAGCATTTTAGGCAGAAATATTTTAAGGAACCCTTTCTACCATACTTACTTTAAATCATGTAAATTATGTGTGAATCTGTGAACATTTGTGTTTTTCGATCTTACCAATAGTGTACAGGGCCTTTAAAGATGCAATCACATGAATTGTTACCAATTGATGGTAAAGAATTGTTTTAAGTTTCAATATTTTCATTATAGTCTTTCATTTGAGACACCAAATGAAAAAAAAATAAATAAAAAATAGTACCGGTAATAGTAACTGTTACAAGAATGAAGAAACAAAAATGAGTAATTGTCGGGATCACGCAACATAAACCTAACATAACCAGAAGCTATTTACACAATGTTCATGGTATCTTGATTATTGTTGTTTTCTGAAACTGCATCATCTGTCAAAATTCATCAAGAAAATAAATTCAACATTTGTTGGTCTTTCGTTAAAAAGATTTGGCGATGCAACGTTAAAGAGAATGTATATACATTTGGTAATCACTCTTAAAATTAATGGCAATAAAAACTTATATTGTTTAGAAGTACAGCAGCTTTCGATAGAAAAGCTTTTTGAGAAAATTTCACTTTGAAGTAATGTGGTTATGTAAAAAGATATCAGTTTTTATGCCCAAAATATGAAGCTGAGAAACGTTTCTGCAGATAGGTTTCTCAGATTGTGTATTCATATAGGGTTTATTCTTCCTGCATGGACATAACAGCTTCGGATTTTTAACAATATCTCAAAAAAGCAACTAACTATTGAAATGAAATTTTCACAGGTTAGTTTTATTGTACATATCTACATTTATATAGGATTAAGACAATCAAACGTTTCCAAAAACCAAAGGTATACTTTGCCTTTAAGGGCCGACAAAATAGATAAGCCTAAGCTTTAAAAAAAAGTTGAACCAGACAATACCTTGACTGTATTTTTATGGCCCAATAAAATTTGCAAATATTATTAAAATAGAGGGGCTATCATGGCAGATTCTGAACTGCCATTGCTTCTGTACGTGCCTTGTGCAGTTAACGCTGGTAAATTTACAGCATTGGGAAGACAGACATTGTAATTACTGAAGGGCAACACTTCCTTTGCCATTTCTATTTCCCTAGGCCATTTTTCCTTCATGAATTGGAACTCGAGGCCTGCGCTATAAGATGATCTCATTGTGTTCAATCTCAATGGAGAACATCTACCACACTGAATAAAAGGTGAAAATTGAATTGGATTGAACCAGCCACAGTCATCAAAATAAGAACATGAGAAAGTGGTGAGCTGGTGAACCTAATGATGCATTTCCAATTGTATGCTTGGTCAAGCGAGACAGCTGGGTGATTTCAAAATGGCATATATAATGTGTTACAAACAAACACTCATATGAGATTTGAGGCATTGCATGGTGAGGTATCAATGTATATATGTTTTGCAGTATACGCGTATATCTACTTGCTGAGTAGATTTTGTTCTTTAAGAACTTGTCTTGCTATTTATTCTACTGCCGCGGAGTCGGAATTCGGGAGACTTCTGACGATGACTAGAGCAAGCTAGTCCAAACATTAAGACCAATTAAGAACTCACTTCGCGGCAGTGAAGCTAATAACGAGAAGTCCCCTTGAACCACTAAGCGAAAGTAGTAGTCCAGGCCGATTTCCTACCTTCCGCCCAGGTAGTAGTTAATAAGCAGGACAGTTTCTCAGAACTGAGAAGTCTTCCGAAGTCTCCCGAGTTCCCTCAAACCAAATAAACAAACACTCCCAAAACAAACAAACAAACAACCCAACAAACAGCATTATTATTATTATTTTAAAGATCATTTTATACCCACTGTAATGGTTCATACACTATTCTTTTTGAGGAAGCTGATACACACAATACATATAACTTAAAATGAAGTCAAAACAATTTATGCAAAAACATTTTCAAATCTTCCATCCATGAATATTACAAAGATAAATACTATTAAAAAAGCACAAATTTGAATGAGTATGTAAACGACAATCAAATGAAGTGAGCCTTTTTATTGTAATGAGTGTAAGTTTACAAAATAAATATGTGTAGTTTAGATTAGCTGATCATCAATCAACATTCTGCTAACACTGGATTAAGATAACCAGTAGCTGTTTCCTAATTAGGAGGAAGTATTGATTGCATTGTGCCAGATATTATTACTGGCATACTACCCGGGCTCAATTTCATAAAGCTGTTTAGCAGAAAATACTGCTTGGAAAATTTCTTTGCTTAGCAAAAAATGAGCGGGGCACCAGTTGCAACAATGTTAACTTTATGGAATGTTGGCAGGTAACCTGTTTCTGCTAAGCAAAGTTTTTCTGCTTACAGGCTTTATGAAATTAGGCCCAGATGAGGAGTTACGTTGTAGGCTTACAGGCTAGGCAATTTATTTTCTTTGTACCAAAAGACATTTAACTGTCTCTCTCTCTCTCTAGTCGACAGTAAGTCGGAATCATGTTGAGATTTGCCCATTCATTTCTGTCCCTCATCAAGTTAGGAAGATCAGATCGAAGCACCCCGATGTCCCTAGCAACTACATCTGTATAGCTGAGCTTTTGTTTTCCCCAATTTCTCCTTCCATGTTTTGGTGTCCACGTGATAAGTTGAGAGACTGGTTCTTTGGTATTCCTGTATGAGTGCCCTGCTAATTTGAGACGGCGTTGTTGTATCTTACGGGAAAGTTTGGGTTCATTGCCATACAGTTCAGTATTTGTCATATGTTGACTCCAATGTACATTTAAAGGTATTATACAGGATTGGCAGAGCTGACAAAATAATCACAGACAGTGTTCATGTTTTGTGTAATCAACCACATACATGAAATAACAAGCCTGTGAAAATTTGAGCTCAATTGGTCATCGAGGTCACGAGAAAATAGTGAAAAGAGACCTTATGTGTTTTCTGTTTTTCAAACATCGAGTTTATTATCGCGCGCGATAAAAACTAACGTTTTACTCATTTCTCAGAAACGATAGCATTTTAGGCAAAAATATTTTAAGGAACCCTTTCTACCATTACTTACTTTAAATCATGTAAGTTATGTGTGAATCTGTGAACATTTGTGTTTTTCGATCTTACCAATAGTGTACAGGGCCTTTAAACATTTCCGTAGCAGTCTTGTATAACACCCATCTAGTTTTGCTTCCAATTCCTTCGTAACTGTCCATGTATCAGAGCCATACATGATACATTTAACTGTAATCATGAAGGAAAGTGGTACAATGTACACTATAATGCCAAAAACTGAACACCTCAAAAAAGTACATTGTAACACGTGCACTGCGTACTGTTTTGCACCACTACTGCATCTGCCCAATCCTTTTCTAAAAACTCCCCCATGGGTTTGTGCACTAAGCATGGCACATGTTCGTACGGTATGGCCATATTTATTTATTCTCCTAGAATACAACATATGGCATCGCTGGCATTTATCAAGTTGATAATCCTTTTAAAAACGGATCATATTCAGTTCATACCAGTTTAAATGTATTCATCCGTATCAAATTATTATAATTGCAAACATGTGTACTATATGTATAGGGCAACAAGTTAAAGGGGTACATAATGGGTGGTCCACAGATATTGAAGTAGCAGGTGACAAAAATAGAAGTAATTCCCGTTTGCCAAAAGACTGAACAGGCGCGTAGCACGAGCGCGAAGCCGGAAGCCCTCACTATGTGGGATCCGGGGCCATCCAAGGGCCCGTTTTTTTATTTTAATTCTAGACTAGCGGGATGCCGCGCTTCGCGCGGCACCCGCTAGGTGGGCGCGATTCTTGCCCATAAAATGTGACAACGGTGCATGGGGTAAGGGGGGTGGGGGGGGGGGGGGGTAATTGGAGAGGATATCAGAGTTTCTTTCAGAATTGGTTTGGAAAAAATATTAAAAATCTGTATGCAATGTAGTAATGTCCTAATAATAAAATGTTGAGCATGCAAAAGGTGTTGAGTGCGGTCGAAGGCGACGCGTTACCTTCCCTCACCCTTTTCGCCCCTTTTCTCGACTACGAAGCATAAGTTGGGGGTGTGTTTTAATATTTGGGAAGGATATAAAAAGGCAATGATGCATGGTTGGCATGATAATGTAGGTTTTTTGATATATCAGTATAGTTGAATATCCAACAAAGGCCTGAGTAATCCATGCTTCTGTTCTCCTAAAATTTGTAAAATGTTTGAATAATGTATAATACTTGATTTCCTTTTTTCTTTATTTCTGGATTTCTTTGTGTCTCTATCTCTTTATTTCTTAAATGTGTCTTTGTTTCTATATTTTCTCTTACTGAATATCCGTGTTTGCCCGTGGTGAACTTTGTATTTTCTCAGTATTCTATTTCATTTTTTCTGTAATTAGGCCTATGTGTTTTTGTGACTCAGTGGTCTGTTTGTCTTTTTATTTGTTTATTTTGTTTATGCCTTAGTTTCGTTATTTCCTTAGTTGCAGGGGGCCTATTATTTATCTCTGATGTTTCTTGATATCTACGTTGACGTTTATTTTGTAATGTTTTTATGTCACTATGTTACAGTTGATTGATGTTTCTATTATGTCACTATTTCTGGGTTTTTTTATATTATTTCGGGTGTGGATGTGTTTGTTTCCGTATTTCGTTCTTCTAGATTTTGTAAATGGTTGATAATACAATAATAATGTTAAGTGTTACAGGGGTGTGATTGTGTCACATTTTGTTGATGACAGTTTTGTAAACTTCTTTTTGTCTTGAAGGACCCTGTTGTTCAAATTGTATTCATCGTACGTCTAAAGATTTAAATAGGAAACGAAAATAAAATAAAAATTATTTGTGTGTTTTCGTTTTCCTTTATTTGTTCCTTTCTGTCTGTTTTTGATTTCTTGATTTATATGCTTGTTTGGAGGAGGCTTTATTTTTGTCCATTTTCCCTTTATTTCATTGTGTCGTTATTTCTTGCTTTCTTTATGCCTTGTTTCTTTATTTCTTTATTGCTCGGAAATTATTGGTTGTATTTAGGCCTACATACCACTAAATGCAGGAAACGACTAATATTCGACAATGCTTGTCTTTGTGAATATTATGTTGTTATTCAGTCAATGAGTAGGCCTAACGTAAGCAGTCAATTTATGAAAGAAATAATAGGGCCTATAAGGAAAATTTATAAAGGGGACATAGGAGGTCACATCTGCCCAATAAAATGAAATGAGATGGAAGAAGACAAAGCATTATTAACAGAAAATATGCAGTATCTGTAGAAATTAGGATTACCCCCTTCCCCCCCCCCCCCTTGAGCTGCATTTTAAATCAGTCATCTCGCTATATTTAAAGTATAATAGGCGCGGGGAGACATTGGAACACCAGTGCCAACCCAGTAAGCGGTGTCCGGCAAGCGAAACTTCCCAGAATGCACAAATGCAACAGCGAACGCAAATTTTAAGACTGGCAAAACCCCCCAATTTATGTTTTGAATGTGCCAAATTTTTCCAAAAATCAACACCCACAAACCCTCACGCAAGCTCCGCTACAGACTAACCCCGGCGCAAAAAAACCAAAAAAAACCAAAAAACATGCCTGACGGGTATGAAACACGCAAGGGCCGACCAACGCGGGTATCCAGCTGCCGTTGCACACACTCGCGGGTAGAAACATAGCATTGTTCGATCGAAAATAAGGGCACCAGTTATCCCAACATGCAAATTGTTTATTGCGTGCATCCTTGAGAAATTACCTTAGTCATGCAGCGCTACTTCTGATTGTTCACTGAAAAGACTCATGGGTCGTTAAAACCGTGGACTTTCGGTGACACAAAATGCAGTAGATATTTATTGATAAATTATTTAATACCATTTAACCCACAAAACGTGCAACAAATATCTTCTGAAGACAAACAACATTAAAACAATCTTTTCGAGAGAGCTGGGAAATTGTGGCGAACACCCAAGAGCGAGGTAATAACGGACCAATTAAACGTGAGAAATAATCACACGTGAGAAAATCGTCGCTGGTACACACTCTCTTTCTAAAGCGTTGTTCGATGGAAAATGAGGGCACCGGTTAACACAGCATGCAAACTGTTTATTGCGAGCATTCATGTGAGAAATTATCTTAGTCATGCAACGCTATTTCTGACTGCTCAATGAAAAGACTCATGTGTCGTTAAAACCGTGGACTTTTGGTGACACAAATTTCGAAATGCAGTAGATATTTATTGAAAAATTATTTAATACCATTTAAACCCACAAAACGTGCAACAAATATCTTCTGAAGACAAACAACATTAACACAATCTTGTCGAGAGAGCTGGGAAATTACGGCGAACACCCAAGACCGAGGAAATAACGGACCAATCACTCGTGAGAAGTCATCACACGTGAGAAAAAAAAGATGGCGACCCAATAAAAAAGATGGCGACCCAATAAAAAAGATGGCAGCCCAGAGCCCAACCTCGTCCTCGAGGGGGCGAGGTCACCGTGCGCAAGCGGACGGTCGGATCTCGCAGCGCCGCGGGGTGGAAGTTGGTACCGATTTTAATTATATAGATGCTCTGTGGTGCAATCTGAGCAATTTCTGGCTTAATCCATTGAATTAATTGTTTTCTTTTAAAATCATTACATTCTTTGTTACATTGACTTGATGCCAACTGTTGGTTGCATGTAAATAGAGTACAGCGTGGCAAACTGAATTGTATGTTAGCAAGTTTTTTTTATTTTCTATTTTTTTTGTTTCAGTCAGTGACAGTACTTCAGCTCAGGGAAAATTGAAATTTTTTTTTTTAAGTAGCCGGCGGCAAAGGGCCGTGTAGCCAGCGAAGATTTCGCTGGCAGCCAGCGCTTTTGGACAACACTGTACATAGTGTATCAGAGCTTTCGGATTCCTGCAAGGACTTTACTGAACTACAGAGCATGCCTGGTCATGCCTGGTGGTCAGGGCCCAGTTTCATGGCTCTGCTTTACCGCCAAATTCTGCGCTTGCGATCACCATTCTCCGCTTACCGAGCAAGTGCCGAATTTCTCCGCTGGCTGTGTAAGCGTAGAATGCCTAATATTGTGGACTACGCAAGTAAAAATTCCCTGCTAACTCAGGAAATACGCTTGACGTAAGGGCGGAATTCCCTGCTTCTGTAAGCGCTGATTCTTTGTTTACGAAAGCAGAGCCATGAAATTGGGCCTACATGTAGGTGATGAGAGGTTAGTTCAAAGACCACTCAGAACGCCCAGTATACAAATGTACAGAACACATTTAACGAAGACATCACCATGCGAACCTTTGCTTCCCATGTTTGTTCTCCTTCCAAAAATCTCCGACACCTTCATCCATTTCTGACTTTTTTTTTCTTTTTCGCAAACGCTGAATTCATTCAGAGAAATAAATCTTAAAGAAAAATTATTTCAGCCAAACTTAGGCCATGCAAACTTGAAAGCCAAAATGTATAGTGTTGTCTAAAATTTGATATTCGCATCGATCTTTATTCCTGATGCAATGAAGTGTAAGTGCAAACTATAAATGGAGCAGGAATCACAACTGTTGTTGTTTCTTTCATTTTCTCAATATTACAAAATTACTGAGATTTAGTATACATTGTGATAAGTATTTGTTAAAGATTATATTCCCATTTTAAGATTGGATTGATAGGCTTTCGAGTCACAGTGGTTAGGTTCACTTTTATTAATCCTGGCCATCTTAGAATGGGCTTGTCCTGTCTGATTTTATAGTTGTCTTGCTTTGATTTATCAGTGTTCTGTTTCCATTTCATCATTGGATAACAATTGTTGGTGTCACATGTTTTTTAAGTTTACATTTGTTGTTTCTTGTACTGGTATATTTTTCGGTAATATTGTATCTTGTACTGTTTGTTGAAATCTTGGCCGAATAAATAATAATAATAATAATAATAATAATAATAAAACATACAATCCCTTGTATTTGTTGCATTTCTTCAATTTGTTCAAGTAAAGTCCCAAAATATAATGTAGCCCTTCCCTCAACTATGTACGTATGTACTTGACCTTTTTGTACTGACATTGGTGCCCTAAATACTTTATCATAGCTTTTTTGATTTTGAAGAGGAAACTGTGCCCTTTTTGTAACGGAAAGTCGCCCTACCCATTATGTAATATTTGAGATAACTTTGAACACCTGCTAGAAACTTCTCTGGCAATTTGCTCAACCCAAAATTATTTTGAAATTTATCCAGTCAGTTTCCCTTGTGGTTTATTACTTTATATTTGAAATAAACAGTCGCATCCCCTTAAGATGATCCAACTGCTGCCGCTTCCCAGGTTGTATCGTAAACTTGGGTGTGATCCATGGCTATACAGCACATGTGTACAGCAGTGACTGGCAGTTCTGACTGGCACACCCGAATAAAGATATTGACAAAATAGGGAGACTGCCAACATTAGGGCTAGTTACCTCAGTTGGTAGAAGAGTGCCGACACATTAATCCGGAGGTCTCGGGTTCGAATCCCACAATAGTAATTTTTTCTTTGTTTAACACAAACCATTTTTAAATTCACACAATTTTTAAAATTAATAGAACATATATTCTGAATAAATTCGTAAAGCTGTAATCAATTTCTTCATGTTTCCAATATCACCTTGAATTTATGCCCATTGGTGTGGAAAAGCAATTCATGGGAACTGCTGTGCTTGGTGATGATTCAACTAATTGTTAAAACGGTTCATGTAAAATGAAAAACAAGTATCACTCCAACGCCCCGCTCTCAATATATCCCATGTTCCGAGTATAAAACGTTTTATAAAATAACTTGACATTTGGGTTGACGACAGGATCACCTAAATATTGGAATAATTTTCTAGAATTAGAGGATCCCTATTCAATGGTTGATCGTTCCTGACCAACTGTTTCCCATTATTTAAAACTGCGTATCGTATAAGTTAAATCTTCTCACTTTCAAAGCTCTTCATGGCCTATCTCCTGACTATCTGATCTTCTCCGATCTGCTGGCCAATCCCTACCGACGCAAACTACTTTTTCCACTAAATTCTATGGTCAAAGAGCCTTCAACTTCATTGCACCTTCTTTATGGAATAACTTATCTCTTCATATTCACCAAGCTGGCTCTCTTCAGATTTTCAAGGGACTTTTAAAAACTCATTTGTTTGAATCTTTATTTGTGTAACTTGCTTTTATATTAATTTCATTGTTTTATGTTTTGTGTTGCGCATAGAGGCTCCTGCATTATGCGCTATATAAATATCTCGTACTATATTATTATTATTATTTGTGGCTTTATTATACTTCGCTATTGAACAGTTTCTTGTTAAAGAGAACTGTGGTACCCAGTGTACATGTAAGAGCGCTGTATAAATACCAGTAAGTACTATTAATATTTTCAACATGTCCGACAGCCAAGATGTGTTACACGCATGAACCAAAAGCAATGTTCTTTCCACCTCAATGTCAAGTTATAATAGTTGTAAATTCTTACAATTCCCACAACTGCAAAAATTGTTAATGGCCTGACATTCCGAGTCTAGCAGAGTCTTTCTCGAAGGCTGAAAAGAAAGACTCTGCTAGGGTCAAAAACACCAGGCCATAAACTGTTTTTGGCATTTATACCATATACATTTGGTTGGTAAGCAGTTTGCAAGCTAATTCTATTTTCTCAATTCCCACATAACTATTACTATTTATAAACAACACTGGATCATGTGACCTTGAGAAGGAGTTGAATCAACTGTGGGGTGATGAATCAATTCTACTTCCGATTCTAGCCAATGACTTCCTGAACAGACCTAGTTGGTGCCAAACAAATACAATCTGCTCAAACAAAGCCGTCTGGTACATGTACAGTGATTCTTTATTTTATGGATACCATTAGGGGGGCCTATTGCATCAGGTTAAGAATAGTAATTGATAATAGGCCTAAATGTAAATGAAGTGTTCCTGCAGTTAAGATGTCATCTCTAGAATGTGGCAGGTCATGGGTTCAAATCCCAACCAAGGCACTTAAAGATCTTTCCTTCTCCAGGGACTCAGAGGGCATTCTCAAAAGACTTGAAGGGATCTTTCCTTCAACAAAGTCAGTCATGGAGGGCATTCTCAAAAGATTCAAAGGGAAATCTTTCCTTCTCCAAAGACTCAGAGGGCATTCTCAAAACATTCGAAGGGAAGATCTTTCCTTCTCCAAAGACTCAGAGGGCATTCTCAAAAGACTTGAAGGGATCTTTCCTTCTCCAAAGACTCAGAGGGCATTCCCCAAGGACTCAGAGGGAGTCGGAGGGTATTCACCAAGAAATGGGAGGGAAGATCTCTCCTTCTCCAAAGACTCTCGAGGGCATTCTCAAAAGACTCAGAGGGATCTTTTCTTCTCCAAGGACTCAAAGGGCATTCCAGAGGGCATTCTCCAAAGTCTCAGAGGGAGTCAGAGGGCATTCTCCAAAGTCTCAGAGGGAGTCAGAGGGCATTCTCCAAAGTCTCAGAGGGAGTCAGAGGACATTCTCCAAAGTCTCAGAGGGAGTCAGAGGACATTCTCAAAAGACTCGAAGGGAAGATTTTTGTCCTTCTCCACAAGGATTCGGGGCATTTTAAAATGAAATCATAGACAATGTACATAAGAAGAGAGGCAAATAGGACCCTGGCAGTCCAAGTCTGAGTCGGAGTTTAATTCCTTATTGTTGATTCCGAGTCATTATTCCAAGTCTTAAATCAAATGGGTCAAGTCAGAGTCACGAGTCACTTAAGTTTTAAAAACATTCAGAAAAAACAAACCTTTCAAAACCTTTTAAAATGTTTACCTCTCAACTTTTACAAGATGTAGTGTATTCACTTTAATCACGTCTGCCACTTTAAGAGTTACGCATGCGCATTCCAGTTGTGTTATAAGAAGTTGCTTTAATGATTAGAACCACAATGGAGTAAGTTCCACATTCAGTGCTCCAGAAGTTTGGACTAATAAATATGTTAAAACATACATCTGCATCCGGTTGAGTTACTTAGGGATAGGACATAACAATTGGCGACGAGGATGGGATCCCTTAATAACATTTTGTTGCTGGCTACGATTCAAAATTAATGAACGAAAACAACGTCAAGTTCGACAAAGTTTCCAGCCCACAGCCACAACAACACCGATGCATACACCGTACAGTACGTGCCCGCCTGCATAGCCTGCAGTAGCAGCCTACACACACAACGCTAGCCCTCGCCCATGCCCGCCCACCACCACCACAGCCAAGCCCCCCCACCACCACAGCCAAGCCCCAGATTCCCGCCGCAAAACCAGAGCAGAAAGGACGCCGATCGATATTCACCAGTGCCGTTACAACGAGCTTACCCAGCCCCGCCCCGTTGCGTACTCCAAGCCATCATTGCATGATCGTCAGTACAGGAGGATTTCCGGAGGTGTGAGCCCAAGATGATGGTTAACTGGAACAGCCTTGCCAGTGGGAATGGTGGCGTTGTTGCATCGTTTCGCCCAGCCATAAAACGTATGTAACGTAAAACAGTTTATGAAATTTAAAAGAAAACAATTGATGAGGATCATCAAAGCTAAACCGTGAAAAAACGCAAAGAAACAAAAGAGAGGATTTGTGAGGAAATGAAGTCCTGTTTGAAATGTATCAGGAGTGATTAAATTCTGACAAATTACGCCGAGAATCTTAAACGTTTCTACCAATGTCATCACTTCAACTTTATGGCTGTGAAGAAATGTTTGTGATTGCCCGATGCTGATGCCCCGCCAGCCTACCCCCCTTCAAACATTTTGTGATTGCCCGATGCTGATGCCCCGCCAGCCTACCCCCCCCCCCCCTGCCTGCCTGCCTGCCTGCCTGCTGCCTGCCTACTACAAGGATAATCAAATGACTATGGACAATAGGTTCTGAAAAGGACTATGGACAATAGGGCCTGAAAAGGACTATGAACTGTAGGGCCTGAAAAGGACTTTGAAACGTAGCATTTATACATGTTGAATATTTTTATGCACATGTGCCCATTTTAAATGCCTGATTTATCTTGTTCATAATGCCAAAGTTATAGACAGTTATATATTGTCTTGTTAGGGAAGTACTGCTTTAAAAAAACAGCGATTTTATGGTTAAGCACAATTTATGCTATTATTGTGTTTAAAAAAAAAAAATTATAATAATAATATTGCTCTCATGCTCAGCTGTATATTGCCGTACGGTTGAGTTGATGCAATTGCTCGCTGCCAAAAAATTGCTTCCTGTGCAAGAACTGATCTACATTGTTCTTTAAATGCCAATATGCTATTTGTGAAATATTGATTGTATTATTGCTGGTATAATTTTATTTCCATACAATGGCAACCCCACTTAGTGGTACCATAGGTGTCATCCCCCCGTTCGATTCAACGCAAATAGAAGAATGGATTGAGTTGCTAGAGGCTTGGTATTATGCTAATAATGTTGCTACCGACGAAAAGAAGCGTTCAGTCTTGTTGACAAGCCTTGGGAGTAAGGGTTATCATACACTCAGAGCCCTTCTACAGCCCAATAAGCCGACAGAAAAGTCGTACGAGGATTGTATTGACCTATTGAAACGTCACTTTGCACCAAAGCCTAGTGAAACTGTATTACGCTATCGCTTCTATACACGCTCACAAAAGCCAAATGAAACTGTTGCAGAATTTGTTGCTGGTCTTCGTCAGCTGAGTGAGCATTGTAGTTTCAAAGAACTGAATAATATGCTCAGAGATCGCCTAGTAGTTGGATGTCGAGAGCCAGCCATTCAACGCAAACTACTCGGTGAGGCCAATTTGACGTTCGAGAGAGCACTGCAATTGGCAACAGCAATGGAAATGGCAAACAAAGGTGTGGAAAATATCAAGCAGATAAACAATCCAGCCGAGAGCACTACGGTCAACAAAATGCACCTTAGGAAGTCGAAGCCAAGCAAGCCATTTGCCAAGTCTAACGGTGACCAACTGCCCAGACATAAAAGTACTGAGGTCACTAGTAGTAGCAACATATATGACGCTAGCACCCGCAAATGTTGGCGTTGTGGTGGAGCACATGCCCCAGAGTTATGCCGATTCAAAACAGAGCAATGCCACAAGTGCCAACGTACAGGCCATACAAAAAGTCAGTGTGAGAAGGTTGCCGCCTTCAACAGCAAAAGAAAGTTTAAGCCTAAGGCTCATCACTTGCAAGAAGATAAAGACCAGGTGGAAGAAATGGAGTTTGCCGCTTTAAGTCACCTGGAGGGTTGCACTCTCAACAAGTTGATGACGTCTAAGCCCTATCACTTAATGATGAAAATAAATGGTCAAGAAGTCAACATGGAGTTAGACACAGGAAGCCCCTGGACTATTATTTCATCAGAGACCTATAGTAAGGTCGGGAAGTTGAGTGATCTGAAGCCAAGCAAAGCTGGACTTAAGACGTATACAGGAAACAAAGTTCCTATTATAGGTGAAGCCATGGTTTCCGTTCAGCATGCATCTCATTCAGCCAAACAGTTGCCCCTGTTCGTTGTAGATGAAGGAGTAAGTCTGATTGGGAGAGAGTGGATTGAGCAAATCCCACTGCCATTAACGGAGATACTACCTTGCCACGCCGTTAGTGACAACACTGACATTGACACAACAGCCGAGTTGAATAAAATACTCAAAGCACATGAGCAAGTCTTTGACGACAGCACCCTTGGACTTCTGCAAGGTTTCAAGGCCAAAGTGTACCCTGTGAAAGAAGAGCCCAGATTCTTCAAAGCCGCACCAGTTGCATATGCTACTAGACAAAAAATCGATAAGTGCCTCGATGAAATGCTAGAGCAAGGGGTACTAGAAGCTGTTAAATTCTCTGACTATGCCTGCCCAATTGTGGTCGCCCCTAAGCCTAATGGACAGATTCGCATCTGCGGGAACTACAAGATAACTGCAAACAAAGTTCTTCGCCTAGAACAATATCCCCTTCCAACTTTGGAAGACATGATGCAAGATCTTCAAGGTGGTCAGAAATATACAAAGATTGACTTGTCTCACGCCTATCACCAAATTGAGTTGGATGAAGAAGCCCGCAAATATACAACTATCAATACTCATCGTGGACTGTACCAATATACAAGAGTACCATTTGGCCTCGCTTCAGCACCAGCCTTATTCCAACGAACAATTGAGTCATTGATAGCAGACATCCCTATGTGCCGCCCATACTTAGATGATATAATAATCACAGGTCATACCGATGCAGAGCATTTGGAAAATGTGAAAACTGTGCTCCTGCGTTTGGAAGAACATGGGATGAGAATCAGGAAAGGAAAGTGTGAGTTCCTGAAAGAATCAGTGACATATCTTGGTCATCGCATTGACGCAGAAGGAATACGACCAGTTGGAGACAAAGTAGAAGCCATTCGACAGACACCTGCGCCAAAGAACCAGGAAGAATTGCAAGCATACCTGGGTCTCTTGGGGTACTATCGCAAGTTTCTTCCCAACTTGTCTACGCAGATAGCACCACTGATAATGTTGCTGAAAGCCGAATACAAAAGTGGAAAGAAGTCTAGAACAATCCCAAAGACTTCGATCAACCCGAATTTCAAATGGGGTCCAGCACAGCAACAAGCCTTTGCCAAATCTAAGAAGTTGTTGGAGAGTGATGCACTACTGGTGCACTTTGACCCCAAGAAACCGTTGTTGCTACAAACAGACGCAAGCCCATATGGACTAGGTGCTGTTCTCAGCCATGAGATGCCAGACGGAACAGATAAGCCTATAGCTTTCGCCTCCAGAACACTAACGCCAAGTGAGCAAAATTACGCACAGTATGAGAAGGAAAGTCTCTCAATAGTCTTCGGATTGAAGAAGTTCCATAAGTATCTACATGGTCATAGATTCTGTATAGTAACAGATCATAAGCCGTTGGTGTCACTTTTTGGAGATAAGCCAGCCAGCCCTATGTCTTCGGCAAGAGTAGCCCGATGGCACATGTTACTCTCAGCGTATGAATATACCATCGTCCACAAAGCAGGCAAACTGCATGCAAATGCAGATGCTTTGTCACGCTTGCCAGTAAGCACCAAGGAAAATGAGGCCCCTTGGATCCATGACGAATTGGACAACTCAGTCGAGAAAACATGCATCAACTTGCTGGTAGAAGTTGAAAGCCGACCAGTAGATGCCCAGGAGTTAAAGGTCTTGACAGACAAAGACCCCCTTCTGTCGAAAGTGCGTAGCTACATCCTTCGGGGATGGCCAGATAAACATAACACCAGAGGAGAGTTGTCTTCTTACAGCAGCAAACAACAAGAGTTCAGCCTTGAAGATGGTGTTGTGCTATGGGGTTCAAGGGTAGTGATCCCACAAGATGCCAAGCTACGTAAGCTCCTAATGCAAGAATTGCATGCTACCCACCCAGGAATTGTGAAAATGAAGATGCTGGCCCGGTCATACTTTTGGTGGCCAGGAGTTGACAAAGAACTGGAAACCCTAGTGAAAGAATGCCCAAGTTGTCAGGAAAACCAGAAGCTGCCACCACATAGCCCGATCCATCCATGGGAGTTTCCTGAGGGTCCGTGGCAACGGTTGCACATCGACTACGCCTTAGTTGAAGGTCACGAAGTGCTGATAGTGGTGGATGCATACAGCAAATGGATAGATGCAATAAAAGTCCACTCTGCCTCATCTCAGTCTACCGTCAAGGTGATGCGGAGATTGTTTGCATCCCATGGTATTCCAGAAACCATTGCAAGTGATAATGGTACACCATTCGTATCAGAGGAGTTCTTTTGTTTTCTCACGAACAACGGAGTGGAACACATTCAAACTGCTCCAAAGCACCCTTCCAGTAATGGCTTAGCTGAAAGAGCTGTCCAGACAGTTAAGCATGGAATCCGAAAAATAAAAGGAGGAGACCTGGAGTCGAGATTGCAGAAGTTTCTACTTCAGTATAGAGTAACCCCACAAGCAAGTACAGGAAAGAGTCCAAGTGAACTCCTGTATAAACGACTACTACGTACCAAACTAGACATGATACGCCCCAACTTGGCCAAGAAAGTAAAACGACAACAAAAACACATGAAAGATCAAGCAGATAGAGGAACTAAACCGAGAACCCTCAAGACAGGAGATAGTGTCTTGGTAAAGAACTTCGGAGCAGGTCCTACCTGGCTGCGTGGTCATGTTAGAAGTGTCATCAGCTCTAGTCTTTTTGAGATACAGCTGGATGATGGTCGATCAGTGAGACGCCACATCGATCACATGAGATATGGGGAGCACAACCCAACTCCAACAAATGTGCCTGAAGTCATTGTTCCGGACTACCAAGAAGAAACCCTACAACTGCCCATGTGTACAACTGATCCAAGCCAAATCACTGTACAACAAGAAGTTGATTCTGCTGATCCTACTGAACCAGATCAATCAAATCAGCAGTTGCACTCTCCTTCACTAAGAGTTTCTGCTAGAGCCAAACGTCCCCCAGAACACTTGAAAGATTACATTCTGTATAAGTAATTACATTTATACTCACATAACGATCTGCAGTATTACTAAATTTCTTGATCATACTTTTTGCCGAATTTGTTTTCAAAGTTAAAGCAAAATTCATGATTGCATATCTCCAGTTTATGGTTTATGAAAAATTGTTGGTTGTTGATAAGTTTTTCATGTTGCGTTTAAAAAAAAAAAAAAAAAAAAAAAAAAGTTGCCCTGATGTTATCTAAAAAGGGAGGAATGTAGTGTATTCACTTTAATCACGTCTGCCACTTTAAGAGTTACGCATGCGCATTCCAGTTGTGTTATAAGAAGTTGCTTTAATGATTAGAACCACAATGGAGTAAGTTCCACATTCAGTGCTCCAGAAGTTTGGACTAATAAATATGTTAAAACATACATCTGCATCCGGTTGAGTTACTTAGGGATAGGACATAACACAAGACGATTTGGAGTTTGGACTTAATTTATAAAGCTAATTAAAGTGTAAACATACTATGCACTAGTAAACCCTACCGGAGGATTCGGAATGACTGAAGGCTGTAGGCCCAAATATTACTTGCTTATCACTGGGTCAGGCACTCCAATCTTATCTTAAGTCTTATCATGTTGATGTGAAGAGACATAAGAGTTGGAGAATATTAGAGGATTGAGGTCGTCTGTGTGCAAAAAGGCCTCAGGGAGCAACAGTTAATACCTGAAAAAACACTTCACTGCAGGACTAGTTCAATTGCCCGAGTGACATGAAAATAGATTAGGTTGATTTGGCTAAAGAAACGATTACATGCAATGTACATCAGGGAAAATACCAATGTGCTCTCACTTCATCACACATCAGAAAACTTGTCATACAGTCTGAATGATTCGCTTTACTTGACCTGTTGAACTTTGTTATTGAAATTTATTAAACAAACTTTAGCATTGGTGACTGCTCTACCCTATGTTCCGACAACCCTAAGTTCAGATACATGCTATAGGGTTAGGGTTAGTAAAATGAGTCAGAACATAGGGGTGTCATAACAAAGGGTGTTGGAACAAGGGATGTCGGAACATAGGGATGTTGGGACATAGGGGTGTCAGAACAACGGGGTGTCAGAACATAGGGGTGTCTGAACATACATGTAGGGATGTCGGAACATAAAAGTGTCAGAACATAATGATGTCGGAACATAGGGGTGTCAGAACATAGGGATGTCGGAACATAGGGGTGTCTGAACATAGGGATGTCGGAACATAGAAGTGTCGGAACATAGGGGTGTTGGACCAAAGGGGTGTTGAAACATAGGGATGTCAGAACATCAGGATCTCAGAACAAATGGATGTTGGAACAAAGGGATGTCGGAACATACATGTAGGGGTGTCAGAATGAGGGTGTTGGAACAAAGGGTTGTCGGAACATTGGGATGTCGGAACATCTATGTCGGAACATAGGGATGTTGGAACATAGGGGTGTCAGAACATAGGGGTGTCAGAACATAGGGGTGTCAGAACATAGGGGTGTCAGAACATAGGGGTGTCAGAACATAGGGGTGTCGGAACATAGGGGTGTCGGAAAATAGCGATGTCGGAACATAGGGATTTTGGAACATAGGGATGTCAGAACATATGGATGTCGGAACATAGGGATGTCGGAACAGGGGTGTCGGAACATAGGGGTGTCGGAACATACATAGGGGTGTCGGAACAGAGGGGTGTCAGAACATAGGGATATCGGAACATAGGGATATCGGAACATAAGGGATGTCAGAACATAAGGGTGTCGGAACATAGGGATGTTGGAACATAGGGATGTTGGAACATAGGGTTGTTGGAACATAGGGGTGTCGGAACATAGGGATGTTGGAACATAGGGATGTTGGAACATAGGGTTGTTGGAACATAGGGGTGTCGGAACATAGGGATGTTGGAACATAGGGATGTTGGAACATAGGGTTGTTGGAACATAGGGGTGTCTGAACATGCATGTGTAGGGGTGTCGGAGCATAGGGAGTCGGAACATAGGGATGTTGGAACATAGGGATGTTGGAACATAGGGGTATCAGAACATAGGGATGTTGGAACATAGGGATGTCAGAACAGGGGTGTCGGAACATAGGGGTGTCGGAACATACATAGGGGTGTCGGAACATAGGGGTGTCGGAACATACATATAGGGGTGTCGGAACATAGGGGTGTCGGAACATACATATAGGGGTGTCGGAACATACATATAGGGGTGTCGGAACATACATAGGGGTGTCGGAACAGAGGGATATCGGAACATATAGGGATGTCGGAACATATAGGGATGTCGGAACATAGGGATGTCGGAACAGAGGGGTGTCGGAACAGAGGGGTGTCGGAACAGAGGGGTGTCGGAACAGAGGGGTGTCGGAACAGAGGGGATGTCGGAACATAGGGATGTCGGAACATAGGGATGTCGGAACATAGGGATGTCGGAACATAGGTGTGTAATCTCAGCTTCAAGTCACAAAAATCTGCAGCCAAACAATCAGATGTCTGATGTCTGTGACCAATGTAACATGAGTAACTGACAATGGAAACACCAATCATGCTGACAATGGAAACACCAATCATGCTGACAATGGAAACACCAATCATGCTGACAATGGAAACACCAATCATGATAAAACTTGTTTTACCTGATGTTGAGCTTTGCTGTTCATCTTCGAATAACACCTGAGCGGTTTCTTTGTAAACACTGCCGGCCGTGACAACGTTCAGCATACAGATGTGATGCCATAACTCCTGACGGATGGAGTGGTTCACCGGCCAGTGACCCTTCCGAACAAATTTCTTGAGTCGGTTTTGATCGGAGGTTAAAGGTACGCTGGGGGGCGAGGAGCCATTTTGATGGGTACCATCAGCATTTTCTCCATCTTTCCCGACGTCAACCCATGGCATGAAGATGGAGGATCTCGCATTTAGTGACATGACTAAATTGGTCTTGTACTTATAGTACAGTTACAGGTCTTTCAGTCAAAGCTCAGCTGAAAAGAAACAAATATGGGTTTTATTTCATGATATCAATAAATGTATAAAACAGTTTCAAAATAGCTCTAAATCTTGGCTTTTTTTAACAATACATGTAACATAGGCCTACTGTCTTAATTTTTTACAAAATTACCATTTTCTTTTAAATTAAAAGCTATGATTGAAACAATGATTAAAGTTGAGCTGTCTCAACATTGTAGATTTACACCGAGCCAACAAAATTAGTGTTTGCCAACTAAGCTTAAATACATACAATAAGCACACTAACACTCAGTACACCAACAGTTTGGACAAATGAAAAACAACCACTGTTTTGCACATTTTTGTAATGTGAAGGTTGGTAGACAGAGTGTTGCCTTTACCGAACCAACTCCCCTTACCCCCCCCCCCCAATCCACCCACCGTGATTATCAAAATACCCATTAAATTTGTTTGTTTGTTTATTAGACAATTTGTTTGTTTGTTTATTAGACAATCTCCACAGAATTCTTTAAAATACAACAAGTTCGACAAAAAACAGAAAATTAAAGACAAGAAGCATAAAAGACATTGGAATCTGAGAGTGAGAGGCATTTACAGTAATCATTTACAATTACAGTAATCACCTTCATTAGGGGCTAATCATTCAGAAGCCTTTGTAAATTTGTTGAACTTTGAAGGCTGTTTCCACAAAAATTACATAAGGCTATGTAATACAGAGCTTATACATTTTCGCAAAGCCGTAAACTTTTGTTTGGCAAACACTGAAGGGAAACCAGTCAACTCGCCCCCCAGCAAAGTCGCCCACTGCAAAGTCGCCCCCCCAGCAAAGTCGCCCACCACAAAGTCGCCCCCTCACTTACAAAGTCGCCCCCTGTCAAAGTCGCCCCTCACAAAGTCGCCCCCTGACAGAGTCGCCCCCTGACAGAGTCGCCCACCAACAGAGTCGCCCACCAACAAAGTCGCCCCCGACACTGTCGCCCCCTAACAAAGTCGCCCAGTGTATGGTTGAGCGACGTAAAGCCATATCACAAAAGTGAGGGCGCTTTTGAATATTTTGAAACAGTTTATTAGCGTACATATGTATCCCATGTAGATAGATCTGTTACAGAAGGAATGCTACGGGATTTTGAGGGTGCACGACGGGGTTTGAGCGTGTTTAATCTTTGTGTTGTAGCAGCTTCTTTTAAATATTAGAACACTAAAATAATATATATATTTAACAGGTTATCAAGCACAAGTGAACATGAGGGTGATGGGAAGTTATTTCACGAGTGTTTATTTTGAGAAGTTTGGACTGTCTTAAGTTGGTGAATCCAGTGTGATTCATCTATGCTTGCAGTGTGTGTCATCACCATTGCGAGCCTCAAGTGATCTTCTTTATACTAGCGGGATGCCGCGCTTCGGGGGCACCCCCGCTAGAAATCATTGCGTATAAAATGCTGCAAATGTAGCATTGTAAGGGGGGGGGGTAAGTGGAAAATCGCGGGGCGGGGTTGCGGCTGGTGGAAAAAATATAAAATTACATAGGTAATGTCCGATATTAGTCCAGGCCCATAAAGGTGCTTTTTTATTAAAAGTTATGGTGGTTATTTATTTGTTTTTAAATATAGTTCTAATTGTTTTTTTAATTCAAAACCTTCTTTTTGTATAGTCTATATGTTGTTTATGTGTTTTGATACATTATTTGAAGTTCGTGAAGTTTTATTGTTGTGATAAGTTGACAGGTTGCCTACTTTAATTAAAACCCTAAGTCGATCACTGATGTATTTTGATAAGATAAGATAAAACTTTATTATCCCACACTGGGGAAATTCAAACTGGCCTTAATTGATTCAAACACTAGGCCTACACCGCGTTCACACTTGATCCTGCTAGGAGGATCAAAGGAGGATCAGATCCCGAAAGCGAGATCAAGCATTTTTGTGCCGCGTTCACACTTGAGTGTGATCGCGCATTGATCTCGCATCGTTAAACGGAAGTTCAGTTCAGCTGACGGCAAAGGTTACTGTGCGAGGTCATTGATTGTGCGCGCGCATGTTGTTTTGTTCGTTGTGTCGCGCCATTTTTTTATTTGGTGTACATGTGTAACTAAACGATACGGCGACACACGTACGTTGCAGTTTCCGTTATCTATGTGAACAAGCATTATTCTCCTTCTTCTCGAGGTATTTTTTCCTTGATTTACGATGGAAGATGTCTTCAATTTCTTAGCAGTTATTCTGCTATTAGTTTTGGCCCAACTACATCGTTGACATCGCCGCAGAATGACAAATATGGAGGACATGGGGCCGGGGACCAGTTCACGATAGAGTGCACATGCACACACAATGTATATTGTACAATAAATCCCCCATGTACATGACACAGCGTTGTCCGGCCACGGACGATGACGACAGGTAGGCAAAGCATTGTTTACAATTTCTTGTTTCGCGGGGTTTTTTTTTATGACCTGACACGCCGGATGTGAGCAGCTTAAATTGCAGGATCGGATCTCAATCTGCGTTCACACTTGTTTTTTGATCGCCTTTGCGGGATCTGATCCTCCTTTGATCTCGCAATAAAGGGAGATCAAAAAGGAGGATCTGATCCTGATCCTGATCGCGTTCACACTAGCCGGTGATCTCCCTTTGATCGCCCTTTCGAGATCAGATCCTCCTTTGATCCTCCTAGCAGGATCAAGTGTGAACGCGGTGCTACAGACAAAATCACTAAACATGTCATAACAACTGTTTATTGTTAAAACAAATTGATTAAAAATATTAACTAAAAATATCAGGTATAAAAATTTGTTTCCGGTATGGATTAAAAATTATGCACAGCAATATATAGGCCTACAATCTTAAATGATTGGCATGCTTAATTTAATTAGTTATACACCTATCAATTGTATGACGCACTATCAGACCCCCGGGGATGGTGCGTCAAGTTTGCGTCTTTACTCTCGGAAAAAGTGACTATGGGTACGTCAAGTCCAATAGTGGTCAGTCAAAAAAATCTTCGAGCGGTGCGTCGAGGTACGTCATGGTGCATCGAGGTACGTCATGGTCCGTCGATGTTCATTTCAACATTTATTTTGTTTATTTAGTGGAGAATAAAAATGCACCTACCCTCCCCGCCTGTGTAAAATGATGTTGGTATTATTTTGTTAACATTTATGTTGCCCGAGGGTCGGGAATTTACCGCCAGAAAGTCAGCGATCACCACATGCCAGCTCAGACGGCCGTTTATTTTCCACACTGCACATAGCAAGCCTTTTGCCCAAGCCCAATAGCAATACACATGTGCATCATGGCGTGGTGGTTTTGTCATCCTCGGCGCCGTGGTATATTATATCTCTCACACGCACGATAGTGGGGGTCGATTGTCGAGTCATAGATGGATACGAGGTAAGCCTGTGACCATACGTTTAATTTACTATCCGTTTCAAACTTTTCTAAACAGTTAACCGTTTGTCGGCGGCAAATGAATTTGTTCTAAAATACACGAACAACAAAGACGATGTATAAGGAAGCCCAAATGTTTTGACAATTAACATCGAGACTGTACATGTACCTGTGTCAGTGTATTTTGTAAATCCTTGTTGTTTCATGTTGTTTCCAAAAATTTACCGACCGAGAGATAATCCTTCACGATCTTTATAAGCACAACATCCCGCAGAGTCGAAGTCGTGTGAATATCCCCCATCACTTCCGTGTGTATTTGAGTTTGACAAACGAAAACTGCAGTATTGCTCACGCACGTGTAAAAACATCTCTAACCTCGCAGTTATTTCTCACCAAGGGAATTTCCCTTGCCTTATCGCTCCCACAGCTACACGCCATTCCTTCGCCCCCTAACTATAAAAGTTTACCACGTTAGGTAGAGCAAGCACATCCGCGGGATCGCGGTGATGAATACAGCGCTGTGAGAAGCACTACGTCATAAATAATTATTCACGCGATCGGCCAATCGGAAAGCAGCCAGTCATTACCAGTTATTACGAGGATGGATGTGTGTTATTTAGTCACATGTAATTCATGGCGCGGTGGTTTTGTCAACCTCTGCCCCGTGGTATATTATATCTCTCACATGCACGATACTGGGGGTCGATCGTCGAGTCATGGATGGATACGAAGATGCATTATTTAGTAGACTGGTTCCCTCTCTATTATTTCGTGTGTTTGATAGCTAGTGCGTTGGGAACCGCACGTCTCGAAGATCAAGTAGTACATTCTCGCCTCGTGCATACACTTGCCATGTATTTTCAGCATGTGTGCCGGGAAACTCGTACATACAAGGTTGAAATACTTGGTATTCACTGCGCGTGCATCGTTTGCAGCATAGCAAGCGATTATGTGCGTCGATTTGTCCGTCGGTGGTGCGTTGCTATCCGCGAAAGGTGAGTCAAAAAAACGTTCGGAAGACCGTCCAAATCTGCAACAAGTGTGTCATTTTTTTGACTCATGGTGGGTCTTTGGACACGCAAATCCGTCCCCACATATCGACAGTGACGCACCATCCCCGGGGGTCTGATAGTGCGTCATACAATTGATAAGTGTATTATACTCCCACCATGCAAAGCTTCAAATCCTACTTAATTTAATTCAGAAAACTGTCTATGTTCGATTCAGATTTACATAATATTAGAAGGCCAATTCAAAGTAAAAAAAAGAAAATAGCTAATTAGTTATCTACTAGCGGTAAAACATTTCGACAAAAGTGGAGAGTTTTCTCGAAAAGACAAAGCATTCGCCAAGCCTGGAATCTCCAATGGTTGAATCTAAACCGTTAACAAAGGGCGCCCTCACTTAGTGAAATCTTCTTGGGCGACTTTGTTAGGGGGCGACTGTGTCGGGGGGCGACTTTGTTGGTGGGTGACTCTGTCAGGGGGCGACTTTGTGAAGGGCGACTTTGACAGGCTAGGGGCGACTTTGTAAGTGAGGGGGCGACTTTGTAGTGGGCGACTTTGCTGGGGGGCGACTTTGTAGTGGGCGACTTTGCTGGGGGGCGAGTTGACTGGTATTCCACTGAAGAACGCGCATACCATATTTTTGACCGACGAAGGCTTAATAGCGCGCGGCCTAACTAAAAAATAAACTAGTATTAGTAACTAAAGATGAATTGGGTTGACCTGTAATTAGCAAACAACATTGGAGGAAATATTTCCGTATCCGACTGACAGAAAAATACAAATATACTCACGCATTGGAAGGAGGACTTGAGTAAAATATCAAGCCTTCTTCTTTCTGTTGTTGGTGGGCGAGTCCGCACAGTCCGCTCGATCCTCAACAAGCGTCCCTCTTCACCTTTTAGCTGCATAAATAAAAGTCACATGTCATGTCATAACACAATTCCCAGCTGATAAGATTTTTTAGCATTTTTTCAGTGTAGTCGATGTAAATCTGAATCCTAGAGTTCTATAATGTGCACTGTGTGTTTCTAGTACTAAGGTATCAGACTACATGAAAGAAGACATCATTATCAATAGGGTATCATCAACAGAGGGCGCTTTCATTATTGTAACGACAAGCGCACCACACACGTGTGTTCATTTATTGACAGGGGTAAGTGTCAACTTTTCGATGCATATAAACCATAATAAAGATGTTGAAGAAGCACTCTATCTATAAATGTACAGCCAAAATATATATTTGAACATAATTTTAAAGTAAACTATGCTCCACTGGAGGGATGTACTAATTTAGAAGAAGAAGAAGAAAGTTCGCGTCGACTCGAGCGAGCGGCCTGCGTTGGTTGCATGCACAGCTGATGCAGACACGACGTCCATGGCCATGGACGTCGTGTCTCTGTTGCACTGAAACTCACTCAGCACTGCACTGACGCGGACGTGTTGGATAAATGCATCTCTCTACAAACAATGCGAACAAAACTTCAACTAAAGTTGTTTTCATATTTTTACCTGATTTAAGAAGCTGGATTTGTTTTTATATATTCTTGGTGTCCTGAACTAAAGGACCCCAACCCAAATCCAATGGAAATAAGTCTTACAACTACATACATGTACATAACATTGGCTTTTTAATTTTGTTTAAATTGGGGGCTACCCTTGACTTCTTGAGGAATGAATAATTTTGTGCAGATGTTTCTCTTTCTTGTTTTCTATTTTGGTTAACTAACTATTTTTTCATTGTTTAACCTCCTGATGCTGTGTATGTATTTTTGCCACATGTTCTTGTTGTATTTTTAACTGAAAAATTCAACTATACTTTAAATGGGTCCACAAGAAACAAAAATATACTGTATCCATTACTGAAATTCCGAAAAATTAACTCTTCAGACACACTTGATTTGCGATGGTACTGACTGAGTCGTCTTCATGACAAAACGTGCCGCTTAATAGACACAATCGGCGACTGCAGTCACGTGACTCATATAGTGGGTATACAAGGTAAACAAACCAAGCAAGTAATGCACAGTGAGTATGGAAAAGCATGGCTGCTTGCCGCTTGTAGCACTCGGAGTCGGAAGCAGCCATGCGTTTCCATTCACACTGCGCGTTGCTTGCTTGGTTTGTTTACGTTGTATACCCACTATGGGTCACGTGCTGCAGTCGCCGATTGTGTCTATTGGCGTTGGACAAACTCAACAATTCTGATGTTGTGGTTTGTGTTTTGGTTTGTACAAGAACCCCAGACAAACATACAACATAAGAAATTTTTACCCTGGCCTAGACTGGACTGAATGGGACAGGAGCCACAATACTGAGACAAACTTTTCTTAACTGAATTAAAATCTACAGGAACAATGGACGCTACAAATTCTGCACCACCACCAAGGAGATGGATTGGACGAGGAAGAGGCGTCTTGGGCCTTTCTCTGGCCAAGGAGAAAAGACCTGGACATCATGTGAGGAATTTCAAAAAGAAATATTAAAATGAAGAATGATATTGTATCCGTCGCAATAAACGTAACCCACATTTTTAAATCTTTTTTATTCAACATTAAAATTTACCTGATTGGGTACCGCAAATGTTTGAAAATGTTTGGGGAAAAAATATTTGTAAAAAAAATATTTGTAAAACACTTCTAGCCATGTCTTTATCAGATGTTTAAACATGGTGATGTGACCACCTTTCAACCAATAGGACTGCTCAAACTGTCTGGGGTATTTATGAATTTTTTATAAAAAAGGACAGATTTGTGCAAAACCAGTTTGTTGTCATACTCGAGATTTCCCATACAAAATGGTGGTCAGTGTTTGTCAACAGTAGAAAGATCTGAAAGTGAGTGTTTGGGGTCTCAACTTCTACTATGAAAGAAAGGAGTCTGATGGCAGAAGCTGTAGAATGTTCCAGACCAAAAGGTTTTGTGGGGGGGGGGGGAGGATGAAGAGGATTTGTTGTTTTGATTTTACAAGATGCTCTTTTCATTCAGCAAGAGCAAGAAAGATTCTCTACGCCTTCCTCAAACCAGAATGAGCGGTTGACAGAAAACTCCAGACGGGAGGAGCTACTTCCAAAACAGCAGTCTACAGCAGCTGAGAGACGACAGCCTCATCAGAATGCCAGTAATCATGGCAATATGAGGACTGAAAACAATAACAGACTGGGTAGAACTCGGGGTCAAAATGGTGCCGGTAAGTGGACTACATTATTTTGGGCAAGATGCTGACGATAGGATCGGGATTCATTCTGGCCTCTGGTCACTGCGAGAGCTTGGGTAGAATGTGGAAGGTCAAGGGTCACAGATGCCTGTGAAACATATTCAACAGGATTCAGAAAGCACTGGGTACACATTGCTTATAATACATTGGTGTTGGGCAAAACTAAATCATATAAACTAAAGCCCAGCTTATTCTGCAAATGAATTTGACGTCAAAATAATTTGCAAGGAACGTTTTGCTCCAGTCGAAATGTTCCCGACTCTCATGAAACATTCACTGCGAATATAGAGATTTGGTTTCAGATTCAATTCAAACTTGCATGAAGTATAAACCAGGCTTTACCGAGTCCCTCTGAATACATGGACGATTTGGGGGTGTATATTACTGCAAATAAAACTTCACTGTCAAATTTGTTCAAGAGATTTAAAGTATTCCCCTTGCATACGCCATAATCGCCGAGGACAAACAATGGAAATTTGCACAGTACGTGTATTAAGCATGTGATTTTCAGGATTTTTTCTCAAAATTTCCTCGAGCCTTCAAACTTTCTTGAAAGACTTAAAGCAGTCACCAAAGGGAGAAAGAAATAGTCCACATTGTGTCCAAACCTGTGGTTTTGTATTTCTGGTGATGCACAGAGTCTGGAAACCTCCTAAATTGTAACATCTGAGAGGTTTCAGATCTCAACGAAAGAGAAAACCCAGTCCTGCAAGTAATTTTTTTCAGGAATTTTTATGTTCGTTAAATCTCATCCCTGCATAATGTAAGCGCCACGCATGACTATCGGCCAAGGAGAAGTCTGTCTGTGTGACCTCAGTGAGGGCGCTGTTTGAGCTTGTGATGTCATATGTAAGGGGTATATTACCTTTACGATTGATGAGAGATCATCCTTTGATTCTTAACTCGTCTTACAACGTGTTCCTGGTCCTCTCCGGAATGTTTGAAAATGCTGAAGGTCTTGCCCATATTAAGTATAATTTTGTTACTTTCTTCTTGTAGGTGATGCTTCAACCCCAAAGACAAAAGCAAAGACGTTGCTCGCTAAATACAGCTACAAAGTCAACCCTGCTAGTCCACTGGGTGCTCCTGAGCTAGGGGTCAAACAAGGTCAGAAGCTCACCCTAGTAGAGAAGCATCCAACAAATGAACATTGGTGGAAGGTCCAGGATGAAGCTGGGAGTACTGGCTTCATTCCAGCCTCGTATATGTTGGTGAGTCCATAATATGAGTGTCACTAGAACATAGTAGGGACTCCTCAAGCTGCTTACTTGTCTTTCATCCAGTAGGGGGATAAGTATCTTAAGTGTCGTTAACCCTAGAAGTGTCCTTTTCGGATTAAATCAACCCAATTTTTAGATTGTGTATCGCCAGGTCTGATTAGATCGGCCCCATTTGTAGCGTATGTTCCGGTTACAACACAACATGTAACCTTAACCATTTAGCACTTTGAACAATTAAACATAGAGCCATGTACTCTTTGACCGTGGTATGGAAATTCAAGAATTTTTTTTACTGTACTTATAAATTCTTTAATTACATTCATTGTGATTATTTTCTTCTGTTTCAAGATTAGTTTATTTTTGTAGAGGACGAAATTATATTTTGAATGATTTGCGCAGTTGTTTTTTCGGCTTTACCGAATTGAAGCTTTGAGGTTGGAACAGAAGACGGATAAACAAAAATCGGGAAGCTTTGTTTGTGTACGAAGTAAATGTTTGTTACAGGGAAAGTTGTGCACAAAAGTTGTTTCACCTGTACTGCATTCTCAACGAAAAAAATGTTTAAAAAGTGATTGAAAATAATCACAACATAATAATAATAATAATAACAAAGTCTTATAAAGCGCACATATCCACCACTGTCCACCAAAAGGTGCTCAAGGCGCTGTAACAAAGGAAGAGAAAAAAACAAAAAGGGGAAGGGACCAAAAGAAAAATAAGTTAGGAGGAACTAAATTCTTTTGACATGAGGTGTGTTTTGAGAGTTTTTTTTTAATGAGTGAATAGTTTTCAGAGATGCAACTTTTCCGATTTTAATCGGGAAAACCGACTTTTCTGATTTTTTTACCCCTAAAATCCGATTTTCTTCAGGTTTTTTTTGCTTAAAATCTAATATGTATAAATCGGATCGAAAATATCAGATTTTTCCCAGATTTATGCTTCCAAATTTGCTGTGTTTAAATCCGAAAAACTCGGAGAGCGCCGTTAAAATATTAACACAGTCCCGTCTGGTATCGTCCGTTTGCGTTTCATATTGTTTTTATACACTGCCATATATGCTCTATAATTTCTTGAATGTGGAAAGAAAAAGTGTTTCCTAATATATTTGGGAAGCCTGTCAAATGTTAAAACCTTGGGGATTCTGTGAGGTGGTTAAGTGTCCAAAACGTCACCACAACATTTTTCAGATTTTTTTTTTCAACACCTGGTTGCATCTCTGAGTTTTTGAGGTTTTAATGTGAAGAGGTAGCTGATTCCAGAGATGTGGTGCTGCAACGGAGAATGATCTGTCCCTTTGGAACTAAAAAAAAAATGCCTTTGTTACCAACAGCTAACTTCTTTACCTAAAAACTAAAACTATCCATCTATATCTTCAGGTTCAAGAGACGAAGCCAAGTTCCTTGCCCTGGTTGGAAAAACCTCAGCAAAAAGAGCCAGAAATCACTGAAAAACGTAAGAAGAGAGATTCTGGTTTTTGTATCATTGCTTTATTGTGTTGCAAGAAAGTAGCAGGGTCCTGAAATGAGATACATGGCTTTTTCGCAACTTAACTTGCAAGAAAACTTGGACTGTGTGTTGTTGTTTTTGGGAGTGTTGGGGTGTTTGTTTGTTGGGGGGAAGGGGGGTACATCTGTTAATGCGTACAAATAGAGCGATTTTCCAATTCAGAAAATGCTTTTTTATGTTCTTTAGCTTAAAACTTATTAAAAAATATGTATAATTTCTGTGATAATGTGTACACCAGAAATCACCTGAAATGGTGTGTCGTGGCTGTTAAATGATAGGGGTTCTCCTAGATTTATGTAGCTGACGCCTAGTTAGGGATACACATGTTTGAGACAGTATGCAGAAGCCATGTTTAATCAAGATACAAACAGCGCCCTCTGTTGGCGGGTATAAACACAGATATTGTTACAGTGGCCAAGAGATCTAGTTCACCAGACTCGAGCTCTGGTATTTTCTGATCAGCAGAGTCCGTGTTTGAGTACTGGTCAAGACACTTGAGCAAGACACTTAATGTTTCATCCATTGTACGGGACGTCAAACCGTTGTCATGTTTTGTGTAGTGCATGTTTAAGAACCCAGTACACTTATTATAAGGAAAGTGGTTTGCTTTGGTGCATTTTGGCTGCAGAATGCACTGCAGCACATTGTTAAGCCTTCAAGATGCTATAAAAAAGAACCTCAAAATTCATAGCTCTGCCTACCTGTCATAAAGCCAAATGATGGAGTAGTGAGGACCCTACCCATCTGTGGCGGATACCGATGCTTTATAAGTTTTCATCATTATAATTCAGAAATATTAACCTTCCAACTTTTGAAACCATTCCTCTTGGCTCAGGAATAAGGTCTGTCATTTTGAAACCTTGTGTTTTCCTGCGTGGGTCTACAGCAAAGGCGGACAATGCCCATAGGGTAACATATCCAACAGTCTTGTACTTTTGAAAGACCCAAAACATTTGACACATTTTTGCTTTTTGTCACATCTCACCCAACAGCTGTATTCAAGCCGTACGTCTCGGCATACAACAAACCAACGGATAAGAGCACCAGTGAAAAACAGTACTACTGCGGCATTTGCCAAAAACAGTTGAACGGTCCCAAACCTTATGGGGCTCATATGACCAGCAAGGCACATAAGGAGGAGGTTCAGATCGCTAAAGAGATGGAGGAAATGTCTTGAGAGGTTAGGGGGACAGATGAAGGAAGAGTAAGGTACGATAAGACGGCTCGAATTTCGTTCTTGGATTGCCAAAAAATATGGCCTTTCTTAAGTGCCTGTTTTATTTTTGCGTTTTTTCGAAATTCTGTGAAAAAGAAAATAAGTCTTTCTCACCGAACAAAATATATCTTGCTGATTTGTGTTGTCTTGGTACATCCCAAAGTCAATAGTATTTCTTGAGTGATAATGCCCTTTCGTGGTAACATATTTATTATGGGTCGTACATGTTTTGAGTACATAAAAAAATGTTGTACATGTACAATGATGGCGCTTAAAAGTAAGTAGTGCATGAAACCTTGGCACTGAAAGACTTAAAGCTCTGAGACTGTCGCACATTTCCAAATTTATTCCCTCGTGTACAAGGAGGGTAAAAACTTGGGCGAACTTTGCATTTGAAAACTTACTCTTGAATGAAATTGTGTGTCCTAATTGAAGATCATTTACATTTTCTGAAGTCTGTGGCCATGTACAAAATAGCGTTGGACCAAAGCAAAGTGTTTTTTTCACTTGCTAAAGAAGACGAGTTTACTTTTGTGAGAGTCGCAAACATTTCGTCGCATCAGTGCCAAAACGTAGTATCTCACTTGAAAATGCATTGTGGGGAAAATGTTGTATCTCTGGAAGTATTTGTTTGGTGTGTGGCTATTTTAAGTGAGATACAATGTGTTGACAATTTCAAACTGACGCATAATGCAAGTTCTTCTTTAGGAAATACAACGCTTTTGCTCTGAAATTTTTTTCTGTAAGGTGCTCATTTTAAGTTTAAGTAACATTTTATACATTCTCACTGTATCTTGTGTCTTCCAAAAATGTTGTATTATGCATGATTGTTCAGTTTTTTTTTTTTCTAGATTATTTTTCGATATACATTGTAGATTTAAAAAATTAAAACCAAATTCAACCTTTTCGATAATATAAAACAATTTATTAGCAGTTCATTAACACATTTTGATGGTTTTATCGTACAAAAATAAACGTTATTTAAATTTAGTATCAATCAACAGTCTGATCAAATACTTCATTTAAGCAGATTTACAACAGAGACATAATATAGATTTGACCAACTTAGGGTTTGAAGTTTTAATACAGTTTTTGTTTAACCATTTAGAGACCATTCATTTTCGTTTAATTTATCACAAAACGCCAAGACATTGCTAATATTGTTAGTTACTTTATTGAAATTTTTTCAGTAAAAATGTCAACATCATTAAAATGAAAGAGAAAATTGTGTTTCTTGTTTTAGAAATTGGGATACTATGTCAACATACTACATCGGAAAATTTCATATGTGGCCATGACCTTTACTTTGACCTCTTTATGTGAATAGAAGTAGGTTAAAGCCGTTTGCGGCCGCTAAAGGGTTAATGGGTGTGTACAACAATGGTAATTGTCACAGACCTGTATCCACACTTGATGTGACCTAACATGTACATAAAATAACAAACCTGTGAAAGTTTAAGCTCGGTCTTCGGTCTTTCATGAGAAAACAGTGAAAAACCCTCTTATATAATTTAACTTTTTTCAACATCGGATTTTATCCTGCAGGATAAAAACTATGGCATTTCAAGGGAAGTTTTCCACCATGACCATCTTTATACCATGTAAGTTATGTGCAAATCTGTGAACATTTATCTTACCAATGTTGTACACACCTTTTAAAGGACACTGACAACAAACATTGGTAAAATTGTCAAAGGCCAGTATCATCACTTTATGTAGCCAACATATCTGGATGACACAACAAACCTGTGAAAGTTTGAGTTCAATCTGTCATTTGAGTGCCAACAAATAGTGGAAAATCCCGTTATATGATTTCTTCGTTTTCAGGCTCTGCTTACCGTAAGCAAACAATCAGCGCTTACTGAAGCAGGGAATTTCGCACTTACGTCGAGTGTATTTAACAGGGTAAGCATTGAATTTTTGCTTGTGCGCTTGCTTAGTCCACGTTTGCACAGTAAGCGGAGAATGGTGATTGCAAGTGCAGAATTCGGCAGTAAGCAGAGCCATGAAATTGGGCCCTGGGCATTTCCTGGCGGGAAAGATATTGCACAGATCATTGTATGGGAAATTTTACATTTTGTACCGTAATTTCTTTAGATCAATTCAAGAATTATGAAAGTAACAGCTGTTCAAGTTTTGGATTTCCGGTTAAAAACGGAGAAATCACATCCCTGAAGACTACATGTACGTAAGACTATATACTATGAAAGACTATGTACGTACATTTTGTAAATTTTCTTCTTGAGAAAAGTAGTCGAGACATTTGAGAGTCCTGAGAGATTTTAATTTAAGTACATTCCAGCATTACTGATTACAAGGCACGATTATAGTGATGTAAAAAATAAATCTTATATTTGGGTATATCTCAACTGTAAGAACTTACTCCATTCTACCAGCTTTTATTCATTAATTTTACATAAAACTTTACATGTTGTGTCATACCTAATTTGCAGACTCGGGGAAAAATCTATATTTATTGCAGAATTGATTGTTTGGGTACACCTCACTTTCTATGTGTCTTGATATATGTAGTATCATCCTTCTGTATATCTTCATGTACCTCATCAACCTCATGTGCATTGAGGCTGATTTCTGTGAGAGGTACATGTACCCCATGAGGCTGATCATCCTCACTTGGATGCTGTTCCACTTCCTGTGTTTGGAGTGTTGTATTGCTCATTGTCACCATTGCTAAGTATTGCAGTGTTTTCAAGTTTTGCTTGTGTGGATGCGAGATTGTTATCATTTATTTGTTGATTGCCAAATGAGTCATTTTTAGGATTACTTGTACCGCTGTCTATGGTGATCAGGTCACTATCTTGACTCTGCAAGATTCCTTCCTTATCTGAGGTTACTTGGTTCTCTGCGATGGGAGCCTCTGATTGGACATCGGTTGCCATGTCGACATCCTGCTGCTGGGTAGTGGTGTCTGTCACTGCGTTTGATGCTTGCTGAGGTTCATCCGATACTTGATCCCGCTGCTGGGATACACTGTCACCTTGTTGCGGGTTTTGGCTCGTAGTCGTGTCTGTCACTGCGTTTGATGCTTGCTGAAGTTTATCCGATACTTGATCCCGCTGTGTATCAGCCACCTCATTTGCTCTTGCAACAATGTCCAACTCGTCTTCAGGACTGCCCTCTGGGGCGGCTTTTATTGCTTCCGTTTGCGTTACTTCAGTTTCCACAACCACCTCTTCTTTGGCACTGCTGAAATTTCCACCTTCAGATGTTCTCTTCTGTTTTTTTAGTCTCCTCATTTCCATGTTGACTACCAGCCGAGACATCACCTTGCTTTCTCTGGACCTCTGGTGACACTTTCCCTGTCTTGGGCTGCGTCAGAAAAACTGCCGTACCTGTTACACTTTCAGTGTCACTCAGCTTGAACTTGTTTGCATCATATTTGATGATTGAGGACAGGGAGGTGAATGCTAGGGACTCTGTTCCCTCAATGCTCTTGACACTAAGGTGTCCTTCTTTGGATTTGCTGTCCATCTCCTTGCTGTTCTTTGATCTCCTTCCTCCGTCGTCATCAATTGAAAAGACCACGCGATGTTTCTTTCTGTATCTCTCGATGAAGTCTAAACTTCTGGAAACTGCAAGTATAAACACAGAGAGGAAATAATCAGAAATGTTTTATGTCATAAAATAATCATGAATTTCTTCTAATATTCATTCATTAACATTTAGGTTTGTTATCAACTTAAAAAGACTAAAATTGATGTGTTTACATTATTTACAAACTACAAAAGTCTAAAAAATTGTCATTAGATACTTGTTCTAGGGGCCTGTGCAAAATTAAGAACATTTTAAAGAACCATTAATTCCTGGGCCCAATTTCATGGCTCTTCTTACCGTAAGCAAAGAATCGGCACTTATGGAAGCATGGAATTCCGCGTTTACGTCAAGCGTATTTCACAGGTTAGTAGGGAATTTTTGCTTATGCGCTTGCGTAGTCCACGTTACTAGGCATTCTACGCTTACACAGCTAGCGCAGAAATTCGGCGCTTGCTCGGTAAGCGGAGAATGGTGATCGCAAGCACAGAATTCGGCGGTAAGCAGAGCCATGAAACTGGGCCCAGTTTACTAAAGCAATTATCCTTGGGGGGTGCCTTCTGGCTACTGTTCATCTCATGAGATGTCATTTGCCATAATCTCACATCTAAGTCGTGGGATAATGACTCAATTAGCGTTCTCCAGGTTGTATTTCAGGTTTCTCCAGGTTTAAAAAAATGAGAAATTATTATATACGCAGGCAACTTGACACGACTACAACAATTATGGATGTAGTGACCAAACGTTGCCTGAAATGGTTTGGGCATGTCATCAGAATGCCAGCCTGTAGGCTACCCATGCAGGCCTACTACAATGATTTCAGCACACCACGCCAACGAGGACGCCCACCATTGCGCTGGAAGGATCAAGTCCAAGAAGATGCCGAAACTCCACTTCCCGAGGCAGAGCAACTAGCCACAAACAGGCTGGAATGTAGACGGTTATCCAAGGAGGCCAAGGGACACCTTGTCCTAAGTCAAGTCAAGTCAAGGCTATATTTCAGGGGATCACACAAATGTTTTTATATCTTTCCTTCAAGATGTGTTGGAGCTTGTTCCTGGTGGTTAGTTATAGGTCTACAAAATATTACCATCTTAACTTCAAATTACCTGGAGCGGATGAGGCATATCGCTTGTCATTTCCCCTGACAACTCCCCCACCCCGTGGGGAGGCCTCCTCTCCAGGTGTGTCCACTTTCCATGAGTACCACTTGGTGTTGGTCCCTGGCATGACTGGCAAGAGGAGGCGGGGTACCGGTTTCTTATCGTTGGAGGAAACCCAGTGAAGGCGTAGAGGATTGTCTCCATCACCCATGTAGCTCTGCCTGCCTTTACACATGCCCTAAGAAATGAAATCAGGGGTATATAAATGGGTACCTGCGAGGGTAGAGGTTGATATTGTGTTTGAAAAAGCTTCTGAGCGCCACGGCAGCTCGGGCTGTATACTCCCCAGGGAGCTGAGCAAGATTAAAGGAATGTTATTGGCCCAATGACCAGGGCACTAATGTAAAGCGCATTGAGACGTTATTGTGAAATGCGCTATATAGGAACTGGTTATTATTATTATTAAGTGTTTAATTTTTTAAGAATACTAGAATTTGGTTTATCATTGTGCGACCATCTTCATTTCTGTGTTAATCAATGGGACCAAACTGAGGCTGGGAGGGAAACAAATAGTCTGATCCCATTATGGTCTTATTAGGATCACTGTAAATATACATGTAGCACACAGGGTACATGACAACAGCGGTGGTGCTATGATAACAGTCTTTTGGTGTTTTTGTGAAACTTTGTTCTATAAAAGCTTTAAAAAAGACATTCCACTTCTCTTGGTGAAGTGTGCATGTAAATCACATTTATATCTACTGGAGGCAATTGCCTAAATGCCCCTGGTCAGTGCCATGGTGCACTTTCAAATGTTTGTCGGTACAAATTTCTATTTTCCTCAAAGAGGGACAACTTAAGGAAAATTCACATGAACCATACATTTTTGAAAAAAAGGGATCCTCATACATCATATGGAAAATGTCTCCTTAAAAGCAGGGTGTATTTTTTGTAACAACTCCAAAAGTTATACTGACCATAAAAACTTACTTTGGTTAAGAGTACTGGAGAGCTGTTATTATTATAAAACATTGTCAAAAACGACTCCCTCTGAAGTAATGTAGTTTTAGAGAAAGAGGTAATTCTTCACCCAAAAATTTGAATGTGAGAAAGGCTTCAGGCATGAAGCCTTTCTCGGGCATCTGAAAGCACACCATTCTATTCAATGAGGGTGTTCTTTTCTTACATTATTTTCTTGCAACTTCAATGACCAATTGAGCCAAAATTGTACAGGTTTGTTATTTTATGCATATGTTGGGATACACCAAGTGAGAATACTGGTCTTTGACAATTACCAAAAGTACACCCTGCCTTTAAAGGTATTATACAGGATTGGCAGAGCTGACAAAATAATCACAGACAGTGTTCATGTTTTGTGTAATCAACCACATACATGAAATAACAAACCTGTGAAAATTTGAGCTCAATTGGTCATCGAGGTTTATTATCGCGCACGATAAAAACTATCGTTTTACTCATTTCTCAGAAACGATAGCATTTTAGGCAGAAATATTTTAAGGAACCCTTTCTACCATTACATTACTTTAAATCATGTAAGTTATGTGTGGATCTGTGAACATTTGTGTTTTTCGATCTTACCAATAGTGTACAGGGCCTTTAAATAAAATACAATCAATCAATAAATTGATACAATTTGGCAGGTTGTCAAAAAGAAACCCCCCCCCCCCCCCCCCCCCCCCCGAGATATAAAAACAAATCTTACCTTATAGCTAGCCGTCCCGTCACAATTCCTGACAGCGTTGGTGAGGTATGTTACTTGTGCATACAGCTGCCTGAGTTGATGGTTCGCCCGGCCGTAGTCTGACGGGCTGTGGAGGATGTGGTAAGGCTTAACGTTCCTGACAGTGTGTTTATACAGGCTGTGGGGATTCTTTGGGACCCGGAGTGGCGGGACCTCCGGTGTTTTCTCATTCTCCTGATGGGAGGGAAGAATGATTCGTGTGAATTTTCCTTAAGTTGTCACAGTGCCAAAAAGGTGTCGGTTGTTTATCATTAATTCAAGTTGAGGAAAAGAAGGGCAAGGGGTGAGCCGGGAGAGGAAAGGAGGCCAAGAGGTAACCCTTGAGATTCAAAGACCTCTATTAGGGCACTACTTGGAAATTCTAAGCTGAAGTGAAAGTGAACTAATTGCTCCCTCTCCCAAATAAAGGACATCATCATGGCGGTTAAAAAATAAAATTATATTGGACAATTATTTGGCCAATGGTCACCTAGTGGTCAGTTAATAAAGAAATTCAAAGTCTCTAATACTTCTGCTGTTTTCTGCCTTACTATGTTGGCAAGTCATTAGAATTTTGGGCAATGGTCACCTAGTGGTCAGTTTATAAAGAAACTCAAATTCTTTCATTCATTTGCCGTTTTCTGCCTTACTACATGTATGTTGGATGAGTCAATAGAATTTTTGCCAATGGTCACTTAGTGGTCAGTTAATGAAGAAACTCAAATTCTTTCATTCATTTGCCGTTTTCTGCCTAACTAATGTAGAAGGAGTTGACAGCTTTTGGACAATGGTCAGTGGTGGTCAGTTTCAGAGAAAATTTGAAATGGATCATTAATCACAATTACTGCAAATCTAGGGGTGGTCACAGATTTCTGCCGATGGTCACTTATGGTCAGTATAGTAATCAGTAGTGGTCATTCTTAGACACTGGTACTATTCCAATATTTCCCTTGTTTTATATTATATGAAGGCATTTTTTACTGAAAATTTGAGTCAAAAGATATTGATGTATTGTGACGATCTCGACAAAAACGAATTGTCTCTGTGTTTAGGAATGGTATGTACAGGACTACAGGTACTATTAAAAGGGGGCTAATTGGAAGTAATACTCGTCTACAAATGTCTGGATACATGTATGATGTTTTGAAGGCAATTAGAAAAAGAACCCTTTGAATAATTTGATGATTTAACATAAGCCTTTGTTTTATACTTATAGTGTGTTTTCAGCAACCATGATAAACCATTAGTTAAAAGAGCCATATTATTTTCACATGGAGCAGAGAGGTAGACTACCTCCATGCTCTGATTCACATGGGTGCTTCTTGCTTTAAAAAAATTATTTATTTACTACAGTATATCAAAATGTGCCTGTACTACTTTTCATTCTAAGCCTCGTTCTAGCCCATTGATTTTGCCATGGTGCCTTTTATAAAGTCCCAGAGCTATATTTCATCTTTGAGAGGGCAAGGACAATAGACCGATCCATTAAGCCCCGCCTCCTTACGAGTTGACCAATCACAGCCGCGAAACCCGATCACCGTTAGTGCAAAGATCACCAAACGGCCCAAATGGTGATCAGATTTCGCGGTTGTGATTGGTCAATGAGAAATGGGGGTGGCTTAATGGATCGGTGTATTCACTTTAGGAAAGGGAACTATCAATTGGAAAAACCTGAAAGTCTATGGGAAACTAATGAAGGGGCACCACGGCTAAGACCAGGGCAACAGAGGCCATGGCTAGCTCCGTGTAATTCCAGGTCTGAGGTTCAATGTTTACATTTTCCCTCATAGAAGAAATTCCCATTATCAAAATGGACCTGCTCTATCAAAAGGACAGTTCATGGCATGGGTGAGCTATCGCATCAACCTCGCCCATGAAAAATGAATGAGAATGGTTGAATGAGAAAAACTATATGGCGGGAAAATGTTGTACCTTTTTCCCATCCGGTTTCATATAATAAAACCGAGGCACACCTGATTTCCTTACATATATTGACTATTTTCAGCATTGTGATATCGCAGCAGAACACACCTAACAATAATGGTCGCTGTAAACACCTCTTTGATAGACTGTTGATGGTTTAGATACCTACCATCTTTAACGATGAAAGTGAGACAGAACTGTGGGCGCATGATACAGACCGAGCCTAAGAGTGAGTCATGCATTCTTCCCTAACCAAATCGGAATAGATTTCTCATATCAAATGTGTATTCATGGCAAGCCAGGCAACAACCGCTGAATGAACGAGATACATTATTTATTTATTCTGTTGACGAATTGAATTTGGCACAATAGATTCAGAATGTTTCTTCGTGTTATCTTTATCAGGTAACATCAGGGGGTCCGCGGGTAGTGATGCAATATACTAGGAACTTACAAAATTGACCAAAATCTATCTTGCACAGAGGAGATTTTGATATCCTAGATTTAATGTCGATAAATTGTAAAAAATCCTCAACCATTTAAAATTTGTATTAAGTTTAAATTTTTATTTTTTTAAATAATTTAGTAATCTTTCCTATAATATTTTGCTGAAGAATGATAATGGAGTAATGTACACAGTATTTAATGTACATTATCATGTATTATATAACACCCAAGCAGATCCTTGCCATTTGATTGGAGGATTGTCCGTCACGTGATAGCAAATAAACGTACCATTGCACGCTACGTCATTCACCGTGCATTTTTCGTTCCATCCGATTTGTTCTATTGCACGCACGCTCGCCCGCCCTCCATTGACGAAAGTGACTATTCGATTAAAGATGGCAAATGGCAAATGACAAATGACAAAGATCTACTTGGATGTTATATAAAACAAATAATGAATGTTTTTCATTCGTGCAATAGTCAGAATATTTTCATGAGTTGAAAGATGGAATGTTCCATCTTTCAACTCACGAAAATATTCTTACCATTGCACTCATGAACATTCATTATTTGTATAATATTGTATGGACTTCAAAATTGAGGTTTGCAAGTGAAACTTTTAAAAATAAATTTACAATTATGACCTTTTATAACACACTGAAGAAAAAAGTCACCCATTTTCAAATGTTGCAAGCCTGATACTTCAATGAAGCAATTTACTCAATCCTTGCACCTATTCAAATTGCCTTGGTGCCCCTTGAATTGTTCCAGTAGAAATGTCTATTTCCTTCATTGAGGTGCCCAGTTACTAAGGAAAAAAACCCTGGCTTGCCCTTCTTACAATGAAGTAGCAGCTGCCTGATGTGTTCATCAAATTTTAAAGCAAAAACAGAATGTTTTAAATTGATTTTCTTCACAGACCCACACACAATTTAAAAATTCACCTGCTCAGTTTAATTTTATTGATTATTAATGAATGAACCAAGCGCGCTTCGGCTCAAAATACTTGCTGACTACCTACTGATAGCCATATAGTCAATTATTTTTTACGCAATTGGACAGCTGAACAAGGTACTGCAGTCTAACATGCAGTTCCAAAAACATGCTTTTAAAGATTTACTGGTGCAAGTGCTGCTGAGGTTTCATTTTCATTTCATTTCAGTTATTCTGGTTGTGATGAAAAACGAATTTAGTCACTATAGGCCTACTAGCCAAGAACCCTGTGGAGATGAAAGAAGTTTCAGTTTTAGATGTGGGAGGAAAACCCCAGAGAATTATTCCAGGGAAAAACCCACGCAATCAGGCAGGGACTGAAAGCCCAATCCACATAGTGCCCCTGGTGGGATTCAAACCGGGGTCCCAGAGGTGGAAGGCGAGGCAAGATACCACTACACCAACCCGACTACCTGAGGTTAGAATGATTATCAGCTCCCTTGCACCAACATTATCTACCTGGTAAAAATGCTTGCAAAGCAATGTCTAGAAAATTGCAAGTGCAGAACTCTGGCCACCTGGTCTATGGCTCATGTCCAGTGGAGGGCAATAATGAATGACCATTAGTGGTCAGAAGGCACCCACAGCCTAAGGCCGTGTCCGAATTGGCGGCTACAGCTACGGCTACGGCTAGATTTCCGCGTCATCGTGCATTGAAGTATAGGACGTCCTTAGCAACACCCTTAGCAACAGCCGTAGCCGTAGCTGTAGCCGCCAATTCGGATACGGCCTAAGGGACAATTATTTGTCATTGTGATACTTCAAAGCAAAATAACCTTTGACCTTTTTTCCTGTAAACACAAAGCATACCTTTAATTTTTGGAACCGTTCAATTGTTTTAATCTTATATAAATATCCTATAATAAAACCATAACCTGTGAAAATTTCCTTTCAAAAAGGTGATAGCATTTTTGAGATATTGCCGAAAATCTGGAGCGATTGTGTCCACGCAGGAAGAATAATCCGTAATTGGAATACACAGTCGTTGAAATGTTTTTGAACTTCCTCACTCTAAAACCACACTTTTTTGAAGGGGATTGTTTCTCAAAAAGTTATAGATTATCAGCAGCTGCAGTGCCTCTTATCAAGTAAGTTTTTGTGGTCATCAATTTTTGAGTAATTACCAAAGGTATACCATCCCTTTAAAGGGTCTGTATACGTTTGGTAATGACTCTGAAAATTCTCTTCTTCTTGGTCAGTTGGCACGGAATTGTGCTGCTGTGGCCTTCATTATAGCCCTCCATTATAGCCCTCCAACCATCTCTGCTATTCGCCATGGTGGTAACTGGCGTCTCTACTGATCCTGTCCACCGCTTTATGTCATCTGTCCATCTCATTGCTGGTCTGCCCCTGCTTCTCTTCCCCTCCATTCTTCCCTGTACTATCGTCTTCTCCAAACCGTCTCTTCTAACAATATGTCCAAAGAATCTCATCTTCCTCAATGCAATTCCCTTTCTGACTTCCATCTCTTTACACATCTTTTGCAAAACCCATTTGTTTGTTTTCTTGTCTTTCCACGATATCCTCAACAGCCTCCGATAGCACCACAATTCGAATGCGTCCACCCTTTTCTCGTCTTTCTGTGTCATAGTCCATGATTCTGATCCATATGTAGCGATTGAGAACACAGATGCCCTCAGTAGTCGCAGCTTCACGTTTGTAGATATACCCCTGCTTTTCCAAATGGTATCTACTTTGATAGCTTGTCTTTTTGCAATTGCCAGTCTTCTTCGTATTTCGTTTTCACTTTTGCCTTTACTGTTGATACAGGATCCCAAATATGGCAATAAAAACTTACTTGGTAAGAAGTACAGCAGCTTTGGGTAGTATAATGAATTTTGAGAAACTTTTAACTTTGAAGTACTACGGTTATGGAAAAATAAATCACTTTTTATTCCCCAAAATTTGAATCTGAGAAGCGTTATAGCCATAACGCTTCTCAGACTGTGTATTCCTATGGGGAATATTCTTCCTGCGTGGAAATATTCGCTCCGGTTTTTCAGTGATATCTCAAAAATGCGACCACCTTTAGAAGTGAAATTTTCACAGGTTAGTTTTATTGTATATACCTACATTTATATAGGATTAAGACAATCAGTAGGCTCCAATTACCAAACGTATACAGCACCTTTAAAGATTAACTAATGTATTCTGAAAGCATTTCAATAGATCGATCCATTAAGCCCCGCCTCCTTACGAGTTGACCAATCACAGCCGCGAAACCCGATCACCATTAGTGCAAAGATCACCAAACGGCTCAAATGGTGATCAGATTTCGCGGTTGTGATTGGTCAATGAGAAATGGGCGTGGCTTAATGGATCGGTGTATTACAAAACCTCCTAAAAAAGTTCAGCAAATTTTAGGTTTTGCACACACACAAAAAATCTGGTCCAGCGTGAGAGTTCTGAGCAACAAGACCCAAGGTCTACTGGTGATTTTCTAGAAATTCAAGCCTGACGCACCTTTAATCATTATCTCATTAGGCCTATAACTCTGAAATAAATCACAGGGAGCACTGCACTTTGTTTTCATTAATAACACTTTTTATGTAGCGTTATAATCCCATGACTTATTTCACCTGACTGATTTAGTCAGTATGTCGTGAAGTGAATTGTTTATAATCACACTGAGCTAGACATCCTTAGGAAACCGCCCCCAAGCTTTATAATTAAAGGGCATTCATAGCCGGACTGCAATATTAATTGCTTTTCCTTCATACAATATTAGTTTACAAACCTGCGCTTCCGTCTCAGATACGTCAAAGATTTTAACTAATTTGTTATGGTTGTGGTCTTTAAATAGCAAGACAAGTTCTCATCATCATCATCATCATCCGTCGTCCTTAGACGGAATAGCAGAAGCAGCTTTGATGAAGTGGTGCCAGGTTGCTTTGTCCCTCATGAGTTGTTGAGTCTCGTTTGGATTGAGATTTGTGTCTCGGGTGATGGTGTCAGTGTAGCTCATTTTCCTCCTGCCACGATTTGGATGTCCGCCAGGGGGATTCCAGAAGACCAGATGCGATATAGGTTGATCCGCTGTTCGCAAACAGTGGCCAGCAAACTGGAGACGTCTCTGCATTATGGTCTCGGAAAGTGGTGGTAGATTGCCATAAACCTCCCTGTTTGTAGTATGGTCCCGCCAGTGGATGTTGAGAACTCTACGCAGCAGTTGAGTGTAGCAACCGTTGATGCAATCATTCATTTTTTGTGTTGTTGTCCATGTTTCGGCTCCATATAGCAAGATGCTTTCAACACAGGCCCTGAAAAACTTGATTTTGATAGCTCTGTCAAGATCAGACTTCCAGATCTTATCTAATTGGTTACATGCTGACCATGCTTGCGCTTTCCTGCATTTGAAATCTTGGAATGAGTCAGGTAGTGACGAACCTAGGTATTTGAAATCTGAAACAGTTTTAAGTTTCGTACCATCAAGAGTCTGTATACTGGATGTTGGAGGAATATTCACGAGGAGAGTCTTCGTTTTTCCTGTGTTTAGATGAAACCCGACACAATTGGAAGCCTCCTCAATACTGTGAAGTAATGATTCTGCAGTGTCAATTGATGTTGACAAGAGTGCTACATCATCAGCAAAGTCCAGATCATGGAGACGGATCTCTGGATAACGACTGCTCTTTCTGAGAACAAAATCTACCTAGCAAGTAGATATGCACATGGTGTTACCGCAAACCAAATATACATTGATACCTCACCTTGCAATGCCGATCAAATTGTGGTCTTGTTTCATTATTATCATTATTATTAATTCGGCCAAGATTTCAACAAACAGACAACAATACAAGAAGCTAATTTACTTTAAAATCTTAAGATAACTAGAATAATTGTATACCCAAATGCATTACTGATGTTGGAATGGAACAATAACACTGCCAGTCGACAGATCAATGCAAGAACAACTATTGGGATCAGATGACGAGACAAACCCACTCCAAGACGGCCAGGATTAATAAAACTCAAATGCCTATTAATCCAATCTTAAAATGGGAAATAAATCCTTAATAAATAAACATACAACAAGGGAAAAAGGTAAACTTTTGAGAGAAAAAAATCCTTAAGAAGATCAAAACAAAAAAAGTCATTGTTAAAAAATCAAAGGATGCAATTTTTCTTGTAAAGAGTCAAAAACATCCTGAACTATTAATAGTCAATGCACCACCATCCTTTTCTTTCAGTCTAGTTTTTTTCCTGACACATTTTTGTGACGCCCAATGCCAAAGTCAGGTATTTCTTAGGAATAGTGAAATGGCATTAAAAGTGAAAACAACCAACATCAGCCATGAATGTGGTGTGATGTCTTAATTAAACATTCTATTTGTTGATAAAAACTAATAGGCCCTTATTAAAGTGTGTGTACAACATTGGTAAGATTGAGGATAATCATAAATGTTCACAGATTTGCACATAACTTACATGGTATAAAGATGATCATGGTGGAAAACTTTCCTTGATATAGTTTTGCTTGAAATGCCATAGTTTTTAGGAAATGAGTAAAAACAACTGTCTTTATCCAGCAGGATAAAATCTGATGTTTAAAAAAAAGGATTTTTTTTTTTTTTTTTTTTTACTGTTTTCTCATGACTCCGAAGACCGATTTAGCTTAAACTTTCACAGGTTTGTTATTTCATGTATATGTTGGGTCACATCAAGTGTGGATACAGGTCTTTGGCAATCACCAATGCTGTACACACCCTTTAAGGGTGATTTAAAAGCTCTTATTATTCTAATCTATCTGATCTTATGAGCAAAATAAACACAGTTTTGAGTTTTGGCACAGAGCATCCAACTTGTTAGGTTAATTTGTACTGTAGCTTTTTCAAGGCAAATCTTAAACCTGCTCTCAAAGTGATGTATAGGGGCTTTTAAAACTGTTTCCTGTCCATTACATGTATTAACATTAAGATGTCTGTCCCTGTGAAGATTGTCTTGAATTTGTAGCCATGGTTTAACAAAAAAATTCTGGACATACTATGGTTTAACCACATAATAATTACAATGATAAGAAAGGAAGAAACAAATACCTAGCATAAAACGCTCAGGTGAGTAATAATAAAGTTCTCTTGCTGGGGGGGGGGGGGGGGGGGGGGGGTTTCTAAAGTTACTTTTTAAGGTTAAAGGGACATCACTATATAAGGAGCTCAGCTAGTATCTGACGAGACTCAAAGTGAAATGTCCGGCATTAATCCAGGCAAACTAAGACCCCAGAATCAAACCAAGCTCTCAGAGTAACTTACAATGTATACATCAGCAAGTTAGATCAATGACTATAGTTTTTGGTTTGCATTTCAGATTTGTTTTGCAAATTTAAGTCTCAGGGTCCTCTCAAAATGATCAGTTTCTTTCTTAAGAAATGCCTTTGAATTATCAATGAAATTAGTGATAATTAACCTTTGCCACCTTTGGAGCCAAAGTATAGCAACAAAATTGTGTGTACAGCAGATGTGGGTGTGAGTAGGTATAACCACATTCAAACCGGGGACCTATAACAAAAGAGGACAATATAGGTCCACGGTTGCTATCACAAAGGAAAGCATTGTGGTCCACGGTTGCTATCACAAAGAGTTGAACAAAGGAGGGTCCACGATTGCAGGCTGTTACACACTTGGGTGTGTGTGTGACATAATGACTTAGGATTGGGATCTCTGAAGATTGTACGCTCAATCTCTTTTCAGACGATTATATTTCAATCAAACATCTACTTACTCTTTGCACCTTTGCCTTGACTTCAATGGTCTCGTAATCCTGCCATAGCTTCTTAGCGCTGTGTGCGCTGCGTCCCGTTGCTATCTTAGGCAGGGAGGTAGATCTACTGTGACGAGAGCGATGTTTGGCTGCTTCTTGTCTGGAGGAGACAATCGCATCACGCTCAATATGCTCGTAGGAGATTGACGTCTGACCAATTGAGAGAAAAATAAATTCATAAATATATTTCATACCTCAAAATTAAACTGTTTATGTTATGAGAACGGGTAAAGATTTGTATGCAACCCTTATTTACAAGTTGACCCCCTGCCCACCCAAGTTCTATAGGCTTGGCAGCCTCCCCCCAACCCATGCCACCCCCTTTTTCAAGTAGTCTAAAGAGAACAGCGTTAATATCAACCAGGGGGTACTTCAGGGCTAACCCACGGGTTGTCTCACTTAACCCAACCCCCAGGTAGACGAGGTCGCCATTTCCTGGGTGTTGGCTGTTATTGCAGGGAGTTTGCCAGGATCCAAGCAATTCAAGGGTGAAAGTCTTGAAACCAAATTTCCCAGGAAACTTGTCAATGTATAAGGGCCTGTATTATGTAACCCTTTTCTCCCAAAAAGGATGCTACTATTCCCAATTGGGAATTCTAGTTGTAAAATACCAAGATTGGAACCATGGTTCCTAATATGCTGGAACTCTGTTCCCTCACTTGGGATATCAATGGTTTCCAATCAAGACACCCATGCATTCAAATTGGGACATTTACCCCGATTGGGACCCTCTGCAGTCAGCATAACTAGAAAATCTTCGGGTAAGAATCCTCAACCAATTTCAGACAGCTGCTTTAATTTATTATTCAAGCCCCCCCCCCCCACCAAAAACAAAACAAAACAAAAAAACAGCTAGTGTGAAACCAATCAGAAGCGAGTTAAAGTGTACACATCACTTCACATTTCAGTTGGTAAGGTAAGCAACATTTTTTGCTATTATAAAAGCAATGTTTACTTTTTATTCAGAGCTCACTGATATTGGTATCTGTTTGCTATCTTCAGGTAGGTACTCATTTGAAAAGGGTCCTCAATAGTGAGGGTTTGACATCCAATAAGTTCAATCATAAAGTCACATTATGATTTGAGGTTAAAGGGAAATTGTGTTAGGAATCATCGGCGAGTTTCCAATTAACGACCAACCTGTGAAATTGTCAACATTGAAAACAACAAAACTAAAAGGTTATGACTGTTTTGTAACAGATTTTGAGCACTCTCACACCTGGCTGAATTCGATATCGGGGCATTACGGCCAAGACCAGAGCTGACAACGGCCATGTACTTTTTCTTTGAGCGAGGTTGTATTTAAGGGTTCCCTGTCTGAGTTCAGGTATAATAATAATAATACGAGAAATTTATATAGCGCATAATGCAGAAGCCTCTATGCGCAACACAAAAACAAAAACATAGAAAAGAATATAATTTTAAAAAGCAAGTTACACAAATAAAGATTCAAACAAATGAGTTTTTAAAAGTCCCTTGAAAATCTGAAGAGAGCCAGCTTGGCGAATATTAAGAGGCAAGTCATTCCATAATGAAGGTGCAATGAAGTTGAAGGCTCTTTGACCATAAAATGTTGTGGAAAAAGTAGTTTGCGTGAGTAGGGATTGGCCAGCAGATCGGAGAGGACGAACAGGAATATATTTATGGAGAAGATCAGATATATAGTCAGGAGATAAGCCATGCAGAGCTTTGAAAGTGAGAAGATTTAACTTATAAACGATACGCAGTTTGATCGGGAGCCAGTGGAGTTTTGTTTTGTTTTTATTTGTTTTTTATGAGATATTGCCTAACTCACAAGGCCACGGACGGCCACTCAAGGTGAGGGCTACACATAACTGATTTGGGCTATCGACCCAAATCAATTGACACCAGGGGCACGTTGCCTCCTACTCCTGGGGCTGAAACAGGATTACCCCGTTCACAGTCCTTAAGGATGTAGGCATGGGTATCATCCACTAGGAGCCTGGCTGGTAGAGCAGAATGCACTACCTTCCCAACTTTTTCGAAGCAATTATGGTTAAGTGCCTTGCTCAGGGGCACAAGTGTCATGACCGGGTATCGAACCCACACTCTGCTGCTGAAAACACCAGGGCTTAGGTCCGGTGACCTAGACCGCTCGGCCACGACACGCCACATCTTGTAAGATGGGAGTAATATGTTGGGAACGAGGGGTGCAAGAGACAACATGTATGTTTATGGGATTTGAGGCATTGCATGATGAGGTATCAATGTATATTTGGTTTGCGTTAACACCATGTCATGTATATCTACTTGCTAGGTAGATTTTGTTCTCTGAGAACTTGTCTTGCTATTTATAAGTATGTTTTTATAAGCCTATGGGGCATATAATCTTTCATTCATTTTAAGGCAGGTTTTAAATTCATTCTTTTGAAATTATGAGACCATGTAGCTCCTATAAGGGTAGGTGCTGCGGCACATTCAGAAGCCACTGCCAATAGCGATAAGTGTAGCAAGGGTCTTTTACATGCATTGTTTACCTGTATCTTATGGGTGTGTCTTGTCATGCCTGCTGCTGCACAGGAGTACCTCTCTGTAGAATCCATCTCAAAGTTGAAGACATAAGACTCACACTAAGATGCCAATTACCATCATTGCTCCCTCCTTTTGGGCAGCAAACCCTGAATACAATAGTGGTTGAAAGTAACGCAGATGTTATTAACTTTACTAAAATGTACATTGAGTTCTCTTTCATCCTAAGAAATGGGCTGAGAAAGTTTTATATTTTCCAAATTATTATCTAGAGCATTGAAGCATAGAACAAGGAACAATTGAAGTTATCAGCAGTATTACTACAACTTGGGGGGGGGGGGGGTTTGAGGGGCAGAAGGGTAGGCGGCAATCAATCTGAGTAACAAGTGTATGAAAACAAATTTCAACTCCACGATTTGTTAAAATATATGTACACACCAAATGTAGTGTGGACAGCATTTGGTTTAACAAAGTTTGCTATATAAAACAAAACAAGATAATGAGGTATGTGGGCAAAGAATCAAAATTCACCAGGCCACTTGCTTTTTTTCTTAGAGTATTTTTAACAATCTCGTCGTAGTCGTACTTGTGTTATAATTTTATATTTATATCAAGCATAATTATTTTTCACCCGTATATACTTTATACTTTGTTTTTTGTACTTCTGTAATTGTTTTAATCTTCGTTTACTCGATTTACTATGGCAGAACAAGAAAGCATTTTGTGTGTTGATCATGACGAATAAAAATGAATTGAATTGAATCGACACCACACACCCAGCCCGCCCACCCTTACGCCAAAACCGCGCGCCCTTCCAGTGAGCTGTGTGTGATCGGACACAAGAAAATATTTACACCACAAATACATTCAAACTATTAATTACATTAGTTGATTTAAATGTCTCACTTTCATAATTACCAATATTAGAAATAGAACTCCGTCCAGCAGATAAGCTCACGGCACCTCCATGGGTCCAAATCTTCCTACGTCTATTCAATCCCGGCAATGCCCGATTTGTGGCCGATTTTTCCCCCCGAGTGCCAAGTTGTTATCGACCCATGCTGTGCCTTCCCACATGTATTGCTTAGTTACATCATGGAGGTACCTCCATGGTTACATGAAGCTTATAAAACCCAAACAATGTCCCGACAGGTGGACAAAAGCCCCCTATCGATCCGAGCGGTCATGAGCCGTAAAGCTGGCGTGCTAAACAAAAGCGCAATCCTTGAATTGTAAATAAGGATCGTGCATGTACTCGAAGTCGAACACTAGTCTTCAGGAAACAGGATTATGCACATTATTAAATTCATAATGTGATTTTATTACTTCGGCAGCCCAAAATCTCAACTATATCGCCAGGATCCAAACATGATTGAAGCAAAAGCACCCACAAGTATCGCAGTCCCGCACCCAATGTCCCAGTCATCCCATCCACCCCCATGTGCAATTACTTCCGCATACAAGAGCGTCCTAGCAACGCCGATATAACCCCTGAGGGCTAGGGGTGTAACGAATTAGCGGTATGTGACCCCCCTATACTTCGCCAATCGTGACGATCATGGGTCCACGCAAATAGCCATTGCTTTCCAAGGATGTTTTATTTATTGTGTAAATACAAGCTTCATTTGTTTGTTACCGAATACGTGCATGTATATACCACTTTAATGATGTCAATTATGGTAGTCGTAAACATATTTGACGGCGCTAAAGGTCGTTTATGATATGGACAAGCTGTTTGTGGTCTTTTATGGTTCTGGCAGCATTGATGCATGAGCAGAAAGTCATATTAATTGTCATGCGGAAGATTGTTGTACCATCAAAACACACTGCAATTTGTGATTTTCCTCCAGTTGCTGAATCTGTCTCACATATATTTGGGAAATTATTTTCACTCAAACCCACGCAAGATTGTTATAACCATGGAGGAGATAAAAACTCCTGTTATAACCAAAACTTTCCAATTACTTTATAAATGAAAGAAGCCTTAAAATATAAAAAGTGAAAATAATTAATTTTTATAAGGAAACGAAGCATCAGTTAAAGCCATCTCTTTTATCAATGTTTTTGTTTGTTTTTGGTTTTAAGTAAGCTTTTCCCAAACAAGGCTAAAAGTCACTCTTGGTGAGGGGCTACAAGAAGAAAAATACTGAAGATGAAACTAACTCAGGGGAGCTGAATGAATTGATATTCTCGTCTTCAAACAGTCTAGATTGTAGATTGAGTTCCAAAGAGATGCAGTACGTGGAATAAGACTGTTGAAATGGCTCTTTGTTTCTACATCTCAGCAAAGCAAGAGTGAATGGGTTAGAAGAAGCAGAAAGCCTGGTTGCAAGCTCAAACATTCTTATATGAGGAACTAGGTCGGACACACTGATGGCACATTTACCCTGAAAATATCTGTATAAGAGACAGAGGCTGGCCACAGACCTACAGTGGGAAAGAGGGTGCAATCTTGATCCCAACCCTTCACCAACAAGATTAACAAATACGCTTCTGCACTCTATCTAGTAAAGATAACTGACAGGCATAATGGTGGTCTACTCTGTCTCTCCTCCATGCTTTCAATAGCAGTCTTTAATGCAGACTCATTCACAATATTTGCGTCCAACGCTGCCACATTGTCAGGGCAGTACCGCCAACTTCTTTGACAGGACTACACCCCGCCGAACCCCACTAACCAAAAAAGTATTAAGAGAAAGTAGTTACTCAGAAACAAGTGAACACAAACACAGCGTATTTACTGTCACAATATGATTTAATAACAAAAATAACAAAAAGAAAAAAACCAATGGGCATAGTATAGCTGTAATCTGCAGAAATTAAATAATCCATCCTGTTGCTTTGTGCAACAGATCTTCAAAGGTGTGTATTTTGTATTAATTACAAAGTTCTTGTAACTTTGATTCCAAAAAATCATTGCATCATCATTTCCAGGGAATATAAAAAGGCTAACATAAACAAATAAAATCGAAAACAAAGTATAACAAAAAACTTTTTAAAATCCTGTTTAAAATTGTATTAAGGGACAGATAATGAGTGAGACCTTGACTAGACAAACAGTGATGCAATTTAGTCCTTGATACCATTGACTTGATTATCCTATAACTTTTCCGGGATAATTTTTATTTTTTCCTAATAGATTTGCCCTTTAATACCCCGGGAGAGTTGCTCTATAACTCGATGGCCCTTTGCGAAACCATGGCTCGGGGCTTGGGCTCCGCACACCTGTTTGGAGACCCGTAAGTACAGCACACATTTTCTAAATACCTGAAGGGAGCCTATAAGCTCAAGCCGTGTTTTCGCAAACAGCCTGAATGATGATGTCATGGCTTCCTGTTAATACCCTTTATAGTCTAGTCTGATCTTCTTTATCAATTTGGGCTTTATTATTTAGAGAAACAAAAATGCAATATATAATAACTTAATGCGCAAAATTGTTCAGGAAACAATGCAACACAATACATCCTTAAATTGATACGATCTTAGTGTTTGGAATATTTCAGACACAAGAATTTCACATCAAAAATACAACTTCTTTCCTCTAACAGTGAGAAGTTTGCTGCAATAACACAAAAGTGCCTGAAACCCTCCAAGGACACATTATTATGCTCATTATAAGAACGACATATTTTAAGTATTGGAAATAATCTACAATACACCTACGAAGCTTAAAACATTTGCTATTATCTTTGATTGCATATACATAGTGATATAGGAAAGCAGTATACATTTAACAGCGATACTAATTAATATTCATGTACATGCTAATTTTTTTAAATATGCTAATATCTTAATGAGTTGACCTTGTCAAACATTCTTTAAAAACAAAAATACTTCTGAAGTCTATTATGCATTTCGACATATTATATTGTCCTTTATGTTGCGCCTTATAAACTGTAATTGTGACATTATGTTATTTCACAACATTATTCAATGTTTAAGTTTATCCTCCATGAACTACATGATTATTAATTGAGTTACTTTTCTATTCTACACACCCAAACGAAGTGGAAATTTAAACGGAATAGTGCTCAGAGGCTAAAAGCAACTGGCCATCTCCCAGAAAAGCAAAATTGTCATTTTTAACAATTTTACTTTTTCCTAAAGTCAATGTATACTAAAGCCAAATCCTGTGGGGGAAAAAAAATCAGCAATTCTTGTGGGATTCGAACCCATGCGTGTGAAATTTCTCATCCCTGCTTTTGATTAAATCCCACACAAATTATTTCCAAGCTCTGGGCCTGCTGCAAATGTTTGCGCATGTGATGTATTTTGATGTATCGACTTTCACTTACCAACAGGAAGAAGCCATAGTTGCTGATAACATTTGCAGGGAGTCAGCTATGTGTGTCTTTATCATTTTACAAACATCCAAATATAATCTCTTTTAATTTACTATATAGCTTTTTTATTCGTAATGGTGACACGTATGAGTAGAATATACTATAGGTCGGGTCATAGATTGGTTTTTGTGAGCGTAATGCTGATTTTTAGCAAGATTATAAAGAAAGATACAATTAAGGTCACATGTGCAAGTTTCAGCTGAATACAGTGTCTACTTGCTGAGAACATAAAAGAAAAGCTGTCACAGTATTTTCACAAGAATGTTTTTAATCCATCCACGTTTACGGTGGGTACCAACCACATCTCTGGATGCAGCATTTGCGAATGGACACCAACCCTGAAAAACGATTCATGCATGAATCGTTTCTCAATTTCAAATGTTTTGGGTAAAAAATCATCCAAGCCATAATTACTTGGAATGGGAATCCTTTCTAAAAATGATTTATAATATCAACAGCTGCAGTGCTTCTTTCCAAGTTTTTATGGTCATTAATTTTTGGAGTATTTACCAATCTATGACCCACCTTTAACCCTAACCCCCATTAGGGTCCCTCCACATAACCCTGCCAAATACAACAGAATGCAACACAGTTGAACTGAGAACCATGCCATATGCAACAAAATGCAACAAGGGATTTTGTTGCATTGTGCAGGCATGTTGTTTGTGTTAGGATTGAGCACGGGTGTTTTGCCCTGCCAAATGCAACAACATCCAAGTTATTCTTCCTGTGGTGTGTGGCATTTTTTAGGGGGCTCAGTATTCTTGCCATGCACTGCTTTGTGTCTTACTGCCAAATAATTGACTGCCAAATGCAACAAAAGGCAACACCAATATGAAGTCACTTGACTGCTAAATGCAACAAATTCAGTCAAAGAATGACATCTCAGTTGACTGCCAAATGCAACAAATTCAGTCAAAGAATGACATCTCAGTTGACTGCCAAATGCAACAAATTCAGTCAAAGAATGACATCTCAGTTGACTGCCAAATGCAACAAATTCAGTCAAAGAATGACATCTCAGTTGACTGCCAAATGCAACAAATTCAGTCAAAGAATGACATCTCAGTTGACTGCCAAATGCAACAAATTCAGTCAAAGAATGACATCTCAGTTGACTGCCAAATGCAACAAATTCAGTCAAAGAATGACATCTCAGTTGACTGCCAAATGCAACAAATTCAGTCACAGAATGACATCTCAGTTGACTGCCAAATGCAACAAATTCAAACAACTATTACCATTTGGTGCATATTGTTGCATTTAGCATGGTTTAGGGAGTAGCAACTAGGATATGAGAGATAAATGGAATTAACTTCTACTATTTATACAACCATGAACCTTACCTACTTCATGTACAGCATGTTAACAAACATTGCATGCAAAAATAAACCATACTGAAAATATAAAATATTTGATTTTTTTTTTTTTTTTTTACAGATAAATGCTTTATGATATTAGATAAGAGTATTATATGTACGCATACAAGTATTTAAGAATGAAGTTTCTGAAACAAGATGGATCAGTAAAAATGACAGCAAGATCAAAGGTTTCAGTATAAATCATGAATAAATTAAATGTCTGTTTGATATGAAATGAAGATTGGTCTACCCTCAATATGTAATTACTTTTAATGAACCTCTTAACGAGTTGTTAGTGTTAATTGCAGTACAAAACTCATACAAAAATAAAGTGAAAGTGTCATATTTGTAATTAAGTACCATGTAAGTTAAAGCACCTAATCTTTGGATATTAATTTACCCTGACCCCATTCATATGTCACCTCTTTGAATCCATCAAATTCCAACAGCAGATAATCTCACATTGTTTATAAAAAGAAAAGTGACCTTCATCAGCAATGGGCAGCAGAACCAGTTGGGTTGCAGTGGCAATTGAAAAGGTAGCTATTTTGCCACCCCCACCCCAACTTTCAATCGAGATTTAGGTTATTCATTTATGTATTACACATCCAACGGCACAATTAGCACCAATAACAACAGGATGGATAGGATTTACGAAGTATTCCTTAGAATGTTAGATGAGGGAAGACAACCCCAGTGGGGAACTTATCCCAAGCAATCAGGTAGGGACTGAAAACCCAATCCACATACGAGCTACAATCTGTGGTGGGATTCGAACCAGGTTCCACAGGCAGGGAAAAAAACCACTGAGCCAACCTGATCCCAGATAACCATTTTACCTGTACAATGACAGGAGGGCATTTTTTGGTCCATGGAAAGGATGTACCGTATCTCTGCCTGCCCCCCCCCCCCCATTCAATATTCTTCCACTGCTGCCCTTATTGCAAAGCATTTTCTGGTATGCAAAACATTTTGTTGCTTATAGTGTGGACAGTTTTACATTTTGTTCATTTAACATTTCCACATGACGCCAGAATTAAACCAGTAGGCTAAAACCATAAATTTATTTTGGGTTGGGTCCTCTTTTTTCCATGTCAGATTGAGTTCTTTCCCATTGAGCTGTTACACTTGGTGTAGGAAGTGCAGGAAGTGTAAAGCTCTGTAGCTCTTTTGTAATGTGTCCGTACAGTCAAAAGTTACACTATCTAGAACTCTCCAATCAAAACAAATATCTCTGATGGAGTGAAATGTATTCCATTTGCCATGTCTGAAATTTCAAACTTGTGAACTGTGATGCTTTAAAAACAAATAAAAAGTACTACATTCAAAAACATTTTTATAGCTTTAACAGATGCGCACTGTATAGTAACACACATGGAATCTGAAATTCTGAATCCCAAATATAACACTGCAAATAAGATTTATTATGCTTGATGTAGCTCCAGTCACCAAAATCAAGCGTAATCTGCTGTTGGATTTTGATGGGAGTAGGACGGCTAACTTCAATCTGTAACCAAAACGGATGCTTTTCAACAAAATACTGGCTTTGAAACCAATAGACAATTAAAAGGCATTAAAGGAACAACAAAAAATCTAAATTGTTATTGGTTTAAGACAATAAGATAAGACAAATCTTGAAAGAAGTTTTAAAAAGGCAAACTTGAAGGCATAGAAGAATGTTATTAAAACCCTGTATAATGAAGGTTGGTAATTCAATGGCTACCCAGGATTCATTTACCACAGGAATTGCAAATCATGTTTTCCGAATAATTCGAGTGATTTGATATGTTGAAAGTTGCTTTTGATAATAACAATGTATCATCAACATTAATGCAATAGTAAATCTGAAAACCAGAACTGTGATTGATGCTACATGGGGAACCACCCAAAGTACAGTTTCATAAACGAAAATTCATCAGTTTAAGTATCGCAAAGTTTTACTTTGCAATATTAACTTGGGATCACAAATGAAAATACATATTCGGGGATAAAGGGACAGCCAAGGAATGAAAGAGTAATGAAAATGTGAAAGATGTTGAAATGTACACCACAAAGGAAAACTTGAAAAACTTTGCACAACTGTGAGAGAGTGAAAGATGACTCTAAAAGAAAACAGAAGTCGAAGACAGATAAAACTATTTTGGGGGGGGGGGGGGGTGAGTCACTTAAGGGCCTTGTCACATGAGGCAGCTTTTACAAGCAGCTTGGAGGCCATTAACTGCAGTGCAGGCAGGACCACTTTGGTAGCACATGAATAATTCTTCAACAATGTCTTAAGGTGATCCCCCCCCCCCCAAGAAGAATATGAGAACACTCGAATGTGAACGTCTTTTCTCCATGGAGATTGCCGTGAACTGGTTGCCTGTAAATATATAGCCTCGTGTGACAGGGCCCCGAGACTGCCCTGTGCATCAAAGACAAACTAAAAAGCAAGAAAACTACAAAGTATGAAATGGAAAAAACTCTGCCAAGGGTGCAACCCAAGACTATTTACACTTAGTACTACATGTATTACTAAGAACCTATACTAAATATTATTCAAAACAAAAACAAATCTTGGCAATAAAAGTTTTTTTGTGTAAGTGTTTATCATATCGAAAAGTAGTCTGGACAACCAAGCCAACAACAATTAAAAACCAATTAATATATCTGACTTTCTGAAACACACAAAATTGTCACCAGAATATCCAATACTTACTTTATTTAATACTTGTATTATTATATTTATGTTTTCATTATTATTTTGTTTATACTTTTTGGGTTATAATACAAGCACATCTTGTCAAAAGTATTTCTTTGATTGCAACCTGCAGAAAAACATTGACAGAACTTTGAAGAGAAATGCTGTTGCTCAAGAATGGTACTAAGCATCTGGACGAAAATAAATAGTGCCATCTACAAGTTATGAATTGAATTCCAAATAACTAAAGGACAAACAGTTGGTGCTGAAAGAACAGGTTGACTTGTTTGTTTGAACCTTCGTATAACATTATCTCTTCTTCATGTTTTTTTTTAATCAGTTAGATACAAGTCTAAACTACAACAGTTTTTCAGGTACAGATGTCTCCCATTTGATGACACACAGCGTAAAGTTGGACATCTTCCAGCCATCTTTTTAACTCACAACAATGGTCCACAGGCGGCACGCAGGAGTTTTATCAAATTTCCTGCATGACTGGTCGATGAACCACTTGGCCAGGTAGCACGTTTGCCGCAGCTCAAAGCCCAAACCCAAGTAACCTGTAAATATCAGGAGCTACCTATACATATAGGTTTCAGACTCTACAGATAAAAAGTTTCGCTTTACATGTATTTAGCAATAAAAGAAAAGCCAATTTTCTTCTGCACACTTACTACGGGTGAAAACTTGCTTTAATCGGTGGTGGCAGCGAATTCAAGACTAGCAGTGTCATCAATCAGTGTCCAAAATTGATTTCTACATGACTTAGGGTGGATGTGGGGGGTGGGTGAGGGTGGTGGTAAGGAGAGAGGCAGGGTTCTCACATCATCTCATACTTGTTGGTGTTTATGAGTTTGGCGAGTCCGAAGGCAAGGACAATCCCGATGATCTGCGGAGAGCAACACAAAATTAAGAGAAGTTAAACTGGCCTGTGGTCATGCACTCCGGTAAATTGTGAAGTTTAATCGCATTGGACTTTCAAGGTTCGCACGGTGGGAAGAAATAAATATGCGGTGACAACATGTGGCTCATCTCTCTTTTAAATAAATATGTGGTTCCGAAGGAACCGGTGGACTCAACGTTTCAGACAGTGGCAAAAGAAGCTTAGAGAAGCAGGGAATTCCGCGCTTATGTCAAGTGTATTTCACGGGTAAGCAGGGAATTTTTTCTTGTGCGCTTGCGTAGTCCACATTACTAGGCATTCTACGCTTACAGCTAGCGCAGAAACTTTGGCTCTTGCTCGGTAAGCGAGAATGGTGATTGCAAGCGCAGAATTCAACAGTAAGCAGAGCCATGAAATTGGGCCAGTATCTTTCCGTCATCAAGAGAGCTGTGGGGGCTGTATGCATTGTGTTGTGAAGGTGGGAAACTGGGCGTGAATGGTGAAATGGATACCTAAAAGAGAGATTAACACATGGCGTCGCTGCAAATTACTAGTGGTGTTTAATCAAGTTTCTCTGCGAGTACATGCATTTATCTTAATATTGAAAATCTTCATGTATTTTACACTTTAAGGCACTGGACACGTTTTGTAATTGTCAAAGACCAGTATCCTCACTTGGTGCGCCCCAACATATGCATAAAATAACAAACCTGGGAACATTTGGGCTCAATTGGTCATCAAAATAGACTGTGCAAGTCTCGCACGTATCCGAACGAGAAAACACGTCAACATTTTTATTTCTGAAATTAAATCTTTGTTTTAAATTATATCTCATGACAAAATCTGAACAACAAAAATAAATCATTACAATTTTATGAAAAGTTTTAGCTTTTGAACAAAAAATCACAATAGTGTGTATATTATTATTGAAAAAAAATTAAAACTCTGGGACAAGGATGCCTATTTGATGTTAACTTTTTAGAAACCCCTTACGCGGATTCGTGAAGGTCAAACGGGTCTTAAATGGACCCGTATCGCAGTTTAAAGAGGATGCTGACGCCTCAACAACCATAGAATCCAATGAAAAGGGTTTGCTTTGCAATTACAGCATCTGGCAATTATAATAGCGCATCCAAAACAAGCGTTTACGTAAGTTTTATGATCGGAGGCGAGCACAAAATTCTTAATTTTTTGCAATAACCGGAAGCTGAGGTCAAGTTTAATTCTTGGGTTTTCTTCGTTATATTGTTGAATTGGTTTTACTTTCATATTTTGTTATCACTTAGTATTACGTTCCCAACAACATGTATACTTTTCTAGGTCATAACCTACGTTAAACTTAAATAATTGCCGAAACAAAATCTCGCCCACGTAAAACTCCATATGGTTGGGACCACTATGGTCCCGGAAGTTCGAATGCGCGCGAGACTTGCACAGTCTATTGCAGAAAATAAAAAACAACACCATCATTGCATGAAATTACGTTCTCTCAGATGCCTGAGAAAGGCTTCATACCTTAAAGGGACACGTTGCCTTGGATCGGACGAGTTGGTCTAATAAAAAGCGTTTGTAACCGTTTGTTATAAAATGCATATGGTTAGAAAGATGTTTTAAAAGTAGAATACAATGATCCACACAAATATGCCTCGAAATTGCGTGGTTTTCCTTTTACATCGTCAACTAACACGGTCGGCCATTTTGTGGAGTCAAATTTTTGACTCCCTTAATGGCGGACCGTGTTAGTTCGCAAAGTAAAAGGAAAACCACGCAATTTCGAGGCATATTTGTGTGGATCATTGTATTCTACTTTTAAAACATCTTTCTAACCATATGCATTTCATAACAAACGGTTACAAACGCTTTTTATTAAGCAACGTGTCCCTTTAAGTCTTTCTCCGATTCAAATTTTTAGGTGAAGTGAAAAATAATGAAACTACATTACTTTAAAAGGGTGTCGTTTCTAACAATGTTTCATAACATCAAGTAAGTTTCTTTGTCGTTGATTTTTTTGAGTAATTACCAAAGGTGTAACCTTCCTTTTTGCCCATTTTATGACCAAGTTGATGAACATGCATCGGCTGTATGTAGGATATCATAGTGTCGACTTAGGTACTGTCAGTTAATATTGGAAAAAAATGGATATTGATTTTTTTATACATTTTGCTGACAGGCCTGAGGATGGCACAATTTCAAATTCAAATTCAAAATTCAAAATTCAAAATACCCAAACCAAATGTAAAATCCCCGGTGATTTCTGCACCATTAAAAATGTCGCAAAATCACTTTTGGTACAAATTAAGAGAGCGCAACTGTGCAAACTACAAATTGAAAGCGAACAAGATAAATTCCTCCGAACCATGAAACCTAATCTAATTAACAACGCTTCTATCAATCAAATTAGCCGTAATTTCATTTCAAAGGACAAGGAACTGGGAAAAAGGTGCTGCAATGAACCCTGTCATTATTTTCCCACAAACCAGACATCAATGAACCGTTACCAAAACAAACTAATTTGTCTTTTTGAATTCAACTCTAAATGGGGATCTCGCTAAAGAAGAGGGAACAAATGCTGCAATGAATCTTGTTTTTATTTTATCAATAATCAGACACCCTTTAATCATAAATAATTGTTTTTCTGAGTTGAGCTTTAAATTAGAATGTCATCAAGGCCTCACCTGAAAGAAAGCAAATCCTAGAGCACTGCCTCCAATAACAGCCATCTTTTTGTCAAGGAAAGAAGCCACTTTCTCATAGCAACCCTGTAACCAAGCAACCATTTATCACGTCATTAGTTTAGCAATGTACCCCGCATACGTAGGCTGAACAGCTCCGTGTATCGCTATGTCAGCCGCTGAAGTCTGCACTCCTGCCGTTGCTAAAGTGGATGGGCAAAGACATTCCCAGTTTGCTTATTGTCAAAATAAAGAAATACCCTCGATGCCCGGAGGGTAGGCTTTTCATGAATGTGCAGCAAGATGGCTCGGAAATCGAATCGACATACGAGGGATGATAAAATGGGGTCTTCCTTTAATGCTGAATTGTCAGACTGGCTTGATTGGTCTGGCGTCAATGATTAACATAATCACTCCAGACAGTCTGTACAGGAGAGCAATTGTGAACAACCTAAATTTGATAGATGTTTAATTTGCATCGATCGGCATAAGGGATATTATTTAGTTTTTACATATATACACCGATGTGTGTAAAGGACTGTACACTCAGTACTTTCCAGAGTCCTGCGTAAAAAAACAACACATCAGCATAAAATGATATTTACTCAGGTGGGATTCAAACCCCCCACTGCTAGAATACAGGATAAGCCGTTTCTAGCTACCGGGCAGTCTTGGTGGTCTAGTGGTAAAACATCTCCTCCATACACCGATGTGTGTAAAGGACTGTACACTCAGTACTTTCCAGAGTCCTGCGTAAAAAAACAACACATCAGCATAAAATGATATTTACTCAGGTGGGATTCAAACCCCCCACTGCTAGAATACAGGATAAGCCGTTTCTAGCTACCGGGCAGTCTTGGTGGTCTAGTGGTAAAACATCTCCTCCAGGATGGCAAAGGTTGTGGGTTTGAATCCCACCTGGGAAATAGGCCAGTGTTTTTTTCTTTTCTTTACAGGACTAAAGAAAGTATTGAGTATACAGTGCTTTACACACATCGATGTATGGGTAAAAACCAAATAAGAAATCCCTAAATTTGCTCAACTTTAAATCGCTTTTGACGTTATAAAATTAAGGAAGAAATACATTCATAAATGCTAAGAAATATGCTTGTGCACAATTGGATTTAATAACATTTCAACCACTTTTTATTACAGCAGCCTTTGCGAGGTAAAAATAATAAAGAAGTTAATATGAACCATATTTTAAAAATGGTAACAGCATCATACAGTCTTCCTTCATACTATTTAGTATTAGAATATACACTCAAATATTATTTGAGTGTGCCATACAGTGTAATGAACTGTAAATATAAATAATTACATTCAGCCTTCGAGAAAGACTCTGCTAGGGTCCAAACGTCAGGCCACTAACTTATTTTTTGTAATTATTTTTGTAATTTATGTACATTGTAGGACTTCTGAATTTACAATAAATTGAAAAGTAAATACATGTACAAATAGATTTAAATGTATCCAAAGGACATAGCAATAATAGTGAAGTGTCTTGCTGAAGGACACAAGTGTCAAGACCAGGACTTGAACCCACACTCTGCTCTTCAAAAAGCAGCAGAGCTCGAGTCCGATGAAGAAGACTGCTGGGCCGAGACGCGCTCTTTCAAAAACAATGTGTACACAGATTTTTGGAAAAAAACCATCTGAGATGTACATTATTTGAGTTACACAAGACTTAAAAATATGAGATACCTACCTCGTTATAAGCTAACAATGTTCCATTGTACTTGGTAGGAATTGCAGACCTCTGTTCGCTGCAGATGTCTTTGCTGACGGAGGCATTGCAGCAGCTCCCTGGTACCCCGTCTACATGATCATTGTGCCAGTCGGTGTCTGGTTGCAACCAGTCAGTGTAATTTTGGGAGCCACAGCAAGAAAGCTGTAATTTAACAGAACAGTCGAACATGTTTAAAGATGAGGACATACTTTGGTAATGACCTCGCCAAAAAAATTTGTGATTTTTATCCGAAAGCCAACTTATTATAAAGATGGTAGCGGGGGAAAGCATCTTGTGAAATTTTTTTGTCTGAAGTGCCCCCGTTGGTTAGAAATCAATACTACCGTAATTTCCTGCAGATAAGGCGCTCGGCGCATAAGGTGCAGTACCTCAAATTACCGAAATAAGCTTCAAGGGTTAACAGAAAAGGCGCACCGCCACATAGGGCGCAATATATCTTTCACATTAAACACGCTCGCGAAGTCTCATACTGCTTGTACATCAACACATACAGGGGTCATTGTGATACACAACGAGCGCGTGCAGACACACGTTTTTCCAACGTTTCCCAATGAATTGGCTGCTAGTCTTCGCTATCTCGCTTTTTTGAATACTACAATACATGCAAGGACCAACAAACGCTAGAGGGCGCTTTCTTAATAATGCTTTCACATTACAAAAACGACTTGTTTAATAAAGACTAGTACCTGTCATGTGATATAGCAGTGTACTGTGTGCAGCGTTGATCGTTGCTCATTCGCGACGTTATTGTTATTATTATTGTGGGCAGCAGCATGGCCAGGTACTTCGTTCTTCGGTAAGTTTCGTCAAAAATGTGAACGGTGTACATGTAGGTTTTATTTTAAGAAAAATGTGACATGTAGAATTACCCTGGACGAAATAAAGGAACTATTTCGCAGTATAAATGTAAGATTTCACATTGTAATCTTCACAATGAACTCAACCGAAATCAGATAAGGCGCATCGGAGGGTAAGACGCAGTGACTTTTTTTTGACCATTGAAAGTCAGATAAGACGCGTCTTATCCGCAGGAAATTACGGTAGTATGTTTGTGACATTAAGTGACATTTTGAAATTTGCTTGAAGTCTGTTTGAATGCTGCCCTAAACTCAATATGGCCAGAGATGTGGTAGGTATCCGCTAAACCATGTAAACCTGGATGGAGAATGATGTCCTTCATGAAAATATTGAGACAGACGGTTTCTTCCTGTTTTCTCAACAAGTAATCACCTGAACCTTTCACATGTGACTGCTTTTGTATCTTTCTTGATAATTTTGCCTACGTACAAATTAATATAAAGTTGCCTTCGTTGATAAATCAAAACACTAACACCTTTATTTAACCAGTTGGTTATATTATATTTGCACAACGGCCATCGTTGAGGGCGGCGTGGGATACTACGCAGTCTCGATTATAGCAGCCAACCGACTGGAAGCTTATGTAACCGTGGTTGATGTTTTCACCCTATGATGGCCGTTAAAAAGCTAGCTCACACCAGGGGCCAATTTCATAGAGCTGCTTAAGCACAAAATTTGCTTAAGCACGAAAAAAGCTTGCTTATTATACTCGTGTTATTGGCCAAAACTCCATGCGATGTACATTGCTCGTGACTTGTATTTAGCTGTTGTTTAGTTAGCATAACAATCGAGTGGAGTATTGGCCGGTAATCTGGTTTTACTAAGCAAGGTTTTTTGGTGCTTAAGCAAATTTTGTGCTTAAGCAGAGCCATGAAATTGGGCCCAGGTTGAGCCGTTTAAAGGTTGGTTGAAAGTGGGTTTTTTCTCTGCGCGGGATTTTCTGTTAGGTGCAGTAAGGTAATACAGATCTTTTGAGCACATCTCGGGAACGTTTTTATCCGATGCCTGGCTGAGTTGAGACCTAGCATTTGTGCCCTATGAAGGCACATGGTTTTTTATACCATTGGATTTGCTTAAAATAGTATGCACCTATAGAGCAAGTATGTCTGTATTAAAAACTAGAGGAAAGAAATTGATGTTCTCTGTCAAAAAGCAATGATGCATTGGCACATTAAGGTGAACATACAGGACTGATAATTCAGCCCGATGAGCATGGAAGGCCATTCATTATCAAGCTGTCAATTTCTTCTTGTTCATCCTCCATAGCCAAGCATACAATGGTCGCCCAATTTCATGGCTCTGCTTACTGTAAGCAAAGAGTCGGCGCTTACTGAAGCAGCGAATTCTGCACTTATGTTAAGCATATTTCACAGGTTAGCAGGGAAGTTCTGATTGAGCATGTGCGTACTCCACTATACTAGGCAGTCTTTGCTTACACAACTGGCGCAGAAATTTTGCCCCGTAATCAAAAAATGGTGATCGCGAGCACAGAATTCGCCAGAGCCATAAAATTGGGCCCAGATCTAATGGTGAAAAAATAAAATGTTACAATCATACAATCATTTCAAAATAAACTGAAAAGATGCAAATCGCCAAAACACTTTAAGAAGTGCCATTTTACATGCTTGGGTACAAAATAGTGTTTTTGAGTTTTCGGATTATTATTATTGGTTTATTAAAAATGCAAACATGGCGGCCAAAAAGCCGAATTGCGGATGCATGTATTAAAAAGAATAAAAAATACTACAATTATTAACATATAAATAGACATATAAAAAAACCAGCAAATTTTAAGAAAATGGGCCAGCCAGTGAATTGTTAAGAAAACAGAACACCACAGATAAAAAACTAACATTTGTGATTAAGCAGACTTGTCAATTTGGAAATACAACTGTTGTTATATCTGCTGGTTCTACATTTAACAGCAGTAAGCTGTGCAGCATTTCTAAGGCGGTTGTTCCTATTAGGAGGAAGCCATTCCCGAAGACTACTTTTTAAAAATTTTTTATGAGATATCGCCTAACTCACAAGGCCACGGACGGCCACTCAAGGTGAGGGCTACACATAACTGATTTGGGCTATCAACCCAAATCAATTGACACCAGGGGCACGTTGCCTCCTACTCCTGGGGCTGAAACAGGGTTACCCCCTTCACAGTCCTTAAGGATGTAGGCATGGGTATCATCCACTAGGAGCCTGTCTGGTAGAGCAGAATGCACTACCTTCCCAACTGGAATTTAAAATGGACTTTCCAAACTTTAAGAAGAGGCATTCGAGTCTCTCTGAAATTGGAGGAACATTCAGTTCATTGCAAATGTCAGAATAAGAATGGTCTCTGCAATAAGTATGAGTCAAAATGATACGGAAAGCTTTGCGTTGCATTCTTTCGAGACACTCCAGCTGTTTTTTAGTTAACCCAGCAATCCAAACTGGTGAGGAGTACTCAAAAGAAGGCCTAACATACTGCACATACACTAGCTTGAGATCTATAATTGGTAAATTGGACCGTTTAAGTAGGCGTAAGAAATACAGTTTTCGCTGAAAAGATTTACACATAGCATCAACCTGAGAGTCCCATTTGAGATTATCCTGTACCTGAATACCGAGTAATTTGATGCAGTTAGATTGGGTAATGGAAGTGTCACCAATTTGAAAAGTAGGTGGAACAGGAGGAACCCGTTGGAAATTGGTGATCATGAAATGACATTTAGACGGATTAAGCCTCATGAGATTATCATCGGACCATTGTTTAAGCCGATCATGCTCACTTTGCATTACATTAGTTTGTTCAGTATCACTATACATCTGAAATAAAGTCATATCATCAACATACTTGTAATGGTAAACTTGCTGAGACTTAGTTGAAGCATCATTTATCAAGGCAAGGAAAGCTACAGGACCAATCTTTGTACCCTTGGGTACTCCAGCGTTAGTGGTTTCCCAATTTGAGTAGGTATTTCTAAACCTGACACACTGTGAACGATTAGTTAGAAAACTACAAATCCAAGGTACAATTGATGGTCTGACTCCCAGTTTAATAAATTTCTCAATGACTAATTGGTGACTTACTCTATCAAATGCTCTGGAAAAATCGGTAGAGACAAGAACACCAGATTGGCGAGGTTTGTCAGTTTCTCTGTAAATGTCATTAAGAATCTTAACCAAACAGTGTGTAGTAGACAAGCCCTTTAAAGACCCAAACTGGTTTGTATCTAATGAAGCTCTAATGTCCTTTGTTATCCAATCAACGACGAAATCTTCAAAGGCTTTGGCGAAGAAGCATGTCAGAGAGATGGGACGCAGTTCTTCAATTCTAGCTGGACGAGTCTTCGGAACTGGGACAACGTAAGCAGATTTCCATATGTCTGGAACAATTCCCTCACTAAGTGAGCTGTTGAAAATTTCAGACAAAGGAAAGCAGAGTTCGTAGGCAAAATCCTTGATCAAGCGCGGCAGTATATGGTCAGGGCCTCCACTCTTGTTTAATTTAAGTTTTTTTAGCCTGACATACACTTGTTCTGGAGTTACTGAGGGAGGAGGGCCATAAGCTGGTAGGTAGACAGGTAAGTTATCAAGGTTGAGATGCGGGATGTCATCAGCTACTGATGTGAAGCGTCTGTTAATGTCATTTGAAATCGTCCAAGGATCAGTACCTTGTAGATTGAGGTTGTGATGAGTGTTGAGGCCAGCAATTTTCTTAATTTGTTTGTGCCATTGTCTTGGATTGAAGTTCTTTAACCTGGAAACACTGAGACTGTAAAAATTGTGTTTTGCCTTTTTGATGAGTCTCGCAACTTTATTTCGGAGGAATCTCCACAGGTGAAACTTGCCACTGAGGTATGCATTTTGTCGCTTTAAGATCAGCGATTTAAGCTCCGGGGAGAACCACGGCTTGTCCTCACAATGGGAGGAAGTTGACTTGGTTGGAAAAAAGGTGTCAATGGCTGATTGTAAAGTACTATAAAACTCAGTGGTTTTGGTGTTCGTAGTAACCGCATCGTTTACTCCAGTCCAGACAAAGGTGGAGATCCACTGGCCAAAAGATCTTTTATCAGAGTCCCTTAAAGGCCCTGTACACTATTGGTAAGATCGAAAAACACAAATGTTCACAGATTCACACATAACTTACATGATTTAAAGTAAGTAATGGTAGAAAGGGTTCCTTAAAATATTTCTGCCTAAAATGCTATCGTTTCTGAGAAATGAGTAAAACAATAGTTTTTATCGCGCGCGATAATAAACTCGATGTTTGAAAAACAGAAAACACATAAGGTCTCTTTTCACTATTTTCTCGTGACCTCGATGACCAATTGAGCTCAAATTTTCACAGGTTTGTTATTTCATGTATGTGGTTGATTACACAAAACATGAACACTGTCTGTGATTATTTTGTCAGCTCTGCCAATCCTGTATAATACCTTTAAAGGCCGAACAACTTTTTTGTGAATGGTATTTATCTTCTTTGTGTAGATAATTGGACGCCAAAGCACTGTGTTGTGATCACTTCTACAGATGGGTGAAGTTGACAGCGGTTCCTTATAGTGCTGTTGGATGTTAGTCATTATTTTATCCAAGATGGACTGGTCTCTTGTAGGGGTATTTACAACTTGCACCAAACCAGTAAGACGGCAAACCAAATCAGTGTCAAGTCTGTTAAAATCACCAAGAAGTACAAACCCAGCTCCAGGGTATTTAGCTTGAAACAAATCCAGTGATGCAGATATATGTTCGATTAGCAGTTCAGCATATGGAGAGGAAGGTGGGTAGTAAACAACACATATAATACAACACAGAAATTAAGATAAAGAACCTAAAATGCACGTTTATTGACTCAGATTTGTGTCTAATATGAAAGGCAAATTAATAAGCCATGAAGTTTTCATTACTTTTTTTGCTTTAAGATGAAAATTCAGGGTGATAGTAGAGTTCGTAAATTGGCATTTGAACACCTGAATTGAACACAGGCACGCTGTTGTGTAAGAAAATGAGCTTCGCACTTGAGTGGTCACATAATGGGGTCACATAATGGGGTCACCAGCCATTGCTTATCCACCATGGAAGTCATTACGTAATCCCCAGGTCAGCGAACAACAACCATAGCAACTGGATCACACTGTCCAGTGCATTGAGCCATGACTGTGATCATAATGTACAGATATTGCTATCAAACCCATTGCACAATGCGCAGCGAACTTACACACACCTCTCATGTCCGCCATTTTGGAAGTCAAAATGTGCACAAAGGAAAAAAGCAGAAATGGTGTACATGCATTGTTTGGAGGTGCGTATATGCGTGTACTATTTCCGCCTTTTTGGGTGTAACTTCCTTTGAGCACATTTTGACTCCTAAAATGGCGGACAGGCTAGGCGCGTGTAAGTGCGCTGTGCAAGGGGTCTATATCACTTTCCAAAATGAAAACCATCTTTTGTAACCTGCATTTTTCTCCTTGACTATAACCGTTATTTTGGCTGGATTTGGATACTATCACTGTATCAGGGTGTTAAAAAAATGCAAGTTAGTGCTCTGTTTGAGTAAGCGATAGAATGCGTTGTTATGGAAGAGGTGTGATCCATTGTCAAGGTAGTGAGCGTGACCTTGGGAGGAAGTGACATCATACTTTGCTGGCGAATGTCAAAACAGTTTAATCAGGAGGTTAACTATCATGTATAGAAAAACCTTGATTCATAAGCAAACACAGGTTTACCAGTCGGAATTCAAATGAGACTACACATGACTGGTTCCACTGATTTTTGCTTTATACACTACATATGTAGCGACTAAATTTTGTGAAACAACATTTTCTGCTAGACAGTTAATGGGGAGTGGGGCCACATGGGAATTGGGGGATAATTAGATGTGGAGTAGCTGTTGGATTCATGGCTGAGTGATACTGTCTGTTGGGGAAGGAGCCCTTGTTGATACAGTGGCAGTGAAGTGGCTGGATTACCAACCAGGAGTTAAGGACGAATCTCTCATATTCACAACGCTCTCACAGCCTCGTTCTATCATGCATTAAAGAGTGGTTGTCGGGGAGGTTTGATAAACTCCTTTGGCGATTATTTCACTTAGCGATTACTCATTGGCAAGTGTGTAACCAAGGTGCCATGGTAGAGCAAAAAACAACATTGTTGTATGGTCATGAGGGAGTTTATTTTGTTAAACAATAAATAATTTTTTCTTTTTCCAGATACATGAAACACATTTGTTAAAACAACCATGTGTGTATTCTCCGAGAGCCTGTGATTATTGCGTTAATTCTCTAGATCTTGGTAAGCTCTGAAGACACATGTACATTGCTTTTCACACTTGATGCATGAATAGGCACCCCCCCCCCCCAGTTTTTCTGTCCCTACTTACTTGCATTGGTTTTTTATATATTCCATGACCGGTACCTTGCATGTGGAATGGATTTTCAGTCCCTACCTGATTGCATTGGTTTTCATATTATTACCAGACCGATCCCTTGCATGTGGATTGGGTTTTCAGTCCCTACCTGACTGCAGTGCGTTTCCTGTTTTTGGGGTTTCCCTCCCACATTTCATAAAACTGACATTTCTTCATCATCCTCTCTACACAGGTCTCTTCAGTCCAACAGGGCCCAATTTCGTGGCTCTGCTTACCGTAAGCAAAGAATCGGCGCTTACGGAAGCAGGGAATTCCGCGTTTACGTCCAGCGTATTTCACGGGTTAGCAGGGAATTTGTGCTTGTGCGCTTGCGTAGTCCACGTTACTAGGCATTCTACGCTTACACAGCTAGCGCGGAAATTCGGCGCTTGCTCGGTAAGCGGAGAATGGTGATCGCAAGCGCAGAATTCGGCGGTAAGCAGAGCCATGAAATTGGGCCCAGGCCACAAGTCATGGAGGGCCCCTTGGTTATACTAACCACAAAGATACAAGAATTTACCTGAGCCATCCTTTCCATTCGGCAGTAACTTACCTTTTCTTGGAGTTTGTCTACATACGAATCCGGTACTTTGGATGTTCCCTTATAATCCTCAATGTGTTTCTCTAATCCTCTCTTGAATCCGTCTTGCAACTGAAGAAAAAGTGAGAGAGACTTGTAAAACCAATTTTCCAATCAGAGTTGTAAATGTTGTACTAAATTTATGATACACCCGGTTCAGACAGGCGCTCTAGAGTCGCGCCGAACCAAAAGTACATGAAAAGTTCGACGTCTGAAACAGTTAGGAGCGACTGGACGCGCTAGAAGTCGAAAGATCGACTGTTGCAGTCGTTCGGAACGACTCTGGAGCGCGTTGGTTTCAGACGTCGATCTTGTCATGAGCCGAACCCAATGTAAATGTTTTGTTAAGTTCGCCTGTCTGAAACCAATTTTCCAACCAGAGTTGTAAATGTTGTACTAAATACTTGTACACACTTGATCTCAAGTCCTTTTTTTTTCAACTCACAGAAGAAATATTTATTGTACTTGACTAGTTCTACCGACCCCCCAAAAACTTGTACTCGTACTCGGCAGAAAGTACTCAAGCTTGTACGGAAATTCTACTCAACTAAAACTGTAACTGATCTATCACAATAAAACAAAAAAATTTCCTTGGTAATAATAGACTTGTGGGTAAGTTGTTAAACTTTGTCACGATGATAGTGTTCCAACTCTCTCCGCGATTCTTGTGACACTGGCGATGTTCTCGCAAGACTGCTGCCCCCGCGAGACTACTGCTCTCGCAACAACTACAGTCTCATTTAACGGGGGCAGTCGGGTACCAGCAGCCTCGCGCGAGAGCAGTGATCTCAAGAGAGCCGTCTTCGATGGCGGAGAGCCAAGTGTATTACAATATCAATGCGACTTGACTATCACCGCGACAAACGTTAACGACTTGTCCCCAAGTCTATGTTAATAAAGGTCTATTTGAAAAGTGCAATTTCATGGCTGACACATCCAAGATCCTTACAAAAAGTTACATACAAGCTCGTTGTCTGAATAAATTCTGAGAGTTAGTATGTTCAAATTTGCTACCAATGATAAATTTCAACAGATCACAACTTTTAAAAAAATAAATAAAAAAAATTGCATAACACAATTTCTTTAAAATTGCATAACACAATTTCTTTAAATGTGGAAAAACAAACACATCTGTTAAACCAAATTTGTATTTTCATTTTATTTTTTATATTCTTTTTTTTTTACTGTTTTTATGTTCACAAATGCATTTTGATTTCCTTGTCAATCTAACTTTAAAATCCATACGTATTTAATTTTCTGCCTCGTAAAACAATTTTGTTTTGGTTATTTCTTTAAATTAATGTTTTGGCTATGTAGTGTTTTGAAAAATTTATGAAGTATGGAAACAAATGTGAATTTTGAATTGAAGTGAATTGAAAAAAATATCAACAGTTGGTTAATCAAGAACAAGGCACTTGAGGAATGGCTTGAAATCCACAGCCAATAATGTGCATACTTAATCAGCCACCGCCCATTAACATGTCTGGCTGAAATTCCCGATACTGTCCTTGAGTTTCCTGGGCACATAAATTATTGGACAAAGCCCTTCCTCTTTTATTATTCCTCCTCTCCCCCACCCCCCAAGTCTAAAGGTTAAGTACTCATTTTATAAGTTCATGTGTGTTTTTTTATCCTCCTGTTTCACCAGATTGAAAATATCAGATGAAGATTAAAGTGACTATGTAAGATAAAAAGAATGTACAGGTAAAACAATAAATGAATGTGCACACACTACGTATGTAGATAAGAGGAAGAAGAAATATCAAGGAGGAATAACACTGTTTTTGCTCAATGGTCTAGTGGTATGACTTATGCTCTAGAATGGCAAAGATTGAGGGTTCGATTCCCACCAGAGTCAAATGTCTTTGAATTTGTTTCCATATGACTCAGGAAGTTATGAATGCTTTTAAACACACATCAGTGTAGGGTAAAACATAAATAATATTCTTAATCACCAGAACTAAATTTCAACATTTTGTTTGAACTTTTGTTTCAAGCTTTACAGAACAAAAGTTTTGTTTTAATGTCTTCTCTAAGAAACTGGGCTTGGTACAGAAATAGATTGATGGAAGCTTTCTTTCCTTAACATGGCCTAAATTGAATTGATGATATTCACTTCTTTAACCCTTTGAACCCTGACCTATTATATAGGTACGGTACCTCCACCCTGAGTTATTTGCATGAAATTTGAATGGCATTCAATAGAATGCGTAATAATTAGTATTAATTATCTCCACTCATGTCACTATCGGACTCTGAATGCATACATGTATGCCTACTTGCCTGCGAAGCTTCAGAATCATCGCTTTACAAGTGTGTCACTTTCATCGTCAGTTTCGTCCTCAAAATCACTATTATTTCCGTAATCTGAAACATCCATGTCCTCCTGTGAATCTTCATCGAGTACCCTTTGCAGTGCCTCATCCGTATCCATCGTATTTCCTGCCATTTTGGCCAATTTTCATGGAGAAATTTCACGAAAAATAACATTGAACCATTACCCGACTCGTTACAAACGCTGGCATACGTGATGTCATCGCAAAGTGGTCACATGACCGCATAAAGTCACATGATCCACTAGTCACCTGTTCCGAGGCCGGAAAACCGGCCTTTCGGGTTATTGTACTTTGTGTGTGCGGCCGGTTTTGCGGCCTTTCGGGTTCAAAGGGTTAAACAAGCAGAAAGTATATTTAATAGATGCTAATTTTGCACTGGAGATAAAGAATATAATTTGTTTGTTTACCCTTAAAACGATGTGTTAAGCACTGTATACCAAGTACTTACCCGAGTTCTGTGAAAAAAGTACATTTTTAACAATATCAGAAGAAGAAAACTCCCCCCCCCCCTTCTTTTTCTAGTATCAGATTTTTCTCTCAGTCATTAATTATCAACAATACTGTCCCAAGTGGGTCACTTCAAATGGTTCAACCATCTGGTTAACCAAATCAACTGCATTGAAATGTATGGTTTGAAAACTCAATGACTATAGATGGTAATGCTTGACAGTAAAGTATGGTCCTCCGTCACCATCTGGAACAGTCATGACAGTGCAAAGAGGAAATAAGATCCTGAGCATTCAAGGTTGAGCGAGCAGACTACTGAAGAACGTCACACAGAGGCAAGAGTCTTTTTAATTATTGGCAAAGAAGAAACACAACCTGAGATGAAATGAAACATGGCTGACCAACGGAATTAAACAGAGGTAGACATATCATTTTGGAGACACAACATTCGGAAAAAATTTTAAGGTTTGGGTATCATCGACATATTTCCATGGAGTGTTTTTTATCAAATCTTTAACATTGAAACTTGATAAAAAGTTTCTCTCGTCAAAACAACAAATTTTGTGGGATAGTTTTGATATAGGCCAACATATATCGCTCAAAAACCTTGTTTTCTTTCAAAATGTTCATACCCAACATAACTAATATTTGACTAACATTGAAACTTGATGACATTTTTCTCTTGTCAAACAACAAGTTCTGCGTCCAATGCTTTGAGGTAATCGATGAAAAACATTGTTTTCTTTCATAATTTGTATACCCAACATAACTAATTTTTATCAAATATTTGACTAACATTGAAACTTGATGACATTTTTCTCTTGTCAAACAACAAATTCTGCTACCAAAGCTTTGAGGTAACGATCAATACCTTGTTTTCTTTCAGAATTTGTATACCCAACATAACTAATTTTTATCAAATATTTGACTAACATTGAAACTTGATGACATTTTTCTCTTGTCAAACAACAAGTTCTGCGTCCAAAGCTTTGAGGTAATCGATGAAAAACATTGTTTTCTTTCAAAATGTTCATACCCAGCATAACTGTTTTCAAAGGAAGAGCCATATTATTTGTCTACAAGTATTTGTTTGTCTGTTCATTTTTTCCGTAACGTTAATTTTAGTACAGTACATTCCTGTTGTCTATTCATGGAGGCAACAGGGCCAATTGCCTCCATGCCCCTGGTCGAAGACTTGGTGCCCTTTGAAAATATTCCAGTAGAAATGAAAACCACCTTTTTGGAGCTGCCCTTAACTAAGGCAAAAGTGCCTTGCCCTCACAAAACAAAGTACAAGACCTGACAGAATATACTACAGATGCCATCTGTATTATATTCTGTCATCTGATGGGCCTGGAGGTCGCATGGGGCTTCATGCTCCTCTTCTGATGTCACCCGGCTGATTGTTCTGCGCTCCAAAAGGAAGGCTGGGGACAGTTCATTCTTTGTTGTTGCCCCTAAATTGTGGAACAAGCTGCCGTGTGCTATCAGGGAAGCGGCATCTACTGCGACCTTCAAGCGCCAACTCTTACCAACTCAAAACTCACCTATTTCCCAGCTTATGATTTGTTTGTTTTAATGCATTTTCTTTATTTCTTTGTATTTAATTTTGTTGTTGATTGTGAGGCGCTGTGTTCTTTGTAGAGCGCCATATAAATGCCTTGTATTATTATTATTATTATTATTATTATTATTATTATTATTATTATTACAGAATAGTCAGGTGGTGGTTGTTACTGCATACTGATAATTTGAATAAACAGGAGTTTGGGATGGTGTTTTACAATTTTGGAAAGACATTTTATATAACTGCCAATAGACTGTGCAAGTCTCGCGCGTATCCGAACGAGAAAACACGTCAAACGAAGAACATTTTTATTTCTGAAATCAAATCTTTGTTTTAAATTATATCTCATGACAAAATCTGAACAACAAAAATAAATCATTACAATTTTATGAAATTAGTTTTAGCTTTAAAAAAAAATACGCCAAAGTGTGTTAATTATTATTAAAAACAAATTAAAACTCTGGGACAAGGATGCTTTTTTGATGTTAACTTTTTAGAAACCCCTTACGCAGATTCGTGAAGGTCAAACGGGTTTTAAATTGACCCGTATCGCAGTTTAAAGAGGATGCCGACGCCTCAACACCATAGACTGCAATGAAAAGGGTTCGCTTTGCAATTACAGCATCTGGCACAAAATTCTTAATTTTTTGCAATAACCGGAAGCTGAGGTCAAGTTTAATTCTCGGGTTTTCTTCGTTATATTGTTGAATTGGTTTTACTTTCATATTTTGTTATCACTTAGTATTACATTCCCAACAACATGTATAATTTTCTAGGTCATAAACTACGTTAAACTAAAATAGTTGACGAAACAAAATCTCGCCCACGTAAAACTCCATATGGTTGGGACCACTATGGTCCCGGAAGTTCGAATGCGTGCGAGACTTGCACAGTCTATAACTATTAATATTGTCTCCATGTACCAATATTCTGCAGTTATGCAAATCTTCTTTCTAACTCGTTAGAAATTGTGACTTACAGGTTTTCGGTAAACAAATCCAGAGATACCTGCCGCTAGTAGAGCAATAATGATGACAAAGACCATGACTCCATACTGTAAAAAAAATATATTAACAAAAACAAACAGTCAATTAACAAGATGCTGTTAATTACTTGATAGATTAAATTAGATTATCCTATCCGACCAGGGCCCAATTTCATGGCTCTGCTTACCGCCGAATTCTGCACTTGCGTCACCATTCTCCGCTTATTGAGCAAGCGCCAAATTTCTGCGCTAGCTGTGCAAGCATAGAATGCCTAGTAACGTGGACTACGCAAGCACACAAGCAAAAATATTCCCTGCTAACCCGTGAAACACGTTTGACGTAAGCACAGAATTCCCTGGTTCCATAAGCGCCAATTCTTTGCTTCTGGTAAGAAGAGTCATGAAATTGGGCCAAAATGAGAACGATTCAATCGATGTAAACACAGGTGTGCCAAGTTGACCTTTTACGCAGTCTGAGTAAAAGGAGGGAGGTAAGAGGACGGTGTTGCTCACCATGCCCCGATTATTATAATTTGACTCACGAGTTGGAGGAGCCAGGCGATATTCTTGACTGTAGCACAGCATCCGATGATCCCAGCAGCAATCATGAAGCTACCTGTTCCAATCAATACGTATTCCACATTGGAGTAGTCCGTATCAGAAAGCTCTAGGTAGTATTTGAGTTCAAATATACCCCATATGCCGACGGCGAGAAGTGACAGACCGACAAGCTGTTGGGAAGAGAGAAACAAAATATTTCATTTAAGCTGATGAGGTTATTGTATATTTTGTCTGTCCGTTTAGCATCAACGAGCACCGTCCACTCAGTGCTTTCCGAGTCATGCCATTTGTCTAAAGGCACCTAGAGTGGCATTCGAACCCGCAACCTCCCACATTCTAGAGCATCGATGTCTTAAACGATACACAATTACATATTTACAGCTGACTGTTAATATCTCTGACAGGTCTGGAAAAGGGCAAAAAGATCAAATCTGTTCAGGGCCTCAATTTTTGAAGCTGCTTACAGCATGCAGAAAAACAAATAGTTGAGCAAAACAATTCAATCAAAAATTCAGTCACAATTAATGCATGACAATGACAAAGCATGCAGATCTGTCATTTCGCAGATTACATTTTTTATCCCTGATACAATTTATTATTAAATCTAATAAAAGAAAACTAAGCCAGGCCTGGAATTACTCCATGGCATAGTGTTAGCCAGAGGGGTGTCTGGGTGTCTTTTGGACGCCCTGTTTTAAATTTGGACACCCTGTTTCATCTGTCATTTACATGTAAATGTATTGTAAGTGAACAATTTGGACACCCAGTTTTTAAATTTCCAGCAGATTTGGACACCCTTTTACCAAATCCTGGCTAAAACCTTGCTCCATGGCCTATGTTGCACCTGGTCTTGGCCTTGGTGCCCCATACACTATTCCCCCTAGACTTACATTTTCCAATTGAAGTGTCCTTTACAAATTGAAAATGGCCTTGCCCTTTTAAAGGCCCTGTACACTATTGGTAAGATCGAAAAACACAAATGTTCACAGATTCACACATAACTTACATGATTTAAAGTAATGTAATGGTAGAAAGGGTTCCTTAAAATATTTCTGCCTAAAATGCTATACTGCAAACAAACATTTAAATCTTACATATGTGTACTTGTACATGTAGCGCAGAAACATGGCGCAAAAATAATACCAAAACCAAAAATGTACAAAAAGGAACCTAAAAAATAAAATAACACATTGTATACTATAGGCAAAGAATAAGTGAGGTTGTTAGGAAAGGACGACAGGACCTTCCAATTATTTTTTTATAAATTTAATTTTGTATTCACATGATCCACAATAATAATAATAATAACCAGTTCTTATATAGATAGTTCCCAGTAGACGCCATCTTTACGGGCAAATCGCATTTTGGCTTGCAGGCGCGTCAAGCGCTCAAATTATTAACGCAGCCGCGTCGTTCACTAACCAATCACGCAATGAGTTTGGTGAAACGTGCGCGTGCTGCACGCCGTTCTCACGCGTAACGCATGACTGTGTGTTCCAAATTGCCCGTAAAGATGGCCGATTTACGTCATACTGCAACCTATCTATAGCGCATTTCACAATAACGTCTCAATACGCTTTACATTAGTGCCCTGGTCATTGGGCCAATAACATTCCTTTAATCTTTCTCAGCTCCCTGGGGAGTATACAGCCCGGGCTGCCGTGATGGCGCTCCGAAGGCTTTTTCAAACACAATATCAACCTCTACCCTTGCAGGTACCCATTTATACCCCTGGGTGAAGAGAAGCAATTATAGCAAAGTGTCTTGCTCAAGGACACAAGCGTCATGACTGGGACTCGAACCCACACCCCGATGACTAAACCACCAGAACTTGAATCCGATGCTCTTAACCACTCGGCCATGACACCCTACCAATGATGATTGTAACACCTTCTACACTGTACATCATCTAGTATCACGTACAATGTACTACATTTACACTTACATGTACATGTACATGTACCTGTAGAAACTGGGGGAAAATGTGTTCATAATTACGTTTCTTTTTTAACCCCCCCCCCCCCCCCCCCCACATATTGAATGACGCATGCTTGTTAACACTCAACCAAGGTCCTTAATTCTATACTGCATTAATTGGGCAAGAGTAGAGCTTACCGCCCCATTGCATTTAGTCTAATCAGCATTAATAACAATTTAACAGCACGAGAGACAATAGACGACTCTCTCCCCCCTAGGGGAGTCATGGCTCAGGGAGATTGTGGAGAGAAATGAAGGATGCGGCAGGTTGACTTAAAGGAGGTGATGAAAGCATGGACAGACAATTATCCGTTCCTGAAATGTTCAGCCCCATTCTTCACACATCATGCATGTACATGTACATGTACTACAACAGTACACATGTCACAGATCCTCCTGTCCACTATACACAAGGTTTGACCATGATGCATCAGACAGGTGTCTGAGTGTCTTTTGGACACCATGTTCTAGACACCTTTATCTTTCATTTACATGTACATACCAGTGTTGTATGACTCATGACTCGGACTCAATACTTTAGTACGACGCGAGTCACAATTTTGACGACTCAGATTCCCACTGTGACCTGACCGTCTTTTGGGCATTGTGTTTTGAATTTGGACACCCTACTTTATCCTTCATTTACTAGAGTTGTAAAGACTCGTGACTATCGAGTCTGACTCGAGTCAACAATCTGCTTGGAATGCAGACTCAGACTTGAACTGGGACTAAGACTCAGGCTCAGACTCCGACTGTGACCCGACTGTGACCCGACCGTCTTTTGGACATTGTGTTTTGAATTTGGACACCCTACTTTATCCTTCATTTTAATACTAGAGTTGTAAAGACTCGTGACTATCAAGTCTGACTCAAGTCAACATTCTGATGACTCGGACTTGGAACAGACTCAGACTCGAACTGGGACTAAGACTCAGGCTCAGATTCCAACTGTGACCCGACCATCTTTTGGGCATTGTGTTTTGAATTTGGACACCCTACTTTATCCTTCATTTACTAGAGTTGTAAAGACTCGTGACTATCGAGTCTGACTCGAGTCAACAATCTGCTTGGAATGCAGACTCAGACTTGAACTGGGACTAAGACTCAGGCTCCGACTGTGACCCGACCGTCTTTTGGACATTGTGTTTTGAATTTGGACACCCTACTTTATCCTTCATTTTAATACTAGAGTTGTAAAGACTTGTGACTATGGAGTCTGACTCAAGTCAACATTCTGATGACTCGGACTTGGAACGCAGACTCAGACTTGAACTGGGACTAAGACTCAGGCTCAGACTCCGCTATGACTCGACCATCTTTTTGGACATTGTGTTTTGAATTTGGTCAGCCTACTTAATCTTTCATTTACAATGTGTAGTATGACTCATGACTCGCACTCAGACAGTATGAACCTCATATTTGTCATGTATTGCTTTTAATTCAAATCTCACTTCAATGACAATTTGAAAAGATACATGTACCTCTAGATATTGAAGACTAGAATAGTCTGTTTGGCTAGTGCCTCAACAAGTACAGGTATTGATGGCAAGCCCTGACATTAAACAATGCATTCAAACCAAAAAGGTTGGACAGTGGAACCCTGTATGATTTTAGACATTACATGATTGTTACACATGTTTCACATACTGTATGTAAATACCCCTTTAAAGAACCTGTCAAGACTCCTTGGATATTCATGAGAGCAGAAAGGATGAAAATAATTTAGCAAGGGAGGAGGAAGATGCAGCAGGTTGTCTTATTAACGACATCTTCAGATTCCTCCAAGGTGATTCTCACTCTGCGAGAACACTGGGGGTTTTTGTGTATTGGCATTACCCATGTGTACCCATTGAGAATTCATGAGAGAAAACCAGGAAAATGAAGAGCATCGAGTGTGGAGGGCAGGTTTGTTTTAAGGGCATCTCATCGGGATATTCCTCAAGGGTTAACAAACAACGCAGAGTGAGACCTGTGGCTTACTCCTCGGTAGTCATGGAGAAATCCATGTGAATACCCTTGAAGGAAACAAGGACGAGGATAAGAGGTTTCTCTGAGTGAAAGGTCATCTTAAGATTCCGCTGCATTGATGCAAGGAAAAATCAACAAAGTGAGACAAAATCACATTAGAAGCCAGCTTATTGGCATTCATTCTGTGTAGACATTGGGAGAAAATGAGAGCCACGACAGCAGCTGGAGCATATTACATGTAAGGCAAGGACACTGCAGTAGGTTTCCTTCACATCTTCCATAGCACTAGAAAAACCCGCACTAGAAAAACCCGCACTAGACTATGCAAGTCTCACGAGTATCGAAAACAAGACAAAACTCAACAACGACTATATTTTTCTATAAAATCAAATCTTCTTTTTGAATTAAATTTATACAAAATGCACATTATATGTAGAATCTTGTTGTTGATGTTTACCAATGACCAGTGAATTGTATTTACAGTGTTTTACGTAGGGTGTCATGGCCGAGTGGTTAAGAGCATCGGATCCAAGTTCTGGTGGTTTAGTCATCGGGGTGTGGGTTCGAGTCCCGGTCATGACGCTTGTGTCCTTGAGCAAGACACTTTGCTATAATTGCTTCTCTTCACCCAGGGGTATAAATGGGTACCTGCAAGGGTAGAGGTTGATATTGTGTTTGAAAAAGCCTTCGGAGCGCCATCACGGCAGCCCGGGCTGTATACTCCCCAGGGAGCTGAGAAAGATTAAAAGGGAATGTTATTGGCCCAATGACCAGGGCACTAATGTAAAGCGCATTGAGACGTTATTGTGAAATGCGCTATATAAGAACTAGTTATTATTATTATTATTATTAGTGTTTGTACATGTCTATCTGTAGTCAGTCTCTTTTTAAAGGCACTGAACACGTTTGGTAATTGTCAAAGACCAGTATTCTCACTTGGTGTATCCCAACATATGCATAAAATAACAAACCTGTGAAAATTTGGGCTCAATTGGTCATCGAAGTTGCAAGAAAATAATGAAAGAAAGAACACCCTTGTTGCACAAATTTGTGTGCTTTCAGATGCCTGAAAAAGGCTTCAAGCCTGAAGTCTTTTTCAGATTCAAATATTTTAGTGAGAAATTACCTCTTTCTCAAAAACTACGTTACTTCAGAGGGAGTGGTTTCTCACAATGTTTTATACTATCAACATCTCTCTGTTGCTCGTTACCAAGTAAGTTTTTATGCTAATATATATTTTGTGTAATTACCAGATATGTCCAGTGCCTTTAAAGTCCATTTACATTCTAAACGTCTGTCTGTACTGGATTTTGTACACTATAAGTATTTCCAAATAATTCTTTATGCAAAATAATAATAAAAGCATTGAAAAAGAAGCATCACAAAAACACATTTGGATCCATTTAAATTCCATGAAAGGGTGACCTTATCAGACAAAAAGTTTTAACCTTAGGGTTCTGTGAAAAGGTATCGGCAAATAATGATGTTTATCCACACACCTTGAAAGCTTACAAGCTTACACCTTGAAAGCTTACAACTGTGCGTGAAGGGATGTGCGTGATAGGCCTATGTAATAAGTAACTATTACTAGTTCACTGTTGGCGGGACAGACGTATCCCCATACTTTTGTTTGGGCACTGGCCTGGTGATCAGTCTTTTTCTCTGTCGTTTTCTTCCATTCTGTGCTTTTTAACATGTGTTCTGCGCCTTTGATCATTTTGTATGTAAGGGGCGCAATATACATTTTAAATATTATTATTATTATTATTATTATTTGGCTGCATGACAACAAAAAAGTTATATACTTATAGAAATGCTATGACATTTTAGCCCACCTTTTTTCCCAAGACTGTTGTAAAATAAAAGATAATAAAATGTACATTTTAGGGTGCCCAATTTTAAAACAGGTGTGAAGGTAACGAAGCACAAAACAACTTTGCTGAACAGCATTTATAGTTACATGTACTAGCCAAAATACCATCATGTACCATCTCTGACTGGTTTCCCTAAATTATTTTTGCTTAATACCAGATTATTTATTGAGCAGAAATTTAAAAGCAGTTCTATGAATTGGGCTCTGCAGATATCATGGTTTATGGCATTGTGGTGTACAACTTACTGAATGTGGTAACCTTGTATTTTTTAGAGCTACATGTACTCATAAGGACTACAATTAGACGCACCTCTGCCGGACAAACTTTGCATGCCTGATTCGATTGTGCAACTATAGATATTTTTTCGCCTTTTCATAAACTTAAAAGGGTTGCACTGCTTCAGCGACGACATTGTCATCGCACAGTGCTGACTGTTATGATTTATTTATGCTTTTTAGATGCACAGGCACTCTGTCCTCATGCCGACCGATTGACTACACGGATCAATGGCATCAAAGTCAACCACTCAAAAAATCTTTTATTAAACAGCTCTAAATCATACAGAACGAACGACTGCTTTCGAACGACTGCTTTGCTAAAAGCCATCTCGACAATAAGTAATGTGTTATTTTGATAGCAAGGGTAGAAAGAAACTGTACAGTCAGCCTGTGCCAATGTTTGTAAGGGGTCTGTTAAGAAACCATTGCTTGAAAGTTACATCAAATAAATGCAAAGTGTTCACCATGCGTTAGAGAATACCCTAGTCAGTCAAAAATGTTTTCAAATGTACAGTTACCTGTATCATCTTAATAATATTGTACTATAAACAGCATTGTAGCCACGCCGGTCGGGTGTAACCGGCATTTGCTATTGCCGACCGCCACACAGACTAGATGAACATCCTACCGACCGGCACAAAATGCAACAAAGTTACAATAAAATGAACTACCTCTTTTACACAGTCGATCGCTTGTTCAGTTTGAACGGTAAACTTGTTTTTCCCCAGTTGTCAATGATTAAATAAAACACATTTTCAACCCAAAGGAAGCCGACAGTTGGATGTCCTTTTCTTTAATGTTAGCCCCAGACAGCTGGACACTATCCAGACATGTCAGGGAGAACGATTGACCCTCCAATTGAGACCCAATTACTCTTATCTATAATCCTCTGCAGTTTGTTACACAATTGTTTTAGTTTGCAATACTCTTGCTTCACTCAAAAGACAAGCCGCAGTGCGTGCATGGTGTCTTTGTAGCTAATCCTCTACAGTTGTTATACAATTGTTTTACTTTGTAATACTCTTGCTTTACTCCAAAGTGAGCAGCGTGGGCGGTGTCTGTGTGGTGTTGTGACCTGGTTTTGTGACTCTTCGGAGTGGGTTTCGTGTTCTTTTAAACCTGGAAAGTGTGTTGACATCTGCTGGCTTTTAGATTTAATGTTTGTTTTTGAATAAGATATGATTTATTAACATTTTATTCATGCAAATTGTTCCATCGGGTTTACCACCCATGGGGAAACCCCTGGCCAATTTTCAAAATAGTATTTTTTGGTAAATTGCTTTTTTCAGAGTACAACTAATAGTTTATTTATAGCCTTCAGGCCTTTGTTAAAATAACATGTTTGGCCTTTGTGCTCTATCTACTGGCTTTGGAGCCCTCCAAAATTTTGTTTGCTCCAAGACCAAAGTGGCCTTGCCCTAAAAATGTTGAAGCCTATTGAAACTGTAATGAAGTTTTAAATAACAGATTTACATACCTTAAAATGCATTACAAAAATCATGTCTCAGAAAACCCATACAAATCCATTTTTAAAGCAGTAAAATTAAAAGCTTCGCTCTATTTTGATTGTAAATTAGCTGGCACTCAAAAAGTTCTAGCTACAACCCTGACTAGAAAATTTTTATTGTACTGAATACATAAAATGTAGTACATAATACAATATGCACAAAGAAACACAAACACAACAAACTTCAAATCTAGATGTGTATCGCATGTGCAACACTGTCATACTGTTGACATTTTGTCAATTCCACTTGTGTCAATATTTGGGGTTTTTTGCAATAAAACAAAAGGGATGGGTTAATCCACAACCAAAAACAAAAGGGATGGGTTCCACAAGGCACAACCCATGCAGTTGAATGGTTTCAAATGGTTGGTCCACGCATGATATTTGGTTTACGAGAAAAAGTAGGACTTGAGTACAAAGCCTGACCTACATCAGCGTTCTCCCTTAACAGTGGTCCGCTGGCCCAATGCCAGTTAAAATACCAGAGGACCAGTCAAAAGTTCAGCATTGAAAAGCGTCCCTATTTCTTGAAATATGGACTAGTGAAAAAGCTGATGGACTAGTGAAAAAGCTGATGGACTAGTGAAAAAGCTGATGGACTAGTGAAAAAGCTGATGGACTAGTGAAATTACAAGCTAACTGGTCCTGCTGGCTAGTCAATAGACCTTATGCATTGACGTCACCAAGCCGCCATCTTAGAGGTAAACTGATGATGAAACAATGGAAACGCGCTGATTTGTACGCGCGGCGCACAGGACTGGCCAATGAACATCTTCCTTTTGACCTCTAGACGAGGGCGCCCTACTCAAATGACGTCATATGCATAAGGTCTATGGGCAAACCTTGCTACATGTACATTGTGTACATGTTCAAATGGTGTACATTGTAGGCTCTACGTAATAGACTTTTCAGGCTATTTAACCACAAGCTGGCTAGTTCAGTGTTAAAAGCATCTCTATTCAATATGAAGTAATATAAAGATGGATGGTTCACCTAAAAAACTGTATCACCGCAAAACGCACAAAGATTGTATAGAGCTAACTAACAATGATCGCTTAAACGATCTAGAAAGAGAATACCAGTGCAAGTATCTTGTCATATTTGTTGTAACCTTTCTGTCATTTCTTTAGCTTTGATGTATGTATTTTGGACAAGTGAAAAAGGCTGTAGACTAGTGAAATGAGTAACTTCAGTAAGCTACAATGTAACTGGTCCTGCTGATTAGGCACTGAACAAAAAGAAGGGCAACCCCTCCATGTTCAAACACATTGCGTCCGGAAAAACAACATTCACATCAAAACCTGTCGAACACCTGTTTGAATTAAATCTGATCCACTTCTGACAAAGAAAACCTTCTGATTTCCACTGAAAACTCTCCCAGTCTCATTTCCTGTTGGCAAACAGTCTGTGTCCAGAAACCCTACTGAGTGAACTTATTAATAACCCCCCCCCAAAAAAAAAAAAACCAATACCATGGCCTTGTCTGGAAGGGAAACCAAGGGGAAGCATGGCAAACTTGAACATGCACATTGATTTTGAATACTGACAGAGGCAATGGACTGAAGTTAAGGGACATGTACGTTGCCTTGGATTCAATTTTGTCAAATTGAAACATCAAAATGGACTTTGAGGTTGTTTGTGGCACAACTCTCTCTCTCATGGCAGTGTTCCAAAAGGAACTCTGCATTTCTCCATACAATCTGTACTCTTTATCAAGTTAATGAGAACGAAGTAAGCTTGCTTTCACAATAAATCATAATTTGTTTGTTTTTGTGATCCTTTCTAATCAGTAGTATCAGTAGTCATACCTTTAATAAACACATGATGTTTGCATGTCGTTTTTATTTCATACTTCCACACTATCCTGAGCTTCTGACAAATCCATCAGTCAAGAATCCTAATCACAAAACAGGATCCTATCTTTGATTGAGTGTCGAGTACAATACTTGTGTGGATCATTGTATTCTACTTTTAAAACATCATTCTAACCAAATGCATTTCATATCAAACGGTTTCAAACGCTTTTCAATACCCAACTCGCCCGATCCAAGGCAACCCCTTACACAAATTTACACAAGCTTGCCGGCAAGCTTGTAACAAGCTTGCCGGCAAGCTTGCCTGCAAGCTGGTAACTAGCTTGTATCGTTCCAAATATTTAAATGAGGGCAAGCTTGCAGCAAGCTTGCCGGCAAGCTTGTTGCGAGCTTGCCTGCGAGCTTGCCGGCAAGCTTGCGCAAAATTAGATTTTTAGTTACTAGCTTGCAGCAAGCTTGCAGCAAGCTTGCCGACAAGCTTGTCGACAAGCTTGTGAAGCTGGTAACTAGCTTGTTTTGTTCCAAATATGTAAATTAGGGCAAGCTTGTAGGCAAGCTTGTAGGCAAGCTTTAGATATGTGATACAAATCTATAGTAATACTAGCTTGCAGCAAGGTTGCAGCAAGCTTGCAGACTAATCAAAGCTTGCCAGCACAAGCTTGCAGTAAGCTTGTGGCAGACTTGTCCACAAGCTTGCCACTTGCCAGCAATTAATTCAGTCATTAGTCAATTAATTCACACTGCACTAAAATATTAATAGGAACAAATGTGTAGTTTTATTATCTGTAGTTGGGTTATTTCCCTACAGCGTTGAAAGTATTAAAAAAACGACTTTGCATAGATGAAATTTAAACTCTTGACATACGTCAATCCTGAGATATTTGCCTTTAAACAAATAAATTATTTATTTGTAAAAACCTAACACAACTGCAAAAACTTGAGATAAACTGTCTATATACTGCTGGGAACACATACGTTATTGCGACGTGGCATAATATGGGCATGTCGTTGGCAAACCTTCAAATTTGGCAAACCATGAACCAGTTTTTTAACTCATGCCGACTCTGAAAAACATTTCTCTATGAAGAACTGCACTAGCTTTGGTTGTGTACAGTATCTCACTCTATCTCTTTCTCTCGGACATAAAAATGAAGTGTGTGGTATATTGGCAAGCATCTGAATAACAAAATTTAAACTCTTGACATACATCAATCCTGAGATAATTGCCTTTAAAAAAAAGTTATTTATTTATAAAAATACACTGAAGTAAAAACCATTTATTTGGTTCGGTACCCTGGTACCTGTCATGGTCCCTTTACTGTGCAGATGATGTTTTCCTCTGTAGTGCTCGTCTACATGTGGCACACTTTTGATTTATTTTATCGTTGAATTCCTTCGCACTCATACAAGGTTGGCCACTTGGAAGCCTATATCGTCGAAGTACGCACTCTAGAAAACAAATGGCAAGAGAAGTTTGTGCAATAGTCAATATTTAAAAATGAAAGATCATTGGTACAGCTATCACCATGAGCCAAACTAGAAAAGTTACCAATTTTGTATAACTCAGATGGTACAGAAACCTGACTTTATAGACCATGTCAGGTGTTTACCAACAAAGATGGAGCATGTCAGGTGTTTACCAACAAAGATGGAGTGTCATGGCCGAGTGGTTAGTGCGTCGGACTCAAGCCCTGGTGGCCGAGTCATCGGAGTGTGGGTTCGAATCCCACAAGATTAAGTGGCATATTTAAATAGTTTCACTCTCTTTAAACTCCAACAAATTGAAAAGAAAAAATACCTTTAATTTCATGCAACTTCCTTGCATCTAGTGGGACATTCGGTGTGTTAGTCTTCCTATTGACAGCCTGTCTGGATCCACAGGCATTGCCTTGTGCGAGCCTGATTTCTCCAAAGACTGCTAAAAGCAGAGCGTACAGCAGTGTCTCCTTACATTTACCCTTGGCGAGAGCCGCTCTCCTGTCCTGCTCAGTCAAAAGGTGTATCCCTCCTGGATACAGTGGGGTTAATGTCTGTGAAAAAAATTAAAGTTGCAATAGGCATGCTCAATAAGTAAGTAAAGATGTGTTTATTGACAACGTCTTGTCTATTGCAACCTGTTCACAGTGGACGGGTAAAGTACAATTTTGGACAGACATGAATGGGCGGCAACCAGTCATTTCACTTGCAAATGGTGCCTGCTGTGCCTGTTTTTTGCAAAGTTTTTTTAAAAATAATGACAGATTGTGCAGAATTGTGATCTTGTTAGGCTATTTGTGATAGAGATTACATAAGATATGGTTTGTAATTGTAGTGTAAATGCAGTGGCTGCACATCATAAAATGAACTAAAGGGAGGTTACATCATTGGAAGAAATGAAAACAAAAATTACTTTCAAGTTACTACAAAATAACTTACTTCACTGAAAGTACATATTATTAAGTATCCAGTAAAATTGTTTTGAGAAGTGTTATTTCATTTTAAAGAAAAATGCAAAATGTTGTAGGCATTTTGAAGCGGTGGTCAGCTGACCATCGTTGTTTGCACAATATGAACCATGCACAAAATAACTGATAAAATGGAAACCGTTATTTGCCGATTTGATGATATTTTCACAGGTTCGTTTTGTGATGTGTATTTTGAAAAGTAGATGATTGGAATGAATTAAATCTTCAAAAAACAAATGATGCAGCCTCCCTTTAATAGTAGATATCTTAAATTATAATCAAAAACAAAATAATAGAGGGTAAAAAGTATGGGGCTGTTCATAGTAAGCCAAGTTAGTCACTTACCTCATCAGATGTTGGAGTCATGGAGGTGTCTTCGGCTGGTGGGGATGTAGGGATGTCTTGGCCGGTGGTCGTTGCTGTTGGAAGCTTGAGTTTCGATTGGAACACTTGTTTTTGTGGCTGACTGCTGGTGGCTGGCAAGGTGGATGGCAAGGTGGATGGCAAAGTGGCCTTTGGTGGCTGGCTTGTGGGTTGGGCTGCTGGCTGGCTTGTGGATGGCGCTGGCTTTGTGGATTGCCACAATTGAAGGACTGAGGTTACCTCTTGCATTAGCTTGATTTTTTTGGGGGTGATAGCTAAAACAAAACAAAAACATCAGGTATTTAATATATTTATTTAAGATGTATTGTCCGTGCTAAAGCCAATTTTACCTTCAAAATGAATCCAATTGTTAAATTGCTATTTTTGTAAGATTACCAAAGTTATGAACTTTCAAATGAGATATTGCACGAAAACATACATCCGACGGTTTTGAAACATGGGCGTGTCGTATTCAACTTCGGCGCAGTGCGCCTTCATCAATGCACTAAAAAATAAACATCCCAGATGTTTTAATTCAGTGGGTTTACAAATGCTGTCCATCAGAAATACGACACCAACTCCCAATTTCTTTAAAATCCCAAAATGTGAATAAGAATTCACAGACCTGTGTAATGGACATTAAGTTTCATTACAAGGAAACAAAATTCTTACCAACACTGAAGGGAAGGTCTGACACAGATCTTTGGCGCAGCAGGAGAATTTCCTCATCTTTGTGCTTAAGCTGGTCCTTTAACTGGCTTATTTTATTATCCCTTTCTGCCAGCTGCCATTTCAGATTGAAAATGACCCCGTCTTCCCCCATGCTCGGACCGGGGTTCATCTCAGCTGCTACTGGTGGCTGCATAAAGAGAGAAAACAACATCAAAAATAAATAAATAAAGGATTTATTTATTATGATATGTCGTACTTCAATTGAAGAACAATTACTTTTAGTTCCTGATTCAAAAATACAAAGTGTAAGTTCATCGGCTGTTGGAAGATTAGAATGCAGTTCAATTAATTTTGTTTGCCATTCATTCAAGATGTCAGCTTTCGCATGTAAATTAAGTGAAAAACCAGTAATTTTTGTCATGTTTTGAACAACATAAGACTTTAAGAGTGCCAATGGAAGGTGAAAAGCTACTCATTTAATACATAAATCATGTGGTTATAAACTTGTGTGCCATCTTGGGAAAAAGCCCCAATCTTGAAAAAAATATTAAAATAAAAATGGTGCCTTCTCTGTCGTTTTTCAAAAAAGCCAGGATGAGAATTATTTTTAAAGCTTTTATTTAAGAAAAGTTTCTCGTCCGTTTTTTTTTAAAGGAGGGAGGCCGGCCCCTTGTTTCCAAGATGGTGATTTTGTCCAAGATGGCATTTCCCCCCCCAGTTTTGACCACCTGATTTATAATAAACCAGCTTTTACCTTCCATTGTTCCAAATATGAAAAAATGAGAGGTTTTGCTAAATTGTATGTTTCCCAATCAATGTATAATTGTTTGTTTTTACAGGCATAGGCCTACATTTAAAAACAAAATAAAAAATAAAAACATTTTTGCAGGCAGCCATGAAACAGATGAGGGTGGGGACGAGAAACTGTACCTTACCGGTGAGCATCTCTTTGCACAAAGCTTTCTGAACAGTCAACTTGTCCAGCGTCGCCTGTAGCTTTGCTGCTTTCGTAGTCTTTATGTCTGATGTCGTCGTCTTCATCTTCACCCCCAATGTAGCCTTCCCTTTCAGAGCAGTCTTCCCTTTCAGAGCAGTCTTTTTGATGTTCTTCGCCGTTGTTGGTTGTGAATGTTGAGGCTGCCCTGTCTCTTCACGTTCTTCCTCATCCAGCTCCATGGCCTCTTCTTCTTGATTGGTGGTTAAGAAGTCTGCCATTAAAACAGGTTGCTTCCTGATGCGTTTGGTCATGTTGGTTGATGGGTCCTCTATTATGATGTCACCAGTTGCACATCCATAACCATCAGCCTTTTCAGAACATTCCTCCTCCATCAAGTGCAGAAATTTGCCCTGCTCATCCTGCAGCTCTTTCTTATTGTCTGTGAAGTATAATAAAGGAAGTGGATATTAATATTATGCCGGCAACGCCATTCTTTTTTATAGTATGCCGGCAACTGTCTCTAATTATAATTAGCATTTTTCTACCAATTCCTGGAGAGGAATAACAGCCCTGATACTTCAGCTTGAAAGGGGCAAGGCAGTTTTGCCTTGACTTTTTGTAAAAATTTAGGGCACCAAGGCAATTTTCAAAAATTCCAAAGGGCATCAAGGCGATTGCAAAAATTTGCAAAGGGCACCAAGGCAATTTTTTGAAAAAACACATATTTCATAAATAATACAATCTTACACAATAAATACACATCGGGTCATCGGCGGACGCATCACCCAATTCCCAAGCCAAAACAAACAAGCCGGCTGCATGCTGCCTGCATTTAACAACAACTTCTTACACGCTCCTTCTCGGTTGTTTTTCTTTTTCGCACGGTCCCACCTGCTGGGTCGAATACTCAGCGCGTACGAGGTTGAAACAATGTCTGGGTTACCGACTCGGATGGGCTGTTCACGCGCAGTGCTGCATACACGTGACGTCGACGGTCGAAGCTTATTTTACCAGACTATTTCACCGTACATGTACATACATGATATATACATACACGTGCATGCTCAATGGTTTTCGTCGGTGCGTGCGTGTACTGTGTGATGAGAGGTAAGTTGTTCGTTGCGTTAATTTTGTGTGTGGGATCTGCAGATAGATCACACAGACATCGGAAGTTTTGACAGTCGCTATATTTCAGCTCATTTTCGGTGTCATTTTTTGAGATTTATGTCGCATGTAGAATATCGTTTAATATATTTTTTTCAGGAGAAAGGGCACGGCGGCAATAACAAAAAAAGGGCACGGCAACAATTGCCGTGGAAAGTGGGATTTTTAAAGGGCATTGCCATGATTGCGGCAATCGGTTGGGGCATCGACGGCAATTGCCGTCGTTGCCGTCGTGAAGTATCAGGGCTTGGGAATATAAAAAAAAGGGAAATAAAGCCCAACATCCATTAAAAATCCCTTAATGCAACAAGCACGTAAAATTGGTCAATCAGAGACAGTTGCCGGCATAAGTACGTTTACTAAAAAAAGAATGCCATTGCCGGCATTAATATCCACTGCCTAGGCCCTATATTATTTATAATAAACAAAATGTAGAATTCAGGGGAGGCCAGGCATAGACAGTGTTAGACTAATTATTAATTAACGTTTTACTTATTTTTTTAGGCTAATGCTTACTCTAGGCTCAAACATTAACAATTTCATTTGAACAAAAGTTTTTGAAACGACTGAGTTATAACTTACCACTTATCCGAAGGACTTTCCCAGGATATTTCTTGCCACCTTGGAACCGAATGTCAGAAATGGTTCCCTCCTTTCTCACATTTTCACAAACGCTGGCTTCGTTCTCTATACTGATTTTTTTGTCGTCGATCCAATAAACCAAACACCACGTTTTGGTTTTGGATCGCGATTCCCCATCGACATTAGACAGCTGTGGCTTCTTCAGAGCAAACAACTCCTTTACAAAGCTAGAGCGAATGTTCGCCATAACAAAGATTTCAAAGGTCACGAAAGGTTAAAAATACAAAAGATATGAACGAACAAAATATTATTATATCAATGTAATGATGCGAGAATCAAATGCACCGAGTCTTGCCTTGATGAAAGCGTGGCTTGGACGTGATGCATGCTGGGATAATGCGGCCACGCGGGGGATGACGTATATAACATGGATAGGGGTTAACACTATGGACAAATTAAACAAAAAATGCGTTACCGTATTTTGAATACCAAAATTCCTTTTTTTATTTTTAATATGTTCCGTTATGTAATCTATAAACTGTTAAATAATGGAGGAAAGCGTCACACGATTAAATATTTAAAGAAACTCCTTCAGTGCACACCCCCAAGAAAGTGGTCAATCCCAAGATAATTTACACGTGACATCCGGCCCGCGAAATTGACAGACTTTGTGGGGGCCCAGTCATCATACCCAGTGCATGCATGCAGTACTCGAGCTCTCTCGCACGTACATGCCAACTCGACTCGTTGTCGACTCGTCTTAGTCATCTACGAAAACTTGCGTACGAGTTGGGTCCGGGTTCTATTTCTATGGTGTATGTACGGCATGTCTATGTACGAGTTGGTCTGGGTGTGCATAGTCGTTCTTATTTTCATGACGGGACGACGTGTCTGCAGGAGAGCGGCGCGACACCGCGTCGTTGCATGTGTACTGCGAGAAATTAGGACCTTCAGATTATACTGACCATTTTTGTCAATTATTGTTGTTGAAATTACATTCAAAGTCTACATTTCATCACGAAATCTGCACAATGAGTTGCACGGACAGGAAGAGGAGAGGACCCTATGCTTTCTCTCACTCCAAAGGAAATTTGTCTGGAGAAACGAGGTCAATGCCTAAAGTAACAAAATGGCGTTCTCAACGACGTGCTCAACAGAATGCCGATGACGATGCAAGTAAGTAAAAAATGGAGGGGGAAATGGAACATGATTGGATGAAATGTCAGAAAATAATTATACTTAGGAAATAATTTGACATGTAAATCACTGTCCCAGACCTTCGTTTTTAACAATACGAGGAGCTCGTTTAACCACTCTCCTGGAAATTACTCAGGAGCTCAATTCGAGCTCCTCAGATCACTCTCCTGAGTCCTGGGATTGTCCAGGAGCTCAATGTGCTTGACTTTTTACAACAGTTGATAAAGTCAATTATATGGTTCAGTTTAACAACCAAACACATGGTAGAAACATTTTGGGGTTTGTTAAATAAAACATGATGAAAAGCACCATCCCGGTACAGTACCAATGAGGTAGTTTTGGCTGCGAGTAGTGGCACCATTGAATGACCATTAATGTTGACCATGCCAAATTATTTCTTATTTCTGCACTTGGAATTTCACCATGAAATTCAACAAGACCCGGGGTTCGGTAAAGACCAGACCGAACACGATTAATAATTTGTTGAAAATAAATATGCTGAAGTAAAAAAGAATTAAAACATGCGGAACTAACATTGTTAGTTCTGCATGTTTATGGTCTTTCTCCATGTGAATGTATTCATGAATGTTCATGAATACATTACAAAGTTATATTTGTAGGCCCCTACATTTTTTTTTCTTCAAAATGAAACGCACCTTTGACATGTTTGATAATTTATCACATTATTTATACTTATAGGCTACTAAATCTGTTTGATGTTTGTTAGGAATTTGGGGTAATTTTTTATTTTTATTGAATATTGGGGGGGGGGAATTAAATGGTTTTAGTAATGAACCTATGCTGCTTCTTCCAGTAGGAATCCCTCCTGCAGAGTTTCAATTATTTAACTAAATGCATGTTTTCTTTTCTCAATTTGATGTACAGCAGCAGACTTGCATGATCCAAGAACAAGTCAGTCCACAAGTGGAACTGCTTGGTACGAAGATGATACAACGTGTCCACTACAATCAGCCGGACAAGACAGGCCGAACCTGTCAAAAGACATGAATCCACCTGTGTGTCTTGATCATCTGTCAGCACTGGCCGCATCTGGAACTGCAGCATTGGAATCGGTTGACTGTGAACCACAGGTAGATTTACATGTACAAGGATGTACAGAAACCCCAGACATTGATCTTGATTGTCTGCCAATTCATTCCACACCTCATTATGTGGAACCGTGTACGGACTTGCAGTATATGCATAATTCTACTACCGGTTGCAACATCAATGACACTGAAGATATGTGGAATGATGCCCAAGAGCAAGTGTATGATAACCTTGATTGGTACGAAGCCCAAGAGCCACTTGATGACAATTTGTCAGATGATGAGGGCGAGTCATTTGCCACATGTGGGGAAAGTGAATGTTGCGATGATTCACCTCTGTATGATGGTGCTCCCATAACATTGGCAGAGAGCATGCTCCTCATCCTTACCCTGTGTATCAGACATAGTTTAACTGGAAGTTGCCTGGTTGATATTCTCACTCTCGTATCGCTTCACTGTCAGCAGCCCAATCTGTGCAAAACATCACTTCATTTATTCCGGAAATATTTTTCAGATTTATCAATGCCCCTCAAATTCCATAAATTCTGTACCAAGTGCCAATTCTTAGTTGAAAACGACAATGTTAATTGTTCATGTTGTAATGCTGTTTTTGGCAGTGACCCGAAATCCCTTTCCTATTTCATTGAAATACCTTTTTTAGCACAGCTAGAGACGCTTTTCAAGCGAAAAGAATTTTGTGAAGATCTTGAATACCGTTTCAAACGTAACAAAAAGGTACAGGGAAATATAGAAGATATATATGATGGAAATCTCTATAGACGGTTCTCATCACCAGGGGGTTTTCTTAATAATAAGCATAATATCTCTTTTATGTGGTACACAGATGGTGTTCCTACATTTAAATCATCTCGTTTTTCAATATGGCCATTGTATTTCGCTATTAATGAATTGCCTCCAAACAAGAGAATGCATAAAGAAAATATGATTATTGCTGGTATATGGTATGGAGAATCAAAACCATGTATGGGGACATTTCTGAAACCATTTCATGCAACTTTGAAAAATATCTTTGATGGGGTGACTATAAGAAATTATTTGAATAACGAAATTAACGTGCGTGGAATGTTGTTGTGCGGAACATGCGATATGCCAGCAAAGTGCATGGTCCTCAATATGAACCAATTCAATGGTTTGTATGGCTGTCCAAGATGTGTCCAACCTGGACAGGTAATTGCAGTAGGTAGAGGACATGCTAGAACATTTCCTGTAGATGTTAGTAATTTTGATGGTCCAAAAAGAACTCACGAAGAAACCTTGCAGTCGGCTCAAGAAGCTTTTCAAACCGGACATCCTGTTCTGGGAGTGAAAGGGCCCTCGTGGTTTTTGTATCAAATGCCAGATATTATTCGTGGTACTGCACTAGATTGGATGCATCAAGTTTTGCTGGGAATTGTCAGAAGAATGCTTTTTCTTTGGTTTGACAGCAGTAACTCTTCAGAACCCTTTTCAATTTCTCATCTTATAGATGTAGTTGATAAACGACTTCATAACATTCAACCTGCTAATTTTATTACCAGAGTTCCTCGGAGCATAAAAGAACATAGAAAGTATTGGAAGGCATCGGAATGTAGAGCCTGGTTGTTATATTATTCGTTGCCAGTTTTGACAGGATTATTGCCCGAAATTTTTTTCCAACATTATCTGCTTTTGGTTGAAGCCATCGTCTTGTTGAATGGAGATTCCATTTCACCAGATACTGTAGATCACTGCGAAGCAGTGCTGAGAAACTTCTGTATGATGCATGCCAGTCTCTATTCACAAAAGCAAATGACATCAAATGTACACCAGTTATTACATTTATGTGATGTTGTGCGCGATCTCGGACCTTTGTGGGTTTACTCATGTTTTTCATTTGAATCTTTGAATGGCGAAATATTGTCTCTTTTCCATGGAACACAAAAGATTGACTTACAGATAGCTAGTAATATTTGTACATTATTGAAAGAACCTCTCTTGAAACTGCAGCTAAAACGTGGGACACCCGTTTCAACATTTTATTTGTCTATGAAAAGTCGCATTTCCTGTAGTTCGAAGAGAGAACAGATATGTGATGGCATTTACACCCTAGGTCTACTAAAAAACTACTGTTTAAGTCGAGACGAGAAGGTTGCATTGTATTCATATTTTGGTTATCACTGCACAGGCACATTGTACAAGTGTGTTGCATTCTCTCGTATTTTAAAGCAGAACATTGTCATATGCTCCAAATTATTTACCCTACCAGTCCGCAGAAATTCTTATACTGTGTCATTTATGCACAGTAATGCGGAGAGATATGGTCACGTTAATAAATTCATAAAAATAACACCTGTTGGTTGTGCATGTGAAATTATCTGCTCATGTTCTGTTTACATGTCCTTTGTGGAAATGTTTGATGAATCATCATACAAAATGTCTACAGATGACATTACCTCTGCTACTGTGGATCACATCGTCCCATGTAAACGAAATATGCAGTCAATGTTGGCAGTACCTGTTAAAGCCATTTTAAATTTATGTGTGTATGTAGATATCAAAGATATTGATACAGTGTTTGTTGCAAAGTGTCCAAACACCGTTGAAGGAGATTAGAAAGAATACACACTGACTTCAAATTAACGCTACCTTTTAATTGACAGAAATGTAAAGGAGCTGATCCCATATTTTGAAGTCTCTACGATATAGATGATTGGTGTTTGCCATCTCAATTTGGATTTCAACAATATTTAATCAACTTTGTAGACTTTGTACTTGTCCTTTAACAGATATTTTAATTTAATGCAGATCTGCATTTGAAAGTTTGTTAGAATTAGAGCTCTAATGTACATGTATGCTGCTTAAGTACACGTTTTACTGTTGTATTACATGAATGAACTTTGGTTTTTACAATAACAATGTTTCTTAATAAAATATTGTCAAATTCTAACTGAACTGTTCTTGTTTGATTGCTGCATTGATTTTATATGGTAAGCGCTTACATTTTTTTTTTTTATGGGGGTGGGCGGGCTGCATAAGGAATGAAATTTTGATTTTCATGTGTATAGCTGCATGCAAGAACATTTTGTTTGCGATTTGTCTATTCCATTACATTAACAGAACATATTATGTACATATATCGATGGCAAGCTTGCACACTGGCAAGCTTGTATTAATAAAGCACTGTGCAAGCTTGCACTGGCCATTGCTACAAGCCATGATGCAGTCGTTTATCAGCTTGTTAAACAGATTGCAAGCTAACCAAGAAAGCATGCAAGCATGCTGCAAGCTTGCAAGCTTGTCAAAAAAACATGAAAGCTTGCCAAGAAACCATGCAAGCTTGCACAAAAGATTGCAAGCTTGCCAAAAAATTTGCAAGCTTGCATGAAGACAAACGTGTTTCATATAAGCTTGCTGCAAGCTTGCACGGGCTCGCAAGATTGCAAGGAGCTTGCAGCTAGCTTGCTGAAATTATTGCAAGCTCATTTGAGCTTGCAGCAAGCTCAATGAGATTGTCACAAGCTTAAAACTAGCTTGCCGCAAGCTTGATTTTCCGTAAGGGACGTGTCCCTTTAATGCCTGGAGGTGTATATGTATCAAATTCAAAGAGCATTCTATAACACTAATTTATCACTGCAATAAACACCCCCAATGAAACAAGTTGCTCACAATAATAAGTGTTGAACATGCTAAATACACTAAAGTTATGGTTATTGTCAGGGCTCAACATTTACACACAACTGCAGGCCAGAGGCCAGTGAATTTACATGTACCTTGTAAGACCCCTGACCTCACAATGAAAGTAGGGGCTTTGCACTCCCATTAGTCCCTCCCCCCCCCCCCCCCCCCAACCGACCTTTAATTTTAAGCTGGAGAACACCAACTGCTGACATCTGGTGTACATTTAAATTTTAACAAAGATTTTGTTAGTACTGAAAAGAAAAGAAAAAATTCTAAAGTTCTGCATACATGTACGTGTCGATACACAATTTGTACAGTGTTCACATACTTCTGCCTTGACAAATGACATGTGGTGCTCAGGTGCTACAATATAGCCCAAAAGCACATTATTCCAGAAGAATTCTTCCGAAAATTTGTGGAACTTTTCCATTTCAACACTTAAAACCAATTCATTTTGCCCCAATAACATGTTACGCTCAGTACGTTTTAAAGTTAGACCCTACCATGTACATTTATAATGTCAATAAATTTTCTCATTTCTCATACAGGCCTACAGCTATTATGTAAAAAGGTCTATCAATAAAAACCAAATAATCCATTCAATCAACTGGAAAATATTGCTCTTTGGAATCAATACAGTTTTATTAAATGTCAGCAGAAGCCAAGACTCCACTTCAAATATCAACTGTCACTGTGAAGGTCAAGATTTAAGAAGTCTGTTTACGTCTTGCAGTCTGCACATAATAAGATGAGGCTTTGTACATCACACTGCGTTTATATGTGATTTTTATGAATTGTTCCTCATGGGTCCGACCAGTACATTGCACACTGTGTAAACTTCCGTCATGGTTTCAAATTACATACAATTATGGAAACGTGAGAATTATTGCTGACTAATCAAATGGCAAGCCTTATACATATTTTAATACGTACAAATAGCTCTGCTTACTGTCAGTAAAAATGCCACACTTAATGTAAAATGCATTTATGACATTATCAATTCACAGGTTATTAAAGACTGATTGTCTGAGCGTGTGCCTACTTACATACTTTACATTACAAATAAGCCTTACTTCACTTACAACGGTATACTGGTACCGACCAAGTAAGCGGAGAACAGTGATAGTACAATAAGCATGGTACATGTACATGTAAGCTATTTCCTGCGCAATTTGTCCTTGTTTTTTTATTGCATTGTTTGTCTATGTCTGTGTATTTTAAGGACATAGATGGAAATAAACCACGTTTAATTTTTTTTTAAAGGTTTCAGGGGCTATCCTTGGCTTCGTAATCAGTTTACTTTTTATACTACTCTGTATTTGTGATTATATTGCCGAAATAAATTAATAACAAACAAGAATACTCCTAATGTATTAGTTGCCACTCAATACTAGCATTCAGTGTGCATACTCAGTTAAAATTGTTCCCTGTCAGTGATGCGGCAGTTGGTACTCAACACTCAATCCAAGAGAGGATCCTGTCTTGTGATTAGGATTCTTGACTGATGGATTTGTCAGAAGCTCAGGATAGTGTGGAAGTGTGAAATAAAAACGACATGCAAACATCATGTGTTTATTAAAGGTATGACTACTTGCTGATACAACTGATTAGAAAGGATCACAAAAACAAACAAATTATGGTTTTTGTTGTATTTATTGTGAAAGCAAGCTTACTTCGTTCTTATTAACTTGATAAAGAGTACAGATTGTATGGAGAAATGCAGAGTTCCTTTTGGAACACTGCCATGTGAGAGAGTTGTGCCTAAAACAACCTCAAACCTCATTTTTTGTTTCAATTTGACAAAATTGAATCTACAATTCCGGCCAAAATGATTGGTCCACCTGATAATAAATATTACTCTCCCAATGTTGTTGGTTTCTTATTTAATTGTTTAGGATTATTTTTCCATTTTAAGATTGGATTAACAGGCTTTTGAGTTCACTTTTATTAATCCTGACCATTTTACAATGAGTTTGTCTTGTCATCCGATTCCTATAGTTGTTCTCGCCTTTCTGCTACTGTTCTAATACATCATTAGTAACGTACCACTATACCAGTAGTAAATATGTTATTATATTGCTGTATACTCCAGTGAAGTTGAAATCTTGGCCAATATATCATAACAATGAGTGGCCTATAATAATTAATAACCACCCAAGCTGGAGTGCAGACCGTGCAATTACAGTCATAGATGGGAGGCGGGGGCCCCAACAAATTATGAGCCGGATTGTAGGAACATGTGGCAGCATGTCAACAAAATCTATAGAAACTTAACTGTTAGGCCTATTCATTCTTTTCTTGAAAATGTTTCATGAATTTTGTACAGGTTGATTGACTAATGTCTTTGTTAAAAACCCAGAAGACTGCAACAGTCATGTATTTTAAAATCCACAGGAATAGCTACATGTGTATTACAAGCTGCTCTTTGGACATTGTCAGCACCAAACTTCCCACATACATGTATGTAAGTCTAAAAAATATGCGTGAATTGTGGGCCGATATGCACAAAACGTGACAGATACAAACAATTTTATTTAAAACACAAACACTTTGGGTTTTTTTTTGGGGGGGGGGAGGAGCTTTAGAAAAATTTCACAAAAAGCAATGTAGAATACCCCAGCTTCCACACTAGGGCTTTTAAAACCAAAGATAAACACCTATTAAAAAAATTCTGAGGAACTTGTTTCAATTCAGCGCGCGACCACGCTTTAAAAATTTGGGTCCGGATACCCCCCTATTTTTTAACAATCATAGGGAGAACCTTGGACTACAATGCATATCCTTTTAAGACAATGTACAACATTGGTAATTGCCAAAGACCTGTATCCACACTTGATGTGACCCAGCATATATATACATGAAATAACAAACCAGTGAAAGTTTCAGCTAAATCGGTCTTTTGAGTCATGAAAACACAGTGAAAAACCCCATTGCACGTTTTCACTGTTTTCAAACATAGGATTTTATCCCCGGTGATAAAGACCAACTGTTTTACTCATTTCCTAAAAGCTATAGCATTTCAAGCAAAACTATTTCAAGGGAAGTTTTCCACCATGATCATCTTTCTACCATGTAAGTTTATGTTTCAAATCTGTGAAAAGTTATATTTTCAATCTTACCAATGTTGTACACACCCTTTAAAAAAGCAATAACTTGTTATTTATTGTTTGAGTCTTGCATCATAAATGACAACTCTTTTGAAGTGAAAACTTAATCAAACGGAAGGGTGCACATTAAGGGCAATTAAAATGCACTGAACAGTTCAACTCATTATAGTTATAAATCCTCTCTAAAGACCTGCATCACTGCATCCATCAACATCCTTCTTTGAGACTATCCACACAAATACAGTTATAGTGTGGAGTGTGGATGGGGATTTGAAAAGCAGTTGGGCCCAGTATTATCAAGTATAAATACACGTGTGTAGCAAAAGAATTTGCGCAGTTTATGTAAGGGCCATTCAGAAAGTTTAACCCTTTGAAAAGCAATCGAGGTAGCCATTGATTGAAGTGATTTTAATTCTAATGTTCGGCATCTATACCAAGAATGTACAGGTACTTTACAAACTGTATGGGATGATGGGACCACAAGGGGCCTTCTCTTGGACTTGCTCCTTAGCCAGAGCCCAAAGGAGTGTCTGGGTGACATAATGGTCACCCTAAGGTTTTCTGCGGTCTGTCATTTACAAAGTACATGCTTGTGTGCATTGTAAAAGTCATCCCTTGCACACTTTATGTACTATCATGTACATGTACAAGTGGGTAGGTGATCTGGTAGCTTGGTTGACGGTGGGGAAGATTTGCAAGGATCTTCTTCTTGTTGCAACAAAAACACTGCATTTCTGCGCATCCTTAAGATAATGCATTAGAGTGAGTGAGGCTATGTCTACTGTATGTATTGTACAATGTGCAAGGTTGTTTTTATAAACCAAAATGTAAAAAAGGGGTATTTGGAATAATCAATAATTCAAACTTTTGAGTTGTTTTTTGTTCTTTTCAAAATTATGGGTGGATGGGTCAAAAGAAATAACTAAAATCGACGGTAAGTTTTCAGTTCAAATGTTTTAAAAATATTTACACGTTTATTGTGTTTGGCACAAAGTTGCAGGCTGGAAGTCAGGAGAAGCCACTGAAAACTCCTCCTGAGCTGGGAGACCCTTGTTGGAAACGTTCTGCTTCATTTGAGGCATTACTTTGTTCTGTAGTGTATAGACCCATTTCACCTGACGTCATGATCGCAAATCACAATATTCTTGATTTAGCGATCTTGGGAGTCAATGTCCTTTTTATTATAATACAGTGTACATGTAGTGCGAATTTTAGGTGACACAGCATTTTTACAAGCTTACCCGTTGACACCAAAACGGGTGAGCGTGGCATGACATGCATGCTGGCAAAAGGTCAATAACGTTTTTATTGAATAATCAGTCATTATCTAAAAATCAAAACTTTGTGTAGGTGGGTGGGTCAAGACAATTTTGAAAAGATTTTATTTATTTTATTTTATTTTATTTTTTTACAATTGATTAAAAACTGCCCTTAATAATATTTTACTTTGTGTAATGATTGCAGTGCACGGCAACTTGGCATTGATCAGTACATGTTTAAAGGCATAAGAGGTATTGCAATGTCATGCATTTTTGCTACCTTTTTGTTTGGCCAGGCTTTGAACACCCCTGTCTATTGGGGTATAAATTTAATAATGACTTGCTCAAATCTTGCAGCTCAGCAGATAATGGGGGAGTGGGAAGGCAGGCTCATGGAGAAATTAATTCATGTACAATCCTTCCTCAAAGCATCCACGCATCGTTGAGCAGAGGAATGTGTTTCTAAGATGCATCTGCACAGTAGATGGAGATAATGAAGGGTGGGGTGGGGGACAGCTAGTTCATCATCTCATCATCCCAACCATCTCACTCCCTATTTGCTTACATTACAATATGTACACGTTACGGTATGCGTACATGAATTTCCAATGAAGTGTTTATGGAACATGGATGAGAAACTAAGCATTGACGTCACAAACAATATGACAAGATCGTATGGCATGGAAAAGGAGGGCGAGAAGGGCAGGTCTTTAAGATCATGCCGAGGGAAAATGACTCACTGTTTCATCTTCTTCACTTAAGCCTAATTTGTAATCAACTCACTACTGCCTCTGAGATGCCAGACATACTCCGTCTGACATCCTACATCCTACATCTTAAAGATGCTAAATCTGTTTTTTGGGCTGATTAGACCCCAAAATTTAAAATTAAAACTTTAAAGGCTACCCATACAAAGATGGACAGAAGGTTTACTGGAAGTCATACTCATAATATACCTTTTTTGGGGAGAGCAATCATCAAATCCTGGTGCTTTTTACGAGAACGTTGCATCCTTTGTCAAGTCAGGGTTTCATTGTGCAAACGATATTTCAAAATTCAAAGAAAAACAATTGCTCCAGAGGCTCCAAAACGTTTTCAATAATAATTACGGGCAAGGGCTTGAAAATGCCTTTTTAAGCAGCTCTTTGAAATTGGGCCTGCAGTTTATATGTTTTGACAGGGATTTTGTAAATATGCTTATATTGGGCTTCCAATCGAGGCAATCAAAATAAGCTACTGTGATGAAGTGGATTTCCAAATGCTATTTTCTTGACTTTGACTCTACTCCCCAAAATAGCCCCAAAAAAAATTGAGGACTGGCATTGGTACATGTCTAAAATTTATAATAATTTAACGCTTTTAACATTTAACATTTTTATTCACGTTATTATTACAATGTTGTTCTTTTAAAATTACCCAAAACAGGAGGTCACTGTTTAAAAAACACACCAAAAAACAAACAAAAAAACATCTTTTCCCACCTAAAGACCCACCCACACACCTTCCTTTAATTTGTTCAGTTTGCAATAACATAAAACGTCATCAAGTAAAAAAAGAGAAAACACCGCACAAGGATTATTAACAACTTTTTAATAGCAACTTCCTTCCTTTGATGTATGCTTCCTTACAAGTATTGGGTGTTATTACTGAGCATGAAGCTGAATAACAAGATAGAATTGGCTGCCAGGCAAAAACGTAGCTCAGCCAACTTCCTTCAGGTCTGACATTAGCAAGTAAAGCAGAACCTCACTAAATGGAGACCACAAAAACACATGAATTTAAATGTTTAGTGAAGTGATCTGTGTCCAATGAAATGAGTACAATGTGTACAAATCATATTACATGTATATCGAGGCTAAAACCTATTTTCTGTTTTATTCAAGTCTGGAATTACATGAAGGCAATGGCTTCTTTTGCCCCCTGCTCTTGGCCTTGGTGCCCCTCAAAAGTTTCAGACTTTAAGATTGTCCAATGGGAGACATAGTGTTAGCCAGAGGGGTGTCTGGGTGTCTTTTGGACACCCTGTTTTAAATTTGGACACCCTGTTTCATCTGTCATTTACATGTAAATGTATTGTAAGTGAACAATTTGGACACCCAGTTTTTAAATTTCCAGCAGATTTGGACACCCTTTTACCAAATCCTGGCTAAAACCTTGATGGGAGAGCCCTTTGTAAAATGAAATTTCGAAGATGAAATTCCAGGCTTGGTCATTACAGAGTTTGATGAATAATTTACATGCACTGTGTAACATTCTGGAAAATTAATTCTGCCTATTTAATACTAAAATGCCAAAAGAGACATTATTTGGTTACAAGCCCTTGCAACATTTTCTAAATATTTTCAGATACAATTTGGTATAAAATTAATGTAAACTACAATTGCTTTGTATGTATAAATGTATAGGCTAATAGTCCAAACAATTTATATATTTTCCATATTTTACAAAACAAATGTATGTCCATGTTTGTGTATTTCACCACTCTACACTGTATTTTTCTTTACAAACATGACTAAAAGTAAAAGTATAAATTTATGAATTAATACTTGAAAATAGAAAATTTTCTGAAAAGACTAGGTCTGAATTTCAGTAACCAGATGTAGGCCTACGTGAAGTAAACATTTTCAAGATTTAATTTAAATTTATTTTTCCCATGTACAGTCAATCTCACTGACAATGACAAAGTGCGAACTATAAAAGCTAATTGCATATTCACTCTCACGGGCTGATGACAAAAAGGTAATTAGTGTTGCCACAACAACAGAAAGCTTTCTGCTCGTTTTTTAAAACAATTTGTTGACAATGACAGGATGCACGTTTGGGGGGGGGGGTAATAATTGCGCCTGAGAGCCTACAATGCATTGAGAGTCTGCAATTTGACCTCTCAGAGACAATAGCTGCAAACTGGTGAAAACAACAGTTATCACTTGAAGGGAAGGAAGTGGGGTACATGTACATAAGGGTACAGTAGGCCTATTATCATCATTTTAAATCTATGTCATGCCAAATTCCTAAAACACCAATCTACTACTACTATATGTAGTAGAGGCTCCATAAATGATGTTCTACAGTGTACATGTCATGAATTAAGTTCAGAGAAGTGATACATGCACAATCGGGTGAACTTAAAAAGTGGTAAAACAGCAGCAATTTTTCCAAAAAATTTGTGGAATAAAATTTCATTATCACTTATCAGACAATGCCAGAGAAAAGGTGAACAATGAATAACAAATTTGTCTTATCAGAAGTCATGAAATGATTCTGAAGTAGCAAGGAATGACTTTGTGGGTATTTTATGACATCTTTTAACATGCTCTGCAAATACTTTGTCAGTGGGGCCCTAACATTTGACAAGACTTTCTTGTTGGTTAGTATTATGATGATGAGCAATATTTGTTACTTAAAGTTATTGTAATTACAAAGTTATTCAAATTAAGCCAACTGTTCTTAATTGGAAGTCCGTGTGGCAAAAAAAACTTGGAATAACCAGTTGTTTTCTTTCCTTGGCCTTTTATACACAAAAAAACACTGAACAAATCTGCTAAAAGTCAGTGCCCTGGTGCCCTAGCCCATGGAGGAATGCCTAGCCTTTGTCTTGTCTGTTCAGTGTCTGACAGTCACTGACACTAAAGATGACTATCGAACCATTATTAACATTATATTTATTCAAGGATATGAGTTTACAATATACATTTTTAGTAATGCTCAGTCTGTTGTACAGCTATCATCATCATCATCTTCCTTTACTGTGTAGAAACCTCTGTATTTAGTATACTCAAACATTGATTGAGGTGCAAACTAGCAGGTGCAGACAAAACTCAACTCAAGGCATAAAAAAGATACGAATGTGCAAGTAAAAGCAGTTATTTATTTTAGCATTTTGTGTGGGGATGGGTAATTAGCTGTGAAGGTGACACCGTTATAGCCTGGGCCCAATTTCATAGAGCTGCTTAAGTACAAAAAGTAGCTAAGCACAACAACATTTTGCTTACCAGAATAAGGTTACCAGCCAAACTACCATGTCACGTGTACAATTTTTGACTGGTATCCTGCACATTTCTGCTTAGCAGACAACTGTTAAGCAATATTTTCTGCTTAAGCAGCTCTATGAAATTGGGCCCAGGTCTTGAAGACATCCAGAGTTGGTGACCCAGTAACTTGCTTGGGCAGTGAATTCCACAGGCGGATGGTGTTTGGGAAGATCAGAAGGAGCCTTTCAATAAGTTTGTGCGGGTGGATGGAACAAGGAATTTCATGTTATTTCCTCTGGTGGATGAGTTTAGCTGGGGTTAGCTGGTTTTCTATATAGTCATACAACAGCAATTTTCCCCCAAAAAATTGTGGAATAAAATATTCATTATTACTAATATCAGACACAATGTCAGAGAAAAGGTGAACAATGAATAACAAATTTGTCTTATCAGAAGTCATGAAATGATTCTGAAGTACCATGGAAAGCTCCATGGTCATACTCAAAAATGTTTTCACAAAAGATGTGTGTTTACGTTTTGTTTTTTCAGTTGTCAAAATTGCATTTCATTTCATAAACAGAAAGAATTAGAAACTATTTGTATCAAATAGGAAATTGGCAGAATAACTAAGGAGGTTTTAAGACTGAATATAACAAATTATCACTACAGTTTTATTGGCAGAATAACTAAGGAGGTTTTAAGACTGAATATAACAAATTATCACTACAGTTTTATGAACATATCCAACATATCTTTCTGGAAAGCACCCAATAACCTCGCCAGTACCCACACTATAAATCCGAAGTGGCTAACCTGCTTGAACGCCAGGCCGTCAAAAAATACTAAGTCACCCATTACAAAACACTCCTCATTCATGGTGGAGCACTACGTGTGTACAAAACGCACACAAACACGGAACAGACGTCACTACACAATTTGTCAAAAACTCACCCAGAAAATCAAGTTGAAAATTGTCAAAAGTAGCTTGACAATAGCCATTGCTGCCGTGGTTTGCATCTGCTTCGCCATCTCAGCTCTCTCGTTAACTCTTTTCCGTGTGAAAATGTTCCCAAAGGTTGAATTTTCGGCTCAATATGTGGGACCCCGCCGCAACAGATTAGAGCTCGGGAGCAACTTTCAAAGACGCTGTAAACGTGGCCAGTCTACCTCCTCTCTCAGCTTGACGTCTCCTCCTCTATTGGTGGTGTGTCTACGTCTGAAAAGGGTAGACTTGATTTCAAGTCTGAGATCGCGGTTATTTCTCTGCATCAGCCACACAAAATTTCCCCCGCAGAATGGTCAGGCAATTATGTATTTGGCTATCAGGTAGACTAAAAACCACGAGCACAGACTTGGAACCAAGTCTAGAAAAGGGAAGCAGCCTAGCCGTTTTTGTGGTTTAGGGGGGAGTGGTCACGTTTGCAAAATTTAAGGGGGGGTGTTTCCCTGGGAATTGTGTAATGTGTTGAATGGTTATTTTATTTTCTGCTGGTCTATGTCAGGTTTTGAGTTCTTAAACAGTTTCCCTTGCCTTTTTCAAAAGTGCCGGTGATATAAACTACACTACGACAATTCGGCGGCCGACGAAAGTCCTTTTAAAACCATGGATGAATAAGTGAGGGAAATCGCCGTTCGTATATTCATAGAGCAAGGACTGGTCCTTGCTCTATGGTATATTTTACCATTTTACTAAATGACATGATTTTTATAATCCAGATGTGAAAGTTCAATAATGTTACACTCCAGAATTAGGACTGAATTGTTGTCCGTCTGTTGCAATTGTCAATGACAGGATGTATAGGCCTACACACCATGTTAAATGTTGAATAGTTCATTACAAACAAGTGTAGAAAGTAAAAATCAATGGACAAGCTAGAACCAAAATCAATATGCAGATTGAGGACACCCTATGACCATGCTATGACTGAGTAAAGAGTGGTATAGGCCTAGATCGGTCTGATTTGTTGGCAACCTTACTGACATCGATGAAGAGAGAGATTTTTTTTTTTTTTTTTACTTTTTTATTTTAGTAAATAAAAAAGTATCTCAAAATGCAAAACAAAAAGAGTTGTATGAGGCAATATTTTCAAAGTCTGGATTGAAAGAGTGGGTGCACCTACCGCATTGTTTTGACTGACTCTGAGTAACTTTACTTTACTTACTACAAACACATCCTTTGACCCCCTCCCCCCACCCACCAAATAATTAAAAAATAGCGGCGATCGAGTCCCGAAGTCTGTCAATCATTGAATACTAGTTGTCAAAAGAGGGCGGTATTTATTCTCAGCGGCAAATTAATTGGCTACATGTTCGAATAACTTACTTAAAGGTAGTGTCATAAATTGATTTTTGTCAAAAACAAATGCTGATTTATAGGAAATGTTTTCAATAAAGATACACTGTAAGTCACCGGTGAAAGTTTTAGTTGAATACAATGTCTACTTGTTGAGAAAACAGCAGATAAACTGTTCAATCAAGAACGAGTCGAAACCGTCCATTCTGACGCGGGTAACAATCGTAATCTTCTTCGGCCACATCATGATTCACAAACGGACACCATGCACGGAAATTTGAATAACCAAAACTCGTCTTGTTGCCGTCATCTTACGTTTATGATGTTATCATCCTACAGTAATTTATTTCAGGATATCTCAATAAATTGCTTCCAGATTTCCGTAATTATCTCACCCCTGTTATTAATTTATTCTTTTGATACACTCAAGTGACTGTCCATGTTTCATCAGTCAGTCCAATTCCTGATAATGCACGGCCTGGGTCGAGAGTGGCACACTGTGTACTTAATTCTATTTTACACTTACACTTAGAGGTGAATAGGCTAATGTGCCTTTCAATTTTTTCAATTCAATTCAATAGACATTTATTTCACATTGACATATTCAATGACAGTAAATACAGTTTGTATAAGGAAAAAATTAAAGCAGTAGTTTGTAGCATAAATTAATATTACATGTTTACAGTAAGTAGGCATAATATAATTAATTTTACGTGAAGAGCACACTTAATTGACTGTAAAAAAAAAAAAAAATTATAATGATGTCAACATGTAGGAAACAAGGTGAGCATGGCTTTTGTACCTTTCCCTAAAAAACAGGACAACACTACAAAAAAAACAACAGACGGACTAGGACAGGACAACACAAACAAAGAGTGAGACTAGGCACAATGTATTGCTTCACTTAAATAAATTATAAAATAAGATACAAGGTGAATTCTTACACGTAACTGTTGATAATGGATTTTTTCAGATTTTTAGCAAATAAAAAACCCTTTCAAACCCATCTCTTCAAGTTCGTTTTTGAAGGAGTTAACACTTAATTTGTTGCGCTCACGACTTGATTATACCCTTTGGGAGAAGAATTTGTCTACATCTGAGTGATTTGGTCAGTCTTGGCTTGAATAGTTTCATTGTATGTCCTCTAGTACTGGTTTCCAAGAATCTTGCATGGTCTGTCTTCTCGCGCCCTGTGAGAAATTCAAACTTTGCTAAAATAAAACACGATGCCACAGCCAGGCGGCCCTGCGTGCGTGTCGCGCTAGCCGCTGCCGGGAAGTAAGTTTTATGACATGAATACTCCGAAGATTTATTTATAGTTTCTTTATTTTAATACACTTCTTCACTGGGACAACACAACATACATTTTAAAGGGTAAAACCGCGGGATACACCTTTTTTGAGACAACAACCATTAAGTCATGATTAAGTCAAACCACAGAAGTTGCTTTTTTCTGTTAAGTGAAAAGTAATTTGGTTGAACAACACAAGTCGTTCTTTTTTGTCTATACAAAGTCTTTACTAGTCTTGAATTGTGGCCACTTATTCTTCACTTTTATTTCTTGAGCACGTTGCCTGTGACGTCACTTCTGCACCAACCTAGTAACTAATAATAGCTGAATAAGTATAGGCGCCACTCGCTCAAGACTAAAACCTCAAGACCAGACACTAAACAGTTCACAATAGACTGTGCAAGTCTCGCGCACATTCGAACTTCCGGGACCATAGTGGTCCCAACCATCATGGAGTTTTACGTTGGCAAGATTTTGTTTCGTCAATTATTTTAGTTTAATGTAGTTTATAACCTAGAAAATTATACATGTTGTTGGGAATGTAATACTAAGTGATAAACAAATATGAAAGTAAAACCAATCCAACAATATAACGAAGAAAACCCGAGAATTAAACTTGACCTCAGCTTCCGGTTATTGCAAAAAATTAAGAATTTTGTGCTCGCCTCCGGTCATAAATTTTATGTAAAAAGCTTGTTTTGGATGCGCGATTATAATCGCCAGATGCTGTAATTGCAAAGCGAAACCTTTTCATTGCAGTCTATGGTTGTTGGGGCGTCAGCATCCTTTTTAAACTGCGATACGGGTCAATTTTAAACCCGTTTAGTGACCAAATCCGCGTAAAAAGTTAACGTCAAGAAAGCATCCTTGTCCAAGAGTTTTAATTATTTTTCAATAATAATTAACACACTTTTGTGTATTTTTTTCAAAAGCTAATACAAATTTCATCAAATTGTAATTATTTATTTTTGTTGTTCAGATTTAGTCATGAGATATAATTTAAAACAAAGATTTTATTTCAGAAATAAAAATGTTCTTCGTTTGGCGTGTTTTCTCGTTCGGATATGCGAGACTAAGGCCGTGTCCGAATTGGCGGCTACAGCTACGGCTACGGCTAGATTTCCGCGTCATCGTGCATTGAAGTATAGGACGTCCTTAGCAACACCCTTAGCAACAGCCGTAGCCGTAGCCGTAGCCGCCAATTCGGATACGGCCTAATACACAGTCTATGACTGGCGAACATCATTATTGTTCATTTCGCCTACAGAGGGCGTACGGTCCAGAGAGTTTGGATGACCCCGCATAAAGTTCGTTTCGTGCACCGCCACGCGTCGCATCGGCCATGTTGGGCACTCAATTTAGTGGAAAACGCGTCGTCTGCTGCCTGGCTGCCCCGTAATTAGTCGAGTGAGTGATATAGTTGCCTAAGTATTACTATAATAAGGTATTTACGATTTTCCTTTTGTTTTCGTGTAAAAATATTCTCGTAATTGGGAAATTTCAAGAGTATCCTATTTTATTTATTCATTTCCTCGACCTCCCATGATATGATGATTCATTCATTTAAGATCTAGCCCCACTTTTTGTGTGTAGCCAAAATGCAAGCTCATCCTTCCAAGTGGGGCTACCTACCATTATTTATCAAGATTTTGTTTTTTTATGTTGGATGATGTCACATTTAGAATTTCGCTATGATGGAGTATCACTCAGATAAAATGTCATTTTGCACCATTTAACGAGATCAGAGGTAGACTTTCAGTTTCATGAGGACTCTATCTTCCATTTTTCTAGGTGTATTGAAAATTTAGTGGATTGAAAAATTGAATTTGACATTGAATTGAAGCCCCTCTTTTATATAAGGCTCAATAATGAACCAAGTTATAGTGGAAGGCACTTTGATATATTTAATTATATCTTTCACTATAATCATTGTCTAAAAAAAGTGATAACTTGACTGTCAATAGTCATGCACCGTACACTATTTACAGGATCTTGTATGTGTTGAATGAAAACTAAGGATAGAGGGAGTCTAAAACCCTGGAGGAAGCACAAACCAATAATTTACACCTTTAACTTTAACTGAAGCTGTAAATATGTAAAATGCTTTTTGTTTGTGAAGTAACTCTAAATTTTCCTTGCTATACAGAGGTTGACGTAACAAGTTAATCCAAGTGTTAGAGAAAGATGTCGAAGTCTCAGATTTTAAAGACCGCCCATGCTGTCCAACAAGATCGAAGAGTGAAAATAACGTTCGGAGAATTCATTTGGGACCTAAGCTATGTTTGGCTGAGAGATCATTGCAGGTAAATTCTTAGTTGCAAAGATCATTCTCTGTTCAGACCTTGCGAAGGGTTACCTTTTGCAATCCTTTTGTTCCCTAACTACTATCCGCAAATACTAGTTGGGATCGCTAGCTTGTGTGAAAATAATGTTTGTAATATAACACAGTGTTGCGGCCAAAGCGGTTAAGAGCACCTGGACTGAAGCTCTGGTTACTGATCAGCAGAGTGTGGGTTCGAGTCCCGGTCTTGACACTTGTGTCCTTAAAAGTAAGACACACTTAACTATAATTGCTTCTCTTCATCCAGGAGTAAATGGGTACCTGTGAGGGTAGAGATGGTTTTTGTGATTTAATTAGCTTGGTGTGCTACATATTTGGCAGCACTGGCTGTATACTCCTTTTGAGATTGGCCACCCCATAATCATAAATGCTGATAGTGATGAATTACTACAACAATTTGTACCTTTTATTTTCCCTTGATTTCGCTCTTAAGGTGTGCAGAGTGTTATGACTCAGGAACGACCCAACGTTTGGTTGATACGTTCAGTATTTCTTTGGACATCAAACCTCAGCAGCTGACTTGTCAAAAAGATGGGCTGAACCTTATATGTAAGTCATGGTTGAACACCCCTATAATCCGACACTCCTATGCTCTGACACCCCTATGCTCCGACACCCTGAGCTCCGACACCCTAAGTTCCGACACCCATGTTCCGAAACCCCTATGTTCCGACTTCCCTATGTTCCGACACCCCTTTGTTCCGACACCCTTATGTTGACACCCTAATGTTCCGACACCCCTATGTTCCGACACCCCTTTGTTCTGGCACCCCTATGTTCCGACACCCCTATGTTCTGACACCCCTTTGTTCCGACACTCCTATGTTCCGACACCCCTATATTCTGACACCCCTATGTGAATCTGACACTCCTATGTTTCAACACCCCTTTGTTCTGACACTCCTCTGTTCCGACATCCCTATGTTCTGACACCCCTATGCTCCGACACCCCTATGCTCCGACACCCTAAGTTCCGACACCCCTATGTTCCGACACCCCTATGTTCCGACACCCCTATGTTCCGACACCCCTATGTTCTGATTTCCCTATGTTCTGACACCCCTATGTTTTGACACCCCTTTGTTTCGACGCCCTTATGTTCTGACACCCTAATGTTCCAACACCCCTTTGTTCTGGCACCCCTATGTTCCGACACCCATGTTCCAACATCCCTATAGATGTTCCGACACCCCTATGTTCCGACACCCCTTTGTTCCGACACCCCTATGTTCCGACACCCCTTTGTTCCGACACCCCTATGCTCCGACACCCCTATGTTCAGACACCCCTATGTTTCTACACGCCTATATGTACCAACACCTTTATGTTCCGACACCCCTATGATTTGGTAATCCTAACCCTAACCCTAACCCTAGCGTGTTGTTAACGAGGGGTCATCACATCATCTAGGTTGTTTGAACATAGGGGTGTTTGAACACAGAGCAATCAGCCTCTTAAGTCTGATATGTAAGTAATTAATGTAACTTTTTGAACAGTAAATATCGGACTGTAAATTTTAGAGTGTAATACCATTTTTAAAGAATGTTTGTTTGTTAGTTGTTCTTAAATTATACGTTAATCCATCAGCGTGTGCGGTTGCCAATGAAAAGCCTTTTACCTATACTTCTTATTTTCAATCTGCGGATTTCCAATTGACCATCAGAAAAATCAGTAAGTTATTATTATAGCATGAAAAGTTTTTAGAAGCTTATGCCTAATGTATGTAGGTGAGTCTTTTTACTCAAGAACATTATCATCCTTTTTTGCCCCAAGGGCCAAATCATAGGTCTATTGGATCGTATAAGACATATCATCTTCATGTTGCAGCCATCTTTGTCATATCCCCAATGTGAATTAACAGTTTGTGAATACTAATGTTGATTGATTGGAAGGGACCAGGCTAGATTCCCGTCTGGCCTCATTGCAAGTTTGGCTTCATTGATTTGAAAATAAAGAAAAGGTTTTCTAAACTGTTAGTTGTATTTAAGAGTCTTTTGTGAAGGAAACCTTTTTTTCTTCACTCTGTTAAATTATTATTATTTTTTTTTCAGGGCCTGATGGTCACCTGACCAATCTCCCGTGGCAGTGGTTGGTGGAAAATGCTCCCGGTGGACAGCGAGCGACCGATGGGACGATGCCACTCCGTGTGTTTTGGGATGGCGAGAAGATGACGAGCACGCTCCCTCCTGATATTCCTTACAAGGAGTTCATGGAGACAGAGGCAGGCTTGAAGGAAGCCGTGGAGAGATTCTACAAGTTTGGTCTGGTGTTCTTCGATGGGATCCAGCCAAACACTGAAGATGTTCAGGTTTTGATTTTTGTTTAGTGTATCAGAAAGATGCGATGGGAGGCAATTTTTTTCTCGGCAACTTTGAGAAATCTAGCTGTCCGGACACTTCACAGAGGCAATAAAGATGATTGTCTTGGTGCCCCTTGCCTCAGTGGACCTTGCTTTGGTGCCCCTTGCCTTAGTGCCCCTTGCCTTTGTGCCTTTTACCTCAGTGCCCCTTGCTTGATGCCCCTTTACCTTGGGGGACGTGCCCCTTGTCTTGGTGTCCTTTGCCTCAGTGCCCCTTGCTTTGATGCCCCTTTACCTTGGGGGACGTGCCCCTTGTCTTGGTGTCCTTTGCCTCAGTGCCCCTTGAAAGCTTTGATGCCCCTTTACCTTGGGGGACGTGCCCCTTGTCTTGGTGTCCTTTGCCTCAGTGCCCCTTGCTTTGATGCCCCTTTACCTTGGGGGACGTGCCCCTTGTCTGGTGTCCTTTGCCTCAGTGCCCCTTGCTTTGATGCCCCTTTACTTTGGGGGACGTGCCCCTTGTCTTGGTGTCCTTTGCCTCAGTGCCCCTTGCTTTGATGCCCCTTTACCTTGGGGGACGTGCCCCTTGTCTTGGTGTCCTTTGCCTCAGTGCCCCTTGCTTTGATGCCCCTTTACTTTGGGGGACGTGCCCCTTGTCTTGGTGTCCTTTGCCTCAGTGCCCCTTGCTTTGATGCCCCTTTACCTTGGGGGACGTGCCCCTTGTCTTGGTGTCCTTTCAGTGTTGTGACTACACTGGTCGGGGCTGGTCGGCACTAACCAGTTCTAAAAAATCCCGACCGGCTCTCAAGCAATGTTACGACATTGCCAACCGGTACTTTTTGCTACTAATAAGCTTACAAACTAAGGAATTCTTCTTACGTAACTAAAAACTATCAAAATCAAAAGTGTTGTTAAATCTTGTCCTCGACGATCGCGATTGATCATTTCTTGTTGTGTCATTTTTATTTCAAGTTGACTGTTTGATGCAGCGATGTTTCCCCTTTCCATGTTAGCAGAAAAAACAAATATTCTCACAGCGTCTGATTGCTGCCGCATCCTTTGAGTAAATCATTAGAAAAACCTAGGAACCAGACGATAGTAGAACGTATAGCTCTATGTTACGCATCAGTACACGTAGCCAGACTTCCTCCTTTTGATGCATGTGTTTTATTTTTTATCTAACTCACCAAGTTGTGAGCACACACATGTCGTTCGTTCACGCGGCGGTGTTTATTTTTCTTGTCGATTGTACCACAGATACGACGCTCATTAGAACCCTCGCTTCACGCCACTCCGCCATACCAGTTCACAAATCGTTCTCCACTGTTTCTTCATTATTTTTGTCACATTTATGTGTTCACGAGGGAGATATAGACAAGAAAATTATTTTCTTACGGAAGTATGAAGAAACTGCGCAAACCACATTGACTTCTACTGGGTACTTGACTCCACTGCACATTAGACTTGTTAAAAGTCCATCAATTTTTAAAGGTTTCTGCGTTCAGCGCTCGCACACCAAATGTATCGCGATCTTCTGTCCCCATTTTTCTCACTGGATTTACACGTTTCACACGGGTCGACTTTTTGGTTTTTCCGGCAAAAACCAGAGGAATCACATCCCTGGATCATTCTATGTTTTCTTAATACTAACTTACCTTATTAAGTTGCAAGAATTTTACACAACTTACATGAATTTTACACAACTTACATTTAATAAATAATAAATACTTTATTTGATTAAATTTGACACTCGTCTCATTTCACTTGTCAGCTCCAGATATATGAAGGATATTTGGAATTTGTGAGGTATAAGCAGGCTGGGTATAAGCACTTGATATATGGCTCAACATGTGTACTTCTAATTCAGCAAAATACATTGTATGTTGTTAGTGTCTAGAACCCATAAAATATGTATTTTTAAGGGTGTAAAATGTAAACATTTTCGGGGCCACCCCCTTTGGACCCCTGATGAACGACTCGCGCAAGCGCTCGGTACCTCGCTTAGCTCGCTCCTCTGTGAAAATTAACCGGTTCTTAAAAACTTCTGGTCACAACACTGTGTCCTTTGCCTCAGTGCCCCTTGCTTTGATGCCCCTTTACCTTGGTGCCCCTTGTCTAAATGCCCCTTGCTTTGATGCCCCTTGCCTTTGTGCCCCTTGTCTTAGTGCCCCTTGCCTAGGTGCCCCTTGTCTTGATGTCTTTTGCCTCAGTGCCCCTTGCTTTGATGCCCCTTTACCTTGGTGCCCCTTGCTTTGGTGCCCCTTGCCTTGGTGCCCCTTGCTTTAGTGCCTCTTGTCTTGGTGCCCTTTGCCTTGGTGCCCCTTGTCTTAGTGCCCCTTTACCTTGGTGCCCCTTGCCTTGGTGCCCCTTACCTTGGTGCCCCTTGTCTTAGTGCCCCTTGCCTTAGTGCCCCTTGCCTTGGTGCCCTTTGCCTCGGTGCCCCTTGCTTTGATGCCCCTTTACCTTGATGCCCCTTTACCTTGGTGCCCCTTGCTCTGGTGCCTCTTGCCTTGGTTCCCCTTGTCTTGGTGCCCCTTGCCTTGGTGACCCTTGCCTTGGTGACCCTTGCCTTGGTGCCCCTTGCTTTGGTGACCCTTACCTTGGTGCCCCTTGCTTTGGTGACCCTTACCTTGGTGCCCACTATATTCCAATTCAAATTTCACTCATAGTGGCCAGTGCCCTTCACCAAGAACAAAATGCCTTGCCCCATTCAACAATGACACATCCGGCCTGAGGTAGGCCCCAGTTTTGACAATCAGAAGGTAAATTGTAAAACCACCCAGCCATCTCAAAGCAAAGGCGATCTGCTCCCACACCATGTAAAAATCTCTTGGAGGTTGTGAGCCGATCTGGAACATGTTTTTAACAACTTAATGTTTCTGAAAGTATGCTCTGACATTAGTTTCTATACTTATGTCCCACCATGCAACGTTTCAAACCCCACAAGTAAACCACGAATTTCCATGTTGTTGGTTTTTTCTGCAGAAAGCTGCGAATCGGCTCTCCAGACTGCAAGAGACTTTCTATGGGGGCGTCTGTGTAATAACGGCTGATAATGAGATAGCTGATTTGGCATACTCCAGCGCTAAACTGAATTGTCACACAGATACAACATACTTTACCCAGCCTGCAGGGTAAGTGCATTAGTGGAAAAACTCTTAAAATTCTCTTTTTCTCCCCCAAAAATTTGAAAGGCTTTTCAGAATATAAATACTATATATATATAAATATAGCCTTAAATATAGTTCCTTTTAGCATCATTCTACTTCAAAAAGGTTAAACTTTTTTTTTCCTAGTTTTACATTTGCTAATGACAGGATTCGAACTGGCCTCTTGTCGCTCAGCGGTTTAGTGGTAAGACTAATGACAGGATTCGAACTGGCCTCTTGTCGCTCAGCGGTTTAGTGGTAAGACTAATGACAGGATTCGAACTGGCCTCTTGTCGCTCAGCGGTTTAGTGGTAAGACTAATGACAGGATTCGAACTGGCCTCTTGTCGCTCAGCGGTTTAGTGGTAAGACTAATGACAGGATTCGAACTGGCCTCTTGTCGCTCAGCGGTTTAGTGGTAAGACTAATGACAGGATTCGAACTGGCCTCTTGTCGCTCAGCGGTTTAGTGGTAAGACTAATGACAGGATTCGAACTGGCCTCTTGTCGCTCAGCGGTTTAGTGGTAAGACATCTTGGCCCAATTTCATGGCAAAGAATCGGCGCTTACATAATCAGGGAATTTCGCGCTTACATCAAGCGTATTTCACGGGTTAGCAGGGAATTTTTGCTTGTGCGCTTGCGTAGTCCACGTTAGTAGGCATTCTACGCTTACACAGCTAGCGCAGAAATTCGACGCTTGCTCGGTAAGCGGTGCAATGGTGATCGCAAGCGACGAATTCGGCCGTAAGCAGAGCCATGAAATTGGGCCCTGCTCTGGAATGGCAGGGGTCGTAGGTCCGAATCCCAGCAGAGTAGTATGTTCCACAGGACTTTGGGGAAAGCAATGAGCCTTTACCACACTTCGGTGTAGGGTAAACCCCACCCCCCTTCTCCCCCAAAAAAGAAGTTTTATTGCATCAACCTCACAACTGAGTAAGCCATTTGAGAGTTAGATTTGAATATTGTCTAGTACAATGACACGTTTACCCACAAGCTACTGGATAAACCCACAGACTATAGACCATGTTACCTTTGTTTACATATATAGTGACCAAGTACATTCTAATGCATTTCCTGACAGGCAAGATACCACACAGGCCATATGGGAAAATTTACATTTTGTGTCATAATTTTCACATAAATTCAAGAGTTACAAAAGCAACAGCTGTACAGCTTTTGAGATGTCCCCCCTTTCTTCAAATCAAAAGTTGAGACATATCAGACGGTGCAATCTCCATAAAACATAATATTTATTGTATTCTTCCATTGAGCTGTGTACAAACTGTGCCTGCAGGAAGTCCAGGCTCTGTGGCTCTTTTGTAAACATGTGAGGTCACAGGTCACATGGTCTATAGAGAAAGTTGCTATGTCAAATGGTTCAGTGCAAGCTTTTGTTTTTAGCAACCTCCAGATAAGCAAGCCCTGGTACCATAATAGATCGATCCATTAAGCCCCGCCTCCTTACGAGTTGACCAATCACAGCCGCGAAACCCGATCACCATTAGTGCAAAGATCACCAAACGGCTCAAATGGTGATCGGTCAATGAGAAATGGGCGTGGCTTAATGGATCGGTGTATTGTGGCCTACACATTCATTCAGAATTGTTTATGGGTGTAATTCTGCCTCTTACATAACTACGCAAAAGCTTGCCTCAAATCATGTGTCATAGCAAGTGTCGATATATAGTCACGAGTTCAAATTGAAGCGGTAACTTGTGACTAAGCAAGTCATTGTACCAGACATTATTCAAATCTAACTTGCAAATGGTTTGTTCATAGAGCTACACATGACCAAGAGCACGTGTCCAATCAACCTTTAGATTCTTGTCGTTACTTTTATTATTTATTCATAAATACCTGGGACAGTTTATTCATTCTGATTGGTCGAGAGGACATCACGTGGCCATGTTTAAAACGTTTGATATAAACACGGCTAGAAGTGTTTAAAAACAATTTGCACAACGCGGAACGCACATTCAGTTATGATACGCGCACTTCCATTTTGGGAGTCAAACTATACACTAGAATCATAGAGTTGACTCCCAAACTGGAAGGGCGCGCATCTTATTCGAACGTGCGTTCCGCGTTGTGCAGTGGGTCTAGAAATTTAACGCAGAATCGAAAGTGAGCTGCAGACGACCGAAGGGGCAAAAATGTCCGATTTGTTCTCAACTTTTTACAGGTTTTTGTCTATATTTTCAAGGGGAAGATATTTATGAATGGGAATTCAAAGTGTGTTGAATCGGTTTTAAACCAGTGGTTTAAACCCAACGAGGACTGGTTCTTGATCATTTTACCTCAACTTCGTCTCGGTAAAGTTATCAAGAACCAGGCCTCGGCAGGTTTAAACCACTAGTTTAAAACCTCTTCATCACACATTGATTCCCTTATTCTCTACAGAGCCATGTTGTTTACATGCTTCAAGCATGACGGACTTGGAGGGGATAATCCTTTGGTTGACGGCTTCCACGCTGCAGCCAAACTGAAGGAGACTTATCCAGAACACTACCAAGCTCTAAGCACCATACCACTGTCTGCATGGTACAGGGACAAAGAACGACACATGGAGATGCACTTCACAACGCTCAACCATGATCCTGTGACTGGGAAGCTGATGATGATCAGGTAAAAGGTTCTGAACAATCTACACGGGCTTCCCATTAGTTTCAGAGTTCAGTACAAGATCAACCTCCTGACATTCAAAGCACTTCATGGTTCAGCCCCTCCCTACATACAGAGCATGCTTCAGCACCGGTATGTCAGACCAGGTCTGAGGTCATCGGGCAGCATGCTGTTTGTTCCCCGGACTCGCCTTGTCACTTATGGCAATAGGGCCTTTTCTAACATTGCCCCCGCCTCTGGAACTCTCTGCCTAAATATCTTAGAGACACACATGACATTTCCCACTTCCAACAGTCTCTTAAAACACATCTTTTCAGATTGGCGTATGAACATCTCTGAGAATTTCTGTGATTGACCTAGACCGGTGCCTTTGAATGTTTAACAGATAATTTGCACCCTACAAATGCTGTGTGTTATTGTTATTATTTATTAAAAGGTGGTGAATTATTAATTTGATTGCATATATTTTGTAGCGTGTCATGGCCGAGTGGTTTAGATCATCGGATTCAAGTTCTGACGGTTTAGTCATCGGGGTGTGGGTTCGAGTCCCGGTCGTGACGCTTGTGTCCTTGAGCAAGACACTTCGCTATAATTGCTTCTCTTCACCCAGGGGTAAAATGGGTACCTGCGAGGGTAGAGGTTGATATTGTGTTTGAAAAAGCCTTCGGAGCGCCACCACGGCAGCTCGGGCTGTATATACTCCCCAGGGAGCTGAGAAAGATTAAAGGAATGTTATTGGCCCAATGACCAGGGCACTAATGTAAAGCGCATTGAGACGTTATTGTGAAATGCGCTATATAAGAACTGGTTATTATTATTATTATTATTATTATTATTATTATTATTATATATACGATACATTATTCGGAGCGGAAACCCCAAGTCAGCGGAGCTGTAATGCTTTATGGCTCAATGATTTTTTTTAAATATCGCCTTCTGCCGCCCAGTTGTTGTGTAGTGTTGTTGGTAGACTAGCCTTAGGGAAATCTGAATGAATTTGACAGCCAGTTTAGTATGCGACAAACTGGTGCCCATCCTCCTTTATCCCTCGTGCAATAACACATCACAATCTTAAATTTCAAACGTTAATTATAAATTGTATCGTCCAGTCCCCAGGTTTTTTTCTTGTCTTATGTACATATCACTTTTTAGTTAGTTTTCTTGTATTGTACATATCCCTAAAACTGATTTAAATGTTTTTAATGTTTCTGTATGCAAACATTTTAATTAGCCTTTTTGGGATATAATAAAGATTGAATTGAATTGAATTAAATGTCTTCATCCTAACCCTTGCTGCAGGTACAATAACTCAGACAGGGCTCCTCTGTCCCACCTATCACCCGATGACATTGATCGATTCTACGCAGCGCACCAGGCGTTTGCCGCGATCCTCCAGAGTCCAGCCAGCGAGTTTGTGGTCAAACTCAACCCTGGGAGGCTGATGCTGATTGATAACTGGCGGTGTCTACATGGCCGCATTGGTTTCACTGGACATCGTATGATGACCTCTTGCTACTTACAGCGTGACGAGATAAACAGTAAAATCAAGACCATTCTAGGGGTCAAAGATTAAAACTATGCCGCTAATCCATAATCAAAATGACTCTTGATAAAACAACTAAATTTCAACAATACTTGCCAGCACCCCAAAACTCAAGAACTCATAGGCGGACAAATCAAAATCCCAGAGTTTCATTGTAAAACTGAAAGAATGAAAAACAATTTGTTGCCTTACCTTCTGTCCGTAATTTTAACACTAGTTGATTGTTGCTCCTTTTTTAATACATTTTTTTTTAGCGTGTGCAATTTGACCTTTTTTGTTTTGTTTCAAATTGTTGTTTTTTTCAATGTGGTTTCTTAATCTTTTTAAATACTCTTATTGTTGGCATTTTTTGTGTGTGGTGTATAGACGATGTGACCTGTGACATCACGTTTACAAAAGAGCCACAGAGCCTTGACTTCCTGCAGGCACATTTGTACACAGATCAATGGAAGAAAACAACAAATCTTATGTTTTATGGAGATTGCAGTGTCTGATTTTTCTCAACTTTTGATATGAAGAAAGGGGGTGGGGGGACATCTCATAAGCTGTACAGCTGTTGCTTTTGTAAATTTTGAATTTATGTGAAAATTTGACACAAAATGTAAATTTTCCCATATAGCCCGTGTAGTATCTTGCCTGGCAGGAAACGCTTTAGAATGTACGAGGCCACCACTCTGTAAAACAAAGGTAACATGGTGTATACATGATTGGTTTGCTCCATTAAAAACTTGGGCTGTTGTATACTACGCTTTTACTACCCAAGTCTCCCCCAGGGCTTTATTAAGTAAACAATCTCCCCACTGAGTTAACCCTGATAAGTGGGGTGTCGTGGCCGAGCGAATAAGTACACCGAACTCAAGTTCTGGTGTTTCTGTTCAGCAGAGTGTGGGTTCGAGTCCTGGTCGTGACACTTGTGTCCCTGAGCAAGACACTTAACTATAATTGCTTCTCTCCACCTATATTGCTGTATACTCCCCAGGGAGCTGAGATGGTTTAAGGATTGAAACAAATGGCCCAGTGACCAGGGGTAATAATATGCGCCTCGGAATAGGCTACCTAGATAGATGGCGCTTTATAAATGCTTGATATTATTATTATAAGACATATATTATATTCTCAAGCTTGCTCTATATATTAATTAATTATACACATTTTTCAGTTGCTACTAGGGTTTAATATCATGCTATCAAAATCGGTTTGGTTATTTCAATGTCAATCTAAAACTCATTTAATAGGCTAGTTCTTTATAAGTTTTTTTTGCCAGTGGGTTATATTTTGTTTCTTAATCTTATCTCATGTTTGTCTTGTTCAGGGATGTGATAGGCTGTTGAAAAAAAAACTAAAACTAAACTGTGAGCGCAAAAGCTTGCGAGCGTGAAGCCTACTAATGTACATGTATCTTTGTTTTAAAAACCTTAGTCCACATCTGGGGCATTTTATATGGTTTCATCTTTATGTTATTACGAGTTTGATCTTAATGTTAAAATAAAAATAAAAATAATAACGATAATAATATTGTTTATTTTATTATTTTTTTTGGGGGGGGCGGGGCAAAAAAAATACACACCACCCCGGATTTCCGAAAAAAACAAAACATGTAGAAATCACCTACCTGCTGTTTGTTTTGTTTTTGTATAAAGACGGGTCTTCAGATACGCTTTTCGGAGACCTCCATCCACGCACTTTCTATGTGCAAGTTATTGCTTTGTAAAATGTAGTACCTATATTTTTTGGTTATTCAGCAGGACACTTTCAGGAAGTTTAACACACATTTTCAGTCGCCCTAAAACAGTGACTTTAAGAGCATTAAGAATTGTTTATATAAGAAGTCGTGTACTTTTGTGGTCAAAATGAATGGGTTTGGAGTGTATGTCCGTATGCCTGGTAACACATGTCTTCCCATCAACATTTTGGGGGTGAGAGAATTCATGTGTTTGTTTATTGGGGTGTTTGTTTGTCTTTTGCTTTTAAATTTTTAATGTTCCTATTGTATACATTTTTTGCTGTATTTTTATATTTTTATATTTGAATAAACCAGTAATAATAATAATAATGTCATGTTGGTTGCCGAGTACCAGGGAGCTCTATAGCAAGCTCCTGAATCTAGAGTTCCTTGTGCACATGCAAGGAAGAAGTATTTTTCTAATCTATCATTGAAATTTGACCAAGAATTACCCCCCTTTGTTTGTGCCGGGTACGGTTGACCAAGGTCTTACCCTATAGTCACGTTCGAAGCTTCGACTTCATTGTCGTGGCTCATCCGGACCAAACCCAAGTAAAACCAGCTCATGGAGCAATGTTCACTAGGGCTGACCCAGGTGCATAACGTCACAACAAAACTTTCTCAATGGTCGCCATTTTTTAGGGTTCGCTAGGGCTGACCCAGGTGCATAACATCACAACAAAACTTTCTCAATGGTCGCCATTTTTTAGTTATTCGGCAGGAAACTTTCAGGACACACATTTTCACCCTAAAACAGTGACTTTAAGAGCATTAAGAATTATTTTTTATATAAGATGACATTTACTTTTGTACTCTTAATGCATTGTATTTTGTTTACTTTAGAACTTTTATAAAATCTTTAGGTTTTAAGAGGTTTTTTCCCTAGCCAATGTATTGTAATGGTATGTATTAAATTCTTTAAGAATATCTTTCCCTTTTTAATGCAGTTATGACAGTGTATCATGTGTTTTATTTACGGTTGGTTTGGTTGCGAGATAATAACTGTTGAGCGTGGCAATTGCCAACATCTTCAGAGACTAGTCACTGATGCCTTGGTGATAACTATAACTGAATTTTTTTTAAATGATTGAGCGTCAAGTTTTGTAATAATTCAAAAAAAAAAAATGCAAAATCAAGTTGGGAAAAGCCTTGTGGCTTCGCCACTCGTGCATGCGCATGTGGTCTCCCTTTCCCTGTGCTTTGGGGCTATACCTAGCTTTGCCTAGGCCACGAAAGCCTTGAGGAAAGGCTAGAGAGGAAGTGGCCTGAGGGTATTGGGGACCTAAGTCTAAGGGGTGCTGGTCATGCGAGTGTCATGGGGAAATCTGTTCCCTGGAGATTCTGTCCCCTGTATGAGAATTTAACTTGGGCTGAAGGAGAATAATTCAAAATAGGGAGCTATCAGAAGAAGTTTGTGTACAGTACGCTGTATGAGGGGACAGAAGGGACAGAATCTCCTGCCACATGGGCTCTTTTAGGAGCCTTCATCACTGAAGAGTTTTTCCCTGGAATTTTTTGTCTTTGATATTTAATTTGTCCAATAAATGATTGATGGAATTTGCCACAGCACTTTTGGTCTTTATTCAAGTGTTGTCTAATGTCAGGTTTTTCAGTGGCAAACAATTCTCATTTTCACATGTGAGACCCTACTCCAAAAACAGAAATAGTGAAGTGATATTAAAAGTGGAAAATAACCCCCAAAATTTGCCTTGCTGTCAATGATGTGATTTCTAAAACAGTACATATGTTAAATAATAGTCGCCTTATAGGCCCTAATCAGGTGTTCATCTGCGTCTCTTATTCTCATCAAATCCAATTTCAGGAAATTTTGCAAGAAGTAAATTATTTTGGCTTATAGCATCACATAGTTCTAAAATGTAATTTTTTTTTCTTTTTTCCCTTTCAGTGAAGAATGTGTGGTAAACTTAAAACACCTTTTTTTATTGTGAGTTTACAATTTGTGAAAAAAAAAAAAAAGCTGTTGCAAACTTCTAATCAACTAAAATGACCTATGGTATAAATGCAAACAGTTGTTAATGGCCTGACGTTTCGACCCTAGCAGAGTCTAGCTTTCTAGAAGGCTAAATGACAACACAACACAAGCAGTCAAGTAGAAAGAAGTGAAAGGAGAAAAACAGAACACAGTGAGGCTAATTTAAAAATAGCGTGTCATGGCCGAGCGGAGAGCATCGAACTGAAGCTCTGGTGTTTCTGATCAGCAGAGTGTGGGTTCGAGTCCTGGTCGTGACACTTGTGTCCTTAAGCATGACACTTAACCATTATTGCTGCGTCCTTCGGATGGGACATAAAGCTGTTGGTCCCATGTGTTGTGTAATGCAGGTAAAAGAACCCAGTGCACTTATCGAAAAGAGAACGGGTTTGCCCCGGTGTTCCTGGTTTGATTGGCTGCATATTGCGCCAAAGCACCTTGTTAATGCTTCAAAAACGTAGCTCCACATTCCTTGCAGGAAAATACTAAAGCGCGCCTTGAGTGTCACTGAATGACAGACATGAGCGCTATATAAGAAGCCATTAGGTATATATATATATGTATGTTTTATGTTTATATAAACAAATTACTTTAAAAATGTAGGAAAAAAAAATATAAAAATAAAGAGAGATCTGGTTCAAAGAAGATGATCAACAGCAATTCCTCACAAACCAAAGATTCGAGATTGACAAACCATTTCATTCTTTACAAATTTATTACACTTCAGTGTTTAGCAATAATTATACCAGTAGATGAGAATGCGCTACATAAATCTAGGCAACCGTTTTCATCACAATTTTTTTTAAAGAAGATGGCAAGGGCAGAAAATTGTTTACTGCACTCAAAAAATGTCTGCTCAGTGGAAACAGAGGTTACCAGCCAAAATACAATGTATTGTACATTGTTTTTACACTGGTCCCCAGCATATTTCTGCTGAGCGCTAACGTTTTGCTTAACATCTCGGAGATATTAGCACCTGGCCCGAATTCATGGCATTGCTTACCACAGAAGTCTGCGTTCACAGTGCCCTGTACAGCATGTGATTCTAGGGGGGGTGGGGGCGGGTTAGCGCAGAATTCTACGGTAAGTACAGCCATGAAATTGTCCCCCAGTTACTTACAAATTCATACATGCAAAGGCTTTTCCTAAAAGAAGATATCTTCCATTGGAAATAGCACCTGGAAAAACACAATGAAATTACCATTTCGGCCATGTAAAAAAGATATAGCGATCCCCACCTTCACCGTAGAAACACAAAAATCGCTCAACAGTGCAACGTAAAGCTTAAATTGACCACTTGCAGTTTCATCACCTGCTTGGCAGTGATACCTTAATAGAACCCAACAAATAGTACCGACTTTGTATTTTTAATGCTTTTCTCATAGTTTTATCTTGATGTACGTTTTTATTGCTTGTTCATCTGTAATGCAATTCAGCGTGTTAGGCTGCTATAAGCAGATTTTAATAAACCAATAATAATAATACATTGGGTGCTCTGATATGGGGCATGGTGTAACCCCCCCCCCCCCCCCCCCCCCAACACCTTGTTGTGTCTTCGTTGTGTCTTCATTGTGTGTTTAGAATCTCAGGAATGTTTGGGAAGGGGAAAGATACTTTTGTAAGAGGAAAATGGTGTGTTAAAGGCCCTGTACACTATTGGTAAGATCGAAAAACACAAATGTTCACAGATTCACACATAACTTACATGATTTAAAGTAAGTAATGGTAGAAAGGGTTCCTTAAAATATTTCTGCCTAAAATGCTATCGTTTCTGAGAAATGAGTAAAACAATAGTTTTTATCGCGCGCGATAATAAACTTGATGTTTGAAAAACAGAAAACACATAAGGTCTCTTTTCACTATTTTCTCGTGACCTCGACGACCAATTGAGCTCAAATTTTCACAGGCTTGTTATTTCATGTATGTGGTTGATTACACAAAACATGAACACTGTCTGTGATTATTTTGTCAGCTCTGCCAATCCTGTATAATACCTTTAAAGTACAGGAACATTGGTGGTGGGGGGGGGGGGGGGGGGGGGGGGGGACACCCTCTGCTCATATCGGGCATGGTATATATGGAGCCAGGACCAGTAAGTAGCATGGTGCTCCTTGTGTGCTGCCAGTAATTGGTCTGCATCAGACTACCCTCTTCTTTCGGTTGTGGTAGTCTTGGTACAAGTCTGTTTTCACGGACTCTACTTCATCTACTTTACTCAGCCCACTGGTCTTAAGGCACGGGAGTAGAAAAGGGCACTACATGCACGGGGGTGCAGGTAAAGCCATTGTTGACTGCTTGGAGAGGTAAAATAAAAACTATCTCCTGACCTGTAGAATGCTAAACATTAATTTTGTGTTTACACAGTGATACTCCAGATGTTACATGCAACCCCAAAAGATGCAACTTTATCACAATCCTTCACAATAGCCCATACAAATGATTAATATTAATTTTCAAATAACTGAGAAATATATTTGGTTAAAACAAATAATCCTTACAAAAGCAGTTTTACCAAACTCAAGGCCACAAAAAGGCCTGAAAAATTAAAATGGACGATTTGTTTCAAATGTTTGATAGAAATATGACATGAAATTATTCACTCTTGGGGTTAAATATAATATAAATAAGCATTTGAAAATGCATTCTTTTGTTTTTCTCGATTTTATTTTCAACACAGTGAAAAATAGAAAAACTGAATGAAAATTACATCCAAGACAGATAAAACAATGAACCCAACGTTTGTTTATTCAAACAAAAAACACCCGATAGGATGCAATAGCCTAGTCTTGGTGCAAGACGTTCTTGTTGAGTTAGTAAAACCATAGGGCCTACATGCACTCAACAACACTATACACGTCGCGACTATTCCACCGATAGAGGGCGTCTTCTGGAAGCCGCGAATCCGTCAGCGAATCCGTTTTGAGTGCGATGCGTGGTGGTGATCTGGAATTTTCCCAACAGCGCCCGCTATTGTTCGATAGTCATATGCGTGGGGGGCGCTAAATAGCGATAGTTGCGTGATCGCGATAGTTGCGTGATAATGAACAACAACGTCTTGCACCAAGACTAGCAATAGCCCATAGGTATGTCCAACATGCACATGATCAGCGCGCTAAGGATTCTGGGTAAAATCATAGAGCAAGAAACACCAGCACCCATAATGCTGCACTGATTTTGAAGCAGTGCCATACACAACCATAAACCTAATAGTAATAATGTTAATTACATCATGGCAGCCTGATTAATTTTTTAACTGTACTCCAGTTCAAATAATGCATTGCGGTATATTTTTAAGATAGCGCTTGTGCATATGGGCTATTAGGGATTTTGCTTAGATCAATTGAAAAATATTTCAATTTTCCTACAATTATTTATATTATTAAAGGTTTTCTTAACTTTTTATTTCATTAACCATCAGCCAGATCAATGAGCTTGTCTTCTCACAAGTCACTACTGCATTCACTGGTTCACATATTTCAATAGAAGACTTTGTAAAAAGCAGCAGGCATACCAGGTAAATTCCAATTGTTTAATTCTTGTCGAGCGCATTTTCCACGATAATGGGTTGTTACCCACTGCCACAGTCTCAGCAATCTTGACAACGTAGTCGGGCATTTCAGCACACTGTTGTCATGGTCTCAGTTTTGCGGCGTGCTCGAATACCCGCGTCACCCTCGTTCGGCGAGTTCTCTATGGTCCCATTAATCTTGCGATTGTCCTCTCAAATTTGGGCAAAACAGTGGTGAAAACTCAGGCACAGCAAGAAGAAAAATACATTTGACAGAGAAAGCAAAACAGACTCTTTACCCGGTATTTGAAATTGGTACTTATGTTTTTATCCGTGTAAAATTTCAGGCAAACCAACCCCTCCGCCCCCCCCCCTCCCCTTTAACCAATGATACACCCATTAGGACCACTGTTGAGGACAAATAGTATAAGCATGAAAACACTACACATGATTAAACCGCAATTAAATTTTGTTTAGAGCCACCATGTTCTTGACCTCCTTTTCTCAACCTCTGGACTTTGGGTACGTGCCCATTTCCCTTCGCTGTGCAGAACTGCCACTTGTGTTTCCTTATTGAAGGTAATCAACTTGTGAAAGGGGTTGCTCTCTTTGGGCCCGGCTGGTGTTGTTCTACTACTACTCTGGTTTGATCTGGAGCCCCATCTGTCACTATATCTGCTGTGGGGTTTACTGTGGTATCTGTCCCCCTGGGTGGCACTTGACCAACCTTGGTTTCTACTACTACTGGCATGTGCATCCCAGCCATGGCGTTCCCTCCTGTCTCTCTCAGGGCGTCTGTCATCATATCTATGGTGGTGACTGTCCCTGCCGTCTCTCTGCTTCGGAGGTCTGTCATACGAAGACTCCTGGAGATTACCACGGGGTCTGTCATCATATCTATCCTGGGGTCTGTTACTGGCAGTCTTATCCCTTGTGCTTGTCTCGTAGCGTCTCTCACTTCTCCCATGCTGATAATCTATAACCTTGGTCGATTTAGCACTTTCGTTAGTGTGTCTCGGATGATTCGATGCAAGGCTCTTATCCACGCCTTGCTTCTCACCAGTTCTTGAACTGTAATGACTTGCTGTATCTGCTGACCTTTCTCCGACATGTGTGTCATCATGTGGCCTTTGACCTTTGCCACCGTGATGAGACTTGGATGGTTGCATTTCTTTACTCTTCCTATGACTGCGTTCATGTTCTTCTCTGGAAGTCTGCGTTCTAATATCTCCCGCTCCAGCTGGACTGCTTTCTGCCCTTTCTTTAAGGACAGCAGGAACTCTACTCGATTTGACCTGATCAATTGTTGGGGCACTCGGCAGTTCAGGGGTGAAGGATATCCCACCCTTGGATTCCATGATCTTATTCTGCCCGTGTTGGTAGTCAATTGTCACAGCAGCAGGTTTCTCTTCTCCGACTCCTGTTGTATCTCTGGACGCCATGACTCTATCAAGGTGTCCACTTTGATCTGGAAATGACAGGACAGTATTTGTTGTGCTTTGTACTTGATGGTCGTCATGATTGTCAACAGGTCGCTGTGTTACAATGACACCTATATGGTGTCCTTGACCCTGGCCTTGACCTTTGACATCTGCCAACCTTTCACCCCTAATTCCTTCATGATCTTCCTTGGATCCCTTAATACCAGGAAGATTGTCATTCGCATTCAGTGTCATTCCAGAGCATGCTATTTCTTCCTGCAGTTTTTGTCGACGGATGTTTTCCAGTTGTTTAGAGATGGTCTTTATGACGGCTTGTTGTTCTGGGGTAAACATTTCCAGAGTAAACTCTTCTACTCCAGGTGGTTTAGAAACTCCTGCAGCAGAAATTGTGGGAGGAGCAGTTGTGTTTTCATCCACGTCAGACTCCCTTGGTTGGGGTTGATCGTTATTCTTGGCTCCAGGAACTGACTGGTGGAGTTTCCTGGGCAGTAACAGCCGTTGTTCAACAATGCCCACGCCTGGCTGATGATGGGGGCCAATATCAGATTCTATTGACTGATGTGATACTACTGGAAGATTGTAACCTGTTCGAAGAGCAACTACTGGTAGATTGTGACCTGTTTGAGATGCATCTACTAATGACTGACGGAAAGGTACATGTTGAGCTGATGGATGGATGTGTTCTCCAGAATGGAGAAGTGCTTCCTCCTTGGCGGGTTTGGCAAATTCCATTTTAATGGTTGGATGATTAGGAGGTGAGGTTTCATCTTTGACTTCTTTGAATTTTCTTTTCTTGGCTGGCTTCACGTCTGAGGAAGGTTCAGCAAAATACGTTGGTACCTTTTGTGCCTCTTTCTTGATTTCAGGAGGAACAGGTGTCTTCCGTTTCTCATTTCTATCTGAAGGTCTTTCTTTCTCTTGACTTTTCACTTTGCTGCTTTTGCTAGGTTGCTCCTCTTCTGAATGTTTCCTCTTCTTCCTCTTCAAGGGTGCTCCCTCGTCGGTTTTCTTGATCTGATAGCTCTTGCTCTCCATATACATTTCCAGATGATCTCTAGAGATCTCGTAGATACCTGCATCAACATCACTATCGCTATCGTCCTCATCCTCATCATCAGGATTGTCTTGCCGCTTCCTCACATCAGACTTCCTGGATTTGGTCTTCGATGAGCTTCTGCTTCTTGGCCCGGAGCGTTTTCTCGATTCAGTCGTCTCCCTGTGGCAACTGTCATCAGTGTGACTGCTAGACTCTGATGCTGTATAGCTGCTGTAACTGCTGTAACTGTAGGAACGGCTTCCTGATAAACTGTAGCTGGAGTAGCTTCCGTCAGAGTAACTCCCATCTGAGTAACTATTCTCAGAAGAAGACCCTCTGGACAAACTTCTGGTTCGTCTATCTGGACTCTTCCTGTCTCGACGTCCTCTCTTGGCACCCTGAGATTTTGGTTTGCTCTGGTTTCTCCTATCCTTGAGTCTATCTGAAGGATTCTCCTTCCGGTCTTGACTTCCTTCATTGCTGCTGTCTACAGAGTGGCTTGCTCTTCTTGTTTTGTTACTGTCAACTTTATAAGTTTTTCTCTTGCCCGACTTTGTCTTTGATCCACTGTCGTCCCTCTGTGCCTTATCAAGGTTGTCTTTTTCTGCTATTTTCTTGGCAGCAGCACCTTTGTTGTGAATATCTTTCTTCTGCGTTCTCATGTTCATTTGGTCTTGTGGAGATACATCCCTACTGTGCCTTCTTGAGGAATGATGGGAGCCGTCTTTGGAACTTGATTTAGATCTAGACCTGTCTTCCTTGATCTCCTTTTGAAGAAATGGTCCATCCTTTTTAGTAGGTGAATACTGACCAAGGCAATCCTCATCATCTTTCGTGCGACTTCTTTGTGATTCTTTGGATAATGTCCTACGTCTTGGGGATACTGATGGAGACTGACTTTCTCTTGTCTTAAGATGCTTTGATGAGCGTTTTGCTTGTTTTTTTTCATCTCTTTTCTTTCTTGAATCTGACCCTGGTTTGGATTTCTGTCTTGAAGGCTCTGGAGAAAGAGATCCTTGACCTCTTCGGGTACTTCCACTACTCTTACGCTGTACCATTACATTCTTTTTGTTAGATGTTGATTCTTCAGTTTTTACCTCAACTTTAAATTTCTTGGTTTTACTAGCATGCCTATGTTTAGATCTTGATCTTGAAGAACAGTCAGAGCTAATACTCTCAGAGTAAGACCCAGACCGCCTTCTTCTATATTTGGTCTTCTTAAAGTTACTGTGATGTCGACTTCTTGACCTAGATCTAGAGCTACTGTTAGAATTTGAGTCTGAATTCTTGCTTCTCTTTCCAGAGTCTGTTCTCTTCTTGCTTGATGTTCTGTCCAGTTTTCTTTCTTCTCTGAAGAGTTTTCTGCCACTTCTCTGTAGACTTGTTTCACTGGACATGGAGTGTAAGCTTCCTCTAGACCTGGAAGGTCTGGAAGAAGCTGAACCATCTGAACTCCTAGAGTACTTCCTCTTTTTCTTTGACTTTTTCCCGCTCTTGCTGGAATGCTTCTCGTCTTTCTTTCCTGAGGATTTGTCTCTTTCTTTGCCTTTCTTCTTTTTCTTCTTCTTGCTCTTCTCCGCACTACTCTTGGCGTGTGCTGATGCAAGATGCTCCGTCTCCACCATTTGTCTGAGAGTCTCGGCTGAGATGTTAATAACTTCTGGAGATCCAGGGGAAGCCGAGGAGATTGATTCAGGGGAGCTGGTTCTCTTTTTGGGCGTCTAACACCCCATGGAAGTTCAAAACAAGTAAACACATATCCATATCACAACGTTTTTGAAATGAAGATATAAAGTGGTAGAATTTCAGGTAAAAGTTGACAGAGCCACCAACATTTGTTTTACAAATTTCAATTACAAAGTAAAGTAAAACAAAGATCATTTCAGATTTGCGAAAAGGTGAAAAAAAACAAACACAATTTTGGTCATGCAAATTTATCGGCAAAAAAAAAGTAAATATTGGAAGAAAAGGACAAACATGATAGATATGTGGAAATTTGTTACATGAAAGAATCAATATTTCAATTTTTTTTTACAATTCATCATGTTTCAATTTTTGACATTTAAAACAAAATAACCATACAGGCCCCAAAAAGAGTAAACAAATTAAATAATAATAATTAAACACAAAAACATACACACACACACACAACCAACCAAATAAAATAACACATTCCCAAATTTGGTTTCATTTCACAAAGTTTAGAACAAAAAGATTCATGCATTTTGTTTGTTTCAAAGGATACACATTTCACAGTGATTCAAAAGATGCGTTGTCAAGTAACACATTGAAGCAACCCACAGTCACATCGAGAGAACAAAACACCCGACCAGGATAACAGAGGTCACAGATTCCACGGTAGAGGTCACAGGTCAGAGTTCAAACGGCAAACCAGAAAGTTGATGATGGCAATGTGCAAGAGTCCAGTATCCAAGGATGTTTCCAAGAATGCAGTCATGTGAAAAAAATAAAGAACAACAAACCCAGTGTAGCAAGACAATACTTTATCAAATATTTAAATAACAGGATAGTGTGTGACTTGAGAATCGGACTCGAGTCACTGATGTAAATTTTTTTGCATTAGGGATTAAGAATATAATTTGTTTTTTACCCTTACACCGATGTGTGTTAAAGGCATTGTATACTTTTGGTAACAGCTCAAAATCAGTGTCCACATTTTGTGTCATTCAACATATTGCATGAACAAACAAACCTGTGAAAGTTTGAGCTCAATTGGTCATCGAGGTCACGAGAAAATAGTGAAAAGAGACCTTATGTGTTATCTGTTTTTCAAACATCGAGTTTATTATCGCGCGCGATAAAAACTATTGTTTTACTCATTCCTCAGAAATGATAGCATTTTAGGCAGAAATATTTTAAGGAACCCTTTCTACCATTACTTACTTTAACCCTTTCCTTACCATAGGCGACTTTAGTCGACTGCACTAATACCCCCCCCCCCCTTCCTTACCATTGGCGACTTTAGTCGACCAAGCTTACACACAAAAAAGCACTCAAGTCTGAGCACAAAGGCCATTTGTAATAAAGCTGTAGTTTTGTCCATGTTTGCCCTCCATACCCAAGCTTACCATCATTGGAAAGGGGAAGATCGGATCTTTCCAATGATGGTCAAATAAAATAAGGTTGCTATTTTGCAATCTCTTCAAACTGGAGTTGAAAGATCCGAAATGCCAATCACCTACGGAGCGCCATTTGGTTGTGTACAAAAAAGTGTTTGAGATTACAGATCACACCGAGGAAAGAAAGACAAAGAACTTTGACATTTATTGACCGATCTCAATAATTATTTGATTATATAAAAGGGAATTCAATAAGTGGGAACTTTTTTATTACTTATTTTGCTGTAAAACAATGTCTTCAAGTAGATAATGGGGTTTGTAAAAATGACCTTTGAACGAAAGCTTTCTGTTGTGTAAGAATGTGTGCTTCACATTTGAGTGGTCAAACAATGCGGTCACCAGCAGTTGTTTATGTCCAAACAATTCGGTAAGGAAAGGGTTAAATCATGTAAGTTATGTGTGAATCTGTGAACATTTGTGTTTGTTCGATCTTACCAATAGTGTAGGACAGGGCCTTTAAGCACTGTATACTCATCTATTAAATCGCTCTTTGACTTGCTGCCTCTTTTGCTGGCTACCATACTTGAGCGCGCATGTAGAGCAGATCAACCATGGTACTTATTAAAATGTGCTATATATCAGGGGTTATAGGCGAGCAAGGCCTGCTGGAAAAAAATGGCGTGGCTAGATTGATCACCCCTTGGAATGAGGTTTTAAGCTTGCATCTTCTTCATCATCATTTTGGATTTTAAGTCATCACCAAAGATGGAAGATGACTTCGAGGCCTTGGAGTTTCTGATCAGACTAAGAAACAAAGCTGTTGTTATATAGTACTGGTTTCTCACCCTCATCTTCTTGATGTTACTGAGACACAACTGAGCCTCCAAGAAGCCTGGTTTGATCTCAATCGCTGCTTGGTAGCAGTCAGCAGCCTTCTCTTTGTTACCCGCCTCCTCAAGCCTGGACACAAAAAAACATATCAATTTTATTATTGATTTTGGGTTTGAACAAAGAAAAATTGACTATTGCGGGATTTGAACCAACGACCTCCGGATTAACGTGCCGGCGCTCTACCAACTGAGATATCTAGCCCTATGTTGGCGGTCTCCCTCTTTTGTCAATATCTTTGTTCGGGGAGTGCCAGTCAGAAGCCATTCAACCGTTAACTGCCGTGTAGCCAGGGATCACACCCAAGTATACGATACAACCTGGGAAGCGGCAGCCAGGGGATCACCTTAAGGGGATGCGACTTTTTATTTCAGATATCGAATAATAAACCACACTTTTAGACCACCTTTATATTACCCTCAAATTGAATGCTACTAATGCTAAAATAGATTCCATATACCAAAATGTTGTCATTGTACAAAATTGTTTCTTGTATTTTGAATAAAAGCATTTTGTTCTCGCACATTCACAAAAGATCAATCACAAAAAGATAAATCAGAGCTTGCCCACTCCACTTAAGCCCTGATCATACTTCCTGCGAATGCGAATGCATTACGAATTTTGACGTCACAAATTTGCAACGAACAATTCAGAAGAGTTGACTTGTGCTCAACTCCTGCGATTTATTCGCAGCGAAAAACAGAGCTGTGACGTCAACATTTCGTTTCGCATCCGCATTTGCAGGAGGTACGAACCGGGCTTAAAAATCCAGCAAACTGAATTTACAAGACAATAATATATACCGACAAGACGTTATGTCCCTACACCCCTCGACAAGACGTTAGATAAACAAGTTCAATGTTCTTACTGTTTTCCCCGTTCAAGGAGTGTTTCACACATGTATTTATTAGCATTGCGGTGATTTGGGTTGATCTTTAGAGCCTTGCTGAAGTCAACCAGGGCCTTGGACAGATGATCTCTGTTTGCGTACCTGTAGAAATCAAGCAATGGTTAAATAAGTTCTACAGTAAGCAAGTTGAGTATAGACCATGTGACCTGTGACATCACATGTTCACAAAAGAGCCACAGAGCCTGGACTTCCTGCAGGCACCGTTTGTACGCAGCTCAATGGAAGAAAACAACAAATCTTATGTTTTATGGAGATTGCACTGTCTGATTTTTCTCAACTTTTGATATGAAGAAAGGGGGGGCATCTCAAAAGCTGTACAGCAGTTGCTTTTATTAATCTTGAATTTATGTGAAAATTATGACACAAAATGTAAATTTTCCCATATGGCCTGTGCAGTATCTTGCCCGTCAGCAGGGCTCGAATTTTACACTGGACCACAGGCCCCAGGCCAGTAATTTTAGTGTTGGGCCAGTAAACTTATGACCTAACAAGTCCGATGGTCTTGTGTTTTTCAATTGAATAACAGAAACAAATTATGTTCAAGTGTTGACTTTGGGTCTGATAAATTATCTTTCAATTCTATGAGTAATCAAGTATACTCTTCTCTTACTTGTCTCAGTTCGGGTTCATATAAAAGCAGTCAAATGCATGTTAAACTGTGTCAGCAATGTTTTATTTTCACATTTTGAATCTGGTCTTGTAAAAAAATGTCTGGTCCAGTAAAGATTTTGAGCTACAAGCCCTGTAGTCTTGTGGATTTTCTCCCCAAATTCGAGCCCTGCGTCAGGAAATGCATTAGAATGTACAAGAACTACAAGGTCACCATTTCTGTAAACAAAGGTACCATGGTCTATACATTCATGTTTCAAAGTTCACATGGTTCATCCTCGGGGGTGGTAAGACTCTTTTGTCTGAAGCCCTGTGCAGAGTGGTGCTAACAATGAATGAATAAACTGATTAACAATAAATATACAAGCCCAGACTATTTTGCCTGCCAGCCTCACTCTGGGCACATGGGTGTACATGCCTGACAGGCAAACAAGATGACCACCAAAGAATATCAATAAGATGGACGAACAAAGGAAACAAATTTAAGGTGTGTGAGATTTCAGGTATTCAGGTTGATTTATGTATTCATTCTGGTTCTAGAACCAACGATTCTCAGAAAAGCAAACTTATTCAAGCTGTACTAGCCAAGAACCTTGGGAAGAGGAGCCAAGAACCTTGGGAAGAGGAGCCAAGAACCTTGGGAAGAGGAGCCAAGAACCTTGGGAAGAGGAGCCAAAAACCTTGGGAAGAGGAGCCAAGAACCTTGGGAAGAGGAGCCAAGAACCTTGGGAAGAGGAGCCAAGAACCTTGGGAAGAGGAGCCAAGAACCTTGGGAAGAGGAGCCAAGAACCTTGGGAAGAGGAGCCAAGAACCTTGGGAAGAGGAGCCAAGGAAGGAAATTCAGTTGTAGATGTGGGCATGGTGGGAGGGAAACCCAAGAGAATTATTCCAGGGAAAACAAACCCAATCAGGAAGGGACTGAAAACAAAGCGGCCATACAGAACAGAGCTCCCACACATGACGTAACATGAGTGGTGACGTTACAGGGCTTTTCGCGAATCTTTCTGAAAAGCACCGGACAAGGGTATTCAGAATGATTGTTTTTTTACCAGTTTACTCAATTGATTTTGGGTTGAACAAAGAAAAATTGACTAGAGCGGGATTTGAACCAACGACCTCCGGTTTAACGTGCCGGCGCTCTACCAACTGAGCTATCTAGCCCTATGTTGGCGGTTTACTCAATTAAAACATGTTTAATCTCTTTCTCATATGAACTCAATTTCCTTATTGATTGAAAACATTTTAAATGAATTTCAGCAAAGATCACTTGTTGCCGTTTCCGTTCACGTAGGTCTTTAACCCTCCTACTGTTCGCAACATTTTCAAGTGAGTTGACCAACCATTTGAAACCATTCAACTGCCAAAGTTGTGTATGGTGGCACAACTGTGCACAGAACTAAACTGTGTACTGTGTACTGTGTACATGCATTCCCTCATGGTATCATATTGCAAGGCTGGCATAGCTTACATGTATCTATCATTCAAAACCACAGTGAATGGTATTTCAGCCAGCAAGAGGGTTAAAGGCACTGTACACGTTTGGTAATTACTCAAAATATATATTAGCATACAAACTTACTTGGTAACGAGCAACGGAGAGCTGTTGATAGTATAAAACATTGTGAGAAACCACTCCCTCTGAAGTAACGTAGTTTTTGAGAAAGAGGTAATTTCTCACTAAAATAATAAAAGACTTCTGGCCAGAAGCCTTTTATTCCTATCTGAAAGCACACTAATTTGTACAACAAGGGTGTTTTTTCTTTCATCATTTTCTTGCAACTTCAATAACCAATTGAGCCCAAATTTTCACAGGCTTGTTATTTTATGCATATGTTGGGATACACCAAGTGAGAATACTGGTCTTTGACAATTACCAAACGTGTTCAGAGAGATAAAAAACTGTTTAACTCACAGAGCTCCTCTTGCCACAAATGCCTCTACATTCCCCTCATCAATCTCCAAGGCTTTGTTAAGATGCTGCATCGCCTCCAAGAACCTCTCTGCTTTGAAGTGCTCCACACCCTTAGCAACGCTGCAGTTTAAAGAGAGATTGTATTCAGGTTATTGATTTTTTGGTTTACACATCCAACAGCACATTTAGCGCCAATAACAGGATGAATAGGAAACAAGAAGAATTGCTCAGTTTTAGATGTGGGAGGAAAATCCCAATTGGGGAAAACCCATGCAATCAGGTAGGAACTGAAAACCCATGCAATCAGGTAGGGACTGAAAACCCATGCAATCAGGTAGGTACTGAAAACCCATGCAATCAGGTAGGGACTGAAAACCCATGCAATCAGGTAGGGACTGAAAACCCATGCAATCAGGTAGGGACTGAAAACCCATGCAATCAGGTAGGGACTGAAAACCCATGCAATCAGGTAGGAACTGAAAACCCATGCAATCAGGTAGGGACTGAAAACCCATGCAATCAGGTAGGAACTGAAAACCCATGCAATCAGGTAGGAACTGAAAACCCATGCAATCAGGTAGGGACTGAAAACCCATGCAATCAGGTAGGAACTGAAAACCCATGCAATCAGGTAGGGACTGAAAACCCATGCAATCAGGTAGGAACTGAAAACCCATGCAATCAGGTAGGAACTGAAAACCCATGCAATCAGGTAGGAACTGAAAACCCATGCAATCAGGTAGGGACTGAAAACCCATGCAATCAGGTAGGAACTGAAAACCCATGCAATCAGGTAGGGACTGAAAACCCATGCAATCAGGTAGGGACTGAAAACCCATGCAATCAGGTAGGGACTGAAAACCCATGCAATCAGGTAGGAACTGAAAACCCATGCAATCAGGTAGGAACTGAAAACCCATGCAATCAGGTAGGGACTGAAAACCCATGCAATCAGGTAGGAACTGAAAACCCATGCAATCAGGTAGGAACTGAAAACCCATGCAATCAGGTAGGAACTGAAAACCCATGCAATCAGGTAGGAACTGAAAACCCATGCAATCAGGTAGGAACTGAAAACCCATGCAATCAGGTAGGGACTGAAAACCCATGCAATCAGGTAGGAACTGAAAACCCATGCAATCAGGTAGGAACTGAAAACCCATGCAATCAGGTAGGAACTGAAAACCCATGCAATCAGGTAGGGACTGAAAACCCATGCAATCAGGTAGGAACTGAAAACCCATGCAATCAGGTAGGGACTGAAAACCCATGCAATCAGGTAGGGACTGAAAAACCCAATCCACATGCAAGGCTCCAGTCTGAGGTGGGATTCGAACCAGGTCCACAGAGTTGAAAGGCAGGGTAAGAAACCACTGAGCCAACCTGACCCCTGTGGAATTTCGTGCCAAGAATCAGTTGGGCAGGAGACTGCACCGATAGTAGAATTCAACCTTACCCTCTTCACACATCCTAGGCATTTGGTTAAAACAGTCCCTCGTCAGCTCTGTTCTAGCTTGTAGTGTCACATGCAAAGGGTCTATTGGAGCACTAATCAAATACTGTTCTTTTCTCCTTGCCTTATATAGGCATGATATTTGGTGCTTGGAAAAAGTAGGAGAATAATGTTTGCGCACAAGGGCTGACCTACTTGTTCATGTGGAGTATGGTTGAATACAATTTTCAGGCTATTTAATCACCATTTTTCTGACTTTTCCAAGGGCAAACAAAACTCAGAAATCAGACAGAGGAAGAGTATCATGCTTGTTTATACCAGCCATACTGGTGGTACCACCCACAAGACAAGGGGTCATGTCACCTGCACCACCACTAATCTAATCTATCTAATATCTTGCAGAGTCTGTGGTGTTCAATATATAGGTGAAACAAGAACTACACTCAAGAGGCGTTTCTATGGCCACAGATCCAGTCAACACCCAAAAGCTGGATACACCTGTAGGACACCACTTCAACCTTCCTAACCACTCCATTTCTGACATGAATTTACAGGGCATTGAGGCACTAGGTAACTGCAGAGAGACTGTCCGTCTGAGTAGGGAAAAACTTTGGATAAGGCGCATAAAGACCACTCAGCCCCATGGTTTGAATATCCAAGAAGGAAATGACTAATAACCTTTTGTTTTTGCCTTCTCCTTTTCCCACACAGTTATCCACTTTATTAGTCTGCCCTTCATTGTATTAACTAATTATTTACCTCTCTTCTAACCTTCCATTTTGTCCTTTGTGTTCCCAACTTCTTGTGGTCAAGCTATCCCCTTCCTTTCATAACCCCCCCCCCCCCCTTTGTCTTCATAATCCCTGCTTACCCCCTGCCTTCTCTGAATGCTTTCTGCTTTTCTCCCTCCACTCTCTCTATTCATGTATTTCCACTTGACTACTCTTGCAACTCTGTCTGCTTGTATGTGTGTTGTGTGTTGTCATTTAGCCTTCGAGAAAGACTCTGCTAGGGTCGAAATGTCAGGCCACTAACTTATTTTTTGCTTGTTTATATAGCAAGGTTTCATTGGCAGATTTTGAGCCAAGAAAACGGCTCTGGTTTGATTCAAGACTCTGTTGAAAGTTCTCACCTTTCCATCGACCATCGGTTTGTCTGCCATTTTCTTAACGGCTCTGAAAACTCCTTATCTGGAAAGTTCTTCCTGTAGTTAGCAGAAATTACGAGATGGAATTACAATATAATCATAGTAATATTATAAAACTAGGACCATTTATTTCAGGGCCTACGTCATCCAAAATACCTCAAGTTGGAAGTCAACAACCCCCAGGTCACAATTGGGCAACATTGTTACACTTTATCCCTTTTATTGGGCTCTCAAATCTGTCTAATAAAGAATATTTTGAGGGCTTACAAAATATTAATGAGGACGGCGATCTGTTTTCTCCCTATTTAGTGGGGTGCACCCGTAAGGATTTTTCACCCATGGTAGGTCAGCTGAGTTCCATGCGCAACATAGCGAGTTCTCTCTCAAGTTCTTACATCAGGGATGTGATAGGCTGTTGAAAAAAACCTGAACTCAGAGCGCAAAGCGCGAAAGCTTGCGAGCTCGGAAACTTGCGAGCACGAAGCCCACTAATAACATTTACCTTTGGTTTTAAAAGCCCTACTCTGCAATCTGGGGCGTTATGAATGGTTTTATCTTCATTTTTTTATGAATTTGATCTTAAGTTTAAAAAAATATATATATATATAAAATAAAAAATGTACTTATTTATTTTTTATATAAAATCTTTTTTTGGGGGGCAAAAAGAAAACGGATTTCGTATTTGGGAGAAAAAAAACAACGGATTTCCGGTTAAAAACGGAGTAATCCCATCCCTGTTTATATAAATCTACGACTCTCTCGCTCTCTCACCTTTGAAGACCCCTCATGAGTGACATGGGGGCAGCATTACTCAGCCCCAGCTTAACTCCGAGGTACGAGACGTTGAAAGGGTTGTCAAACCCAACGGTGCTTTCAAGCATGTCTCCATACGTCTCTAAAGAGTCTAGTTGAAGTACACTGCGACGATAATGAACTGGGAGGTCTGCATCGGTGATCAGGCCCTGCAAATATTAAAACAAGTACGGAGGTTGTGATTTGGAAACAAAATGATAAAAATGATTATTAAAATTATGAAAAAAATAAGCAAGACCAAGACCTATAATGATTTTAAAACCCTAACCTCAACCAAGTGTTTTTTTTGTTTTTCAAAATGCACCACAGTTGAAATTGAAACACTGCTCAATTCATCAAAATGAAAAAAAAGGGTTTTATTCACGGCTCGAATTAGGGAGGAAATTCCACAAGACAACAGGGCTTGTAGCTCAACATTTTAAAGGCACTGGACACGTTTGGTAATTACTCAAAACATATATTAGCATAAAAACTTACTTGGTAACGAGCAACGGAGAGCTGTTTATAGTATAAAACATTGTGAGAAACCACTCCCTCTGAAGTAACGTAGTTTTTGAGAAAGAGGTAATTTCTCACTAAAATATTTGAATCTAAAAAAGACTTCAGGCCTGAAGCCTTTTTCAGGCATCTAAAAGCACACACATTTGTGCAACAAGGCTGTTTTTTCTTTCATCATTTTCTTGCAACTTCAATGACCACTTGAGCCCAAATTTTCACAGATTTGTTACTTTATGCATATGTTGGGATACACCAAGTGAGAATACTGGTCTTTGACAATTACCAAACGTGTCCAGTGCCTTTATCGGAGTAATGAGAAAACAGTGAAAAACCCCATTATAAGTTTTAACTTTTTTCAAACATCGGATTTTATCCTGCGGGATAAAGACTATTGTTTTACTCATTTCCTAAAAACTATGGCATTTCAAGCAAAACTACTTCAAGGAAAGTTTTCCACCATGACCATCTTTATACCATGTAAGTTATGTGCAAATCTGTGAACATTTATATTTCCAATCTTACCAATGTTGTACACACCCTTTAATGTCAACATTTGAACAACATTTCTTTTTTTAAAGATATTTATTCAATTGAAAAACACAAGTCTGCCAGACTTTTCTGGTCGTGAATTTACTGGCCCTATGCAAAAATCAGACCAGTGTAAATTTCTAGCCCTGCTGTTGCATTGTAGAGTAAACAGTTTCTACTCCAGCCTTGGCAGTGAGCATTTACCCTGAGTGCTAAATGCATCCAAAACAAATATGCATTGTTTGTTTGAAGCTTGCTGGAAACTCAATGCCCCGTATTTTTGACCGCGTGAGGGCGCCCTGAAAACTATTTCTATCACTTCCGGGGTATAACTTTTAAAAGCGATTATCGTCTGCAGCTAGCTGTGTACAGTTAGTTTTAACATCGGCGTCTGTCACTTCCTGGTCACTTCTGTGTGCGGTATAGATTTTTGTCGCTTTTAAGGCGGATTCCCACTGCAGAATCGATTATTCGGCTCAAACGTTGGCTAGCTCAGCTTGAAGAAGAGGAGCATCAACTTCTGGCAATAAGTGAATAAAACAGAGCTTGTAAAAAGGTAAACGAACAGTTCACGTTCACTGACTGTCCGTCCATCCATGCAGGATCCATTTGTAACCTATCTTGGATTATCCTAAACTACATCGTGTGTTGGGTCTGTCCTTTCTCTATGGTGTGTGTGTGAGTAGGTAACCACATTAGACCTTTAAAGGACTAAAAACTATACCGCACACAGAGCAGAGGTGACAGAACGCCGGTGTTAAAACTGTACACAGCTGCTGAGCAGACGATAATTCGCTTTTAAGTTATACCCCCGGAAGTGATAGAAATATTTTTGAGGGCGCCCTCACGCGGTCAAAAATACAGGGGCATTGGATTGCACGTTTGAAGATCATAATATGGAAACTGCTAAATGCAGCACAGTGCAACATGTGATTTGAGTTGACTGCTAATTGCAACAAACTACAAACTTTGAACAATTTGGCACATTTTGTTAATAATAATAATGAGTATTTATATCTAGCACCTTTAACAAGATCAAAGCGCTTCACAGCGAACCACAACAGAGTTAGACAGAAGTAGAAAAGAGGCAGGTTTTGAGAATTTTTTTTGAATGTCTGAATGGAGGAAGAGTCTCTGATGTGAACAGGAAGTTTGTTCCATTCCCTGGGGCCGGCTATGGAAAAAGAATTGTCGCCTGTACTACGGGAATTAATGTTAACATGTAAAGAGGAAGTATCAGATGCATACTGAAGCCCCTGCCTACCTGGGACATGAAATGACAGTAGGTCCATCAGGTAGGGAGGAGCTACACCATGCTGGCCCCTGCCTACCTGGGACATGAAATGACAGTAGGTCAATCAGGTAGGGGAGGAGCTACACCATGCTGGCCCCTGCCTACCTGGGACATGAAATGACAGTAGGTCAATCAGGTAGGGTGGAGCTACACCATGTTGGCCCCTGCCTACCTGGGACATGAAATGACAGTAGGTCCATCAGGTAGGGAGGAGCTACACCGTGCTGGCCCCTGCCTACCTGGGACATGAAATGACAGTAGGTCAATCAGGTAGGGAGGAGCTACACCATGCTGGCCCCTGCCTACCTGGGACATGAAATGACAGTAGGTCCATCAGGTAGGGAGGAGCTACACCGTGCTGGCCCCTGCCTACCTGGGACATGAAATGACAGTAGGTCAATCAGGTAGGGAGGAGCTACACCATGCTGGCCCCTGCCTACCTGGGACATGAAATGACAGTAGGTCCATCAGGTAGGGAGGAGCTACACCGTGCTGGCCCCTGCCTACCTGGGACATGAAATGACAGTAGGTCAATCAGGTAGGGAGGAGCTACACCATGCTGGCCCCTGCCTACCTGGGACATGAAATGACAGTAGGTCCATCAGGTAGGGAGGAGCTACACCGTGCTGGCCCCTGCCTACCTGGGACATGAAATGACAGTAGGTCAATCAGGTAGGGAGGAGCTACACCATGCTGGCCCCTGCCTACCTGGGACATGAAATGACAGTAGGTCCATCAGGTAGGGAGGAGCTACACCGTGCTGGCCCCTGCCTACCTGGGACATGAAATGACAGTAGGTCCATCAGGTAGGGAGGAGCTACACCGTGCTGGCCCCTGCCTACCTGGGACATGAAATGACAGTAGGTCAATCAGGTAGGGAGGAGCTACACCGTGCTGGCCCCTGCCTACCTGGGACATGAAATGACAGTAGGTCAATCAGGTAGGGAGGAGCTACACCATGCTGGCCCCTGCCTACCTGGGACATGAAATGACAGAAGGTCCATCAGGTAGGGAGGAGCTACACCATGCTGGCCCCTGCCTACCTGGGACATGAAATGACAGTAGGTCAATCAGGTAGGGAGGAGCTACACCATGCTGGCACTTTAAAATATTGAGTAGTAATTTGAATACAATGCGATGCTTGGCGGGGATAGGGATTAAGGTTGTTAGGATACTTTCAAGCAACAAACACATCAAGGGTTTCTCTTTTCAAATCTGCTTACCAAAATGGTGTCCTCTTTCAGATCTTCTTTGGCGTGCAATGAAATAAGAACCTTCTGCTCCTCAGCGGTGACTTTGGTAACCACAGCTCGGACAAGATCTCCAACGCTGAAATCACTGACTGACGTAACATTTGAAAATCTGTCCCTCAGTTCCCCAGCAGGCAGCAAAGCAACCACCTCACAGTCTTCAAGGAAACGAGATGAATCCTTAGAAAGTGCCAAGAGCTTTACAAAAATGCCAAACTCTTTGGTAGTGAGGATTCGACCACAAATGACGTCGCCGACTTTAAGAAGTCCGAAGACTTTCTCTTGGCAGACTTCAACATCAACGCCCATGAACTGCTCGATAGGCGGGATGATTGCATAATAGTCTGATTTTTCATCGTCCTTTGCTAGTGGGGAGTGAGTGCTACTAGCACAGCCAGGTGAATCATCAGGTTTCCTAAAGAGTAAATCTGCTTTTCTTGCTATGTAGCCATGGAGACGATGAATGAATTCTTCGTTAAATCTGAAAAAAATAAATCTGAAGTTAGACTTTGAGCATGGAAAATAAATTTTTGTAGTCACAAGTCATGCCAATAACCTCAGATCCACAACTGGATATGCATTTTGGCCACCCACGTGTGCACTGTGCACACATGAGACAATCCTTTTGTGTGCAATGTCCTTTGCCGAACAAGCAGCAAAAAAAGGCGTGAATACTTTCAAATCATTTGAAGTGCCGAAATCTCAAACAAACAGTGCAATTGGTGGGCTGGATTCATTGTGTGATTGTACTTTTTTCCGCTGAATATTCAGATGTTTTGATGGTCAAAATCTGCAATTTACTTATCTGTTGCTGACTAACGAAAATAATCTATATAGAAGGTTTTCGGAATGTTTTCGACATTGACTAGCACCAATCTTCAAACACTAAAACAGTAATACTTTGTGAACGTTGGGACATTTTCAAATATTTTGCTTGTCTTGCGTTATTGCTTTGTTGAGCTACTTTTGGGGAAAGTTATTAAAGTATTGCAAACAATTTCATAATGCCTGGTTCATTCTTCATGCGAAAGCAAACGCAAAGAGAATTTTGGTGACGCAAACATTCAGTAAAGTATGCGCCAACTTCCAATAGTGATGCAATAAATTTCGCTTCACCATCGCAGTTTATATGAAGTAACCTTTGGTAATGATCGGACTTTCTATCAAGTGTCATGACTAGAATAGAATGTGAAGGACGGACGGTCAATAGACTGCAGACTGAGCTGAGTGTGTGTGTAGTACTGTGTAGTTGCAATACATGTACCATCGGGACAATGGAGGGTTGCGATTATTGCAACAACTTGCATAAAGTACACTTTCTTGTGACTTGTCTGCTTCTTGTCAACGCTTGTGTAGTGTTCCAAATGAAAAAAGTGAACCTCGTCTTGTTATTAATGGGTGCGTTCGATTAGCTTCCCCGGGTCGACCCCGGTCTGCTCATCCGGGTGAGCCCCTAACCATGAGCTAATCGAACGCCAACTTCCCCCAGCATTCACACCGATGCATCTTGGGACAGCCGACCGGAACTACTTCCATTTTGTGCCGTATGTCCGATACTTTCCGTGGATTCACGAAAACATCGTAAAATAATTATTCTCAAGGTAAAACTGCAACGTTAAACAATTTGTACAACCCCACAGTGATACAACAAAGGTACCCGGCTTCGAATAAAAAATACTTATTGCTCACAAAAACGCTGTTGTATTGGCGAAAATGTGTGTCAAACTTCCTAAAATGTCCCGCTGAATTACAAACAAAATGGTGGCCATTGAGAAAGTTTTTCGCTGTGACGTCATGAACCAGGCCCAGGGGCAGCCCCAAGTGACCCGCTCCACAAGCAGGGCACTTGGGGCTGACCCGGGTGAGCCCCGCGAATGACGTCAAAGCTATTCGAACGCACCGGGGGAAGACCTGGGTCGACCCGGGGAAGCTAATCGAACGCACCCAATATTAGTCCTTTTATTACTCGTCATATTAGTAGGCCTATCATAATATAAAATGTTAACATATGATGCTTAGTGAAGTTAGTCATGTAAATAAATGATTAATAATAATAATTACTTTACCCTGTGTTTTGATGTTTGCTCCTTCTTTTGTTATCTTTTCGTCTCGAAGAAGTTTTCTCTTTATTCGCCTTTAATTCCTTAACATCCCCGTCGTTGAGGGCGCAACCATCTATTTCGGAACTTGTAATTGTATCGGTTACTTTAGGGTTAGTGGCATTTTCGTCTAGGAAAGTAGCCACAGTTTGTTCTTCCTTAACCAAACTATCAAAATCAGAGCCATGGTATTTTACCGCTCGTTCGAATAAAGAACGGTCCATGTTTTGCACAAATGAAGGTTTTACTGTGTTTTCAAAAACCATCGACGGTACTTAACTTAACATTTCGACGTGTTGGAGGCTGCCATCTTGAATTTGGGGTAACTTGTTGCGCGCGCGGCGCAGGGGGGGGGGGGGGGGGGGGTGGGGGTGTGCTAGCTAGAGCCACCGAGCTTAGACGTAGTGTCAAGTCTGTCTAATAGGTTTGTTGAAACGAGCATAAAATTCATTTTTGCAGATCTCTTGTAAATTCAAACATTGACAATCCACGACACAACAAATTTATACTTATTTCGATTAATTGTTGTACTTTTTTACAATAAAGTTGGTTTTTAAAGCCTTTTATCTGAATTCAGCCGGATTACGCTCATATACGCAGCAGCATAGAACACAGGGCCTTTCCGAATCAAGGCTAAATAAAAAGTAGTAGGGTCAAAAACAAAAATACACACGAGAGGGCGCTATTCCTACATCCGGGATATTTTGGAAATGTTCGGTCTCTTCAACGTTGTAGACCCGTGAAAGTGAGTGTCAATGCGTTCAAAGACCTTGCAATAATCCCCCCAAATCATCACCATCTGTTAATTTTCCTTATTTTAAACATAATTATTTATAAAATAATAGTCGAAGAACATTAATTTGACGTTATTGTTTTTGACAACCTTTTTTAAATTGGATAAATTAATGGTTTTTATAACCATATTTACCATCGACGTTTAGCCCAATAAACGAGTAAAATCATAGAGCCACAGTACACATGCAGTATTAGCCTTCCTCCATGGTATTAGTTTACATAGCAATTGAAACAAATTGGGGAATATTATGCCTTACTTTACAGTTAACAATTGTTTGTTTGCGTAAATCGTACGATGTATATTGTATATTTAATGTTCTCTCCCTGATTCAGTGATTGCAATCGTTTTGGCAATACATTACAAAGTTTAAACAACAAGCACTCGCTACACATGCTAGAGGAGGAGTACTCGCAAAAAGTCCCAGACGATCTGAACTGTCTGAACTAGTTATTTTGTATTCAGCTCGAGCTCGTTTTTCCACTTACAAAAATACGACTACGAGATATCTAAGAAAAAGTTGTGATCCTCTGTCAGTTAGATTGCTTGTTCAACCGTTAAATGTTCATGCCACTTTTATTATTCTCAATCTTTGTCATTACACAGAGTGATCTGCAGTCATGGGTCGCGTTATCCGTGGTCAGCGTAAGGGCGCTGGAAGCGTCTTCAAATCCCACAACAAACACAGAAAGGGAGCGGCTATGCTCCGCTCTTTGGACTACGCCGAACGTCGCGGTTACATCAAAGGAATCGTCAAGGTGAGTTGTTTTTGAAATGAGATAGAATTACAGATTGTGAAGATCAAATTTGTATTCTTAATCTATTCTTTAATCTTAGAATGTTTGTCATGATTTTTTTAAATGGTGAAAATTTGCCATCCGGTCACTAGTCTGTCAAAAATGGCAGAAATTGCACATAATTGTATGTGATTTGTTACTTGGGGTTGTCTCGTAACCAAGCTTTTAGGCAGGATCAGTGAAACAGGGTGTGTAACCAAAAAATCAGGGTGTGTAAGTGAAAGTTGATTTTGAAGACGACGGCGTCCCATTGCGATTGCACCAGCCTCGTATAACCAACAAATCAGGGTGTGTAAGTGAAAGTTGATTTTGAAGACGACGGCGTCCCACATTGCGATTGCACCAGCCTCGTACCCGGCGTTGCGCAAAGGTTTTACAACAAAAACACCACACAGGGTCCATCATGGTGCAAGGATTTGAACCTGTGTGATGGCTGATGATCTATATTTTGAGTAATTTTACTGTCTTATTTTTTTAACAGTTTTGTTGATATTTTTATTAATTTTGTTGTATACATTTACAATCCTGGGGAGCAACTTAAAAAGTAAACAGAAAACAAGCTTCAGATTTTAAAGAGATATAACAAATACATTTTCAATTGGTGTTCAACTAAAAAATAATTTGTTTAAAAAGTTTTTATCGGTCTGATTTTTATTGCTAAAAAACTAATTTTTTTACTAAATACCAAGTCGGCCCATGGTCGGTCCAGACTCGACTTTGAATCATACCATTTTGCTGTACATGGGCAGTCATTAATATTTTCATGACATGATAAGTAATTAATTATAACAAATACGTGTATTAGCGTAAAAATTAATAAATAAAATCCAGTGATGAAGTGTTTTAAACCAACCATAGAGAAAGGACACAGACCAACCAACATTGATCGGCACGGTTTGGGTCAAGACGCAGACGGACGGTTACGAATACGATCGTCGTCGCAACGAAGTGAAGACTGATGAATCTTTAATTGATTAAAATTGAGACCTAAGTTTATGTAAAAATCAATATTTTGTGCAGAAACAACGGTTTAATACTTCATCAAGTTTATATCGTCGGTTAGTTTCCGTAAACACACCGTCCGTCAGGCAGAGCTACATCAATACACGTGCGATGTATGCTGCTGTTAAATAGTCTGGTTTCAAAAGAAGTCTGCATAGCAATACCGCGCAGTGAACAGGCAATTTATTTGTGGAGGTAAAAACCAGACATACAAATGACAACCTCCTTCCCAAAGAATTGGGAGAATCATAGGCTGATGTAGCGGGTTGCGTGTATGGGATAGATATAACATCGTGCTTGGGATCGAGAATATTTCTTCTGCTATCAAGCTCTCTCGAAACTGAGCAAACCGATCGCGCGTAGCTACTTTTTCTTCCTGATCCAGAATTAAGTTTCACTCTTGCAAATTTATTTCATCATATAATTATTAATGATGCAAAAAATATATGTTTTTCTTTTTTCGAGAGCACGGCTTGCAGTAAAAAACGGAAGCCGTGCATCTGAAAATAGGCCGTGATTTATTTAATTTAGCCGTGCCAATCACGGCTGCACGGCTGGCTGCCTAAAAGCTTGCTCGTAACCCCTGCGTAACTCTCTGGTCTGCCAACTGTCGGGAGGATAAGGTTTATCGCGATTCAGAATCGCAATGGATCATAGGAGGGCAGAGGGGGCAAATGCTACAGTCGGTCGTCGTGCGCGAGTTCCCGGATTGCCCCCTTTCACTACACCATCATGCGCGGCAAAACAGCGCCCTCTCTTGGTATTTTGCTATTCGCGATAAACCTTATGGAGGGTTATAATCATCGGATCATCTTCCCTTGCACTATATTTTGGAATGGACTCGCAATGTAATGTGATCTCAACAAACAAATTATGTTTCATTTGACAATGACACCCTACATCATACGGAGGCTGGGTTGAGAGACTGTTTTTTTTTTTACTTGGACCAAAGGAAACGCCCAAACCCCAAAAGTTGTAGCTCTGATTTGACCCGTTACAGAGATTGATTGATGATTTGTATACAATAAATTCAAGTAGTTTGTTTATTTATTTAACCTGCATGTATATTCCCCATTTACCTTGTTGCTTAGTTATCAGTTCCAGTGTTGTGACCAGAAGTTTTTAAGAGCCGGTTAATTTTCACAGAGGACAGAGATGCCAACATTTACGATTTAGGCGTAATTTGTACGATTTATTTATCAAATTACGACAATACGATCATCGCCTCGTTCTTTACGATTTTATAAATATCTAGTAATAAAACATTTAATGTACGTGTTGCGTCTTGAATCCTATTTATTTTCATAGCGCGTATCACTAAAATGTATTCGGTATCTGACTTTTTGTGCGAATTGTAGCGCATGAAACAGCGCATACGTAGGCCCTTTTCGAAACGACCGGTGAAAACAACGCGCCCACGGTAGAAGAGCCTACATGTAATTGGGCGTAATAAGTATTAGGCTGGTGTCCTCGATTTACACGTAGACAATGTGTGTTAGAAGACTGGCAACCAGCCATGGTCAGTTGCTAACCAAATCGCCCCAGGTATACTGATGTTGATATTGGGGCGTTTGAGAAAACCGCGTGTAGTCTTGCTCGTCGTACTACACTGTTGATAAAATCATGTTTATTACGGTGCTCGTTGTTTACGCGTGCCAGGTAAAACCAATATAATAATACAATAGTTTGATTAGTTTTTCGCTTGTTGGAGTACAACGATGGATTCATTACAACATGATTTTATAGAGGATTACAACTTCGTAGTGAAATCTGCTCGCGGTCGCTGTGACTCAACATCAACATTGCACACAGCGCGCCGGAGCATACGACATCGTCAAAAAGCACAGAACATGTATGACACTGATCTCTGTTAAATGCTATATATATTGCCTGAGGGCAAATTACTCTATTTGAATTTGAAATGTTGGCATCTCTGAGAGGAGCGAGCTATGCGAGGTACCGAGCGCTTGCGCGAGGCGTTCATCAGGGGTCCAAAGGGGGTGGCCCCGAAAATGTTTACATTTTACACCCTTAAAAATACATATTTTATGGGTTCAAACAGTCAACTTGAAATAAAAATGACACAACAAGAATTGATCAATCGCGATCGTCGAGGACAAGATTTAACAACACTTTTGATTTTGATAGTTTTCAGTTACGTAAGAAGAATTCCTTAGTTTTTAAGCTTATTTAGTAGCAAAAAGTACTGGTCGGCAATGTCGTAACATTGCTTGAGAGCCGGTCGGGATTTTTTAGAACTGGTTAGTGCCGACCAGCCCCGACCAGTGTAGTCACAACACTGATCAGTTCACCTTTTGTATATTTTGTCCATTTTCCCCATTGTGTGCTTTTATAAATACAAACCTTGCTTTATTTTCTTAGGGGGTCCGTACTTGACAAGCTCTGCTTTTTACGGGCCCCCTCCACTTCCATTTCCATGTGTTTTAGTAATGTTCTTTTGCTTTGTATTGTATAAATTTATTTTTTGTTTTCCTGTTATCACTCTCATGGATGAGATTTTTCAGGCTTTTGTCTGAATTCAGACTTTTTATTTCAGCCTGGTGAATAAAAAAAAGTCTCATTTTTCCACATAAAAGAAAGACTGCCCTTCACTAGTGCTTAGGACACTGTTCCTAAAAGCCCTTTGAATTCCAAACCCTCCCTTGGGGTTACCAAAAGGTAGAAACGCCATCATTTCAACATACATGTAGCAGGGTTCTGCCCAGGATTTGTTTAATGCCGGAATTTTTTCCTAGTACAGTCAAGTCAATTTCCTTTCGATCGTGCACGGAGTGGTTACACACGTGCGCCCTGCAGCTGTGCCTTGAATGTAGGCCCTCAGTGCACGTACGCCTTTACCGCCATGGGAAAACAATTTACAGCATCTATAGCATGGTGCTTACTCTGCAGTTCATTTCCGTTGTATTAAACGCTGTAGAATAGGGTTCGCAACATGATGAAACTGATATCACAGAGATGCCAACATACACGATTTGGGCGTAGAAATTACGATTTTGAGCCGTGAATACGCCGCTACGATAATACTTCAATTAAATACGATAAACAAGCCGCCCAGTGTAAATGTAGTTACAAACAATGTATCATGATAAAATAAAATAAAAAACTTTAAATGTTGTCTGCCGCATGGTTAAAAGTGATGATAGCGGAACCGAATTCACACCCGTTTTGTTCTTATAATTTAGGTACCGATCCAATAAACTATCGCACTCAGGATTTGCCTACACTGACACGCGTAGCACAGAGACACAATGCACCTTGTACAGCATACATTCTACAGTTGCTTTTGTAGAGACTGGTTCCGCAGTTTTTCTAACGCTTCATGTGTGTGGGATGCGGCGGCAAACAGACACTGTGATAACTTTTATCTGTCAGCAATGCAAGCGCACGTCGTTGTGGAGTTTGTTTGAAACATCGCGATCGCTGCATGGTTGACAAAATTCCTCTTGCTGAAGTCGTTGGAATTGAAGACTTCAATGGCCTGCTGTGGTGTGGTGTGTCTGTACAACCGTGAGCATTAATTTCTCAATAAACAATGGGACAAAAACCAAAGCATTTTTGTTGAATTTAGTTGGAAGAATTGCAGTATGGTTCTCTTCATGCACAATCTAGTGCAAATTGCGGTCCGATAAAAAAAAAAAAAAAATCAATAATTTATTTTATTTATTTTTTAAATCAAGCCTAAATAAAATTCATAATTGTTTGACCTTTATATAGCAAGGCCACTTTGCATTAAGCAATTTTCGATGAAAACATTAGTTTTTATCATAAATGTCACAATTTTCCTCTTTTTACAGCTCGGTGAGTTGTAACTTGTATGCCTGACCTAAACTTGCTCGGCGGTGCTACTCTTTTTCGGAATTCAATGTTGGCATCTCTGGTATCATGTTATTCCAAGCGTAAAGCTATAATCAGCGTGACTGGAAACCATTGCAAAATCAATGCGGGTTTCGTGCGTTGGATATATTGTACATCGTACAGGCGGGAGGAATGCTCGATCCTGGATCATTAAAATAGACTCAAACCAAAGAAGTAGGCTACTCGAAACTTTGGATAAAACTGTTTACTGGTAAATAATTTGTTTTACACGTTGTTCAAAATATTTTGAAGGAAATGGGCAAAAAAAAAGGGAAAATGTGTGGTGGTCGGAAAAAGAAAAAATTCTGCGAGTGCCGGTCGGCGAATCATGAGTGCCGGTCGGGTTTTCCGGCACCGACCACCGTGGGCAGAACCCTGATGTAGGCCCTACGTCCTAAAATTTGGATCCAACTAGTAGTTTCAAACTTTTTTGCCAGCAATGACTCTCATCCCTGCACTCTTAATATGTAAATGTTTCTTTGTTTATTTTATGTATGGGTTGGAAATAAAATGAATTGAATTGAATTTCCTTCATTTTTCTCTTCCCATCACAAGGACATCATCCATGACCCAGGTCGTGGTGCTCCCCTGGCTAGGATCACATTCCGTGATCCGTACAGGTACAAGAAGCGGACGGAGCTGATGGTGGCAGCTGAAGGAATGTTCACTGGTCAGTTCATCTACTGCGGCAAGAAAGGTTAGTAGTAGTTCACAAAACACACTGCTCAAAGACCACAGGCACTAGGCCAGTGATTTTATTAGCGTCAGGGCCAGTAAACTGATGCAGGCATGATGTTCTTCCTACTTTAGTCTGTTTTTCCGAACTTTTTGTTGCCCTGGGAAAAATTGTGATAAAATAGCCTGAATTGTCCGTTAGAGCCTACAATTTGTGTACTTGAAGGTCAGTTCTTGTGCTCGATAAAGTATTCCTACGTTTATCCAAGGACCAAATATCATGCCTGCTGATGACGGTGGTCTTGTATTTTTCAATTGAATAATAATATCTCACCAGGTGTAATATCTTGAATAATAAATAATTTATACTCAAATGTTGACTTTTGAGTATAATATTTTTCTAAATTCTGTTAAGTATACTTTCTCAACCGAAAATTTAGATAAATCTTCTCTCAGTGCTTGTTCAAATAAAAATGTTAAACTGTGTTAAAAGTTTTTTTCTCATTTTGATATTGGTCCAATAAAAGTTTTGAGCTTAAATTAAAGCCCTGTGATCTTGTGAAGTTTCCCACCCTGAACCAAACTTTACTAATGATCCTTGATACACTGCCTTATGGCTTATTAAGTTTTTCTAAGTGAAAGGAAACTAAGTGCTAATAAATTTCCCCGATTCAATATTTTGTTATCGACTGATTAAATCTCAGCCGCCCTCACCATCGGCAACGTCCTCCCCATCGGCTCCATGCCTGAGGGAACCATCATCTGTTCCTTGGAGGAGAAGACTGGAGATCGTGGCAAGGTGGCCCGTGCCTCCGGTAACTACGCCACCGTCATCGCCCACAATCCCGACACCAGGAAGACTAGGGTCAAGCTGCCATCCGGGGCCAAGAAGGTCATCCCCTCGGCCAACAGGGCCATGGTTGGTGAGTCAAGTCTATCTCCTTTTTTTGTGTTGGAATTCAACCAAGAGCCTGGCTCAAAATGCCCACTGAACCAGGAGGCTTACCATCAATAACTTATTTATTTCTTGTGTGCCTTTGAGCAAACCTTTGATTTAGGTGCTTTATAAATTTTGTATGCTTGATTTATTGATTGGCCAGAGTATATTAGTTTTAGGGTTGGGCCAGTAACCCCACCAAGAAATCATGTGGTTTTCTAAACACATACTTTTTAAGACTGACTAATTCATGTGTACGAATTTCGTAGAGCTACTTCAGCTGAGAACATTCTTGTACAAATATCTGCTTAGTAAATTTAAGCAGGGGACCAGTTACAAATGGTACCCATGTAATACTTTTGTTGGTGACCTTTTTCCGGTAAGCAAAATTACGTTGTGCTTAAGCAGTTTTATGGGATTAGTTCTATGATGCCGCTGTAAGTACAACCTTGATATTGGGCCATGTTTGCGGATAACGAAAGTTAACTCTGAGCTTTCAATTTCTGATCTATAGGAATCGTTGCCGGCGGTGGTCGTATCGACAAGCCTCTCCTCAAGGCCGGACGTGCCTACCACAAGTACAAGGCTAAGCGTAACTGCTGGCCACGTGTGCGTGGTGTGGCCATGAACCCTGTGGACCATCCCCACGGTGGTGGTAATCACCAGCATATTGGTGCGCCATCTACTGTCAGGAGAGATACATCTGCTGGTCGCAAGGTAAGAAGACCGTGTCAAAGACAGTGTGCACTTTTTATTTATTCAACACAAGCGGCGTCTTGTATTCACAATGCGCAGGCATTTACACGTGCCTATCCTGTCCGCATTTTGGAAGTCAAAATGTATGCAAACGAATTGACTCTCAAAATGGCGGAAATGGCAGACGCACTTTGTCTGGAGGTGCATTGTGCAAGGGGTTAATAGACTGTATGTCTTATTTGTCTTGCATGATGTTGGACAACAACAAAAAATGTTTGTATTATATTACTGTCTGTTGTTTATTGTTTACTGCTGTTGTAGTTGCGATGATATCTTCTATTGGCTTTACAATGCTAGTTGCATTGCGTACAGATATTTGTCAACCATGAGTGGTCTAGTTTTCAAATGTGTCGCTGTGCGTAAAACTTCATGTGTTTGATTGAACCAGCATGATTTGAGTGTTGTTTTTTCCCCCCAAGGAAATCTTTCAGGGATTCTAGGTGTCGTGAGAAAGACATTTGGCCATAGGGCCATCACAGATTTGAATTTTGAAAACAAAATTTAGGTGTAATAACAATCGGATTCAAATATTTCCAAATAGCTGCCATTGCTATTTGTTTATGGCTGCTATTGCTTGTTGTTCTACCCATATTTTTTCAAAGGACATACTCTGGACTGGGTGCCAAATTCCACGCTTGTATCATCAAAGGCACAATCCCAATACATACCTGCTGTACTCATGCTATGTCAGTCCCCTTAGCTGTAAGGATGTGATGATGTTTTCAATGCATAAAGATCAAAGAGGGTTCTTGCGATACTCTGTGCATTTTTGTAATGTCATTTTGATGTTTTGCCAAGTTTATATTTCTATTTTTTGTAATTATTTTTACAATGCAATGTAAAGGTTGCTATTTAATATACTCTGTGCATTTTTGTACATGTAATGTCATTTTGATGTTTTGCCAAGTTTATATTTCCATTTTTTAAATATTTGTTCGGTGTAATATTTTATGTACCCTTGTGTTGCTATACAATATACTCTGTGCATTTTTGTATTGTCACTTTGATGTTTTGCCAAGTTTATATTTATATTTTTGTACTCTTTTTAATAATGTGTTTATGTACCCACGTGATGCTATTATATATTTTTATCTACGTGCAATTTTTAACTCATCTACCTTACCTTGTTATGCCACATAATTTATGCTACCAGTTGTTTTTTAAATTAAAGATGAATTAATGAATTTAATATTGCCACCCATTTTCCAAGATTTTGAATTATTTCTATGATCCCATCCTTGATCCTTATTTTGTTTTTGTTCTCTATTCAGGTCGGTCTGATCGCTGCCCGTCGTACCGGTCGTCTCCGCGGTACCAAGAAGATCCCAGTGGGTGATAAGGAATAGGCGAGGATTAACAACTAACAGCCAACAAAATTGAACTGAATACATATGACTATAACCCATCCTGTGGTTCAATGGAATGGAATGGATGACTATCTACCGGTCTCATGCAACCATTGACAACTATATATTTGATTTCACTGGAATAAAGAGATCTACACAGTAACCTCGGTGTTTAGTTTCGTTCTTTGATGTGTCTATATTATTGGATTAGCCTTGACCAAGGCAATGGATTTTTGTTGTTGATTATCTTATTTATTAAATTCTTTTGTTTCCCATTTCGCTATTGCGCTACCCGCCTGAGCTATGTAAAGTCTCTGTGTATGTATACGCAGTGCTTGCGTGGTGTCAGATGTATAGTGGTCGCGGTCGGCCTCCGTATGCGGAGAGTAATATGAGTGCGGATACCTACACACAGTAGTAGTACGTGCATCGTGCTCAGTGGGATACACAATTTACACACAGTGTACATACAGTACATGTATATGGTACATGTATATGTGTTGGTTTATGCTGTCTTTTTCGGAGTAAAAACTGAGCAAGGATAATATTGGGTCTGCCCCAGGCCTTGCCCTTCTTGATAAATTCTCAATAGGAAACACGAGACAGACAGCTCATGGTTTGTGTAAATCTTGGGCTATATATTATTATAAGTCTGTGGTGGTGTACAGTCTTTGAAACGCCACCCATTTTCCGAGTTATACCTGTGGCAGAGCTGCCAATTCTCCCTGATTCTGCAGGAAAAGTTCTCAATCATTCCACGTTCTGATGAACAAATTTATAAATCTCGCTGATTTTGGAGACTTTCCCTATTGTGTTGAATGTAATTGTAAATATCTTTCTGATTGTTGTACACATTTTTGTTGGATTATAGTGTGTTGCACATCATTATGAGCCTTCTTCCTTAATGGTGGTCCGTTGGCCAGTTAGACACCCAAGGACCAGTCAGAATGATGTCTACCTAGTCCGCCTTGCTAGGCCATACTTGCCACTGCAACATGTAAACCACTGATTGTTCATAACTACACTGTAAAAACGGCGTTTAGAATCTAAACACATTTCTAAACGCCTCGCTTGTACCCACTTTTTTCACACGTTTAGCCCTCAACATGTTCAGATTTTGCGTTTCTGTGACATGTTTACCCCGAGACACATTTAGCCTGTGATACGTTTAGATTGAATGTGTTTAGGGTTCATAGAGAGTGCTAAACATGTTTAGAATCCAACACGTTTCAGAGAATAAGCTTAATTTTTAAACACCTGAAGAAAAGAAAAGAGAAATGTTGCAACATTCGCCTGCCTGCTTACTGAAACCTAACGCCCAAGCTACGCTCGGCATGAGAATCGATAAATCATCATCATCTCAACGGTCATCGAGATGATTTTCATCGAGATGATTTTCATCGAGATGATTTGAGGAGCAATGATGCCATAATTTCAGTCATACTGAAAACGGTCATTTTGAAGTCTCAGAATCCGTTCCAATTATATACATTTTGGGCTTTACTTTCTACCCATGGTGTGAATCTTTGAAGTGCTGGCCAATATGATACAACAAAAATTTGCTTCAATTGAATTACACACATTAAAGTGTAAACTACTGCGCAGGAAAGGCTGTTATACCTACAATGGTTTTGAATAAACACCAAGGTCTATATTTGTGCATATTTAATGAAACCCCGCCCATTTCATTCTAAACAAACTGATGAATTTAAACACATACAAAACATGTTTACAAGCAAACATGTTTAGAAATATGTTTGTAAGCTAAATTGGTATCCCTTTAACATGTCAAAAAGCTAAACGTGTTGCGATCAATGCAGGTTTGAACTGGTTTGAACATTCAAATACACCAGAATGTGTGTTCATCATTTTAGTACGTTTGCTACCTGAGCAATTTTACTTGCCATGAGGGGCTAAACGTGTGGAGCATTTTTGATACCTTTGTAAAGTTACGTATTACCAAAATGCGAATTATTTTAAACCCTTTTAATTATGTGTTTATGCCATATAGCAAAAACGCTCTCCAAGGAAGGCCTATATGCCTACGTGGAAGCCTATCATGACTAGCTGCTTAGCTTTTTCATACCAATAGCAAACGTATTCAATGATGTAAACACATTCTGGTGTATTCAAATGTTCAAACCAGTTCAAAACACGTTTAGCTTTTGACATGTTAAAGAGATAGCATTTAGCTTCAAACATATTTCTGAACGTGTTTGCGTGTAAACATGTTTTGTATGTGTTTAAATTCAAAACTGCATTTCAAACAAGCACAACAAATCTCAACCCGTTTAGCTTTTTGACATGTTAAAGAGGTAGCCATTTAGCTTCAAACATATTTCTAAACATGTTTGCGTGTAAACATGTTTTGATTGTGTTTAAATTCAAAACTTCACTTAAAACAAGCACAACAAATCTCAACACGTTTAGCTTTTTGACATGTTAAGGAGATACCCATTTAGCTTACAAACATATTTCTAAACATGTTTGCGTGTAAACATGTTTTGTATGTGTTTAAAATCAAAACTTCACTTAAAACAAGCATAACAAATCTCAACACGTTTAGCTTTTTGACATGTTAAGGAGATACCCATTTAGCTTTCAAGCATATTTCTAAACATGTTTGCGTGTAAACATGTTGTGTGTGTGTTTAAACGCTAAGCGCCGTTTTTACAGTGTATTGCTTAACAATTATATACATGTAGTCTCATACTGTAGTGACAATGTTGTAAGGAAACATCAAAATATGGATCAGAGATAAAGCTGGTGGACCAGTGAAATACCTGCTAACTGATCCTGCTGGATAGTACCTAACAAGTTATGGACAAACCCGATTGTGTCCACTAATCCCTAAACAAGTTATGGGCAAACCCCGATTGTGTCCACTAATCCCTAAACGAGTTATGGGCAAACCCCGATTGTGTCCACTAGTCCCTACATAAGTTATGGGAAAACCCCGATTGTGTCCACTAATCCCTAAACAAGTTTTGGGCAAACCCGATTGTGTCCACTAATCCCTAAACGAGTTATGGGCAAACCCCGATTGTGTCCACTAGTCCCTACATAAGTTATGGGCAAACCCCGATTGTGTCCACTAATCCCTAAACGAGTTATGGGCAAACCCCGATTGTGTCCACTAGTCCCTACATAAGTTATGGGCAAACCCTGATTGTGTCCACTAATCCCTACATAAGTTATGGGCAAACCCAGATTGTGTCCACTAGTCCCTACATAAGTTATGGGCAAACCCGGATTATGTCCACTAATCCCTAAACGAGTTATGGGCAATCCCCGATTGTGTCCACTAATCCCTAAACGAGTTATGGGCGAACCCCGATTGTGTCCACTGTCCCTACATAAAGTTGTGGGTAAACCCCGATTGTGTCCACTTATCCCTAAATGAGTTATGGGCAAACCCCGATTGTGTCCACTAATCCCTAAACGAGTTATGGGCAAACCCCGATTGTGTCCACTAATCCCTAAACGAGTTATGGGCAAACCCGATTGTGTCCACTAATCCCTAAACGAGTTATGGGCAAACCCCGATTGTGTCCACTAGTTCCTAAAAAACAAGTTCTGGGAAAACCCCGATTGTGTCAAACATGGACCAAGATTTTTTTATTTTATTTTTTTGCAGACGAGTGGGTCAGATATTATTGCTTGGGATCCACATAAAACACATCAGAACTGTCATGAAGCTGTGCACTTTTACCTTTTGGTTAAAGTGGGTAGAGTACATGTACTTGGTGGTTTAGTCTGTCTACCTGGTTGAATCTGACTTGTGGCGAGTGTCGCTGTGATAGACGGCGAAACGGCTCTCACAATTATCTCGAGAGACTGCTGCTCTGCGCGAGAATGAGAGCAGTAGTCTCGCTAGATAGTTGCGAGAGAGCCATTTCGCTATCACTGCGACGGACATCGACTTGTCCAAAAGTCTAGGTTGAACCGGGCTCAAGACAAAAAATCAAATTAAAATCATCTCAAACTTGTTTTGCCTCAAATAATCCGTGATTTATTAAATTCAAACAGAAAAATAAATTATGCAGTGCTTAATAGTAATGCGGAGTTAAACTTTTACTTTACAATTCGCAAGATTAAAAACATTTCCACTTTTTCATATCTACAGTCATAAATTTATTCAGACACGAGGTCTTGATTAGTATTTACTAAACACATGTAGTAAGGCATTTATCAATTTAATTTACAATTGAGATGGTAAGTCTGATTTTCATTTATCCATGAATTAAGGCAATTACACTCTTTAAAGGCACTGGACACGTTTGGTAATTACTCAAAATATATATAAGCATAAAAACTTACTTGGTAACCAGCAACGGAGAGCTGTTGATAGTATAAAACATTGTGAGAAACCACTCCCTCTGAAGTAGCGTAGTTTTTGAGAAAAAGGTAACTTCTCACTAAAATAATAAAAGACTTCATGCATGAAGCCTTTTATTAGCATCTGAAAGCACACAAAATTGTGCAACAAGGGTGTTTTTTCTTTCTTTATTTTCTTGCAACTTCGATGACCGATTCAGCCCATTTTCACAGGTTTGTAATTTTATGCATATGTTGGGATACACTGGTCTTTGATAATTACCAAACATGTTCAGTGCCTTTAAAGGGTGTGTACAACATTGGTAAGATTGAAAATGTAAATGTTCACAGATTTGCACATAACTTACATGGTATAAAGATGGTCATGGTGGAAAACTTCCCTTGAAATAGTTTTGCTTGAAATGCCAAAGTTTTTAGGAAATGAGTAAAACAATATCTTTATCACGCAGGATAAAATCCGACGTTTGAAAAAAGGTTGAAACATATAAGGGGGGGTTTTCACTGTTTTTTCATGACTCCGAAGACCGATTGAGCTTAAACTTTCACAGGTGTATTATTTCATGTAGGCCTATATGTTGGGTCACATCAAGTGTGGATGCAGGTCTTTGGCAATTACCAATGTTGTACTCACCCTGGTTCAACATATAGTGATCACGTAAGTTCACAGAAGTCGAAAAGTTCCTTCCGTTTGTCTTTACCCTCTTGAAAAATGGCTTCGGTTGAAAAAGCACTCTTTCTGATTGGTGCCAGGGACAAAATAAGTGTTGGTTATCCCTTGTTGGTGTTATTTTCCATGGTTATTAGCCTTGTGTTATGTGCGTAGAAGGTCTCTCACTGCTGTACAAAAAGGCCGTAAACCTTTAGATTTTTGATTTGCAATTATGGCTTTCCATAGTTTCCCAACCTCGGTTGGCAAAAACTCTGGCTGTGACGTTGCAATAGAAAGGTCTATAGAACTTGAAAATGGCATTGCCCTCTCTAAGATGAAATTCTAGGTCTGCCTTTATCGGCAAGACATGCTTTGCTGCCATCTTCTCACCTCTTCACTGTGTGTATTCTATAGACTTGTACTGCGAGAGGTTCTGCTAGTTTTGTTTCCCTCGTACTGCTGTAGCCTACTTTACAACTTCAACCTGTATCTCGTTTTCTACAATCTTTTCCAGTTTAAGACTCAAGAGAAAATAAAGTGAACATATGTCCTCTTTAAATTATCTACGTTTTCCTTGTATAGCCCTCACCTCGGAAAGATCTCTGGCCTTGTACCCCTGGCGAGGCGCGGTTCTTCGGAGGGGGGCGGGGGCTTTAGCTAGGGGGAAAACAATATGTATGCCAGTTCCATGCTTAATCGAAGCCACTTATACTATAGGTACACTATTACAAGTTTTTTTCTGTCCACCGTTTTAGATTCACAGTTTGCATGCAATTGCATCATGTATTGTATGATTATTGTAACTGACTACTTATTACGCGCCAAATACATGAAAAATGCGCTGGTTATAATTATGTAGGTTGCTTTTTCGACTTCCAAAATTAAATAGCAGTAGCAAAAGTTAGAGGGAGGCGTCACGTGCGATTGGTCAAGCCCCACTATTGCTCTAGAACCACGGCTGCCACTGTCCTTGTGTTTGGCAATTTTTCAATTCTATTGTTTTTCTCTTTAGCTGTTGACATATAATTTGACTTCAAACTGAAGACGAACGATAATGGACAAAGCCTTCCAAAGCCTTTTCCGTGATTTGAAGAGCAAATGTAACACTTTCAAAGTCCGGGGGGGGGGGGGGGGGCGGGAGCGTGCGTCTTCAAACCAATAGAAAACCACGGCTAATTTCAGATTTTTTGTTTGTTTGTTGTGGTGTTTGTTTCTTTGTTTAATCACACCCCGTATAATGGACCATTTTCAAATAACAATGCTGTACCTTCCATTTAAATAAATTGAAATTAGTTTCTTTTGTTCACACAGCAAGACATCGTTACCAGCATATTCGACAAATGTTTAAAACTGTACAATGTTAAGAAAAATGGTTACACGACACTACACTTAAATGATAAGTTATCAAGATCTTACCCTTCTGATCGTACTCCCAGTAGTAATGAATACGGTTCATAAACAATACCAATTGAGGGACTGACTATGTTCCCAGCCTCGGTTTGGGTTATATTGGTTTAAACGGACAAAATGGTTGCTCTTTGAAAACAACCTCTAAACAATGATCCAAGATGACGTAAATCGACATCGCAAGAAATATCTTTCCCGTCTTAAAAGCACCTTTCCTAGCCTTTTGTCAAGGCCTTCGTGGCTTGGTGCCGCGATCCCAAGCGACTGAAATGGGAGACCACGCACGCGAGTGACGAAACGGTAGCAAAAGTCCAAACCAATCAGAAGTGCATAACACACGTTTCATATTTAATGAATAATTCATTTAAAAAACCCGCAAACAAGTTGGGAAAGGCCCTCGTGGCTTCGCCACTCGGCTCACGCGCGTGGTCTCTCGTTCCAGTCGCTCCACTGTTTACAAAGCTGTCCAAGCCACGATGGCCTTGACAAAAGGCTACACCTTTCCCGACTCGAAAGAACCACCTTTCCCGACTCGAAAGCACCACCACCACCGGGGACCAACTTCACATTTTGACCCAGGACAAAGAGTGTAAAATACAGTGCACAAATTCCGGCGTCGTAGAGCAATAATAACTATATAAAAATCATTCATTATCTCTTATGCAAGAATTACATAATAAGTATAAATATTCACACTTAAAAAACACAAATACATGTGTATTTAATTTACAACTAATGCAACAACTTCTATACCAAGGGTCGGTTAAAAAATAATACGACTAATCAAATAAAGCCGTCGTCAAACACATCCCACAACCAGCTTGTTGAAATTCCCCTCACGAGTAGGACTCACTGTTTGTTTTTATAGCTTCCTTCTCCATTGGCAGTAAGTACTTATACAGAAAGCTCTTTTCGTTGTTTTGTGTTCCAATTATTTCATCGCGGGTTTAGTATACAAACTCCTGACGGCTTGTTGTTGTTTTCGTTTCTTGTTTGAAATTGTAAGTGTTAAAATTTCTGGTATCCAAAGTCAATCGTGCAAGACAATTAATATTTTTTTATATTATTTTATATTGTTGACAGTGCAATAAGCCATTTGCGAGTTACATTTGAATAATGTCTGGTACAATGACTTGTTTAGTCACAAGTTACCGCTTAAATTTGAATTCCTCAGACTATCGAGACAGTTGCTATGTCACATGATTAGGGGCAAGCTTTTGCTTAGTTACGTAAGAGACGGTGAACACCCATACACAATTCTGAATGGATGTGTATGGCACAATGGTACCAGGGTTTGCTCATCTGGAGGTTGCTATACAAAAGCTTGCCCCTAATCATGTGACATAGCAACTGTCTCGATAGTCTGAGGAATTCAAATTTAAGCGGTAACTTGTGACTAAACAAGTCATTGTACCAGACATTATTCAAATGTAACTCGCAAATGGCTTATTCTCCCAGACCTTACCACTAGACAAAATCTTCCTTTTCATCGGTACATTTTGTTAACTCATAGTATACTTATGAATTCGAAATGTTTTCCCCTCCTCCATGCGTGACCTAACCTTCGCTAGTTTTACACTGTTGTTCTTAAGCAGCTCTATGAAATTGGGCCCTGGTCAATCAACCCTTATGCAACCGAACCCAAGACACCACCTCTTCGTCATTTCACTGTAGTTTGAAAGCCTCCTAATGGCTTTGGTCGGGTTCTACTTATACTAGTCTTGGTGCAATACATTACTCAGACATTGGTCACACATACAAGGATACTCGTTTCTCCATTCGTCTATAAAGAGCCTTGAACGAGACTAGGTTTGACTTCATCTGCCTCTCTTGCATATCGACTTCCCCCTCCCCCCAAAACCCATCATTGTGACCGACTCAGCACAAGTCATAGCCCACGGAATTTATAATTGAACGACCCCATCCTCCTCCTCCTTTCAGTACCAAACCATACAGCAAGCCCCATAACGAAGAGCCAGGCTGAAAACCGCAGAATGAGCGGCGCAATCTTCAAATTGTGCAAATCTGTAAAATGCATTTATACGTCGCAACGCGTCGCTTCGTACATCCGCACGTTTCCGTAAGACCGTTTTTGATAGGTCAGCTCGGTCAGCTCCCTGATGAGAAACCAAGTTCATTGGACAACTAACTCACACCTGGCTCGATTACCGTATATTTTTGCACAGATTAGGGCGATCTAAATTTAGAAATAATGTGCAACATTTAAGCGTGGGAACAAGCAAAAAGTGCAAGTTGGTATAATTATCTTCCATTTTGAGCGGTTACTGTATAAACCCCCTGTTGAAGAGAACAAGACCAAGATACGGCTAGACGGCCGACGGTCTACCAAACTAAAGTTTCACAGCCTCCTGGTATCCCTCAGGCTGCGTCTTACTGTTCACCCTGTTATGTTGGTGGTTGTTGCTGGCCCCGGTGGCAGTCCTGCTGGTCCTGGTGTTGGTCGTCCGTCCAGACAAACTCTGCAAGCTTGCTAGTCGCTTCCTCAAGCCTTTCTTTATCTGTAACTCGAAAACCAAAAAAGAATTACTTTATCAGGGGGTACTCAATGTGCAGGGAGACAATCAAAAGTAACCTTCGATTCCCAGCTTGCCTAAAAAGCAAGGCTGGGGAGGACCTTGGGTGAGTGCCATTCTACTCATATCTACAACGAGGCTAGAACTCTTGTGGTGTCGAAATAGTCGGAGCCATTTTAAATTAAGTGTATCACCGTTCAATATTGGCATTGCATATGAGGAATCTGACATGATAAATCTCGCCATCCTGAACTGACAAAGTATTCGAAATGGGATACTTATTATGAAAACTAAAGTCAACCCACACAAACTTGTACCGTCTCTTGTGTGGGTAATAATTATAGGCCTAGGTGGACTTATTGGCTTTCTCAAACCTCGGCTTAGGCTCCGGTTATGGATCGAGGTTCGTATGTTGCAGCACTGCGTGCAAGAGTGCTCGCTGCCCCAAAGTAGCCCAAGCCGGAGCAGGAGTCAAGCCTTGGTTTGGAAAAGGCCCTAGGTGCTGTATTACGTAATAAAGCCGTGTCCGAATTGGCGACTACGGCTACGGCGTGATCACTGCGTCATCATGCGTTGAAGCATGGGACGTTATTAGCAACACCGGTAGCCACAGCCGCTAAGTCTGACACGGCCTCAGATTATTGGCAATATTCTACTAGACTGGTTCTAATCATGACATGCGCTTCTCACATTAATTGATTGTTGCCATAGGGCCGGGGACCAGGGAATTACACATAGGCTATAGTGGCCACAAAATGGACAGTATACACAAGCCATAATATATACACCACTTGATTTCAATGACTGACAATGCATGGATGAGTGTAGCCGGTTCCCCTATTAAGAGTCCTACAAGGTGATGATTATACATGTTGGGGGGGGGGGGGGGGGGGTAGTTCAGCTTTAATACCCGGTGAGAAGGGGTTGATATCCCGTGAGTAGGGGTGAGCACGGACACTAGATGGGGAAGCGCTTATGGGCTGTTATTTCACCTTGTGCCCACCAACTGTTGGCCCTACCTTCGCCCACTTCCTTTCGCGGTAAACAGGCTACCCTAAGACCTGCCCACCTTTGTCACGTCCCCCTGGTGCGCAAGAGCAACCACCATCACTACATCCTGTCCATACGAAATGGAGCCATAATATTTTGTCCTTCCAGCCTCGGTTTGGGTACATTGATATAAATGAACGACAAAATGGCTGTTCTGTGGGAAAGGTCTTTGATGTGTCACTTTGCTCCCTTGATCCTATCAAGTTATGGAAAGACATTGATCCAAACCTAAGGAAGGGCATCGGCAATTAATTTGTGTGCCCTTCATCTGGCGAATAGACCATTCAGAACCTATATCAACACCCTCCACCTCCCCCTTCCCTCTCCGGCCAAACCCTGGGGGTAGCGGTGAGACCAACAATAGGTGTGTATGACTAGCAACAGGTTTGCAGCACGACAACAAAGCAAAGCAAAGCACAACCCACTTACTAATTACTTTTACTCTCACTTGATTTTCAAGCAGAAACAAATTATACACTATAGCACTTCTAGATCAGAGTTTCATCTTCATTGATCTAGTCAGCAAAATTTATTTTCTTTTGATACATCTCACCAACTTGAGTAACTTAAAGCACGAACGCAACAGTAAAAACGTTCAGCTATATTTTGTCACAAACCCAAACATTGTGAAACAGAAAGCCCCTCCTTTCCAACTTATGTTTTTTGTTTATAGGGTGTGTACAACATTGGTAATTTCCAAAGACCTGTATCCACACTTGATGTGACCCAACATATACATGAAATAACAAACCTGTGAAAGTTTAAGCTAAATCGGTCTTCGGAGTCATGAGAAAACGGTGAAAACCCCCATTGTGTTTTAGTTTTTTTCAAACATCGGATTTTATCCTGCAGGATAAAGACTATTGTTTTACTCATTTCCTAAAAACTATAGCATTTCAAGCAAAACTATTTCAAGGGAAGTTTTCCACCATGACCATCTTTATACCAAGTTATATGCAAATCTGTGAACATTTATATTTTCAATCTTACCAATGTTGTACACACCCTTTAAACCTGTAAGCGTTGACTGACCGAGTATTAAATGGAATGTGTTTGGATGCATCAGTATAATAACTGTCGCCATAGGTTTTACCATCTGTTTCATCAACTGATAAAAATAAAAATCAAGTATTTGGGTTGTGCTTTCATCCCTCCGGTAAATGAACAGCAGCAGCGTGAGGTGATTTGCACATATAAATGTTAAAGCTCACAAATTAAAATACCACGAGACTGACCTCACATATTGGCAATGGTGTGACATTTTGTCTGAAGCATAGATCCACCGACACCTTGCAATTACTTTGAATGCAAAGATTCCCTACCTTTGAAGTCACCACCCGGGGGACATTTACATGAGGAAGAATTTGGGGCTCAGATTTTAGCCACGTTTGTGTTGGGTGGGGTGAAGCCAGCAGATCGACTGCGTTTTATCCTGTCGGAATGAGCACGTAATGCACTCCGGAGCTTGGTTGGGGGTGTGGCATGAGGGGGTTAAAGAGTAGGATGTTGCAGGAAGTTAAAGTGTTAGAGGAAATTATTGGTTTTTGGTTGAGTAAAGTTACTCTCATCCTCGAGTTATTATCAACATTCTACTAATCATTACAACCATACAATTTATTAAAGGCAAAGTATATCTTTGGTTTTTGGAACCGTTCGACTATCTTAATCCTATATAAATGTACAAATCCACTTATTTCCAATAGATGAGTTCTTCTGAAAATGGGACAAAACTACGAGTCTCTAACTTCACGTTAAAATTGTGTAAAAATGTCATTGTTCCGACGTAGTAGTCAGAACAGCTTTTGTTTTCTTTGATACTCTTTCAAAGAGATAAGACGTCAACGGATATCGACAACAAACGGGTCCGTACGTTTTAAAGAATTTGTTTTGCAAATGGAGGTTTCAATTCTTTTTGGCTGAATATAATTGAAATTCAGGATTGAACTAAAACCTTCCTGTACAAAAAGGAAACCCCGTGTTATTTGAAATATTGACGTCACTGGATGTTTTTGGATTTTGACACAATTCACACTGGAATGGGGGTGAAATACAGTGGCATTTTACACCGTTGTTATTTGAGGTTTTAGAGAATTTTTCCCCCACTTTTGAGACCATCACAATATTGAATTTGACCTTGAGACCAGCTTAAAAGGTGAACAATGTTGTGACACTAATGAATCTAAAACAATTACTAAAGATCTAACATTCAAATAATGTTGAATTCTACTTTTTATCACAACACAAGAAAAGCAAAAATATTCGAAGTAAATCATCAACCAAAAATGACTCATCACTAAAATTAAATCGAGTATTTTGAATATAAAACGTGAGTGATCGAAAATTGAAGATAAGAAGATTCAAAAATGAAATCAGACTTTGGTTCGATTTCACAAAGAGCTAAGATTGATCTTATGATGTGTGTATCAATCTGAATTGCTAAGCAAAGTGTGATGTTACATTACAAATCAATATAGGGTGTCATGGCTGAGCGGCTTAGAGCATCGAATTAAAGTTCTATGGTTAAGTCATCGGAGTGTGGGTTCGAATCCCGGTCATGACACTTGTGTCCTTGAGCAAGATGCTTTACTATAATTGCTTCCCTTCACCCAGGGGTGTATAAATGGGTACCTGTGAGGGTAGAGGTTGATATTGTGTATGAAAAAGGTTCGGAGCGCCACGGCAGCTCGGGCTGTATACTCCCCAGGGAGCTGAGAAAGATTAAAGGAATGTTATTGGCCCAATGACCAGGACACTAATGTAAAGCGCATTGATACGTTATTGTAAAATGCGCTATATAAGAACTAGTTATTATTAATATAGCAATGTTTATCAATTACTTGTGGTGAGGCAAAATCATCCTTACTCTCAGTTGAGAAGCTGAATCGCGAAGGGTGCAGCTACAAATCAAAAATGTGTTTGTTTGGGGTTTTTTCTTTGGGGTGGGGCACAGGGCTCGGAGAAAAACAATTGTGGCGCTGCGCTGGAGAGAATCAACACACAGCTCTCAGTGGCCCTCTCCGGGAATCGAACCAGGGCCACAGTGGTTAGAAGGGAGCGCTCTACGCACTGGCCACCCATGCCATATTGACAAATCATCTTAAGATGAATCTTAGTGCTTTGTGAAATGAATTCAAATAATAATTATAGTCGTGGAGACAGAGAGTTGCGGAAAATGATGATTAAAACACACTGAGAAAGAAAAATTAAGGCAATTGCTAAAAAGCAAAGTCGGTGATGATTGGTTTGTCCTTACCTCGTCGTTGAGTAAGCAGTACAGAATGAATATGAACACACCCTGCAACAAACCAAATAGGAAAAATCATTTACTTCTCTAATTGTTTTTATTTGGGGATAAACAAAGAAACATAGACTAGATCGGGTTTTGAACCTACAATCTCTACCAACTGTAGCTATCTATCACAAATAATGGTCTCCCTATTTTGTCAATATCTTTGTTTTGGGGTGCCAGTCAGAAGCCATTCAATTTGTAACTGCCATGTAGCCAGGGATCACACCCAAGTTTACGATACAGCCTGGGAAACAGCAGTACATGGATCACGTTAATCCGGAGGTTGCAGGCTCAAATCCCATTTAAGTAAATCTTTTTTTGTTCACCCCAAAATTGATTTGAAGTTTACCCAGTCAGTTTCCGTTGTGATTTATTGCTTAATTGTAATTTTTAAATGCACGGGTTATTTTTTTAACAAATAGACTTCAGAACAATGTAAAATCAATCAGGAAATAGTTTCATTTGTCTTGAAATTTAGAGCACCTACAACGGACAATGTACCGGGAATTTTTTGAACAAATAGCAAGAGAAAAACAAAGGATAAGAGTAAAATCGTGTAGTATCAAATTGAACAAACCTGAAGAGAATTCAAGACAACAAAGATGTAGGCAAAGACCAAAGTGTCAGCGTTGAACGATAGCAGCCCAATCAACCAAGTACAACCAAGGAGTGGCAGAGTCAGCAGTATGGCTCTTAGAGCAATCCTATCATATACACAAATATAAAAATAGTGGATTGTCAGAAGAGTTTGAAGGGTAACAGTATACAGCAATCCTTCATCGATCTTGAACTCTTGGTGGCAGCAGATACCTCTCCATTATTGCGGTGGTACCTGGGTGGTACTGCGCTGCCTAGCGATGGGTTTAAGCGATTTGCAAAGTAAAAGTCAAATAACCCGTGACTGATCAGATGATCGCCGTGTAGCCCAACCCTTAAACCCGTCGCAAGGCAGCGCAGTACCACCCAGGTACCACCGCAATAATGGAGGCGTATCTGCTGCCACCAAGAGTTCAAGATCGGTGAAGGATTGCTATATACGTTTGCAAATTAGTCTAAAGAAGTTTGCAGAGAAACCGTGTACATAAAACTCTCTCTATGAGTTGTAGTGTTTCTGAAAAGAACCAGTGGTTGCCGCAAATCTTACTAGCTAGAATGTATTTCTGCCATAAAACGTTTCAAATCTAACGTGCGCAAATTGTCAATTCTTTGACAAGTCTGTGTTAATATGGGATACTTTTGTGACTCTTTTCGTCAGTCATCGGGAAAGCGCAACCGCAATTTTAGAAAATTTGCCGACATCAGGCTCGTTGTTCTTTCGAGAGAGTGTTGAAATCAGGCTTGCTAGACTCTTGGGGAATGTGCCGACATAGGGCTTGCTAGGCTCTTGGGGAATGTGCCGACATCGGGATTGCTTTAGGCTCTTGGGGAATGTGCCGATATTGGGCTTGCTAGGCTCTAGAGGAATGTGCCGACAGTAGCCTTGCTAGGCTCTTGGGGAATGTGCCGACATTGGGCTTGCTAGGCTCTTGGGGAATGTGCCGACATTGGGCTTGCTAGGCTCTTGGGGAATGTGCCGACATTGGGCTTGCTAGGCTCGAGAGGAATGTGCCGACATTCGGCTTGCTTGGCTCTTTGGGAATGTGCCGATATTGGGCTTGCTAGGCTCTAGAGGAATGTGCCGACATTAGGCTTGCTAGGCTCTTGGGGAATGTGCCGATATTGGGCTTGCTAGGCTCTTGGGGAATGTGCCGACATCGGGATTGCTTTAGGCTCTTGGGGAATGTGCCGACATTGGGCTTGCTAGGCTCTTGGGGAATGTGCCGATATTGGGCTTGCTAGGCTCTAGAGGAATGTGCCGACAGTAGCCTTGCTAGGCTCTTGGGGAATGTGCCGACATTGGGCTTGCTAGGCTCTTGGGGAATGTGCCGACATTGGGCTTGCTAGGCTCTTGGGGAATGTGCCGACATTGGGCTTGCTAGGCTCTAGAGGAATGTGCCGACATTCGGCTTGCTTGGCTCTTTGGGAATGTGCCGATATTGGGCTTGCTAGGCTCTAGAGGAATGTGCCGACATTAGGCTTGCTAGGCTCTTGGGGAATGTGCCGATATTGGGCTTGCTAGGCTCTTGGGGAATGTGCCGACATTGGGCTTGCTAGGCTCTTGGGGAATGTGCCGACATTGGGCTTGCTAGGCTCTTGGGGAATGTGCCGACATTGGGCTTGCTAGGCTCTAGAGGAATGTGCCGACATTCGGCTTGCTTGGCTCTTTGGGAATGTGCCGATATTGGGCTTGCTAGGCTCTAGAGGAATGTGCCGACAATGGGCTTGCTAGGCTCTTGGGGAATGTGCCGATATTGGGCTTGCTGGGCTCTTGGGGAATGTGCCGATATCGGGCTTGCTAGGCTCTTGGGGAATGTGCCGACATTGGGCTCATTTAGCATTATGGGAAATGTCGACATTTGAGTTCTCTTTATTCACCCTTTCTATACGTTTACATCCAAACTTTCAAATACCATTGGCAGCAGATTCGTTCATTATCTTTACTCAAATGCTCTTATATGTCTCTATCATTCATAATGTTTAACACTTGCCTTATTCTTTCAACCTTCTTCTTGTTCATGTTGGCTCTGAGGCTAAGGAACACCCGTATGACTTGGATGATGATACCAACGTTGATCTAAAAGGACAATGTTAACTTGTTATTATCGTGGTATAAGCATATTATAGACTTTAAACCAAGCCTTAAATGTGTGTTGAGATCACCCCGACCGCAACTACAGGGTATCAGAAGGAATTGTGGGAATCAAGGCAATCAACGACAGTATTCATATAAGTTTTATCCCGTAAAATCGCTACTGACAAAAGATATTCAACTGAAATGAAAACAATACTTGAGATCTTATAGCAATAGAAATATGTAATGTTGAAAATTATTGAAAATATACCCTTTTCCGGAATACCACTGACTAACTAATGATTAAAATAATTGAAAGTAAACCGAACATTAATTAGGTACAGGCATTACCAAGATTACGGCAGCGGCGGGAGCGATGAACGCAAATATCCCTCCGTTCCCGACTGTTAACCAGCATCTGTTTTACAAAGTAACCATATATTTGTTCCATTTAATTATCAGTAATTACATTCTGCACTTTTGTTAGGCAGATTTCTGTAAAGTGCCTCCACTTTGACGGCTCAAGCCCATTCGGAAGTTCCAGCTTAGCTATAAGCACCATTTCATAGATTGAGATATTGTGGACACACTACCACGCCACTATTAGGTTTGGGTAAATTTGTCTGTATTCACTCCTATAGTTTCCACCATACCTCAATGGACTTTCTCTCCGGCTACGGCATGGCACTTATGTGACATCGTCATCGCATGTTCTTAAAAAAAAACGCGGGAAAATTTTGTAATTTTGACCGTCTGCGCAGACCGCAAAATGCAACAATATAGGTAGTTCTCATTGTAAAAGAGGGTATATTTTTACGAATATTAAATTCTTGTAAATTTTATAGTCACAAAGATGTTTCTATCGTAATGTAAGATTTCACGGCTCAGAGATTGTCTGGCTTGTATCGCTATAATTTGCCTTTAGTAACACAATTATACGTAATGCTAAAAATAAGATGGTATGTGTTTTAGTACAAGCATGGCAAGACCTCTTATTAGCAGTGAGTGACATGACCGGGTCTTTTCTCTACAGGTTTTGGAAAGCCCTTTGCACTGACGTCAATCTCACGGGCATATATGTGGACTCTTTGGTTAATGGGGGGCAGAGGGGTCGATTTTACCGAAATGTTACGCAGATAAAAACATAAGTACCACTTTCTAATACCGGGTAAAAAGTCGTTTTTGATTTCCCTGTCCAAATTTGTTCTTCTTGCTGTGCCCGAAATGTCCCCACTGTTTTGCCCAAATTTGAGGGGAGCCAGTTTCCCCCTACCCCCTAGGTCGAATGCCTGAGGTCACACGCCGTTATCATATGCCATTTTGGGAGTAAAATGTCGGCCCAAGTCCTCGGGCATTTCTCAAACCTCGGCTTGGGCTCTGGCTCCGGCTCAAGGCTCCGTCTGATTTTCGAACATGCAAATACAGGCTACACCAACAATTTATAACGGAGCCCAAGCCGACGTTTGAGAAAGGCCCCAGCACAACCCAATGTGCAGACTGGTCTGGTACCCAATCTGCACACATGTGTTTTTTTGACTGAAAATTGCTTCTGTTTGCAAGTTGTCGCAACTCTCTATGCACTATTCAGCTCTGGTACAGAAATTAAGCACATTGTGACAATATAAATTACCTGTATTCCGTGTCGTATGATACGAATGATGCTCCCATGGTTACGCCAACTATTATCAGAGGAAATACTGAAGAGAAAAAAAGTTGTCAAAGATTCTTTAAATCTAAACTTTGTCTATGTACATATTCTAGTAATACGCATGCATTTACTAGTAACATCCCATATTTGGGGGCCCACAGTGACACAGTTCTGTTTCTGCATGTTACATTTTATAAAACTAAATAAAATGTATTTGTTGTGTTTGAACGACGCGTCGGTGTAAATACCAAATAAATTGACAAGGGGAACGGGTATAACGTTACGTCTATTCTCAGGTTCTAATCACGTGTAAAAGCAAACCCACAACCGAGCTCTCGTATCCCGAGATCTCGCCTGAAACATTGACATCATGTTCTATAAATAGATCACTATAGTCAGCATACAGCATACACAACAGTATTCATAGTTGAGAAGATTGTCTCGACGGTCAAATTGCTCACCCCATCCGACGGTGACATAAGTTGGCAATCTCAACCATCTCGTCTCGGCCGAGGTGGTTTTTGACAGGAGGAATATTCCCTCATTCATCATCCAGAAGAAGGTAGCAAGGAGGAAGAAATGAAGCAAGATGCCCACCGTCTTACAAATTCCCTGTCAGTTAAACAAACATCAAGTATTCACTAAAACTCACAGAACAATTGTTTTCTTTAAATGGATTTGAACTACAAAATTTTGTTCTCTCTTTTTGCTTATTGTACTTTCCGTGAAGACTATAGACAAACACTGCTTTTTGAGGGCCTCCTTCCACAAGCATTCAAATTGTCGGCCTCATATTTATATTTAGTAATACTCCTGACGATGACTAGAGCAAGCTAGTTGAAACGTAGAGACAAATTAAGAACTCACTCCGCGGCAGTGAAGTTTATAACGAGAAGTCCCCTCGATCCACATAGCGAAAGTAGTAGTCCCGGCAAATTTCCTACCTTCCGCCCAGGTAGTAATTCATAAACAGGACAGTTCTTTTCAGAACTTAGAAGTCTCCCGAATTCTGAACAATCTACTCCACGGCAGTAGAATAAATAGCAAGACAAGTTCTCAAAGAACAAAATCTACCTAGCAAGTAGATATATACATGGTGTTACCGCAAACCAAATATACATTGATACCTCACCAGGCAATGCCCCAAATCGCACATAGTAATACTTTGCTTATTGTTATAGCTCTCTAACCTCTATTAAGTTACTCTAGTTTACTATTTGTTTGCTTATACCCATTGTATACTTTGCCTAGTGTTGTAAGAACTGAACTTTAAAAAACTGAACTAATCTAATAAAATGCATCAAATTACCAAGACAAACTTGTCCCTGAACCATTTGAGGTCACCGAAGGTCATACTGATCTGATTTGAAACTTTGCATGATCGCAAGAAGACAGGCTATTCACATTTCAATGTCCAAATAATTTTCTTGATGCGTGTGAGACAATGTTAAGGAATTAACAGCTGGGCTACAAAGGTGTTCCTTTTGCACGCCCTTCACTTGGCTACCTCCATGTTGTCTGTCAATCTGCCTAGTGTTATAAGGCCCTCGGGTTTGCTGTTACAGAATTACAATTGATTGATTTGTGCAATTCATAATTAAAGACGTTAAACCAATGTTTGTATGAGAGCGATTTGGCTGTTGTCAGCTTGGTGTTTATATCCCCTTGTGGGAGCTTTGCCAAGTTCCCTTGTTGGGAAGATCATCTAAACAAACAAACAAACAAGCAAACAACCCCCCCAACAAACAAACAAACACCCCAACAAACAAACACACAAAAACAAAAAACAAACCAAAAAACACTGTGTGAAAATTTTTCTCTTTTGAGCTGATAACAACTCGTCATTTCGATTACTGGATGCTTTGGTCGTCTTCGGTAGAAAAGCTGGACATTCGTGCTGCATGGTGCTTGCGTTATGCTTAATATCGACTTGATCTAGAAAACTGCATCTTATTTCACATGACCCATTATGTTAAACACGATTAATTTCATTTTCACCAGATTATCTTTAAAGGTATTACTATACAGAGAGCTGACAAAAATAGTCGCAGACAGTGTTCATGTTTTGTGTAATCAGCAATTAATATGAAATAACAATCCTGTGAAAATTTGGTTTAAATCAGTTGCGTGAGTCAGGAGAAAATAGTGAAAAACCATGGACAATTTGAGAATGTAAACGCACTGTCCTAATATTTTGGTTGTAACAACCGAAACCAGCTGTTTGCGTTTTTTTAAAGTATGTTTGTAGAAACAGTTTTCTCGAATATGACGTCATCTCAGAAGGAAATAGTTCGCGGAAAAATGGTTCTAGCATGAACTTCATAATCAGTAGCTTTCAGACTAAAATTAAGCAATTATGTTTTGTCCTTACCAATCTTGTATAATGCCTTTAAAGGCACTGAACACGTTTGGTAATTGTCAAAGACCAGTATTCTCACTTGGTGTATCCCAACATATGCATAAAATAACAAGCCTGTGAAAATTTGGACTCAATTGGTTATTGAAGTTGCAAGAAAATGATGAAAGAAAAAACACCCTTGTTGTACAAATTAGTGTGCTTTCAGATAGGAATAAAAGGCTTCTGGCCAGAAGTCTTTTATTATTTTAGTGAGAAATTACCTCTTTCTCAAAAACTACGTTACTTCAGAGGGAGTGGTTTCTCACAATGTTTTATACTATCAACAGCTCTCCGTTGCTCGTTACCAAGTAAGTTTTTATGCTAATATATATTTTGAGTAATTACCAAACGTGTACAGTGCCTTTAAATCCGTACCGATTCTTTTCTAATTTTGTATGTAACACAAAATGTCAAGAAGAGAGTATTAATTTGGCCCAAACCAATCGTCTTAATTTCCCCAGACACTAACGTGATTATTTTTCCCACAGGACCAACCGTGTCAGCTGAAACTTGTACATGTATTACATTACATGTTGTTTTTATGACCATGTTGCTCTGTTTGCGCCATGAGCGTTTTTTGCGGATTTGTGCGCGTTATAAATGTTCTATATTATTATTATTATTATTAATGATTGATGAGCATAGCGTAGTATTGTTGTGGGGCTTTTAAAACAGCAAATTACAACCCGAGATTGTGAAAAATTGTGTTTAGTTTAGATTGTTATTGCTGTCACCTGCATGAGGGTATTTGCCTGCTTTCACACAGGGTTTAAAGACCAGTGAAGTGGGCGAAAAATGCCGTTAGGCCTCCTACGTTCACGCACCCATTAACTCATAATGTTCTTCGTAAAATGTGGAAATGGTCTTACGGGCAAAATTTGTGCAATTCTCTTTATAGCACAAAGGAAATTACATTATTGGTAATGGCTTTATTTTTTCGAGAAAATGTGGATTTGTGGTGTAAAGGACTTAACATAAAGTATAAATCCAACGACCTGTTTATATTTGCCAGTTCGTGACTGCTGAGAAAAACTAGAGCAAATGGTGACGAATTTAAACTGTCAGACAGATCTTGTTGTATAAAAACGCACACAGTTCAAACGATGGTCGGCCGACCGTTGCTTCAATATGATACAAAATTGCATTTAAAAAAAGAGCAATAAAAGCTGGCGAAACGACTTCACTATATACATGGGAGTAGTGTGTACTTTCAGTCAAGTATAGGATATTTGTAGTAACTTGGAAGTACATTTTTAATGTGTGCAAAATGATAGAGCCAAACCTATCTTTAAAGTACATGTGGCAATTTCACTACTGATTTTGTTGGGTTTTAGAAGAACAATGTATTAATGTTTTTGGACGAAGAGAAATTTTTTGTCCACTTATAGTCTTAACACACCATGCAACCAATCTATGTGATTTCATCAAATCAGGGACGATTTCAAAGACATGCTTACAGTTAGGTTCATTGGTTTTTGTCGACGTAATGCTTATTTATAGGTTAAATTGTCCATAAAGATACAATAGAAGTCACCTGTGAAAGTTTCAGCTGAATACAGTGTCTACTTGTTGAGAAAACAGCAAAAAACTTTCACGGTATTTTCATCAAGAACGTCGAATCCATCCACGTTTAGCGAGGCGATAGCGGGTACCAACCGCATCTCTGGCCCCAGTATTCACAAACGGACACCACGGAAATATCAGTCTCCAAAAGTCGCCTTTAGACGATCTTTGGCGACTGAAATATTTCAAATAATAAACCACAAGGGGAAACTGACTGGGTAAATTTTTAATGATTTTGGGTTGAACAAGGAAAAATTGACTAAAGTGGGATTTGAACCAACAACCTCCGGATTAACGTGCCGGCGCTCTACCAACTGAGCTATCTAACCCTACGTTGGCGGTCTCCCTATTTTGTCAATATTTTGTAGGGTGTCATGGCCGAGTGGTTAAGAGCATCGGATTCAAGTTCTGGTGGTTTAGTCATCGGGGTGTGGGTTCGAGTCCCGGTCATGACGCTTGTGTCCTTGAGCAAGACACTTTGCTATAATTGCTTCTCTTCACCCAGGGGTATAAATGGGTACCTGCAAGGGTAGAGGTTGATATTGTGTTTGAAAAAGCCTTCGGAGCGCCATCACTGCAGCCCGGGCTGTATACTCCCCAGGGAGCTGAGAAAGATTAAAGGAATGTTATTGGCCCAATGACCAGGGCACTAATGTAAAGCGCATTGAGACCGTTATTGTGAAATGCGCTATATAAGAACTAGTTATTATTATTATTATTATTATTATTAATATCTTTGTTCGGGGGTTGCCAGTCAGAAGCCAAAATCAATCCAAAATTCGCACTTCAGGGCGAATCAACTTCGCGTGATGGTTTCTACCTTTAGTAGCTTTACAAGTAGGCGTTCGGGAAAAAATACACACTTTTCTGGGTCATTACCAAAGTATTACTCTACCTTTAATAGAAAAATAATCGTGTATGTTTTGTCGAAGATTTTGCGAAAAAATCATTTGTGTTCTTCGATTTGACAAATCTAGACGTCTTGAATAATTAGGCGATTTTTAGTGAGAATGCGCTCCTTACAGGCAAAGTAAACATTTGGTTTTTGGAACCGTTCGATTGTTTTAATCCTGTATAAATGTATATATATATACAGTAAAACTAACCTATGAAATTTTCATTTCAAAAGATGGTCGCGTTTTTTAGATATTGCCGAAAATCCGGAGCGAGTATGTAGCGCAGGAAGAACAATCCCCAACAGGAATACACAATCTGAGAAACGTTTCTGACAGAAACGTTCCTCAGGTTCAAATTTTGGGGCATAACAAACTGATATCTTGTTCCATAACCACATTACTTCGAAGTGAAATGTTTCTCAGAATGCTTTATACTATCGAAAGCTGCTGTAGGTTTCTAACCAATACGTTTTTATTGCCATTCATTTTAAGAGTGATTACCAAACGTATACGTTCCCTTTAAAACAGTTCTAAATGTTGTACCATCCCCAATGGGAATGTTCAGGGAGCAGACTGTCAACATCGTGACATTAATCTTTGTGATGTTTGCATTCCCCGTCCAAATCCACACCCCCCAAAAATGTCATTAAGAACTGATGACTAAAACATTCCCGAATGATCTCTGCACACCAACACCGCGGTAATATAAAGCAGAAAACTGCCATCACACTGTCGTCACATGTGTCTTGAATTCCCTTTATGCATTACTCGCGAAAAGGCCGCCTTCGGCGGCCTTTCGCGAGGCTGTTAGTTCCCTGTTTCTGTAAGTTTTCGTGTTTTGAATGCAGAAAAAAAATTTGAATAAAAAAAAGAAACAAAAAAGAGAGAAGTTTATGGGAAAATGAATATATATCCTGGATTTTCCAATTGGGGAGGTAGTAATACGGACTGTTCAACCTCAAATCATGTTACATTTGTACACTGATTTTTTCAAAATTCCAAATACCTACTTTTGTTCCTCGCATACCAACCTTTCGGAATGCTTTTGATAACCGATCAGACACATTTTGCCTGCTATACAACCGTAACGGCATGTTTTCGTATTTCATCAGCCGCGCTTTCATACCTTGCGTTCGTTCATCCTCTTTCAATAAAATTATGTGAAATAAATCAATTTTTGAAATACGAAGAAAATAAAAAAATCGTACCCCCTTAGTATGATCACCGGACCGAAAAAAGGCCGTACGAAAATTTGCAGCCCGATCTATACAGGCACCTGGGAGTTTTTCTTACACAAACAAACACGTTAATCACATTAGTATAACGATTAGTCATGAACACTTATTCTTAAAGGTGCCATACTATTTTTCCCTCCTAGCCTCGGTCTGATATCATTGATTTTGATGGGAGATTAAACAAACCTACCTTGTCCTCCGTTCTGTCGATACCGAAGACAAAGATGAGCTGTGCGATCATGAGTGATGCGGCAAGGTTCATGTGAATGATGTTCCTGTCTGCTCGGTACATCCTGATCCCAAAAGAGTCAAATTATTATTTCACTGTATCCTGATCGAAAAAGAGTCAAATTAGCATACCGATACGCCCTGATCCAAAAAAGATTCAAATTATTATATCAATAAATCCTGATCCAAAAAGAGTCAAATTATTCTCCAAACATCATGATCGAAAAAGAGTCAAATTAGCATACCGATACACCCTGATCCAAAAAAAATATTCCAATTATTATATCAATAAATCCTGATCCAAAAAGAGTCAAATTATTATCCAAAACATCATGATCGAAAAAGAGTCAAATTTTTATACTAATAAACCCTGATCCCCAAAAAGAGTTAAATTATTATCTCACTATATCCCGATCGAAAAAGAGTCAAATTAATATCACAATACATCCAGATCTAAAAAGATTCAAATTATTATATCAATAAACCCTGATCCAAAAAGAGTCAAATTATCAGCCCAATATATTTTTTTCAAAAAGTTGAACAGTTATTGACTGAAAAGAAATAGTGAGATATGATGTTTTTGTGTTACTTTTTGGTAAGGAAGATGATCAGCATAACTGCGAGGCAAGTTATTGATAAGGCGCATCCAGCCCACGTCAGGTAGTCCAGAGATTTGGGGAGCTCCTGAAAAAAGGGAAAACACAAGTTGAAAATGGAAAGGGAGAATTTTGTTAAAGGTAAATAAAAGTATTATTAAACATCGGAGGAAATTGATATATTAGACGAGAGTGTATTATGGCCGAGCGGTCAGAAACGCGAACTTAATTACAGTACTAGCCAATAACCCGATGGGGAGAAGACAAAGAAGGAAGTTTTAGCTGTAGGAGGAAAACCCAATTGAATTATTCCAGGGAAAACCCATGCAATCAGGTAGGGACTGAAACCCAATCTACATAGTACCCTGGAGGGATTCGAACCGGGGTCATAGAGGTGGAAGGTGAGGAAAGATACCACTACACCAACCTGACCAAATAATGCAATTAGGGTGTCGTAAGCACAGCATTCCGTTTTAAGCAGTGCCATGAAATTGGGCCCTATTCTGTCAAGATGGTTGTACGACCCCTAAGGGTTGTTTTCACCGTTGGATAATCAGCAAAGGTGGCACTCCGTGCCCAAACTAGGCAATGCGCAAGACTGGTGCAAGTCTCGCGAGTATTCGAACACCGGAACCCGTAAAAAAAATGCGTGGGTTTGTTTCCTGCACGCGTTAAAGCGATGTAGGCCTTCGTGGGACCATATTGGGCCAAAATAATGTCTTGCGTGATCTATTTGCGCCCACAACTCAAAAATGGGTTTATTTGCCCTTCAGATAGATGAAAATAAAAGCTTCAATTAAACACCTAACAGGGACCTGAGGAAAGTGTTTCTCGGCATATAGAATTTGAAAGACATCACATTACATCGATACCACGACTGATGTTTCGGTTGTCTTTTAAAGACCATTTCTCAATTTTCGAGAATTGCCTGATTTTGGCGGGACGTCACAAGTCTCTGCAAAATTACGCAAGGGAAAGGAAGAACATGAGCCAAACAGACACACACAGTTTGTGGGGTCCTACCTTGCTTCTATATTGTTAAATTATCAAAGGAATTCCCCCATGGGCCCCAGGTTGAAATGAAGAAAACATAACACTGTGGGGTAGCTTTGTTCCATTGTGTAAAATACCCTACAATGTCCTGAGGTTAAGTCCATTACGGAGTGCAAATTGTCTCCGCGAAATTACAAAAAATATTGTTTGAAAGAGAACAAAGGAGAAAAATGTGAACAAAGCAAAACGCACAGTTACGGAGTCAACATTTTCCCCGCGAAATTACAAAGAGTAATAAGAAGACGGCAGAATAGAAGAAATGAACCACAGGCAGACACTATGGAGTCCTCATTAGGCAAAAAAAACCAAAAAAACAAAAAAACATGTTTAGCGTCCTGCCTTTTGAAAAAAGGAAGGAGGAGGTTGTTTTGGGGTGGGTTTTTTTTCAAAAATGGCCGCCCGACTTATTTTTCAAGACAACCGACCGGGCTATTTTTCAAGATGGTTGCCAGCTTTTTGGGGTGTGCTTTTTCGATGTGCGATCAAAAAATACGATCTTATTTATTTTTAAATTGTTAAAATTTAAAAAGAAAAAAAGGAGGCGGCCTCTAAAAAGGAAGCTGGCGGGAATGCCAAACATTATATTATTTTTTGGTGCCTTATTTGCAAAATCACAGCGCTCAGCGGCAATAAATTGAACACCCAAGCCCGAAAGAAAATGAAAAAGAAAATTGACGTCTGCGAAGAGAAATAAATGCCCCAAGGACCTAACTGTGAATGTAAAATAGTCTTTCTGTACATGACTTGTTGAACCTAATCCGTTTCTTCTTATGAAGAACCCGAAGTGGTTGCGTGATCTTAGGCCAATGACTCTCCTCATTCTGCCGGAATGACCTAAATTGTCTTCCTGGTATGATAATTTTCAAGACATTTTGTAAAAATTACTCAGCACAGAGCTGAAGTATCTCGAGAGGAATTTGATACAAAGGAGACAACTGGGAAGGAACAAATTTGTTGATGACTGTTTTTTAATGTTTTTGTTTTACTTTCGCCCTGACGGCTCCTGCTGGTTTACTCTATTGTCCAAAGAAAATAAATAACATTACTAAAACATTCCATTCAGGGGCGTAGCCATGACTTTTTAGGAGGGTGCATAGGGGCCAACTTGCCGACTAGCATTTTCGGCGGAGGGATGGGGGTGTATGGAAAGTCATTTGCAGACTACCAACATTCCACTCCGTATTCAGCATTGTCAAACTATAAGCCGTTATTCAATAAATTATAGTGTACTTAAAAGAAAAGTAGTGACTTTTGGTTGGCACCTTATGGAGTGCAGCTTCAATTGCCAACTAGGATAAATGAGTAGAGAGGGTGGGGTGCCATACCCACAAACACCCCCTGGGTGCTACACTCCGGACTTTAGTTAAAACTAAATCAAGATTTGAGTTTTTTTGACATAATTTTTATTTCATTATAACCTGTCAACGCACACATACTAAGCACAAAAACTCTGCTTTACAATAACGGTTTACTAATCTAACCAAATTATATAAACCTGGTTATTTCGCCGTTAAGCTTTCTGGTAAACTGGATTAGCCAACTTTCCCGCTCAAAAGGGTTAAAGGTACTCGTTACTATTTTTGTTATTGTTTGTTTTAGTGTATTTAATAAGGTATAATGGAAAAAATTGATGGTGCATTATACGCTGGAAGCTTCATTGATGGGACACACAGTGCACAGAATGCAGAAGGAATTATGGTTGGTTGGAAAAAAGTCGACAATGGAAATAATTTGTTGTTGGTATCCTTTTGATCCCAGAAGAGTCTTTCTCAGAGACATTTTACCTTTTGACGAAATCTCTGCCAAGGTTAAAACGTGAGAACGACAACAGTTTTTGCATTCATTCTGCAGGTAAATTAAGCTAGTATTATAAAGCAGATTTCAATAGTTATTATTGTAGTTATTGTTGTTTTTGTTGTTGTTGGATTTTTCAAGATATACAATTACCACTGATGTTAAAAGACCTACCTGTTGGTGCGTAATTTGCATGATCACAGCGAAGCTAGTGAGATGTGTCATATGACAGACAGTATGAGTGCTGTTAGAGGAGGCTACGCTACAGCCCAAAGACGACCACGCACCACCCTTGTTGCTTTGAAATAAAGGCGGGAAAAACAGTTTACAATAAACGCATAATAACATCAACCAATAGAATCAGCCGAGAATAACAACGAAACACGATTGACGCTTCGGACACTATGTTTTTAAACGTTCATGCACATGTTAGGGTTAGGGTTGGGGTTTATGGCATAAGGTTATTTTGGTTAGATGGCCTTCTTAATAGGGTGAGATTTTAATCTTCTGGTAAATGCCGGTTATTGAATTTCCGCACTCTCTTCAAGCAGTCTGGCTGGTGGTTCTTTAAAAAGCATGGCCACGGAGCTCTGGAAGTGCCATCCGACATGTTGAGATCCTGACATAATTATCTCAGGATGACGACATCCTAAACGCAAATAAGTCGACATACCGAGATAATTATCTCGGGATGTCGACATCCCAAAAGCAGGATGTCGTCTTCCTGTGATAATTTATCTCGGGATGACGACATCCCAAAAGTAGGATGTCGTCTTCCTGTGATAATATATCTCGGGATGTCGACATCCCAAAAGTAGGATGTCGTCTTCCTGTGATAATTTATCTCGGGATGTTGACATCCCAAAGCTAGGAAGTCGTCTTCCTGTGATATTTTATCTCGGGATGTCGACATCCTAAAACTAGAAAGTCGTCTTCCTGTGATAATTTATCTCGGGATGACGACATCCTTATAGGTAGGATGTCGTACACGCGAATTATTTTTAGTAAAGGCCTTTGAGTGACACCCAGGCCTACGTGATGCGTGATGCAGTGAATTGCATTCTACCTTAAGGATGTCGACATCCCGAGATAAATTATCACAGGAAGACGACATCCTACTTTTGGGATGTCGTCATCCCGAGATAAATTATCACAGGAAGATGACATCCTACTTTTGGGATGTCGTCATCCCGAGATAAATTATCACAGGAAGGCGACATCCTGCTTTTGGGATGTCGTCATCCCGAGATAAATTATCACAGGAAGATGACATCCTACTTTTGGGATGTCGTCATCCCGAGATAAATTATCATAGGAAGACGACATCCTGCTTTTGGGATGTCGACATCCCGAGATAATTATCTCGGTATGTCGACTTATTTGCGTTTAGGATGTCGTCATCCGGAGATAATTATGTCAGGATCTCTACATGTCGGATGGCACTTCCAGAGCTCCGTAAGTCACTGAACAAGTTCAGGGGAAATATTGCAATTTGTCTTCCTGCAGTTTTATCCTCATTTTGTTTTAGAACACTTTTCAGTTACAACTATTGGAAATCTTCTGAAGAAAATTTAGCCTATAGATTTTTCGAAAAACTATTAGATCTTTGAAAGACCATTAGATTGTCGAAAAGTTTTTACTTTGTAACTATTTGTATCACTATATTTAACAAAAACAGCAAACACCTAATAATCTAACAAAAAATCAAATTTTTAAATGGAACTTTTATTATCTAAACTTTCCGCCACTTAGTAACTTATATATAGGTTTTTATAGTTGAATATATATTTTGTTATTAATTTATAATTTGTTTATGAGATATCGCCAAATAATAACATCACAAGGCCAGACGGCAACTTCAAGGTGAGGGTTACACATAACTGATTTGGGCTATTGACCCAATTAAATCAACTGCCACCAGGGGCACGTTGCCACCTACTCCTGGGGCTGAAACAGGGTTACCCCCTTCACAGTCAGTAAGGATGTAGGCATTGGGTATCATCCACTAGAAGCCTGGCTGGTAGAGCAGAATGCACTACCTTCCCGACTTATCCTAACATTATCCGAAAATCATTTTAAAATAAAATGGACATTTCGGTCACAGCTTTCAAAGCCAATTCCATTAAATTAGTAATTCGCTTTCCGCCAAATCTTGCAATTCTCAACGATGCGCACCAATATTTATACAGTATTGTAAACACAAGGGGAAGCAATCGAAACACAATTCCCGCCAAGTGGAAAATGTAAATAAATGATAGTGTCTGTAAATTAAACAATCCTCTTGCCACACGTGGTGACTCAAGCACGAACTGATGTAGACGAAGCCTTTCATCGCGTTTTCATATCGACGCTGCAATGTACATATTTATATAAGCTGGTAATGACGCATTGGCGCTAAACTCGTTCAAAACACGGCATACGGTGTTTTGTTTTGTTTTGTTTAACAACTCGAGGAGAACACCGACTGATATGCCTACAAGAAAAGAATTGTTGGCTTGGTTTTACTTTATTAAACGAGATTGTCAACGTGTGATTAAAATTAATAAATTGTATGAGTGTCCTTTATCGGACTTTTTGTAAAAGTTTGTCTCTACATCTACATGTGTGATTAGAACAATAAAGACCACAGAACGTAGGTAATGTTACTTCATTAGATATTCTGAAATAATTTATGATACAAACGTTAAAACGACAATCTGGTTGAACGAAGTTTAACTTAAAAGGTGCTTTTGAGATATAATAGCCCGTTCCAAAACAAATAAATATACAAAAACCCCAACAAACAAACAAACAAACACCCCAACAACCCAACAAACAAACAAACAAACAAACAAACAAACAAATGAAAGATTTATTACAGTTTTTACTAAAAGCTGGCAAATCTAATAGATTCTTCCCTTCAAATTTGTTGCGTGTCGTGGCCGAGCGGTTAAGAGCACCGAACTCAAGCTCTGGTGTTTCTGTTCAGCAGAGTGTGGGTTCGAGTCCCGGTCGTGACACTTGTGTCCCTGAGCAAGACACTTAACTATAATTGCTTCTCTCCACCCAGGGGTAAAATGGGTACCTGTGAGGGCAGAGATGGTTCTTGTGATTGATTTAGTCTAGTAGCGCATATACTGCAGCACAGGCTGTATACTCCCCAGGGAGATGAGATGGTTTAAGGAATGAAATAAATGGCCCAGTGACCAGGGGTAATATAATAATGTTCGAAGCGCTTTGAGACGCCCTTGGGTGTGATAAAGCGCGATATAAATCGATATTATTATTATTATTATTGTAAGGAAGACAAAAAGAATGTCAGTAAACCCTAAGCGTCCGCCACAGCAATCACAATGAGACAAAACTGACAGCCCGTCCATTGTAATATTTTGGAGTATTCTTTTATTGCAGTAATGTACAAAACGCTTATTTTGACATTTTTGTTTCACACCAATCAAAACCCATGCATTTTTTGCAATTTACTGAATAATCTTTTTAACATTCGCTATGCTTGCTCAAACAAATTTATATCAAAATATTGTGATGCAAGTAAGTTATTGAAAGATTGTTCTTTTCTTTCCACACCCTGGATGTCTCATTTGCCAGATGATGACAGAAATTAAAATTAAATATTAATAGTGGCGAGGGTGGATAAAAGGAACATTATGGTTTTGATATTATACGCTCAATAATTATGATTTCGGTTCGCACGCAATGCACTTGTGTATTATTTGCGACATGATGGATATTGTGCATAACTCATGACGCCCAGATCTCTCGCCCCCACCTCTTTTCTGATTAGAATGTATGGAAGCGCCATACCCCCCCCCCCCCCCCCCCCATACACACGACTATTGCAAAGTGATGTTAACATGGACCCGACCAGTTATGTTTGAACTGCGGTAATTGGAAGAACTTTCGACTTTCGCAAGTTTGGTTGTGCCGCATTGACGTGGCTGTTCCAACTGCAGGGGGGGGAGGCCCGCTCAAAACCCTTGCCCCCTCCCTAATGAGAAAAAAAACCTGCACAAATGGATGGTTCCATACACTAAATAGCTTCCAAAACATGTCTTTGCTCCCACTTCCTCCCCCTCGGCCACGAAAACGAAACTGCCCGACCGTAACTGATGTGTTGGCTTGGCCAGGCTTGCTTTTACAAACCAACGAAAAGTGCCAACTGAATTTAGTTTAAACCTGAAGCGTATCAATCCAATACACTGTCTTTAACATTAAAACGCATAAATCCCATCACGTGAAATAAAATAAAGGCCGCACCATTTTAGGAACATCGACTCTAGATGACACGCGTCGTACACGAACTCTTTATGGTAAACGACCACATTTCGAGTGGTTCTCAGAAATTGTTTCGGTCAATAAATTTTACGTCAGAATTCTTTTTCTTTTTTTCTGGAGGTCAGGGTCGCCTTAACACGACCCTCACCGAAGAGAAAAGAGAAATAAAAAGTCAGGGGCCATTTTGGAAATATCATCATCAGTGTTTATTAGCGTTGATGCATACAGGGGACTTGTCAAACATAGCGGCAGCATGATGGTCATTTAAATCCTTTACTCACCCGTCTGTTTTCCAGTACCGACATGACGCATCCTCCGTTTGATTTTTTGACTGCAGAAAAATGGAACAACAATTATTTTTGTAAGCCCTGACATTTAGTTGGTAATTGTTGTTTCAACCTTACTTCCGATATCAACTGCTTCTTTTGAAGCGGTAAAAAACAGTGAAGTGGAAAGAAATGCTGGTACGGCTCACCATCACCACTTGCATTTCAGACTAAACAAACCCTTATGTAGGTCATCATAAGGTGTTCAGTTTTCATATATTATTTAAGAGGAAGGGAAATGTCAAATTCAATGTTGTGATGTACTCATTTTCCAATAGATAGAGTCCACATTTGAGTGGGAAAAAATTCCAAAACCTCACAATAAATGGTGTAAATTATCATTGCATTCGATACCCAGCGAATTGTCTTCAAGATCCTCGCCATTGTATATAAATGTATCCACAATACCGCTCCTACATATCTCACCAGTCTCATCAAGGTTAACCTAATTAATTAATATTCATGGTTTATTCAGGAGTAAGTAAGTGCGCATGCGGGTGTCAAAAAGTTCGTAGGAAAAAAAATCTGGCATCCCGGACGACCTGGCCTTCGCTCTGGTTCAGACAGTACACTCTTTGTCACTGTGCATTCTGCTGCTGGGGATCGTGCATTTTACGCACATGCCCCGCGCCTTTGGAACAATCTCCCTCATCAAATTCGTTCCGCTGAGTCACTTGAAGTTTTCAAGAAACATCTAAAAACTTTCCTGTTCAATGGTTGATTTCCATTGACCAACTGTCTTTCTAATTATTAGTGCCTTTATTTATCCGCTTATTGTTTAGTTTCTTGTAAAGCGCTGTGGTACCCAGTGTAAGAGCGCTCTATAAATGCCCGGCATTATTATTATTATTTGTATTACCCTCCCATTTGGCAACATCCCAAACATCCGATGACATTCTGAGACCCATTTTTCTCAGAATGATGTCATCAGATGTTTTGGATGTCGACAATTTTTGCCCTCTGGAAGGGTATCGAATGCAATGACAATGTACACCTTTTTAAGGTGGGGTTAGAGACTTGTAATTTCCCCCCCACTCACATGAGGACTCTATCTAAATTAGAAAATGAGTAAATTACAAAATTGAATTTGATATATCCCTTCCTCTTTAAAGGGTGTGTACAACATTGGTAAGAATGAAAATATAAATGTTCACAGATTTGCACATAACTTACATGGTAGAAAGATGGTCATGGTGGAAAACTTCCCTTGAAATAGTTTTGCTTGAAATGCCATAGTTTTTAGGAAATGAGTAAAACAATAGTCTTTATCCTGCAGGATAAATTCCGATTTTGAAAAAAGTTAAAACACTGTTTTCTCATGACTCCGAAGATTGATTGAGCTTAAACTTTCACAGGTTTGTTATGTCATGTATATGTTGGGTCACATCAAGTTTGGATACAGGTCTTTGGCAATTACCAATGTTGTACACACCCTTTAACAAACAACCTGTAGCCATTATACTGCTGATAATGTTGTGTGTGTTTGATGGGTGTTGGTATGTTTGTTTGTAATCGACGTTTGAAGCCGTGCATGGTGTGGAAAATGAGAATAACTAGTATAAACTTGCGGGTACAACCTTTGTGTAATTTCTCTTTTTGGATGAGTGTTGGCTTTGCACTCGCAAGTATACGTTGTTATAGTGAGGCCCTACTTCTTCTTTGCTTTTGTTGGGATTTTTTTTAAAGGAAAAGCGAGGCTGCATTTAAAAAAAAATGCTTTTCCATTCAATTTAATTTCTATCGAAAAGGGCAACAGTATTAATTGTGTAGTTTAAAGAGTTATCAGAAATTTGACAGCAATATGGGGAATTTTTTCACAACATTTGCACGCTGTGCAGAAAACCCCCAAAATGCGTAACAGAAACAGGTACCTACCAAAGTACCACGTGATTCATTAAATAATTTTACTTTTCTCGCATGGCAATAACCTGTAACCAGACAACATCCCAAATTGATTCTCTTTGACTGGGTCCCGGCCAATATTTGATAAGCAGATCTACTAAGTAATATATTTCTACTAAGCAGATCTATGAATGTCTTCCTTAATGAATCAACACGAGTAATAAGGGTATAGACTTTCTAGGTTTGACTAAATAAAGTTGATGCGGAAATTACACAATAGCTTCATAATTAGCATAAACGAATTTCAGTCTTCACTTTTAAAAGGTCGATCAATTTGACTTGCAGATGTCGACCTTTACAATGCAATCATCTGGTCTGTTTTGTTTGTTCCCAACGTATAACAGCTGGCGTTGTTTCCCGTTCTATAACACGGGAACGGGCTATTTTTCAAAACAGCCTCTCGTTTTCGTGCCATTGTTTTTAATGTGAAGGGATTTTGATGGGTGCACCATGATAAAGATGTACATGTAGGTTAGACAATGTTTGAATGCACAGTGATTGTTTTACCTTCAAATTCGAAAAAGTCAGTTCCAGTGGTGTATCGTCGGTGAGCGTTATGGCCTCACCGTCCCATCTGCGCAAGGATATCGTAGTGACGAGGGTTCCTATGGCATTTTTAGTCTTGGGTCTTCCTCCCTGGCCGTTGTCATCTTCTACCGTGGATGGCAACTCCTCGTGAAGAAGACTAGCCGTGGAAATGGCTAGAGTGGCTGAAAAAGTGATAAGAAAGCTTGAAATAGATTGGCGGCTACGTCTACGGCTAGATCTCAACGTCAACATGCGTTGAAGCATAGACTTCCCTTAGCAACAGCCTTAGCAACAGCCTTAGCAACAACCTTAGCAACAACCTTAGCAACAACCGCAGCCAGATTGCACTACTTAGTTAGAAGGAGTGGTGAATAGTATAGACTTACCTCCAGCCGCTTTGATAGACTTTGGTAGAAATATTGAGAAGGTCTGGTTTCCTAGCTGTCCACCCATAGCTTCGTCATCGTCACAATCCACGCACAACGTCATTACCTTCATAACTTGACAAGTCAAACGGTTCGATAGTTAAGTTATGTAAATAACACTGCATAACTTGACCTTCTGGTTAAGGTTTTGTTCTATTAAACCATCATAAAAATAATTTAGACAACCATGTAGGCCTATACCTAACCCTAAATTAGTTTCCCAGAAATATTATTTCGAGGGAATGACATAATTCGGTCGAGGTGACGACTTTCTATTTTATCTAAAAGCCACTTAGTTAGAAAGCATTATCGCGGCTAACTCCTGAAGGCCATCAAATTATACTGATCGAAACGTCGTGATGTTAGATTCACGGCGTCGACTCCAGTCTAAACAATTATGTTTAATGGAGTTATTACTGCAAATATCTCTATCGCTTGTATTTTCCTAAATTGCTCTCATGATTTACGTCCAAACATTGGGACTAAAGTTTCGATCACATTAACTCAAGAGACATTCATCAATTCACCAAGTAAACTATCGAGGACGTATCCAGGGTTCCTGCTGAAAAAGTTAATCAAGATTAGCAGACGGTTACTTCCTCTGGTATATTTACCCAAGTAAAACAAGAGGAATCCCAGTCACTCAAATAATCAAATTAATGAAAATGACAAAGCAGTTTGTGTCTATAGGTGATGTTCGAAACAGACCAGGTATTTTAATGGGCTGATGTTTTTGGAGCACTTCACGTTGCGGGTAATCCATGGCATGTACGTCATTTGGGATCGTTAAAAATGTCTGTGCTCAAGCAAGCAATACACCGATCCATTAAGCCATGCCCATTTCTCATTGACCAATCACAACCGCGAAATCTGATCACCATTTGAGCCATTCGGTGATCTTTCCACTAATGGTGATCGGGTTTCGCGGCTGTGATTGGTCAACTCGTAAGGAGGCGGGGCTTAATGGATCGATCTATTGTGAACAATCATTGCCGGCTATAAAATACACATTTTTTTAGCGTCTCATTTAGAGACTGCTGGATCATTCAATTCGACTATCCACCTCTGGGACCCCGGTTCGAATCCCACTGGGGGGCACTATGTGGATTGGGTTTTCAGTCCCTGCCTGATTGCGTGGGTTTTCCCTGGAATAATTATCTGGGGTTTTCCTCCCACATCTAAAACTGAAACTTCCTTTTAATTCGCTTTTCTGAGAGTCCTTGGCTTCACAACCAGAATACACCGATCCATTAAGCCACGCCCATTTCTCATTGACCAATCACAACCACGAAATCTGATCACCATTTGGTGACACTAATGGTATCGGGTTTCGCGGCTGTGATTGGTCAACTCGTAAAGAGGCGGGGCTTAATGGATCGATCTATTAATAAAGGAAGTAATGACATGAAAAGAATCGATAAAAAGTTTGTTCAAAATGATTCCTCTTCATATTTTACATTTATACTGAAACCGAAAACGACCTACCGATTTCTGGAGTCGATACTATGAGAGGCTTTGAGGGTCGATTAAACAACCCAGCCAAACTGTCCATCAAAGAGTCCAGCGATTTCTCGATGTCGTTCGACTGTTCCTCAGTAGTCTGCAAATGCAGGTTGGAACATCAAACATATTGGGATTAAAAATCTACTCATATTTTCTTCTTGTTCCGTGTTTGTCATTAATTTGTGTTTAAAGGTATTATACAGGATTGGCAGAGCTGACAAAATAATCACAGACAGTGTTCATGTTTTGTGTAATCAACCACATACATGAAATAACAAACCTGTGAAAATTTGAGCTCAATTGGTCATCGAGGTCACGAGAAAATAGTGAAAAGAGACTTTATGTGTTTTCTGTTTTTCAAACATCGAGTTTATTATCGCGCGCGATACGTATATACTATCTCAATTTGGCTGTTCTTATCTTGTTATATCTGTTTAATGTTCTTAGTCATTTTTCTTTTTATATTATTGTTTGTTTGTAGCTGCTGGGCACCTCTGAAAAACAGTGTTTTGCTGAGAGATCTCCCCAGAGTAAACAAGAAATAAATAAATGAAATAAATAAAGGCAAAACACTATTCCATGAGGATAGGCCTAACCAGCCAAAAAAAAAAAAACTAAAAAAAAAAAAAAGAAAAAAAAAATTGCAATCAATCAATCAAGCAAACAGACAACTACCACGCCCCCAAAGAAATACAAACCCATAAAACGGAGAAAAAAAGAAGAGAACAAAAAAAAACTCTGTTAACAAAAAAGTGTGTTTTAAAAAAACTCTGAAAGATTATGACCTTACCTTGGATGTTACGGGGCCTGATGCCGAGGCAGAAATCAGGGAATCAACTGCACCCAGCACGGTGGTATCGTTCTAAGATGTATATAAGAAGGACAGACAAATTTACACCTTCAAGTCCTGGGTTTTGGAGGGCTTACGCATGGGCCCTTGTAGGATATTTTACAAAATGGAACAATGGACCCCACAAAGTTTTTCTTTGTTCAATTTTTGACCCCACAGAGGAATTTTTTTAGAAAAGGGAATAATAGAACAACAATGGCAGGACCCCACAAACCCGATCCGTAAGGTTGTGTGTATGGGTGTTTTTTTTTGTTTTTTTTATAACTCTACATACATGGACCTGAGAACATAAGAGATCCACGGAAAGTAGAAACTTGAAACACTATGTGGACTTACACACGTCCACACAGTGTTTTTTACAGCGTTAAAGAATACAATTTCCCGTAAGTGTACAGAACAAAGGAAAGTTCATAGTGTCTGCAACACAGAGCTGTGAGCTTGCGGAAGTGCCCTTGTGGGGTATTTTACACAATGGAACAATGGACCATAGGAATTCTTTAGAAAAGGAATAAAATAACCACAATTGCAGGACCCCAAAACCCGATCCGTAAGGTTGTGGGTGTGTGCGTGTGTTGGCGGGGGGGGGGGGGGGGGGGGGGGGTGTTAAGGGGGTGAGCAACGTCAAGAAGTAAATGTTCACAGTGACGTGGCTGAGCTGTCTAGTGGGGCTTGCTAAAACTCAAGTTCAGAGAGTGGGTTCGGGTCCTGGTCATGGCATTTGTGTCTTTAAAGGTATTATACAGGATTGGTAGAGCTGACAAAATAATCACAGACAGTGTTCATATTTTGTGTAATCAACCACATACATGAAATAACAAGCCTGTGAAAATTTGAGCTCAATTGGTCATCGAGGTCACGAGAAAATAGTGAAAAGAGACCTTATGTGTTTTCTGTTTTTCAAACATCGAGTTTATTATCGCGCGTGATAAAAACTATTGTTTTACTCATTTCTCAGAAACGATAGCATTTTAGGCAGAAATATTTTAAGGAACCCTTTCTACCATAACTTACTTTCAATCATGTAAGTTATGTGTGAATCTGTGAACATTTGTGTTTTTTCGATCTTACCAATAGTGTATAGGGCCTTTAAGCAAGACACTTAGCCATAATAAGGCCGTGTCTGACTTGGCAGCTACGGCTATGGCTCGATAGCCGCGTTATTGTGCGTTGGAATACTGGACTTCATTGCTCAGCTGTAGCCGTACAGACAATTTCAACACGGCCTTAATTCGTCATTGGGACGTGAAACCGTCAGCCCCTGTGTGGTGTCATGCACTATAAGGGCACTTCTAAACTATAATTAAAATAAGGGGTTTGACTTGATGTTTCTGGCAAGAACAGCGGCAGATTCCACTGCATTACCTTGTAAATCCTTACTAGGCGCTATATTGGTCTCACAATTCACTAATATAGCTCAGCATACCTGATGCTGTAAAACTAATGAGCGCCCGTTCGGGCGTGATAAAGCACTGAATAGGAAACCCATCTAGCCTCCAGACAAACTGTTCATCTGTTAAACGTAATCATAATAATATTTGCCCATACATGATATGATGTGCATAAGCATTTATGGGTTTACATGAAGATGTTCTGCCAGCCATGAATGCTGTAACTGACAATAACTCAATGTCAAATTATACGTGGATTATAATAAATTATACTGTGGTTCCTGATAACCCAATTAATAGGAATAAATGACAGATGTTCAACCGCAATTATATCTTCCCATTGTTATCCTTTAAAGCGTACAATTTGGACAATCCCTTTGCACTTTTCGATTATTAATATGCCCGAGTCTGTTCAGGGGTAAACTATGAGGTAGAATAATACAATTATGTATGGCAAGTGCAGACATTGTGTTCGTATGCCTACAGCAAACCAACAGGAGGCCGTGTCCGGAAATTGACTGCTTCGGCGGTGGCGAGACCTTTATGGTGCGGCCATCTTGATTTTCTCCCATTTAAATCAATGTAACCAAACTGAGGCGGGAAGGAGAAATAGTCTGGTGCTTTTTTGTATAATGAATATTAGCATTCATTACTGTTAATGGGTACAGGGAACATGACCAAGATGGTGGCAGCAGGTTAAAAGGTTGATAGAATCGCTGATGTGAAAGGAATATTCATTCACGTTGTCACTTTTTCACAGGGCCATAGACTGTGCAAGTTTCGCGCGAATTCGAACATTGGGACCCGTTAAAGTGCGCGAGTTTGTTCCCTTCACGCGTTTAAGCAATGTGCGTGGGGCCAAAGTGGTCCAAAAAAGTTCGAATATGCGCGAGACTTGCACGGTCTATTGCCGTAGCTGAAGTGACTTTCTCAAACCTCGGCTTGGGCTCCGGCTCCGGCTCCAGGCTCCGTCTGATGTTCGAACCACCGCGTGCAATTACACGCTGTAGCAAACATTTATAACGGAGCCCAAGCCGGAGACGGAGCCCAAGCCGAGGTTTGAGAAGGGCCCTTGATTCAGTCATGGCATTAGTCAATGAGGTCAAATTTATAGTCGGGCCCCGTATGGTCATGAAGATGCTCAGCATTCATTATTCATACCGCACGGACAGGGGACACGACACAAATGAACGACCCCAACGCTATGTTTATTGTAGAAAATATTCTACTTCAAATGACTACTCTTACCGTAAATGTCTCCATGAAGTCACGGACCTGTGCCAGCTCTTCGTGCAAAGCGTCTGCAGATTTCCGCTGAGTTAAAAACAAAAAGTAAAAACAAAAAATCGGAGTAAAAATTGTCAGTCCTCATGTTCAATCCTCATGTATTATTTCTAAATTCATTCATAAAATGTAAAATAAATAATCATTATTATAAAATGATCAGTTTCAATCAGGAAGTTTATTCTTTATGCCACTGCTATAACCACCCAAATAATTTGACAGACTGAAATTCTGTAAAAGTCGGCAAAGTTGTATTAGAAGATCAATCATCCACAATTCCCCACTGCTTATTTCGAGCAAGCAATAATGTTACACACACAAACACGCCCAACCTTACGGATCCGGTTTGTGGGGTCCTGCTATTGTTGTTCTATTATTCCCTTTTCTAAAGAATTCCTCTGTGGCGCTTAAATTGAATAAAGACAAACTATGTGGGGGGGGGGGGGGGGGGGGGCATTGTTCCATTGTGTAAAATACCCTACAAGGACCGTTCCGTAAGCCCACACACACAAACTTGTAAAACTTCATCCCTCCATTTTGTGTCTTCATTGTTTTTCTCAAGAATTCTTTAAGGGTTATTCGGGTAGTTCTGTACAAGAGAGGGAAATTGTTTGTGTGTCCCCCCCCCCCCCCCCTTTGGGGGGGGCACCCTTTTCCAACATGTCGCAAAAAAAAATGGTTTTAAAATGATTATCTTTGTATCTATATTGGACAACACCGACATGGTGTACATCTTTTTAACGATAGTAATGGCGATAATTAACACCACTTTTCGTGGCGTGTCGTTGCCGAGCGGTCTAGGTCACCGGACCTAAGCTCTGGTGTTTTCAGCAGCAGAGTGTGGGTTCGATACCCGGTCATGACACTTGTGCCCTTGAGCAAGGCACTTAACCATAATTGCTTCGAGCATTCTGCTCTACCAGACATGCTCCTAGTGGATGATACCCATGCCTACATCCTTAAGGACTGTGAAGGGGGTAATCCTGTTTCAGCCCCAGGAGTAGGAGGCAACGTGCCCCTGTGTCAATTGATTTGGGTCGATAGCCCAAATCAGTTATGTGTAGCCCTCACCTTGAGTGGCCGTCCGTGGCCTTGTGAGTTAGGCGATATCTCATAAATAAAAAAATGTCGGTGTTGTCATTATAGATTCCAATAGATTCCACGTGAATAAATTTAACACTCAAAGTTCTGCAGTGTAACTTTCATGACTTTGTTTGCTCATTGTTTGGATTGCAAAATTCATTAAGAAAGAGAGGGTGAGGGTGGTAATGAATGTTACTTTTCCAATATCATTGATGTACCATTACTATAACGGTTAGTCTATTTATAGACGCCCATTCTGTTTACCTTTGGTCTCGTGGTCGGGTCATCAAGTGTCGTCGTTTCTAAGACTTCAAAGTCGGTTGTCTTGGGAAGGTCGAATATCTCAGGTTGTCGACATTTTAAACTCTTCGACACTGAGAGTGGATAAAATAAAAACGGGGTTTGAAACTTTGTTTTTATTTGGTATAGACCATGTTACCTTTGTTTACAGAGTGGTGACCTTGCACATTTTAATGCATTTCCTGGCGGGCAAGATGCTATACACAGGCCATATGGGAAAATTTACATTTTGTGTCATATTTTTCACATAAATTCAAAATTTACAAAAGCAGCAGCTGTACAGCATTTGAGATGTCTTCCCTTTCTTCATATCAAAAGTTGAGACAAATCAGACGGTGCAATCTCCATAAAACATAAGATTTGTTGTATCCTTCCATTGAGCTGTGTACAAATGTGCCTGCAGGTAGTCCACAGGCTCTGTGGCTCTTTTGTAAACATGTGATGTCACAGGTCACATGGTCTATATTCATTCTCACCGACTGATTGAGTTTGTTTGGGTGGGAACAGAGGAAGAAAAGGCTTTAACCGACTTGTAACCGGCTGTAACTCGGAATAGACCTTATGCATATGACGTCATTTGAGTAGGGCGCCCTCACCTAGAGGTCAAAAGGAAGATGCTCATTGGCCAGTCTTGTGCGCCGCGCGTACAAATCAGCGCGTTTCCATTGTTTCATCATCAGTTTACCTCTAAGATGGCGGCTTGGTGATGTCAATGCATAAGGTCTATTGTTTCTCGAAATGTTATCAATTATCAACAGCCGCAGTGCTTCTTACCAAGTATGTAATTATGGTAATTAATTTTTGGAGTAATTACCAAATGTATACCCTCCCTCTAATACCAAATTATCTGACCCTAAACATTTTTTGAGAATTTATTCTTTGTGTTTCAACTTCTTAACTCTGGTCTAAAATCTTTAAATCAGGATACTAGAGTTGATGGTTATAAAAACGGCGCCTTTAAATCAGCAGCAATTTAGGTTAAGTTTTTTTGAAGTTTAATTTTCTCCCTGTTTGTTATGACCGCATTCATTTCACATAATAGCTTAGTTCAACACTGACTTTGTTTGCGCTGCGAATGGCAGCAAGCCACTCTGATAACAACTGGGTGAGGGAAAACAAGAAAAAAAAAACTGCAGTATTTTCTTTGTCAAGACTTGCAAATAGAGATTTTGATAGATTAGCAGTCTGCGGATTGATAGGTGTATCTCTGAACAAACACCATCCCGAGGAGGGTATTTGCCAATACGCACCTCTCATCTTGCACGAGTAGCTGTGCAGCTCGTTCGGCGTAGCCGAGTATAACGATCCATCGAGGATGAAGACGAAGTTGTGCCCAGGCACAGGGTGGCCTTCTACCCACGGCCACTGGTCCTCGTCCTCGGTAATTGGAGTTTTGTCGATCCATCGGAAGGAGGAATTTTCCTTTCAGGTTGAAAGAGGATAAACAAATCAAGGGAGGAAAATCGTGCTCATTTATCTTACTTATCTGATCTTAAAACAATTTATCACTATTTATGTGGTAATTTATTTGTTCATGTTCTTGTTTTTATCGTTTTAATAACAACGTCTGTCGGTTTTTTTCTTTCTTGATTATCTTAAATTTCGTGTATTTGTTATCATTCCATCTGCTCTTTTTGAATATTTAATCGGGGAACCGAGTCAGAACATGGTTTTGGAACTCTTTTTTGATCAATGATCTGAAACTCTGTTTTAGGATAAGCGATTTTGGAACTGGTTGAATTAGATAGACTATGATCCGTTTAGGATAAGTTAGTTGTACACAGTGCACCAAACCAGGTTAAGACTTGTAAACTCGGTCAGAAAATGTTTGAGTAAAACTACATTCCGTATCTGAATTGGAGGCTACGGCTACAACAACAGAATACGGAGGTCCTATAATATACTTCAACTCAAACGATGACGCAGCGATCCAGCTAAGCCATAGCCGTCAATTTGGACAAGGTATGTAGCTCTGTTTAGATCATCTGGCTCAATTTGGAGAACATAAACCTGGTTAATTGTAACTATAACTATAACTACACTGCAGAACTTAATACAATCACGAGGTTGTGGGTACGAATCCTACCACTAACCACTGATTTAACAATGACTAGAATAAATAGCTTCTTGATTTGTTCAACTCAGAATCATAGACTTGAAACAAATGTTTGTGTGAGAGAGATTGGCTGTTGCCAGCTTGCCGAGTTTGCCGAGTTCCCTTGCCGGGAAGACCATTTAAGACAAACAAAAAACAGACAAACACTTTAAACAATAAATAAACTTACGGTATCCCTGAAGAGCCCCAACCACACTCCTTGACCAGGAATAAAAATGGTTTTTTCTTCTAGTTGTGTGATTTCCTCTGGATTAAAGGTATCGATAGTGAGCATGGGTGATGAGAAGCTCTCCATGCACTTATTATGCGCATTGAACCAATTCCGTAGATCCAATTTACCGCTAGGGCTTAGACAGTGACGCTTGAAGGGTTTCCAACGATTCGGACAGGACACTCGTTCTGTGTATACGAAGTCAGGGTACTTTTTATCAATTAAATGAATTGAACTGAATGTCAGCGTCTTCTTAAACCATTTTGGGCAAGGAAAAGAGTGAAATGGACTTAGAAAAATGCGTGAGAACTCGAACAATGATCCGGGATTTGGTTCAAAGGACCCCAACTGGGCCCAATTTCATAAAGCCTGTATGCACAAAACTTGCTAAGCACTGAAAAACTGTGCTTAGCAGAAACAGGTTACCAGCCAACATTCCATAAAGATAACATTGTTGCGGCTGGTGCCCCACTCATTTTTTGCTAAGCAAAGAAACTTTCCAAGCAGTATTTTCTGCTAAACAGGGCTTGAAATATTGGCCCAATTTCATGGCTGAGCTAACTGTGAAATTTTGCACTTGTGGTCACCATTCTCCGCTTACAGAGCGAACAATGTTAAGCCCTTTTTGAAACCACGGCGTGAGCTTGGGCCCAGGCTTCGTCAAGCTCCAGGAAAATTGATAATCTGTGACTTCACATTTTGGGAATTCACAATATATTGCGCCACCAATAGTTTGTTCGCAGAAAGGTAATTTTTCGTAGTGCATCTTCCGGAAAACTCTACAACTTTCACGACGCACATACGGAGTACAACGACCATCTGTACAAACGTTTTAGGGTTGTTAATATTTTATCATCGCTTAATGTGTTTTGAGTTGCATTTGGGAATGTGGTGCAGCGTGTTATGACTATCCCAAACCAGAAGTAATATTTTCTTAATCATTTATTTCACTATACCTTGAGTTGAAATTATTAAAACTGATGGTTAACTGTAACTTAAACTTGCGATTTTGCCTTGCAGTTAATAACTAAAATAACTATAAGCCAAGTTAGTTAGTCGTTAAACGTTCAATGCCCGCTTATGCAAATCTGTGTCAACACAATAACAGCCGTCCAACAAAAACTGCGAAGATGCCTTTTGAAAACGACTCCATTGATGAAAACAATAACCGTTAATGATACCGCTGTCATGTTCATCACACAACCAACAGGGTAGCACCAAAGATTGCACATCTTTTTGCATTAACAGTTCCATAAGCAGCCATAGCCTACTATGGACATCATCAGCAAGTTCTGTCTCAGAAATACCGATAGTCCAAAGCAAGACATTATTTTCTGCAAAACGAATAAAACAAAAAAAGATGCGACTTCTTTAGTTAATTTTTACAGCGAGGTGTCCCTGCAAGCATGCAAGTTAATCAGGTTATTTAACGAGTTTTGTTGCGTGCATAACCAGTTTTGTAAAGTGTGAACCAGATAATAAATGGCGAAATCGTGAACTGGAGATTTAGGTTATTATCTTTTCACTATACCCGGTAGGATTAAAACATTTTGGTTTCACCAATTTATGAAAGGGTACAAAATTATTCTTAATCCACGATGCTTTTACTGTAAACACAAATGTAGGTTATGATTATGTTTTAATCTTTAATCGCTCAAGTGAGTTAATTGGGTTTTTTTATAGACCCGTACATACTGCATTTGACAAGGACGAGAATGTGAAGTGCAACTTGACGTCACGAACTAGTTCGCAATGTAAAGAGAATTCTCGCACAGTCTCGCGCACAGTCCTGAACCCTGAAGCAGAGAACCTTCAACTGCACCTCTACATTCAGCATTACTGTTCACTTCACATCTCATGTCCGTGTTAAGTATGTACTGACATTGAATCTGTCTTTATTATGGCGGGAAAGGTAAATTAACATAGAGTGCATTTATTAACAATTCGTGTTAGTATTGAAAAGCGCATCAAGCTTCGTGCACTCGCAAGCATAGTGTAAACTCACCGTCGTAGTAAGTGGTATCATTGACTGTGAAAAGAAGATAAAACATCAACGCCAAAAAAAAGTAGAGCTTAAAAATTTGCCAATTCAGAATTAAAAATCACAGTCAATATTATATGAAACGGGTTAAAATGGTTTTGTGGGTGTTTGTTCAAGGCTTCGTCGACTGTATATGCCGTGAAAGCTTTTAAAAGCGTCCAGGAATTTGCAGCCTTGCGAACCTATCAGCTCGCAACAAACTTAACAAAGCATTGGTGTAATCCATAGGGGACTAGAGAATGTCGTAACGGCTTATAACGGCCATTGCAGCTGCTTGATATAACTGATCGAGCCTTGAACTTTACTTGGCAAAAACAGTATGGATTGGATAAGATGGATTTGACGTGCAACTGATTGAAAAAATGGACAACACAAATCTCAAGGAATAAACTAATAAGGAGTGTAGCAGCATGCAGAAGGTATCTTAAATCCACAACAAGCTGTTATGGTTTGAGTAGCTATAATACGTTGTGTTGAGTATGAATGAGGCAAATCAGCGCATGCAACTTACCAATGGCGTAGATCCGCGTTGATTTTATTTTTTTTATGTGGGAAGATTTTAAAAACCACACCATTACTTACCAATAATATGATTTTTTGTTTTGACCTTCCACAATTTTACAGTGATGATGTGGATAATAATATTAGTATACTATTTATTTTAAAGTAATTATTGTCGGTACAACCATGTGTAAATCTCTTTTGGGGGGAATGTTTGCTCTCACAGAAGAGCATTGGTATGGTATTGACGTTTCGACCAGTATACAAGAGAATGGTTTCTCCTGAAGACGAGCAGAGAAATATTTAATTCTTACATTTTTATTATACAGTTTTGTGATGTTAAAATAAAAAGACAGACAAATTGAACTGTATAAACTCATATTATTTGCAGACAAAATTATGTTCTCATCTGTTGCTTGTTATCCAAGCACTATCCATTTTAATGACGTTCACCGCTGCGACAATCTAATGGACGATCGCGACGTTCTAAAAAGGGGGCGGGGAAAATAATTCCCACACACAACCGAAATTACGCCTGTGACGATTTCATCTCAATTTCATAATAATTATTTGAGCTTAATTTTGTTTTCATCTTTGCGTCATTAATTTGTCAAAGTAAACATAAAGATTTAATTATTTTCCTTTTATTCAATTTGATTGCTTTTTTGTCTGGCCTTCCAGTGTATAAGCTCTCCCCAAATAATTGATCATCACCGCTGTTCGGTCTCTCCTCCGCATCGTGCAATCTCTTTGCTTTTAAAAGCAAACACGTTTAGTAGGTCTGCCTAAAGTGCAATCAAACAAACGGTGAGAAAAACAAGTGGGCAATCGTCACGTTATCATCTCTGAGGCGAAACGGAGGCAATTACGTCCACCTGGTCAAGGTCGGGGTAATTAGCCAGACCTCTATTTTAAAGATGCGATGGTAGCTCTCGTCTCCCCGTATAAAAGTACACCTTGTTTGCTATGTCCTCGTATTTTCAAAGAGAATGTACTTGAGGTAATTGGATCCCTTGAACACAATCGAATTCACTACCAAGAAAAACTATTTGCGTAAGCAGCCAACCGATTCGACTACCCACCGCTGTTAATAAGCAAGGCTTGAGGGGGGAGATGCCATACTATAAGCGTGCCCGAAATATATTATCATCTTACATAATATCACCCGCCACGATTGTTAGCGAGGCATGTCATAATATGCAATGTTTACGTTCTCTCCGTGGATCGGTTGGTGGCGCTTTCCATCATGGCCGCCTCATGAAATAATGACTAATTCTTCTGCAAAGTTGTGGTTGCGGAAGTTTTCGCCCCAAAATGTCTCCGAATCATCAATGGATGAAATCACATTGAACACATCCACTTTGTATTCAGGTGCTTAGGTAGAGATTCTGCCGATCAATGATTATTGGTAAGTTAATGGTGTGACCGATTCTCTACCGCGCGACGCCGGCCTCGCTTCTAAGTGTGCCTGGCGTATTATGTAAAATGATAATATATTTCGGGCACGCTTATAGTATGGCATCTCCCCCCCCCCCCCCCCCCCCCCTCAAGCCTTGCTTATTAACAGCGGTGGGTAGTCGAATCGGGTGCAACAGCATACTGTTCGTTCTGTCCGAGGTCAAAGCTTGTTATAATGGATAGTAATCGTTCTTTGAATAACCATGCATGTGTTTTTCATTCGTTTGCCCTTTACCGCACAGATACATGTAGCAACACTTTCGGACGTTCGAGATTTAGACACTACCAAAATCGTTGTGTCACAGATTGTGTGCAAGTTCGTCTGTGCAAGTTTTTGTCGCACGACAACGTAATAATCTTTTTACACGGAAACATTTCCGAGGGCAAGTTCTAATTTCCGAACTCAGCTTGTGCCCTTGAGCAATTCAATCTCTGGTTGTGATGTCTTTTTGAATTTTGAAATAATGAATCTGTCTATCTATCTTAACCATAATTGCTTCGTATAAAGTTGGAAAGGTATACAGCAATCCTTCACCGATCTTGAACTCTTGGTGGCAGCAGATATGCCTCCATTACTGCGGTGTACCTGGGTGGTACTGCGCTGCCTAGCGACTGGTATAAGGTTTGGGCTACACGGCGATCATTTGATCAGTCGCGGGTTATTGGACTTTCACTTTGCAAATCGCTTAAACCCGTCGCTAGGCAGCGCAGTACCACCCAGGTACCACCGCAATAATGGCGGTATCTGCTGCCACCAAGAGTTCAAGATCGGTGAAGGATTGCTGTATAGCGCACTCTGCTCTACCAACCAGGCTCCCAGTTGATGAAACCCATGCCTACATCCTTACGGATTGTGAAGGGGGTAACCCTGTTTCAGCCTGAGGAGTAGGTGGCAACGTGCCACTGGTGACAGTTGATTTGGGATAAATTAGTTTAGTGTAGCCCTCACCTTGAAGTGGCCGTCCGTGGCCTTGTGATGTAAGGCGATCTCACATTTAAAAAAATAAATAAATAAATGAAAAATAAATAATAAAACATGCAGTAAATACGAAGCTCTATGCATGCCATACCACTTATCCAGTAGATAAATGATCTCTCATGTATTGTGGACGTCGACTAATTATTGCCTTACTTAGACGATTAACTAAAACTATTGTAAGTAGACTTCTTAGTTTCTGTAAGTCCTCTTGGCGGGGATATCACGATAAATGACCATAAAATTAAAATAAAATAAAAAATAAAAAAATCAACTTGATGGGTTTATTTATCTCGTTATCTGGAGAGTATCTCTTTTTTCGTGTTTTTTTTTAGCAACGTTTGTGAAATGCCTTTAAAGAGCTAACAAATTATCATAAAACAAAACAAAGAGACACAACCAATGTATGAACCAGACAATTGCGAACAAAGGGTCGAATGCAAACCGATTGAAGCGTAATGTGTGTACTTAATGGGTCATTAATATTGCATTCTTGATGATCACCGAAGCAGAACGAAATTGCTGTCTCATAAAAACCACTGTTTCATTGATACTTTGTCATAAAGTCTTTGTTTCGCTTAACACGATAGTCAACGCTTTATATACAGACAAAAACTACATCAGTTGGGTTCGTGTTCTAATGGAAGAGTGACTCATTCTCATCCTGGTTTTTCGATAAAAATACACATCACAAAACCGACCTGAGAAAGTTGCAGCAAATTTGATAGCTAGATTTGAGTTAAAAAAAATGGGATTTGATATTGATTTTTTGGCACGGTCATAAATATGCTTATTTCGAGTGCGGCAATCGATTGGAGGAGTCTTCAGAATTTTTAATTCTTGATTTTTTTATAGCATTATTTCAAACAATTTTTTTGTAACAGTCAGCGAGCTTGCAGATTAAACTGACTAGTTTATTTCCTGATCACTAGACCAAAACGTGTATTGCCCTCGGTGAATTGTCTTTACATAGCATTAAATTACGAAGGCCAATTAACGTCAACAACCAACAAATACAATTGAATCCGGTAGTAGTACAGATTCACAAATCCTTACTACGGATTCACAATCCGTTCTCATTGATTAACAATCTGTAATGCCCTCCTCTGTGAAGTCGTAATAATGGATTGCGATTCCGTAATAACAGAATGCAAATCCGTAATAACGGAATGCAAAGCCGTATTAACAGAATGCGGGTCTTTACGGGTCTTTGCGTTATGTTGCGTCATCTAAAGTGCACACGATTCATTTGAAGAAAAACAAAATTATGAGCAAAATCTCGCCGAACTCTATAGATGAAAAAAGAAAGAAAGGTCAACTGTTCGGTCAATACATAGAGTAAGAGATAAAAACACCGCAATCCTTGAAGTCGGTGATTTAAGCTATCTAATTACCCGTCAAAGTGTAAGTGTCTGGCAAATATCAGACACTTTGAATGTTTGGAATCGGACGTAATCAATCCGTTTAATAGTGCAGGTAAGTGACATGTATGATTGGTTTAATCTCTTTATGTAAGGACAATAAGACGACCAAGATGTAGAATAGGGGGATTTTTAAATTGGATTACCCTGTTTGGAACCCTATACTCTCTTCATTGGGGATATTGCGGACAGTTTTATTTCATGTTATCCCAATCGGGTGCGTTGTCTCCCAAGGAGGGTTATTAATGGTTCCAAGACGGAGAACTCTACCTGATAACAACTTCCTCGTCCGATCAAGGTCTGTATTAAAGCGTACCCCAACTGGGATTCCCGTTTGGATCTATTTCTCTCAAAAGGAGCCTTATTTTAACCGGCTTCCCCCAATGGGGGTACTAACCGAACCAAGTTAAGAAATCCTCGGGTGAAAGAAATGGAAACTTCCATAATAAGGAGATCGGTTTGAGAGAAAGAATCTGTAAATATTGTGCTATTTCAATTTAAGTTATTTATATATTTGATAAAAAATTGATAATCTCTAATTGCCTTTAAAAAACAGGCTAAAAATGGTTTATGTCTATACACGAATTTCCAAAGTAACTGAACTAAATCTAAAAGATGAAAATGACAATAACTTCATGTACCTTTCTTATAAAGACACTCTGCATTGTTTATACACTGGCCCATGACGCCCTTGTCACGTGACAGCACGCACGTGACGCTCGCGTTTGGGCTGCTGGCGGTGGTCTCACACCCAAGGTAGGCCGTGTTGCCTCCGTCCAACGAGACAGACGAATCATTCTCCTCATTGCAGTTAACCTGTTGACGCAAATTGACGAATGCTTCAGTGAATGATTAACCCCCACACCCATAGCCTCAATATTCCACTATACTACTCCCTGGAATTCCATTAACGATGGTGCATTCAATATAGAGTGCATTTAGCGCTAATATGGCCACCTATACTGGCGGTCCCTTTTAGTGTTTGCCATGCTCTTTTTCAGTCAGCTAACTCATTAGAGTAGAACATTTGAAATATATTGAGGGATTTTTTTTTCTTCTTCGGCGAGCTTTATTGGAGAAATAAATCACCTGCTTGGAAGGGTGTCACATTATCGCGAGGGAAAAGCTGCAAGGAAATGTTTAACTATACATGGTTGTTTTCTGTGTTAGACGGAACAATTATTACGGACATCGTTTTCAGGGAACGGGGAGTATGTGTCTTAGTTTAGATTAACCAGATGTGTTACTAAGATTTTACTCTTGGTATATGGGTAAGTATTCTTCTAGCAACGTTCGTGGTGACTCTTACTCTGAGAATTACAGCTGTTTTTACTCGAACCTTGTAGTCGGTCATTATTCTTATATATTTAAATGATCCTAGTGACTTGTACTTGTTTTTATATCTAAGATGAGACATATAGGATCAATGTCCTCTCAGCCCAAGGGAAATTATATCATCCTTTCTCACAGTAAATTACTCTTTTGGTCCGCCCCCCCCCAACACACACACCAAAGTGTGTAACAGCCTGCAATCGTGGACCCTCCTTTGTTCAACTCTTTGTGATAGCAACCGTGGACCACAATGCTTTCCTTTGTGATAGCAACCGTGGACCTATTGTCCTCTTTTGTTATAGATCCCTGGTTTGAATGTGGTTACCTACTCACACACACACACACTCGTGTTTATGGTGTTAACCGAGGACTTCTCTTTGTTCTCCCATTGTTTGGACATAGTTTTTTTTTGAGACGTCCCCATTGGTTTTGTACACGAAATCGAATCGAGGACGTCCTCGGTGTGACTTTTTCCCGGATCCCTTTTGTTAAAACCCTCTCCAAGTCCTCGGTTTGAATGCGTGGACATGTTCACACACACACACACATCCTTACGGATCCGGCTTGTGTGGTACTGCTATTGTTGTTCTATTATTTTTCTAAAGAACTTCCTTGTGTTGTCCATTGTTCCTATTGAGATTACCTTGTGGGGTCCATTTTTCTGTTGTTGTCATGACCCCACAAGGACCCTTCCGTAAGCCCACACAGAACTGTAGCAGGTATTGCCCTTAGGTTGCAGGGTGGCGTTCAATATGTCATGTTTTAGATTAAAAGTATGGCTTAGGCCTTGGATAAAGAAGTGAGCCAGAGATACTTCAGGATTACAATGTTTTAGGCCAGGGTTACAATGAGAAATAATTTGGAATCCGATGAATACAGGATTAGATCAAAATTAGATTAGATAGTGGATCAAAAGCCTTCTTGAGCTAATCCTGATCCCGGATTAATACCTCATCGTCTACACCGATATCTCCACCGACACAGAGCGTCTTGCCTCGGTCGCATTCGAACCACGTCCCTTCCATCCCAACGCTGCAGTTCGTATCTGAAGAGGCGCGCAGTAACTGCCTCAAGAGGTGGCATGGATAACCCCTGACCTCCATGCAGATCTGGCTGTTGTTCAGACCCTTCATAACACCCTCGACGCACCCGCACAGGTCCTCGCATGTCTCGTTGTGCCAGTTCGGTGTGTTGACACCCACCATGCTGGATTCCTGGGTATGACAACAAAGAGAAACACATTGTTTAAACAGTATCCGTCAGTTTTCATTGGCCCTTCTCATGGAATATCTTAACTACATTCACACATGGCTACATACTCTATTGCATTGGTGGACAAACGCCATAGAACGTGCACAAGGCGGACGCACAAACGCGTTAGCGATGCAACCTCGTTCCTAGTGGGGTGCAATCTAGCAACGCCATTTCCCCAAAGAATGCATTGCTCGACCATAACGAGGGGTATTGATTTGTGTTAATCCATTGCAAATAAATTGTTTGCCTTTAACTAAAGGGCTCGATCGCAACCTTGCAACTTTGGTTTTAAAAGATTGTTTAATACATTATCCATGGAGCCTCCATGCATTGTTTTATTGTGTGTGCAATGTTGTGTTTTGTGCGCATTGCTATCAGCAGTACAATATTGTTCCCATCATGCATTACTACATCCTGAACAGGAATTTGTACAAGCTCATCAACCCATCCCAGCGGTCTTGGATTAGACCAGTGTCATGTCAATATTTTACAGTTAAAGTTAGCCTGTATTCAAGAAGTGACTCTGTAAAAGCAAGAATACAGTATAGAAACGTCATTGAATGACTAATAATCAATCAGTCCCGCGATGGTCGCCGGAACCAAGTTTGGATCCGTAATCCAATAATTTTTACAGAAGATTTATTTGCGATCCAAGGTCTTGAAGGGTTACAGATTCCCTTTACAGGAAAGAGGTCAGGCACCTCCAATAAACCCGTTGATTAATCATAAATCCGTACATGAAGTCGTAAAAATGGATCTGCGTTACCAGTACATTGATGATTGATGCACACCGACGTTATTTACGTGGGTACTAGTTGATATAAACAGGGATGGTTCATCGTTGGTTAGGGCGTCTTACGTTCGACTGTGTCATAAAAAGGACTATTTGATTGAAATTTGGTGTTCCCGTTTCGAGAATAATAACTCTTTTCCTGGTTTACGTAAAGGTTTATTTCTCTATGATTGCAATTGCAAAATGTTTATCAAAAACACTTTATAAATTACAAAATTTTAAATTGACAAATTCGCAAATTGCTTCACCTTTAATAATAAAACGTGAATAAGGAGTTTAAACAATGGGAGACTTAACGCTAGGTTGCAACAGGTAAGGTAAATAAATAATGCTTTCGTTGTTCTGAGCATGCGCACATTTCCAAGAAACTGATTAGTCTGCTGCCACCTAGCGTCCACCTAAAGTCTCCCATTGTATGAAAGTAAATACAAGATACCTTCTTGCTATAAGACATCACATCAATTCATTTCGTGGGCTAATTTTTTATTTGCATGAAGGTTATCCCTTTAGAAAGTATCAAAACACAAACAACGTTGCACAGGGATTAAGAACAATAGACCTTGCTCATACTAATATGTTAATTGCACATCGCGCGTGCTCAACAACACCACTGGTGGGCCAGGGACATCGTAACATGTGTCGGCTGATGGTGGCGTGACGCATACACGTTTGGGCGTCTTTCTACACCTACTAGTGCCCAACTCCATGGCATTTGCCAACCAATAGTACGCATGCGTGAATGTAATTAGAATATTTCATGACGAGGGCTAATTGTGAATATTATTTAGCCAAGAGGTAACACCTCAAGTTAAAAAAAAACCTTTCGATGGCTTTTTAAAACCGTATGACAATCTGGGCTTTTTTGTTCACTAATAATAAAAGAAACGGCATTGACACAATAATTTGATCTAATTTTTTGAGTGGTTTCTTTGACAAGATGTTCAAGCCCTGGCCTCTGCCAGATGATCAAGTAAACATTTCACTTCGGTTTCTAGGCAAGGCTTTTAGCGGCGTTAATGATGGACGTAATGGGTAGCCGCCATCGGTCCATATTGCAATCTATATAATAAAATGTCAGTCGTGAAATTTCCCAACCGATCATAATTCACGTTTTACTATTTCTATTTTAAAAAATTTGTCATAAACAAATTATATGCGGGTGAGGATTTGATATAATTTCCGCGCAGACAGGATTTTGAAAAATGTATCATCCGTGGATTAGATCATGCGCCATTGTAATGTATTATAATTTTACATGCTTTATGTGAGTGTGACTACAGAGCAGCGTCTAAAAACGGTTTGAACAACCTTTTGGGTGCCAGTTATAAAAGGTCACGTAATTAAATTCAACTTCAGATCGATTAAAAGATATTTTGTGAAATACATTTTATTAGGGTTTAATCAAACTGAACCTAGCCCGCATAACCATTGCAGTGCATTTTATATGTAAAATTTGGATAAAAATACATTATTTGTGTTTTCCCTGTACACTCAGTACTTTCCCGAGTCTTGTAAAAAAAGGGGGGGGGGGGTTGACTTATAAGAGTGATGATGACTGGTCCGTATAGGTCAGTGGGGATTGTGTTTTCATATGCTCAGTGAAATTATAGCGTCCTTTTGTAGGATCACGTCCCTTGGAAAATTAATTGCTTCTCTAAAAAATGAATAACGTGTCTAGGACAGCTTTTATTCCCTTCTCGTTAATCATGTCTTATATGTAAAAAATTACCGAACAATTGGTAATTATAAAAACAGTTTTTGAATGGTTTCAACCTTGAAGATTACCAATCAGGCTACTGGAAGCTTAAATGTTAATATCTCGTCAACTCATCTCTGAAAATTGAATGAGGGAGACAATAAATTCTTTGTTCAATATACAAAAATCTGGACGCATAATAAGACCACGGGTTGAACTGGACTATTCCATTTCAAGAGGTGAAGCCAAGACAAATGAATATGCCAGATATCACAGAGTATATACTGCGATAAAGCACGAAGGAAATGCTTTCAATTTTTGTGTTATATATCTCACGAATAGATACATGTCATTTAACACATATTTAACAACAAGCACAAAAGAAAAAAACGGAAATTCGACAACCCCACACTCTGACAATACACCGATCCAGTAGGCCACGCCCCAAATTGCCGCCATTTTGTCCGACATTTTTGTTCAAGGCAATTTTTTTTATAAACTTGATTTTTATCCTTAACCATGGTCAAGCGGTGTTCGTATCTTAATTGTAATTCTGACTCCCGATACCCTGACAAGAGAGGGAATGTATATTTTTTTTGCCATTTCCAAGGCCGAGGTCAACCAGAGAAAAGTGTTTCCGCTAGGTTAGTGCGTGCGGTGGGCCGGTCTGGCTGTGTACAACCATAGAGAAAGGACCACGTACCATGCCGACACGCCACACGTTTTGTCGTTGCTAGGCAGTTGCTATAGTGGGCGTGGCCTACTGGATCGGTGTATTCTTTAAAAACAACTTTAAAAACTTCTAAACAACGTGGACGACGCCATGCAGACACCAACCCTGTCCATCGTGATTTGGACAAACGGGAGGGAAATGATTACTTTGGAAACAGCACTGCGAAGCGTCCAATAACTGTCACTATAGGACTCCTATATTACATTTTTATGGAATTCAATATCTGCCGTCGCCCGTCGCCCGTCGCCCGTCGCCCGTCGCCCGTCGCCCGTCTTTAGATTTTGTCACGCTTGCGCAGAGCGCCATTGAGCTTAATTTGACTTTTACCCTTTGACCTTTCACATGCTTGCTCGATCGATCTGCATGGATGAAACTACTCATTCAGATATGTATTCCGTTCTCCAGCTGCGGCACCGGACTCCACTCTTGCCAGGAGCAATATCCTTTCAATTTATGTAAAGAATGGCATCGGTAAAGTAACTTATATGGAAAATAATAACCTTGTCGTGTTAAATAAGTACTGTAAATAAATAAATAAAACTCAGCGGTAGATTGTATAACTCATAATTATTGTGCACAACCATGACAACAGGCCTTGTAAGTTGTATTGTAATATTTCTGTCTGTTACATGTACACGATGGGCGACGGGCGACGGGCGACGGACGACGCACGACGGGCGACGGGCGACGGGCGACGCGCGACGGGGGACGGACGACGGGCGACGGGCGACGCACGACGCACGACGCACGACGCACGACGCACGACGCACGACGAAAAATGGCATATATGGAACTGTCAAATGGCAGAAATGGGATACAATAAAGAGCAAGAGGCGACGGACGACGGGCGACGCACGACGGGCGACCGGCGACGGCAGATATGGAACACCATACATTTTGGAGCGCCGCAGCAGTATACACGGCAAAATTAAGAGTGACAAGTGACGTGTGTCCCACCAATCAAATGACAACGATCTACGTTCGGTGTATTTTGAATAATTACTGTCCAAGTACGGACGCATTTACTTGAAAATAATGATTTAACTAAATACAAATATTGTCAGATGAATCATGGGCACTTTTTGAAAATGAATATGAAAATGAAAACTTTCAATACGGGGCCAAATGTCCATGCGGGTGCTGACGGGAAGCTCACATTCAATGTTCAATGGCCTTAGAAAGTCTTTACTGTGTACTGTGCCCATTTTAATCCTAAAGAGAAATATTTTCATCTATTAATAGTACTGCCAAAACCAGAATGTTTATCTTTTGTTTTTTTATGAGATATCGCCTAACTCACAAGGCCACGGACGGCCACTCAAGGTGAGGGCTACACATAACTGATTTGGGCTATCGACCCAAATCAATTGACACCAGGGGCACGTTGCCTCCTACTCCTGGGGCTGAAACAGGATTACCCCCTTCACAGTCCTTAAGGATGTAGGCATGGGTATCATCCACTAGGAGCCTGTCTGGTAGAGCAGAATGCACTACCTTCCCTGTATTGTTCAGCCTAATACTCTCTGAATTTTGGTATACATAGATTAACTCTCTCCCCCATCGTCTGTGCTTATTATTTCGGTTATCTTTGTATTATTCTGTATGTTATGAGAAGAGTGGTATAAAATAAATGTTGACTTGAATTTAATTTAATTTGTATTGCAGCACTAGCATAATAAGCATGTAGGCTCTAACAAAACATACACCGTGACTCGGTGTGTTCACTCAAACATGGCCACCGTTTAAAATGACCACTATTTAAATAGCTATTTGAATAGATTCGGGGAAGTTAATACAAGCTTCAACTCAAGCTATTTTTACGAAAATATCCGCCAATGATGAGTGGTAGTTAAATAAAAACTGAAAATAAATTATTGTGGGGATCCTGACAATCTCTCCTCCATCATCCATGTGCAAATATATTGGCTTGTTATGTTTTTAGTTGTCCGTGGCAAATTATGCGAAAGCTTTCGTATGAGTTTCCTTTCGAAACATTATCATCTGCCAAAATTCGTTCAGAGGGAAAAAAAAAATCTAACGAAAAGTCTGACAACTTTTTGTTACAGGTTGTTAGTGGTTGGTTTATTTAAAACTAGAAGATGTTGGGTATTTCAAACTATAATGATGTTCTTTACGACACAAAACTTACAAAGGAGGGACAACATTCTGAGAATCTTTTCAGTGCTCTAATTACCGCCTTAAAGGCACAGTACACGTTTGGTAATGACTCTGAAAATTAATGGCAATAAAAACTTACTTGGTGAGTACAGCAGCTTTGGGTAGTATAATGCATATTTGAGAAACTTTTATTTTCGAAGTACTACGGTTATGGAAAAATATATCACTTTTTATTCCCCAAAATTTGAATCTGAGAAGCGTTTCTGTCAGAAACGCTTCTCAGACTGTGTATTCCTATGGGGAATATTCTTCCTGCGTGGAAATATTCGCTCCGGTTTTTCGGTGATATCTCAAAAACGCGACCAGCTTTTGAAGTGAAATTTTCACAGGTTAGTTTTATTGTATGTACCTACATTTATATAGGATTAACACAATCAGTAGGCTCCAATTACCAAACGTATGCAGCAGCTTTAACACAATTCCTCGTCTACTATTCGATAGCACAATACAAGGCCAACTGAGCGCTATAGGTGTTTCAGCTTTTTCGCACCTTTTTTCGCCATCACTTCAGGCACCCCGTCTATCCCATAATATATTTTGCCGTCGTTAACCTAATTAAAAGTAAATAATATAATACCAACCATGTGTTTGTGTTGCCATGGTGACACCACATACGTCAATCAAACACGTGTATGAATTCACGACATCTGCAACACATTGGCTGTAACTAGATTACGCTTCTAAATTACTGTTGTCTGTTTTTATTTTTCCATTACAACCAGTTCTCGTTCTTCAAGAGGAGATGGTCTTGATTCGAGCCATTTAGTTTGTTATTTTGAACCATTTGCGCTCAGCGATTCAATTTCGTTTGGTCTTTACGATCTCCCACATTTCACTACAAATAACGCATGAGTGCAGACTAATAAGTATTAAAGCAAAAAATGTCTACTAAATCCAATACACGGAGACCATAATGGAAGCAATTATGGTTGATGAACGGCGGATGTTTCCCTGTGGATTATCAGAACCGATGACCCACCCTCTCCTGTCTCGCCTACCGGTAATTTCGTCCATTCCAACCTGATGGAGTCGTCTCCCCATACGCCCGGGGTGAAATAGTGCATCGATCCATTCTCATTTATCCAGTCATTGTACTTAATTAACGGGCACCATTTCATTATGCAAATCAGGGGACTACAGTTATTACAAGTCCCTTCGTAATTAGCAGGAACCATGTCACCACATCAGTGGCTGGTAATCTGTCACTACCAGCAAAACCCTTTTGCGTTCTAAATCTCATGCTTGTCGTTGGTTTACCAGGAAACCAGTTAACAACATTGTTAACCACGCTTGATGACTTTTCAGTTGGTACCCTGTAACTAGTCAGCAAAACTTTAACATTCTCTATTTTGGCGAAAGACGGGAAACCAGTTGTTCACAATGTATACTTCTAATGACATTTTGGCTGGTCACCTCTCAAGACGCAGCGTTTGGGTTTCAAAACTGCAGCCGTATCCGAGTTGCCAAGGATGGTGCTACGGGAATTATATGTTTCAACCCTCGTCCACCAGTGACGATCAAGCCTCAGCCAATAGTTTGGACACGGCCTGTCTCGCTAAATTGTGAATTTTCAGCCTGTTAGCAGGACACCAGTCTTTCTAACGACCCTTAATCAGCTGGGTAACCAGTTACTATCTACTCAGCGAAAGTCACATTCTGTGTGACACAACGTCCAGTGACATTCTGTTTTCAAAGTGTTCAATGAGCTTCGAAATGAGTGCATAGACCTTTCTATTGCAACGTCACAGCCTGAGTTTTTGCCAACCGAGGTTGGAAAACAATTTGTGTGGATCATTATATTCTACTTTTAAAACATCATTCTAACCATATGCATTCCATAACAAACGGTTTCAAACGCTTTTCATAGACCAACTCGCCCGATCCAAGGCAACGTGTCCCTTTAACTGAATTGAACAATGCAATACGAACACAATCTCTTTTTACTTACACACACACAAATAATTTCAGGGAAAAAATAGCAATGATAAGTTGATGGGCCTAATGGGAATTCATAATCTCGAAGGCCAATTGTAAAAAAACAGTGGAGGCCATAGACTTTTCATGAATATGGAAGAATCGAGGGCAATTACGAAGCGAGATTTGACGAGACAATCAAGGTCAAAAACTCGGTCTTATATACTAATCGTTTGCATTCGTTATAGCTAAACTAGCGAAGGTTGATTTACGATGGATCGTAAAAATATCAATATTAATATTAGTAAAGTCATTCATTAAGACTGTCTTGTCACCACTTGCGGAGGAGCTGTGATTAATGTCTGCCATTATGAAAACAATTACTATGTTGAAAAGAGTGAACAATAATATTCGTTCAACTAGACCGCTTGGATAAACTTGTACGAGAGCTGTCCCGTTTGGAGAAGGCGTGGTCGATGGATCCGGGAGGGAAGGTGGAAGAAGAGCGATCTTCAGAGACATGAAAATTCAACAACAACAAAATGCATTTATGGCGTGTCGTGGCCGAGCGGATAAAAACACCGGACTCAAGCTCTGGTGTTTCTGATCAGCAGAGTGTTGGTTCGTGTCCCGGTCGTGACACTTGTGTCCTAAAGCAAGACACATAACCGTTATTGCTGCGTCCTTCGGATGGGACGTAATAAGTCGTATGAGGTCCCGTGTGTTGTGTAATGCACGTAAAAGAACCCAGTGCACTTATCGTAAAGAGAATGGGTTGATCGCCCCGGTGTTCCTGGTTTGATTGGCTGCATATTGCGCCACAGCACCTTGTAAACCATTACATGGTGCTATAAAATAGGAATGGGTCTCATACTTCAAAACGTAGCTCCACATACCTTGCAGGAAAACTACTGAGGGCTTTGATACGCCCCTAGGGGTGTGATAAAGCGCTATAGAAGAACCTATATTGAAATATAACTTTAAAAATATAAACAGTAATGTACATGGCTACATCTGGCCACCATCTGGACAGAGTATTTTCCCTCTGTGTGTATTTTGCAACTTGGTGATTGTTCTGCCCTTGATACTATACCATGCCCGATGGGGCAGAGGGAGTCCTTAAATGTCCCTTTAGTCTGACACCCCCAGCCCCCCCCCCCCCCCCCTCCCAGAAAATCCTTCAAAGAATTCCTGAGATTCCCAGAACACAATCCACTAATGGGTTCGATTAGCTTACACGTGTAACTAAAACTTACACGAGAGCGTTCGATTAGCCATCAAGTGATACTCGTGTCTGCCCCGGGTGTAAGCCACCACAACCCCAGCTCGCGAGCGGGTATGTGGTGGATGTCCAGGTGTAATGACGTATCATACCAAGATGGCGGGGACAAGATGAATTTGACGTGAGAACAAAAGTACAAAAATACACAAATTTATCGTCATGAAACAATTATGAGAAATGGAAAGGAAACGAACTTCTAGAAAAACAAACAGATGTGTGCAAGTTATTTTATATTTTTATAATTAAATTGTGTCGTTACGGACATCGACATGTTCCAAGTGAACAGACGACGGAGCGTACATACATGTAAGTCCTGCCGCTACGCAAAAACGTTTGACCTTAATTTTCCCAGAGTGCCAAGCGAAAACACCACAGCGTTCGATTAGCCTCGTTTCGTGGCTAACACGAGTGTAAATCCCCGGTACACACGGGGAAGCTAATCGAACGCACCCATACTGAACCAAAAATGAATCCGGCCATATACGGGTCATTTCTGACTTGACAGATTTTAGAGTGTGGTAGGAGTTCTCCAGCATGCCTCATATCGAGTACCAAATGTTTGAACCACATTTACATTCATTGATTTGAACGAGATGCCTGCGCCATGCTACATGACAACAGGAAACACCAGCATTTGAAAGTGCATTCCCCCCGCACCATCCCCGCCCTTACACTCTTTTGTAGAGATGCATTTTCATTTTAGGTTTTCCACAGTTATGACATCTGTTTCGTTCGTTCGAAACAGCAACAGGTTTTTCCTTAATTCAAGTCCATCTACATGTTATCTTTAAATGACGTCAATCTTGAGATGAAACAAAATGATCCAATTAAATTAAAGCACAGTCAAACAAATATTCCTATACTGACATTGATAACTTATATTGACTTCACTTTGTTCGATTTCTTGAACAGAATGGGCTGACAAATGCCGCTCTTTTCCCCAACAGCTTCCCCAATCAAGAAACTCGTCACAAAAACACATTTCCTCTTGGACTTTGTGTTATAACGGGCACTTGAAGAATCCCCGATGGCTGTCTACGTGTTGGATGATTGTGTTTGTTTAGCTCGGTCAACACTTTCTCATGATATCATCCCCTATGGACAGTTTCCCCCATGGTAAATATTCTTGGCCTATTAACCAACTTCATATCGTGATAATACTATTTTATATATGGCAACGATTATATGGCGTTTTAAGCCCCGCCCAACCGGCCATTCTACCCACCAACAAACTGCCGCGTGTTAAACAGATACTTTGAAATCAAAACTTTTCAAGACAAATGATATATAATTGGTAGCTATATGAAATAAACCATCACTTTCGATCTGAAAACTCACTGATGATCAAGTTCATACCAGTGCCAATGCTATAGGAAAATAATTGCGTCTGAAACACAGACAAAGTCGACGTTTCATGCAAAGAACCAAAATCATCTTTGCTTAGCTGCAATCGAAACAACCACGTGAATGGACGCTCACAAAATCCGTTAAAAATTAACAGTTTTCCGTTTGTTTGTTAATTGTTTTGGGGTTCTCCCAACATTAAAAAGGGACCAGGTAAATTGATTATATTTTTACAGGTTGTTTGGATTGTAACAGGTTATTTTTTATTAAAAACTAAAGGATGCCAATTAATTTCTCTTAAAATCGCAGTATTAAGTTAATTTTAATCTAAATTTATTGGTGATTATAATTTTGTTACACTCCTTGCTAAATGACTTTAAAATTATATTTTTTTCAAACAATGAGATCTACGTGTGCTTAACCCTTAATACAATGAGCTGTAAACTATAAATAAACGAGTAGAAAAATCAAACAAAATCTCCCAAACATTCAATATAAATTCCTCACCCACGTCTATCCTTTCTGTATAAATTAATAGTCGCGACATCCTAATACTACAAAGAGCTACTCGTGACCGTGTTTACGACTTTAGAAGGCAAATAATTAATTGGTTTACTGTAAGTGCAAAGCTACTGGTACATCAGTGAATTGCATGTTTTGGTTGTTTGATAGCGAATCCTAAATTTATTTTAATTATGTGGCTTTCAAGAACATCATAATTATAATGTTGAACGGCACTGCGTCCCACAAGGATGCTCACCATGTACTGACAAACGCGCGCTAATTTCACGACATTTATGCAGAATTGTGAACAGTATGGGAGCAATTTCATCCCGGAGAGAACTGTGATTGGTTTTTGAAGGAGTTATTTCATTCAAATCTTCGAGTTCACCAGAAGAATCGTTAACAATTATCCTGTGACAAAAACACAATTTTATCTAAAGAGCAGTTTTTTTGAAATTTCCGAGGCCGAGTTCGGACGACGACCATTTGCTGACAAGGGGGTCCAATCCCTGGTAACCACCCTTACGTTTTTGGTCGTAAGGACCGTTCTGCATGTTTTTTCATGATTTTGCAGTTTCGATCAAGACTAAAAAATCCCCTCCTATAGATTCTTAAGCAAAAACATTTTTCCAAAGGGATTTGAATAATTTCGAATAATAATCATTTAAAAATTATACGTTCCTATTAGACTCAATAGCCCCCATCGAGGCGCCAGGATTAATTCATTTAGATGGAAATTATTCTAACTGAATAAATTTGTATAATCCACTGTTCTTTTGCCATATAAATGAGGAAGTTGATACGAGATTTTAGCTAAAATCACTTTCTAATGGTGATAATAAAATGTTTTCTAAAAAAACATGTCCGTCTTGGACTTGCTTTTATTTCATAATTTCCATTGTTCAATCAAGAAAAAAAGAAGGAAAAAAATTGAATTTCGAATCATGCACCATGATATTTGGTTCATAGCGTGTCGTGGCCGAGTGGTTAAGAGCATCGGATTCAAGTTCTGGTGGTTTAATCATCGGGGTGTGGGTTCGAGTCCCGGTCATGACGCTTGTGTCCTTGAGCAAGACACTTTACTATAATTGCTTCTCTTCACCCAGGGTTATAAATGGGTACCTGCAAGGGTAGAGGTTGATATTGTGTTTGAAAAAACCTTCGGAGCGCCCCACGGCAGCCCAAGGTTGTATACTCCCCAGGGAGCTGAGAAAAATTAAAGGAATGTTATTGGCCCAATGACCAGGGCACTATGTAAAGCGCATTGAGACGTTACATTGTATTGTGAAATGCGCTATATAAGAACTAGTTATTATTATTATTATCATAAAATCGGGCACAATACATTTTGAGTTTTTTTCCCCTCATTGACACCACAGAATTGAATTAGGTCAACAAGAATGCGTTTCAGTTAAATTATTATGACCCATATTATGACCCATATTATGAATCATATTATGATTACGATCCGCTAAAAAAAATCGCAACTTTAAAAAAGTCGCCGCGATACTATTTTTTAGATGGTCTGATTCCCTTCTCGTGAATACAAAGTCACAATCACAATGTCTGCGCAGAACCGTACAGACTAACATTTCTCGCGATATAAGTTCCCTAAACAGTCACACAGCGCATGTTCAGTGCCATTGCCGACTTTGTAACGTTTAATAAAAGAACGCTTGCGCGGCAAAAAAACACTGTCTTTGAAGACAATGTACAACATTGGTAATTGCCAAAGACCAGTATCCACACTTGATGTGAACCAACATCATAAAATAAAAATTGGTCTTCGGAGTCATGAGAAAACAGCGAAAAAACCCATTATATGTTTTTACTGTTTTCAATCATCGGATTTCATCACCAGTGATAAAGACTAACTGTGTTTTACTCATTTCCTAAAAATAGCATTTCAAGCAAAACTATTTCAAGGGAGGTTTTCCACCATGACCATCTTTATACCATGTAAGTTATGTGCAAATCTGAGAACATGATTCTCACTCTTACCAATGTTGTACACACCCTTTTATTTAAAGGCCTGAACAAAGTCGTTACCAAAAACAAAAGGTCGCTGCGAGAAAGAAAAAAAAGTCGCTGCGTAAACAAAAGGCGCCGTTTAGGTGTCCATTATAGAACGCCATTCAGTCAGTCTCACGAAGAATTTCAGAGGTTTGCATGTATTTTGTTGAAGCTTGGATAACTCCATGAACTATTAGTAATGGCTTTCCCATGCCAGTGATAACTGTAAAATGACCACACCACCCAAAGCATTACAATTAACACACGACGATGGATATAAGACCGTATATTATTTTCTTGCGACCTGAAACACAAACACGGGCATTATGAGCCGCCAGCAGGTCTAACTAATAATGACAAAACCAGTGACAGACCTACAATGACCTTATTCACACTACGTTACCAAATCTTGCAAGTGTCATTTTGGGGTCTAGTATGTATAAGCACCCGATACTCCACATTATTTTCTGGGAGACGAGGTAGTAATCTGTGTTGGTAAGCGCTGTCACTCGTTGACCCTTTTTTGTCGTTAACTACTAACAGAAATGTAACCCAGGTTGGAAAGTATAGAAAGCCATAACTGCAAATCAAAAACAGATTGCCATAGTTTGAAGCAGTGTTACACAAATATTCATAAATAGTTAGGGTTAGGGTTAGGGTTAGGGTTAGGGTATAGGGTTAGGGTTAGGGTTAGGGTTTCCGTTCATGAATATTTACAGAAAATGTTGAATTCGGCCGACCATGCCATCCGGCGCACTTTGTTTATCAACAAAAGAAAGGCCCCATATACAGATTACATTCCTTCCTGTTACCTGCCAACAGAGGTAGTAACCTGGGAGACGAGGTAGTAATCTGTGTTGGTAAGTGCTGTCACTCGTTGACCCTTTTTTGTCGTTAACTACTAACAGAAATGTGGAGTATCGGCTGGTATAAGGGGACGCGCTCTGTTAGTTAGGCACGCATCATATTCTTCACACGAAATGTAACTCCCAAAATGAAAGACCACGGACATAGACAGTGGCTGCGTGTATGGGGCGCCGTTTGTCAATTAATTGTTTAGCGTATTTTTGACGTGTTTTTACCATGGTTTGTAATAATTAGATGTAAACCATAGAAAGTGCTGTCAATTTATTTTGTGGTTTACATACCATAAATTTACAATCAAAGCTTATAAATTATGGTTTATAAACCATGAAAATTGAATCATCATAAAACATGGTTTATAAACCATGGTTTATAAACCATGAAAATTGAATCATCATAAAACATGGTTTACAAACCATGAAAATTTAAGCACCTTCAAAACATGGTTTATAAACCATAAAAATTTAAGCATAATAAAACATGGTTTACAAATCATGGTTTATAAACCATGATTTGTGACACACGATTTTTATGGTTTATAAACCATGATTTGTGACACACGATTTTCATGGTTTATAAACCATGATTTGTGACACACGTTTTTATGGTTTATAAACCATGATTTGTGAACACACGATTTTCATGCATGGTTTATAAACCATGTTTTATGATGCTGGATCACTTTTCATGGTTTATAAACTATCATTTGTGAACACACGATTTTCATGGTATATAAACCATGATTTGTGACACACGATTTTCATGGTTTATAAACCATGATTTGTGAACACACGATTTTCATGGTTTATAAACCATGTTTTATGATGCTTCACTTTTCATGGTTTATAAACCATGATTTATAAACCATGTTTTGAGGATGCCTAAATTTTCATGGTTTATAAACCATGAATCATGATTTGTAAACCATGTTTACATTTTTATGGTTTATAAACCATGTTTTGAAGATGCTTAAATTTTCATGGTTTATAAACCATGATTTATAAACCATGTTTTGATGCTTAAATTTTCATGGTTTATAAACCATGTTTTGAAGGTGCTTAAATTTTCATGGTTTATGAACCATGATTTGTAAATCATGTTTTATGATGATTCAATTTTCATGGTTTATAAACCATAATTTATAAGCTTTGATTGTAAATTTATGGTATGTAAACCACAAAATAAATTGACAGCACTTTCTATGGTTTACATCTAATTATTACAAACCATGGTAAAAACACGTCAAAAATACGCTAAACAATTAATTGACAAACGGCGCCCCATATGCGTGTGACGTCAGTACAAGAGGTCAATAGGTCATACTCTATAGACCTTTCTATTGCAACGCCACAGCCCGAGTTTTTGCCAACCGAGGTTGGAAAACTATGGAAAGCTATATCTGCAAATCAAAAACAGATAGCCATAGTTTGTAGCAATGTTACACAAAATATTCAAAAATAGTGTTGAATTTGTTGGAAACAAATCAACCAATCACTGGGTATTTCAGTTCATGAATCTTTAAAGAAAATGTTGAATTTGGTCACAACATTTTGAAACACGATTGAATGTTTTGCTAACATTCGGCCGTCCATGCCAACCGGCACACTTTGTTTATCAACAAAAGAAAGGTCTATAGGCTTGTTAGTTCGACCCATTTCTGGATCGTTTTGAAACAGATTTCGGGTCATACTGTGACCCAGAAATGGGTCAGGCCCCATGTTTGACCCATAACCGGGTCAAGTTTGGCCTGGGATTTTTTAGAGTGCAGATTTTCTGGTGATATTTTTCCCTAGTTGCATTTCACCCCTGTCTTTCAAGTCCTGTGGGCCTTGGTTCGAATCCAATTTCTAAGTAAACGTTGCACGCTGGTTGGGTTTTCAATCCCAACCTGATTGCGTGGGTTTCCCCAATAATCTTTTTTTCCCCAAAAACATTTTCTCGGCATCGTCTCTTCACGATCACATGTATTTCCAGAACTTAAAAGAAATAAACAATAATACTAAAAATCAGTAAAGATGAAAATGTATACGTCTGTGTTACTTTTGACAAGTTTATAAAGATGTAACTCCGAAGGCTTCGAATACAATTCCCTGGTTCTTAAGGAAGAACGTATACAAAAAACGATAACAATTCTCCACGTTTTCAAAGTTGATGTTCCCCTTTTTTAAATTGTAAATTGGCAGCTTATTACTGTCTTTATTTACTTCAAGTGTGTAGTGTTTTTTTTGAAACAGAGTAAGTTTCTGATAGTTCAACTTTACAACATGACATGTGCGCGGGTAGACGATTCCATTTCCATGTCAGAACTGGGTGTGGTTTCCCCCTGCCGTGTCCTCATTGCAGAATTACCACTGGAATAAGTAATGAATTGTCAAGAAAGTTGACATGGGGGCGACTTCAGACAGAAACAGGAAGTGCAGTTCCTTCCAGTCTCCCCAATGTTCCATAAACTGCAAAGTGATCCGCTGTTAGTGATGGGAAGGAAATTATTGACTCGAAATAGTAAAATTCCCTCCCACCTTTTAGCTTTCACTAAACAGTCACACTACAAACAACCCATGGAATTGTCTCTTAAAGGGTGTGTACAGCATTGGTAATTGCCAAAGACCTGTATCCACACTTGATGTGACCCAACATACACATGAAATAACAAACCTGTGAAAGTTTAAGCTCAATCGGTCATCGGAGTCGTGAGAAAACAGTGAAAAAACCCATTATGTTATAACTTTTTTTTTCAAACATCGGATTTTATCCTGCATGATAAAGACTATTGTTTTACGCATTTCCTAAAATTAAAAACTATGGCATTTCAAGTAAAACTATTTCAAGGGAAGTTTTCCACCATGACCATCTTTATACCATGGAAGTTATGTGCAAATCTGTGAACATTTATATTTTCGATCTTACCAATGTTGTACACACACCCTTTAAATAAATTAGCGCCTTATTTGAAAACAACAAAATCGGGTTTATGCGCTATTTGGAAATGTTGTACACATTCGTATTGATCTTATTCTGATTGCAGCATACTAAACAGGCAATGGTGATTTGTAAAGTCTTTAAATATATTTGCCTCGACCTTAAAGGTGTTTCAGACGGCAGTACTCCCCTGTGGAGACTGAGGATTGTCACCAGTGGCATAACCAGTGAGAGCATGAGCAGGAGCCACACCCTCAGCTTGAACCCCCCCCCCCCCCCACTCCCCTGCCCGCCATGACCATGAGGTCGAAAACAAATGCACACAGTGAATGGTTACATTCATGCTGCCGCTAGCTCCCCCTCCCCCTCCCCTCAAAAAAGAAAGAAACAAAGATTGGCACTGGTATAGTCCTATGTATATATATGAGTTTTAGAATCAGTAAGCTTGCATGCTAAATTCTAATTAAAAATAAACATGATTTTGACCAAACCCGCACTTTGTCTTCAAGAGCCTATATATAATTTGTTGTACTGTGAGTTTGCCTCGATTTGTCTTCATCCATCTTAGAGTAGCCAAAACGAGACCAGAAGGAAATACAGTCTGGCACCCTTCTCAGTGGAATAAGAATTTAGTTAATCATTACCATGTGTGTACGTAGGGAATAAGACACAGACGGCTCCAGTATGACGAAACACTGCTCCATTACGTCAGTTTAAATCACTGGCAAATCAGTTGGGTTTTTTTGTGTGAAATGGATGTTTTGTCGTAAGCCTTTAAAAAAAAAAGAGATATCGCCTAACTCACAAGGCCACGGACGGCCACTTCAAGGTGAGGGCTACACATAACTGATTTGGGCTGTTGACCAAAATCAAATGTCACCAGGGGCACGTTGCCACCTACTCCTGAAGCTGAAACAGGGTTACCCCCTTTTACAGCTAGTCCGTAACCGTAAGGATGTAGGAATGGGTATTCTCCACTAGGGGCCTGGCTGGTAGAGAAGAATGAACTACCTTCCCAACTTTATATACGAAGCAATTATGATAAAGTACATTGCTCAAGCTGTCAAGAAGTGTCATGAAAGCAGACTTTGTAACATAAAATAAAATTCATGATAAAAAGTAATCATCAAGTATTAAATCACATGGTCAACTGACTAGGTAAATTTTAATTCAATTTTTGAGGTGAACATAGACAAATTTGCTAGAACAGAATTTGAACACGAGACCTCCGGATTGACGTGGGAGAACAGGGGGACAGCCAACATTAAGGCCCAGTTGGTAGAGCGCCGGCGCGTTACTGTTGGGTCGCAGGTTCAGATTCCAATTCTAGCAATTTTTTTTTTCGAGCCTAAAATTGAAATAAAATTTACTCAGTCAGTAAACAAAAAAGTGACGCAAACAACCCATTCAGTAAACAAAAACGTGAAGCAAAATATTGACGTCTCAAAAGAAAACCAAACAAACAAATTGCGACGCAAAACAAAATTTGAAAAATGTATGGCACATATGGAACATCGTAGCATTATTTCGCCTAATCAACTCCCATAGCAACCAACGCTAAATGATAAATATTCAAAAATACTCAAAACATATTTTAAAGTCTCTCAGCCTCTTGAAAACCAACCAAACATATTTTCGGACAACTAAACCTCAGATTTATTTTCAATTTTTGGCAGGTCAGCCGTTTGGAATTTTGGCTAATTACCCCAGAAAAAAACACCCCCGAAAATGTGCTTTTTCCCAAACCGACTTGCCGCCAGTTTTCATGAGGCACTCCTCCAATTCCCAAGCTAAATAGGACCAACTTTAAAGCCCAAATTTATCAAATCTCCTCAAAACTTGAAACCCAGAACCCCCAGGTTGTGATAGATTCTTATAATTACACAATCTATTAGTTGCATGACCCCCAAAACGTTGTAATTAAAAATAAGTTGTGGGTTTACAGATTTGCGCATGAATATTGGTCGATTTAGAGTAGTGCACCCTCAATGCTGCCCATACAAAATGCTGCCCACTGTTTGTCAACAGAAGAAATGTTTTCACATGTGAAACATCTGGTTGTAATTTGACCTCTCGGACCTAAAGATCAAATTCATCTTTCTTGTCTTCTTTCCTTTTTACTTTTTATTAATAATTTTGTTTAAACTTCAAGACCATATTATTGTTAATAACAACAGAAAGAAGAAAAAACACACAATTAAAACATCTCTCTGCGGGCAATACCTCCGGCAATAATACAAGAAGGACTCAATCTTCCTTAAGTTTCAAGTTTTCGACGGAAATCAGGAAACTCATCAACTCTGATTTTTTTTGATTTGTTTTTTAAACTGGACACCATAGAAGGTAATCATTAACACAGCTGCTGGCTACATTCACTGACCGAACTGAAACCGTTGTCAGGGGGCTATTTTGCCGACCGATTTGTCAAAATTACTGATCAGACTCGGATATGAGAATTGAGAACATAATCCACTAATTAACGGTGGATGATTGAAATTTAACACTTGGTGAATCAACTGGAATTTTCAAGGTTAAAGGCACTGTACACGTTTGGTAATTACTCAAAATATATATTAGCATAAAAACTTACTTGGAACGAGCATTGGAGAGCTGTTGATAGTATAAAACATTGTGAGAAACGACTCCCTCTGAAGTAACGTAGTTTTTGAGAAAGAGGTAATTTCTCACTAAAATAATAAAAGACTTCTGGCCAGAAGCCTTTTATTCCTATCTGAAAGCACACTAATTTGTACAACAAGGGTGTTTTTTCTTTCATCATTTTCTTGCAACTTCGATGACCGATTCAGCCCAAATTTTCACAGGTTTGGGATACACCGAGTGAGAATACTGGTCTTTGACAATTACAAAACGTATCCTAAGTCACCGTCCGGTTCAATTCAGCTTAGTTTTTATGACGTTTTGGGATATTTTCATAGAGATGATAATAAACGGTAAGCAGATTGCTTAGTGTAGCAGAAAATGTGCATAACAGAGCAGAATACCAGTTAAGTGTTTACATGTGACATGGTAGTTTGGCTGGTAACCGTATTCTGGTAAGCATCATTTCGTTTTGATTAACTATTTCTTGTGCTCAAGCAGCTCTATGAAATTGATCCCTGGGCCCAATTTCATAGAGCTGCTTAAGCAGAAAACATTGCTTAACAATCGCTGCTAAGCAGAAATGAGCAGGATACCAGTCACAAATTGTACATGTGACATGGTAGTTTGGCTGGTAACCTTATTCTAGTAAGCAATATTTTGTTGTGCTTAGCTACTTTTTGTGCTAAAGCAGCTCTATGAAATTGGGCCCTGTTGCTGAACAGTTTTTTGCTAAGCAAAAATGGGCAGGATACCGGGCACAGATGGTACAGCATGTGTTTTAGCTGGTAACAATTTCCTGTTAGGCATAAGTGTTTAGTGCTTAGCTAATTTTTGTACTTAAGCAGCTTTATGAAATTGGGCCCAATTGTCTCAGACTCAAATAGTTATTTTTAAACACAATTAGCTTCGCACAGAAGTAATGCCGATGAGTAAGAACAGGTTGCCAGCCAAATATATACTTAAACCGTATGTTGCATTGACTGGTTCCCTGCTAATTTGTGCATAAAAACAAACTTACATAATAGCAGTATTTCTGTAGTGGCTTTATGATGTGTACAAACCCAATGGCGACGTCCTAAAAAAAAAAAGTAACTCCGAATAATGGGAGAACGAGGCAAAAATCCTTCATTCTACCTTCAACAAGTGTTTTAATAACGTTGTAGCTGATATGGACCGTAGACAATAGGGACAAGCAGTGGCGTAACTGGGGGGGGGGGGGGGGGGGGGGGGCACGGAGACGTTCCCATCAATTGATGCCCGTGACCCCCCCCCCCCCCCCCCCCCCCCCCCCCCCCTCCAAGTTGTCCCAATTGGAAATCTGGATTTTTGACATTAAAATTTACCGGAGTAAGATATTACAATGTTAAAGGTTTAATGTGATTATTTCAATGTTTAGCAGAATATTTGTCCATAACATTCAGACGACGTGTTTGTTTTTATACTTACGTCAGATTATCTTATAAAAAATAGTAAATGTCACAACAAGAGCGCTGAAATGGGGCTTGTTAAAGAGAAATGCAAACGGAAACTACAGTAAATGGCCAGAAGTGCCCCCAGAAAAAGAAAGAGTGTACCCCTCATGCCCCCTAAAATGATACCCAAGTATCGGCGCTGGGAACAGAAGATCTCTCCGCATAAGAATTCTAAACAGACGGGTGTACCACAAGGGCTTTGCTGTACAAAGCCTCTGTGAGGATGTAAAGTACAGGGACAAAGGCAAGAACAATCTTTGTCGCTGCCTCTAAGAACAACTTGTCACATGTTAAGGATGTTTCTCTTAACATTGGAAATTCTATGGTAACCCCCTCAACTAATATTCGGAATAGACCTTATGCATATGACGTCATTTGAGTAGGGCGCCCTCACCTAGAGGTCAAAAGGAAGATGCTCATTGGCCAGTCTTGTGCGCCGCGCGTTTCCATTGTTTCATCATCAGTTTACCTCTAAGATGGCGGCTTGGTGACGTCAATGCATAAGGTCTATTTGGGTGTCATGTTTGACCCTGTCATGTCAATGTCATCTCAAGTTAATTCAGTATGTAGCTCTACTAACTTCCATCTGCGCAACATTGCAAGGATTCGAAAATACATTGATCATGATACTTGCCACCATGTGGTTCGCTGTCTTGTCACTTCTCGTCTAGACTATTGTAACTCCCTGTTATCTGGAATCACCAAAGCACATCTTAAACGCCTCACCAGTATTCAATACAGAGCTGCCAAACTTGTTCTCACTGTTAGCTGTTGGAGAGCTCATGGATCCCCCTTACTCGCTAAACTACACTGGCTACCCATGGAGAAACGCATCCAGTTCAAAACTCTTCTATATGTTTTTAAATGTTTGAAGGACATTGCTCCACCTTATCTCTCTGATATGTTTCATCTTTGCCAAAGCAACCGTCAAGGACTCCGCTCTTCTTCTGATAGAACTCGGCTTAACACCCACAAGTCCAGATTATCTTATGGCAAACACGCCTTCTCACACTCTGCTGCTGAACTTTGGAACAGTCTCCCAATTAGTGTTCGTGATTCTTCTTGTGTTGTTACATTTAAGAGTAAACTTAAAACTTATCTCTTTCCTAAATAGTAGATTTGAGTTTTGTTCTAGCTTGTTTTAATTTATCCTTTTCTTTTGTTATGCGCTTTGATCATGTTTTGGAAAAGCACAGTATAAATGCCTGTTTTTTTATTATTATTATTAACAAAAGAAACCTCCATAAGAATGCACAATTAAGAATAGGCGTGTGGGTTCAAGAACCCGTATGAATGTACAAACAAAAAAACGGAATGTATCATATATTTTCTTCTCTATTATGGGCCGCACTTTCACTTTCTTTTTCACATCATGTAATCGAAACCGTGTACTATTTTTGGCACAGAAAGAAATGCTAGTCTAGATGTTGTGTTGGTCAACGGTCTTCATATCGACTTACCGAATCATTAAAAAAACACACTCGACTTATATACACACCTGCCCAGCTGTATCAATATTTCCTGCTACTTCTTTGCACCAAAACACAAACCCACGAGAGCTCAAAAGCATTGAAAATGCCCGTTTAATGGTTACTCTTGCGAGCAAATCACGAGATTGATTACAATTGACCTCTGGGATATACCCTCCTCCGGCTTAAGCGAATCCGGACAAGGTAAATAAATCAATAAACAATTAAAATAAATGAATAAAAATGTCCCCATTTGGCCCTGTGCAAATTTTTGGATAGACTCAAGTTGGGACAACCCTATTGAGACTTGTCAAATACATGAACCTCTGCTGAAACGGGAAGCCAGTTATTTACGTAGCTGTATAACGAGCTCCCTGATTGGACTACAAAAAGTAACTTCTAGCAGATCGTATCTCTCGTTTCAAACCTTTCTTTTGTTTGCAAACAGTGACCACCATTTTGTATGGAGGGCCTTGAGCATAACACAATGTATACACAAGTCTGGCACATTTGTATAGCCCTTTTTAATAAAACACTAAAACTGTTTTTCTTTATAAAGTGTAAGTGTACTTTTTGTTTTGGATGGTAGATTTTATGTTGTGGGGTTTTGTTTGCAGAGAAGACTGCTCATACCATGTTGGCAAAACTCGCGGCTGTGGCAACGCTGCAGAAGTTCAAGGTATATTGAACAGAAAGGTCATGCTGTTTAGTACAAAGGTCAACCCAAAGATCGCAAGTCCTTGTGTTTTCTCATAAAATCTCGTTATCTCATCTGGACTCAAGGTTGACTCATCATGGAACTGTCTGACATGGATCAAAGACAACCGCACGGTCAGATTTTGTCTGTTCACAACATGAAGGCAATTTTGCACCGTAACCTTGCGGCGTCTCGCTCTCAGAAGAGACGCCGTGAATACTGACTACAAGCCCCACGAAGAATTGCCTCATCATCGCTCTATTCAAGCAGACAACTCGTCAGTCAAATCTCAATGTTTGACAGAGAACTTAACGTGGCGTATGGTTTCGATGAATTATAATGAATTCTTCACATGTTTCTCAGTCGTCCGTTGAAGACGGGTCACGGATGGGATGAATTTTCTCAATGATCTCTACATCCGGGACACATACTGAAAACATATGGGATGATTTAATTTTAAAGATGCAATCAGTTTTCCTGACAATGTGGTCTAAGGTGAAAAGGGGCGTCATAGTGGGGTAAAGAGCGTCATAGTGGGGCAAAGAGCGTCATCAAAGATGCAAGGAGGTATGTCAATGAAACATCAACGAATCCAATGTGTGTATTTACCGGACGAAAAGAGTGTAGTGGGTCATAGATGTGTGCAAAGGGATGCAAAGGATGTGTCCTCGTGGCAGTGGGACTTAAGTATTGTAGGATATGGGTGTGTTCACAGAGGGTAGGGCGTGTCCGTCAGTCGCTACGTCTTATGGTTCGTTGGAGACAAGGGGTCGAAGGGGCGTGTCAAAATGCGGGAAAATAGAAGACTATTTAAAAAACAAAATGTGGCTATCTGTTTTGCTTTGCATTTAAGGCTTCCCATAGTTTTCCAACCTTGGTTGGCAAAAACTTGGGCTGACGTTGCAATAGAAAGGTCTGTAGACTACACTTGTTTCCCTGAATCCCAGTGGATTACGATCGAGACCGGCTATATTGACACACAAGTAAAACACAAAACTAAAAGGGTGTCATGTTTTAATTAACAAGCGCACAGTCCGTTAAGCGTAAAGTAGTGCAACAGGAAAGATTGCACCTGCGCCGCACGCAGCTTCATGATGGTGGGGGACGAGACACCGTATCACCCGGGAGTGTCTGGGTAACAGTCCCGCCCCCCTGTCGGAAGTGGTCTGGCTTGGTCTAGGATGAAGACGTCGGATTTACGCGTGAGTTTCTTTTTCCTTTTTTTCACGCTCTGTTTTTTTTTTCTCTCCCCAGAGTCTTTAAATGTCAAGCGAGCCACAGTTGGTTTTTTGATGATCTATATTCTGCATAAGTCTTCAGCCATTTCACAGCCGTTGTATTACAAATTATAGTAACATTTTGGACATCTATTTTTGATGTCAGTCTAACTTTGAACTCTTTACATGTAATGACGTAAACTCCCTAACATGGTTCATCGTGAGGTATTTTGTCAAAAATGGCCACAAAATGATCTCTCTTGAAGGCCACATCACAACCTCCCCTTAAACAGACCCATAGATAGCTGTTATGAAACCGCCAAAGGTGCGGTACCCCTACTCGTCCTCGAGCAACTAATTCTCGTCTTCGAATAACTCGTTCTCATCCTCAACAAGTAACTTGCTCTCGTCCTCGAGTAACTCGTTCTCGTTCTCGAGTAAAAAAATCGTTCTCGTCCTCGAGTAGGCTCTCGTTCACATCCTCGAATAACTCGTTCTCATCCTCAAGTAACTTGCTCTCGTCCTCGAGTAATTCGTCCTCGAGTAATTCGTTCTCGTTCTCGAGTAAATCGATCCCGTCCTCGAGTAGGCCCTCGTTCACATCCTCAAATAACTCGTTCTCATCCTCAAGTAACTTGCTCTCGTCCTCGAGTCCTCGAGTAATTCGTTCTCGTTCTCGAGTAAATCGTTCCCGTCCTCGAGTAGGCCCTCGTTCACATCCTCGAATAACTCGTTCTCATCCTCAAGTAACTTGCTCTCGTCCTCGAGTAACTCGTTCTCGTTCTCGAGTAAAAAAATCGTTCTCGTCCTCGAGTAGGCTCTCGTTCACATCCTCGAATAACTCGTTCTCATCCTCTAGTTGTTCTCGTCCTTGGGTAACTCATGTTATCCTCGAGTAACTCATTCAAATCCTCGAGTACTCGTGTTCATCCTGGAGTACTTGTTCTTGTCCTCGAGTAACTTATTCTCGTTCTCCGTACTCGTTCTCATCCTGGAGAAACTCATTTTAAACTCGGGTAACTCGTTCTTGTCCTGCACATACTCATTCAGTAGTAACTCATTTAAGTCCCCGAGTACTCGTTCTTGTCCTCGAGTAAATTTGCCTCATTCTCAAGTACCTGTTCTTGTCCTGAGTACTCGTTCTTGTCTTCGAGTACTTATTCTCATCCTTGAGTAACTTATTCAAGTCCTCAAGTACTCAGTCTCGTCCTTGAGTACTTCGTTTTGACTTTGAGTTATTTGTCCTCATTAGAGAGTAATCGTACTCGTCCTCGTTCTCGAGTAATTCTTTATTGCCCTCGAATAACCTGTTCTTGAGTAAACTTGTCCTCAAGTAACTCGTAGTCGTCGTTGAGTAACTAATTTTGTGTCCTCATTGGTAACTTGTCCTCGAACATCTCGTCCTCGAGTAACTCATTCTCTTCCTCAAGTAACTCGGTCTCAGGTAAATCTGTCTCATAAACGCAGTCTTGTACAAGGCTCTAAGTAGTAATGAACAATTTCAGGACTACCCCCTCACAGAAAAGCACCCGTTCTTGTTACAATCGTTGTCGCAATAGACCTTATGCATTGACGTCACCAAGCCGCCATCTTAGAGGTAAACTGATGATGAAACAATGGAAACGCGCTGATTTGTACGCGCGGCGCACAGGACTGGCCAATGAACATCTTCCTTTTGACCTCTAGGCGAGGGCGCCCTACTCAAATGACGTCATATGCATAAGGTACTATTTTTACTAATATTTGTACTTGTACTCGTAATATATATTCTCGTACACTCGGTGTACTCTGTATCTCGTTCTCGCACTCGTATATTATACTTGCACAGGCTCATACACATGGAAATGCATTCAATTTCAACTTTGCTCTGTACGCAGTTATGAGACATTTTGTTTTACGGTTTCGCTGCAACCATAATTTGAGACGTCGCATCTCAGCTCTGACGACAGTGATGTCATCGAGACGAGATCAATTTATGCTTTTAATTTTAAGTCAAGCGAGAAAACAGGTGGGGAAGTCACTCTTGAGACATTGCACCTTCTCGAGGGGTCTCTGGGGGGGGGGGGGGAGATCACGGGGCAGTCACGGGGGTAAAATGGTTCCACGTACACTGATCCTCCAGTGTAACGGGCGAGAGGATTGCGCCTTGCATCAAGGGGAAAACCACGCCGCCCCGCTGATGGTTGAGTCACCCCCACCTTTCCGGTAGCATATGGTGCGCAGCAGCAGAAAAGCGCGCCAAAAATGTGGCGCGCTTTCGAGATGGTTCAGTGCATTGTTGGGATGGCAAGAGCAGTGTGTGGTGTAATTTTTGTTCTGACATTGAAGACGAATTGGTGTCCAAGGGGGGAGACTGATATCTCCAGCGGGGATACAATAACAAGCAGGTCGGTAACGAGGCCAATTGAAATTCATTAAAGATAACACATAACGGTTTTCTTTTAAAGTAAATTTATTTCATTCCTCTATTGTTTCCATGAATCAACCAAGATTCGACCAATCTATGAAAATTTCATCAAGATACTGCTTATGCTTTCGATCGTGAAAACAACGAAAGACGGTTTGGAAAAATTGTCAAGAGTGCATTTTCAATGATTGTTTTTTAGCTATGGCAATCGATATAAGGAGTAGTAATTTCCAGGCTCTTTGATAGTTTCTCAATTCAGATAGTACTTCAAACGGACATTTTCCTCTGGAGGATTAGTGACCTGATAATCAGTGAGCTTTCAGACTGGAACTTATCGTTTTCTTTTCGATAATTTCAAATGCCGCACTTTGTCTTTAAAGGCAAAGTATACCTTTGGGTTTTTGGAACCGTTCGATTGTTTTAATCCTATATAAATGTAGACATAATACAATCAAACTAACCTGCGGAAATTTCACTTCAAACGGTGGTCGCGTTTTTGAGATATCGCCGAAAAACCGGAACTTGTTCACACAGGAAGAATATTCCCCTATAGAAATACACAATCTGAGAAAGTTTCTGACAGAAACGTTTCTCAGATTGAAATTTGGGGTCATAAAACCTGATATCTGTTTCCATAACCACATTAGCCTTTTTGAGATTTGGCGGACACTATAGGAGTGCACTGTTTAGTTTGGGTGTAGGCCTATACAGACAAATTTACCCAAACCTTATAGTGTTGTAGCATTGTGTCCGCCATAACTCAAAAAGGCTTATTACTTTGAAGTGAAATGATTCTCAAAATGCTTTATACTAGCGAAAGCTGCTGTACTTCTTACCAAATAAGTTTTATTGCCATTAATTTTCACCAAACGTGTACAGACTCTTTAAGAAACCTGCAACTTCATCTGACTGAAGACCTTCGGGATGGCATGCGGGGTTGAATGGATAGATACTAGTTACATCGGTGCCATTTCTTATGAACACACACGCCAGCTGGTCCAACATAAATTTTCCATTGTGGTTTTTATGGCGTTAACCATCCTGTTTCTCCTTCCATTTAAACCAACGCAACCACACCGAGACTTGGATGAAAAGTCTGGTCCATGTTTTTGAATAATATCAATATCATTACTGATGTTACAAACAGGGCATCTGACGAAGTTGGTTTTAGCAAGATAAAAGAACGTAATTTCAGACACTTCAATAATGGTGTCCTTCGATACACCACCACTGCTCTCGTCGAGCTCACTTTGGTTGGTTATAAGCAAGACATACATTGACCGGGTAATCTGCTCGCGTAGTGCAGTATGAACAATGAAATGTGCACGATTTGCAACCTCGTACACTGAGGCTCAACTGAACGATCGATTGAAATAATTACAACGGTTAATACTGATGTCACGAAAAACGTATAGATAACCTTCTTAACGTCTCGAACTAAGACTAACAAGAAAACGGATCATAGCATATAAAATGAAATTCCTTTTGGGAAGCTCATTGACCTTTCAGGAACTCGACTCGTATACAGGAACGTAGTCTTTAAAACACCGCTGTTTGCCGTAAATCAACAGAGATGGAAATTATCTTAACATAATTATGATTGACAGCAACAGCTTGATCACACACTCATACACTATTTTAATTAATATCATTGCTCTACCGCGCAAACCAAGGGATTTACAACTATGTACGCACGGCAGATTAACAATTAATGGAGTGCGAAAATGGTGTTACGTCGTGAAACCGGATTATGGCATTATTTGTCTGAACCATTTTTACGACATAATGCAACTCGTATTGGCGCATTTTTTTTTTTTTTGAATATGAATGGTCAACAGCTGAGAATGGGTCGGGGATTGATAAAGCCCAATAAATGTAATTTAAAAAGGTGAGGTGAACATCCATTTCAAGAAGTGGAAAAATGTCGCTATACTACCATTCAAGAGGAAACCAGAGGTAGTTCATACAGGAACACAAAGAGACCAATCAGGGTGCACCCCACTAAGTAGGGAGAAAACAGATCGTCGTCCTCAATAATATTGTAGGTCCTCAAAATATTAGACAGAATTGAGAGCCCAATAAAAGGGATAAAGTGTAAAAATGTTGCCCGATTGTGAACTGGGGGTTGTTGACTTCCATCTTGAGGTATTTTGGATGACATAGGCCCTGAAATAAATGGTCCTACACCTGTAGGGACATTTTTCAAGATTGATGCTCGGACGTTTGGAAAATTACAACGGTGCAGGGGGTTTTTTATTTGGAGGGGGAATAACTCGACGGGCCCAGGGACTCCCCATATCAAATTCAGCAGATAATAAAAGTTCAAGAGTCAATTCATAATTGTCTCTTTACTGTGAAAAGCTGTGAGACTTCTAAATATTTGTTGTGTCTTTTTGAATTCGTGGGGATTTTTGTTGAATTAGTTGGAATTTAGCAATTCCCTCTGTAAGCAATGAGAGTTGATTTAGTGGGGTGCGACCTCAAGGAATGTAAATGGTGTCTAACAAGAACACACATACAATGGAGAGGGTCTTTACTGGTCATTATTATGGCTCACTGACCCAATTTACGTGACGTCATCATTACAAAAATCTCGGTTGCACCATTTTTGGAGTCAATGTCCCTGTGTTTAAAAAAATCGTGTAGTGTGAATTTCAGGCCACGTTGCGTTTACGTGCAATTTAAATCCCAAATGGTGAGCATATGGCAGACAGAAGCAGCGTGTGACGGTTGAGCAATCGGTCAACAGTGACCAGTGAAGGCCTATAAATTATTATCTATTGAGCTCGGTCGTGGTCATTCGTCCATTCGTCACCTTGCGGTTACTTATTGGATCATATAAAGGTACGGTACCATGTTGGGTTTTTGGGGTTGACTACAATATTATTCCTATATACCTTGTAGTTTGAACCACACCCTGCAAGCAACCTGTGAAATGTCATCAAATTAATTGCCCACGTTTGTAAGACAAAATTATAGAGGAACGGTTAATGGTACTTTTCGTGGATTTTATGCACGATCATACTGTACCCAGGGGCGGATCCAGGATTTTTTAAACCGGGGGGCACAACGGCGCAACCAGGTTTTTGTATTAGAGGGTAAACAAAAATGGGTGGGCTGTTGGACTTTGGTGAAAAAACAAGCCTCCATGTGCCTAAAACAGAGAAATAGACCACACTCTTATTGGAAATCAGTATCCCTATAAAATCTTCTAAGTTTACTGGACAAATTTCTGTAACATCGATGGTGGGGTCAGGGTGAGGCCCCGGTGGGGTCCAGGGGGCGATCCCCCGGAGCTCTGAGCTTTTGGGCTTTTGAGGGGTGAAAAATCCAAGCCTTGTGTGCCTGAAACGAGAAACTAGCACTTTTTAAGCACTTCTGATCCATACCAATCTTCTAATTTTTCCTCAAAGAAAATGTTAATCCCACAAATCTCGCGTTTGGATCTGGTCCGTGCAAATCTGGTTTCATGCATATTCATTCAAAATATATAGTTCAGCCTGGCTTAGTGTAGTCTTATACACTTGAATGCCAGAACGACATAATTTATATTTTATCCAGGACAAATGGCACGTCAGTTTCAAACGCCTATGTTATCGTGCAAATCTAAGCAATTACAAGTGACATATCATGAAAAGATTCATTTTGGCAGAAAGAAACAAATTTGATAGCATAGATGAAAAAGAAATCATCTGCGCCCTGGGGAAAAGACACCACATACACTTGTGGCTAAATTTTAAGCTGGCAGATAGTTTAAAAAAACACTAATTATTTTTTTTTTTTTCCCAAACATTACCCGGGGGCACGGTGGCCCGGCGTGCCCCTCCCCCCCCCCCCCCCCCCCCCCCCCCCCCCCCCCCCCCCCCCCCCCATTGATCCGCGCCTGGTACCTGTTACGATTAGGAAAATCCCCTTGCAGCGTCGCCAGAAGGAAATAATTATAGTATAGTTGTTTTATTGTCACATATACGCATAAATATATATACCGTGAAATGCATTTTGGTTGTGTGTCTACAACACATGTAGTAGGTCATAAATTATTCATTTATTACGATTGTTTTATGATCCTACCCTTTTCAAATCAATTTGTCACTGAATATGAAGAGTAATTGCCAATCTGGGGAATTTTATGACCTTTTCATGATAACGGAAGGAATTTAAATTTCAAATGAATCCATTTATCAAGTATGATGTATCATGTTACGAGGGAGACATTGCAGTAGGTAGAAACGACGTCATTAGGGCGGGAAAACTCATATCTCATTTTGCTTTTCTCGGTACGATAGTTCATCACTTTGTAATAAAATATCCCCCAACAACTAAAGAAACTAAATAAGTCTTCATTTGAGGGGAGCCAACAGGTCGTAATGATAATATAATAGTATGTTTCAGATATATGATTTTTGTTTATCGTGTGATTTATTTCAATCCTCTATTGGCTTCAAGGTTTTAGGGAGAAACAACCGCGCGTTTATAGAACACAGATCGCAAGATCAACGGGGGAAAATAAGTCACTTTCTGGATAATAGTTTTCTGTTCTCACAAACGTTTCTCATATTGTGAATTCCAATGACGGATTCTTCTTCCTGCGTTGACAAAACCGCTCCAGATATTCGGAGGTATCTGAAAAACGCTATTTTCACACGATAGTTTTATTGCATAATAAATGTCTACATTTATATAGGATGTATGTAATCAAACGGTTCAAAAAACCAAAGGTATACTTTGCCTTTAAAAGCAAATATTAGCAATATCAATAAAATTCAATATGGACACATGGTGCAGTTTGTAAAGATCTATACACAATAGCTCAACACAAAAAAATTGTCAAAATTGCATTATTTGGATGATTGATCACTCCTGTAATATACGCCACAAATTAATTACCGTATCTCCTGTAAATCACAACCAATAATAAAGAGTTTTAATTACCTTTTACCAAAAATATTTTTGAAATCATTGTAATTGAGTATTGTTGTAAATATAACACTAACAGCGTATAAATTCACCCAGTCAGTTTCTCTTGTGGTTTATAGCTTGACATCATAAATACCGTAACAGAACACTTCTCAGAGGTAAACCCCATACACATGGACCTGGACATTATCTCCAAAAGCTGTTAGTGTTATCACCGATGTATGGGGGCACTATACCAACAGTGCTCTGCAAAAACGGAAGTGTTAAATTTGACACCAGTGTTGTCACATTAAATAGATAAAACAACAACCATGTAATTGTGTTGGTAGAAATTATTGTTATTTTAACACAATGCGGTCACAATTTGGAATTTTTTTCGGCATCTTTATTTGACAACACTCATTGTGTCAATCTAACACCAAGTTTTTTCAGTGTAGGTAATACAGTTAGCAAAGGCGGTGTTGTTGATACACTGCAAAAATCTAGGGTGTTAAAAATTTACACCTTGGGTACCACATAAGGGTACCAAATAATAACCAAAATTTACAACATAGTGTTAAATTAATTTTATTTATTTTATTTTAATTCTTTGGACAATACAATATACAAGCAGAGGCCGTCCAGGGAAAGGCAAAATTTCTGCCAACACAATTGTTATTTTAACATCAGATGGTGTTAAATTTGATTCTGTCTTGGGTGTCTATATAATGTGACGACGCCCATTGGGGCAATTTTGACACCCAAGTTTTTGCAGTGTACACTGGGAGAATAAAGTGAAGAAAATAAAAGCCTCGTGTTTAGATTGTTTGCCTTACTGTTATTTGACTCCATCAAAATTTAGAATGTCCCATGGTAGTAAAGGATCATAATTGTTACCATAACCCCATATTTTACAGCTGAAACAGAATCTCTTGATGTATAAAACAGACATCTGCAGTGATGTATAAATCTTGCCTTGTCCCGGCAATAATACATTAACAATTACACTATTTAGTTTTAAATCAAGTTTGTATACAGCAATCCTTCACCGATCTTGAACTCTTGGTGGCAGCAGATATGCCTCCATTACTGCGGTGTACCTGGGTGGTACTGCGCTGCCTAGCGACTGGTATAAGGTTTGGGCTACCTGGCGATCATTTGATCAGTCGCGGGTTATTGGACTTTCACTTTGCAAATCGCTTAAACCCGTCGCTAGGCAGCGCAGTACCACCCAGGTACCAGGGTGCACTACTCTAAATCGACCAAAAATTCATGCGCCAAGCTACTTATCATAATTTGTAAACCCACAACTTATTTTTAATTATAACGTTTTGGGGGTCATGCAACTAATAGAGTGTGTAATTATAAGAACTTATCACAACCTGGGGGTTCTGGGTTTCAAGTTTTGAGGAGATTTGATAAATTTGGGCTTTAAAGTTGGTCCTATTTAGCTTGGGAATTGGAGGAGTGCCTCATGAAAACTGGCGGCAAGTCGGTTTGGGAAAAAACACATTTTCGGGGGTGTTTTTTTCTGGGGTAATTAGCAAAAATTCCAAACGGCTGACCTGCCAAAAATTGAAAAGAAATCTGAAGTTTAGTGGTCTAAAAATATATTTGATTGGTTTTCAAGAGGCTGAGAGACTTTTAACTATTTTTTGAGAATTTTTGAATATTTAGCATTTATCATTGTTTGCTATGGGAGTCTATTTAGAGGGGTGAAACCACCACCGCAATAATGGCGGTATCTGCTGCCACCAAGAGTTCAAGATTGGTGAAGGATTGCTGTATACTCTGTGGAAATTACAGATTAATAATAAACTGTACGGGCGTGTATTACAACTTCAAAGGGGGCTAGATTGTAGTACTTTTTCATACTCTACCAAAACACTATCCGATGGCTAATGTAATTCGTCAGTCTATACGGGCACAAACGACCTAACTGTTAACAAAAACAGACTCCCAATGGTGTTATTCCTAACACCAACATTAATCCCACAAACTTAACACCTTCGCAGGGTTACAGATTCAACCATAGTTATAGTTTATAGTTTTTGCAGTGTTGGATTACCTGGGACTGGTTGCTTGTAAATTGACTGGTGTGACATGGCCAATAAGCTGGCATTGGATATTCTAAGAGTCAGTTGTACTGAATTGCTGGCGGTCATCTCATGGTTTCGGTGCCATGGAATGAAATATGTTTCACTTTACTAGATGAAGAATTACTTAAAGGAACACTCACGGTTTGTTCGACGATCTCAGATTGTGCTAATTATTATTTACAATCACAACAAAGAGGAACGACGGTTCTCCACCACCAGAATTCTATATTGTCCTATCCTGGTTTGATTGATAACGACAACGATCTGAATGGAATTACATGCAAAAACGCAAACTCTCCCTGACGGTCTCGAAAGTTAACGGAGACAAAAGACCTGCCGGAACCAAAACCCCCAGAAAGCACAAACGAAACATTTCGGATATGTCTGGTGACAAGGGAGAGCACATGCTGAATAGACTGGTTGGCATTGGCGCTTAATTGATCGGTAGTGACGAATCATCATCCCTCACGAGTTTGTATTGTAATCAAACAGAAGGCCCTTCTTTTACATTTTCGTCTAAGAACTAACATGCTGAGGTTTGTTCGTGTCAACCTCCTCCGCATCTATTCATCTCTTCTGGTTTTGTATTTTCTTTCAGTCATTCCCGACCACTCCCCGCCCATACTACGGCAGGAAGGTGATGAGATTGTGCCTTTGATGAGACAAACATGGAATTTGTTGCACAGTCAGAGTGTGTCACGAGAAAGATATTTGGCTATAGGGCTGTACTTTTCATAAACTGTCTGGAAATACAAAACTCTCAAAATCTACTTCATATATCTCCTTTCAACTTCTCCTTCTCCCACGAGCAAACACTGAACGTCGATAACTACTGAACGATCATCGCTCACGGCACGGGTCGCGGAAAGGAGGTCGTCCTTCTCTGCAATCATCTATCTAGGGCTTTATTATAATTTTTTTTGCCGAACCTTTAGTTGTACGAGAGAACCGCATTCAACTTAAAGCTCTGACCGACTGGCACTGTTACACAGTATCCATGAATTGCCATATCTTCCAGAGAACATGGGACACACACACAAAAAAATCACTTGGTTCACTTGGTTCAATTGAAACACAAATTGTCCCCTGACGTAAGCTTAGTCTTTACTGTTCCTGCCACTATCATCTGTCTTTTTGTTCACACCACCCCTTTGTTTTGTTGTATTTTTGTCTGTGTTTTTTACTTGTCTGTACTAACTAATTTATTCAATTTCTAACTGTCTTTTTAAGTTGTATTCATCGTTTTAAATGTTTAGACAATAACAAGTCAACTGAACAAAATCTTCCTTTGGTCATACTCTTGTTAATGTGATATTTTTCATATCGATATTAATCCCCTATCCATTGATTTATAAATGTGCTTTGATGTGGAAATGACAGAAAATTTAATTGAAGGATTCCATGAAAATAAATGTGTATTTGATGCGGTCACTTCGACTGTTCTATAATATATGTAATGAAGTCAACGGCTGGAGGGAGAGGCTACAACACCCGTGCCACTCTTCATTATACTGAGAGATGGGTGTCGCGTTCAACGATAGGTCATTGCCGGCAGATACAAACAGACGTTGCCTGTCATCAGCTCTCTGACCTCAGGGACTTTTTATGTATGATTTATTCTAAATATTCACTCAGCCCTTTTTTTGTAGTCAGGAGGCGTATATAGACTTCAAAAGTTGTTGTATACGGTGGCGAGACCAAAACTCACGTCACGTAAATGTTCTCTGCCCTAAAGGTCTGCATGCGGTTCACCTTCTTAAGATAATACACGCTTTGCACAATCGCCCGGCCCTGCCCTCCAGCGGTACGTGACATACTAACAGGGAAGATCATTGTACGGAACGCAAAAGCAGCAAAACACACATAATGGTAGAAGAGAAATAAGAAACAACAGTACGGTACTGAAGGGAGAAATGCATTCTGTACACCTTTAGGACCCCCCCCCCCCCCCCACACACACACACACGTTAGTGAATCCCGCTATAATCGAGCACTTCTCTTTGTTCTCCCATTGTTTGGACTTGTAGGTTTTGTTAGCGACGTCCCCCTTGGTTTTGTACAGAAGCGAGGACGTCCTCGCTCCGTCAAACTCCCGGATCTCTTTTGTTCAAGTCCTCGGTTTCAACGGGTAGACACGCTCACACACACCCATACAGCTCTGTGTTGGAGTCACCGTGTGGACATTCATTGGTTCTGTACACTTAAGATTCTTCAACACTGGTGAAAATCTTGTGTGGACGTGTGTAAGTCCACATAGTGTTTCAAAACCCTGCCTTACGTGGACCTCTTTTGTTCTCATGTCCACACTCCGTAGTAATGCATACCCATGTTTGTGAATCCCGTAAATCAAGGACTTCTATTTGTTCTCCCATTGTTTGGACCTTTTTCAGCGACGTCCCCATTGGTTTTGTATACAAAAACGAAGCGAGGACGTCCTCGATCTATCAAACACCCGGATCCCATTTGTTAAAGTCATCAGTTTCAACGCATAGACAAGCTAATCAACACACACTCAGGCGTGTAAAAGTAAACACCTGCAATCGAGGACCTCCTGTTGTCCCTCTTTTGTTTGTACACTAACTTTTTATAACAGCTCTCATTGGTTTTGTACACACTTCCCCACTTGGGACCTTCACCCAATATTGTCCTCTTGTGTTAAAGGTCCCCGGTTTCAACATGTATTCCTTCCCACCCTTACAAAGCATGTTACGGGTGTTCATATTAGGTACCTTGAGACCAAGGACAAAACAAAAAGTTTGGAACAAAAGGTCTCCATAAAGGGATTCTGAAGACTGGGGTGCAAGAAATTTTGTGAACAAAGTCTGTGGGGAAATGTGAAGTACAGAGACAAAAGAAAGAACAAAAGACATCTCCACAGGGGGATGCATACTTGAGAATGCGTGTACTGCCATTGTTATTCTGTTTTTCCCTTTTCTGACGAAATCCTCTTTTATAGGTGTCACTAGAACAAAGAAACATTTTGGAGTGGCATTGCTCCATTGTCCCATTGTGTCGTCAGGGCACCACCATACACAAGGTACCGAACATTACAAACCAACACTACCTACCAGTCCTCTGATTTTCTCTAATTATCAAAGATAAATAACAGCTGAAACTCTGCCACATATTGTGAGAAATATTACACACAGCATGATAGACAAATAATTAACAACAATACGGTCACGATGAGGGGAGCGCTGCACTCTACGCCCCTCGCCCCAAAGACCACCTCCACCGTCCTCCGATCTCCTTTCCAGTTATAAAGATAAATTAAAGATACATTACCAATAAATGAAGATAAAAAAACAAAGAGCCAGCACCATCGTTAGAAACAAGGCCGATCATGTTTCCGTTATTTGATAAACGTGGAATTTTTAATTATCAGAGATCGGCGTATAATTTCATATTTCAAAATCGCGACCGACCGCGCCTAGCGTGAGAACCTATGCCGTCACAGCGAGGGACCCGGCGGTGGCATGAATTCGTAAACCACCCGGTGGAGTCGGATTTCAGTCAGTGACTCTGATTCTAGCATTGGTGATCGCTTGATTTCACACGATTCATCTGTATAAGGCTTGTGAAACGATCTTAACTACTAGTTAAAATCAGGTGACAACTAATGTAATCTATCACTACATCTTCTATAGTGTTTACGCGTTTAATTATTTGTTTACCTATTTGTTCATTGATTATATCTAGTTGCATCTTTCTGCATGAAACCAATGGATCCTCAACAAGGAAAAGCACTGTAACCCGTAGGCCTAAACCTGTGTGTAGAGGTGACGAAGGACAAACTAAGACTTAGACTTGGGAGGAACACCCTAAGTATAGAAACCCAATCAAGTAGGGACTGAAAACTAAATTCACCTGCAAGGCTTCGTGGAGAAGGCGAGAGTCGAACCGCAGTCCACAGAGAAGCAGGGCACGTAAAGAAAATTTTTAACACATGAGCTAAACAGTTGAATATGCACTATACGAGTGTTCCGCTGATCAACTTAAAAAACATGTGCATTCTGCATGAGGTTCAAAATGGAAAACGGTTATTTCGAAAAGGCCCAATGCTTCTACTAATATCAGGGGTTTTCGAGACTACGACTCATGGTCCATGGTCTGACTTTGGCTTGAGTTGCTTTCTGCGTGACTTAAACATTTGTAAGTCAGAGCCTAGGCCAGAGCTAGATCCGGAACCATGCCTACTCCAGAGCCAGATCCGGAGCAATGGACTACTCCAGTGCCAGATCCAGAACTATGACCTACTCCAGGGCCAGATCCGGAGCTATGACCTACTCCAGTGTCTGGAACCAAAATCTACTCCAGAGCCAGACCCGGAGCCATGACCTACTACACAGAGCCAGATCTGGAACCATGGACTACTCCAGGGCCAGATCCGGAGCTATGACCTACTCCAGTACCAGATCCGGAACCATGACCTACCCCAGAGCCAGATCCGTAACCATGACCTACTCCAGAGCCAGATCCGGAACCATGGCCTACTCCAGCGCCAGATCCAGAACCATGGCCTACTCCAGAGCCAGATCTGGAGCCATGGCCTACTCCAAAGCCAGATCCGGAACCATGACCTACTCCAGAGCCAGATCTGGAACCATGGCCTACTCCAGAACCAGATCCGGAGCCTGGCCTACCCCAGAGCCACATCCGGAACCATGACCTACTCCAGTGCCAGATCCAGAGCCTGGCCAACTCCAGAGCCAGATCCGGAGCCATGGTTTACTGCCAGATCCGGAGCTTGGCCTACTCCAGAGCCAGATCCGGAGCCACGGCCTACTCCAGAGCCAGACCCAGAGCCACAGCCGAATCCACAACAGAACCCACATCCACAATACTGGACGGGGCACTGTACACATCACGATTGAATCGTCATTGTGGATCTCCCTTAATAAGCACGGACATGAACAGAAGGGATGTCCCTAGTCGGTAATTAAGCAGCATTCACGCGTCGTGGGATGTCTCATAAAAATGAACGTCGCTCTGCGCCAGCTAGAAAATCAAAACTGTACATGGTACAACATTGCGGCGCTTGGAGAGTAATTTTCCTTTAATTTAATCCTCTAGATTTCCTATAAGTCGATTTACTAAAACTAAGACGTTGACTTGTCCTAAGAATATCCCTCGCCTAGACAACTTTCTGAACCAAAGATCAACTTATCCTTATAATCCATCTCACCATGTCGACTTACTGAAATTTTGCTGTCGACTTGTCCTGATGATACATATTGCCAAATCGAATTACTTAAACTGAGATGTCGACTTGTCCTTACAATATATATCGCCAAGTCGACTTACTCAAATTAAGATGTCGACTTATCCTGATAATATACCTGTATCTCGCCTAAACGACTTTCTGAACCGAAGAGGTCAAATTATCCCTACAATTCATCTCGATTTCGAGTTGTCCATTATCACCAAGTCGACTTACTGAAATTTAGCTGTCGACTTGTCCTGATTATACATATTGCCTTGAACGTATTTTTAGGCGGACATTGGCGCTATATAAGTTTACGTTTATCGTTATTATCAATAAGTCTGCTTTCTAAAACAGTCGACCTGTCCTCATAAAACAACACGCCAAGATGTATGTATATATTAGCTACAAGAGCAATGTTTTTTAATAACCCCGTATAAAATATTTATTATAATAAGTAATAATGTCCAGAAGGGTTTATTTCTTCTGAGGATTTATACTGGTATAAATTGTATATGTTAGCTTTCTAAACCAATCAATTTTGTTGAGCAGCTTAGTTTTTATTGAGCACATAGAAGACATGAATTAATCTTGTTCAGGAAGACAATGATGTGCATTATTTCCACTGTAAGTTTCTTAACACGATTCATATGAGTTTGTGTACAAAAAATAACTTTCTATATTTTGGAGCTTCAGGTTAACTACTTGGTCATCCATCTTTCTAGTTGTTTTCGTTTTGGCAGGAGCCAATGCTATTTCGTGAAAACTAGGAGGTCGAAATGAAGTTAATGGGCCGTTCCAACGAATTGCTTAGGCCTTGTCACACGAGTTAATATACGGGCATAGAGCAAGGATGATACGGGCAACTTCCGTAGAGGCAACCAACTGCACTGATGCAAACTGAACGCTGTGGGGGCATGTTTTTTTATTTTTATATAACAGTGTCTTTTCAACCCAAAGTAAATGTTGCCTTATAATTTGGTTGAATTCCGTTGTTCACCATCCGTAAGATAATGACGTGACATTTTGTGAGTAATCAGAGTCAAGAATGGAGAGTAGGCCTATAATTACCAACTTCATATCATAAGCCTGAGAAAATTCAGTGTTCAAAATACTAAACCTAACCGGCACAGCTGAAAGCTCCGCCATTCCGAAACATTTGTTATATCACATTGGCCCCAGGCATGTGGCGGCCGACGTCATCAACAGCTGTTTTTGCACTATAACATGGATGTGGAGCCGCACGCTCCAACTTTAGAAGCCTTCCTTCATTCAATGTGATTTACACAATTCAATTTGTTGGCTGTAGTCGATAAAATAATTTAATTGACAAAAATGTGGGAATGGTTAAAACGTATTTAAAAAAACACCCAAGGAATGGCTTGGAGTGGGTAAGAAAGACAACCGAAACAGGCACCTATGTTCTGGCTGGCGAGTGGATCAAAATATGTTACGAATGTTTAACTTAATAGTAATACAGATGCTACAATTTCCGGTGATGACTCAATCGATATTGCATTACCAAAAATATAAACACACAACATATCACTTTAAAAGTAACATAATTCATTTGTAAAGTGCATTTGAAAGATCGTGTAGAACACGATGTGAAAACTACATCCCTGTTTATTCATCCACATCGGTGGCAAATTTTATTTAATAGGACTTTCTCTTTAAACTCAGTAAATTATTCATAGTGTACCTAGCGGGATGCCGCGCTTCGCGCGGCACCCGCCGCTATGTGGGCGCGATTCTTGCCCATAAAATGTAACAACGGTGCATGGGGTAAGGGGGAGGGGGGTGGGGGGGGGGGGAGTAATTGGAGAGGATATCAGAGTTTATAATTTTCAGAATTGGTTTGGTAAAGATATTTAAAATCTGTACGCAATGTAGTAATGTCCTAATGATAAAATGTTGAGCATGCAAAAGGTGTTGAGTGCGGTCGAAGGCAACGCGTCGCCTACCCGCACCCTTTTCGCCCCTTTTCTCGACTACGAAGCATAGGTTGGGGGTGTGTTTTAATATTTGGGAAGGATATACTAAGGCAATGATGCATGCTTGGCATGATATGTAGGTTTTTTGATACATAAAGACTTTTTGAATATCCAACAAAGGCCTGAGTAATCCATGAAATATAGGCCTATGCTTCTGTGCAAAATGTTTGAATTTATGTATAATACTTGATTTCCTTTTTTCTTTATTTCTGGATTTCTTTGTGTCTCTATCTCTTTATTTCATAAATGTGTCTTTGTTTTTATATTTTCTCTTTCTGAATATCCGTGTTTGCCCGTGGTGAACTTTGTATTTTCTCAGTATATTTCGGTGTTTCTGTAATGATGTGTTTTTCTGACTGGTCTGTTTGTCTTTTTATTTGTTTATTTTGTTTGTCTTAGTTTTGTTATTTCCTTAGTTGCAGGGGACCTATTATTTATCTCTGATGTTTCTTGATATCTATTGACGTTTATTTTGTAATGTTTTTATGTCACTATGTTACAGTTGATTTCGATGTTTGTATCTCACTATTTCTGTGTTTTTTAATTATTTCGGGTGTGGATGTGTTTGTTTCCGTTTTTCGTTGGGGGTGTGTTTTAATATTTGGGAAGGATATACTATAAGGCAATGATGCATGCTTGGCATGATATGTAGGTTTTTTGATACATAAAGACTTTTTGAATATCCAACAAAGGCCTGAGTAATCCATGAAATATAGGCCTATGCTTCTGTGCAAAATGTTTGAATTTATGTATAATACTTGATTTCCTTTTTTCTTTATTTCTGGATTTCTTTGTGTCTCTATCTCTTTATTTCTTAAATGTGTCTTTGTTTTTATATTTTCTCTTTCTGAATATCCGTGTTTGCCCGTGGTGAACTTTGTATTTTCTCAGTATATTTCGGTGTTTCTGTAATGATGTGTTTTTCTGACTGGTCTGTTTGTCTTTTTATTTGTTTATTTTGTTTGTCTTAGTTTTGTTATTTCCTTAGTTGCAGGGGACCTATTATTTATCTCTGATGTTTCTTGATATCTATTGACGTTTATTTTGTAATGTTTTTATGTCACTATGTTACAGTTGATTTCGATGTTTGTATCTCACTATTTATGTGTTTTTTAATTATTTCGGGTGTGGATGTGTTTGTTTCCGTTTTTCGTTCTTCTAAATTTTGTAAATGGTTGATAATACAATAATAATGTTAAGTGTTACAAGGTAAAACCGCAACGTTAAACAATTTGTACAACCCCACAGTGATACAAAGGTACCCGGCTTCGAATAAAAAATACTTATTACTCACAAAAACGCTGTTGTAATGGCGAAAATGTGTGTCAAACTTCCTAAAATGTCCCGCTGAATTACAAACAAAATGGTGGCCATTGAGAAAGTCTTTGATTTCTTGATTTATATCGTCACCGACGCCACGAAGTAGCACAGACCTAGATACCAGTTAAAAGTAACAATTAGAGAAGCGTTTAATTAAAGGTGAACGCTTTTTTTTTAAATCAAGAAGTAATAATAAGGAAAACATTATAAAGGGAACATAGGAGGTCACGTCAATATAAAAAAAGAGCTGGAAGAAGACAAAGCATCGTTAACAGAAAATATGCAGTATCCGTATAAATTAGGATTATAAATACCAAACGTGTACAGTGCCTTTAAAGGGAGTGTACACCTTTGATTATTACTCCAAAAATGAATGAGCATAAAAACTTACTTGGTAAAGAGCACTGGAGAGCTGTTGATAATATAAAACATTGTTAGAAGCGAAACCCTTAGAAGTAGTGTAGTTTAACAATTAGAGAAAATTGTTATTTTTCATCAACAAATCTGAATCTGGAAGCCTTTCTCAGGCATCTGAAAGCACACAATTCTATTCAACAAGTGTGGGGTGTTTTTTGTTGTTGTTTTTTTCTCTCAATATTTTTTTGAAACTTCGATAACCAATTGAGCCCATTTTACAGACTTTATATTTAATTCATATGTTGGGATTCACCAAGTGATGATTACTGGTCTGTGACAATTACCAACACGATAAGCCTACCCGGCCTGCCTGACATGGATTCATTGGTTGTATTTTACGAGTTGGGCTTGAACGGTCTTATCGTGAATACAAGATCTCACAAGAATTTTGTATCGAGAAAGACTCAGCCTTCGAGAAAGACTCTGCTTGGGTCGAAACGTCAGGATTTTTTGCATTTATACCACAGGTCCTTTTGGTTGGTAAGCAGTTTGAAACAGCTAATTCTATTTTCTCAAGAATTATGTATCGAAGATATTTATTAAATAAAAGTTATTGCCATGCGAGCAGCTGTACATACATCCTGCGTTGGACTAGTGTTCCCGAGAGAGTTTGTACTTCGATTAGTCCTGTTCCGCTTCGATCTTTAAAGAAAAACTTTCTTTCATGTGAACATTCACTTACAACGTTAACGGCACAGTACACGTTTGGTAATGACTCTGAAAATTAATGGCAATAAAAACTTACTTGGTAAGAAGTAAGGCAGCTTTGGGTAGTATAATGAATTTTGAGAAACTTTTATTTTCGAAGTATAGGGCCTACTACGATTATGGAAAAATAATATATCACTTTTTATTCCCCAAAATTTGAATCTGAGAAGCGTTTCTGTCAGAAACGCTTCTCAGACTGTGTATTCCTATGGTATGGGGAATATTCTTCCTGCGTGAAAATATTCACTCCGGTTTTTCGGTGAATCTCAAAAACGCGACCACCTTTTGAAGTGAAATTTTCACAGGTTATAGTTTTATTGTATGTACCTACATTTATATAGGATTAACACAATCAGTAGGCTCCAATTACCAAACGTATGCAGCACCTTTAAATCAAGTCAATGTTTTTAACTGTGGATTTTTTCGTATCTACAATTCGTTTAAAGTCACGAACATTTATATAATATAAATTTTTTTTCTTTTAAATGAGCAAGGTCTGGGAGGAGGGCACATCTTTTTTGATGACGTTTTTTTTTAACTTTTGCCTTTCCCTGGACGGCCTCTGCTCGTATATTGTATTGTTCAAACAATTAAAATAACTGAATAATAAATAAAATAAATTTGCTGTAGGTTTTTATATACTTCGAAATATAGTAAGTGAAATATTTCTTAACTTTTGTACAAGTGCTTGACAGTTTTGCTTTTCTTTAACGTTGTGTTCGTTTTCGCTGTTCTTTGTTGTGAGGTTTTGTTTTCGTACCCATAATTCGTTTTAAAGTCGTGTTTGTTAATGTTTGTTTTATGTTCTTACAAATACTTCAACAAATTAGTAAGAGAAATCTTTCTTAACTTGTATGTTCAATAGACCGCTTGAATATGACGTAAAAGGCCCAAAACAGCGCCCTCACTGAGGTCAAATGAAGACCTCCCATTGGTTGAAACTTGTGCGCGGCGCGTTCACGTTTCCATTGTTTGACCTCAGCGATGGCGGTCAATAAAAGGGGTCTATAGACCTTTCTTTTGCAACGTCACAGCCCGAGTTTTTGCCAACCCAGGTTGGAAAAGTATGGAAAGCCATAACTGCAAATCCAAAACAGATTGCCACAGTTTGAAGCAGTGTTACACAAATATTCAAAAAATAGTGTTGAATTTGTTGGAAACAAATCAACCAATCATGGAAGGTATTTCAGTTCATGAATCTTTACAGAAAATGTTGAATTTGCTCACAACATTTTTTAACACGATTGAATGTTTTGCTAACATTCGGCCGTCCATGCCAACCGGCGCACTTTGTTTATCAACAAAAGAAAGGTCTATTGCCGTGGCTGTTTTACTTTTGTATACTGTTTGTTTTCTCTGTTGATGTTTTGTTGTTTTTTCGTTTGTCTCCAGGGGCCCCACGATAAAACAAAGAAATCACTGATGGGGCCCCTGACTAAATAACTATAAATAAGTCAATAAGTCAATAACTATAAATAAGTCAAAAGGGAAACAAATCTTCAAGGGCAATGCTTCCCTTGTAAATGACTGTCCTATTAATTAATTAATTTAAGAATCGTGATGATGATACACCGGAACATAACCAAGTAAGCTAACTGTAATCCTATTTATTTTAAACTGAATATGTAATTTTCACGAGATTTCCCCCGCATATACTCTGCATTCATCATAGTCCCCACTGTCACCGGACGTAAACCAATGTTCACACCAATGAAGCTGCCTTTCCTGTCCAATGACGAATCCCCATGCTCAAAAGCCTAGTTCTCGTTTCACTCTTATCCCTACCACCGGCCGCACACATAACAACCACATTCACGGTCTAGTTTCAATGTCTTTCCCCGATTCAAATTTAACATCTATTAAAAGAATTGTTGCGGTACACTCTGCTGAAATATAAGCTTCGAGTTGCCTCTAGCTACAGAGCAATCTCGGTGGTCTAGAATGGCAAAAGTCGTGGGTTCAAATCCTACCCGGCCGAGTAATGAAAGTCAGGTCACCGGACTCGTGGAAAGTACTGAGTGTGCTTCACACACATTGTGTATAGTTAAAACCAATTAATGTATTTCCTCTTGGAAGTTATGTATTGTTCACATTAAAGGCACTGAACACGTTTTGTAATTGTCAAAGACCAGTATTCTCACTTGATGTATCCCAACATATGCATAAAATAACAAGCCTGTGAAAATTTGGGCTCAATTGGTCATTGAAGTTGCAAGAAAATGATGAAAGAAAAAACACCCTTGTTGTACAAATTAGTGTGCTTTCGGATAGGAATAAAAGGCTTCTGGCCAGAAGTCTTTTATTATTTTAGTGAGAAATTACCTCTTTCTCAAAAACTACATTACTTCAGAGGGAGTCGTTTCTCACAATGTTTTATACTATCAACAGCTCTCCGTTGCTCGTTACCAAGTAAGTTTTTATGCTAATATATATTTTGAGTAATTACCAAACGTGTACAGTGCCTTTAAAAGCTCACTTGATTACGTCGTGAGATCTCAACCAATAAAACTGAACCATTTTCCTTCCTACAACAAATATAAACTGCCGCGTCACACGAGCCACTGCTTGCAACCAGAGCTCAATTTCATAGAGCTGCATAAGCAGAAAATATTGTCTGCTAAGCAGAAATGAGCAGGATACCAGTCACACACTGTACATGTGACATGGTTGTTGGCTGGTTACCTGATTCTGGTAAACATAATATTGTTGTGCTACTTATTGTGATTAAGCAGGTCTATGAAATTAGTCCTGGTACTCAGCTTCACGACACTGCTTACCGCGAAATTCGGCGCTTACGGCTGATAGAATCGTCCGCTTAACATTGTGTCAGAATACCCTGGTAAGCGTCTCCATAAACTTAGGCTCAGCTCCCGGTATTTGAAAAAAAATTAAATACAAAATCTAGTATTTACATATTTCTTTGGGGCAGTAAGACTCTACTGAATTGTTCTTTTTGGACGCGGTGCAGTTGGTTGCCTCCAAAATTAATTGATACATATAACATCTGCTCTGTGTCTCTAACATTTTTCAGAAATACTTCACTGGTATTGTTTCCCTAAATACCCGTCCGCAGACAAATAATCAAATCCCTTCCCAAATTAAACATGTTCCCCTTCAAACAAGCAGTGAATACACTCACCCGTGTAAATGTTACACCATTTTGCAGACCACCGACTATGAGGTACAGAGACGCCGCCCAGATCACACCAAATTCCCTCTCCATCTCAAAGTAAAGACGTCTAATTGTCTCTTCTCTTTCTTGTTTTTCCTCCTTAAAAAACCCCCAAACACTTCACAGTCTTTCCTCCTTGTCTAGCAGACGTGGTAGCTTTGGCCGATACCTGGTACCACTATGTCTGCGCCAAGACAATTTTGAAGCTTTCACCTTGATCTGTCTTCTTAGATAGTTAAATTTTACAGGATCAAATATGAAAATCTCCTGAGCATCAACTTAATCAGGTTCTCCTTCATCACACATCAATCGTCGACTTCACTTCTAGTCCTCTAAAACAAATCAACAATGGGTTGATGAGTGACTGAACTATACGCAGAGAAAATCTTCTTGAGATTTCCCACTATACGACGTTTGTGATGCGCGTCTTTTTGTATCACCCATTAATACTTGTGACCAGTTCGATATTCTATGCCTCTTATTTTTGTCCTAACTTCGTGAAGATGTAGTTTGGGAAATGTACTACACAATAGGGGAGACTTCAGTCTGTGTCTTCATGTGAAGAGGTCCTCGTAGGCGATGACAAGACGGACTGCTGGGATCCTTAAGACATTCTCATCAACCAGATTGCATTGCATTCAACGTATCCAATTCCAAGGCGATATTACAATGGCACGATGATTGTTCAACGCAATGAACGGCGCAATGGTCCCAGTAGAGAGAAAAACTAATTGCTATGTACCGAAGTTCGTCCACACTAGACTCTGAGGAGCTCCACACAGAATGCCATCTTGCCGCTGAATACTTTAATAGAGACAAAACTCCCCCGAGAGTTTGTGATCAAATAACGAACGTATGTCTACCCATCTTCCCATTGATTATCCAACTTTTATGAAATTTAAAATATGATAATGACGTGTGCTTGAGAACTCCTGCAAAAATAAACAAGAGGTGACTTTCGGAGCTGGCAATTCACGCTAAGAAAACAGTGACGATTGTCTTAAAACAACGGCCCTGGGGCTGCAGTGTGATGCGCGGATGATCCTAGCTCTCCCTGCCTTGCCAACGGCGATACGGACCGTACAGACAGCTCCCAGCCGCGCCGACTCATCCAAAAATTATAAAATCACGCAAACTGCGAACTCCTGTAGACGTTATTGCAAACGACGAAACAAAACAGTATAACAACCTGATCCTTTTTCATTAAATACTGGTACATCTGCTGTTCTCTGAAAAAGGGAAATTCTCCCCAGCTTTGTTGCGACGGAAGTGGACTCTGCTTATTATAACTGAATCTTGATTCAATATTTAACAACTTCATAAGCTGTTGATGTTCGATGGAATGACTGTCTGTGTTCGACGCTGGTATTTTCCGTGTGTGTTACGTCTGCTCGTCTACTACACAACAATGCTATGCGTTTTGTCACTTACTGTTTCATGCCTCCTCTGTCATCACATTTTGAGATTGGTCTGGTGCTTTGGGCTGTTCCGTTTCCACAAGGTGGTGGACTACGTGACGGGACTTATTAATCCAATTTGTACTCATGAAATGTTAGTGGAGTCAAAAACTGCTTATCGTGGTTGCATGGGGGGTTTGGAAGTCCTGGGAGCCGGATTGGCTGATAACAGAACATGGGTCGACCGCTGTAACGAAAGGCCAGAAGAATTATAATTATTAGCAATATCACGTTGATGAAACCGCACTGAGTGTGTAACGGGAAATAGTCTGGTCACGCGTTACTCGTGGAAGTCAGTCGTCATGACTGTTGCTGGAGGTAAGGAACGAGATATGCACACCTGGCCATTCTTTGAAAATAACTTTCGTTAATTTGTTTTGCTGCTGTCACCGGGTTGACTGAGCTCTATTCATAAATGTAAACATAACTGTTTATTCCCTTTTTAATTTTTTTTATAAGTATCTTGGCCTTAAATTGTTGTTTTTTTTTTTTGTTTTTTTTGTGCCGGTCGTTCAACTAATGTTAAACTAAACTCGGTGGTTTAGTCCCTTCTTTTTCAAGAGGATGTCATCTGAAAGCAAGAGACATGCTGGTAGGTTTTCAGTCCGCCATTTTGTTTACATTGTATGTGGAGCTTTGTTCTGTTTATGAGACGCATGTATTAAACAGCACCATGTAACGGTTCACAACCCGTGGTGGCGCAATCTTCAGCTAAAGGAGCAAGTTCGGGTGGCTGACTTGACTCGACTAGACTTAAAGGCACTGGACACGTTTGGTAATTACTCAAAATATATATTAGCATAACAACTTGGTAACGAGCAACGGAGAGCTGTTGATAGTATAAAACATTGTGAGAAACGACTCCCTCTGAAGTAACCTAGTTTTTGAGAAAGAGGTAATTTCTCACTAAAATATTTGAATATGAAAAAGACTTCAGGCCTGAAGCCTTTTTCAGGCATCTGAAAGCACACAAATTTGTGCAACAAGGGTGTTTTTTCTTTCATCATTTTCTTGCAACTTCGATGACCAATGGAGCCCAAATTTTCACAGGCTTGTTATTTTTTGCATATGTTGGGATACACCAAGTGAGAATACTGGTCTTTGACAATTACCAAACGTGTTCAGCGTCTTTAAAGGGTCTGTATACGTTTGGTAATGACTTTGAAAATTAAAGGCAATAAAAACTTACGTGGTGAGAAGTTCAGCAGCTTTCGATAGTATAAAGCATGTTGAGAATAATTTTAATTCGAGGCAATGTGGTGATGGAAAAAGATAAAAGGTTTTATGCCGCAAAATTTGAATCTGAGAAACGTTTCTGTCAGAAACGTTTCTCAGATTGTGTATTCCTATAATGTGTGGAATATTCTTCCTGTGTGGACACCAGCAGCCTATTTCATGAAAGTAGTGCGTATTTTGTGCCATGTCGTAAAGTTACGCCACGTAAATGTTGAGCAAGTGGACTCACGCCATGGCGTTAAGTTTCGTGAAATTGGCTGCAGAGGTTGAGTGCTAACTTACCACTCGGCCACGACACGCCGCAAACCTTTTAACATCACTTTCAACTATCTTACTGCAATCAATATTTCAAAACACAATTCTAATATCTTTGTCATTTAATTCCAGTCATTTTTAATATTGGGATTTTTTTTCGACAATAAAAATAAAGTGGGCCAATTATTATCGCCGTTTAACCACAGAAAATAAAGGAATATAACATTAAGTTAAATATGTGAGGGTAGACTGTTTCTACCATGCACTAGAATTGATTATATCATAAACCACAACAACAGAAGCGCCACCAACGATGATTTCAGCTCAGTATTAAATGTAGGGTCTGAAAGTACGATTATAAAGCAGGCCGTATTAATCATCATGCACTATTAATACACCTCCCATCAGCGAATATTAGATTTGACACCAGCGGTGTTCTTTTTACACTCTAGTTTTCACAGCGCAAAGCTGATAAGTGAAGTTCCACGATTCACTGCAGATGTTCAGCAAGCTATGGTTTACAATAATACTCTCAAATGAAACCAAACCCCCATTCGATTTTAATATTCTTAATGGTTCGGAGTAGTTCATTAGTGGTTAATGTCGCATATACTAGTCTTATGGCTTCATTAATCACCGTGTTTGGGTTAGGACGGAGTTAATGAAAGCGTTAAATCATCATGTCAGTTTTGGTTACAGTTGGTTAATGAATTGAACAAAATGTAAATCATTTTGAGACTTGTGTTTGGATTATAAGTTTAATACGAGAAGAAAGGGCATGTTGGTTATTTGTCAAAAGGTGGGGTCATCGTTTGGTTTTTGTCAACATATGCTGATGTATAGATAGTTCCCATTAGACGCCATCTTTACGGGCAAACTGCATTTTTGGCATGCAGGCGCGTCAAGCGCTCTAATTATTAACGCAGCCGCGTTGTTCACTAACCAATCGTGCAGTGAGTTTTGTGAAATGTGCGCGTGTTGCACGCCGTTCTCACGCGAAACGCATGACTGTGTTCCAAACTGTCCGTAAAGATGGCCGATTTACGTCATACTGCAACCTATCTATAGGCAAAATGCTCAAAATAGATACAACAAACATGAGTCTAAGGATTGGATGTTCTATTCAACGAGGCAAAGCTGAGTTCAATAGAACATTCCATCTTTTAACAAATGAAAATAGCTATTTTCTCCATTGCAAGAATGCAAAACATTAATTTGTAGTTTTATTTAACATCAAAGTAGATCTTTGTCATTTGATTGGAGGATAACATTAATTTTTAACATTAAACCAAAATGGAAAATTGTATTCTGACATCTATATGGGGGTTCGTTTTGCATTGGTGTGTATAAAGCACGATGCACTAGAGTGCAAATTGTTTACTATATTGCACTCTAGTGCACCGTGCTTAATTTTGGTGCCATTCTTTAAAGAATGACACCAAAATTCACGACTCATGAAGGTCATGTTATAGTTTGATTAATAAATGCTTCATGGCCAGCAATCAAATCAAGTAACGAGGATCTATTCGGGTGTCATGTTATAACATAATCTAATCTGATGGAATATTTACTTATGTGCCTCAAATTGTTATCATCGATAGATCTGTGTTTGACTCCAATATTGTGTTTTCTCTCTCTTTGTGAAAAATAGAAAAGAAACCAAAACGAATACAGGTTATTTTCCTTGAAAATTTGACGACAGTCCAAAGATTGTTATATTTGATTGGAGGATAACATTAATTTTTAACATTAAACCAAAATGGAAAATTGTATTCTGACATCTATATGGGGGTTCGTTTTGCATTGGTGTGTATAAAGCACGATGCACTAGAGTGCAAATTGTTTACTATATTGCACTCTAGTGCACCGTGCTTAATTTTGGTGCCATTCTTTAAAGAATGACACCAAAATTCACGACTCATGAAGGTCATGTTATAGTTTGATTAATAAATGCTTCATGGCCAGCAATCAAATCAAGTAAGAAGGATCTATTTGGATGTCATGTTATAACATAATCTAATCTGATGGAATATTTACTTATGTGCCTCAAATTGTTATCATCGATAGATCTGTGTTTGACTCCAATATTGTGTTTTCTCTCTCTTTGTGAAAAATAGAAAAGAAACCAAAACGAATACAGGTTATTTGCCTTGAAAATTTGACGACAGTCCAAAGATTGTTATAACATTGTTATTACATCTTTTTAAGTAAACAACTTTTTTTTATAAACAGCTGGGACTCATCGATTAGAAAAACAAATGCGGGAAAACATTCAAGGATCAGTTGACACAGACCTATACTTCAAACGAGTTTTCTTCTACGATTTCATAGATACAATAAAGGGGTGGCCTTTTTTTTAAAGACTAATTTGTTTCCATCTTTTAGTTTTCAAAACACACTAAAGGCCTGCGGTCCAGTGATGAAAATATCATTATCAAACGACGTGGTTATCGAGTTAAAAAACCGAGAAGCAGATATTTGTTTACGATTTTTGTTTATTTGCTTCGTGAAATTTATGCAAGTTCGTTTGCTCAGTCCGATTTCTCTAATCGTAATAAGCCAACAAACCTACAAACAAACAACAGTGAAGGATTGAAGGGTCTATCTTCAGATGCTGTTTTTGTCAACTTTGAAAGTATTAGGCCTACCGACGTAAAGTTCTCTGCATAATTGGTACGAGCTTTGCAATCAGTGAACGTTCAGATTGAAACTAATTATATTGTATGTTTTTATCTTTAAATAGAGTTGTTGATCTTCTAGCGTGCCCACTTACATATCAACGGCTGTTTCGTGTCTTTTTTATATCTTTATGATGATGATTGACAGGCCTGTTGCTATAGGGTGTTGATTGGTGAAGGGGGTCAATGTTATTACAGAAGAATTACAAGATTGTGGGGAGATGGAACGCTGATGATGGAGGAGGATGGAGATACGATTAAAGGAAGAGTATGGTCAGGCCATCAAACCATCTCTAACTCAAAAAACACTTCTTCGATATTTTGATGGTATTTTCCCTATAAGGTTAATGTACAATGGAGAAGGCATCTTTTCAGTATGATTTGTGCAAAGGAAATTCTACTGGTAACTATTGTTGCGGACGTGGTTGTCATCACTAAGAATAATAAGCTGAGAAGAGATGGGTTAGCCATATTGCCTGAAAAATGTCTGATTAAACTGTATAGAGGATCGCCCCACGGTGGCTCCCAAAGTACTGAAGAGAAATGTCAGTACTTCATAGTAGAGGAAGACAAACAACACAAGATGTAAACGATGCAACATGTAAACCAGGGGAGAGACACACACACACCGGGGGCCAAAAATCCCTATGACACCGGCTTTCTGCCAAAGACGTAGTTTTCGCGTCAAGGGCAGATTCCCTCTTATTGTTTTCGCCATCATTTCGTTCATCCTCTCCAATGTTGTTCATCACATCTTGTTGTGTAGTGTTAATAGTCTGATGTTAATTTTGTTCACCCCATCTTCCTAATTAGCACGATCACGTTGTTGTCTTTTGATTAGTTAATTTAACGTGCTCATTAACTTCGTTAAGTGTTCCGAGAGACAAGTCACCGGGCCGTAGTTTTGCCTCTAATCGTTATTTGACGATCGCGTGATAAACCGGCTGAATGTTTTATCTAATTTACTGAGCATAATGAGGAGACCGCGAGTACGGTGAATGGGCTTGAATTGAAGTCTCAAAAGTAAACGCAGTGAATGATCATGTTGGATTCAAACCAGTCTAACAATGTATCTGCCTGGGGGATTCGAACCTAGGCCCAAAAAGTGAAACCTGTTCTTTTAAAAGTGCATGCTATTTTTGTCTTGTTTAAACAGACTGTGGTCGTGAAAATTGGTGAGAAAATTTTCAAGAGCTCCGTTTTTAATACAACTATTAATGTCATCCTTTAGTGCCATAGGAATTACACAAATTCAAGAAGGTTCCACTAGTTCTGGCTCCCCAGTTAGCCCCAAAGTTTTAATGGCGGGGGAGGGGGGTTGGAAACCTCAGAACCCAGCACAGGCTGTCAGGACATCTAGAAACCTGCTACAAAGAACAGATGGCGGGCTCCATTGTATGAGGGTTAGATCTGGGTAGGTCTGTACATGGTCTGCATGGCTGTACAACTTTTTGTGCATGAAGTACATAAGTGAAAATATTGTTCAGCTTCGCGAAAAAAACACCACACATCACTGGAACCTGATTCCCCCCTCTAAGATAATGTGGATTGGTCCACTGTAGGATTATCAATGACTTTGACTCCCCCAGGGCATTGCACTTTGGAGAGAAAGGGTGAACTAAGTAAAATGTGGCATGAGTTAGTGTTACTAGCGCTCGGGTGTTAATACTAGATCAACAATAATTTAAAACAGATAACTATTTTATACCGTGGCATTATTGTTTTCACTTCTGTATTCTGACAGCTCGGATGGAGTGAAGAGAAGCCACTGTTTTATTTCGTTAGACACTGCCTTCTTTCAGCCTTTAATCATTCCGGTATGACAGACAACTATTTCATACTCCGGCAGAATGTATTTTACTTTTATCAAGGCCCAACTTTCTCGCAGTCTTTCGTGGTAGTCTAAAAAAGAACAACTTTGCATCACGTCTTAAAGGAGATGGATCAAGACGGCGAGGACATTTGTCATCACCGAGATGATCGTCGATGACAACAAGGTTATTTCAAAAATTGTTTGTCAAGTATGTGGAGGAGTCAATTATTTTTTTTTATTTTTTTATTTCGATCAGAGATTATGTTTTCCCTCATCGTTTAAGGTTTAAAGGAACTGCCTGGAATTATAAAATCACTAAATTACTAGCCTATTTGTTTACAAAAAACAGTTCTCGCAAGAATTTCACTCATTTTGTAATGGTAGGGGCCTACATCATTAGTTTTCAGACGATCTTCTACTTTTTGTTAAATTGTTGTGTGTGAGAAAATAGAATTAGCTGTTGCAAACTGCTTACCAACCAAAAGGACCTGTGGTATAAATGCAAATATTAGTTAGTGGCCTGACGTTTCGACCCTAGCAGAGTCTTTCTCAGAGGCTCTTTGAGAAAGACTCTGCTAGGGTCGAAACGTCAGGCCACTAACTAAAATAAAATTGTGACACACCTTACAACCAACCTGTGACAAATTTTTTTCGGATTATGTTGATGGGGCCGGGGGCTGGGGTGAGGGGGGGGGGGGGGGGTGCTTCATTCGGTAAACTGTGATTAACGGTTCACTTATTGCCAGGGGAAAATAATTCTTCAATGCATAAACAAAGACACAAATTCAAACAGTTGTTTGTTTTTTGTGTGGGTTTTTTTCAACGTAATGCTGATTTATTGCCAAAATTATTATGAAGAAAGATACAATAAAAGTCACGCATAAAGTTAGTTTCAGCTGGATACAGTGTCTACTTGCTGAGACAACAAACAAACAAAACATGTCAAAGTGTTTTCACACGGACGTCGAACTCATCCACGTTTAGCGAGTTGACAGCCGGTACCAACCGCATCTCTGGCCGCAGCATACATGAACAGACACCAACCCTCATAAAGACGAGAAATTAACGATTCATACATGAATCGTTTCTCAGAGTCAAATGTTTTTGGTGAAAATATTCTCCAAACCATACTTCAAATGGACGGTCCTTTCTCAAAATAGTTTATACTTTCAACAGATGCAGTGCTTCTTACCAAGTAAGTCTTTTTGGTCAACATTTTTTGAGTACTCTTTGACCGTACCTTTAAAAAAAAAGTTATTGAAATTACCGAAGTTTAATATCAGTTTGTTGAACTTGAATTGAATATCCCAAACAGATGTGATATTTCAACAGTCTATCAAACGGTGTGCTTATCAACGGCCATTTGTAAATCCCCAATAATAATAATAATAATAATTTATTCATTTATATAGCGCAAATTCCAATATAATTTTGTTCAAATGCGCTGAACAATAAAATATTAATAAAAATACAAGAAAATACACTTTAAAATAATCCCATACGCGCTATTACACACATTAAAATGAAAAAAGTTAACAGCAATAAAATTACGTTAAAAATGAACAATTAAAATTACAATAAATAACCACAATCAAAAGAAGATTAAAACCAATACAAATACAATGAAGTAACAACAAAATCAGTAAAAGGTCAACTTAAAAAAACGAGTTTTTAACAGAGACTTGAAGTTATCAACATTGTTAGCTCTCCTAATGTTAATTGGGAGGGTATTCCAGAGGGTAGGGGCAGCATTAACAAAAGCACGATCCCCAAGGGTAACTTTGGTACGGCGAAAAGGGTAGCCCAGGAGAGTGTCATCAAAAGAACTACGAAGATTGTAACGAGATGAGGGATTCTTAATGATAAGTTGGCTAAGGTAAACTGGAGCTAAACCATAAAAACATTTATAAGTCAACAACAGAATTTTAAAATTAATCCTAAACCTCACTGGAAGCCAATGAAGATCAACCATTAATGGAGTAACATGGCAAAACTTATAAGCTCTAAAAACAAGTCGAGCGCAGGCATTCTGTACTCGTTGAAGATGATTAATCTGACAGTCAGGTAAGCCATTTTTTATATAAAAGGCTGTTACAGTAATCTAAACGACTGGAAATGAAAGCATGAATCAAGGTTTCAGTACACTTAGTGGACAGGTGTTTTCTTATACGTCTGATGTTATGTAAATAATAAAATGCACTTCCACAAACCTTTTGAATGTGAGTATTCATTGACATGTACATCAAACCATGAACCTAAGTTACGAGTAATGGGTGCAGGTGTAACAATGCAATCACCAACATGAATGGAATCAAGATTAACTTTAGACAACTGTTGGGGGGTCCCAATAATCATAAACTCAGTTTTACTGTCATTCAGCATTAAACCATTAGCCAACACCCAGTTACGTAAATCCTGAATACAGCTCTCCATAGCTGCTAAAGACGATCTTTGATTTTCTGAATTGTCAGTGCTAAAAGAGATGTACAGCTGGGTATCATCAGCGTAACAATGAACCTGTGGAAGATGGGTCTTAATGATATCAAACAGTGGGCTAGTGTACAAAATAAATAATAAAGGCCCAAGACAAGAGCCTTGTGGAACGCCATAATCGAGGTTAAATTGCTGAGAGAGATTACCATTTATAGAAACATCTTGGGATCTACCAGACAAGTAAGAATGAAACCATTTAAAAGCAGTACCATAAATACCAAATTTACACTGGAGGGTATTTAGTAAAATGTTGTGGTCTAATGTATCAAAGGCGGCACTCCCCAATACTTAATAGTTAGATTGCATAATCCTTATTTTCGATTTTATTGTGTGGGATAAAGTTTCTTTGATGCGCAATCTTTCAAGGACTTTCACGGAAAGGCAAATGCACGGACGATGCGATCTACCCGTCCTGAGCAATTAAGAATTGCATCCCGCCGCGCTGTGAGAGGTTCGCGTGTGAAAAATCACTCATTCTAAATCAAACATTCTTTTCTCAACACGCTAATATTAGCAGAGTCTGCATTACGGTGTTCTTAGGTCGTTACCATTGGGGATTGATGTAACTCGGCAACCGCCTGACGTCAACTTGTTGACAGTCACCTTCAGGGCTGCTTAACGGCAGATTTTGTGCTTACTGTGCGATTTCCATTTCCTAGAGCTGCCAACCGTAAGCACACGAAAAGGCAAGCTAACCTTCCGGTGCTTACTGCAAGAAAATGAATGACGTAACAATGCAAATCCATTGTGAACGCGCAAGATGGCCGCCTTATTTTCTTGCTAGCCTGTGAAATACGCTTATGCTTAAGCAATTTTTTCTGCTACAGTTAGCACGAAAATTTGCTTACCGTTAAGCAGCTCTATGAAATTGGACCCTGATGGGACCCTGGATCCGGGTCATTTCTCATCCGGGAGTTTTTATATTAGTGCAGTTGGAGCCAAGCCGTTGTTTCAGAAGGGCTTTAGTCTATATTATTTTACACAATAACAAGCAAGAAAATGAAAACAATATTTTCATAAATATATCGTAACAGCAATTGCTGCAAATTTTATTGTTAAAAAACGCGTCGTATGAAAATGAAACTAAACTATCCTGTTAAAAGAATGTTGTTACACCCAGTTAAAAAGTCTAGATTGATGTTTTAAAAATATAATGCGTATACAAGTTATACTAAGTATGGTTATCGTCGTCGAGCTAAAAAGTTCAAACGTCACTATACGTCACTAAATTAATCTCACAGTACTAAAGTTTGGTTCGAGTAAGGTTGCAAATTAGTCCATCTTAACTTTAAAAAATTGTGTTAAAAATAATAAACAATAATAATAAAATAATAAACAAAAATAATAAACAACAACATATTTTAGCATACAATTTTAAAGAGCAAGGGAAGTGAGCAATTCAATTTTGTCATTTACTCCTTTTCCACTCATGTCAGTGAGGAAAAAAATTACAAGTCTGTATAACATCTTGTCAAATTGTGTAAATTGCCATTGTATTCGATACCCTTCCAGTGCAAAAATTGTCAACATCTAAAACATCTGATGACATCATTCTGAGAAAAATGGGTCTCTACATTTTTATACGGGGATGTAGTGGTTCATTCCTGCCTGACTTTCAATAATATATGCGCTCAAAACGGCCTTGAATTTGACCGTTTGATTGACGAAAAATTCCTCCTTGGAATATAAAAATCCATTAGTTGTTGAAATCAAAATGACGTCGTGTTTCAAATTTTGCTCTGAAAAAGTCAGTTATGACCCTAAACATCCCTGTACAAAAATGTAGAGACCCATTTGTCTCAGTATGCCATCAGATGTTTTGGATGATGACAAATTTTGCACTTAGGGTATTGAATACAATGGCAATTTATACAATTTGAACGTGGGGTTACAGACTTGTGATTTTGTCACCACTCACGTGATGACTCTATTTATTGAAAAATGAGTACATCACAAAATTGAATCGGTCATTTCCCTTCCTCTTTAAGTAATATTGATATGTAAAGTGGGATATAGCCTACCTTTCAACAACCACTTAGTAAGAGAAAATCAAAAGGCAGAACAAAACAATTAGATATTTTTGAGCCATACTGAATAATTATACTATACTAGCTCATTGGCTTACTGAGGTCGCGAGAGGTCTCACTTGTGAGTTCTTATTGTAGTTTGATAATTTAATAGTAGCGTAGGCCTACTCTGTAAAGTTTCTTGAAGCCTGAACAACCGGCACAATAAAGGCTAACCACATTCCGTATGCTTTTTAATTAATAATTATGGTATTGAGGACAGCCTCCTTCGTGATTTTTGAGTTGGCCGTCGGAGTTGTAAGTTGGCCGTCGCCAGTTGTAAGTTGGCCGTCGGAGTTGTAAGTTGGCCGTCGGAGTTGTTAGTTGGCCATCGTGAGTTGTAAGTTGGCCATCGGAGTTGTAAGTTGGCCGACGGAGTTGTAAGTTGGCCGTTGCGAGTTGTAAGATGGCCGTCGGAGTTGTAAGTTGGCCGTCGGAGTTGTAATGAGACAATTTTATGCACCTGTTTGATGCGATTGCATTGACTTTGGCCGTGTTATAAGCGACTTCGGCTATACTACGGCTGTGGCCGTTTAATATCTGCTACGATAGCATTGGAGAATTGCACTTTTCGGCTTTCCAGTCGCACCTATTGGCAAATTTAGTATTTAAAAATTCCGAAACTCCCACGGACCAACTCACAACTCCGACGGACAAACTCACAACCCCGACGGATCAACTCACAACTCCGACAGACATCTCCCAACTTTTACTTGGTTATCATCATTCTGATGCTGAAACGCGCCGGTTCAGATCTGCTGAAGAAGAGACCCCCGTCGGGTTCGTCCAGGTTGCGTGCCCATGCTCGACAGCTGACCCTAAATTCCTGGCCGATGACTTTGATGGGAACCTTTGCGGCTACGACAGGGCGGATGTAGAGGGCTTGCTGCGCTAAGTTGGTACTCGCAACGTACGGGTAATGTTCGAAGGATATACCGTCTCTCGGATACACATCAATGGGCGAGCAGTTGGTCTTGTTGTCACGATCACACTAATGTTGAGAAATCAAAACGAAGTTTAAAAAATGAAAAGACATCAGCAAGAAATCTGTACTGTGTACCACGTCAAACCATACAGGATAGACTCTTACAGATTGTTGAATGGCACATTGACACCAAATACCATTGGTTTTTGAAACCGTGCGATTGTTTTAATATTATTTAAATGTACTATAATATACAATAAAACTAACCTGTGAACATTTCATTTCAAAAGGTTAATGGTCGCGTTTTTGAGATATCGCCGAAAAACCGGAGCGAATATGTCCATGCAGGAAGAATATTCCACATAGGAATACACAGTCTGAGAAGCGTTTCTGACAGAAACGCTTCAAAGATTCAAATTTGGGGGCATAAAACCTGATAACGTTTTCCATAACCACATTACTTCGAGGTGAAATTATTCACAAAATGCTTTATACTATCGAAAGCTGCTGTACTTCTTACCACGTAAGTTTTAGTTTTCAAAGTCATTACCAAACTTATACAGACCCTCTCAGACCTTGCAGGTTAGTACCCCTATAGACCTTGTTACATTTGTTTACAGAGTGGTGACCTTGTACATTCTAAAGCGTTTCCTGCCGGGCAAGATACTACACAGGCTATATGGGAAAATTTACATTTGTTGTCATAATTTTCACATAAATTCAAAATTTACAAAAGCAACAGCTGTACAGCTTTTGAGATGTCCCCCCTTTCTTCATATCAAAAGTTGAGAAAAATCGGACAGTGCAATCTCCATAAAACATAAGATTTGTTGTATTCTTCCATTGATCTGTGTACAAAATGTGCCTGCAGGAAGTCCAGGCTCTGTGGCTCTTTTGTAAACATGTGACGTCACAGGTCACACCGTCTATACTGTGGATGACCTCTACACATTACTAAGTAGTAAATTTACTAATTCATATCAACGCAGACAAACAGGAACAGTTTCAGTTGTCTGAGAACCTTTGACCAGCCTGTAAATCTGTGTGAATACATGACAACAATGCCGTTGTTTACAAATCCCTGAAGGGTTTTTATGCAGTAAAAAATAAATCATAAATGAAAAAAAAGAGATGAGAATTAATTTAAGAGAAAATAACTCCAAAAAGGTAAAAATATGTTTTTGATGTTAATAGTGCAAACTATTAAACAATTAAACACCTCCAAGCCCGTAACCAGGTGGGGGGCGGGGGCGGACGCCCCCCCCCAAAAAAAAAAAACCCAAACCAAACAAACCCAAAACCACCCAAAATAAAATAAAAACGAAAACAAACGCCAAAAATAAAATAAAATTAAAAAAAATCCGCCCCCTCCTCCGCCCCCCAACAAACAATCCGCCCCCCCAACAAAAAAAAAACATAAAAAAATCCGCATCGGAAAGTTATTCGCCCCCCAAAAACACCTCGTTTTCTTGTTGACTGTCAGCACCCTGAAAATAAGTATAGAATGCGGATATTATTCACCACAGAGGGTAAATCGAAACACAACCTGCGTGCCGACACTTATTTTCTTGCTTAAAAATTGTACTTCCACAAACGACATTTCTGGGTCTTTGTATAATTATGATCAAAAGTTGACTTAATGGACCCTTCCAATGAAATATGTAAATTGCACATCGCGCGTGCGCACTAGCACTAACAATTTGGTTGGCAAAATGATGGAACATGTATGGGGCTGATGGTGGCGTGACGCAGACGCGTTTGTGCGTCTGCTTATGAGCTCTATGGCGTTTGCCAACCAATAGCGTCTGTACGCATGCGTGAATGTAATAAACATAATTTCATGGGAAGGGTCTAAGCTGTGATGCATCATTTACCTTGACACAAGTGACGGCAATTCGGTCGGCTGTAGTTCCGTTGAGATTCAATTTATTGCGGATCTCAGTTAATTCACTCGGTGGCCCAGACTCGTAATTCTCAGGTGTCCATCCCGACACCTTCAGACAAAAATACATGGGGAATACATATTACTATCGTTGTTGTTGTTGTTGCTGTTGTTGCAGTTGTTGTTGTTGTTGTTGTTGTTGCTGCTGCTGCTGCTGTTGCTGCTGTTGCTGCTGTTGCTGCTGTTGCTGCCGCTGTTGCTGCTGCTGCCGCCGCTGCCGCCGTCGCCTCTGCTGCCGCCGCCGTCGTCGTCGTCGTTGTCGTCGTCGCCGTTGTCGTCGTCGTGGGTGTTATTGTTGTTGTTGTTGTCTAGTCGTTTTTGTTGATGTAAGTTGTTGTTGTTCTCGTCGTCATTGTTGATGTAAGTTGTCGTTGTTTTTATTGTTGTTTATGTTGTCCGTGTCGTTGTTGTTAGTTGTGCTGTAAGTTTAGTTGCTGTCGTGGAAGACTGGAGCCACGGGGTGACTTCTTCCTCCCTGTAGGTAGGTCTAACAATAGCACCTACCTTATTTAGTCCCATATACAAACATGGCTCATGGGTGTCGAATCCACTCGAATTGCAGGGGCCGAGTAGGGACAGGTCATACCGGCAGAATCGTTGCTCGGTCGGGTTAGCTATCTGATCTGGTAAAAGGTTTTCACAATTCTTGAACCCGGACTGATCTCTGGCAAGAACTACGTTAAAAAATTACGATTAATCGGTTACTTTTCACTGCTTTCAATAAAGATGTATACTAGAATCTGATTATTATTTAGCGAAGATATCGTTGTTACTAGATCAAGACCGGTTTCATTGGTCACACCAGGCAAACTAATTAATTCTCCAAATTTTCTCCGTTAGGAAGTTTGAGCTCAAAATCGTTTTACACACCGTCACCGACGACGAGTTTAACTGTTTCATCAATAGTTGCTGTCATGACCAACCTTCCCCCATCAAGATAAGCAAATGAACGTTGGTGAGGGATTATGTGTAATAACCTTTTTCGAAGAGGAGAATATGAGAATACCAATCAATGTATTCCTTATCTACTTTATAAATGTGTATCCCAATTGGGATAGGATAATAGCATAGTATCCCAAGAGGAGAATAGCCAGGGATTATGTGTATATAGGCCTAATAACCTTTTTCGAAGAGGAGAATATGAGAACACAATCAATGTATTCTTTATACTTTATGTATCCCAATTTAGATAGAAGAATAGAATAATGGTATCTCAATAGGAGAGTAGTGCCGAATCAAAGTAGTAAACCGTGGTATTCCAGTTGGGATAGAAGAACTTGCCCTTGAATCAATGAGAAGTAGGCCTATGCAGCAATCCTTCACCGATCTTGAACTCTTGGTGGCAGCAGATACCGCCATTATTGCGGTGGTACCTGGGTGGTACTGCGCTGCCTAGCGACGGGTTTAAGCGATTTGCAAAGTGAAAGTCCAATAACCCGCGACTGATCAAATGATCGCCGTGTAGCCCAAACCTTATCAGTCGCTAGGCAGCGCAGTACCACCCAGGTACACCGCAGTAATGGAGGCATATCTGCTGCCACCAAGAGTTCAAGAT